>CM048745.1:573077465-574436215 GCA_026315105.1 Locusta migratoria
AGAGGAGGACAAGACTAACAATGCTGAGGATGACTTTGAAAACAGAATTTACAAAATTTTGTCAATTGGTACTAAAGAGGTTTTGGTAAAATCTGAATTTAATGGGAGGATTTTATAGTTGTAAGTGGATACAAATTCCATAAAACTATTATCAATAGTGTTACATATGACTGGCTTCGTTAGCTCACTGCAGTGAAATTTCAAAGTACCTTGACAAGGTAAAGTACTCAGTTTTTCAGTATCAAAGGTCACTGTCCACATACTACTCATTGTAAGCACAATCTAATCTAATCTAAGCTGAAGCATTACTGTTGGTGACACAGCCTCGCACAGCTGTCAACATAAAGGGGATGACATTTTTGAGGAACTATGATTCGCAGACCAGGGCTCTGCCAATCAAATCCATGTAGGAATCATTACAGGACAACTCTGTACAAACAGCCTTTTAGTGGCACCAAATGCAGTGTCAAAGATTACTAAGAACAAATTACTTTGAAACCGAATGCAGTTCCATGGTTTAGTAAAGAGTACATGTTTTGATGCATCATGGTAGAAAGATGAGGATTCTTACTTCCATCAGTGTACCTAGTAGACAAGCAGGAACTACTATCAGAGAATACGGAAACAGGTAGTAATATTTCAGTGTTGAAGTAACAGTCCCCAGAGATTCACAGGTAGTCAGTAAATGGATAGTGACCATGGGGTCCTTAGCTGAGTCCTGGCATTGTTTCAAATACATATGCAATCCTCCTCTCTTATCTTTTGTACCTAGCCATTCTTTATCACCTCTTGTCCTTTTCTGAGCCCAATACTATTAGCTTTCAAGAGCTAGAATGCCTGGAAGATAGAAAAGCGTAGTTAGTAAAACCTCTGGATGTAAATAGTGAATAAAATAAATAAATAAAGAGGACATATGCTGAATGACTAACGCTGTAGGTGGTGCCCCTTCATCAAGTGGCAACAGCCCTCCCTAGAGGGTGGATGAGCAAGTGAAAGTCCAAGGCATCCTCATGATCTCATAATGAGAAATCACTTATATAGTCAGAAGAACCTATTTAGGTCAACAGCTTAGGATGTGGAAGGCAAGGGAAAACTGCCACATTAATCACCCTTGTGGTATCTTTAGTCCCACTGGACAAAATCCTTCATGGACTGGCTGTTCCTGAGAAGAAATATTATGCAATTATATGACCACAACCAGATAACTGGGTGGGCCGTATTCCAGGAAAACAGTGCACTGTGAAGTTAAACAAGAAAAAGATAGTAGCTTCCGGACTAAGGATTGGAATTTGGAATGTGAGAACAATGAACAAGAAAGGAAAACAAAGGAAATTCAAAGAAAGAAATGAAAAGACATGGCATTAGCATTTTAAGATTTAATGAAGTGTGGTGGGAGAAAATGAGGACTGGTTTCTGGAGAATATAAGATGAGCTATAAGAGAAGAAGACAACAAATGAGGAGGAGTAGGCTGATTGTTGAAGAATCTGGATAAGAACACTAGCAAGAAAATGCCTGTCAGTAATATGTTGACAGCAATGAAACTATCCAATGGTCCTGTAGACAGTTTATTCAAGTGTAATTGCCTAAATTGAGAGCAGATGAGGATCAGGTGGAGAACTATATGAACAAATAGAAGTGTTGATTGAGGAAAATAGAAAAAGTCAAAAAAGAAAGGCTGATAGGAGATTTGAACATCGCGATAAAGAGATGTAGACTCCTTGTTATTTGAAGATTATGGACTAGGTCAATGGAATGAAACAAGAGATGAACTAATAAGAGTTAGTGGGAGTTTTGGATTTGAGACTGCAAACACCTGGTTTAAGAAGCATAAACAAAGACAACTTTCCATGGAGCAGATGCCAATACAGATCAATACTTTCTTATAGCAGACATAGGAACTACACTGAAACATATTAAAAAGACTTTTAAAAATGGGTTCTGTAAAAATTGAAAAATAAAGATCCCAGATCTTTTATAAACAGTGTGGAAGGAAAATTGGGAGGGTTAAGATTGACTTTGGGCATAAAAGAAGAATGGGTTACCCTTGGAGACCCAATACAGGATACTTAAGAGAAAGGAGTAGGAAAAGTACAAAAAGAAGGAATACAATGAATTGCATCACAAAGAATGTATTAGACAAATTGGATGAACACAGAAAATGAAGAAATGATTTTTCAGAAGAAAGCAAATGACAGTGTATAAAACTGAATAAGAACTGTGGTGGTCTACTGACAAATCAAGAGAAGATTAGATGAAAAATCAGTTTGAGGAAACAGAACCGTTGGAAAGGCAAGGAGAAATAGATGAAATGTAGAGAGCTGTGAAGTATATAACTATGAAAGAACCATGCTAAACAAGCAGGGAAAGATAACAAATAATACTGAAGAAAACAAAGCTGTGTGGAAGATATATATAGAAGATCTGTATAACATTGGAGCTGATTATGAAGGATTGGTGTTACAATAGAAACAAAAATGTTATGAAAGTCAGTGGGGACCAATAATAGAAAAATTGGAGTTGGAGAAGGCAATCAATACAAACTGAAAAGCAGAAGGACATTTATTGGTAGGAGAAAGAATAAATACTATCAAGTATGCAGATGGTATGAGTGTATTAGCAAAAACAGAATAACACCTCCAGCTAATGATGAATACTGCAAGGGCAAGGAAGAGTTCTGAATGAAACTGATCCTTTTTCTTACGTCTGGAGTTTTACAGTTATTACAGAAATGATAATGCATGCTGCTTCAGCCTTTTACGAGGTGCTTTATCTCTAGATCTACATCTAAATGGGATTCTCTGCAAAGCACATTTAAGTGCCTGGCAGAGGGTTCATTGAACCACCGTTATACTATTTTTTCTGCCATTCCATTCTCAAATAGCGCGCGGGAAGAAAGAACACCTGAATCTCTCCATTCGAGCTTTAATTTCTCGTATTTTATTCTGATGATCATTTCTTCCTATGTAAGTGGGAGTCAATAATATATTTTCACATTCGGACGAGAATGTTGGTGTTTCGTAAGTAGCCCATGCCGCAAAGATAAGCGTTGTTGTTGTAATGATTCCCATCCCAGATCTTGTATCATTTCCGTAACACTGTCTCCCCTGTATCGTAACAATACAAAACAAGCTGACCTTCTTTGGCCTCTTTCAATGTCCTCCGTCAAACCCACCTGATAAGGATCCCACAATGGGCAGCAATACTTCAAAAAGATGGACAAGCATAGTGTATGCAGTTTCTTTAGTGGTTCTGTTGCATCTTTTAAGGGTTCTGCCAATAAAACCCAGTCTCTGGTTTGTCTTTCCCATGACATTATCTATGTGTTCTTTCCAATTTAAGTCTGAAGTAATAGTAATTCCTAGGTATTTTGTGGAGTTTACGGCCTTAACTTTAGACTCATTTATCTTGTAAGCAAAGTTTAATGGATTTCTTTTCATACTCATGTGGACAACTTCACACTTCTCATTATTTAGAGTCAATTGCCAATTTTTACACCATAGTGATATCTTATTCAAATCATTCTGCAGTTGGTTTTGATCTTCAGATGATTTTACTAGACAGTAAATGATGGCATCATCTGCAAGCAACCTACAAGAGCTACTTAGATTTTCCCCTAAATCGTTTATGTAAATAAGGAACAGCAGAGGACCAATAACACTACCCTGAGGAACGCCCGATATCACCTCTGTTTTAGTTGATGCCTTACCAATCGATTACTATGAACTGTGACCTCTATGACAGGAAATCCCCTATCCAGTCTCATTATTGTAATTTAAGAACGCTTATTATTTTCTACAGATTAGATCCATGCTGTTCTGCGTGGATATGGAATGTGTCAAAATATAATAATAACTAATAGTATGAATACAGATACATACATAATTTGGTTCCATCAAAAAATTTGTCAATGGAGTAGGAGGAGTTGGCACTAGTAAGTCTTTCAGGCTCCTCTTAAACTGATTTATATTTGTATCTAATTTGTTATGGTTGCGGTAAATTATTGAAAATGAGCTAAATCCTTGTGTAGTTTGTTTTTGTTCCAAGTGTTGTATGTATGTACTGTGCTGTTTGTTGAAAAGGAATACATTATTTATGACAAATTTCATTGGGGAATAAATATATTGAGAGACAGTAGTTAGTATATGCAATAGAAATGCAGGGTCACTTTGTTGTTCTCAAATATTCCAGTTTCATTCCATACAACCTTTTTTCTAAGAATAACAAAACAACAACAAAAAATCACTTTGAAACCAGTTGAGCTTTTCTCAAAACAATAAATGACTGGTTTCAGCCTACTAATGAGCCACATTAAAATCCATTTGGTTGTGGCTTGACACCACACAGTAGATGTATGGGACTACCGTACATCTACAGTGTGAGTCTAGCTGGAACCACATGAATTTGAAGATGATATAATACTGGGGCAAAACCATTCATCAATTGTATAAATAAATAACACTGTGACCCTTAGCCAGACAGTATGAGTGGGTAGTTTGCACCCGGTAACTTGAGGCGTCATCTCGCTATGCAAGACTTTTCTCAAGTTTGTTTTTGCGTCAGGAACCTTCGTGGGTGTATGGTGAACAATTCACCAAAGTTTCATTACAAATGAATGGTTTATACATAGAGGACATACAGACAAACATTCATAATAGCCCCTAAAAACAAGAGATGGACTTTTTTCATTAGACAATTATAGATATTTTTAAATGAAATGATTATTTCAATGACTGCAACTAACCATAAAGACAATTTCAAAGCTGCGGACATGTATGACGAAAAGATTATTACACTTGCACAACTACAAGCCTTCAGTCACAGCCAAAACCAGATAAAGAATACACACGCACAGTCTTAGAATCATAAAGGTACAACTCACACACACCCATGACTACAGTCCCCTTTTGGCAAGCCTGTGTGACTTGAGGTACAGCAACCCAAGTTGGCAGTGATTTGTGCAGGAACTGGATTTCCAATTGCTAATCGAAATGTTTGTATGAGGAACATTACCTGTAACAAAGGAATATGTGTGGTGCTGTTCTGTTGTAAGAGACAGCCTGCATGATCTCTTCAAAGTATTCAATTGTTTCAAAGTAGGCTCCAGGAAAGGTGTAGTTGATATTGTGTAAAGAATAGGATTGATAGCTGCATTTAGTGGTAGAACAAATACTGCTATCCACGCAAAAACCTGTGAGCAGAAAAATTGTGGGATTTATTACTTTTTTTTCATCATAACTATAAGTTACATTTTAAGACAAAATTGCTTGTGATAAAAACAACATAAGTTTTATTATAAACAAAAGATACTAATGTCTGCCCCTCAACAGTGTCACTTTCCTCCAAATATCAGCAAAAGTGAGTAGTTTTCAAGAATATGGTGTCAACTGCTCAATTCCTGCCAGCCCTAACATTCAAATATTTAAATCGTAGCTTCTCAATGAAGGCATTACCAGCAATAATTAATAAATATTTAGTAGAGAATGACATTGAATATATTGCTGGCCTGTTGGCTTCACAAACATTTCTGACTTCCCAGAGAGTTAGGGAAAGTAAACCATAAAGTTACATTATACACAGAGTTATATATCTCTAGGTGTCATTTATTTCATTTTATATTCATCATATTCTGCAGGACCAAACTGAGGAGGAAACCTCCATGGCCAGAGTCAGTATATCCGATAGTTATGTAATAGTAGTATTTCATAAAGTTAAAAAAAAAATTGTAATGACACAATAGGTCTAAGCATAAATAAGAGAAACAACGACCTAACACAGAAATTAGCTTACTTTTATAGCAAATGGATTAAATTTTTTTTACTAGTAGTAGTGCAAGGATCTTGTGCATACTAGAAAATAGCATTCAGCATACCTGTGGAGGGACTGTTGTTCCTGCTAAAGACAATATTCCCAAGAATATGATAGGCATCCAGCAAGCTGCATCTGTTGCAACAATCAGAGTCATGCGGCGTGCAATTACAGCTGACTCGGCAGTTTTCTGATTTATTTGTGTTGCTTGTTGAGTTGTCTTTGCTATCACAAACATTGAAGTATAGCCAACAGCAATAACTGAGAAAGATGCTAAATTCAAAACTGAAAGAAAAATTATGCTGTTGTTTAGTATTAATTATAGATTTTTATCATTATATAATCCATAATTATGAAGAAACACAAGTAAATAAAATATGTTTGCAAAACAAAAGAAAAATTCTAAAAGAAGCTATATTTAGAAAAATATAAGCAAACTAATACACTTATTATGCAAGAAAAACTCCACAAACAAATTCTTAGCACAGCAGATACTCTATCTGAGAATAACACCTGCATTAATAACTGAAAGCTCAGGTCTTTTCTTTTACAAAAAAAGTAGTTGAAAATGTTGGTGGCCAAGGGTTTGATAAAGATATGACAAGAAATTGAAACATGTTGCCTTGTTTGAAGGAGGGGTATCAAATGAAATATTTTCTACTAAGAATTAAAGAAATGGTAAATGAAATTAAGATGATTCAAAACCCAAGTAGATAAAAATTGCTCAGTGGAAGTAGAAACGAAGCAAAATACAATAAAATTATAAATACCACTACTATAAAAATTTTGCAAATGTTGTAATCCTAAAAAATTAGTTCACTCTAATCAATAGCAAAATAAAGAACACTACATGAGGTAAACACACCAGAGACTAAATGTTCAATCTTGAAACAAAGGAAGATACATTTTTGGTAGGTATTGGTGCAGATTTGTTACACAATCTTCAGAAGAAGCATTGTCAAGGGGAGTAAGTGATCTTGTGTTACTTACTATGGAGATGCATTGCTTGCTGTGCACCCTCCATGAAAGAAAGGTGTGAATTGTTTAGGCCCAGCCAGAGAAAGCTTGTACCTGGGCCAGACCTACTTTATTGTCTGTCGCTGGCACCGAGCATGCCGTGAGGAAAAAACTGTCTTGCCTAGCAAGATGATGCCTCAAGTTACCGGGTGCAAACTACCCACTCATACTGTCTGGACAAGGGTCACAGTGTTATTTATTTATACAATTGATGAATGGTTTTGCCCCAGTATTACATCATCTTCAAATTCATGTGGTTCCAGCTAGACTCACACTGTAGATGTACGGTAGTCCCATACATCTACTGTGTGGTGTCAAGCCACAACCAAATGGATTTTAATGTGGCTCATTAGTAGGCTGAAACCAGTCCTTTATTGTATAAATAAATAACACCATCATTGACTGATTTATCAATTAAGAAGCACAGCTGAATCATATTGTTAACCTTGTAAAAAATCTTGACACTGACAATTATGGGTAAGGCAAATGCCAGACATATTCGTAGGAAGAATCCTTCAGGAAGTGTAGTCTGACAAAAAAGAAGTAGATTACAAATATTTGTTCAGCTATCACTTCAGTATTGCATATCAGTCTGGGATTGATACACGCTGGCCGCGGTGGCCGAGGGAACTGAGCCGCTCCAGTCACGGTCTGCACGGCCACTACGGTTTGGGGTTTGAGTCCCCCCTCGGGCATGGATATTTGTGCAGTCCTTAGTCTTAGCTAGTTCATAAGTAGTTTGTAAGCTTAGGAACTGATTACCCCGTAGTTAAGTCCCATAAGTTCTACAAACATTGAACATTTGGATTGATACAAGGTATGGTTAATAGATGTCATAAAGAAGATCTATTGTTCAAAAACATCAAGAGATTATTAGGAAACTCCAGTGGTAGACACTGCAATAGAGATGTTTTCAAACACAATATGGGCTTCTGTCACAGTTCGAAGAGCCAACCAATACACTGCTACCTCATACATATATCCCATGAAAAGACCACAAAGCAAAATTAGATAGATTAGGGTCTACATGCAGGCTTACTAGCAACTGTTTTTCCTGCAAACCTTATGCAAATGGAATAAGAGGAGGAAGTGACAATGGTACACTGAGTACCTCCACCACACACTGTTAATTGGTTTGCAGAATACGGATGTGGATGTAGATTTTAATTCCCATACTAAACAGAAACCAGTTTTTACAAAATTAATTATTACAGTAATTAAGCTTCAACTTTAAGTCTTTTAAACTGGCTAGTAGGTACAGAGAAGGAAGAGCATTTCAATTCCAGAGAAAAATGTACATCCAATGTTGCTGTTTCAATGAAAAGGAAAAGCTTGTGTACTTGGGCTCTATATAGTTAGACACCTAATCCTCTTCAATGTTCAAGGAATTTCTTACTTAGCTATAGACACGAATGAGCAAGTGATGGTCTTGTGCTTAATAGTTTGCTGACAGTTAGGCAAAAGTTTTGTAACTCACAAGTACCATGATTTTGCAGGTTTATTATTCATTGGCTCAGGGTAAACATGATAAAGTAATTGCAGTTGCCATTTCAGAAGGAATGTTACTCAGAGCCCAGAGTTCTGGTAAAAACTGTTAGAAAGTAGTTTGTCCAACTGAGTGCAATATTAATTTGTAAATTCACAGATATCCTGTAGAAGCCTCTCTAAACAACTGACTATGCTAACTACTGCCTCTCAGTATATTTATTTCTTAATTTGTTATAAATAACATATTCCTTTTTTCAATAAACAGCTCAATTCATACATACAATAATAGTAACAAAATGATCTAAGGAAAGAACTTATGTACGTCAGGAACACACATTTTCAATTATTTACCAGCAACCATCAAAAATTAACTACAAATAATGATCAGTTTAAGAGGAGCCTGAAAGACTTATTAGTGGCCAACTCCTTCCACTCCATTGATGAATTTTTGAATATTATTCAAATGATGTATATATCTGTATTCTTACTATTAGTATTATGGAATTATGTGGGGTTGTAGCCCCAATAATTCACATATGCTTTTGAGAGAACACTTTATTGCTATCTTCAAGCACATATAAACAGTCCCTAACTTAAAACAAGGTGGGAGGAGCTCAGAGAGAATGAGTTCCCAAAGATCTTGACATAAAGATATTTCACTGGTTCTTAGGTTCCAGTTGACTGGTCGCCACACAGGGGCCCTCCCCCTCCCCCTGTGCGGAGCACATATTCGTAAGGCAAGGGGAGGGGGGGAGGAGGAGGCACAGAACTAAGGCAATAGGAAACTGCGGTGATGGTAGTTGGGTTACAGTTAACTTGGCCGAGTAAGGAGGGAGGTAGGTCATTGCACTGCTCCGCCAAAGAATTTGTCAAGGTGGCAAGGCCGACAGGTAGTGTGAGTCGGATGACACTGCAGCCCGGCGGATCCCACTGGTGTGACGATGAGGACCTCGGATGATGGTAGAAGGAAGGCCCGTACATCGTGGAATAGGACACTGGCAGGAAGCTTAATATGTTTCATGAGCTGCAAAAAGTTGGAGGAAGGGGATGAGGAATTGGAGGATGGACATAGGACGAAGATAGTATGGTCGCAGAATAGAATCGAACATCAGTTGGCAGGTGAGGGGGAACGGGAATGATGAATTTGGGGAAGGAGGAGGTGGGGAGAGGAGCAGCAGGAAATTCTGGAAGTGGTTCTAGGGAGAATGTGGAGAGTATGTAGGGGATGGCGTAGTCGAAGAAGGAGGCAGGAGTGAAGGGGAAGGGGAGGGGGACAGTGGAGCAGAGTCTGACAGAAAGGGAGGGAGGGGGGCAGCGAGTCAATGACCATTTTCAGTTCATTAATGGTAACAGTTGTGGGGGTGTTCAGAGAAATGATGAAAGTTTTGCTCCCCCTCATTAGGACACGTTGAGAACCTGAGTACGGCAGCTGAAGAGAGGGATGGATAGTGTCATCCCCAAGGAAGATGTGTGAGCAGTTAGAATGTGCAGAAGGGACGCGAAGGGGTGGGAGGGAATGACTAGATGTGGAAGGAATGGAAAGTTTGGAGCAGTGAAGTGGGACCCAATTGATGAAGGAAGGGAGGGCCAAGGAGGGAGGGGGAGGGGGAGGGGAAGGTTGTACAAACTCTCCCAGAACCAACAGAGTTTGCCTGTAAACAAACTCTGCCACCGTGCCTTCAAGGTCCAGCTTGTAGTTCATGTGGAGTCCCAGAAACACCAGAGGCAGCGTCTCCACCCAGAATGTATCATGGCACATGAGGGCTGCTTTCAGAGTTCAGTGCCAGCACTTGAGCATTCCGTTTTCTTGGGGATCGTAGGCAGTAGTGTGTATTCAGTTGCCTGGGAGGAGATGACAAAGGTATTAGAATAGTGAGGATTAAAGTTAGTGGCCCTGGTCAGTGGTAATAACAGAGAGGCAGCCAAAACAAGAGATCCATGCGTGCACGAAGGCATGTGTCACTGTTTCTGCTGTGATGTTTGGAATGGGCCGGGCCTCAACCCAGCAAATGGTCTGGTTGATGGAGGTGAGCAGGTACCAGAAACCCTCAGCTGGGGGTAGGGGGCCGATGAGATCAACGTGCACATGTTAAAAGTTGCCATCCAGAATGGGGAACAAGCCATGGGGGGGGGGGGGGGGGGGATGAGGTGTGAGTGTGATGTTAGCTTTCTGGCAGGGAACACAAGTGCAAGCCCATGCCTGGCAATAGTGCTTCATATCTCGCCAGATGCATCAATCAGTGATCAACTTAGTGGAAGCTTTGAGACCACAATGAGCCAACAGTGTAACTTGTCGAAGATTTCCCGACATAGGCAGCAGTGAACGTAGGGGCAGAACTTGCTCATTGATTCATCACACCCAACCTCGCCAGCAACTCTATGAAAGGTGGTGCGGATGGGACATAAAGAAGATGACGAATCTTGAACGAGTTGCATTGTATGTTGTCCGCACCTTTGTTGTAGCGGACGTCAGTGGCGAATTGAGAGATGTAGTTGAAATAGTTGAACCACTGCCCGGGCAAGGAGGGGGGTGCAGGAGGGTTCAAAATAGCAGCAGCAAGAGGTTTATGATGTATGAGGACATAGAAGGAGTGGCTGTCTATGGGAGAAGGTAAATGCTTTACGACATCAAACGGTTAGGAGTTCTCGAAAAGAGGCTGGGTACATTATTCAGTTTTTTGGAGAAGAATGTGAAGGAGAAGTGACACCAGTGGGGGATTGGCTGAGGACTGCGCCAATGGCGCTATCCCTTGCATCAGTTGTAATAAATAGTTCATCAGGATAAGGTGAGCAATGGTTACAGATTTAGCGAGCAGGTCTTTCAGGGCTGAGAATGCCAAAGACATGGCATCCACCCAAGGAACAGGCCAATCACCACAGTTTTGTTTGCCAGAAAGAGCATCTGTGAGCGGGACCTGAAGTTCAGCAGTGCCCAGCAAATGCCTTTACCATTGTAGTAATTAACAGTGCCGAGGAAATGACTTAATTTTCTAAATGTGGTGGGAGGGAGTAAGTTTCTGATGTGATCAATATTATCAGGGGAAGGGGAGATAATCTTGGCTAAAACCATAAAATCAAGGAAAAGCACAGAATCTTGGTGTAGTTGGCATTTGTTGTCATTCAGTTCAATTCTGGCTGTGGCAAGGGTGTCAAGGAGGATTTGTAAATGTTTTTTGTTTTCCTCAACTGAGTTCCTGAAGATTAAAATGTCATCTAGGTAATCAAAACAAAACTTTAAGGAAAATACTGATAAATCTTTGCCATGTACTAACTGAATGGGAGAGGACCAGCTGCTAGATGCGGATTCAATGACACATGACTTTAAAAGTTCAGAAATTTGTTCTTTGATGGCAGCCAATTTCTCTGGACTGAGGCAGCACTGCTTGCTAGTGATGGGCAGACCATCTAGAAGATGCAGCTTGTGCACTGTACTGTTCGTAACCACTGATACAACACGAGCAACGAAAGGAGAGCTTTGTTTATATTTGTGACTAATGTTTGTTGTGACGGGCTGGGTGGGAACCAGGAAAGAGGGTGTGGCCTCATGTGTGTCAGATGAAGTGCACGAGGAGGGGAGGAGGGGGTAGCTCAGCTGTGGTCGTGGGTGGCGGAGCGCGCCAAGGTGCTGGGCAGTTACAGTCCAGGCATATGTTTATCTGGGTGCGCAACCAGCACACTGGGACAAGATGGTGTCACATGATAGTTCTTGCAGTGGCCGCTAGCTGGAGGAGACGTGCATGTTGCGGTAGCAGACAGCTTGACTGACGGAGCAGAAAGGAATGACGACCGTGCAATGCACACAGAGACGTTAATGTTTATAGCTGCTACCAGAAAGGGACACCGCACAGATTGGGAGGTCGAGGGAGGTGTTGGCATTGGAAACAGAGGTCTGTTTACAAACGTCCGCATATGATTGGCGGGGATTAGCTCTGTCACAAACACTGGTAACCTTGTGTGCGAACGCAACGGCACTATTAGTACTTTTTGATGGAACACTCGTACTAATCTTAGAGTGTGAGTCCTGTTGTCTCGATTGTAGAAATGAGAGTTGATGTCAAGCAGATGTCAACTGAGACTCTGCAACTGCAAGGTGGTGAGAAATGTCCTCATTCTTGCGGTGCAGATGGAGCACACATTCATGTTCACTTGACCGCTTCAAGAGGAGTGACACAGACCTCAGACTGTTTAATTGAATCAAAGCACTCATGTGCAACACCACTCAGAGGAACGGTTGAGTTAACAAAATGAGAGTCAGAGCTCTACAGAGCACAAGAAAAACAAAAGTTTGTGGGGTAGTGAAAAACTGACGTTGCACAACATCTAGTGAGAGTTTATGGTGGGTTAAGATGTCAATGCATAGGATGGGCTCCAGCACCGGCTGCAACCAAAAAATTCCATGAGAGCTTACACTTTAGTGCTAGGCGGACAGTGAAGGTCATTGCACCTGCACACGTCAGCTGTGTGGCATTGACAGCACGAAGTATAGCACTGTGAGGGCAGAGCGGACCAGTAGCCATCAAATACAGCAATAATGAAACATCTGTGACAGTGTCAATCAGGAAATAACATTAGAAACAGTCACGGATGTCCAGGCGTTCACTCGATGGTGAAAAGTCACTAACAGAGTGGAACACACGTAGGCGCTCTTGTTGTCCGGCAGGAGATAGCACCTAAACCACCCTGCACTCTGGATTTTGGTGGTGACACGGTGGACAACACTTCCTTGCAGTGTCACCAAAGTAGCTGTGGAAGTATCAATATCGATAGTACTGAGATTATTCCTGTGGTAAGCAAATTAATGGCAGTGGACCATCCTCAGTTTCGGAAGGACTGTCAGATGTAAGTGCTGGGGAGTGTGGCAGATATGGCAAAGCAGACACCTGGTCACCATGTGGGCTTGCTGGTGCGCTCGTATTCTTCATTGGTGAACGTTAGATGCATGAGCAGTCCCATCCAGCAACAGGAGGTTGTTGGCAAGACTGCATCCTAGAGGAGGCCTGCCTCTCACGTTTCCCACAGGTAGGCATCATACACAGTCAGTGATGCATATCTGCTCACTCGGTGATTGCAAGACGTTGTAGGTTAAGGCCGTCTGCAAAGCGAACAGTAGCATATGTGACCAGAGAGCTATCAGGGTGGAATCAGGCATGTCGTGTTCATTAACCATCAGATGGAGATGATGCCAGAGTTGCAACATGGATGATGTGGCGAATGGTATCTTCTAGTGAGCGAGTGACCCTCTCCAGGATGGTTTGTTTGGCAAAGGCAATACCAAGGCAAAGCAGGACGAGAGATCACCAAATCACAGATGAGAGCCGCATGATGTGGAGATGCGTGATGAGGCAAAGGTAGCGAGCTGCATCATTGAGCCAGTAATGATCAAATAATTGCTTGACCAACACAAACCAACCAAGGAGAAAGGTGGTAGCTTCGACAGAAGAGCAGTGGATGGCGACAGGGGTGCCTCCGGAACATCCTTAGCATGGGAGACATCGACTTGCTTTGGCATTCAAGGAAGCTCAATGTTGTCTTGGAATCCAGTGGGGCCTCAAGGATGAACGGCTAAGTCACAGCAGGTAGAGGCGAGATGGCTCGGGTGACTGACATGGCCATGGCACCAGTGTGGGCCGTGAATGAGGGCGGATGTCCAAAATGGTGCAGCCGGAAATGTTCTTTTGCATCGACAGTATGCAATGGTGGGAGCCATTGTGATATAGTAAGTACAAAGGATACACTGGCACTTTCCAGTACACTAATGTTCACATCACCACAGGCAGAGCAGATAGATCTGCCAAGAGACACTTAAAACACTTGGAGGTGCGGATTGCACAAAGATGGGCTGATGTGTTGTTGGCAAAGTCCAAGACGGCTGTGCATGCAAAAATAGGTGCATCCACAATACACAAAAATTGTCCATTGTTCATCGGGTGGTTCATGCATGCACTGTGATGAGTGGTATTGGAAGCACGTCCAAGACCGGACGCACAAACGAAGTTGTTAGTGGCAGCCACTGCACTTTGTTGACAAAAGACGTGGTCAATGGAAGGATACACACATGAGCTTGGCGGGAGGTTGCTGGCCTAAAGTTCAAATTTTGCCAAGTTGAAATTTCGAGTTCTGCATAATTTGAGAGTTCCGGGCACACACAATGTGGTGTAGGCTCTGATTTGCACTGTTCATTGACGAAATAGCAGAAAAAAATAAGACGCAAGCCAAGGCCCGAGTCTTTGAAACTTCTCGCGGCACTGGTAGTACTCAGTGTAACAAACATGTCTTGCAAGAAAATGTTTTGTGAACACAGATTCGAAGCACTTGAGGAAGGTACACACAGGATTCGCAGCAATGACATTGCTGTGGCTTGAAATCTGGGCGGTGGTGGCACAGTCACAGTCGTTGTAGTCGTCGTGACTGTTGAGACAAAGGACTCCATATTGAACGAAGAAAGAAGCACAAAAAACGAATCATGTAGCACAACTCCGATAAAACAGTGGTGTACGTGACTTCGGGTCAGAATGATATTAGGTTGGGTTGTAGCCCCAATAATTCACACATGTACCTGAGAGAAAGTTTATTTATTGGTACCTGCAAGCGCACAAAACAGGAACTAACTTAAAACATGGCAGGTGGAGCTCAGAGAGGCTGAGTACCCAAAGATTTCAACATAAAGCTATTTCATTTGTTCTTAGGTTTCAGTCGATCGACCAGTTGATGGGTCGCCACAGTATTACCGTATATACTCAAGTAATCCACATATATTTTTTCCCAAATTTATGAACTGGGGTGTGTGGATTACTTGAATTTAGGTTGGTATTACTCCATCTGCAACAACAAAACACACTAGGTGGGTCTTACTCCGCTTTTAAAAAACAGATCCCTTTAGGCCGTATTAAATGATAATATTTTCGATCAAATAAATATTATCAAATATTTGTAATATTCCTTAGACATAAATCTTAATTGTGGTGTTCACAAGGGATGTTATGGTCTTCATATTTCAAGATAGCGGATAACAACAACTCTTTATTGTGGGCTGTCTTGGCCACTATCAAAACTGCATATAATTTACTTGACAATGGCACAATGTATCAGTAATTTTACTGTAAAGGGTCTCCCCACGTCACAAACCAATGTGGCGGAATAGCGTCTCTCTCTGTCAGTTTCTTTGGCAGTGCAGCTGGCGCATACAAACATTTGCATTGTTGTTGTAAGAATGACTAGTTGCATTTGCTTGTGATACCATCTTCCTGAGTATAAAGGACATTATATACCTAAGTTGGGTATTATTCGGTTCAGTACCACCATATTATCCACACTGGTACCAGCACTCCAGGTTTACAGTGATTTCTTGCTACTGGGGTTAAACGTTAATTATGGCGTTGCAGTTATGTTCAAACATGCATACGTCATTTAGCAACAGCAATGCTAGCACTCATAGCAGTTACATTTTGTATTGCAGCAAACAGAACACAAGCAACTTTTAGAAGCAAATATATGGCGAGGCACTACATTTGATGATATTTTTTTGATGTAAGTACATGACATATCAACTTTGACAAAGATATATGACCGTGTAATACCAGTCTCAGGTCTATTTATTTAATAACTGTTCAGATTCTACAAGCGTTCATTTCAGTGTGTGTTACTGTGAGTACATTTTTCACAGTAATACATTACAAATGAAATATTTTCCAATTTGAATGAGAAAGTTTAGTAGGTAAAATATGAGAATTTTATGGGATTGGTACGAGATTTGCACGCTCTGGATATGGCAATCTTGCGCACCTATCTCTCTCTCTCTCTCTCTCTCTTTTTCAAATTTAACAGACGTGACATCCCAAGATAGCTGCCCTCATGCTTTTGAAAGCTGACAGGTGGTATCCTCATCTACTTAAATTCGCATGACACCCCCCCCCCTTTTATTTTTCTTTTCTTCGTCATCAAAATTTGGAGGTGCGCAGATTACTTGAGTATATATGGTATTATATCAGCTTATATTAAAATATATATATATATATATATATATATATATATATATATATATATATATATATATATATATATATATATATATATATATAACATGTTCCACATCGAAGAGGATCTATGGAATGAACAACTAATCTAATCTAATTTAATCATCATCTCAGCTGATTGTCTTTATGGTGAGTTGCTACCTATCTGCATATTAATAACAATCCAAACTGGACTTTTAATTGTTTGAAATACAGAGGTAAATACAAAAACAATGGCCAAAGTCTCAAAAAGTACTTACAGAGGAATACAAACACTGAATATTCCCATCCATGATATTTCTGTGGAGTTATATGAAGTGCAAGGCAAACTCCAGATCTTCCATAAAAATTCCTGTGCATAATTAGAAATGATTATAGCTTTCCAATATCTTAGGAACAATGTAATTAAAAATTTTGATAGGTGATACACATATCTCTTATAATAAATGATATCAATTAATATTAAAATACATAGATAGAAACATACACACACAAAGGACTTTTATGACAGTATTTAACCAACACTAAAATCTCCATTGTTAATTCATCATTGCCAAGAATTTTATTGTGTGTCTCTTAGGAATGGAATTTCTGAACAAACAGTAACATGTGCTCATACATCAATATTTCCATTGTAGGTGAATGATGACAAGTCAAGCCGGAACATTAAAATAATATTTATATCCTTGGTGAATTTTGTTTTTTGTGCATTAGGCTGTGGTTCAAGGCAAATTTCTGTACCTCATGAGAGACTATGAAGATGTGGAAAGCAATTTAAAACTTTTATTTGTGAACAAGTCAAACTGTTTATGCATATCCACATAATGATCAGGTCATGTCATTGGACCACCGCTTAGGATTACAGAGCCACACCAACAAATGTTACGGAGCTTGTTGTGGGGATCTGTTAAATGTTTGTGAATTTTAATATCCATGGCCTCTCTACACTAAGGTGGCAAGTCATGGTATTATGATTATGCACAGATACAAATGTTGGTAGTACCATGTAAAAGAAAGTTTATATAGCTGGTGCAATGGCAAAAACTATATTTTGTACTCAGGTGATAAATATATAAGGAATTATGATGTGATTATGGCCCCATGACAGGAATCAAACAATATTGAATACAGAATGATAGTTGGAGCTACACACATGGGACAGGCCATAACAGAAATGTTTAGGGAATTCAATATTCAAGATTCACAGTGTCAAGAGTGTGTGGAAGAATACAAAGAGGTTAAATTTCATAGAGTGGTGATAGATGCATCATGTATTAGGCTAATTGAACTGGTGTCTGCCATGTCATTTGGGATATCAGCTGACAGCTGGCGTGCCACAATCACTAGAAAATTTTACCTATTCACACTGTCCTAGATCTTAAATGAAGAATATGGGTGTGCATCAGGATCTGTTGATATCTCCAGACTGTGAATTGACAAGTCTGATTATGTCTTCCTAAAACTCCAGTAATGTCAGTGACACAGTTCCAGTTTGAAGTGTAGTAGTTAGTTGAGGTTTGTAGCAACAATAAAAGTGCTGCTCTGAAAATATTTATGTCGATTATAATGCAAGTACATGGACTAAACATGCTACAAAACTTGAGTACAAAGATGACAGTGACAGCAAAATACTGCAATTAAAAATGCAACTGCCATAAAAGCATACCACACTGAAAAGAAATTGTTAATTACTTTCATTTTTGCCATGCTGAATTAAGTGAAGTTTGGTGGGAAAAATTTGAATACAGAGACAAAAGTAATAACAAAATTCTGCAATTAAAAATTCATCTGGTTCAGCTGTCACAAAAGCATTCCATACTGAAACAATGTATTGTTAATAACTTTTGTTGTTGCTATGTTGACTGTTGCAAAGAACACAGACATTTAACAAGTGAAAATTTTTTGGCTGTTTCTATTGCTTCCAAGCTTTGCACTGATTACATGTCAACCATGTTAGATCAAGTACTGTCAACAACAAATGAAATTATTTCTAAAGATGGTGTGGAGGCTCAAAATTGTTTATTTTATTTTATTAATCAACAGATGTGATGCTCTTTCATCAACCACAGAAGCAACAGAAGAAGAAACATATCAAAAACACAAATGCTAGGTAGAAAACTGAGCATTTCTCATGGTATGTACTTCAAGGGAAATGCAGGATAGTCATCTGAAACATCCCTCTTCAGACAGCTAAGTACCATTAATCACAAATTTTGTTTGTTTATAGTAAGACTGAGATCGAACAAAGCAAAACACATATTTCAGCAGCAAAATTGTACAGAAAATATACGCTGAATATAATATACACTAAAAAGAGCACTTCATGTATATTGAGACCGAAGGTCGGACCAGGTCGGGGCGAGTCGTGAACAACCGACCGACTGAGGATGTCGGCAGAATCACAACTAACGTTGGGCTGGACTACTGACTGTACGACTGAGAACCTACTGACCGATGGAGTCAGCAGAGCGTCGCTTCTAATAGTCAACACATAATGAGACAACCAGAGGCGGCAAACGACGACGACAACTAAACAGAACGGACTGACCAAATCATGACCCAATCTAGACTGTCACTTAGCCAAGTAAGATGCCAGACAACAAAATAGTACATGAACATATATGGAGTGCATTCAAGACATGACTGAGGACCAGGCTGTGGCTCCGGGCCCTATACAGCACGGCTGACCACTCAGATGGCCTGCGTGGTGGATGCGTCACTGTGCGCAGCGCTGCAGTGACGATGGCACGCCGCCTAACGGCTGCTGTCGCAGTCCATGTGGTCAGGCGGGCTTTCGAAGTCATCGTGCCGGGATACCAGAATGTACAAGAACAACAAATGATAGACAGACTCTTCTCATTTGGTGCCAGAGGTCACATAAGTTGCCATAAAGAGTGCTGAAACTCATGAGTTAGCCACTCATTGTAAGAATGCAAAATTTCATCACTGACAGTGCAGTGGCCAATGACTTACACTTAATGACTGGGAACTGCAGTATTTGTGTGGTGTTGTCTGTCATAACACAAATCAACACAGTGAGAAATAAGCACAGAAATAAATGTGGGATACACAACAAACGTGTTCATTGGACAGAGTGGAGCGATTTGGCAGCAGTGGCTATGGCAGCAGAGAACTGATTAAAATGCCTTTGATGACAGCTTAACATCACCTTGCAGTGGACTTGTGTCCCTATGGATTGGACCCTAATTTATTGGCTTTGTGAGATGAATCCCAGTTTCAGTTGATAAGAATTGATGGTAGGTTTTAAGTGTGATGCAGATCCCAAGAAGTCATGCACCCAAGTTGGCACTACTCAAGCTGGTGGTGACTCAGTAACAACGTGAAGTTGGACATGAAGTGGACTGAGACCTATAAATGGAAAGGCAGTAGGCCACATTGGTCTTGATTGGTTTGAAGAACATTCTAGACAATTCCTACAAAAGATTTGGCCAACTAGATAGCCCAACACGGATCCCATGAAACACACATGGGACAGAACAGAGAGCAGTCAGTTCACACACAAAATCCTGTAACACCAACACTTTTTGCATTTATGGGTGGCTATGAGACATCAGGGTTCAATATTGCTATAGGGGACTTACAACGACTTGTTGAGTTCATGTTGGGTTGAAGTTTTGCACTTTCCTGGGCAAAAGTAGGTTGAACACAATATTAGGAAGTATCCCATGACTTGTCACTTCAGTGTATACAGCCTAAAATAATAGAATAAAGGTATGCACTGAGACCTGGGAACTATCAAATTAATTGCTCTACATCTACAGCTCTGATCTTTATTACAATTTGTAGTTGGTGTACTTTACAGCAGGAGTAGAGAGTAGTGTTTTGTGTTGTAATTAAAAGTAAAAAATAAAGCTAACTCTTTGCAATTTAACTAATACTGGAATCAAAATAGAAAAATAACAACAACAATATAAAATAATATTCAATGAAAAATGACTGAAAATTTTGGAAATAAAAATAATTTCACATAAAGGAGACTTACTTAAAGTAGCTGATGTGTATAAAAGGTAAACCTGACAAAAGGGCAGCACCCAACCAACCTCCTGCCATCAATAATCTAGTTTTTGTCATTTTCATTGTTCTCACATGAAATGGAAATAGTATCACCAAAAATCGATCCAAGGCAATAACTGTAATAAAAGTGAAAATGTGTCAATTATACCAAAAATGTTTACAAGTACATTTTCTGTGAAACTTCTTTACAATTAGGAAGATATTATGGTAATCATAGTTAATTATTGTCCTTTATATGTGACGTTAGTAAACAAATTTTTGTACATTTTGATATACTCTTAGTTAACAGTTGTATGTAATATAAATAGAAAAATTTGCAGTAGAAAGGCAATGATTTGATATCCATAGAACTGTAACAAAATACTATGTAGTTGGTTTAATCAAACATTGGAAATTCCAGAAAGGATTCAACAATATTTTCATGAAGGATCGGTTGCTCACTCACAACAGAGGTGTCAGATGAGTCATGAAAATGCACAAATAATAGAAAACAACTTGATAGTTTTTGATCGTTAAGGCCTTTGATGCTCAGAGAGAAACACACACTTATACACATACTCAAATAGACATGATTACAGTCACCGGCCACTGTGGCCACAGTTGCCAGAGACGATACTCATGACTGTGCGAGTATGTGTCTGTGTGTGTGTTTCTCTCTGAATGAAGAAGCCCTTAACAGCCAAAAGCTATCAAGTTGTTACCTGTTATTTGTGCCTTTCCACTCAAAAATGTTCAAATGTTTGTAGAGCTTATGGGACTTAATGAAACTTCCTGGCAGATTAAAATTGTGTGCCGGAACCGGGACTCGAAACTGGGACCTTTGCCTTTCGCAGGCAAGCGCTCTACCAACTGAGCTATCCCGACACGACTCACGATGCCGCCTCACAACTTTACTTCCGCCAGTACCTCGCCTCCTACATTTCAAACTTCACAGAAGCCCTCCTGCGAAACATGCAAGACTAGCACACCTGGAAGAAAGGATATGGTGGAGACATGGCTTAGCCACAGCCTAAGGGATGTTTTCAGAATGAAACTTTCACTCTGCAGCGGAGTGTGGGCTGATATGAAACTTCCTGGCAGATTAAGAAATTAAAGGCAAAGGTCCCAGGTTTAAGTCCCATTCCGGCATACAATTTTAATCTGCCAGGAAGTTTCATATCAGGGCACACTCTGCTGCAGAGTGAAAGTTTCATTCTACTTATGAACTACTAATACTAAAGACGGCACAAACATCCATGAGCGAGAGGGGATTCGAACCCCTGACCGCAGTGGCTGTGCAGACCGTGACTGGCACTCCACAGACTGCTTGGCCACCGCGGCCTGCTGCATTTCTGCGAATCATCAAGCGTCTCTGTGGTGAGTAAGCAACCTATGTAGTTGGTCTCTTGTATATGATAAATGGCATTTATATTATATTTCTGATTAAGGCTGTCTTTCCTCATACAATCTATAAGTATATAGAAGAGTGCCCATGTGTTTAGGGGTCTGTGTGTTTGTATTGCATACAAATCTACAGTATTGTCTCAATCTTAATGAAATTTTGCACACATGACCTTCAAACCAAGAGGAAGGTTGCCAGGAGTATAAGGATAATGTACAAATGTTGTTCAGGAGATATGACATCACAAACAATGAAATGCATTACAAAAAATGAAATGAACAAAAACTTCTGCAATGAAACTTCCTGGCATATTAAAATTGTATGCCGGAACCGAGACTTGAGCCAGGAACCTTTGTCTTTCATGGGTGAGCACTCTACCACAGAGCTATCCCGACACAACTCACAGTCCGTTCTCACAACTTTGCTTCTGTCAGTACTTCGCCTCCTACTTTTCAAACTTCACAGAAGTTTTCCTGCGAACCATGCAGGACTAGCACTCCTGGAAGAAAGGACATGGTGAAGGCATGACTTAACTACACCCTAAGGGATGATTCCAGGAGTGCTAGCTAGTCCTGCAAGGTTCGCAGGAGAACTTCTGTGAAGTATGGAAAGTAGGAAGTGAGGTACTGGCAGAAGTAAAGTTGTGAGGAGTCACTGGGAGTCATGTCGGTGTAGCTCAGTGGTAGGGTGCTTGTCTGCAAAAGGCAAAGGTACCAGGTTCACGTCCCGGTTCCGGCTCACAATTTTAATCTGCCAGAAAGTTTCATATCAGCACACACTCTGTTGCAGGGTGAAAGTTTCATTCTGGGAACTTCTGCAATATGCGAGGATGTTGCACATCTCCTCCTAAACCACTTCAATGGTTTCAACCAATTCTGTACACATATTCCTTACCATGAGATTATAATTGCTGCAGGGATGAGAACCAGCTGTGACACATAGTTTAGGCGATATGATGTCATAAACAATAGAATGTGCAAAAAACTGTTGCACAAAGTAAGAATGTTGCACTTCACCTAAACCACTGCAATGATTTTAACCAAATTTAGTGCACATGTTCCAAATGTTGTCTTTTCATGCGACATGGAAACATGGGTGGAGGAGGAAATGATGACATCACAACATGGAATTCCACATTCCACTACCCTGCAATGTGTGGAAGGAAGGATCTGGCAAGTTAGGTTTCTGCTTCATGGAGTTTAACTTGGCCAATAAAATGCAACTTGGTTTTGCACACGACAAGCAGAACTTTTGAGCCACGTAATTGCACATTGAATTCTGTATGTCATGCCTTTTTTTCACTGTAGTGAACCATGTATGAATATAATATTGTTTTAAAGTGTCAGAAAATTAAGCAGCTTTTGAAACCTCATGATTTTATATATGATTTGTTACAATAAATTACCAGAAACTATACACTGATAGCTTCAAAGGTTATCGTATATAACATTAGTTAGTGTTATAATTTGTATACTGTGAAAGAATATTTTTCATATACTATGGTACAATGTCATTCTGCCAAAGTAATGTTTTTCTGATGTTATGTCACAGTTGAATAACATATTACAATATGGTTTTAGGTGTATAGTCTACCAAAATGCAGCAAACATTGAGAAAGTGCACAATTAGCATAGTTGGTAGTCTGGTAGTCTTGAAAACTGCACTGCAGAAATTGCAAGGGTCTTGGGTTCGCATCCACATACTTAATAAAAATAAAAATTAATTAATTAAAAAACTCCCTCTTTTGTTTCCCCAACATTTCTGGTCCTTTCATGTTAATTTAAGCATAATATCCAATATTCATTAGAATTTCTTTTTAAGTCGACAGATTAGTGCGTTGGTTAGTGTCACAAGCTGTAGAGGAAAAGAGATTTAGATAACAGGTTTGCATCTACACGCTCCCATTTATTTTTAACAATTTGGTTTAATTATGTTTTACTAAACTGCCTTTATTAATTTAATACAGTTATAATAACCAGTATTTGAAGTTATTTATTACAAATAAGAATAAACCCTGTACATGAGAGAATTCATTGATTTTTTCCTTGCTAGGGCACAGGAACCAGTAAATTTCAAGACAGTAACCTATGTCACTCGGTTTTCCTCACATTGTTTGAATTCTGTTGCAGTTCATCACAGTATATGAACAGTTCAGTTTCACAGTGCAAAGAGAACGTGACTAGCATGTGGTTTTGGAAGCAAATGCAGTAAATGAGGAACACTGTTTACATATAATACTGAAAGCAAAAATTATCACAACAAACATTACCAAGCTGAGGTGTTGTGTATGAACATATTAAACGTATCAGACAGAGCTCTATAATGTAACAGCTAGAGTAAGCCTTTATGCTACTACTCAATACCAATCTCCATTCCATCACCTCATACCCTGATTCGTTTGATACCTTTCTTTCAACACAGTACTTACAGCATGATCTGCAAGACTTCACGTACTTTTCCACACATAATTTTCCATTTGTAATTTTGAACATTCCTGGCAATTATATAGGATTTGTGAAGTTAAAAGAGAAAATAATTAATTTTTTGTCTAAGAAATCTATGCAGCTATTATTTTCGATGATATTCAAAATCCATTATATTAAAGCATTGTTATTCTGAATGTCATCCAAATGAAAATCAAAAGTTTGTCAAATAGTAAGAATTAAATAAATAAGCAATGTTATGAAAACCTAACTTTATCATTAATAATGTACAAAACTCAAAGTATTAGTAATTAGTAAAATAACTAATTTCTGTCATAAGAAATAATAATAATTAATCAATCCTATAAATGGTAAATTTTTTTATGTATTCAGCTGCTTTAATCCCTGATAATCACTTTGAGATATGTAACTAAAGTTTCTGTAATCAATTAATGTACCATATAATTCACATCTGTATTAATTATAAAATTTTAGTTATTTGTGTGTAACCAACAGTAAGCAATTAAACAAGTATTCTTAGCTAACTTATTTATAGTTGGTGCTATGCACCAAGACTGGTCAGTTAGTCAGTAAGTTTCTGAGACAGTCCAGAAAGTAAGTTCCATTTGGTAATAAAATGAAATTGTACACAGATACAGAAGAATTTTTTATTGCACAAAATTCTATAACTCTTAAACTACTTTTCCACATAACTGACAAAATTTTGGAGGCATTTGTCGTAGCGTGACACTAGGTTTTGTATACCTTTTTCATAGAAATCTGCCGCCTATGTCTTCAACCAGTTGGAAACAGTGAAATCTGGGGGAAGTCCATAGCAAGAGTAGTAATTGTAAACATACGGTTTTCCTGGCTCTTGTCATCAATCGCACGAACCAAAGGTGGACACGCACTTCGTTCTTCATCGTGCACATCACTATGCCCGCGATTGAACTGTCGGACCCATCTTCTCACCATCGGATCACTCATCGCATTTGGTCCGTAAACATCGCAAATTTGCCAATAAATTTCACTTGGTTTCACTTCTCTTGCATTCAGAAACCGAATCACTGACCTGATTTCACAGGCAGTGGGATTTTCAATCAACGCCGACATTTCAAAAAAGCACAACGTAGCGTACGTAACTGACAGCGATCTCCAAATGGTGCACGTTCTTCTCCTTGATACACATCGTCTACAGCGCATGTGCAGAAATGCAATCGCAGCGCTGCAGCAGAGATAAATTGAAACGGAACTTACTTTCTGGATGCGCCTCATAGTTCATAATCAGCTTAATATGGAGTCTGTAAATGTCAGTTGTAAATTTATTATTCAAAATTTCATGAAGATAAAAATTAGTTTGTTTTGCACCCAGACTTTGAAAAAAATGATGGCTATAACAATAATTTATTGATGATCCCACAGTAACACTAGGATAATTGAAACCTATTACCTCTAATGTCAAAGTAAATTTTTGAATATGCAGAATATGCACAACATGGCAAATACGAATACAAGAGAGAGTGAAAGCAAGACAAATGAAGCTGGTGCAAATGATTTATTTCACTTCTGACAGTTTTATTATTTGATGGTAGATTTTGTTACCTTTATCAACTGCTTTCAGATATTTGTACTGCCTTTGTGTTTCTGTAATATATGTATCCATCTTTGCATACACACTTTTCTCTATTCTACACGCCAGCCTGCAGCCGGAGCTGGATGTCACTGTGGTTGCAAATCACAATGAGCAGCTCATTCCATGGGATGTAAGCAGGTCGTTTGAGAGCATACAGTCTGGCATGCACCACATAGAACATGTCCTGTGTGAGGACAGCTTTATCATGAGATAATAATTGCTGTATGGATAAGAACCACTAACAACACATTGTTCAGGAGGTATGATATCATATACAGTGAAAGGCATGATAAAGTTCCTACTCACATTAAAAGTTTTAATTTGCACTTCTAGTGCTATTTGCATGTCTTTTGCAGTTTCCTAATATTCCACTCTATGCCCATGGAGAATTACATTATTGTCACACAGTTCAGAAGAAATGATGTAAGTATTGAGCTACATGAAAACAAAACTACAGAATGAAATTCACTACAGATGCAGTGTGAAATGGAGACTAGGACAGTAGGTGACAGGCAGAGGGATAAGGTGATGAACTAACAAAGGAATGGAATAAATACATACCTCAGCAATTCCACATTTTCAGCTAGTTAATATATAAATCGAATATTTATAAAGAGAAAAATATCAATAGTTTCAACAAACTAACCAGTTAATGTGTACACTGAAAATTCACTGGAAAAGGTGCTCAAAAATCCTGCTGTATGGCACAATCCACTACTTCTCCAGTTCTGATCATGAACTGAATAAACTCCACGGTAGTAAGTATCAGCACTTCCAATTATGAGAAGGTAAACTCCCATTAATAAATCACCTATGGCAAGATTGGTGATAAGGAAAGAATGAACCTGAAAATAAAAAAGTATTATTTCTAAGAAATGTTTCCTTGAAAGTAAAGAATAAATGTGACTACAAATATAACAATGAAAAGTCCTTGTAGCAATGTCAGTAATAATGGTGTTAGGTAGAAACTCACATTTAAGATGATCACTGAATCACAAACTAGCATGTAGAATAGACAATCACATTCACACAACTTAAATTTTTGGCGAAAATCACCCATGCACAACTATGATGGTGTTTATGTGTGCTTGAGTTATATCTGAGTGATTGTGTGAAGGCATGTGTGCGTCTTTTTATGATGAAGAATGGGGCAGAAAATATAAGGATTTTTTTTTTAAGTGATTGTGTATTCAACATGTCTGTCTGCAGCTCAGAGATTATCTTTAAAAAATGTATCCAAAAAATTAAGCTAATATGCTAATGTAATATCAACATCAGATCTGTTGATATTTAAACAGCATTAGTGACTCACCCCAGCTAAGCACAGGTAGAATTTATATTCTGTATCAATAAAAATCAATGTTTGTATGTATGTTATTGGTTGCTATGTTCTATGTATTATGATTAAACACAATGAATACCATGCTTACACAATCCTCAGCATGTTAATCTATATTTTCCTACTAATATCACAGTCTGATGTACAGTATATGTTAAAATTTACACCTGGCACTTGTGACAACAGTAGTGCCCATAGCAGAGAAAGACCAAGTGTAGCTGCACTATCAATATATAGTCTAACACGAACACTAGCACTCCAAGTGGCAGCACTGTGGTAACAGAAGAATGGCATGATACAAATGATGGCTCTTTCTCTGGTAGGGGTGCAATTGTCATTCCAAGTGCCAGATATATACTTTTATGTATGCTGTTGTGGTCTTCAGTCCACAGACTGGTTTCATGCAGCTCTCTTTTTATGTTTACATTTACAAATTTCTTGATCTGAGACCTACCAAATTTCACACAACATCCCACTAGGATAATCTACAGATTTCATCATAATTGATCTAGCTGCCTTTTGATGCCCATAGGGAACATACATACAGACATCCGTTGTTATAGGTATAGATATAATTGATATTTGTCCAATATTTGAAGTAGAAATAGAATTTTACTAGTTATTTATCAACTAGTTAAATCACTATTTTAACTTGTGGAGAGTAGCCAAGAACATTAGTTCTTAAAGATCAGTAATATTAATTGAGACACATTGTATGTAACCTTCACAACTTAAATAAATCTTAATTTAATGCCTACACTTAACAATTGATGAAAGGTAACCACTCAGATATAGTAACATAATGTGTGAAGTATCACTGTATAAACAGAAAGTAATACTTGAGCTGGCTGCAGTAAGATTGATTTGATTATTTCAGCTCACATTTTCCATATTTCCTAAGAAATCACATTAAAATTCTATTACTGAATAGTAAAAAAAGTGGTTCGAGATGCAGTGCAATTTCAAGATACTAGCTATCAAAGAGTGTCTTCCCATCTGTTATTGATTTTTATGGCAATGTAAATATATAATTTCAACTTGTTGAAAAGTTCTTAACAGTAGTGCTCAGCCTTATCCTTTGTGTGGGTAACAGAACGCAGAAAACATTGTCATAGAGGATGACTAATAGAGGTGTCAGTTTCTCAGCTCAGAGTACTAATTTGTGACAGCTTGAATCACTGTGATAATCGTTTTAAGCACACATCATCTTTCAGTGTTACCCAACATTACATGAAGTCAATCAAAATAAGACCATTTTCATCCAAAAAATTGTGAGCCTTAACTTTTTTAATTAAGTAAGAAGACTACTTGAATTTTTTCATGTACTGTACAGTAAAGCACAATGGCAACACAACAGAAGGGCAACTAACATTTGATCATGGTTTTAACCCTTTGACTGTTCTGGACGTGTTAACTCGTTCTTCCTCACCATTCCCTGGTGCTGCAGACGCATTTACATGGGGCCGTTGGGTTTCCCTACAGTGCTACAATTGTGCTGACTTGTCTGGTGCCACCGGGCCCCTCACTGCTACAGACATTGCCACACTTGCGCGTTTTACATGACCCTTTGGTGTCAGTTGTCTGTCACTTTTCAAAAGGCAGTCAGTGTACATGTGTTTAAGCTTGATCTTAAACTATTTATTGAAACAGGCATCAAGTGGTTGCTGAATTAACATCATCCCACCTGAATGGCGCACGATTAGAGCTTTTTTTTCACATAACAAATAACTTTCTTCTTGAAATCCTAGTGGTTCATTAAGGTTCACATAACCCAGCACTTCACAAAATTCAACGAAACAATATGTGAAATCACAATGAGGCAACTAATGCCAGGATCCTAAATATTGTTCCTAATGTATTGTTGATATTTACGTAAAGAAATTTATTTTTGTTGCTACTAATAAAGGCTGTTACATTTGAAGTTGAGCATTATAAAGTTCTGTTTCCTTCATTGGATGGTGTGTTGTTGTTATGGTCTTCAGTCCGGAGACTGGTTTGATGCAGCTCTCCACCCTACTCTATCCTGAGCAAGCATTTTCATCTCCTTATAAGAACGATAAGCCACATCCACTTGAATCTGCTTACTATACGTTTCTCTTGGTCTCCCTCTGCGATTTTTACCCCACACACTTCCCTCCAATGCTAAATTTATGATTCCTCGATGTCTAAGAATGTGTCCTACCAAGCGATCCCTTCTTTTAGTCAGGGTGTGCTAAAAATTCCTTTTCTCACCAATTCTGTTAAGTACCTCTTCATTAGTTATGTGATCTACCCACCTAATATTCAGCATTCTTCTGTAGCACCACAATTCAAAAGCCTCTATCCTCTTCCTGTCTGTACTGCTTATCGTCCATGTTTCACTCCCGTACAAGGCAACACTCCACACAAATGCCTTCAGAAAAGACTTCCTTACACTTAAATTAATATTTGATGTTAGCAAATTTCTCTTTTTCAAAAATGCTTTTCTTCCCATTGCCATTCTGCATTTTATATCCTCTGTACTGCGACCATCGCATGTTATTTTACTACCCAAGTAACAAAACTCATCGACCACCTTCATTGTTTCGTTACATAATCTAATTCCTTCAGCATCACCCGATTTTCTAAGACCACATTCCATTATTTTTGTTTTGCTCTTGTTAATGTTCATTTTATACGCTCTCTTCAACACACTGTCCATTCAATTCAACTGCTCTTCCAGGTCCTTTGCTGTCTCTGACAGAATTACAATGTCATCAGCAAAACGCAATGTTTTTATTTCTTCCCCCTGAACTTTAATCCCTATTCCAAATTTTTCCTTGCCTTCCTTCACCGCCTGCTCAATGTACAAATTAAATAGCATCGGAGAAAGGCTACAACCCTGTCTTACTCCCTTCCCAACTGATGCTTCCCTTTCATGCCCTTCGAGTCTAATAACTGCGGTCTGGCTTTTGTACAAGTTGTAAATAACTCTCCTTTCCCTGTATTTTACCCCTGCTGACTTCAGAATTTGAAAGAGTGTATTCCAGTCAACATTGTCAAAAGCTTTCTCCAAATCTACAAAAGCTAAAAATGTAGGTTTCCCTTTCCTTAATCTATCTTCTAAGATAAGTCACAAAGTGAGTATTGCCTTCCGGTTTCCTACGTTTCTCCTGAATCCAAACTGATCTTCCCCGAGGTCAGCTTCTACCAGATTTTCCATTCTCCTGTAGATAATTCGTGTTAAAATTTTGCAACCATGACTTATCAAACTGATGGTTCTGTAATTTTCACACCTGTCTGCGCCTGATTTCTTTGGAATGGGGATTATTACATTTTTTAAAGTCTGAGGGTATTTCGCCTGTCTCATACATTCTACACACCAGTTCAAATAGTTTTGTCATGGCTGGCTCTCCCAGAGACTTCAGTAGCTCTGAGGGTATGTCATCTACTCCTGGGGCCTTGTTCCGATCTAAGTCTTTCAGGGCTCTGTCAAATTCATCTCTCAGTATAGTATATCCTATTTCATCTTGATCTACTTCCTCTTCCCTTCCTACAACAATGTCTCGAAGTTCAATTTCTTTGTAGAGCTGCTCTATGTACTGTTTCCACCTTTCAGCTTTCCCTTCTTTGCCGAGAACTGGTTTTCCATCAGAGTCCTTGATATTCATAGAGCTGTTTTTCTTATCTCCAAATGATTCTTTGGAGATAAGAAAAACAGCTCTATGAATATCAAGGACTCTGATTGAAAACCAGTTCTCAGCAAAGAAGGGAAAGCTGAAAGGTGGAAAGAGTACATAGAGCAACTCTACAAAGGAAATGAATTTAGAGACGATATTGTAGGAAGGGAAGAGGAAGTAGATCAAGATGAAATAGGAGATACTATGGATGGTGTATTAAAATTTAATAGTCAAAAATAAAAAGGAAATTCAACTTGTCTTCCTTTTATTTTTACAACCCCAAAAACTTGAAAAAAGTGCGGCTTAGATTTGGGTAAATATGGTAGATTGTTTTCATAATAGCCATGCAACTGCGTAAATTTCATAGTGGTTTCACTTGAATAAATTCAAAGTGAGATCATTTTGTTTGATGACGTCATGTCTTTCAGTGCATCTATGGAAAATAAAGTAAATAATGCAAACGAAAGTGCACTGTTATGAAAAGTAAATAATACAAATGAAAGCGCACTCTTATGCAAAGTAAATAATGAAAATGAAAACACACTGTTATTTAAAGTAAACTACAACATTCGTAACTAGAGGTTTCCATATAACACTTTTGATTCAGGATTTGGTAGTATTTGGTCATTATGAATCGAATCTCGAATCTGAAGCCAGTATGCTAGATTTGGCAAATAATGGATTCGGCCAAACCACACGGACACTACCCTCGTCATAAATGAACCAATTATTTCTTTCAGTTTTTTTCAAATTCCTCAAATGACACATTTTCCATCACATGAGCTCAATTCCTCCTCATCTCTTTCCTAACTAAGCATAAAAAATTATTGTAATGGCCCACTTTCATGTTTTTCCTATATGACTGACTTCAGTAATCAGCCTTCCTGTTTTACTCCATTTTTATCTATTTTTAATCTAGTTAAGTCCTAATTTCATACCTTAAGGGACTACTGACTGGTATCAGAACCTTAACATATCTAGATACAAACAATATAATGCAAAGACAACCTCAAACACCATTATGACTTTAAAAATTTTTCATGTATGACGCAAAAAATATATAAGTAATATTACACACCTTATTAGGATGCCTGAAACACATTCTCCAGATAATAACCAGTGTATTTCCCAAAGTTGCCATGATCCCCAAGATCCACACACAGACACGAAGCACCAAGTTAGACATAAGATCTTCACATGAGGAAAACTCATCAGGTGGTGGCTTGCACACACTAACATGCTGTGCCAAGCAGCAGAATCTATATTCATCAGTTGTTCTGAAAATTATTTGTGTTATTCTGATAATGAATAAAAACACTTTTCAATTCAAGGGGAAAAAAGCACTTGCATAATATACATCTGAAATCATAAACATAATCATTGATTAATTCACTCACCAGCTCTGGAGATCCCATCAAGAAAAGAAGCACCATGAATCAGAATAAGTATGTAACTTTAAACACAAACCAAATGAATATTTACATAAAATGAAAACTTTTGTTCGTATAGAGGACTTGTTTTCCTGGCAATGTATCAGCTCCATTACTACTTTGCTTATGTAAACAAACAAGTTTCATTTATGTTACAATTTGGAAACTTCAGATTGGAGATGTTAGCTTAATGAATATAGGTGATAGATGGTTTGGCAAATACTAACACAGTTACTCCTGCAACACTTCATTGTTTTGAATCTATAAAGGCACATTAATAAAAAGTAATACACACAGGTCTTTAGCATACATACTCTCCAGAATGTTTCACATTCTTTGAACACATTAATCAGCACAATGATCACAGAGTTTTATTTATGCCCTGTTGAATCATAAGTTTTGATTTCCATTAAATATTTCCCAATCCACAAAATGTATGTAGTTTCAACAGACCAAATTAAAAGTAAAATAACTGCTACACTTAATCTAAATAGATAGTGAAATAAATATTTTTCTGCAGTATGTTTGGTACTCTGTCAACTATTTCACAATGTTGACATGTTAACTTGCTCAAAATGTACGAGGTATGTTTCTTAAGTACCATTTTGAAATTAAAAATAGCCATGCTAAGATATCTCAGTAATTTTATTTTTACATGAAAGCCTGTACCTTAATCTTCTTTTCTACATATTTTCCGTCAATACTGAGGCAGTTGTCATAACATTGTGCCAGTTTTTTTAATACGCTCCTCATAGAAGTCTGCCATCTGACTTGTTAACCACTGCATCACAACTCTTTTGACTTTGTCATAGTCTTGAAGACCGCCCAGGTGTTTCTTCAAGTGCAGGATCAGATGGTAGTCACTGGACACCACATCAGGGCTGTACAGAGGATGATCTAGGGTTTCCCATCGAGAAAAGATGTGATGAGATCTATGGTCTGATTAGCCACATGCGGACGGGCATTGTCTTGCAGCAAAATGATGCCCTTGCTCAATTTGCCATGTCTTTTGTTCTGAATTGTGCAATGTCTTGCAGTAAGCTGACAACCATCTGTTCCTGCACTTGAAGAAACACCTGGGCAGCCTTCACGACAATTACGAAGTCAAAACAGTTGTGATGCAGTGGTTAACAAGTCAGGCGGCAGACTTCTATAAGGAAGGTAATAAAAAACTGGTACAACGTTCTGACAAGTGCCTGAATATTGAGAAAATTACGTAGAAAAGTAGATTCAGGTACAAGCTTTCATGTAAAAATAAAATTATTGAGATATCTTAGCATATCTTTTTTTAAATTTCAAAATGGTACTTACTTAAAAAAACATGCCTTGTAGCAGCACTATTCGGCCATTCCTCTTCTTTTGAGAGATGGCATCCTTTCCACATCAAACACTCCCTTATCTACAGCCTAAGTATCTGTGACAAACACATCTGCTCCAATGATGGATCATTCACTGCTTACATCAACAAATTATCCAACACTTTCCTTTTCCACAGCTACACTACAGACCCTGTCTGTAAACAGATCTACCAAGCAGTCCATTCCTCCTATCCCAGTAACAATGCTCCTGACCCCAGATCACCCAGAAGCATCCCATTGGTCACCCGATACCATCCTGGCCTGCAGTGCCTTAAAAAATTGCTCCACCAGGGCTATGACTGTCTCACGTCATGTCCTGAAATGAGATCATTCCTCCAAAGCATACTCCCAACACCTCCAATAGTGGCCTTTCGCAATACTTCCAACCTCCAGAACATCCTTGTCAAATCTTACAACATTTCCAAAGTCATTTAGCAACTACCATGTGTTCATTGCACATCCTTTTAGATAAGAAATTGGCTGACTGCATGAAGACACACAAAAGAAATGGACGACAGCCAATATCCCATGACAGAGTATGCCTTCCAACATAACTTCAGAGATCATTGCACATGTTACACCACACACACAATATGGATACTATCATCTACGACCAGCCCCTTGGAACTGTGCAAAAGGGAACTTGCCCACTAACACATACTCTCTTGCCCCTTGACTCCATCTCATGGCCTAGGTTGTGAGAAACCAACCCATCTTCCCTTTTACTCCACTTCTCCTCCTTCTTCCCTTCTGCTTGGGGACGAATTCATTCCAAAAGCTAGCATGTGTAGTTTCATCCTTTTCTTGTGTTATTGATAGTAGTGAGAGGTTAGTACTGGCTAGCCAATTAATAAAATAATAATAATTATCACATCTCTGAAGGTGCGGTTTTCCAATATTAATCAACAGTATATATGATTAGTAATTTCTGTAGTTTATATTATAAATTACCACAGAGGAACATAGTGGAATTTGTGTATGTTCATAATGTATTACCTTATTTTGGTTTGGCAACACTGCTCAAACCTCATGGGCAGTAGCTTTATGACCCTCAAATATGTCTCTTGCAGCTGAAGATGACACATTAGGAAGTAATTTTGTACATAAACATTTCCTTCAGCCCAGACCTATTAGCTGAAGAATAAACTATATTTTTGATATGTCATAATCCCGCAGCAGCTGATAGTGTTTCTCCTTAATACATCAAAAGTAACAGAATCTTCTCACAAAAATCATCTTGAAATGTGATTTCTAAAGATGTTGTGAAAAGGAAAAACTAGTACTCACCTTAAAGATGAATCACCAAGCAGCAACCAGGCACAATGAAATGACTGTTGGCATAAGCTTCTGGCTAGTGCCTTGTGTGTGTGGTTCCCACTCTGCAGTTGGGTAGTCATTGGAGTTGACTGCCATGCAGAGGACTCGTGTTCAATTCCCAATAATGCTAAAGAATGTTCTTTTGTAGGAGAACTGGAACATGGTGTAATCAGACTCATGAAGCTAGCCCAAGAATTCCAAGTCAAGAAACCCAACAACTGGGAGAGTAGTTTGTTGACTAAACATCCCTCCATACTGCATCTAATAATTTCATTGTCAGAGAGAGAGAAAGTTGGCAGTTGGGCCCAAATGACCAACATAGGGACTAGGGACAGATTTTGCCTGTGCCGTGTGGGGGGGGGGGGGGGATGTTTTCCTTCCTTTTCTGGTTTACACTGTGAACCGTCTTTTAATTGTGCCTGTCTGGTGCTTTCTGTGTTGTCTTCAAAGTGAGGGACAATCTATCCTTTTCACAATTTTGTTGGTATTCCAAATTAGACTTTCCATAGTTTCATTTCTGAATGAGAAATTCACTTCTAATCTTTACTTATACAAATAGAATTTGAACGACATTATTCTTATCTACTTTGTGTTCTTGTGCAAGAATGTGATTTTTTTAAATAGATGCATGTAGCACATTTGACACGTGATAATAGTTTGCAGTTTGTTTTATGCAGTCTTTATAATGTAGCAATTTTTATGACCAACAATCAACAATTTTAACAGTTATAACAATACTTACAATCTCTTTAGTGATCTTACAGTCTTGAAGACACTGTTGCCAATGGTTTTAATGGTGTTACCACTTAGATCCCTGTTGAACATGAAAACATTTGATTCTCAAGATTAGTGACTTATAATTTGTTGATGGTTTTTATGTGGTTTTCAAATACATCACAGAAAAAATTACATTTATAAATGGATGGAAAAATATTGAAGCTTAATATCATACAAGATTTCTAAGAATTACCCATAGACTTACTGCTGAAATTAAATAACCTGAGTAGGATTAACATTAACATACCGTATTTACACAAATAGAGGACAGCTTTGTGGGAATACTTGAATTCTACAATACTATGATAAAACGTGTGGGAATTGTGATGTGTTTTGACAGCTATGGAGACGTCGTAGTTCAGGGGTTAGTCAATAAATAGTAGCACCTCTCATCTGTCAAATGAGCATGTGCCCACTCACTTTGTGTATAGACATGTGACTGGAAAATCCAGGCAATTATGAACTCAATGGCGGTCAGCAGGAGAAGCCTTGTTTGGCCTTGGATAAATATGCAAAAAACTACTTAAAAATTAATAACTCTTGATTCATATATGGTACTAAGGAGTGTTTAGTCTCATTTTAAAGCTGACAATTAGATGGTTGTGCTCATATAAACACGCCTCTTGTCACTTTAATAGTTGTTGATTTATAATAAATTAAAAACCATTGTAAAATAACAAATTTGTAAACATTATATCCTGAAAACAGCTTAAACAAATTTTACATACAAGGTGTCGATTGAGAGATCTAAGTGTGTACTGTTAAGATATAGTTTTAGTTTTTTGCAAATATTCAGTAAATTTGAATAAGAGGCCAAAAAACATGGTTCCCAGGTATAATAGCTGGATTTTAAATAAATAAACAATAATAACTGTAGTATAAGCGACAGTACCATAAACTAGACTTAAGTATATTGATAATGAAATAATATCAATAGTTTAGTGAATGATCTGTGTTTTAAATATAAAAACTCATACCCAAAAAGTTTAATTTGGTTATTACGTGAAAAGTAAGATATGTACAATGTTTTTGATGCCATATTCTGTTTCAGCAGAAAATTTCTGTCAAATACTATCACCACATGTATTTGTTTCTGTCATATTATATGTAAAAGAGGCATTTTTGTGGAGATACGACACTGATTTGACTTCAGGGCAAGACAGCAAGGGTATAAGGCAGCAGCCCTTTTGGTTAGTGAGGGGCGGTCTATTAGTGTTGATCATACAGACAAGATGTGTGCGGTTACTACGGACAATTGAGGCGTCGCTTGAAGACTTGTAAATTTTTAGCGAAGTGTTCGATTGTGGAACTTTGACAATTTGTTCTGTGGTGATTCATGGACTTTAACTATATTTTGTGTCTGTGGGACTTAGAATTTTTCAGGATTGTTACTGGACTTTAATTTTATTCAGCTTCTGTGGGACTTAGAAACGTTTCAGTTAAGTTTCCATTTAATTATGTGGCAGTCTTAAAGAACTCAGGGTTTACTCTAAAGTCAGGACTGGTGGATAGTAGATGAAATAAACTTCCATTTAGTTAAAGAGAAAGTGTTGTTTGTGTGTTTATAGTACCTGCCTGCATTTATCTAAAGTAAACATTTTGGGGAAATTGCAGCAAGAGTGACTGGTACCCATAGACATAACACAGCCGGTTTATACAGTAAATAGGGTTTACAGCCATACTTCACAGAGCCCCAAGAGAACACAGGCTGTAAATGGGTAATTTATTTGTTTCATTATTTCATCCTGTAGCAATGGGGGGGGTCGAGCCAACTGAAGGAAGTAACTGAATATTAACTGTATAAACCTTTGACACAATATTATAGAAAAAAAATCTTGAATGAAGGCAACAGAGTTTTTTATTTTTATTTTATTTATATTTTTAGGGTATCGAACTTTCACATAATTAGAAACATAATGTAAACAAATCCATCTTCTCTTTCCAGCAAATTCAAAACAAACATGGACAATTGTAAATCAATGATTAAGAAAGTGAGATGACAGGCCAACAGCCATACAGCACTCGAAGTGAAGGGAGGATGATCCAAGGCATGTTTCTAGGAGTTTCAAGTGTTGTATAGTTTAGACGTGTGCTACAAAAATATCGAGTTTCTTTCAGACTTCAGTACGAGAGAAAAGATCTTTTCATGTTTGTGTTTATGTGTGTGTAAGCTTCAAGTTTCCTAGTAACAGTAAGAAACATGGAAAGCAGAAAGCTGGGTGTAAATTTGACATTGATAAGAAAAACATTCATTGCTAGTAATGCTAGTGAGGACAAACTATTAAATTGTTCGAAGAGTCACGCATTTTGAGGAAAAAATATGTAAATATCCTGATGTAGAAAAAGACTTGCTTGACTTCGTAACTCAAAACAGAAACTGTAGTTTCGCTGTTAAAACAGAAATGATCAGTTCCAAGGCTGTAAAATAGCCACAGGTTCAGGTACATTGTTTCTTGGAATTTACCCCAACAAATGTGAAAGCAGTGAATATCGTCAAGGTAAAACAACTTGTTTTTAAATGTAGCATTTGAACTCAACATTGGTATTAGCTACACAAATAAGCTTTTCCACCATCTTTATCTCCCATCACCACTCACAGTAGGCGTTACCAACATAAATGTCACTGTAACCAAAATAAATGTGAGCACATAATCTTTGAAACTAATTATGTATGGGAAAGGATGGGAGGATAGGGGGGAAGGATGGAATCACTATTGTAGGTCATAACACAATTTTGGAAGCCAAAATTTGGAGAAAAAAAGTGGGACCTATATTCAAGCAAATATGGAGTATAAATGAACAATTGCATTAGGCCATATAGCTGGTAGTGTGTAACATTTCCTTTTACTTTGATTAAATTGGTGAAAAATTGCGGCATTGACTCCACATGACATTAAAACCATTGTGAATGCATCCTAATGCTAACCACATAACAAACACCCACAACTCAAAGAGTCAGAGTGGCACAGCCAACCTTAGGCATGTGCAAACAATGCAATCGCACAGGTCCCCACACTTCTAGAAGCCCTGTGTAAAATATTATTCATAAACTGCCCCCCATAATTTTTTTTTTTTTTTTTCTGAAACTACTGATGAAACTTTATGGCATAGATTCCTTACTGCACAAATACGCAAAGGAACTCACTTCAGCCAGCCCTTTCATTGCATTTATTTATTACGAAAGTGCCATTAAAATTGTACTCACAGTGTTTCTAGTTTGGGCATTCCAATCAACGTTCCATCTTCCAGATGTGTTATACTGTTGTCTGACAGGTCACTGCAAGAAATTAAGTTATCTATTTCAATTTTATCAAAATACACACAACATACTTTTATATGACATGCTCCCTCCCAAAGAAGAATTTAAAAATTATAAACCTTATTTTGATCATTAAATGCTACATTTATGGCACTTCCCCTTCATAAATATTTTCCATGAATAAAAACGATTATAAATAAAATAATTAGATTAAGTGGTTAAATCTGAAATAATATTTATAATTTCAAGGGTGGCTTAGAAAATTTCCTGTAAGTTCCAAATAATGCAAAATCAATACATTTATTCATATTCACAGAATGTAAAACATTTAATATGAATGCATGGTGGCCACCAAATCTTCATTTTCAAATTCAAGGTTTTTTCCAGGTTTTTCAGGTTAAAAATAATTATTTTCCAGGTTTTCACGAAACTTAATTTTGCTCAAAGGACTTAGCAAACAACTATACCTTAACAACACTAGTTACATATTAAAAATTAAAAAATAAAAAAATTAAAAAAAAAATCACCCAAGTTGAACTATATCATGTTGTAAAATACACCAAGCAGTGGCGAACCCAGGATTTGTCTTGGGGAGGAGGCGAGGGGGTCAGAGCTCATAAAAATTGTGGCATTGTACCTCAAACTGATCTAAAAAGAACCAGCTCATATTATGAGGTTTTCCTCATGGTTTTGGGGGATCTGCAGCCCCATAGACTTCCTTTCCCCCTCCCCAGATTCGACACTGACACAGTGTATAGTACAGGGTATACATTTTAAGTTGACAAACCAGAATAACTAGAAAAAAAAAAGAAAAAAAAAACAGTATATATTCAACAACGGTTTTCACCATTATGAACGGCCGTCAGAGGCTTAGGAAATGATACTAAACTTGAACTGTCTCCATCATTTGCGAGCGGTGTGGGTGGCTAGTGTAAAATTTTAAATGGAAACTCCCATTGTTAATTGCAGATTTAGATTCTACAGGTCAGAAAGAGCAGAAACTAAGGTCCGACTACTACGTTCAATTGTTCACAAATTGTTGAAGCCTGAAAATTCAAATTCAGAAAAAAATCTATTACTAGCTGTTGCGTTTGGAGAATTTTGTAGAGCTGCCAATTGAAACACAAAGACCTTCGCAAGTTGTTATGAGGACTGTCTGTTCACAGAATGTTTTAGCTAGAAGGGATAGGGCAGTCTTTGCAACAAGTATGTCGGCTGACTGATAACGTATGTGGTTGTCAAAAGGTTATCTCAAAAGATACCGGGAATTAAATTTGCGAAGATTTTCAATGTATCGTACCAAACACACTTCATTTCTGGGTCAATCCAAATGAAGTGGTACAATAAAAATTAAGTTGGTTGCTTGACCATTTTTAAATATTTTAATTTTTTTATATGTGATTGCCCTATATTTGAGAAGTTCAAAACAATTTCTTAAAGTCATTTATCTTGCACCTTCACTGAATGGCGGCCATTTTTGTCGGCGAGCGACACTGAAATTAACATTTATGGTATTTTGACATACAGTATTTAAAATAAATATTCTCAATTAACATCCTTCGAGATGCGACTATTCCTGAACCTGGTGGTGAATGTTAAGAACACTTATTTCTTCTGACAGCTTCTGTGATATAGAATAAGACCTCCCAGTTGCTGAAGTTAGTTCAAGCACTGAAAGTTTCATTAAAACATTTTTCATTGGTATCCAATCTTTGTCACTATTAGATTTCTTGAATGATGTTCTTGGGCCAGCAGGGTGGTAAAAATGCAGAAAACCATTGTTTTCCAAACTTATTGTTTCAACCTCGGAAAGCCACCACTGTCCATCATACACACATGCTACTATGTCATTAAACGTTAAAGAGAGAGATGTAATTTTACTGACAGAATGATCCTCATAAATTTCCGTTTCTGATGTTACATAGCATTGAACTGAGTTTTCTGTAATGGCAAGGAATTTGTGGAAATGCCTTGTTCCTTTTATTGCTATACAGTTTTCAAATCTGGTTTGAAGTGTTGTTTTCAGATGCGGAACCACTTCTTCTTTCTTGATCAGAAAATAGGTAATGCCTTTAATATTATCCTTGTAAAAGGCATACATGTCTTGTACTGTGAGAAGTTGTTCTGTGATTGGTCTTTGTAGGCTGGCTTTACTTACTTCACGTTTTGTTGTACGTCCTACTCCATCACATGCATTTTTACCATGGCAAGATGCAAAAACAGTGCCATGCAGCCTCCAACCCACAGATTTGAAAAATTGTTTTTGTTCTTGTATTGACTACCACTTCCATCTGAAAAGTATATCAGCTTCTCAATCTTGGGAAAATTTTCTTTTATGTAATTTATTGCATACTTTTGAAACACATGTACAGCCAAAGTTTGTGCTACAAGTAGTCAGAATGCAAACTGAAGAACTGCAAACTTCACCTTTGTCATTTTTAAAGTAGAGAATAAATGGATGCACTGTTGCCTGGTCATTGACCCATTGGTACCCTTGTATTGCATTCTGAATCACAAATGTAACATTTTCTGCAAGATCAACTAGCACTATGCATTTAGTTTCATCAAGTTGTGCTTTTTTGTTCTTCAAAAACTGACTTTGGATTTTAGAATCATAGTGATGACTTGAGTTTTTGTAAGTTATCAATTAAAGATTCCAAGTACTCTTCCTGAGCTTTAACCACTGTTATCATTTATGCCCTTTCAGTTGTGACCCCTGTTTGAAGGTAATATTGTCTGGTAATATTTGTGAAACAATTCAAGAACAGTTCCCTTACCAGGGCATTTATTACACAAACTCATCATGCAGTCATAACTGTTAGTGTCACATACCATTAAATCTAGTAACAATTTGTAGTTTTGCACCCGCAATCATCAGTTTGACATTTTGATGATATAAACAAACACATACGGAGTGTTAGGAATATAAATGTCATTAACAAGGTTACATGATTCTGGTTCTGGATTCACAACAAATATTTTTGAGTAACAATTTGGGCACAGGGAATTTCCAGGATTCACATTAAGTTTCACTTCAGAAACTGTTTCAGTCTCACATAACCAAGACAAATGTTAAAGTTTTATTTCCCTCAAACCTTTTGTAATAGGCTTTTTATGAACTTTAAGTGGATCACAGCACGTTTTTGTGCATTTTTACCACCCTGCTGGCCCAAAAACATCATTCAAGAAATCTAATAGTGACAAAGTTTGGATATCAATGAAAAATGTTTTAAGGAAACTTTCAGTGCTTGAACTCACCTCGGCAACTGGGGGGTCTTAGTCTATATCACAGAAGCTGTCAGAAGAAATAAGTGTTCTTAACATTCACCTCCAGGTTCAGGAATAATTGCATCTCTAAGGGTGTTAATTGAGAATATTTATTTTAAATACCGTATGTCAAAATACCATAAATGTTAATTTCAGTGATGTTTCCACTTTTTGTATATAATTCAGTACCTTGCTTTAATAATAATTGATTATATTCCACCAATATCACACATGAATAGGTAACAGCCATAAGATCAGTTGTATAGTAATGTGAATTATTTCCTCATTTTCAAAAATTCATATCTTTGTTCACACTCAGATATCAATGTTGAAATTTTTACAGCATGTTGCTATCATATAGGTGTACAAACTGTGCAAAAAATCATATTTTTATATTCAGTCCCATCTGAGATAACTAGCCTCAAACTTTACAAAAAATGAAAATTTTCAAATTTCAAAAATTCATAAAAAATTAAGGAAACATTTGAAGGTGTTCTTGTTCGATATGAGGCTAGTAGTGTATGATAACTAACTACAGGAAAAAATTGACTCTAATAAGTCACTCCTTGTTTGTTATTTTTGGACCTAAAAAGTGGACTTTTGAAAATTTGGATACCAAATTTTGGAGGTTATTTTGATTGGTTATTTTTGAATTTACGGTATTTTGTGTAATAAACAATGTTGCAGAGGACACTTTTCTAAAAACAATCATGTCAATTGCAATGTTGTAACTTAGCCCAGTGCAGAGATATTAAAATTTTTGCTAATGCCTCCAGACTGAAAAATCGTCGCGCGCCGACAATTAAAAATGGCCGCCATTCAGTAAAGGTGCAAGGTTAATGACTTTAAAAAACTGTTTTGAACTTCTCAAATATAGGGCTATCACATATAAAAAAATTAAAATATTTAAAAATGGTCACGCAACCATCCCTGTACCACTTCATATGGATTGACCCACCTAGTTATTTAATACAATTAAAGGTTGCTGCCTTCAGTTTACAATATTGACTTAACAAGTGGAATTCCATTAACATTCGGACTATTTAGAAAACGGTCACTTGACTCACATGTGAACGTGGATTTTAATGCCTTCGAATTCAATTACCTGTTTAATGGCCAGCCGGCCATCAATGGAATGAGAGAGTCGATTTTAATTACAGTCAAGAAATATAATGTAAAGAAAAAATTATACCAAAATTTTCAGTGGGCTGTGCCTGGCATACCCATTCAAATTTTGGGGTATGCTTGAGCGGCCGAGCATACCCGTAGTTGGCGCCTGCGCTAAAGAAGCATCGCAATACCAACTTTTACGGAGTTTATAGTTCAAATCAACAAAATGTTTTCGTGAAGAGATTTTTCAACACAGAATCAGACAAACGAGATCTGTGTTGATGAATATCACTGGGGGGAGGGGGGGGGGGGGGTCAATTTCGAAAAATGCTAAAATGTAGTACAAATAAATGTCGCCTTTCATTCTAGCTGCGATTTCGTGGTCGCGCCTTACGATAACATCGCGTCTCTTCAACGTACATAGCGAGGAATTGAGCTGCGTAGTTGAACAACACTTCGAGATAAATACAGAAATAGATAACGGAATACGTAACCTATAATAATAAAACTTTTTAAACCGCCCAGAAATATATTTGAAAATGTTTTTGTACACAAAAATGAAGCGATGAATATTGTTTAACCCGCGGGCACTAGTGATCTGAGCATTTAGGTCACTGTAATTTTAAAACGACTTGCATTTTGTTACTTTTAAAAATTAATCTTTAAGGTTTTTTCTTGCTGAAACTACAGGAATTACTTGTTTACACTTATTAAGTATATTTCGAACTGGTCGTGTAATCTCAGCAATAGGCTATACACGCGAACGATCGTTTAACTCTTAAAGCCGCGAGATCTCATGGGTTAGAAAATCCCGGTTTCTGGCTGAAATTCCAGGTTTTTTCCTGGTTTTCCCCATTTTTTTCAAATTCAAGGCTTTTTCCCGGTTTTACCGGTTTCAAGGTTCGTTGGCCACCCTGGAATGGGAAAAGTTGATAATGTGTACACAATCAGGATTCGAACCCAGATCTCCTGCTTGCTAGGAGATATGTAAAATAAAACATAGAATCAAAATCAAGAAGCTGTAAAACACTGCTATAAAAGCAAGTAAACAGAGAAAGCATTTCTCTTTAGAAGCAAATTAGTTAACTTCTGCCTCCCGGTAAAACATGTGGACTGTTAAGCTGGGACCAAAGACCATTGTAGACCAAAACGTTTACATAGCATGTACTTGGTAGGTGTAGAGGAGGATGAATAGGCTGGACGTGTCCTAGTGAAAATGCTATTGTTAAAGTTTCCTACAGATTTGCTATGTACTCACAAGGGAAATTGTTACAATCTATAAAACTTCTAGTAGCATTACGATTAGTTAAAAACATCTTAGGCTTTTTCCAAATGTTTATTCATCCTCAACTAAACTACCTAACTGTGGTTTTAGAGCAGTAACTACAGAGAATATTCTATTAGATTAATACTAGTTCCATAGATTAAGTGTACAATATTTCATAACATCTCAGTTTGATAAAAGTTATCTTTGCATGATATTACACAACATTCAATTTACTTTTATACAAACACGCTTGCGCACACAAACACAAATAAACACACACACACACACACACACATACACACACACCATTGTAAAGCCATTGCATGCAATGAAGATAGGTCTGATGTCAACAGCTATCTCACTTCTGACCACTCTATGAAAATTTATCAACAAAATGATGTTCTCAAGTGTAGCTTCACACATTTGTAAAAATAAAGTACTAACAAAATGTCAGTTTGGTTTGCACTAAGGCTTTTCAAGTTTTAGATGCTCTGAACAAGTGGACATCACTTGTTGGAAGTTTTTGTGATTTCTCAAACGCTTTTGATTGTGAAAATCATTGAATTCTCAGCACAAAGAGGCTCACTGTGTTGCTGACAGACTCGAAAATAAATAATCACACACAGACAATGTACATTTTTGGCCATGGCCTTCATCAGTGAAAGAAACACATACATTCACACAATCTTCAGACAACTATACACAGACAACCACCATGTCTTCCCACTCCAGCACCACAAGCATCTTGACTCTATGGTTGAGTCGCTGTAAATTGATCCCTGACAGTTGCATTAAAAGGAGGTAACACCTTCATGTGTCTACTGTTACAAGTTGTGTTATGCAATTTCATATGTGTCTTATCTGACAAGTCCATATTGGTTTTTTAGTGTGAAGCAATTTGCACTTCATTGCTAAAAGCTTGCAACAGCAATGCACCTGCCAGGGATCAACTTACAAAGACTCAATTATAGATGCTTATGGCGCTGGAGTGGCCAGACGTTGTGGTTGTCTGTGTATAGTAGTCTGAGTGATTGTGTGAATGTATGTGTTCTTTTTCTGACGAAAACCATGGCCGAAAATTTAAGTTGTGTGTGTTATTATCTATTTTCGTGCCTGTCAGCATCTCAGCGAGCCTTTTTACAGTGAGTTGTTAGCTATCCTCCATTATTGACATTACAATCAGATTTTCCACTGTTAAAATCATGGAATTCCTTTAGATAAGCCTAAGTTGTGGTATGAGTGGGACCATGCGCAAATCGTTTAAATCTTACTTAACTGAAAGAGTGCAGAAAGTTGAAATAAATGGTTCACATAATGCACAAAAATCAGCTATATAATTACACCTGACAAACAAAAATTAAATAGCATAATTGTAAATAATGTCTTTCAGAAAATCATTAAATGGATAACTGCAAATGGACTTTTGATAAATTTTTATATAACACAGTGCATACAATTTAGTACAGTAAATGGCATGTCACCATTAAATAAACAAACTTTAGACAGAAGTCAGGAGGTAAGGTAGAAGATTAAAAAAATTTTAGGTATGTGCATTGATGAAGATTGAATTTCAAGAAAAGCATTCATGAACTGCAGAAACGTCTGAGTTCAGCTATTTATGCTATTAGAGTTATTGCAAATCTTGGTGATAGAAATATCAGTAAATTAGAATACTATGCCTATTTTCATTCACCTCTCTCTTACAGCATCTATTTTGGGGTAATTGATAACTGGGTAAAAATGTATTATTTGCGCAAAGCTATGTAATCAAAATAATTGCTGGTGCCCACTCAAGATCATCCTGCAGACATTTATTTAAGAAACTAGGGATCTTTACACAATATGAAATTTGTTATTAATAATCCAACCTAAGTCAAGAGAAACAGAAATGTGCATAACTACAACACTAGGACAAATGATGATTTTCATTATTCAAAGTTAAATATCACTTTGGCACAGAACGGGATAAATTGTGCTGCCACTAAATCTTTAGCCACTTGCCAAATAGCATCAAAAGTCTGATAGATAGCCCACACCATTTATATTATAGGCCTAAAGACTTTTTGAATAGCACCCCCTTCTACTCTGTAGATGAATTTTTAGATATAAATTAGTAATTTTACAAAATAAATAAATAATACAACAATGCATGCCTTTAAACATCATGTAAGGATGCCTTATATTAAATTGACATGTTCCACATCATTATGAAATATCATATTCATGATGTTGGACACAAACAATTCTAATCTATATGTTAGTCATTTTATGCCATTTGTAAAGTGACTGTTGATAACAACAATACATTTATATTGATAAATTTAGTTGTAATGCTTTTGTCACCACCTATGTGACATATAAACAAGAGTGCCTCAGTCTCAGTTCTCAGTTGTAAAATACAGTTGTTATGTCTTGTTCCATGTCTTCAATAAATATTAACATGGTAATCGAGTTCTGTGGTTAGCTACGAAGAAGTTTTTTTATTCTGTGAAAATACGAATTGCTGCAATTGGACATGGTTGACTTTAAGATGCCAGTATTCAATGGAGAGGACTACAGGAAGTGGAAGCAGCGGATGGAAATGTTCCTGAAAATGAAGAAACATTATACTCAATTAATATGGAAATTCTCCACAGATATGATAAATTATATTTCATAACACCGTCCTCATGACCTAGGCCGTGAATTACCTTTCCCTTCCTTTTTCTTCTTTTTCTCCCTTCTCTCCACCTGTAGAAAGAACACAGTTCCGAAAGCTTGTTATTTTCCTCCCCCTTTGTGTGTGTGTGTGTGTGTGTGTGTGTGTGTGTGTGTGTAACTATCGGCAGTACAGCAAAAATTTAAGTACTGGCCAAACAATCTATCTCTTTTGAAAAATAATTTAAGAAACATTATACTGTATAGTGATTAAAAGAGCAAAAACAAGCATGGATGATGCAGATACCTGGGATGAAGAAAATTCGATGGCTTTGAATTACATATATGGTGTAATCTCTAACAAGAACCTTGAATTTGTGAGTGGTAAAACAAGTGCATTCGAGATAATGAAAAAACTCGACGAATTATACTCCCAGGAATCGACAGCATTAGAAATTATTTGAAGAAATAAATTGACAAACTGAGGCTAAATGATTACAGTGATGCAGCAACATTCTTCAGCACTTTGGAAAAAACTATTAACGAATTGAAATTAGCAGATTCTAAAGTTACAGAAAAGGAAAAATTAAACTACATGTTGAGAACCTTACTGGGATTTGATTCACATCTTGAATGAAGATCAGACAGTTGAATATGTTAAAAATAAAATTTTAAATGATAGATTTTAGAGAAAAGGATGTAAATGAAGGCATCAAATCCAATGCATTTCATGCCGAAAAAGCAAGCAAGATGAGCTACCAGGAGCAGTTGTGTTATGGATGTGGCAAAATAGTACATTTTAAGAGGCACTCTCACCAGCCAGGTATAAGTAGGGATGCATCGATTTGTGGTGCACAGCATCAAGGAAACTTTGTTCTGTGTGGTAGTTGGCAACCCGGGCACAGAGAACAGTGAAACAACTGGTCACATGGTCAAGTTGCGCAGTTTAACTCAAGACATGGTCGGCAGGAGAGAGGAAGAGGCAGAGGCTATGAACAGAATGGAACCGGCATGAGCAGCTTCAAGATGGAGGTACAATTGCCAATGGCTTGCAATCTTCTTCTAATATATAAAGCAGAGTGTCTGTACGTTTGTGGGTATGTGTTGCATACAAATCTGTAGTTCTGTTCCAATCTTTATGAAATTTTGTACACGTAAGCTTCAATCCATGAGGACGGTCTCCGTATGTGTAAGAATCGTATATGATAATTATAGTAAGGACAGTTTACAACTCACCGCAAAGACATGGTGAAGAGCTGCGACAGGCACATACAAAAGACACACACATACAACACTTTGAGCTATCGGCCATGGCCTTCTTCAGAAAATAGGACACTCACGCAACACACAGACACACAACACAGTCATACAACCATCACCTCCGGCTGCCATTGTAAACTGTCCTTACTATAATTGTTAATTCCAACCTGGACTTTCCATTATTATATATAAATCGTGTATGATACATAATTCATGAGATATGATGTCATAAACAATGAGATGCACAAAAAAAAACTGCTCCATTTAGTGACAATGCTGCTCATTTTCTCCTAAACCACTGGACCGACTTCAACCAAATTTGGTACACACATTCCTTACCATGAGGTAACAATTGCTGCATGGTTAAGAATCACATAAGACACATGGTTCAGAAGATATGCATCATAAACAATAGGAATCACAAAAATCTGCCACATAATGTGGCGAGACTTTATTCACACACTGTATGAGAATGATAGTACTTAGTGACTTGCAACCAACTTTAAACATATTTTTAAACCTTTATTGAACGTTTTATAGCTGACAACATAGCAAAATGATGAAAGGGAAAAAGTTTCTCGCTTACTACTTTTCCGCTGTTTATGAAGTAAAACTATGGCATTCGGTATGACATTACAATTTACAATTTGTACACTACGAACCGTCACCACAGGAAATTTAACCGACAGTATACACACTTATAGTTGAATGTACCTTCTAAATTGTATCACAGTATGACACATAGTTCATGACATATGAGAACATAAACAGTAACATTCATGGAAAACCACCCTATCACGCACCAAGTTTTAATCTATTACTTCTTTACTACTAATTGTATTCCCAAGAGATTTTACAGACATACAGTCCTTATACAAATAAATATATATCTGAAAACTGGTAGGAATATATAAATAAATACCCACAGAATGTGTGGTTTTCAGCTAGTAATATTATATCAGGTAACAACATATAGATTGACTGGTTATTGGATAGTGGGAGTACAGATCATGTTGTTAATAACGAAAATTATTTTTCTGAATGTATAACCTTAAAGGAGCCTGTAAGTATAAAATTTGCAGATGGCAAAGTCTTGGAAGCTACAAAAATAGGAAATATATCAGTTACTTTCCAGTTAATGAAGAAATGATTCCAATCAAAATGCAAAACATATTTTATGTCTATTGTATGGATAGAAATTTGAGTAGTTGTGCTAAAATAACGGAAAAACATAATACTGTTTCTATAGGAAATATTTCAAAAGTTTTTGATGAACAGAATAACATAATTGCAATTGCTTTGATAGAAGACAGGTTGTATAAAATGACAAGTAGGATTTATACAGAAAACATTAATGTAAATAGTGTGAGTAGGAAGGATAGTATGACAGAAAAGGAGGAATGGCACCATAAACTGGGGCATGCAAATTATAACTATTTGAATACACTGTGTGAGTATCAACCAGAAGATGGATTACCAAAAAATTTAGAGTCAGTGTTTATGAAGTGTCAAGTTTGCATAGAAAATAAAATGCACAATTTACCTATTGAAAATAATAGGTGCAGAGTAAAAGAGATACTAGAGATTGTACATATAAACTTAAATGGGCCTCATTCAACACTTGGTTTGCATAGGGAAAAGTATTTTCTCACTTTTATTGATGACTATAGTAAATCAGAAACAGTGAACACAATTAAATCTAAAACTCAAGTTTATGATTGTTTTGTGTAATGTGTTAGTGAAATTGAAAATTTAACTGGTAAATCAATCAAGAAATTGAGGTGTGGTAATGTTAAAGAATATTTAATTTCAAACATTTTTCACTTTGTAAAACAGAAAGGAATAATTTTAAATGCATGTCCTCCTCATGTACTTGAATTAAATGGTACAGCTGAAAGATACAACAGGTCAATTATGGATATGTCTAGATGTCTGTTAGCTGAAGCAAGGGAACATAACAGGTTTTGGCCTGAAGTAGTTTGTTCAGCTGCATTCCTTAAAAACAGAACTTTAACTAATACTATTGAAAGAAAAACTCCTTATGGGATTTTAATTGGGAAGAAAGCTAACATGAAACATTTGAAGTTGTATGGAAGTAGGGTTTTTGTACTTATTCAGAAGAACTGAGAAAGTCAGAGTGGGATCATAAAGCAAACTTGGGAATTTTAATGGGCTATAGTGATGTTGGATACAGGGTAATGATAACAAATTGTAGTTACACACATCGACAATACTGTGGAAAAGTTTGTAAAGTGTATAGGTTTAAAAGATTCTGTTTCAACAAGTCAACTGTTTTGTGAACATGAAGAGATAGGAGAAGAATTAGTGAATGAAAAAATGGAAGAAAAGAGTATAGAAATGGGGTCAAGTAATGATCAACGTAGTCAAGAGCAGGTGTTAAGAAGATCAGCATGAGAACGTAAAATTCCTGATAGAATTAGTGATAACGTAAAGAGTAATTTCATTTATGTGAACTTCTGTAGTGCTGAAAGTCCAGAAAAGTTTGAGGAGGTGATAAATTGTACTGAATCAGTATATTGGAAACTAGCAATGGATAAGGAAACTGAATGTTTAAATAAAAATGAAACTTGGGGACTTTTAACTAAACAAGAAAATGTGAATGTTCTTGAAGTAAAATGAGCTTTTACAAGAAAATTGGATAACACTTTTAAAGCAAGATTGGTTGTAAGGGGCTTTCAACAGAAAGAAATTGTGGATGAAATATAGTCACCAGTAATTATGATACAAACATTAAAACTTTTATTATCATATTGTTGTCAAGAAGGTTTAATTGCTGAACAAATGGATGTACAGACAGCATTTATTAATGGTAATGTATGCTCAGACATTTATGTAAAACAACCTTCAGGATATGATGATGGAATAGATAGAGTTTGTAAGTTATTTAAGGCATTGTATGGTCTGAGGGAAAGTCCTCGAGCATGGTATGACTGTTTGGAAACATTTTTAAGGATCCTAGGTTTTAAAAGAAGTGAATTTGATTGTTGTTTGTATGTGTTAATAACTGTAAATAATAACATTTTTGTAATTGTATTTATTGATGATTTGCTAATTTGCTGTTAAAGTAGTAAGAAAATACAAGAAGTCAAAACTTTGTTATACAAAAAATTCCAAATGAAAGTAAAACAGTGAAGTAAAACAGTATCTGGGCATAACTATTAATTATAATTATGAAAAGAAATGTAATGACTCTAAGGAAAGATATATTGACACTGTAGCTAAAAGGTATCAGATTGAACATTCAGAGTTGTACAACACACCATTAGAAGTAAATTTGAAAGTATAACCATCAAAAAATGTGAGTCATGATATTAGATGTAGCAACTTGATAGGTGGTCTCCTGTACATCAGCTCGGGCACAAGGCAAGATATAAGTTACAGTGTAAATTATTTGAGTAGATTTCAGAATTTACACTGTAACTTATATCTTGCCTTGTGCCCGAGCTGATGAACAAGAGACCACCTATCAAGTTGCTACATCTAATATCATGACTCTCATTTTTTGAAGGTTATACTTTCAAATTTACTTCTAATGGTACGTTGTACAACTTTGAATGTTCAGTCTGATACCTTTTTGCTACAGTGTCAATATATCTTTCCTTAGAGTCATTACATTTCTTTCATAACTTTAAGTATGTTTTAAGAGTACTGAAATATTTGTATCTCACAAAAGATTTGAAGTTAACATATAAAAAGAGTATTTTAACCATGGCAGCAACTGTTCAGATTATTAATTCATAAAATTCAGCAACCAGTTGCTTGTAATAAATTTATTTGTGACAACTGGTTTCAGGCACTTCAATGCCCTTCTTCTGGTCTCTATACAGGCAAATAAGTGCATTGGTATTACAATAAAGCATATAAAATGTACAAAAGTCGGTTACAGGAATTTAAAACTGTGAGTATAAAAGTATTCAACATGAATGTGAAAGTTTATAAAGCTTATACAATGAGTGATGCAGTTTTGAAGCAAACAGATTGTAATAAAAGATATGTTCATATTAGGGGATAAAATTTACACTTACATTTTAGTAGTGTAGCTTAATATGTGTACATGCTACATGCTAGCAGTAGATTGAACACTAAGTGCAGAGATTATGCAAGGAATAACAATAATCAGCTGTTAACAAAGTATCTATGGATGAGCCACATAGTGAAAGGGTAAAAATAAATAAGAAAAAAAGCCGTGGGATAAAAAACAGTAATAATCGATGTAGTTGACAATGAAAGCGTAAAAAGAGATTACTATTCAATAGTATATTATTGCTGACATTTTTAACACATCTTTGAGCAAAATTAATTTTTAAAATTTAGAAAAATGTTCTCAGTTGTCAAATGCAGTTGTTATGTTTTGTTTCGTACCTTCAGTAAATATTAATAGTGACCAAGGACTTTTCACTCCTATTTGTGGCAAAGTTATATTTAATGTTGATTGGTAAACATCACTGTTCCTCATAGTGTTGCAGTTATGCACACTGCTATTACTATTGAATTTGCTTGGGTTATTAATAACAAATTTCATAAGAGAATATCTATATTTACATTATTCACTTTTTGTATTATTATGTATTCACAAGACCAATTGTTTGGAAACAAACTAAAAGGTGATAGTAAACACTAAGCAATATATTGTGAAGCTGCTGTGTAGATCCCTAGATGTTTAAATAAATGTTTGCAGAATTAACTTGGCTGGGCTCCAGACACACTTCTGTGCAATTAATATTTATTTACTCAGTGATGAATTACCCCAAAATATGATACCATATGATACCAAAGAAGGGAATGGAAACAGGCATAGTACACTAATTTATTGAGATGTTTATCACCAAAATTTGCAAATACCTTAATACTCAAATGTGCTTCTTCCAATTCAATCTCTCATCAATGCACGCACCTAACATTTTTGAATATTTTACTTAGCTACAGTCTTCTGTTAAATGTCTGTGTTTATTAATGGTGCCATGCCATTTACATTAGAGAACTATGTATGTGTGTTTTATCAAGATTTAATGAGAGTCCATTTGCAAAGAACCACTTTATAACTTTCCAATTTCACTAGTTAATTCTTACTTGTCAGGTGCAACTACAATACTGTCAGACAGCAAGAGTAAAAGCAGAATCTACAAAAAAGTTATTACACCATAACATACGTTTCAGAGTATGGTACAATAATTAACAAAACATATGACTTGAAACCTCCAAAAAGGGTTATATGTAAATTTATAGGACTTTCTTCACAGTACACAGTAACTTATTTTTAAATATACTGTCACAGAACGGTCTTGTAGGACGTAGCTATTTGATTAAAGAAGATTTGTTTGAACTCAGTGATGATTTATTAAGCACCTGTCAGAAACTTCTGGAACATTATTTCTTAATACATCTATAAGGTACTAGTACTCTATATTCAAATTAAAATGTATCAACAGACTGGGTTTCAAACCCAGAACAATTTGCTTCAGAGTCCTACAATTTATCCCCTATATAACATTGTCACTGACTTTCTACATCTACATACATACTCCACAGTCCACCCAAAGGTGTGTTGTAGGACCACTATTAGTTACTTTCTTTCCTTTTCCAGTCTCATATGGTTGTTGTTGTTGTCTTCAGTCCAGAGACTGGTTTGATGTACCTCTCCACCCTGCTCTATCCTGAGCAAGCCTCTTCATCTTCTCATAAGAACAGCATCATACATCTATTTGAATCTGCTTACTGTATTCATCTCTTGGTCCTCCCTCTGCGATTTTTATCCCATACAGTTCCCTCCAATGCTATATTCACGATTCCCTGATGTCTAAGAATGTGTCCTACCAATTGATCCCTTCTCTTAGTTAAGGTAAGGCAGAAATTCCTTTTCTTCCCAATTCTGTTCAGTACCTCCTAATTAGTTACCCAATCCACCCACCTAATTTTCAGCATTCTTCTCTAACACCACATTTCAAAATCTTCTATCCTCCCCTTTTCACACTGTTTATCGTCCATATTTAGCTCCCATATAAAGCAACACTCCACACAAATGCCTTCAGAAAGGACATCCTTATGCTTAAATTAATATTTGATGTCAACAAATTTCTCTTTTTCAAAAACACTTTTTCCCATTACCATTCTGAATTTTATATCCTCTGTTCTGCGACCATCATATACTATTTTACTACCCAGTAACAAAACTCATCTATCAACTCCCATATAAAACAAGGGAAAAACAAATATTCATATGCAACCATACTTGTCCTAATCTCTCTGATCTTACCTTTGTGGTCTTTACGTGAAATTTAGGGCAGTGGCAGTAGAACTTCTCTGCAGACCACCTCAAAATCCAGCTTTCTAAATTTATTTAACAGTGTTTCTCAGAAAGAATGTAACCTTTCCTCAGCAACTCCAATTTACAATCCCAAAGCATCTCAGTAACACTTGCACATTGATCGAACCTACCTGTAACAAACCTAGTATCCTGCCTCTGAATTATTTCAATACTCAAGATGGTTTACAGACGAATCACATCTCACAAAAATTAACCCAATAAACAGAAATCGACCATCTATCTTCCCCAAGACTGTCCTTATATGTTCATTCCATTTCATATAAATGGTGCAGCATTATGCCTAGACATTTAATTGATGCAACTCCGTCAAGCATTACACTACTAAAGCTGTATTTGAACATTATGAGATTGTTTCTCCAACTCATTTGCATCACTTTACATTCTTCTGTATTTAGAGCGATCTGCCATTCCTGACACCTAGAAATTTGGTACAAGACATCCCCCATTCTACTAAAGTCATTCAATAATGATACCTTCCTGTAAACCACAGCATCATCAGCACATAGCCATAACTACAACTCACACTGTCCGTCAGATCGTTTACATAGATAGAAAATAATAATGGTCCTATTATACTTCCCTGGGGCACTCCTAACAATACACTAGTCTCTGATGAACATGTGCCATTATGGACAATGTACTGGGTTTTATTAGTTCAGTGGCCCTCAAGCCACTCACAAATTTGTGTCCCTATGCCATATTCTTATACCTTCGTTAGCATTCTGTGGTTTGGCACGATATTGGAAATCAAGAAATATGCAATTTTCCTGTTGGCCTTCATCTACAGAACACAAGATGTCATGAGAGAAAAGGACAAGCTGAGTTTTACATAATTGATGCTTCCTAAAACCATGCTGATGTATGGACAGAAGTTTTTCCATCTCGAGTAAATTTACTATTTTAGAACTGAGAATATATTCAAGAATTTTACTGCAAACTGATGTTAATGATATTGATCAATAATTATTTAAGTCTATTATCTTGCATTGTTTATAGACGGGAGTCACCTGAATTTTTTTCCATTCGCTGGATCAAAGATTCACAATAAATGCGAGATAAGTAAGAAACCAATTCTGCAAAGTACTCTTTGTAAAACCGGAGTGGTACCCCATAAATGGCTGGCCTTCAGTGCCCTAAATTTATAGAAGTGGCTAGCCCCCAAAGTGTTGTTTTGAATTGAAGTCAAACACTTCATAATTTAAGAAATTCATAGCACATTCTCACTATTAAAATAGGCTTAATTCATATTATGTAAAAAGCCATTTACTTTGAAAATCTAGTTTCTTCTACTTGCAATTTTTACACACGACCTGCTAGAAACATGAACAGATAAAATAATACTCTCATTGACAACAGTGTTTTGAAGCATTGCATACTCTTTGTCCTGATGCCTTTGACACATTCTGCTTTCTGCAGATGCCTGTATGATATGCGGAGTTTTGTTCTTGTAAATAATGCCTTTTTCCCATTTTCTTGTTATTCTCTTGTTTTTTATTGTTTATTGTAGCAGTATTATTCTTCTTCAGTAGTGAGCTAAAGTAAAGTTCTTTCCAGCCAAAGCTTAAAAAAAAAAAATTAACTGGTAACGTAAACAATGAAACTTCCTGGTTAATTTCCAGATTTCTCCAGGAGGAAAATATTCCCAAATTTTTCCTGGATCTACCGGTTGTCCCAGTGAATATACACCCAGTGAAATACACAGACAGAATGTCAGCCATTGAGCCCATTGGTTTGAGGGTAGACACTCATCATGAGATGTGTAACTCCGCACTGATTGTTTATCTCTGCCACATGTCTCAACTGACGAACTTTTCCTCAATCTATAATTATAGATCTTGGTGCTCCATTTCTCAATACAATGTCTTCCACAATGAATTTTGCTACTTCATAGTCCTTAGCTGTTTTCACATCTTTTGTAATGACATATCAAGTTAGATAATCATAAAAACAATAATCCACTTATTGCCGCTGGTAGAATTTGGAAATCAACCAATTAGGTGAATCCCAACACACTGGAGTCTCTGCTGACAAAATTGGCATGAGTCATCCTTGTGGTTTCTGAGGAATGTCTTTTCTTCTCATGAAATGCAACAAATAATTACAAACACTTCCCAATAATCCTGGGCACAAAAATCTCTTGTGGATTCTGTCATGTGTTTTTATAAATCCTAGATAACTGACCTCAGGAGCATGGAATTTCTGTGGAAGCTCTAAGTGCATATGTTTAGAAATCACTGGTAGCCCAACTAGCTGGATCGTCTCTGGAGTAACTGACTCTGATGCTCTTGAATCCATAAGAGCTCTTGTTGATGTAGTTTCCCATCAGTTTGGCAGTGCCTTACAGTGGAGGATATTTCTCTTTGGTGGTCTCATCCCCAAGGAATGTCATACCATTTAGTCTTTTAGAATGCATCAGCTTGGTTATCAGCTGTAGCCCCAAAAGGCGATGGAGGCTGGATAATTGTGTCAGAGAACGTCCTCTTCAGTGTTCTAAGTCAGGCTTCAAATAGTCCCTCTAATGTTTCTTCTTTGCCCTTAGGTTGGCACTGACATGCGTATGCTTGTAACATTCTAGCACATGAATCAGCAAATATTTGCTACCACATTGATTAGTTGTCCTGGGTTCTCCAAATGTCAGTCTTCCTTGGGGCATAGACTGGTTACTCATGCTGTGTTCTAAAAGCATAAAACAGCCTTGGCTTCAGCAATTACTCCCTTTTTTATGGGATTGGGTGGTGATACATTGTAGCCAGGTGTTGTTCAAATTGTCTTTTATCATCTCTTGAAGTCTCTCATCCCCAAGGAATGTCATACCATTTAGTCTTTTAGAATGCATCAGCTTGGTTATCAGCTGTAGCCCCAAAAGGCGATGGAGGCTGGATAATTGTGTCAGAGAACGTCCTCTTCAGTGTTCTAAGTCAGGCTTCAAATAGTCCCTCTAATGTTTCTTCTTTGCCCTTAGGTTGGCACTGACATGCGTATGCTTGTAACATTCTAGCACATGAATCAGCAAATATTTGCTACCACATTGATTAGTTGTCCTGGGTTCTCCAAATGTCAGTCTTCCTTGGGGCATAGACTGGTTACTCATGCTGTGTTCTAAAAGCATAAAACGGCCTTGGCTTCAGCAATTACTCCCTTTTTTATGGGATTGGGTGGTGATACATTGTAGCCAGGTGTTGTTCAAATTGTCTTTTATTATCTCTTGAAGTCTCTTAGTTTTTGGATTGATGTGCACTCCCAAGTGCTTCTTCTCTACAATTTCACAAATGATGTCTGAAATGTGTTTCTTATGCCATTGCAGCTATCAATATGATGTATGGAAGTCAATCAAACTTTTTAAGTCCAATTCAGTTTTGGTGCAAGTAATCTGCTGATGAAATCTCCCTCAAGAGTAGTACCTGGTACATGTTCTCAGCAACACCTTATAGATGTACAACTTTTCCCTCCACATTCAGCTTAGGGTCAACTATTTTATACAGCCTCAAGACATACTAAATGTACAATGTAATAGTCCCTCCTCGACAGAGTGGTCTGGACTTCAGTTATTCTCCAGCTTGCTATTTTTGTCACAATGCATCTCCAGACAATTTCTGCAGTTCTTGCATTGGATCCTTTCAACGGTGATTAATTTTCTGACACTGACCTCATGATTAAAAATTAATTGTGAAGTGAAATAGTTCACAAATTAGAAGCACTTTCTCACTTGAGCAAAGGAGCACACACATTTTATTATCATTATGGCCGTGTTTATAAATACAGCATTACATGCATCTTACATTGGCTGGAGTTCAATAATGAATAACTCATTATTATCTAGCAATCTCAGAGGTTACAACTTTCAGCCAAAGGGCATCTTTTGAATATACTTATCTTAAACTTGAATTTATGTCTTTAGTATTCGTAACATATAACTCAATCAAAACATTAAAAAAAATTCAATAAGTCATAGAAAATTTCTCTTTTTTAACAATGGAAAATCTGATAGGAATGTCAATAATGAAGGATAAATAACAACTCACTGTAAAGAGGCTTGCTGAGCTGCTGACAAACATGGCGTGGTCTTATTTTGTGTCTGTCAGCAGCTCAGCAAAATTTCACTTTCTGTGGATAATTCTATTACTATCAGTATATTCTGTCTGGAAAACTGCCCAGCTTGTAAGCTCATTATTTTCATACTAATGTTTGGCGATTTCTTCCAAATAGACAGACAGACATTTGCCAGGTGTATTTCTCATCCAAATTGTTGAATTTAGAAATACACTCATATCACTTTAACCACTTGACCATTATTGCCTGAGAACACTGAAGGACGTCTCTCATGGAGGTGAACTCTTGGCTTCATGTTAGTCACTTCTTCTCTGGAGTCTCCGACACCTTCCACTCATTAGCGTGCTCAAACTCTGCTTTCTCGCCACATGAAAAATATTTCTGTTGTGGACTGATTGGAGCCACTTTTGCTGATGAGGATTCAAACAATACCTGGTAAACTGGGCATGGTGCTTTTACCAGACTAACATCACACAGCTGCCTTGTATGTCTAAGTAGTTGATCAAAGAAGACTTGTGTGAACTCAGCCATGATTTATGAAAGACTTTCATACATGTCCAAAGGCACAGTATAAACTGACTCTGGCCACAAGTTTTCATAGTATATATGTGTTGTGGTCTTCAGTCTGGAGACTGGTTTGATGCAGCTCTCCACAATACCCTATCCTGAGCAAGCCTCTTCATCTCCACATAAGAACGGCAAACTACATCTGTATGAATCTGCTTACTGTATCCATCTCTTGGTCTTCCTCTGCGGTTTTTACCCCACACACTTCCCTCCAACGCTAAATTCACAATTACTTGATGTCTAAGAATGTGCCCTACCAATCTATCCCTTCTTTTAGTCAAGGTATGCCAGAAATTTCTTTTCTCCCCAATTCTGTTCAGTACCTCGTCATTAGTTACGCGATCCACCCACCTAATCTTCAGCATTCTTCTGTAGCACCATATTTCAAAAGCCTCAATCCTCTTCCTGTCTGCACTGTTTATCGTCCATGTTTCACTCCCATACAAGGCAACACTCCATACAAATGCCTTCAGAAAGGACTTTCTTAGGCTTAAATCAATATTTGATGTTAACAAATTTCTCTTTTTCAAGAATGCTTTTCTACCCATCGCCATTCTGCATTTTATATCCTCTGTACTGCGACCATCATTTGTTATTTTACTGCCCAAGTAACAAAACTCATCTACCTCCTTTATTGCTTCGTTACCTAATCTAATTCCTTCAGCATCACCTGATTTTCTTAGACTGCACTCCATTACCCTAGCTTTGCTCTTGTTAATGTTCATCTTATATGCACCTTTCAGCACACTGTCCATTCCGTTCAACTGCTCTTCCAGATCCTTTGCTGTCTCTGCCAGAATTACTATGTCGTCGGCAAAACGTAATGTTTTTAATTCTTCCCCCTGAACTTTAATTCCTTCACCAAATTTCTCCTTGCTTTCCTTTATATCTTGCTCAATGTACAAATTGAATAACATTGGAGAAAGGCTACAACCCTGTCTTACTCCCTTTCCAACCACTGCATCACTTTCATGCCCTTCAACTCTGACAACCGCTGTCTGGTTTTTGTACAAGTTGTATATAATCTTACGCTCCCTATATTTTACTCTTGCTTGCTTCAGAACTTGAAAGAGTTTATTCCAATCAACATTGTCAAAAGCCTTCTCCAAATCTACAAAAGCTAGAAATGTAGGTTTGCCTTTTCTTAGTCTATCTTCTAGGATAAGCCGTAAAGTGAGTATTGCCTCCCGTGTTCCTACATTTCTCCTGAACCCAAACTGATCTTCCCCGAGGTCGGCTTCTACCAGCTTTTCCATCATTCTGTAAATAATTCGTGTTAATATTTTGCAACCATGATTTATTAAACTGATGGTTCTGTAGTTTTCACACCTGTGTGCACCTGCTTTCTTTGGTATGGGGATTATAACATTTTTCTTAAAGTCTGAGGGTACTTCACCTGTCTCATACATCTTACACACCAGGTGAAACAATTTTGTCATGGCTGGCTCTCCCAGAGACTTTAGTAGCTCTGAGGGTATGTCATCTACTCCTGGGGCCTTGTTCCGACCTAGGTCTTTCAGCGCTCTGTCAAATTCATCTCTCAGTATAGTATCTCCTATTTCATCTTGATCTACTTCCTCTTCCCTTTCTACAACATTGTCTCTAAGTTCATTTCCTTTGTAAAGCTGCTCTATGTACTCTTTCCACCTTCCAGCTTTCCCTTCTTTGCTGAGAACTGGTTTCCCATCTGATTTCTTGATATTCATAGAGTTGCTTTTCTTGTCCCCAAATGTCTCTTTTATTTTCCTGTAGGCTGTATCTATTTTTCCCCCATTTATACATTCTTCTAGAACCTTGCATTTGCCTTCTAGCCACTCCTGCTTACCCATTTTGCACTTCCTGACAATCTCATTTCTTAGTCGTCTGTAGTTCATTTTGCCTGTTTCATTTACTGCATTTTTATATTTTCTCCTTTCATCAATTAAATTTACTATCTCCTGTGATATCCAAGGATTTTTTGTAGGTCTTGCCTTCCTACCTATTTTGTTCTCTGCTGCCTTCACTATTTCATCTCTCAATGCTATCCATTCCTCCTCTACTGTTTAATTTCCCCCCGTTTCTGTCAACTGTTGCCTAACGCTCCCTCTGAAATTCTTAAGAACTTCAGGTTCCTTCAATTTATCCAGGTTCCATCTCCTTATTTTCCTACCTTTTTGTAGTTTATTCAGTTTCAGCCTACAGTTCATAACCAATAAGTTATGGTCAGAGTCTATATCTGCTCCTGGGTATGTTTTACAGTTTAAAACCTGGTTCCGAAATCTATGTCTTACCATTATAAAATCTATCTGGTATCTCCCGGTGTCTCCTGGTCTCTTCCACGTATACAACCTTCTTTTGTGATTCTTAAACCAGGTGTTTGTTATAACCAAATTATGTTCCGCGCAAAATTCTACCAGGCGGCTTCCTCTTTCATTCCTTTTGCCAAGACCATATTCACCTACTATATTCCCTTCCCTTCCCTGTCCTACTACCGAATTCCAGTCTCCCATAACAATTAAGTTTTCCTCTCCCTTAATTGTCTGAATAATTTCCTTTAGCTCCTCATATATTTCTTCGATCTCCTCATCATCTGCAGAGCTAGTTGGCATATAAACCTGTACTACTGTGGTCGGTGTTGGCTTTGTATCTATCTTAGACTACGATAATGCGATCACTGTGTTGCTCATACTAGTTTACCCGCATTCCTATTTTCTTATTCATTATCAGACCTACTCCTGTAATACCCCCAACTGATTTTGTATTTATAATCCTGTACTCGCCTGACCATAAATCCTGTTCATCCTGCCACCGAACTTCACTAATCCCCACTATATCTATCTTCAACCTATCCATTTCCCTTTTTAAATTTTCTAGCTTCCCTACCCGATTAAGGGATCTAACATTCCACGCTCCGATCCGTAGAATGCCAGTGTTGTTTTTCCTGATGATCACATCCTCCTGAGTAGTCCCCGCCCGGAGATCCGAATGGGGGACTATTTTACCTCCGGAATATTTTACCCGAGAGAATGCCATCATCATATGTTCATACAGTAGAGCTGCATGTCCTCGGGAAAATTAATAGCTGTAGTTTCTCCTTGCTTTCAGCCGTTTGCAGTAACTGTGTGGCAAAGCCACATTAGCTGATGTTACAAGGCCAGCTCAGTAAATCATCCAGACTGTTGCCCCTGTAACTACTGAAAAGGCTGCTGCCCCTCTTCAGGAACCACACGTTCATCTGGCCTCTCCACAGATACCCCTCCGCTGTGGTTGCACCTACGGTACAGCTATCTGTATCGTTGAGGCACGCAAGCCACCCCACCTCGGCAATGTCTGTGGTTCATGGGAGTGGATAGTATATATACACTAACATAAACTTCTGCAACATTATTTCTCAATACATCTACCAGGTACCAGAACTCTACATTTAAATTAAATTGTACACACAGGTTGGTTCTCAAATGCAAGACCCTTCACTGTATTTTAAATGATTTTGGAAGAAATGGAAAAGTATTTTAATAAAAAAAAAAGTACAAAGATATACAACACTGACACACAACAGGAATAAAAAGGGTCTGTAGGCAGGTCATAAAAAACCAGAAGCAACTTTCACACTTTCATATACTCACAGTGTCACCAAGTTGCGCAGTCCAATGAAAGCACCACGGGAAATGTTGCTTATCCTTTGATGTCTAAGATCACTGCAGAAGAAACAATAATGGTTATCATTATCCATAATATCTACTGATTTAATATTTTTATAAGATACAAAACTTGTAAAACTATTTCTTGAATAAATACACAAAATTTCCTTAATTTACATTGTATGGGATTCATACAAAGTCAATCAAGCAACTGTCAAATAAGTATGAAAACATTGGTAATGTTTTACTGTATGTAAATAGCAGTTCTGGACAATTTAGAACACAAAATCACCCTGAAGTTCTATAATGTGATGTAGCATCAGGAGTGCTTTTTCTCTCTCTTTTTTTACCATAATGATGAAGTATAATTATGAAACTGCTGAGAGCCTAACAAAGTGAGAAAGTGAAGTTATGCTTTGCGATGTTCTTTTGTTAACTAAGGAAACCAATCAGAAAGTAGAGTTTGAATGCAGCATATCAGCTGTATTTCATTATTCACAACACAGAAGAACACATTTCGCTGAGGATCAGGATTATGAGGAAACAATTGTATGCACTGTCAATTATCGATTAATTTTTTTTTCCCCCCTACAGATAATCATTTTACTCCCTGTACTGTAAGGAGTTTATACTGTGTAGCTCAAATGTAACAACACCCTTGGAATTTGTGACATATACAGGGGAAAAAGCAGCAGATTGCAGGTTTGCTCATCATAAATGTTCACCCACTGCAATTCAGTCCCAGAATTTGTGGACAAAATTTGGGGAAATTAATTAATGCTGTTCCTGCTCTGTGGTTGGCACATTCTTGTAGCTAGGACTACCCTTGTCTGATCAGTAAGTCCTGGTTATCCCCATGTAATACTGCCCTCTGAAACCACAGCAATTTTTTGGAAATTAATTAATGCTGTTCCTGCTCTACAGTTGACAGGTTTTTGTGTGTACCCTTGTCTGGTCAATAAATCAGCTATCCTCGTAAAACACTGTCCTTGGAATTTGTGCCAAATTTGTGGAAATTAATTAATGCTGTTATTGCTCTATAGTTGACAGGATCTTGATGTACCCTTGTTTGGTTAATAATTCAGCTATCCTCATGAAACACTGCCCTCAGAATTTGCAAAATATTTAGGGAAATTAATTAATACTGTTCTTGTTCTATGGTTGACAGGATTTTGATGAACCCTTGTTCAGCTATCTTCATACAGCACATCCTTTAAATGGTGGCAGATCAGTATATGTATCAAAGGATCATTGCACAGCAATAAGCTTGAGTTCAGGGTAATGTGCCATATTTGACAGATTTTGTATTTACTCTTCCTTACTACAAATGATTTGAGGGAAAACTCAAACAACACATTACAGGTATGGTATGTTGAGGTAAAGTACCTAGCAGTGCTATTTACATACAATAAAATGTAACCACAACAATTGGGATAATAGCTTCAATGTTCCAGTAAAGTACTTATGAAACAGAGGTAATGAAAATTTGCACAACTGAAACACAACATATGGTCTCTTTTATTGTTTGAAATGCTGATAATTCTTAAAACCATTCAAACTGAAATTATGCAGCCATATTACTGAATCTATTAGGAACAAGTATTGTTTGCCTCATTAGATAGACAATTATATTATTATACTCGTTATGAACTTACAGTGCTTTCAGTGAAGAGAGACCATAGAAGCCCATTGGCTCTAAGCTCTGAATGTTGTTACCATGGAGATGACTAAAAAAAGGAAAAACAATATTTATTCTCTTTAAACTGTAAAGTAAATCATTGCAGTTATACAGTATAAAGTTTCGTCAATTAAAACATCCTCCAGTTGCAATTTCAGTAGGCCATCACAAGAAGGGTCTTCAAAATTATATAATTTGCACTATCGTACTTAAGCAGTCTCTCTTTTTAATTTACTGGCATGACATTCACCTTCATAATTTACAACTTTTACGATTTACGTGGTGTGTGGCACATTGTCCATAACATTCAACCATAAATCTTTTAACTTACATAATGTACAGTATTATATTAATGAATGTATCAAGATAAAAAGTTCATCTACACTTTAAATTTTCTTTTGTAAATACTGATAGGATAAAGATAATTTGTAAACTATACTGCTGTTGTCTTTAGTCCAATGGCTGCTACTTTGCCCTATGCAAGTTCTTCATCTTTGAACAACTACATTAAACCAGTTTCATTTGAACCCACATACTGCATTTGTCCCTTGATCTCCCTCAACAATTTTACCCCTGCAGTTTCCTAAACTGACATTTCATTGATGTTTTCTCAGAAAGTGTCCTATCAACCAATCCCTTCATTTACGTTAACATGCCACAAACTTCTTTTCTTGTGAATTATATGCTGTCACTTCTGTGTAATTATCATATTACCATTCTAATATTCAGCATTCTCCTGGAGCACCATATTTTAAAAGCTAATATGTTTGTCTGGTCTGAACTGTTTACCACCAACAGTTCATTTATGAACAAGGCTACACTCTAAATAGATACATAACAGAAGACTTTCAAAATTTCTCTTCTTCAAAAAGATTTTTCTTGTGACTGTGATACTAAATTTTATATTCTCTCTACATTAGGCATCATCAGTTATTTTACTACACAAAAAAGCAAAACTTATCTCCTATGTTTAGTGTCTCATTAGCTAATCTAATTCCTTCAGCACTGAGAGGTTTAATTCAACTACATTCCATTACCTTGTTTGGTTTTATTAACATTCCTTCTATATTCACATTTCAAGACACTACAGTATCAATTGTGTTTAAATGCATTTCAAAATCTTTTGCTGTGCCTGGCAGAATTAAAATGTCTTTGTAAAATTACAATCTTTTTATTTCCTCCTCCTAATTATAATTACTTACTTACTGATCATACAGGACTTGAGAGTCCATTATCGCAGCAACACGTTTCTGCCATCTGTCCCTGTCTTGAGCTGTTTCCTTCCAGTCACCTTCAATACTTAGGCTCCTCAAATCAGCCTTCACGTTGTCCTCTCATCTATGCCTCGGTCTCCCCACAGGACATTTTGCCTCTAAGTGCCCTACCAGTACTGTGTGAGCTGCCCTGCCTTCATCCATTCGAGCTATGTGACCTGCCCAATGCAGCCTATGTGAATTAAAAACACTGATTATGTTATGGCTTGAATAGAGTTCGGAAACCTCTTCGTTATGCAGTTTTTGGCACTCCTTGCTAATGTCATCCCCTTTTGCTCTGAAAATTTTTCTCAAAATTTTGTTTTCAAATTCTCGAATCAGTTTCTCATTTTATAAAGTGAGAGACCAAGTTTCAAACCCTGCAGCACAACTGGAAGAATAACAGTTTTGAATATTCTGATCTTTAAATTTCTAGACAACAACCGTGATAAGAGTTAACATATTCAGTGAGAAGTAGCCAGAATTTCTGGCCTGTAATCTCTTCCTCAGCTTGGATTCAATCTCATTTCTCAGTGTAATCTCCACACCTATATACTTAAACGTGTTCACTTTTTCAAACTGCATGTGACCAACTCTTAACATTTCCAATCTATTGCTGTTGGCCTTCTAGTAGTAACCAAGTATTTAGTTTCCTCTTCTCTTATCCTCAGACCTATGTCTTCATTAGCCTTGAGTAATGCATTCGCATTTGCTGTCACAGATTCTTTCCCTATCGCTAATGATGTTTAGATTATCTCCATACCCTAATATCTTAATATTTACATTTAACCCCACACCCTCTGAATCATCTGCTGTGATCCACACAATATATTCTAGGACTACATTAAAAAGTAGAGGGGACGTGGCACCTCCCTGCTTAAGTCCGTTTATCATGGTACAAGCCACTTCCCCCACTTCTCCAATACCTTTAGATACCCAAATAGTTATCAATTATGAATTGATTAGGCATGATAGGAACAGCAGCTGCCGCCAATCTGTTTGTTTCAGATTCTGGAGGTGGTGGCAGCAGCAAGTGGCCTCAGATATTATGTCTGCCCAGTTAATATATATATTGAAGTTCCTTGGAGAAAGTGTGTTCTTAGACAATTGCTAAGAAGAAAAAGTTGTTGATTTTGATTGGTATTCTGTGTCTGACATCTGTCAAGATATTTGTGTCATATTGCTATGTACTAATTGGTAGAATAACTCCTTGAATATAAATAAATATGGAGTTAAATGTATAAAAGAGTGGTTTATTCTACAAAGTATATAGATGAGTGAGAAATGACAAATTCATTTGGTAATTAATTAATAACTAGAAGTACTTAGAGGCACAGCTATTGCTGGACCTCATTGTTTCAAGACTTTCATATTGTGAACATGAAAGGAAGTTTTAATAGTTGAATTTCACTCTTAATAAAGAAGAACTGTTGGCTTGGAATTCATTAACTGGTGAATTACTAAGCATCTACAAAAGTAGACATCACACAGCTTATGCTGAAAGTTATTCAAATCAGGGTCAGGCAGCCGTGATAGTTCACATTCTTAATTTTGAATTTTTCTGACTCCAATTTCCCCATGCGTTCTCTACCTTTTGTAGTTTGTTAAACTCACTTCTATAAGATTAACATACTTCTTTGTTATTCCAAGTTCCAAAAGAATTCTGTACAATTTTGTTCACAATACTGAATCATATGCTTTTGAAATCTAAGAAAAGATAATGAACTGGTTTATTATATTCCCATTTCTTTTCCAAAATTTGACACACCATGAATATTTGGTCTATAGTTGATCTGTTCTTCTGAAAGAAAGCTTGATAATCCCTCACAATTTCATCTGCATATAGTGTAAGCATGCTTAGCAGAATATCCGAGAAAATTTTGAAATATACTGGTAATAGTGACATCACTCTATAATTACCACATACCATTTTGTCGCCCTTAGAAAAATTGGGATCATAATTGATTGCCATCTCTGAGTTCCATACTTTAATTATTACTTTGTGAATTACTTCTGTCTCCCACTTTTAACTAATTCTGCAGTTATGCAATCTGCTCCCAGTGCTTTATAGTTTTTCAGTTTGTTGATTGCATCTCTTACTTCCTTTAGCGTTGGCTCAAGTATCTGTGGTTCTGTATGTATCGCAAACGCCTGCTCTTGTCCTGCTTCCTGATGAACTTACTTACTTAATATAGCACTTGGGTCTGTCAGTATGCCCCCGCCACCCCCTTGTATGGCCCCGCCATCCCCTCGAAGAGCATTTGTCCCAGCCTGGAACCCCTTCCTGTACCCATTTATGTCTAGGTAGAGTTCCCTAATATATTTTGTTTTCCAGTTTGTTTCCATTTCTTTAATTTGATTGTTCAAATAATCCCTCATCTTTGCCCGTAACCTATGACCAATTTTCGTTCTCATGTTCAAGAACTCCTGCCGTTTACTGTTTCCCATTCTATTCCAAATTAATCAGGCTTTTTTTTCTTTCCTCTACCAATTTCTTGCACTCCTCATCAAACCATGGTTTCCTCTTATTCTTCTTAATTATACCTATTGTAGCCCTCGCAGCCTCTTTGATATAATTCCTAACAGTGACCTACAGTTTGTTTATGTCTTCGTCCTGATTTTTGTGTCTGCTGAGAGCATCAAACTTATTTGGATTTCTGTCATATACTTCCTTCTAAAGTATTCAGCACTTAGCTTGTCAGTGTCAAATCTAATGAGTCCTATATTGTGAGATCCAGATGTTGCTGACGGTTGCCATTGGTGAACTTTCGTAACTACGAGAAAATGATCAGAATCGCAATCTGCTGCCTGAAAGTCCTAACATTATCTATACTTGTGTGCCATCTCCAATCCACAAGAACATGATCAATTTGGTTTCAGGTGTGTCCATGCTTTATGACTGTCTTTCCTTTTGAAATATGTCCTCTCAACAATCATATCTTTGGAAACAGCAAAATTAACTTTCTTTCCCAATTGTAAGCTGGAATACTTCCTTCTTCATTATCTTCACATTAAAATCAAATATGATTAATTTCATATAATATGAGGAAAACTCATCCCACAGTTGAACCTCTTCAGTATCCTCAGTGGGTGTGTGTACAGTAATTACTACTAATCCATTCCACCTGCAGGACACCACTATAGCTGATAGCCTGTCAGTAATAAAACTTATATCTTTGATTGTGGGAAGCACTTTTCTCTGTCCTGCAAAACCTGTTCCAAAGTTGTGAGCATCTGCAGCTTCATAGAAAAATTATTTTTCAAAAGAGATAGAGTGGCTGGCCAGTACTTACCTTGTTGTACTACTCATAGTCACACAGAAAGAAAAAAGGACAAAAATAAAACAATTTTTTGGAACTGGGTTCCTTCTTCAGGTAAGAGAGAAGGGAAGAAAAAAAATGGGAAAGGAAGGGGAAGGTACTTCAAGACCTAGGTAATGAGGATGGTGTTTGAGGATTGTTGAATTCAGAGATACTGTATATTAGTACTGAGCCATATATACAATATACAGTATCTCCGACCATGTCTTTTAAAAGGCACCATCCTGGAGTGATTTAGGGAAATCACAGAAAACCTAAATCTAGATGGTCAGATAGTGGATTTGAAATACCACCATCCTGAATGTGAGTCCAGTGTGTCACCACTTTGCCTACTCACTCTGTGGTCTACTATTTCCCCCCCCCCCCCCTTCAGTTTTCATTGATGTGCAAACCTTAGAACATAATTTTTTATGATTATTATTATTTCTTACTGATGAACTAAGTTAATAGGAAGTGAAATATTTGTGACCGTACAAATCTGGATGAGGTGAGTTTCTTCAAAGTGTCCATTTGTGTAAAACCCAATTGTAATTATCACAAAAATCTCTCAAAATACATTGCTTCTTGAAAGACAGATTCCACTCGTTTCTAACAATAAACGTAGGTGTGGTTCAAATTCAAAGAAGTGGTATCGACAGCAACTGACAGTTTTATACCAAATAAATTAATAAAAGAAGGGACCACCCCCTTGGTATACAAAACAGGTCATGACACTGATGTAAAAGCATCGGAAAAGGTATGCTAAATTTAAACGAAAACAAAATCCCCAGGGTTGGTGATCCTACATAGAAGCTTGAAATTTAGCGAGGATTTCAATGTGAGATGCCTATAATACTTATCACAACGAAACTCTTTGTCAAAATTTGACTGAAAACCCGAAGAGATTTTGGTCATATGTTAAATATGCTAGGGGCAAAACAGAAACAATACCCTCACTACATGATAGTAATGGCGATCCTGCCGATGACAGCGCTACTAAAGCAGAGTTACTAAACATAGCTTTTAGAAACTCATTCACCAAAGAAGACAAAACTAATATTTCAGATTTTGAATTACGAACAGAGGCCGTAATGAGTAACGTAGAAGTAGATATCATCAGAGTAGTGAAGCAACTAAAATCACTTAACAAGAATAAGTCTTCTAGTCCGGACTTTGCACCAATTAGATTTCTATCTGATTATGCTGAAGCGACAGCTCCTTACTTAACAGCCATATACAACCGGTCTCTCAAAGAAGGATCTGTACCAAAAGATTGGAAAGTTGCACAGGCCACACCTATATTCAAGAAAGGCAGTAAAAGTAACCCACTAAACTACAGGCCAATTTGCAGCAGGGTTTTGGAACATATCCTGCTTTAAAATATTATGAATTATCTAGAACAGAATGATCTATTAACCCAAGGTCAACACAGCTTTAAAAACTATCATTCATGGGAAACACAACTAGCTCTTTACTCACACGAAGTGATGGGTGCTACCGACAAGGGTTCGCAAATGAATGCCCAAAAAGGAATCTTATTGCTTTCTTTTGCCAGATAAATACATTCTTAGCTCCAGCAGAGTTTCCCCTGAGTATTATTCCATAACACAAATGTGTATGAAAAAATGCATAATAGGCCATAATGAGGTGGTCTTTACTGATACAGCTTTTTAATTTTCTGAGCAGGTACATGAGGTTGTTCAGTTCATTATTATGATTCCTGAGGGAGAAAAGTATTTTTTTATGTTTTATTAACATTTAGTTTTAATCTATTTTCCCTAAAACATTGATTAGACCTTTCCATTAATTGGCAATTCAATTCTGCCATGGTCATTTTATTTGTATGAGATGTGACAAGCACATGAAATAGACAAATGCATGCAAACAACTTAAATTTTTGGCCATGGCCTTCATCAGAAAAAGAAACACATACATTCACACAATCACCATCTCTAGCCACTCCAGCAATACAAACATCTTGACAATCAATGAGGAGGGCAGCAGAAGGTAGTGCAGGGGGAAGGATGCTGGATGAGGGTAGAGATGACACATTCAGTTATGCATAATGGATTGTAAATGCTATGATAGGTGGGAATGTGAGATGTAGCATGAACCCAGTTACAGAAAGAGAATAAAAGCGAGACAAGATTCTGACAAATTTTCTATGTCATCTTTGGGCCACAAGATCTCTTACAAGCATATAATAACTAGAGCATATAATATCAGGACATCCAATTGCAGATGGTGACTGTGCTCCTACTGAAAGAAATTCAGCCCTCATTGATCAAAACCTAAGATCTATTTTTCAACTTTGATACGAACCACTTCTTTTATCAACTCTCCACCAACCCCACCACTTTACACCATCATCCAACATGCCTATGGCCTTGCTGCTCACATCTACCTCTCCCAACATACCTCTGAATTCAAGCCTGATACCTCATTCCTCATAACCCTCACCAACTTTAACCCAATAAACTATTTTTCCTTTGAGGGGAAAGTTCACCATCAAATCCCCAACATGACCATGGATACCCATATAGCATCCACCTATGCCAACCTGCTTCCATCTGGAGGAAACCTTTCTAGCATCCAAAACCTTTGGTCTGGTGCAGGTTTATTGGCAATATTTTCATGATCTGGACATCTTATCCTCCTTCCTTCAAAACCTCAACTCCTTCTCCCCCATCTGCTTTACCTGGTCTTCCTTGATCCGTCATGCCACATTCCTTGTTGTTAACTTCCACTTCAGTGATGGCTCCATCTGCACTTACATCAATATTAAACATACTAAACACGAACAGTATCTACAATTTTGACAGTTGCCATCCTGACCACATCAAAAAATCCCTAACAGGCTAGCCACCCATGGACTCCAGTGACAAGAACTCCCTTTTTCAATATGTTGACAGTCTCACAAAGGCCTTTATAGATAGAAAGTACCCCACAGACTTAGTCTGCAAAGTGATCTATGCCATATCCCCACACCCCCCGAAAAAACCCTCTAAGACCAGTAACCAGCTACGAAACAGTACTCTACTTGTCACCCAATACTACCCCGAACGCGAAAAACTAAACTGCACCATTCGCTGAGGTTTTGATCTTCTGCCTTCATGCCCAGAAATGAGAGACATCGAGCACAAGATCCTTCCCACCCCTCAACACTCAGCAATGTGAGTGTCGATGCTTGCGACCAATCGCTCAAACTGGTTGCTTGTGGGCACTACCAACAATGTGTTTCCCCTACAATGCCCTGTTAATATTACTTGGTTGCAGGTGTGAGTGCACGAATGTGGGTCTGTTCACTTCACATCATTAGAATAGTGTTACTGATGTAAAAGCCTGTTTGGTGTTTGTGGTGGGACAAACTTAGTGAGAGAGACAAAAAAACTGAAATATTTTACAAGAAATTCCCTTGAGAATAGTTCCCACAGCTGTTTACAGTAGGTGCTCAAGTCCGCAGCAGCACTGGAACTAAATATTTGTGTGAAAGTGTGTTTTATTACTATTATTATTGTTATTATTATTAGCAGCAGCAGCAGCAGTAGTAGTAGTAGTAGTAGTAGTAGTAGTATTCTTATCATACTGATGTTCAACTGACTGGAACAAAGCAGCTGATAACCAGTAATCTCTTTCGAAACAATGAGATGTCAATAAAAAATAACATTTAAACAGAATTCGATAGTGATGAAAAGATTTGTTTTCTTTCTTTTTCATATATAATAGGTCAGTTCTGAACTTAACACTTCACAGTAATATTATATGTATTAAGTTAATCAATATTTAATTTTAAAAAATCAGGTATCATTTGTTTCTTGTTTTATGTCTTTGTCTCCTATATTGATTAGTTTTGGTCAATATCCTTCCCCTTGCTCAACAATGACATGAATGACAGAAATCTTGAAGTAACACAACATTAATATTTTTAACGGAATCCTTTGTGGTGCGTTGTGAAGTGTCCCCATTATATTGTTGAATTCCAACCTGCGGTTTCCATTATCAGACAAAGTAATTTTAATCACAATAGACAGTAAACAGACTCTCAAAATTGCTTAACATATTCTAGAGAGATACTGCAGAAAAAATACTATGCTTCATGGCAAAACTAATTCAGCCAAGTTTCAGAGCATAAGTTTGAAGGTGAATTATGTTTGTTAGTCCCATATAAATCTCAGATAATTTCCGAATTGGCAAAATATTATGGCAGTACAGTCTTATACAGTAACACACTATATTTTCAGTATAAAATATATTCCCAAGTATGTTCCAAGGGAACAGATGAGGATGACGGTTCACAGCTTATATTAAGTAATATATATTATTTACTAGCTGAAAACCAGGCATTGACCAGGTATTTATTTATTTATTCTTACAATTTTTCAGGTATATATTCATTTGTATAAGGGTTGTATGTCTGTAACATCTCTTGGGAATACAATTAGTAGTACAGAAGTAATAGATTAAAACTTGGTGCATGATGAGGTGGTTTTCCATGAATGTTACTGTTTATGTGCTCATATCTCATGAAATACGTGTTGTACTGTGATACAATTTAGAAGGGACATTCAACTGTATGTGTGTATACTGTCTGCAAAATTTCCTGCTGCTACAATTTGTAGTGTACAAATTATAAATTGTAATGTCATACTGAATGCCATAGTTTTACTCCATAAACAGCGGAAAAGTAGTAATAGAGAAACTTTATTCCTTTCATCAGTTTGCTATGATTGCCAGTGAGAAACATTTGAAATTATGTTTAAAGTTTGTTGCAAGTTACTAAGTACATTCTGAACATAGAGTATTTATACAGTCTCGCTGCATTATGTGGCAGTTTTTTGCGATTCCTATTGTTTATGACATCGTATCTTCTGGACCATGTGTCATATGAGATTCTTAACCCTGCAGCAATTGTTACCTCACAGTAAGGAATGTTTTTACTGAATTTGGTTCAAATCGGTCCAGTGGTTTAGGAGAAAATGAGCAACATTGTCACTAAATGCAGCAGTTTTTCACGCATTGTGTTGTTTATGACGTCATATATCGTGAACTATGTATCATATGTGATTCTTACACTTACTCGATTAATGACGGAAATTCTCCACAGAGATGGTAAATTTTGTTTCAAAAGAGATAGATTGGCTGGCCAGTACTTACCTTTTTGCTGTACCACAGATAGTCTCACACAGAAAGGAAAAAGGACGAAAATATAACAAGCTTTCGAAACAGGGTTCCTTCTTCAGGTAAGAGAGAAGGGAGGAAAAAAGGAATGGGAAAGGAAGATAAGGGTAATTCACGACCTGAAACACCATTCTCATGAGCTAAGTCATGAATTACCTTCTTCTTCCTTTCCTATTCCTTATTTCTTTCCTCCTCTCTTACCTGAAGAAGGAACCCTGTTTGTTATATTTTCATCATTTTTTCTTTCTGTGTGCGACTATCAGCAGTACAGCAAAAAAGGTAAGTATTGGCCAGCCAATCTATCTCTTCTGAAAAATAATTCTTACACTTACAGCAACCATCCTCTTGGATTGAAGCTTATGTGTACAAAATTTGAAAAAGATTGGATCAAAACTGTAGATTTGTATGCAACACGAACACACAAACATAAGGACACTTTACTTTATATATAAAGATTTATAGTTAGCAAATTCTTCCAACTGCCTTCATAAGTGGGTCTACTTTTTGTGGCATGAAAATTTGTGACAAATCAGGATCTCCCACTTTTCATGGCAGTCATCTTATCCCTTCAGGACCATAAGATTGTAGAGGAAGTATATATTAAGAAAACTCTCAAATATAGTGGATGAAATGCCATAAATTTAAGAGAGGAAACTTGATAGAAGTAGACAGCCCCTTGCCGGGTTGTTGTGAGCAAGAAGTCTTGTAGTTGGATTTTCACAGGGACATGATCATCTTATCAACACAGAAAATTGGACCAGATACTGAAATTGGTTTTACTTTGTCACAGTAACACAGAACACAAGGATAATAACACTTAATTGGCATAAAAGACAACAGTGGACAAAATTTGGTTCAGTGGCCAAAGCCATACCACAGATTTTATTGTAAGTCTTCCTTTCAAAAGAGGAGTAGTTATGGACAAGAATTTATTCCATATGTAGTGCAAGTAATTTGGCAGTGGGTTTGGATTTAAGTAGGACAGTGTGACAGCGACCTGCATAGAATCCTCCTATGCCGCCTTATTTATGGGTTGCCAAGAGGAAACCTTGCTAGTCACACAAGATACGGAACCCCCTATGTGGTTCAGTTATTTTATTGATTTTTATGACCTGTATCTAGGGCCAAATCAGTCTATCCTCATTCCTCCATACCACCAAAAACATTTTTAATTCTCCTGAGCACAGTGTGCCACCTTCTACACCATTGGTGGCTCCATTGCAATATCTTCCCATATGTGCGGCACTTATCATCAACAGTACTTCAACTCTATAAGCTTCAATCACTTAAATACTAAAAACGATCCATACAAATGTATCACTGGACATGGTAGATAAACCTCAGTCTTCTTGTGTCCCTAATCTAACCAGCTGCAAATCAATCTACTATTAAGACATATGGATGGAGACTACAATGACTTAGCAGGATTATTTTACTCCCTAATAGTGCTAAGTGGTCCCATATTGGCTGTTATTATCTACTGACTTTCTCAATGATCTTCTTGTGAGACTTCATCTGTAGAAGCACTTCCTCCCACATCAGGCACCAAACTCCATTTGACCAGAATGGAAGGCAAAAAGATTTCTGCATCTTCCATGTCACTGCAAGAACTCTCCATTTCCTGCTCTCTTTGCTATGGAAGACTGCACATGCATCATACAAGAATACTGCATTATGTAATTTGTGTGACAGTCAGGATCTGGTCTTAATTCAACAGCAGTGTGCTTCGCTACAACAGGAGATTGTCCATTTCACTGAGCATTTCAAGGAGGAGAGGAATCCATATAAAACTTGAAGGACAAAAATGATATTCTCAAGTACGAGACTGCTACTACAGACAAAGCTCTTCAGCAAAAATATGAAGTTTCAAACTTTCCACCTTTTGCCAAGCCAATGACATTGGGCAACATTTGCTTGAAAAATTTCCTGTCGTTACAAATCCACCATTGGCACTACAGTAAAACCTCGTTTTTACATTCTCGGTTTTTACGTTTTCCCGCCATTTACACCATTTTTTGTCGGTCCCGTCAAATTTCCTATATTTACAATGTTAATTCGCCCTCGTTTTTGCGTTAACATATTTACACTTTTCCCGCGTTTTACGCTTTTTGAAAGAATTTTCGTGAAGAAAAATGACGTAATGTACACAAATTGATGCTAGCATGGCTTTCCCCATAAAGTATAGCGCTTAAAAATTATTCGCAGTCGAGTTTCTTGACACTTTGAATTTATTCAAACGTATATTTCGCCTTTCGTTGATGACTTACGATGCGCCGATTTGTGGCGATGTAACTCCTCTTTCAACCACGTACTTTACCAAAGCACTTGGCGTGACAATAACGCTGATTTGTGGCAGTGTAGTTCCTCTTTCCGCTAGCTTCTTTGCCAGAGCGGCTGGCGTCTACTCAAACAATCAGAACCAGTTGCTTTGTTGGCGTGAGAATAAAGAGTTGTAATGTTTTTGTGATACATATTTCTGATTAATAAAGAACGATATCTGTCAAAGTTGGGTATCATAATACTCACAGCCTCAAAAAAGCGACAATAGTGAGGTGTGCCGATTCTATGCAAACGTCACAAAAATACTTATGCATATGTTTGTACTCGAAAACGCGAATATATTCTCTAATATCGCCGTGTGAAACATCTAAAAATACAAAAATAACGGAACTTTGGGTTTTACTACGTAAATAATTACGTAATGCCGGTAAAAGGCAGTAATTTTGAAGATGTGTTACATAGCCTGGCAGCAGCGTCCAAACGATATCGAAGCGGTTCAGGTAATTTTGAAGATGTGTTACATAGCCCAGCACTGGCGTTCCCGATTATAATGAATGAAATCACGTCGAAAATTTCTACTTCTCATAACATTACCAATTCTGTTTGGCGCTTAAAATAGCGGCGTCCTCGATTATAATGAATGAAATTACGTCAAATTTGTACTTCCCATAAAATTACCAGTTCTGCCTGGCGCTTAAAATAGCAGCGTCCTCGATTATAATGAATGAATTTACGTCAAAAATTTCTTCTTCCCATAAAATTACCAACTCTGTTTGGCGCTTAAATAGCGGCGTCCTCGATTATAATGAATGAAATTACGTCGAAATTTCTACATTCCATAAGATTACCTGTTTTGCCTGGCGCTTAAAATAGCGGTGTCCTTGATTATAATGAATGAAATTACTTCGAAATTTTTACTTTCCATAAGATTACCAGTTTTTCCTCTCGCTTAAAATAGCGGCGTCCTCGATTATGATGAATGAAATTACGTCAAATTTCTACTTCCCATAAAATTACCAGTTCTGCTTGCCGCTTAAAATAGCGGCATCCTCGATCATAATGAATGAAATTACGTCAAAAAATTCTACTTCCAATAAAATTATGTTTTGTCTGTCGCTTAAAATAGTAAAAATTTGGATAACCTTTATTGCATAATAAACTTCCTGGCGAGTATTTAGATGCCTATTATGTACATATATCACAAATAAACTACGAAAATGCAAGGCTCGTGCAGTAATCACTTTTTTACCATTTAAAGCATTATTCCCTGCATTTTACACCATTTTACTTAAGCCCCTTGAAAAGCGTAAAAACGAGGTTCTACTGTATATCAGTGGCAACATTGCACCATCCACAAGATTCACACCATGCTGGGATACCCAGAGAATTGCACACTGCCCACAATAACCCCTCCCCCCCCCCCCCCAACATATAAGCTACAAGCAGCTCTGGTAGATTTCAAGGAAATAATATCAGATGGTACTGTGTCTCACTCAGATAGTGAGTGAGCCATCTCCCTAGAGACAGTTTGCAAAAAATGATAGTATTTGGATGTTTTCATGATGATTTCAGAGTTTAAATTCCTGTCCAATTCCTGGCTGATTTCTGATACTGAATGTATTGGATTTTCAAGCATTTTAGAGGGTGCTTCTGTGTTCAGCATCATAGATTGTGCTGAGTTATTTGCACAAATTCATATGGCAGAATCAGACAAATATAAAACTGACATTACAATGCCTTTTGAGTTGTTTTATCATGTCATACATTTCAGCCTTTACAATGTTTGACATTTATGGTTAAGGTCAAAATTGTTTCTCTGTGGATCATGTGGCATTTTTTTCTGATAATCTGAATGAATATAGACCCCTCCTGCACGAAATTTTCTCACACCTTATCAACCATGGCATATAAAACAATTTGGAAGTATGTGTATTTCAATTTGGAAAACAAAGTGCAATTATATTTTGCCTATCCCCAAACGTTTGCGGATATTTTGCACATGCTTCTTCCCATAATCTATAAAGTTTTAAGTAGGTTTGTCACAATGTTTAATTACTACTGGTAACACTACCTAAGATTTGCAGAAGTTATACAGTATTGCACCATCCTGTTGGAAGGCAAACACACTTCTGGCATCAGAAAAAGTCCACGGATGAATGTAGCTAAGGAGGCCTTTGAGTCCATTAAAATGTCTCTAGCAAATGATGTCTTACTGTTAAATTCCTTTCTGGTGCTCTAATAGTCCTTTCCATGAACGCTGGACAATCAGCTGCTGCTGTGCTCCAGCCATGGGTCTCAGGAGCATGGCAACCTCTAGCTTTCTTTTTGAAAGATCTCTTCCAACAACAAAAGATATGGAGTGCATTTGAAAGGAATTATTCACTGTATATCTGTCAAACATCTTTGTCAATACCTGGAATGTATGGAGTTCAAAATTTACACGGAATGTGAACCTGTAACTACTCTTTTTCAACATGTGTCTGAATTAAATACTCAAATTAGATCCATTATGCAGAATTTATTGCTCATTATTATACTGCCATCTATCACATCACTGGATCTGACAAGGTTGTCATAGACTGCTTGTCCCACAATTGTACATCTTTGCCCACCTACTCATTACAAGAGTTCTCCCATGGATTCTTTCCCCACCCCTAATGGTATACTTGCACACATTAATATTGGTATCATTGGATCCCTTCCAAATTTGGAAAAAATGGATTCTTTCCCCACCCCTAATGGTATACTTGCACACATTAATATTGGTATCATTGGATCCCTTCCAAATTTGGAAGCATTTTGTTATGTTGTCATATTAATTGACTGATTTACAATATGGTCTCACACTTGGCCAGAGTCTAACATTTTCACTTGCTCTGTTGCTTGCACTATTATATCCAAATGATCTGCACTGTTTGGTATGCCTGCAGCTATTACATAGAAGCCAACAGTTGATCTGACAAGGTAAACTACAGGCTACTATCCCAGTAGTAATTGGATGGTAGAGCGTATGCATCATACCCTTGCACTGGCATGCAATGGCGGTTCCTGGGCATTTGCTTTACCAATGGTCTTGATGGGACTGTGTAGTGTTTTAAAAATAATATCAGGTGCCCTTTGGCCCCATTAATCTATGGTAAAGCTTTGAAGGTCCCAGGATAATATTTTTCTTTCAGCATCTTTGAAAGTACTTACTGTACTCTACTTTCCCAGTTCAGCATGAATCCTGATTTCTTCTTTCCAGAAGACCTTTTTACCTGCCAACAGGTTTGGATTAGGAATGACACTGTCAGAGCACATTTATCTTCTATTCAGGACTCTTCTCAGTGATATCCTGTAACTCCAAAATCTTAATTATTGATTAAAAAAAAAGGGAAACATACCACAGTCTCTGGTCACTACCTGAAAATGGTATTCAGTAAGATACAGTAGTCATCTTCCCCTCTGACTTTATATGGAAGTGCTCTGGGTTTTCGTTGTAATGGAGTGTAATGTGTTTGAACATAGATCACCCAAATGAGTGTGGGGATGAGGGGGGGGGGGGGGCTAAGGTACTGATTGCACCAAAGACCAAGCAAAAGTCAACAGTAATAACATTGATCAATGTTGTGATACCTTTGTGTTTACATCATTGTTCTCTTGGTAATGTATTGTGTGCTTACAGAAAGATATTTTCACTTTGCAGCAGAGTATGCACTAGTATGAAATTTCCTGGTGGATTAAAACTGTGTGCCAGAACTGGGATTCAAACCTGGCATCTATATCTTTAGCAGGCAAGGGCTGAACTGGCTGAGGTATCTTGGCATGCTTCAGCCCACCCTCATAACTTTACTTCCGCAAGTACCTCACCTCCTATTTTGCAAACTTCACAGAAGTTCTCCTGTGAACCTTGCAGGACTATCAGACCTGGAAGAAAGCATTTGGTGGAGACATGGCTTAGCCACAGCATAGGGGATGTTTTTAGAATGATATTTTTACTCTGCAGTGGAGTGTGAGCTGATATGAAACTTCCTGGTGGATTAAAACGTGCAGGAACTCGGATTCAAACCTGAGATCTTTGCCTTCTTTGGGCAAGTGCTCTACTGGTGGAAATAAAGCTGTGAGGACAGACTGTGGAGCATGCCATTATAGTTCAGTCTGTATAGCACTTGCCTGTGAAAGGCAAATATCCCAAGCTTAAAATCCAGTTTTGGCACACAGTTTTAATCCACCACGAAGTTTCTTATTAGCTCACACTCCATCACAGAGGGAAAATATCATTCTGGAAACATCCCCTAGGCTGTGGCTAAGCAATGTCTCTGCCATAGCCTTTCTTCCGTAAGTTCTAGTCGTGCAAGGTTCACAGGAGAAATTCTGTGAAATTTGGAAAGTAGAAGGTGAGGTAATTGTGCCAGTGGAATTGTGGGGATGTGAAGCATGTTGGGATAGTTAAGTAGGTAGAGTGCTTGCCCACAAAAAGCAAAGAGCTCAGGTTGGAATTCCAGTTCTGTTACAATGTTGTGTCTTTGTTTAGGAAGTTCTAGTAATGTACATTTAAATGCATGGTAAAATACAAGAGGAAGTTCAAAGTGCAAAATTATGTGTACGTAATTCCTACAAAGTTAAAATGCTTTGGGTTCTTTAAGTCAATGTCATATGTCTAATAATGGAAAGTCCAGGTTGGAATTAATAGTATAGTAATAAAGGACAGTTTACAACTCACCGCAAAGATGTAGCAATGAGCTGTGACAGGAACATACAAAAGACACATGCATACAACACTTTCAGCTCTCAGCCATGGCTTTTATATTGGTACAAAATGAAAATTAAATTATTATTCTGTATATTTTATAAGTGAGAACAATATTTGGTTCAAAAATTAAAATTGAAAATTAGTAATTAATTTTACAGTATTATTATCATTGACAATTTCTATTTTGGTGACTTTCAGGGCATGTAGGTTGGCCAATCCAGAACAAATACTTCAGTAATAAATGAAAAGACTTCTGAAACGAGTTAGATTTTCACAGTAACCGAGATCCTTTACTTCACAGTAATAAATGAAACTTTTAAAAGGTTTGCTTGTCCCACCACTTCAGATAACTAAATAAGAGTAACTCTACTTTCAAAACTCAACAAAATTCAGCCGACTCGTTGCATAAGAAGGAAGCACTCTTTTTTTGTTTTCTAGGTTTCAAAGATAACTTAAACCTTTTCATGAATTATCTGTGGTTTATTAATTGACAATAAATATATTGTAAATTAATTAGGTAATTAATTGTTTTTTCTTAAATTAAAGAAAAAAAACATCTCCCCTACTCTCCTTTTTATCCATATATCTCCTGCTTCATGCATCATCTCATCTGCCCCCATACTTCTGAATGATGTGATCCACATACAGCAGAAGTATCTTCTTGGATAATAAGTGGTAGGTCTTATTATTTAATTATCTTTAACTATGGTCATAAAGAATAATAGCAACCCACTAAGGCTGGGAATTTATATCTGACGGGAGGCGTGCTTAGGAAGTCCTTCCAGGTGCGGTGATCACTGTGTCCCCTGTGGTGCAGAGGTCAGCGCAACTGCCTAGAAAGCAGGAGACTCGGGTTTGAATCCTGGCTGGGTACACATTTTCAGCTTTGCCCATTTGCAGTTGATGTCATATATTATGTGAATAAGACTTGTGATAAACTTGTTACAGCTTGTTGCTGTCTACACAATCTCCTCAGGGAGGCCTATTTAGAAGAAAGAGGACGGCCTTTATATGAAGTTGACAATGACATCATTCTACCATTTTACACTGACTTGAGGAGGGGGATTCTCCAATGCTGAAGGATTTCAGGTATGAGATAAGTCAAGAATTACTTCTGCAAACTTACAAACCAATGATTGCAGTTGTGGAAAGAGCTAAGGCTCAAGTAAAGGAGGCAAGTAACTGTTCTTGCTCACAACTGCTATTGTTGCAATTATTTGTCAATAGAGAAAAGGAATTATTACAGTATTCTAGCTTCAATTTTGTACAATTATGTGTCACAGTACCAAGTAAACATAATTAAATATAAATGTATTTGAGAAAACTTACCTTCTTTCTTCATTGCTTCTCCTATTGTCTTCCACACCTTATCCTTTACCACCAAATTTCTAAAATCTGTATGCTTAAGATCATAAAAAATAGAGATCTGCTCACATACTCAACTAACTGTTCATCATCATCCTCTTTAACCCTTTGAGTGCTGCACCTGCGCATCCAGCTGGCCGAGTCAGGCTTGCCGTTGCGGCCGCCAGTATGACATACTGTGGCAAGGAGACAGCTGGACCATCCTGCTGCAAAGTATGGAGCTCTGCATGATGTGACTCACTTCAGTGACTGCTACACAGCCTGTGCCATATGGATCCTCCCCACAGACACCAGCTTTCTGAACTAGGCAAATGGGAACTCTCCCTACAATATATCCTACACTCCCGCAATCCCCCAGGCCTCAACCTTTGCTAGTTCCTGCCCCCACCACTCCTCTCCTTTCCTTTTCCCTCCACACTCCAGCTTAAATACATCTTCCTTTCTGCACATACTCCAGTCCCTTCCTATCTGTCAGACAGCACTGACTTATTGCTCCATCCCCCCCAGCATCCCTTCCCTTCCTTCCTGATTCCATCTCCATGCCACTTCCTCACCACTGGTTGCTCTTGCCTGCCGTGTTGCAGTCCAGCCACAACAGCCAGAGAAGGTGGTTGGGTTTGTGTGTGTGTGTGTGTGTGTGTGTGTGTGTGTGTGTGTGTGCCTTCTTTGTGGCAGATGAAGGATTAACAGCCGAAAGCTTCATTTTTGTTTTTGTTTTTTTTTCTGTTATGTGTGCCTTTCTGCAGCTCATCCGGCATCTATATGGTGAGTAGCAACCTATCCTTTCCAAAATATTGTTGAACCCTTCAAGGTATATCCACTGTTTAATTCCTAACAACTTTGAATCTATAAAACATTCAAAACTGGACTTATTAGAAAGGCCATTATTTTTAATGATCGCAATATGGGATGTCGAAGAAAATATTTCAGCTACCTACTGTTTTCCAATAGCCTAAAAAATAGTTGTAAACATGGTGAATTTTGAGAGAAGGTGAAAATAGTGTAGGATGTATTTGGCACATCTTTTACAAATACCGGTTTCTTTAAATTATGGATTCAAATTTCTGTTGTTGTTCCTGTGTCTACAATGAAATCCAAGATGTTTTACAATCGCACAACACAAATGTCTTGATTCCAAATTTACTCGGTTTTGAAGGAATGAAATTTTTAAAAGATAAGTGTGCTTTGAACAATAATAGGCTGAAACTAGAAACAAAACTGTTTTCTTAGACATGCAGTGAAGGCATTCACGACTGGCTGAAATAATTGCTGTTGAATCTTCCAGGTTATGTGGTCGTGGTCGAAGAAACGTATCTGCTCCTGATATTTTGTCCAGAGCTGTGCTGGACATCTTCAGAGGTGCTACTGGTAGCGATCAGTCCAAGACTCACCGCTACCAGTAGCACCTCTGAAGATGTCCAGTGCAGCTCTGGACGAAACGTCAGGAGCAGATACGTTTCTTCAACCACCACCACATAACCCGGAAGATTCAACAGCAATTGTTTTCTTACAATCGCTTGACGAGTATTTCGTAGAGCCGCCAAGTCCGCATGGACAGAAATGTGTGCACTTTCCACTTCTGTCCATCAGACATAACACTCTATCATTCGAGAATGAAAAGAGTTATCATTCTGCTCTCAACCTTAAATAAAATTTAGATATCTTACCTACATTTCATCCGCAGCTTTGTATGTGCTAAAATTAACTATAAGCAAAGTCTACGCAATGTGATTTTTTGTCTGCGAACTCTTCTAAATTTTGTGCAGTAGTTTACTTAATTTGATGTAGAACAGTAACTATATGAAATAACAATTAGAAAGTGAGATCATTATCGAGCAAATATATCACACTATAAGATAAAGAAACTTTTTCATTGAACAAATTTTCTCAGAATCAAGTGATAAATATTCTACGCGGTCCGAACACTGCAACGGTCAGCATGTAAGCTGCAGCCCTGAGCGGCTATTGAAGTCTGCAGACCCACGGGAAATACCACTGCTGCAGCAAACGGTGTCCACAGGTCCCACGGGAGGGTGGAGTGACGCTGCAGCACTCAAAAAGTTAAAACCTTTCTTCGACATTGCACTTCATAGTCTAATGCAGCTGTCGAAAACTCAGCAGTTGCGGCCGGCTGCCAGACTGCTTCCAGATTGGTCGAGACGCGGCAGTGGTGATGAAGTCAAGGCCGTCACTGCCGAGCAATTGCAGCAACATACGGTCGATTGGATGACCATCACTGCCAAGCAATTGCAGTGACATACGGTCCATTGTTAAGCCTGAGAGCAGTGGCCAACTGCCCACAGTCACTGCCGACCACTAGGGCCAGCAGTCACAGCAAAATAGTACCTTAAGATGGCTCCCTTATTTCTGTTGATGATCTCTATGCTAGTCAATATTAAGAGCTTACTTTTGCATTTATGTGTTCTTGACAGCTACAACAGTTGTATCAACAATGTTATGTAGTAACGGTTTTTAATATTTGCAATAATATTTCTACTAAATTCAATAATTATGATTATAAATTTTGTGGAAGACTGCCAGTTATTATGAAGTTTGTAAACAGTACACAATAATAATAATGTGATCAATATGTGAATTATCAAGAACAATGCACAACATACATTTTGGCAAATAATAGAAATAACAAAGAGCAGGTGCCAGGGATGGCAGTAGGAAGGTCATTTGTAAATCGTTTATTGTTAATATTGCTATTATTTATATGATAAGACAATAAAATTTCTATGTATATAAAAGTGAAAAGACACTCATTAATACACTCACTCACTCACTGACTAAACAGGAAATCTTGAAATCTACTTCACCTATGAAGCTGAAATTTGGCACGAATGTAGTTTATGGATAGTAGACATCGGCTAAGAAACGATTTTGCGATAGGACTGATAGTTCAGGAGATAAGACGTCATAAACAATGAAAACTTCCCCGTCTTGCGACCCTAGATACTGTGACTTTATCAGTCCACTTTATCAGAAGGAGAGCACTTAGAGACTTGCAACAAACTTTAAACATGATTTCAAACCTTTTGGAAAATTTTTCTCGCTGACATCTATACTAAAATGATGACAGGAAAAATGTTTCCCGCTTACTACTTTTCCGCTGTTCACGGAGAAAAACTATGGCATTTGGTATAACGTTGAAATTGATAATTACTATATATTGTACCTGCATGAAATTTTACATATAGTATACACACATACAGCTGAATGTACCATCTAAATTGTATCACAGTACGACACGTAGTTCATGAGATATGAGCTCATAAACAGTAATGTGTACGGAAAATCGCCCCATCACACACCAAGTTTTAATCTATTACTTCTTTACTACTAATTGTATTTGCAACAGATTTTAGAGACATACAGCACTTATACAAATGAATATATACCTGAAAAATTATACAATTGTACAACATATAACATTTTTCCTCTATAATATCAGTAAATATAAGATCACATATACTGTGATGGGTAAAATCTTTTCACATCAGGCATCATGTTTTATTACATTTCTTATTTACTGCTAAGACAGTCCTTTATTTCAGTGAGCGTAAGGAAATTCCTGAAAGATGACAGTGCTGTTGAAAATTTGAAGCAACTTTGAACTGTGAAGTGCATACCACTGTAGGAAGAAGCAATAAATATCTATAGAGGTACAAGGAAAGGAAGAGTACATCCGACAAATGCCCATTATTTCCAACAGATCTGGCTTTTAACTTTAGGAGACTGTAGTTTGCAGTGGGACCTGCATTTTCTATTATGATTAATAAATCTCAGGCAATCTACCCAATGCTGTGGAGTGTATTTTAAATCCCCATGTTTTTCACACAGACAGCTTTATATTGTTTGCTCAGGCATGGGCTCTCCACAGAAAATATTCATATTATATCCTGGACAAGTCACAAGAAATATTGTTTATAGTCAGGAAGGAAGGAAGGAATATTAGTGTTTAACGCCCCATGAACAACGTGGTCATTAGAGGCAGAGCTTACGCTCGGATTGTTTGGGTAATGATGAAAAAGGAGATTGTAAATTCAAGTTTTTGAGTATACTATGCTTATAAGTATGGTGTAGTACAGCAAATCTCCAAGAGTACTATACAAACTTTCATGGGGTATCTTAGGTCAACTGAGAGTTCCTTGAGGCAACATATAAGCTTCATTTCATCAAAATTGTATCAGGGGAAGAAAAGATCTCGTAATTTGTAGTTTCTGGTGTATGCTACGCTTGAATTGAATGTGTATGCTACGCTTGAATTGAAGTGTAGTATAGCAAAGATTCAATAGAGGCACTGTTACTTACATAGTACACCAAATAATTAATAAATGGCGATGTTATGTTTTTCATTCACATAACTAAGGTGTAATACACTGAAACAAGGGCTACAATTTTCCTTATGGGTGCTGTGTAGTGTATTGATGTTGGCAACAGCCGTTGAATCCTTTCTGAAAAATCAGACACGCACAATGAGGGAAATAATTGTTTTGTTGATAATGAAATAAATAACAAATGTTATTCCAATCAGTAAATTAATAATCCTACTAAAGCAAATATTTCGTTGCCAACATTAACATAACAAACCACTGCCACTATCGGTAAAATTTAACCCAGGCACAAAAGTGCGTCTTTCCGCAGGAGTCATTTGAATTAAAAACATAACAACCTTCTTTCGGGTCTATCGATCTTTTTATTTACTAAGAATTATTTGCAAGGAAACATGAATTTATGTACATTCCTTTCTGATTTCGGTGCGTACTTATTACATCTTTGAGTCCATTCTGTTTACGGATGTAGTACAGTACACAACAAATAAAGGCCCTGTTAGTTACGTAGTGCACCAAAGAACTAATAGTTGGAGCTGCTGCATTTTTTAATTTTTTATTTCTTTTCGATGGTTATGCCATAGAACAGCAACGCACCATTGAAGGTGTTTTTGGTTTTGTAGTGCAGCAAAGAAACAATACATGAACATGTTGTGCATATTCCTTCAGTAACAGAAGTATTTTGAATTAAGAGCCGCAATCTTATCTCTTCAAATACAAACTAACATTGAACAGCAAGTTGCTGATTATAGTTCATATATTCACAGCTTAACGACATTTCTTTGCTCTTTTTGACAGGGAACATTTGAATATAATGCATAACAACATTTCATCGTGTCTAATGATTGTCTAGTTTACATAATATTTCTTTGCAAGGAAAATCAAATTTATGTAGTTCCCTTTCTGATTTCGGTGTATCCCAATACATTTTGAGTGCATTCTGTTTAGGAATGCCTCGAAAACACCATAGTACAGGAAAGGACAAAGTGCGGTGATGTTAATTACATAGTACACCAAATAACTAATTATGGTGTTACTGTGTTTTTTAATTCTCATAACTATGGCATAATAGACTACAAGAAGGGGGAAAAATTTTACTTAGGGTTGCAGCATTGTGCGCTGATGTTCGCAACGGCCGTTGAATGCTTTTTCAAAAATCAGTCACGTACAATGAGGGAGATAATTCTTTATGTTCACAATTAAATAAATAATTTATGCTGTTCTGGTCAGTAAATTAATCCTCCTCCTAAAGTAAATAGTTCGTTGCCAACTAAACCGCTGCCACTGCAAGTAAAATTTAATGCAGATAGGATACAATTTTTTTTTCTTCCTAGCTGTATCCCACATGCTTTGCAATGTCACGGAAGGAAAAGAAGTGCATCTTTTGATGAGTATAACCACTAAATTGTATACAGAATAGAAATATCTATGGAGTCAGCGTTGCGTTCTGTGCATAGTCTCAACATTAACCCATTGGCGCCTGAATTAATTTTTTCTTCAGATTTTAAATTTTTTTGTTTTATTATGTTTCAACAGGGCATAAATTACACAATGTAGTTATTTTTACAAAAGTCATTATTGCCTTTAACAAGACATTTGATGATGCCATATGGCAACGCTAGGCACTTTCAGTACTTAAATTTGCATAGATTGCAACTTCAAGAAAATAAGTATGTTATTGAAAGTTCTTATTACACATACAACTTTTGTGTAAATTTGTTATAAAATCTTTATCATACAATTGATATTTTATAACACTAGCAATTAATAATGATGACTCAAATACCTAAATCTGCATTACTGTACATGAAACGGAGTAAAACAATCTATACACAATCCCACACTACACTTGGAACATATTGTTCTCACATAGAATTACAGTCCTTGTGAGCACACCTATTCTTCTTCTTTTCTTCTGATGCCAGACGAGGTGGTTAGTTTTATCAAATCTGATAGGCGGCTATCAGTAGATGCCCTTGATGCAGAAGGTCTTCTGGCTCCTTCCGTAAAACTTGGTATCTCTGCAAGTACACTGCTGCTACATCTCTCTTGAATTCAAGCTGAGAAATAGTTTGGTTTCTTCCTTTATTATATAAAATCCAACTGTTTTCTATGGCGACATCTAACATACATGTAAAGATACACCAGTACCACTTCTTCCTGCTTATTCCAAAGCAGTAGCATGCGACATTCTGATCCATCTGATCAGTACTTCCCATATGCTTATTATTCTTAGCTACCAGTTTTGATCTGATAATCATTATGTTTCTTTTTTGTTGGGTTAAGCTGGAATTATGATGTGATATTGAGACAAATCCATTGTTTCCAAACATTTATTTGCTATTACGATTGGTTTGTACCGCATTGTCTGCAAAGAAGGCCCACCTCCTTTTCGCAGAGCAACCTCATAACATGAAATAATATGTAAATAAATGTGTCACAGAAGCAACAAGAAAGTTGAGGAAGCATCGCTAAAAGGGCCATTTACGTATAGCGTCTTAACTGAACAAAAAGGGACCAAGATAAAGTGAGCGATTAGTATATTTTTCCCAATATCATGTGACATTTCCACCTTAATGTTGAGGACACAAAACCTATTCTGCGCATCTGAATGTTCACTCCAGAGACATTGCTGCTCTCGCCTACAACTAGAGATAATATACACATGCGAGCGACAAACTCATCAGAAACGTCTCTGCTTTTTGTAATTTTTCGCTACAATATTGTGATTAAAATTTCCATTACTTACTTTTGGTGCAGACTACATTAAGAAAGAGAAAAACGTCTTCTTTTGCAGAGACAATTGTACTTATAATCCAAATTCTGAATATTATTCTATTACACAAGGCTCATGTCAACTTTGTGCTTTACGAAGTAATCACTGCAGGATGTGGGGACATGTATTAGCTGAAAGAGTGGCCGATGCTTCTAACAGTCAAGACAGTTCACTGGAAATACTATATTTAATGGGAAAGTCTATACTGACAATCAGCTCACGCCATTCCTTCAACCATTACCCAGACTTACTTTAGCACACACATTGACACCACCATGACGTCTTATTAAAGAGACATGAACTGCTCTGTTGATTTAATTACCACACTTTCAGCATTCATCAATTTTTTTGATAATAGCAAGTACTGCATACAGAATAACTACATTGTCCCCAGTGCAACACTGCAATGTACTAATACTTCAGCATACACTTATGTGAGAGATAAACCATTCTGTACTACATCATAGAACCAATATATGGTGCTATTATTATTATTATTACTATTTCTCATCTCAACAATAGAAGTGTTTTCAAAATTTACGCCAAACAGACAATTACACACCGCAGTCTTAACTTTATGAACACAACCTAACATTGAATTTACATCATTCCAGAGTACGGACTTTAATTAATTTCACTTTTTGTATGAAAAACTTTATGAACATTCATTCTTTTTGACAATGACTTCTACTTAAATTTGACATCGTGGCTATGAGAAATCAGTTTACTGACAGAGGGATCCAAAAAGGATTCTGTTTTTACTGACCTAGGTCCGGAACCCTAAAAAACAATGATATACACAGGTCCCTCTTTAATAACCGTTCAAAGTACAGGCATATAAGCTATTATAGTATAAGTGTATTAAGTAAGTTGAGGACTAGTTATGAAAGACAATGTATTTACATGGAAGTAATGGTGACAGAGTAGGTTAGAGGAAGATAAATCTAATAAATGGAATGAGAAAGGTGCTACTGGAAGAAATTGTTTTTAATACACAATAACAAGGAAATTTTAACTGTATCATTATACACTTTCAGGAATTGTGTTGGGAATCAAATACATAAAATTATGAATAGGAACTATGTCCTCCACTCAATACAAAAAAGCAATACCAACCATTTACAATTTATATTCCCCATGAATACATGGTGTCTACTCCCTACTGTTATAATATATAATAACTAAAATTAGCCAAATCGGTTCAGCTGTTCGAGTTTTAGCGAGACTAACAAACAGCAATTCATTTTTATATATATAGATTACGGGAAAATCGAAGACCCATAATAGTTTGTATGGCTGTCACGAGTTTTATATTTCTGTCTTGAAATGCAACGGGCAACAAGCAAGGAAAAAAATTTACTCTATTTGAGAAAAAATCTTTTGAACGACCTAGTTTTAGAAAGGAAATGGTATCAATGTTGCAAGATGAAGATTAGATTAGATTAGCTTAATACTTGTTCCATAGATCATATATACGACATTTCATAATGATGTGGAACATGTCAGTCTAGTAAATGTTGTCTATACTTGACAATCAATATTTTAAGGATTTTATTACATTTTTTTTTTTTTTTTTTTTTTTTTTTTTTTTTTTTTTTTTTTTTTTTTTAACAAAAAATTCATCTACATTGTAGAAGGAGTTGCCATTCAGAAATTCCTTTAATTTCTTTTTAAATACTAGTTGGCTATCTGTCAGACTTTTGATGCTACTTGGTAAGTGACCAAAGACTTTTGTGGCAGCATAATTCACCCTTTTCTGAGTCATAGTTAGATTTAACCTTGAATAGACGTTACTTAAGTGGTAAACACTACATACAAAAAGAATTACACTGAGGAAAAGCTCAAAGATTTTCCCCCCTGAATTAAGTGGAATTTTTTGTTTTCTGTGTAAATTTTAAAGACAAAATAATAAACAAGAAGGTATAAATATCATTAGAATGAATAGGAAAATGAGAACTATCAACATTAGTACATGAAACTAGTTGAGGCACTGAGATGAAACAGGACAAAATACAAAGTGCAATACATGTAACAACCAGTATACAAGAACAAAAGAAGGAGAAACTATTTATAAACTGAAAAAAAAAAAATCAGTACTGAGAAGAAGATACAAGAATCAAATAGAGATAGTTACATTAACTGTTGCAACCAGTATGAGTGCAACCTCTTAGAACTGCAGTAGAATCTTACTAGAAAGATCAAGTTAAGACTGAAATAGTCAAACACTGAAAATGACATCTTATACAACTTTCCCCTTCTTATTCTTATCCACTAACTATTATGTATACTGCATCATGTAACCCACACCCTCTCAAAGCCCCAAGCAGATTCATTCCCCACTGTCAATATCAGTACTTCTTGGTATTTACCAGCCCATATGAACAATTTTTATACTACTTCATTTCTTATTTTGTCTTTATAATGCATTTGCCTCAATCCTGATTTACATTTAAGAAGCTTGCAAATTATTCTGTTTCAGGGTCCACGATTAGTGGCTGTAGACAGTTGTCATGTTTGCAGGAACTGTATTTGTGTGAAGATTGTTGTGTTTTCTGTTCTAGACAAGAGTCTTTTGGTTGCAAGCTCAAATGTTAATCAGTCTTTAGGCTGCTTGCAGCTCAATGAGTATGGTGAGCATGAGCAGCAAACTATACTTTCACAAATTCTTGTTACCATCCTGGACTTTCTATTGTATTCTCCGAGCATCTTAAGAAGTTACACTTAATATAAAACAAACCAACATTTATTTATTCATTGAAAAGTTGGCATATTATTTTTAGTAGGAGTTTTTCTATGTAAATGGACTATTTTTATGCTCTAATAACAAACCTACATCTGCGTACATGTTGTTCAAACGACTATCAAGTGATTCTTTAGCTTCTCCTGGTGTAATTATAAATCATGGATGTGCTGTTGGATACCTGTGTCAAACTAGCACATATTAGTGACTTATACCCGCATGCGGACAGCTGCAACCATTCGAGGCAGAGAAATCGTGTGCTAAAAACACTGGTACCCAGGCACATACCCTCTCAGACAAAGACAGTCTCAATGAAGAACTTGAACATTCAAAGACTTTTTTCCAGAAGAATGGCTACACAGAGTGGCAAATGTGGAGAGCCCTAGTCACTCACTGACAGAACCTCCCGTGGAAACAGTTGATGGATCTCAGGAGGATGTTACCACTGCATTTGTTACATACTCTGGTGCAAGATAGAATGAAGTCAAACAAGCAAGATAGAATGAATTCTTCAAAAACACCAAGTGAAGACTTATCTGCCAGCTAGCCAAAACTAAGTATTCCCTTGGCACAATTAAGGAGGACCTAGGTCTACGTAAATCCAGAGTTTATCAGTTCCCCTGACAATATTGTGAGAGCTACATTGGTCAGACATTGCATACTGATGAAGATCATTCTCGTGAACACCAGCGATACACAACTTCAATGGCCCAAGAAATTGGCAGTCACAGAACACTGTTATTTTGTTACATGGCATGGACTAAAAGAATACGAGAGTTCTGACTCAGACATCCCTTTCAGGAACTGTATAATTAAAGAGACCATCAAGATCCAAGTGCGAGAACTGCAGATTAATCGTGAGAGTGGCTACATACCTAGCGAAGCATGGAAAGTGATGTTCAGTATAATTAACAAGAGAAATAAAATGTTGCATAACAAAATGATGTCGGCCAGGGTCGGGGATACAGCACAGACACTGCCAGTGGATACCCATGGGTGCAAACAGCGTGGGAAGTGAGGTACTACGATGATGCCACCAGCAGACATCACCGTATGGATGACGTATGAAACAGCAGAAAGGGGAAAGATAAAAAAGTGACACCACTGCTCCGAGGCAGTCAGTTCATCAGCCCGCCTGATGATGGCAACAAGTTCAGTTGCTGAAATATTGTGCCACTTTGACACAGGGTTCCGGCCGCACACCCGTGAAGTTTTTCATCAACTATCAAAGGCATGGTAGAGGCTATTAAGAACAGAACCACTTATATGTTTTCTATCTGTTTTGTTTGTGTATGGGCTGTGTGGAGAATGACTACTTAAATGCTTCTATGCCTGCTATAATTAGTCTAATATTATCTTCAGGATTTTGTGTTGCCTCTTCTGCTGAATAAAAAAGTAATCCACAAAACCTTATGTGAATGCAATTTTTTCTTATGTTTCACTACATATCATGCATTGATACATTACAGGTTTTTAGTTACCTTTCACCTATTTTATGTATTGATTACTAAGATTGAAGGACTGAAGAATAAAAACCATAATTATGTATTTGAAAAATTATAAATAAATAAAACACACTTGTAATCTGTAAGTTGGTAGGCATGTTCCTAATAATAGTTTGCCTGATATCACCAGGTGACAACAACATAAGATGAATTAAATATGTTATGGTAATTTTGTGAATTGGTACCAACTTGCAATGAGCAAGGTGGCTCAGTGGTAAGACTCATTAGAGAGTATGGTGGTTGAAACCCACCTCTGGCCATCCAGATTTAGGTTTTCTGTGATTTTCCTTCAATCCGTCCAAGAAAATGCCAGGATGGTTCCTCTTAAGGGCATAGCTGATTTTTTCCTGGTCCTTACAGAAACATAAATTTGGGGGTGTTTTCTACCCCTAAAGACCACATTCAAGAGATGTTAAACCCCCAATATTCCTTCCTTCTATCTACTTGCACAAGGGACAAGCAGTGTGTTCTTCTTCTATGTAGATAAAACAAGGAAAGTGCAGATTAATTTCTGTAAGGAAAAATATATAAAGGAAAAGGATAGGGACACAAGGTAACATTAACTGTTTCATAATACTGACTTATGTCTAGTATTTGTGGAGACTATATGATGGCAATGAGACTTTATTTCTTTTCTGGTCTTTGTGTTTTCTGTGAATTACTTAGTTGGTATGGCAGTGAGAGATCTTCACTTCAGTTCTTTATGACCACACCTACATTGTGTAGTAAAACAATAAGTAAATCTCATCTCAATTAAAATATGGTCAGATATGTTGGAAAATTAATTTTTTGGATGCCATTTACAGCCACTGTGTGACAGTTATGTTTCATTCATACATAGTTGCACTAAACAATTCTAAACAATGAATAATAACACAAACTAAGACGTTGCATTTATAATTTACTTTCATGATTTAAACCCCAAAATTCATAATTAAATTGAATGACTTGAGTAATAAAGTAAAACTAAAAATTCTCTTTGTGTGGCTATCTTCTGCAGCAAGTGCAGAATTATTCATTTTTGGACATAAAAATGTTGTTCCCTTACTGCATATTTATTTTGTTTATTTTTTAAAATTATTATTGTTATTTTCAAAACATCCCTGTTGGACTGCAAACTGTAGCTGTAGCACAGACTGGCACTTTTGGTAAAAGTATGCAACCAGCTGTTTTTATGGATGTTTTTATTCCATAACTTCTTTTTGATCCACTGCAGGCTCAGAATCATTGGATAAGTTACAGGAGCAGTTATTATCTTGCACCAAATGTAGGGCCATGCTGTTATGGTGGTTTGATTTTTATTATAGACTAGCGTATATGCCCGTACTTCACAATAGTTGATAAAGAGGGACCTGTATATATCATGGTTTTTTAGGGTTCCGGACCAAGGATAGCAAAAACACAATCCTAGTTGGATTGCTCTGTGAATAAACTCAGTTCTCATAGCCAAAATGTCAAATTTAAGTAGAAGTCATTGTTGAAAACAATGAATGTTCATAAAGTTTTTCATACAAAAAGTGAAATTAATTTAATTCCATACTCTGGCACAATGTAAATTCAATGTTAGTTTGTGTTAATAAAGTTAAGACTGTGGTGTGTAATTGTCAGTTTGGCATAAATGTCTGAAAACACTTCTGTCGTTGAGATGAGAAATAATAATAATAATAATAACAGCACCATGTATTGGTTCTGTGCTGTATACTAAACTTTATCTCACACAGTAAGTGTACTGTATGCTGCTGTATTAGTATGTTGTAGCATTGCACTGGGGACAATGTAGTTATTCTGTACTCGACAAATGCTGAAAGTCTGGTAATTCAATCAACAGAGCAGTTCATGTCTGTTTAAAAAAGACATCATAGTGGTGACTGTGTGTGATAAAGCAAGTCTGGGTAATAGTCGAAGGATTGGCATCAGATCGCCTGCATAGAATTTTCCAGTGAGTTGTCTTGACTGTGTTAGCAGCATCGGCCACTTTTTCACCTAATACATGTCCCCACGTCCTGAAGTGATTACTTCATAAATCACAAAGTTGAAATCGACCTTGTATAATAGAACTATATATTCAGAAGTGGAATTATAACTCTAAGTACAATTATTTCTGAAAAAGAAGATGCCTTTAGTTATGTCAATGTAGACTGCACCAAAAGTAAGTAATTACAAATTTTAATCACAATATTGTAATCGACAGTTATGAAAGCAGAGAGGTTTCTGTTGAGTTTGTGGCTTGGGTGTTTATATTATCTCTAGTGGCAGGCATAGAGCAGAAATATCTCTGGAATGAGCATTCAGATGCCGAGAACAGATTGTGTGTCATCAACATTGAGGTGGAAATGTCACTAATATTGGAAAAACTCTACTAATCTTTGACTTTATCTTGGTTCTTTTTTTTTGGTTAAGACGGATAACTATGTGTAAATGGCACTTTTAGTGATGTTTCATCAACTTTGTTGTTGCTTCTGTGACACATTTATTTAGATATTATTTCATGTTATGTGGATGCTCTGCGGAAAGGAGGGGGTGCTTCTTTGCAGCCAATGTGGTACAAACCAATTGTAAGAGCAAAGAAATGTGTGGAAACAGTGGATTTGTCTCAATATCACGTGGTATTTTCACCTTAATGTTGAGAAGATGCACAGAATGCAATGCTCACTCCATAGATATTTCTCAATTATGCACAATTTTGTGGTTATACCCATCGAAAGATGCACTTTGTTTCTTTCCATGACATTACAAAGCATATGGGATACAGCTAGGAAGAAAAAAAATTTTTGTGTGTCCTACCTGGGTTAAATTTTACTTGCTGTGGTAGCTGTCATTGGTAACGAACTAGTTGCTTTAGGAGGATGATTAATTTACTAGCCAGAACAGCAAAAATTATTTACTTCATCATGAACACCTCATTCTAAGTGACTAACTTTTGAAGAAGCATTCAACAGCTATTGCCAACATCAGCATACAATGCCGCCGCCGTAAGTACAAATTTAGCCCTTCTTGTAGTGTATTACACCATAGTTATGAGAATGAAAGAAATTCAGCAATGTCATAATTAGCTATTTGGTGTACTATGTAGCTAATGTTGCCTTACTTTATCCTTTCCTGTACTATGGCATTTTCGAGGCATTCCTAAACAGAATGCATTCAGAATGTAATGAGGATACATCGAAATCAGAAAGGGAACTACATAAAGTCTATTTTCCTTGCAATGAATTCTAATGTAAATTAAGAGTAATGATAGACACAAAGGAATGTCATTCTGATTTGAATTCAAATGTTCCCTGTCAAAAGAAGCAAAGAAATGTTGTTAAGATTTGAATATACAAAGTGTAATCGGCAACTCAGTATTCAATGTTTGTTTGCTTTTGCAGAGATGAGATTGCAGCTCTTAATACAAAATACTTCTGTTACTGAGGGAATACGAACAACACAATCACGTATTGTTTCTTTGCAGCACTATAAAACCAACTGCATCTTCAGTGGTTCATTGCTGTTCTATGGCAGAACCATTGAAAAGAAATAAAAAATAAATTTAAAAAAATGTAGCAACGCCAACTATTAGGTCTTTGGTGCACTATGTAACTAACAGGGCCTCTATTTGTTCTGTAGGCCTACTGTACTACACCGTTTTCTAGGTATTCCTAAACAGAATGGACTCAAGATGAAAACATCAATAGACGCGAAGGAACGTTGTTATATTTTAAATTCCAATGATACCCGCAGAAAGAAGCAATCTTTTTTTTTCTTTCCATGGCATTGCAAGGCATGTGGGATACAGCTATTATTTTTTGTGTCAAACATGGGTAAAATTTTAATTGCAGTGTCAGCAGTTTAGTAAGTTAATGTTGGCAACGAAATATTCACTTTAGGGCTTCATTAATTTACTGATCGGAACAACATTAATTATCTATTTCATTATCAACACAAAGATTTATTTCCCTCATTGTACATGACTGATTTTTCAAAAAGGATTCAACAGGCATTGCTGAATCAATACACTACACCGCCACCATGAGGAAAATCGAAGCCCTTGTTTCAGTGTATTACATCTTAGTTATGTGAATAAAAAACACAGCATCACCATCTATTAGTTATTTGGTATACTATGTAAAGCACTGGGTCTCTATACAGCGCTTCAATGCCATGTCAGTAACAGCGCCTCTATTGGATCTTTGCTATACTATGCTGCAATTCAAGCGTAGTATCCAACAAAACTACAGATTACGATATCTTTTCTTCCCCTGATCCAATTTTGATGAAATGAACCTTATATGATGCCCCAAGGTACTGTCAGTTGACCTATGAAACCCCATGAAAGTTCGTAAAGTACTCTTGGAGATTTGCTGTACTACACCACACTTATAAGCATAGTATACACATAAAATTTCAATTTGATATACTTCTTTCCTCTGATCCGATTTTGATTAAATGAAGCCTATGTTACTCTCCAACTTATTCTCCATTTACCTGTGGAAACCCGTGAAAGTTCGTGTAGTACTTTTGGAGATTATCCTCAATAAACAGACAGACGACAACCTTTTAAACAAATGATTAATTTTGATATCTTGATTTTCTCTGATCCAATTTTAATGATTGAAACCTTTATGAAACCGCATGATATGCTCCAGTTACATGTGAAAACCCCAAGAAAATTCGTCAAGTAGTTTTGGAGATAAACGTGTTCGAAGAGACAGGTAGACATGACAGTCATAGATAAAAAAATTCAAATTACGATATTCTTTTTTTGTTCAAACGAGATAGAATGGCTGGCCAGTACTTACCTTTGAAAAAATGAAGAAACAGAAGGAAAAAAAGGGGAGGGACATAAAGGACAAGCTTTCGGAAACAGTTCCTTCGTCAGGTGGGAGAGAAGGGAAGAAGAAAACATGGGAACGGAAGGGAAAGGTAATTCACGACCTAGGTCATGAAGGTGGTGTTTCAGGAGTGTGGACGCCAGAGATACTGCCAATGTCCACACTCCTGAAACACCAACTTCATGACCTAGGTCGTGAATTACCTTTCCCTTCCATTCCCATCCTTTCTTCTTCCCGTCTCTCCCACCTGATGAAGGAACTGTGTTCTGAAAGCTTGTCCTTTCTGTCCCCTTTTTTTTCTGTTTCTTTATTTGTGTTACTATCGGCAGTAGAGCACAAAGGTAAGTACTGGTCAGCCATTCTATCTCGTTTGAACAATATTTATCATCTCTGAGAAGAGTTTTCATCATTAATCGGATATTCTTTTTTTCCGTGATCCGAATTTTATGAAACAAAGTCTATATGTTGTCCAGAGTTATGCTCAAGTTACCTGTGAAAACCACTTGCAAATTCGTGAAGTAGTTTTGGAGATAAGAGGTTTTTTAATAGTTGAACAAACAGACACAATGGTTACTGAAAACACTTAAAATTACAATATCTTTATGCCTGTATGTTGACCCAAGGTTTTCTCATGTTTCCTGTGAAAACCACATGAAGATTCATCCAGCAGTTCTGAAGATTGAAGAGAACAGCGACCGGCCTACATTTACAGATTTCAGTGTTGTACATTGCGCACTGACAGTTTTCATGTGTGACAGCATGTTGCTACACTTGGTGTTACACCACATCAAATGTTTACATATAGTGAAAAGTGTCATGCCAAGTGTAGCATCATGCACACCAGTGTAAATTGCCAGTGCTCACTGTACAACATGGCTATTATACTATCTATAATAAAAATACAAAACACCATCACAGGATGAATCTACACTTGGTGCAAGATAATAAATGCTCCTGTAATGTATCCACTGATGATGAGCCTGTAGTGACTCAAATTAGTTATGGAATAAAAACATCCATAAAAGAAGCTGATTGCATATGTTTACCAAAATAAATCAACATTTATTATTATTATTATTACTTCAGGGAATGATTAGTAGGTTGGTTTACACCTCATGAGTTTGGGTATTGTTGTTCTTCCCATCTGGTCAAAGACTGAAATCATACAATTGTCCATTCATGTAATTTTTTGTGTATGGTTCTTTGTTTTAATGTGTTATTTGTCTGCAAAACTGTGAGACATAAATAATACATCCAAAAAGTACACAAAAATTACATAAATGGAAAAACTGTGTGATATCAGTCTGTGACCAGAAGGAAACAACAGCAAAACCCAGTTTCACAAGACAATAAATCAACCCACTGATGATGCCTCAAAAATGGACAAGGCAAAATGTCTTTGGGTAAAATAAATAAATTGCAGCAGAAAAATGGCATTTTAATTCGAAAAATGAATAGTGTAGAAATTTAGTGTTATTTTTTCATGAAAAATATTTTCTCAACTCACATAAAAGAAATGTTGAGTCAGTATATTCTCATAGAAAACAAATTTGTTTTTCCTCATTTATATAGCTTTTTGGTTAATGTATTGGGTGTAAATCATACCTGTTTTTACACAATGTAGCCTGACATCTACTGTAACCCATATTTTGTAGAGATCTCTTTCAGGTTTACCTCATTTGAGCCTGCAATTAAATAAAGTTCAGCTTTAATCTTTCTAAAATTCCGTCGTGTTAAGTGCATCTTATTTTAAGATGGTATATCTTATGTATGTTAATACCACAAAGTTTGTAAGGAAAAGATAGGAAAATGAGAACAAAATAAGTCATAAAATGTGCTGTAATCAACAAGCTTAAATTTCACAGAGTGAGTAACACAAGAGTTACAGTGTTCCTTGGTCACCATTTTAACAGTGGTCTAATCAATGATACTAATCAGTCTATGATTTGTCAGAGTGCAAATTAATGTGCTTTATTTGCTGAAACACTTTATTTTTCTCTGCAGTTTGTTTACCAAACTATAAATTAAACATACCTAAAATGCTCAGCTTTCAATGGGATGAATTGAAGTAAAAAAAAACTAACTAAGAACTACTTATTACAAGGCAGAAGTGAAGAAGACTGAGTCTAAGGCTGCCTTGTAGTTTTCATTACTTTTCAAATAAGTGCAATAAAGCAATTGGTTTTGCAATAATTATAGATTTCATTTGAAAAATATGAAGCTAACAGAGTTACATAGCAAACATGAAAGAGGAAAGATAATTAAGACTACAACCACTCAACTCACTTCAAAGATACATACACTTAAGATAAAAAGTGACTTTTGTCCAAAGAAACTACAACTGTTTTAATTTTCCACAAAATTATCAAAAAATAAGTTTGCTTTTCTAAAGTATCATGTATTTTAATACTTTATGATATTAATAGTTTTGTCTCCAAAAAAACATGGCATTCAATTTGCCTCAAACATTGTGGACGTATAGCCTGTCTATGAAATATAAACTCTTTATCTATAATTTAACTGATTATACTCAAAACACTATATGTATGCAGTAGTTACCTGAAAAGATAGTGGCTGTTCATTCAGCATCAACATTTCTTCATTATTTTGGGCAGGCAACATCAGCAATAGGTCAGTCTTGTTGCCAGTGGTACTTTTCTGGGAAACTATTTTTTGAACTGCATCAAATTAGTCACAGAATCACTAATTAGTTTTTCATTTAATGGAATACACTATTTTCCAAACAGCTAACGTCATGTGTATCATGGACTTTGATAGAATAACAGAGAAATTAATATTTTATGCCACTTGTCTACCTTCAGAAATAATTTTAGTTCCATTGAAACAATCAAGCATCAGTTTTTCATTTTTGATTAATAACATAGAAGCTATAATACCAATACTTTGATAGTTAAAGTTTACCATAAAAAGGATGTATTACCATATTCAGTACTGATGAGTAAATGAAACCACATCAAATTAGTATGAAAATTTTACCACCCAGTCACACATAACAATAAATCTTGATTGTAAAATGATAAACCATTGTTGCTTTATCAAACTGATTGGGAAGTAAGTGTATGTGAAATATACTTCCTTCTTGCTGAAGATGGACACCTCATAAAGGTAAATTATTTCTCATCGCTAATGCAATTCAAATTTCTAAAATTTAAATGTGTTTTCAACATGAAATGTCATTAGATCAGCATACATTTCAGATCAGCATCAGGATATTTCTGCACACATTTTCTCAAATATACATACTCAGGAAGCACATATGAGCGTTTGTAGTACCGCTCATCCTTCCCCTCTCTTTACTCCCTTCAAATTAACGTCTAGGGTGAAATCTGTTGGGTGGTAGGAAGGAAATTGCATGGTAAAGTAAAATGTCAAGAATGAGAAGTAGAGGGGAAAAAAATGTTTCTTTGGCTGTCCTCATCAAGTGACACAATCCTCGATCAACTGCTACATGCAATATTGAACTCGACTTCAATGTGCATAAATGGCTGTTGTTACATTCCCTGTTGTTGTAAATGCTTCCCAGGTGAATATTTTCAGGTTATAGTGGTAAAAACACTGCTAATGATTATAATAATATAGGTTGTTGGCAGTGGCAAGAAATATTTTGCTGTCATCTCCAGCATTACATTTCTGGCTGTAGTAGTGACAACCATTTCCTTTAACATCAGTGTCATGACATCTACTTCCTTCACATCTACTAGTGTCATGACATCTATTACCTTCCCTTTCCACAAGAGTAACAAAACAATATGTTATATGATAGAAATTCCTGGATGCAGCAACACACAAAATAAGCAAAAGGGAACCACTGACCTGTAGTGGATCATTACTTGGAGGATAGAAGTGCATAACACAAAACAGCATTCAAACCAGCTTTTGAGAATTAGTGCTTTTATAGTAGAAGACGTAATAAAAAGTATGTTTTCTGGTTATACATCAATAATAATGTCCCATAATCTATGACAAATGCAAAGATAACTCATAATACTCATAATAACAATAATAACAGAATGCAGTAATTTTTGCAAATCTCTTCAAGAGCTTTTACTAATATTAATACAACTCTTAAGCCACCAGTCTCAGACCTGATGATGCGTTATGTTGGACATAAATATTTGTGAGATTTTTGTCATTAATTGTCAGCCTGATTGGTTTGAATGATTGCAATGCACATGAGTGGAATGGGATATGGTCAGAAAGTAAATAAAGTTTGCTGGGCAAATATGATCAAAATGCAATGAAAAAAGGTATTGCAGAGTATAGGAGAAGTGACATAAGCTTTAGGAAAATAATTGAGGAAATTTTCAAAACATTCATTTGGGGTAGACGCCAGAAAGTAGGGATTAAAAATTATGCTGCCAATGGATATTTATGCTGCAGCCTTTTTTAATACTTCAAAATATTATTTCCTCTAGTTTATACACACTGGGATTTACCTATTCAAATGCAGGGTGTTAATAAATTAGTTACAGGTATACAAAAGTAAACTTTAATTGCAAAAAGGATAAATAACGTACAAATATGTTTAATATAGGACCGAATGTAGTTTGGCTTCATTCCCACTAGGTGGCATGCACATGCACAAATGAGTTATTCCAATAGTCATCATGGAGCAGTAATGTTTATGATGTCATGAATGCAAATATGCTACTAAAGATAAGAGAAATTTCAGGATTAAATATCCCAACCCACCATCTACAAAACAAAAGGCTACTAAATGGTATAAGCCTTTCCATAAAATATAGGACACCTCTTCATAACTGGCCAGCAGGTAACTGAAGACGTTCAGCAGTCTTACACTGATTACAGATGGGGCATTTGTAATTATTTTGAACACTTCTAAATAAAACTTAAAGACATGACACATTCAGTGCATTACAAAACATATATGCAAGTTATTTACATTTTAATAATTTAAGGTTAATTTTGTATAACTAATCTACCCTGCCTATAATAGTATTTGTTCCAAGCTACAATAAAGAAGAAAGATCAGGTTTTAAAGTCATGTTGACAGTGTGGTCATTAGAGCTCAAGCTCGGATTGCTTTTGTAAAGGATGAGGAATGTAATTGCTCTTGCCCTTGATAGGAACCATCCCACACCTGCTGCTGTGATTTAGGAAAATCAGAGAGAATCTAAATGTGGATGAACACAGGTGAGTTTGAACCTTTGTCCTCCCAAATGCTAATAAATTTTCTTGGATTACAGTATTTTGTCCCCATATTCAGTAGGCATCTTCAGAGTGGCTGTGATGTGTGACCAAAGAACACCATGTTACTAATGTTAACAGACTGTGGTGTGCAATAATCATACAAAAAAATCCTATTATGTTTGATGCAAATTGTGAAACATATGGGTAGAGCTTAATGTAATTCCCTACCAATGCACATTAAATTAATTTGAAACTTCTATTCATTGCAATCATTGTGTCCAAAAAAGTATAAATTGTGCTATAGTTCACAGAAAAAAAAAATGTTAGTATAGTGCGGACACTTGCCATTATTCTCTTACAGTCATGCAATTGTGAATACACAGACATTCACTGTCCAATATCATTATAATCAAGTGCCAAGTATGTATTCATGGTGAACCTGATAAGACGTGCAGTGTAATGGAACTGCCCAGTTGGGCCCATTTTAATTTTTTGTATGATTTGTTTATTTTTGCCAATATCATGAATATGTATTTTTAATGTAATTTTTTAAAATATTTTAATGTAATTTAATATCTTTTTAAATTTCTTTCAAATTTGTTAATATGTAGTGTAAAAGTGTATATTTAATAGTATCTTTGAGTTGGCACTTGACCCACATATTCTTTGCATCGTATGATCATCTTTGGTTTTCCATGTGGTCTCGGCCACTTTCGTTTCTGCCATGTGCGAGTGAGGATATGTTCTGTATATATGTGTACAGTTAAAGTTTTGTGCTTTTAATATTGTGAATAAAAATGCTCAAGGGTCAATAAAATTCAAGTGATTATACGAAAACTACAAAGTGTTTGCAACCACATTTTTTGTTACGGTAGTGTAGATGACTGAAAAAACCCGCACCTTTCCTGCAACCAAAGTTTGAATCAAACCCTGACAACGACACCAAAATTTACGACTAGCAGCGAGAACAAGAAGTACTTCATTTTTCTTCTCTAGTAACTACATCCGATACTTTTTGTGTTTTCCATTGGCCATACTGCAACGGTATCTCTATGGAATATTTAAATAACTTTCAAGAAGGATGAGGGGTGTGAAAGCAGGCTAAAAACATGGTAATGAACTTTCAATGGTGAGAGTTGATCTAAAAGTATTTCTCATGCATTAACAGTGGTTTGTTTTCGGGTAAACCACCAAGAAAAAGGCATTAAACCGAGATGATGACCTTGAAGGAACTGCAGAAGACAACAGACAGTTGACAAACAACAATAGATGAGAATATAGTCAACCAGAGGCTGGAAAAAGAGCTCCAGCCCTTTCTTGTGAGCATCAGTAAGCACAGGACAGGTGTTGTTTGCACTGCCACCCTTGTGGCCTTGAAATCCAAACAAGTGGTTTAGCCAAGTGGAGGCAGTTTTTCTGAACAAGTACCTGCAAATTCACTAAATTCAGATACATCATGAACCATATAGACCAAGAATAAATTATCAGTGTGTTCAATTGACCTACCAATGCAGTCCCCATGATTAAAGGAGGAATTAATTGGGTAAATTGCTTTGTCAAAAGGCCATATCAGATTCTGTACCCTTTGTGTAGTTTATTACAGATGATTGATTTAATGACTGAAATGAGCAAACTACATCATCAGTCTCTCTTACCTGGAAGTAATAAGACTTTGAAAATTCCAAGGAATCAATGCAAACAATAACATTTAAAAATTCTTCTTGGAATGAACATTCCTTGATTACTTCAAAGACTCAGTACCTCATGATCTATGAGACTCCTTTCTGTCATCTTTCTTAAAAGGGAAGGATAAACTGTGGCTCAATTATATCCCCTGAATAGGCAGGGGGAAGGAGGATTCTAGCACAGTCTGATATGTTTCCATGCAGCCAATACTGCTGAAAGACTGCCTATTATGCCATGGCCCAGCCAATAACCTTTTCTCTGCAGGAAACTGTGGTTTATGCAAGCTCCACAGCAAATATTGACCTGCACCACCTAGTACAGGATGTGATGGTAGTTCAAATGTGCTGGTCAGCCAGTTGGTGCACACATCCACAGATGGAAATGCAGCAATTGCCATTCCAATAGTATCCTCCTGACATTAAAACAGCTACTAAGTGGCTTTTGGTGGTGCCATGCACACTTTGGAAACAATAATGTGTAGGATACCCTGTTCACACAGAAATATTAGCTTCAATAGGAGGTACACCAACCTGAATGCAGTACCATATTGAGACAACTCTTCATAATGGAAGAGGCTAGTAGTGTAAAGTACCTTGTGGACATGGACTTTGATCTGTCTGTTTCCCCCTTGATCTATGCTAAGAGACTGCCAAAAGGCTAAGACACTGTCTCCTATGATAGCAAACAATTCAACCATAGAAATATACAGCACAATACTGAAATTTGGACATTATTCTGTGTCATACTTTTGTGTCTGACATCAGTGAAATGATCTTTCAACATATTTCCTCAGCCACTACAAACTGCTTGCTCTTATTGAAAACACAAAAGCTAATCAACTGAACAATTATTTTGAAAATAACAGGAATGCAGTGCTATGCCACTCCCTTCAGTGAAAAACTAGTGAAGTTTGCAGATCACATGCAGATATTTCAAATGTGTTTATTTTTGTTAACAGTTGCACATATATTTGTTTAATTACATGTTTTGATCACCTGGACCATCTTCAGATCTAAAAACAAAAGTAAAATAAAAATGTACAATTTGATAAACTGTTCAGTATAAGACCCTAGCTTATTAGAGCTCAAGCCATCCCCTCCAATTCCCCCTTCCCCTGCCCCCCACCTGCTCTTTCCCTCTCCACCACCACCTGGAACCAAATTTTAAGTACTTACATCAAATTGTAAAACTCAGTACCAATTAGTACTCAGCCAGATTTGTGGATGCAACTATAAGGTAAAGAAAAATCTTTCCATTTATGTATAATTTAACTATTGTTCAATTAACCATTAGTAAGTTTATCAAATTGTACATTTTTATTTTACTTACTTTTTTTTTCTAGATCTGAAGATGGTCCAAGTACTTGAAACATGTAATTGACGGAAATAAACACATTTGAAATAATACAGTGTAGTTGTGGACACTCTCCAGTCGATCATGTAAGCTATAATAAAATATGCAGATATATTCAACAAATTTCTGAAGCTTACTCACCTGCCTGCTGCACAGAAGTATGTCAAACACTTGATGCTACACCATATTGTAACAGTGACAAGTCCTTCCATCCTAAGCCATGATACGTTTTACTGGAACCATATGCCAACACTGCAATAGTGCAGGAATCTCTGACTGTGATGCAATGTGCCCCACCTCTAAGAGGAGAACTTCCATTAGCTGGATGGATGCAATGGTTAAAGGCTTTACCGACTCCAAACGGAGACTCGCAGAAGCAACACTGCTCGCTCACCTGGTGTATGACACAGAATGGGTTGTGATTGTATATGCCAGCTGGTCCGCATTATGTGAAGTTCTTGAACAATGAATTAATGGTAGCAGGCAGGTATTCATATTCCTTTTACAGAAGCTGTTGGCATCACAACAAGCCTAGAGAGCTTATGAACATGAGCTACAACAGCTTATGAGGTGGTGAAATACTGTTGCTCATCTGTGGAAGCAAAACTCCTAATGATTTTTGCCAACCAGAAGCCACAAATGTATGTGTTTTAAAACAGTACCAATCATTCACTGCCCAAATTCCAGTATCAGGTGTATGTGTCTCAGTTTTGAAAGACACCTGCCATATTTCCGGAATTGATAATATTGTTACTTACTCTTTGTCATATGCTTATGCCAATACCTCTCTTCCTATGGTCTTTGAGGATGTTGTCCAACAACAGGAGACTGACAAAAAATTAACAGCTTCAGTCATGACACCTCCAGCCTACAGTTGGATCTAGTGCCAATTTCTGAGTCCACCCATAAGGTTTGATGAGACATTTCTACAGCCATACACTGCCCATTTATCGTGTAAGAATTCCAGTTTGGTGCTTCTGAACATGTCCAAAAACTGTCAAACCCCAACATGAACATGATGGGGGTGCTTGGAACCATGCAACTGGTCACCATCACATTTTTATTGTTTTTACATTTTTCAAACATATGCTAGCCACATGTATTTTCTCTCAGCTCCTGAGCTCTGCTCTCTAAGGGGAGTTCTAGTTTTATGCTCTGCAAGCTTCCACATTGTGAGTAGTGGAGGGCCCTTCATGTACCAGTCTTTCCCTCTTTTTCGTGTCCATTTGCATACAATTTGTGGGAAAAATGACTGCAGGTAAGCCTCCACGTGGGCTCTGATCTCTAATTTCATCCGTATAGTCTTTTCATGAGATATATGTAGGAGGAAGCAATATATTAGTTGATTTTTCTATAAATGTACCCTCTTGGAACTTTTTAGTAGCCTGTACTATGAGGCAGAAAGCATTTCTTGCAACATCTGCCATTGGCGTTGACCAAAGGAGCCCATATGATATTTTTTAATTAGCCATTTTTTTGAGCCATCCCACCTTGACAATGTTTGTTGTTCTTGGGGTTGGCTTAGTCACTTATGTAACAATAATTACTTTAGGATATTTTTGAGTATAGAAAAAAATGAGCTACTTATAGGCCTTTCTGTAAGAAGGGTGACTCCACACAAGTCAATAATTGTCACCCAATGTCACTTAGTAAATCAATTTCTAAATTTTTTGAGAAAACTATGTACTCCAGAGTTATTACCAACCTATACAGTAATGGGCTATTTAGCCCTATCACAATTTCGATTTCAAAATTGCCTCCCAATTGATATGGTTATTTACACATTCAATGAGCATGTAGTGCAATTTTGAAAGTTAAAATATCAGCAAACAGTGATTTTATTGAACTTGTCAAAAGCATACGATTCTGTCAGCTCCTTTATACCCAAATCCTTTCCTTTTCCCTCTCCTTCCCTACTCTGCCTGAAGAAGCAACAAGGTTGCAAAAACTTGCTTGTGTGTGTGTGTTTGTGATACTCCTAATGATGCAGTTCCCAAAGACATCATTCAAATTGAACCCTGCCTGGAACAGCTCCATCCACCGTCACAGCAAGACCCACCCGCTCTTTCTCAAAATCACCCTTTTCAAACCTTCCACAAATTCCTTACTTCCAACCTTGCCTCTCAGTCTCTCCTGAGAAACCTTAATGCTACTCCCAACATTACTGCAGGTGAATCCCGAGCTATCCGTGATCTGGAGGCTGACCATACCATCCATCATTCTCCCTGCCGACAAGGTATCCACAACCATGGTACTTGATTGGCAGGAGTATGTGGCTGAGGGACTGCATCAGACTTCAGACAACACTACAAAGTTTGTCAAGACAACCCCATTCCTAATGTCCAGGCAGAGCTTCAAGGAATCCTCAGATCCTTAGGCCCCCTACAAAACCTTTCACCTGAGTCCATCAAACTCATGACCCCACTGACATCCCACACCCCTACCTTTTACCTTCTTCCTAAGATTCACAAACATAATCATCTAAGCTGGCCCACTGTGGACGGTTACCAAGCCCCCACAGAACGAATCTCTGCCTACACAGCCCAACACCTTCAACCCATTATGTGCAGTCTCCCATCCTTCATCAAAGACACCAACCACTTTCTCCACCGCCTGAAATCCTTACCTAACCTGTTACCTCCGGAAACCATCCTAGTAACTATTGATGCTACTTCCTTATACATGCCCAGGACCTCGCTGCCATGGATCACTTCCTTTCACGCAAACCACATGTGACCTTACCTAAAACCTCTCCTTATTACCCACAACGTCTTCACCTTTGTGGGTCAGACATACCAACAACTAATGGGAACAGCCATGGTAACCAGCATGGCCCCTCGTACACAAACTTATTTATGGGCTTCTTGGCTCCTACACTTGTCACCGCCCCCGGTGTAAAACCTGCTCTATGCACCCTTCCACCATCACTTACTCCAGTCCTGTAACCTGGAAGATTTACACAATCAAGGGAATAGCCATTTGCGATAGCACCCACGTGATTTACCAACTGACATGCTTGCACTGTGAAGCGTTCACAGGCAGACTCCTTACCCACTCCCTTAGCATGCGTTTATGTGTATGTGTTTAATTTATGTTACTATCACTACCTGTTCACCTTCGCCTGGTAAGTAAACATCATCTGTAGTGATAGTCACAAATAAATAAAACACACACACACACACACACACACACACAAACGGTAGCATTCACAGCCTAGCTGCTTCTTCGGGCAGAAGGGAAGGAGAGGGAAAAGGAAATGATGAGTGTTTTAAGGGAGTGGGTAAGGAGTCATTCCAATCCCGGGAGAGGAAAGAGTTACCTTGGGGGGAAAAAAGGAGGGTAAACAAATACACCCACACCCACACATATACACAAATGCAAACACACCTAGGCAGATCGAGCGAGGTGGCGCAGTGGTAACGCACTGGACTCGCATTCGGAAGGATGGTGGTTCAAATCCACCTCCGGCCATCCAGATTTAGGTTTTCCGTGATTTTCCTAAATCGCTCCAGGCATATGCCGGGATGGTTCCTTTCAAAGGGCACGGCCGATTTCCTTCTCCATCCTTACCCAAATACTCCGAGCGTAAGCTCCGTCTCTAATGACCACGCTGTCGACGGGACGTTAAACTCCAAGCTTCCTTCCTTCCACACCTAGGCAGACATACTATAGAAAGCAAAGAAGTTAGACAGAGATACCACTTGAGGCAGAGGCTTGTCCAGAGAATTGAGTCAAAGATGTTAAAGATGGTGGGCGGGAATTAGAATTTAGCGGAGGTTGAGACCAGGTGGGCAATGGGAAGAGTGAATATGCTGAAGAGCAAAAGTTCCCATCTCCAGAGTTCTGAAAGACTGGTGTTGGTGGGAAGTATCCAGATAACCCAGACGAGGTAACACTGCACCAAGATGTGCTGGCCGTGCACCAAGGCGTGTTTAGCCACAGGGTGATCCTCATTAGCAACAAACACTGTCTGCATGTGACCGTTCATGCGAACGGACAGTTGTTGCTGGTCATTCCCACATAGAACTCTTCGCAGTGCAGGCATGTCAGTTGGTAAATCAGGTGGGTACTATCGCAAGTGGCTCTGCCCTTGATCGTGTACACCTTCCGGGATAAGGGGCTGGAGTTAAGTGGTGGTGGAAGGGTGCATAGCGCAGGTTTTACAACGGGGTCGGTTACAAGGGTAGGAGCCAGAAGGTAGGGAAGGTGTTTTGGGGTTTTCATCGGGATGGACTAGGAGGTTACGGAGGTTATGTGGGTGGCGGAAAGACACTCTCGGTGGAGTAGGAAGGATGTCATGAAGGATGGATCTCATTTCGGGGCAGGATTTAAGGATGTCGTATCCCTGCTGGAGAGCCACATTCAGAGTCCCGGAAAGCATCTGTTGACAAGAGGGGCACTTCTGGGGTTCTGCTGTTGAAGGTTCTGAATTTGGGGCATGAGGAAGTGGCTCTGGCAATTTGCTTCTGTACCAGATCAGGAGGATAGCTGCGGGATGTGAAAGCTGTTATTAGGTTATTGGTGTACTGGTTCAGAGATTCGGGACTGGAGCAGACTCGTTTGCCATGAAGACCTAAGCTGTAGGGAAGGGAACATTTGATGTGGAATGGATGGCAGCTGTCATAATGCAGGTACTGTTGTTTATTAATAGGTTTGATGTGGACGGATGTGTGAAGTTGGCCGTTGGACAGATGGAGGTTGACATCGAGGAAAGTGGCATGGGTTTTGGAATAGGACCAGGTGAATTTGATGGGACCACAGGAGTTGAGGTTGAAGAGGAAATTCTGGAGTTATTCTTCACTGTGTGTCCAGATCATGAAGATTTCATCAATGAATCTGTACCAAACTTTGGGTTGACAGGCTTGGGTATCCAGGAAGGCTTCCTCTAAGCATCCCATGAATAAGTTTGAGTATGAGGGGGCCATGCTGGTTTCCATGGCTGTTCCCTTTAGTTGTTGGTATGTCTGGCCTTCAAAAGCGAAGAAGTTGTGGGTTAGGATGAAGATGGCTAGGGTATTAAGGAAGGACGTTTTAGGTAGGGAAGTGGGTGGTCGGTGTGAAAGGAAATACTCCACAGCAAGGCCCTGGGTATGTGGGATATTGGTGTATAAGGAAGTGGCATCAATGGTTACAAGGATGGTTTCTCAAGGTAACAGGCTAGGTAAGGATTTCAGGCGATCGAGGAAGTGGTTGTTGTCTTTGATGAAGGATGGGAGACTGCACATGATGGGTTGAAGGTGTTGGTCTATGTAGGCAGAGATTCGTTCTGTAGGGGCTTGGTAACCGGCCACAATAGGGCGGCCGGGATGATTGGGTTTGTGAATCTTGGGAAGTAGGTAGAAGGTAGGGGTGCGGGATGTCGGTGGGGTCATGAGGTTAATGGAGTTAGGTGAAAGGTTTTGTAGGGGGCCTAAGGTTTTGAGGATTCCTTGAAGCTCTGCCTGGACATCAGGGATGGGATTGCCATGAAAGACTTTAACTTCTGTGGTTTCTATAGTATGTCTGCCTAGATGTGTTTGCGTCTGTGTGATTGTATGGGTGTGTGTGTGTATTTGTTCACCTTCCTTTTCTTCCCCCCAAGGTAAGTCTTTCCTCTGCCGGGATTGGAATGGCTCCTTACCCCCATCCTTAAAACCCCATCATTTCCTTTTCCCTCTCCTTCCCTTCTGCCTGAAGAAGCAACTGGGTTGCTAAGGCTTGCGTTTGTTTGTATGTGAGTGTGTTCTGTTCATTTGTGCTGCTGTCACACCTGTGCTCCTTCGCCTGGTGAGTAATCTTTGTCTATTTTATATATATTATAGAAGGAGACTTTCCTGGTTGGAAACATATGTATAAAATAAAGTTTGTCTGACTTACCCAAAGTACAGGCTCGTCGATAGAAACATAAAACACACAAACATTCAAGCTTTCGCCACCGCTGGCAGCTTCTTCAGGAAAAAGAGGAAGAAAGGCGAGGAGAAAGGGAAGGACACGGGTTTTAAGGAAGTGGAAAAGAAGTCACACATATCCACATGCAAACACACCTAGGCAGACATTTGGAGAAACCCCTACAAATGTCTGCCTAGGTGTGTTTGCGTGTGGATATGTGTGAGTGTGTGTGCATTTGTTTACGTTCCTTTTTGTCCCCTAAGGTAAGTACTTCCACCCCTGGGATTGGAATGACTCCTTTTCCACTTCCTTAAAACCCGTATTCTTCCCTTTCTCCTATCCTTCCTTCCTCTTTTTCCTGAAGAAGCTGCCAGCGGTGGCAAAAGATTGAATGTTTGTGTGTTTTTATGTCTGTTTAATGTTTCTATAGATGAGCCTGTACTTTGGGTAAGTCAAACAATCTTTAATATATTATCGGATTTCTATGTTTTATATAAATTTATCCCACCAGGAAAGTTTATAAGGGGGATACATATGGGTGTCCATACCTATGAGCTTCAGGGGTGGGACACTTTGTAAAATTGATTGAATACTTATTATTTTAGAAAAGAACTAAGTCTGTAGAGCAGATTCAAATCTGGTTGTTTTATGACTACCTATATGTATGCATTTGTCCACCAAAACATTAGTAAACTTGATAACCCCACATCTTGCCCCTGCCCTCCCCTTGCCTATGAGAAACATTGGGGATATATCATCAATATCATAGAGAAAAATTATAATGTGAGCCCCATCGGATTGAACCATTAAACTACTATTGTCCAGGTTTTATTGAATTAGTCCTATTTTCATATGATACAGCCATTATTGTTAAGCTGTGGAAAAATCATCAAAAGAGGATATGAAGTTTTAGTGAAAGTTACTGATTAGTTTTGCACAACTGTGTTAGTTTTAAGATTTGAAGAAACACAGCTCATTTAATTTTGTACTGTGAAAAATATCTACTTGCTATAAACCTAGTACACTGATAAGAAATACTGAAGAAGGTAGAAGTTCCAAGTTGATGGGTTGCAAATTAAAAAATTCAGTAAATTAATGTATTTTATATTTTCATTCACTGATGTCTTATGAGATGAATTTTAGGGTTAATTTCATAATCAGATAAAAAGTATTCATTGTACAAATTGAAATACAGTAATTAGAACTAAATGTAGGGTCCACACGTGTATATCTTGCAGAAATCTCTCTAAGCATTTGGGAAAATTAGACACAGCTGCATAGTACATTTACTGTTTTATCAAAACTATAACTGATTTACATTACCCTTTGATAATCTAGCTTCAGCACAGAAAGAGTAATATATGCAGCTACAAAAATCACCAACAATCTAGTATGAAAACCAATTAACAAACAGATAACAGATGTGATTTCAAATTTAGATTACTGATTCTCCATAATAATCTGTATCGTAAAAGAATTTTTTAATATAAATGATTAGTTATTTTTATATAAAACCTCTAAATGATCAGTATGTAGCTACAGAAATATTTTTTCACATTTAAAAAAAAATGTGTTTTCTAGTTCTCTTCATTTGACACAACCCACAACAAGAAGTCCATATATATCTATATACATACTCTGAAATCTACCACATGGTGCATGGCAGAGGGTACCTCATACCACTAACAAGGATTCATTTCCTTTCCTGTTCCATTCCCTCCAGAAATTCCCAGATCATTTTTGTAGCTTATGCATCCTGCTAACACACAGCAACACATTACTCATAATACATTTGAAACATATGGTACTAGTTTTCCTAGTCATCTGTGTCACCTTACATTTTTCTACATTTATAGCTAGCTGCCATTTCTCACACCTACCAGAAACCTTCCAAAGTCATCCTGCATTCTAATACAGTCACTCAACAATCAAACCTTCCCATATACCACAGCATCCTCAGCAGACAGCCACAGGTTACTACTCTCGCTGTCATAACATTTATGTATACAGAACATAATAACAGTCTTATCCCACTTCCATGGCACACTTCTGATGATACCTTATTTTGTACTGAACACTTACTCTTGAGAACAACATACTGGGTTCCATTACTTAAGAAGTCTTCAAGGCACTCACATATCTGTGAACATGTTCCATTTGTTCATGTGTTTGTTGACTGCATACAGTGTGGCACCATGTAAAAACCACCTTTGGAAAATTAATAAATATGCAGTTCACCTGTTGCCTTTCATCTATAGCTCACAGGTTATCACGTGAGAAAAGGGCAAACTGTGTTTAACATGAGTGATGCTGTCTAAAGTCATGTTTATCCATAGACAGAAACTTTAACATCTCAAGGAAATTTATTAGAGTCAAACAGAGAATATGTCTAACAATTCTGCAACAAACTGATGTAAATGATATTGGCCTGAATTTTTCTACTGGCCTACCTTTACCCATCATCACAGCTTTACTTCTGCTGGTATCTAACCTCCTACCTTGCATACTTCACAGAAGTACCAAGACAGCTCAGTTGGTAGAACAATTGCCCATGAAAGGCAAAGGTTCTGGGACAGAATCACAGTCCAGGGCATAGTTTTAATCCGACAAGAAATTCCAAATTAGCACATATTCCACTGCAGAGTGAAAATATCATTCTGGAACCATCCTGTAGGCTGTGGCTAAGCCATGTCTCCACAATAACCTTTCTTCCAGAAGTGATAGGCCTGCAAGATTCACAGGAGAGCTTTGTGAAGTTTGGAAGCCAGGAGCCGAGGTAATGGCAAAGTTAAGCTATAAGGGTTTACCGTGAAGCATGCCAGGATAGCTCAGTTGGTAGAGCACTTCCCATTGAAAGGCAAAGGTCCTGGGTTTGAATCTCAGTCCTGGATCTGTCAGAAAGTTTCATCCTATACTACTATAACTTAGCAACGGCACAATCTTATGAATAAAAAATAGGCTCTTCTCCACGTGTTTCTAATAGCTGAAAAATGAACTTTGAATCATGAGACTGAGCTTTTTAACATAGCACCACTACCTTAAAAAAAGTTTCCTAGGCAGTTAACAACAATACCGGTATAAGACTTCTTTAGATGTACAGTTTCAGAAAATAAAATATAAAAATAAAACCCATAAAAATCAACATCTTATAGAAAAAGTTAAGAGATTAAACCGATTAAGGTTTGTTAGAATAGCCAAACAAACTGGTGACACAGCTGATATTATGGGGCAGTTTTATTTGATACTGAAAGTAAATCTCTCTGAAAACAAAGTAATATAGACTGAGACTGTCTAATAAATGAATGAAACCACAATTTTTCTTTTTGTAAGAAGACAAATTTTTCACCACTATTATTAAAATTATTACAATGAATTAAAATAAAGATGACATTAAACTGAGGACAACTTGCAACTCACCACAAAGATGATGTCAAGCTGCAGACAGGCAAGTAAAACAGACAATGACATTCACAACTTAGCTTTTGGTCAGACCTTCATCAGAAAAAGGACACATATTGTCATTCATAAAATCACACAGGTGCAGCTCACTGACACACAATTGTCATCTCTAACCGCTGCTCCATGTGTGACCTTTCTCATTAGCCAAAGAATTAACAGAAAGAGTTATATGTGACCGGTATGGATTTATCAAATACCAGGTTGGTATAATTAAACTGGCAGTGTTCTGAATGCTGCAATGTGGGCTGTATACATATGATGCTGAAACTTTATGGATATATTCAGTAATCAGTGTGCTCCTGGAGTATGATGAAAAAATTGAACTTCCACTTCCTGCCAGCAAGTGAAAATATGGTGCTGTAAGCAGTCAGAATGTGAAATGTTTCCTGGTTTGATATAAGTATGCTTCTGGTTATTTTGCATTGTTTGTTAATTAAATTTGCTTACCTGTATGAACTGCAATGGCTATCAGGAAAGCAGTGACAGTAGTGATGCTTTGTGGGAACGTCACTGACAGAAACAGCTGCAAGGAGGCCCCATGTGAATAAATGGGTTAAAAATATTATAAAGAAATTAGAAGAAACAAATTAATTAAATGGTGGGGAGGTGTCCCCTTCCCATGCTGGTTTTTGATGAAGATGCTGTAGCTATAGCTGACTGTGCAGCATATGCTTCAAATAATTCAGCCAGTGTCTGAGCTGTGGGACAGGAATTCTCTCTTCCTTGATCAACAGTTTAAAAGATTTTGTGGCACAAGTAACCCTACAAGATTCATAATGTGCACAAAATGTAGCTCCAGGTTAGCTACACAACTGTGACTTTACCCTTCATTTTTTTGCACAGATAAAAGTGAATGACTTGTGGCCATGGAATATTCTATGGGTGGACCAGGGATGTTTTACTCTGCATGGTGCCATGAATACATAGATCTGCCACATACAGAGTTGTTCTTGTGGCATTACAGATACATATCCATATGTCCCATAATTGTTATAATTCTGGAACTGTATGGAAGGCAGTGACAACCGTGCATGCAAACAAAACATGCTGTTTCTGTTTCTGAGGGCCAGGCCAGCCACCAGGTAAGAACTGGGTGGACAATGGAAAACCAATGGAAAAAGTTACTGTACCCCTGTGCTGGGGGAGCTGAGGCAAAAGACAGGGAATGTAACGGACACTGCTAACTAAATGGTTTGTAGTTCTTGAAGGAAAAAGTGATGCAGGTAGCCCTGCAGAATCATCGAGATTGAAGCAGGGTATTTAAAGATATTATTTTAAAAGTAATGTGTTTCTCTCGTAACAGTAGCATAATTATTGACATAATTTACAAAACCAAAGTAGCACAGGTTTGGAACATATTGTCCACATTACAGTGAAGATGCTGAGGGCAACTGTTGATTATGCTGCATTACAGGAGTAGCATGTTACCAAGTCAGGAGACCATACTGAACACATGTTGTAATTTGTGATCATATAATGTGCCAGAATCACGATTATCACATGTTTGCAGCCACACTACATTCTGACTGCTTACAGTGCCATAATTTTCCTGATGGCAGAAGTGGAACAGTTACAAATGGCAGATGATCTGATGATAATTGTTTCAAATATTAGTGCAGCTGCAGACTCTCACAAGTCGATTATGTCGACAACAGTACAATTTCTTTATCATACTCTAGGAGTGCACTGTTTACTGAATATATTTTAAATGACTGGATTAAAATGTTAATGAAACAATATATAAAAACAAAGTTTAGAAAAGTTACACAATGTACAAGTTCAAAGTATTATTGTGTATATCTGCAACAGATAAGATGTGTTGGATACAGTGCTTTTAATGTTTGTTCATTATAATGGACTGGAAAATAATTGAACAAAATATCCATCCACATGCCATATCCAATCTTGCCATATAAGATATGGTGACCAGACATTCTGTTTTTTACAAGACTGTTTTTTCTTTTTTTCCTATTAGCATTAACCTTATCTTTTGTGTGTTTTTTATTTATGTTAAGTCAATTTAGATTCATAGACATGGTTTTTTTTTTTTTTTTAACTTTTTCCTGGGTCTTACTTTGTCTTGAATGCAAAGATAGAAAAAAGAAGTATTATTCTGTTCATATGATGAGGTAATGTGTGAACAGATTTTCCATTATCATCCTTCCTAACAGTAAATTATACATGAGCCAAATGATTCATATCGATTATTTTCTACATCAGAAATAACAGACGGATGTAACAAGTTTACGTTAAAAGCTAGGGCTATCAACATTCCATTGTATTTTTACTTATGAATTATTATTCACTGATAGATCACATAAATTTACAGATCCAACCTAACTAGTGCCCATTAGTATGGAGAAAAGAAAGTGTTAGTTCTCAAAAACTAAGAAAAATTAGTTTCCTTTCTTGAAGGTAGAATGTATATTGTGTCATCAGTTTTTTCCATTAAAAATGGAGGACATACCAATATAATGCAGCATATGAAGAAAAAGAAGCAGTTTGTGTGTGAACAACTAACAGCATTACCTCCTTTGCAAGTACGAATAAACTACGAACAGAGGAAGATAAACATATCGCTGTGGAAGAAGGGCTGTTTGTGTCCCATACTACAAAACACAATCATTTTTCCATTCAATGAACTGTACGGCTCTTCATATCGGAGACATATTTGAGAAGAAATTCACTAGTTCTAGGACAAAGTGAGCGTCCATTTTAGTGAATATTTTATTGCTGTATGCAATTCATGAAGTTCAGTCAGAACAGATGCTAATGATGTGTCTGTGATAGTTGATGCATCAAATCACAAAAGTTTAAAGCTAGTGCCAATTCTAGCCAGGCAGTTCATTCCTACAAAAGATGTTCAGTGCAAAGTAATCTGTCTTCATAACACTTGTGGAGAAACTGTAGAATTATCAACTAGCTATATTCTGGATATCTAATAAAAGAAAATATAGTTAACAAGAGTGTTGCATTTTGTGTAGATAACTGTAATACCAACTTTGATGCGTACAAGAGGGCAGGAACAAACAATGTTTATTCCAAACTGAACAGTTTTCTCAAGATGAACATTCAAGGCATTAGTTGTGCACCCCCATGTGGTACATAATGGAGTTCAGATAAGTGCTGACATTCCTCCCATTGATCATAATTTAAGCTACATAATCACCTGCCGGCCGAGGTGGCCGAGGTGACTGAGGCGCTCCAGTCACGGTCAGCACGGCCACTACGGTCGGGGGTTCGAATCCCCCCTCGGGCATGGATATTTGTGCCGTCCTAGTACGTAAGTAGTTCATAAGTAGTTTGTAAGTTTAGGGACTGATGACCCCGTAGTTAAGTCCCATAAGATTTACAAACATTTGAACATAATCACCTGAGAAGGTAGAGCTGCTTAAAGAAAAAAGTCAGTAATAGGAAAGTGAGTAAATTTCAAACATAATTTATTTCTTCAATTTTAACTAACTTGGAAAAATAAGGTATTTTTACTAAGTCAAAATACAAAGCAATTGCCAATTTATTTTATGGCACATTTGTGGCTTATTTAGAAAAGTGACCTTCTCCATTTCAACATATGCAGTGGTGGATTATGCTTCTGACCACATGTTGAATTTCAATGCCAGTTTCACAAACCATACCATCCAGCTCCTTTTGCCTCCCTCAGCATCAACTTTTCTGAAATAAGTACATGTAAATATGATTCCAACACATCCTCTTTCGTTCAATATTCATGAAGTCATTCAGTCCCCAGTACCCACATCCTAGTACCCAATATCCCCTTTCCTCTGTTTTCTAATTTAATCTCTATTCATTCCACTACATCAAAATTTTGTTTGTACACAAACTAATAGTTACCCATGTCTACGTGCTGGATTTCTATGTAGTACACCTCATGCCTTTCCCTCCTGCATTCATATTCAGTGAACCTGCTGCATCCCTCCAAACCATCAGCTACCCTTCCAGAACCTACCTCTTCCAATCCTAAATTTTTAACCAAATAATGAAGATTAAAAAAATCCAAAAGCTAAAAAGAAAAAAAATCCAAAACCTAAAAATATTATCAACTCAATACTAAACATTACATGGTAGTTTCACTGTTATTAATAAAGAATATATGACTTTATGACACAACGGAAGCAGAGACGATTAGCCATACCTACCTCAAAAACATCTTCCTTGGCAACAGACCATGCAGCAGCAGACATAAAAAGAAAGTGCTGCCAACTACTTGTAAGGCATATCAGATAATTATTGTCAGACATTAAAAACAAATGTTTATGTAGAAAAACATACTAAACTGAATGCAAACAAAAGTGTATTTTCAGAGTCAAGTTCTCAACTGCAACATGAAGAATGGGAAGAAGTTTATATTTTTAAAAATGTCAAATAAATGTATAACAAGTTGATGAAGAATTTAAAAATTGAGGAAGCATTCCCCAAACCACTGCAGTCTATAGGAGCTACAGGTAAAGGTAGATGGGTAACCAAATGAACTAAAAAACTACAAGAGAACCTATAGAAAGTTATTGTTAGCAAAAAAAAAAAAAAAAAAAAAAAAAAAAAAAAAAAAAAAAAAAAAAAAAAAAAAAAAAAAAAAAACCTTGGAAATAGCAGAACACAAATGCAGACAAACAATAGAAGCAAAACAATCTGTAGAATAGTCTAACAGAAAACTGAAAATGCTTGACAAATCTCTAAAGATGCAGATTAAATGGTGAATACTTTAGCAGCATCCCCAAGAAGCTGCAGGATAAATTCTCAGTCATATATGTTCTGCACAACCAGAACCAAGCAGCACTCTCAGAGTCATTCTTTCCAACAAAAGAAACTGAGTAACAAAAATATCTACAGGGATACACGATATTCAGATCACTATCCTTAAGAAGTATAAAAACTCAGTAATGATATTTACTAATGAATCTTTCAGATCTGGCTCTTTCCTGAATACCCGAAACAAGCAAAAGTAATACCAATACCAAGAAATTGATGGTGATGCAGAGAATGTAGAGACTCACAGACCAGTTTCATTACTACCATGGTTTTCCAAAGTAATAGAAACTATAATGAACTACCTAAATAAGTACAACCTACTCTCCACTGAACAATATGGTTCCAGTCCTGCAAAAGATTGACAGACAGCTGTAACACGGTTTACCAAAGTTGTATTTGAAACACTAGATAGAGGTGAGAGTGTAGCAGGCTACAAAGAGTACATACAGGTTACATACAGTTGAAATCTCACATATTTACAATAGACTAGTGATAAATCAGATTTCCGATCCAAAATGTACTAATATAGGTGTTCCCTGGAGAAGTGTATTTGGTCCCATCCTCTTTCTTATCTACATAAATGATTTCCCAGAGAGTATCGAGTACACTGAAAACATACTGTAAATAAATAAATAAATAAATAAAATAAAATAAAAAAAATTTAAAAAAAAATGAAAAAGCCAATGATAGCATTTTGATTGTTGGTGAAGAAGCTATCCTCAGCATGTTATGTCCTGCACGTCCTTGCACCAGTGAGCAATAGTTCATGCCTTACAGTAGCCTATTATGTAAATTTGAATTCCATCATCACATATGGGATAATGTTCTGGGGAACGAGTGCAGGAAACATACACATTATTTTCAAGATCCAGAAAAGAGCTTTACAGATAATAACAAATAGATGTAGCAAAGCTATTATTAAAAATGTTAGCAGGCGCTGATGACCTCGCTGTTGAGCGCCCTAAAACGCCAATCATCATCATCATAAAAAATGTTAGGAATTTTGACAGTACCAAATGAATACATCTAAGAAAACATAATAATCTTCATCCTTATGCTACAAACCACGCAATACATGAACACAAAACTAGAACCAGATGGTATTAACATGTACGAGAATGAATAAGGCAAAACACAGAATAGTCTAATACATCTTGGGATAAAACTGTACAACAAGCTGGCACAAGAAATAATGGATCTAAATGATCACTACACCTTTAACCAAAGGCTAAAACTATGTCTCCTAAAGAACTATTATTACACAGTAGATGAATATTTAAAGGAACTGTAGGTGGTTCATAAATTTGCATGAACATATAAGTAGGAAAATTGAATACTTCAAGCCAAATATGGCCTATATCTGTGAAAAAATAGCTGATATATTGTAAACAAATATTACAAATCACTGCATGTAGTGTATTGGTATGACATGTAATAACTTACTGTAGTATGAAAATTGAACACCTAAGGCTAAAAAGATATTTGTAAACAATAGCTGATATATTGTAGATAAATACTGAAAATTAATGTACATAAGGATAGTGTATTTGTATGGACATGTAATAATTTATACAAAAATAGAACATCTATGACTATAAATCTATCTGTTAAACAATAGCTAATTATTGTAAAATAATATTGAAAATTACTGTGTATACTGACCTATGTAGAACAAAAACTGTGTGAGGTATGTTAATTTATAAGCAAAATTGATAACATCTATACAATGTATATCATTTATTGATTAATCAAAACAATCAATCAATTAGACACAAAAAAATTTTTATTCTTATGGAATTTACATAAAATACTGAAACCATATTTGAATGCAAATTTGTTCTGTCAAGCACATGAGGAAATGTCAAACGACAATATACATTTGCCAAGCTGCAGCAAATTGAGAAGATTATTGTTATTGGAGAAGCTGTGATTGTATACATTCATGCCATGGTATGTTTGGGTGTTATTTTATGAGTTAAATACTGAATTATGCATACGTGAAATTCTTGAGCATTTGTAATGGTTTTCAAGACAGTTTCTCATACCTGTGAAATAGTCTTTTGGTGATTTTATAATCCTTGAACAGACAGAAACTTCAGTATAAGATAACAAATTCAGTAATACAAAGATAGATGGTCACCATACGATTGGGGAAAATAGTTATAAAAAAACTATTACTTACAGTGATGTCAAAGTGACAATGAAGACTGGTTCACTAGCTGTGCCCACAGTACTAAATGAAACTTTATAAGTAGGTAAAAAATTTGTTCAAATAAATGTCTCTCTTATTAACAAAAGAGATGCATCGAAGATGCCTTGAATAATTTGAAATAATTCTTAGCAGTGCCCACAAATACAACAGTCCAATGCAATTGCAACCTTGTTGGCAGTGAAATTTATTATTTAAATGTAAAAAATAATTGTGGATCTTCCCGGGTGAATGTATATAAATGAAAGTGAACTAATGTAGAAGTGTCAAAAAATATCTGAAATAGGTCATGCTGCAACTGCATGTTTTGAAGAACAAGGAACGATTTCTGCTCAGTACTGGGCATACACAATCACATGTCTACAAAACTTCCTTGAGTACTTTTAAAAGCTGAACTACAAATGATTACTCCTCATCATCATAATTTACCTGTCATGCTAATCTCTCCACCTAGTTTCTCAAATAAATAAAAGACAAAACTGTTGATCTGGCCTGATGTGATTACATTCAGTTGACTTCAGTGAAAAATGGCATGGATGGAAGAAGAGTCACCTATCTATAAGATGCCATTGTTACTAATTACTTTGGGGTTACATCACATCACAAAAAAGAGTGCAAAATTAATTACAAAACTTGTGTAGATAACTGCAAGATAAAATAAATTTTCATCATGATAATAAAACTAATTATGTGGTCTTCACTTTCTTGCCCATCTCAGAACTTTCATAGAAACTCAAGTAAAATAGAAATCATTACAATTAGACTGAACAAATCTCCAGTTTTCTTATTTTCCAGACAAGTTACTTGGAGAGAGAAAGGAGAAAGAGAGAGAAAAGCGTGTTTGCATAAAAAAACAGCAGTACAGGGTGGCCACCAAATCTTCATTTTCAAATTCAAGGTTTTTTTCCAGGTTAAAAATAATTATTTTCCAGGTTTTCACGAAACTTAATTTTGCTCAAAGGGGTTAGCAGACAACTACAACTAGTTACATATTTTTAAAACACATGTCATCCGAGTTGAACCATGTCGCGTTGTAATATACACCAGTGGCGAATCCAGGATTTGTGTTGGGGAGGAGGGGGACAGAGTGCATAAAAATTGTAGCATTGTACCTCAAATTGATCTAAAAAGAACCAGCTCATATTATGATTTTTTCCTTGTGGTATTGGGGGATCTGCAGCCCCATAGACCCCCCTCCCCCACCCAAGATTCGACATTGACACAATGTAAAGTACAGGGTGTACATTTTAAGTTAAACCAGAATAATAAAAACAGCATATATTCAACAACGGTTTTCAGCATTATGAATGGATGGCAGAGGCTTAGGAAATGATACTGAACTTGAACTGTTTCCACCATTTGGGAGCGGTGTGGGTGTCTAGTGTAAAATTTTAAATGGAAACTCCCATTTTTTATCGCAGATTCAGATTCTACGGACCAAATCATATACAGTTTGGTTGATTTTTTTTTTCCAATTAGCAATATATTGCACTGTAATGGTAAGAATTATTTGCCATACTGCTGAAGAAATGTACCACCCAGGAAAGAAAATAAAGGTTAATCATGTCGATGATGCTTCAGAATCCAACCAAATGATACTAGATGTACATCTCTTCCTGGCTAGTTTAATTAAGTGTTTTTCGGCAATTTATAACTGGTATTCAGACAAGGGCAATCTGGACTAAGATATCACTTTGGAAGATTGCCCTACAAACTGCGGGGAGAGAGAGGGATCACTTTTGCTATCATTTGGTAGCGTTCTGAAGCATCATGAATATGGTTTTCATTTATTTTATTTCCTGTTTAGTACTTTTCTTCACCAGTGCAAGTATTTCTTACTATTACAGTGCCATCTGTTGAAAAAAAAAATTATCAACCAAACCATACATGATGTGGGCCTTAGAATCCGAATCTGCAATAAAAAAATCGGGGTTCCCATTTAAAATTTTACCCCCTGCTAAGTAAATTAATTATCCTTGTAATTGTTACCGCAACTCCTCATTGGCGCTAGCCGGGCCCTCATGAAAAGCAGTTCAGCCATCAACAATATGTACATGATGACTGTTTTTACTATTTATGTATTACCATTAAGACTCCTATAAACCCGAGCTGAACTGTCCGCCATTTTTTTCCCAAGCTGTAGTAGTTGCCACGTTCCAGACAAAGCTTACGCATTACCTCGCGTTTCATTCAACTCGCTCAAACTCGCTGTATGAACCTACAATTTTCGTGAATGTGTTCATGAAGGACTACACTACATTTTCATTTTAGTTTCGTTTGCGGTAATAGTTTATTAAGAGGATATACTGACAGTTTACGAACATGCACTTACTGATGACATTACGGAATTTTTGACATGCGAGTAAATTTTTTTCTGTTGAAGCTAGGTAAACATATTAAGCGTATGAAATGTTCAAAATACATCAAATTTTCATCGTCTCTAAACAGGAACTATGTGAGAAATGTATATCTTGAGATAATGTCAGTTAATCTTGCAGCATTGGGATTAGCTCGCCTGTCTAGTAATACCTTGTCTTCAGTATTAGAGCTAAGCACAGGTTGTTACTGCATAACGTCCATACCATACTGGTACTAACTTCTTAACCCATTTAATGCAGTAGTTGCAAACTACAAAAGTGCTGTGTTTCTATGTAATATTCAATTTCAATTTTTCAGTTATGTCAAAAGGACACTGTAAATATCTCAATATAGAGTGCTTTATTATGTGAGGAAATGAGAACAAGTCAGTTCATTAGGTAGTGAAGAGTTTCTTGGTATCTGTCTTTTTCTAGTATTCTCGCATAAAATCCACGTTACATTTAGTAATTTTCGTTCTATTAGTGCTAGGAAATTTAACTGCTATTAGTTTTTGCAAACTGAGTAGTAGGCCTGAAACATATTGGACAACAAACAAAGAAATAAACATTTGTGACTGATGAAGGAATATCTGAACACTGATTAATAAATCCCTGACTTTACTCTTTCTTGTTAAAAAAAAATAAAAAATAAAAAAAATAAAATTACCTTTCCTTGAATAAAGCGACAGTTAATGAAGTTTTGTGTAGTAACCATATGGCAAATACGCCCCTCTTTGCATGTTATCATTTGCCAAAATATCATTTTGATACCTCTAACCATGTATGAGACGCACTATATTTCATGCTGGCCTCATCACCATCGAAAATGAGTTTGCTACATAAAATAAATTTTCGCAATTTGAGTGAAAGGTAAAGATCTCCTGCTAAGTTTAAAATAAATTTCAATAGGTCAGGAAAATTTCATCCGCAGCAACATAGGGTGTAATATGCACGAAACAAAATAACATAGCAGCCCTTATTTTTTACTGCAAACTTTTCCTAACCTAGTGTTGTGTCTTATTTCAAAGCCAATATCTTACTAATTCATGAAATTATGCAGATTTCATCAAAATGCTCACATTTAAAGATTATAGTAGCGAAAAAATTAAATATTTTAACCAATTAGTTTCCGCGAAATCATTTGTGAAAGATGGCAAGACGTGCGCCTCTATGTTGTTGGTGCAGCGCAATTCTAACCATGTTGAGGAAAACATGGCGGACGATTCAGCCTGGATATTTAGGAGCTCTAATTACCAATGTTACGTCAGTCACAGCAATCGTCTGTAATTATTACTAACGAACACAGGTGCCGACTTTTGAAAATCTTAGGGTATGCTCAATAGTGTACCTAGGTATTTCTTAATAAATAAATACAAAGTAAAGCCAAAAACTTATACAAAACATACACGCTATCGATTCCATATCACCGTCACCATCACGATTATAAGTCGAAGTCCTTTTGTATTTCACTATATGCTTATCCATTTTAACGATTTTCACACGCAAGACATTAACCCCATAACCCTTTTAATCCCAAATTTTATTGATTTAAGAACAAAAATATTTCTTTGCGTATAATCTATAATGATTGGATTAATATGTATTTGACAGAATTTTTGATTATTTTTAGTTTTTGGAGGGAAATTTGGGATGCCATCAGTGTGTAGGATATGTTTCCTTTACCATAACTAATAACATTTTCAAACTGTTGACTACTAATTTAGACATTTGACAATTATTTAGTAATAAAGTTTTCAAGTTATTTTGTTTCCTTTGCCTTGATAAAATTATTTGGAAGTATTGTTGCATTTACTCCAACTTAGACATAAAGCAACGATATATATTTTGACAATGCATTGTAGCCAATGCTTTTTGTTTCTTTGAGCCCTGCAACGTTATTTACAATCTTTGAACAAATAGTCGTGGCTAGAGGGACAGATAAAGATGAGGGGAGGGAAAGGGTTAAGACGTAATTCCACACACAGGTGACACAGGTCAAAAAGAACAGAAACTAAGGTCCGACTACTACTTTCAATTGTTGACAAATTGTTGAAGCCTGAAAATTCAAATTTAAAAAAATCTATCACTAGCTGTTGCGTTTCGAGAATTTTGTAAGACTGCCAATTAAAACACAAAGACCTTCATAAGTTGTTATGAGGACTGTCTGTTTACAGAATGTTTGTAATGCCTACGAATTCAATTACCCGTTTAAAATAATCTTTTAAGAGTGGTGTCTTACAAAAGCCAGCCGTCCATCAACGGGATGAGAGAGTCGATTTTAATTACAGTCAAGAAATATAATGTAAAGAAAAAATGATACCAAAATTATTAGTGGGGGTACGCCTACCATACCCACTCAAATTTTAGGGTATGCTTGAGGATCCTAGCATACCCATAGTCGGCACCTATGCTAACGAAGCATCACAATACCAACTGTTACGGAGTTTATAGTTAAACATCAACAAAATGCTTCCGTGAAGAGATTTTTCAACACGGAATCAGACAATCGAGATCTGTGTTAATGAGATATCACTGGGGAGGGGGCGGGGCATCAATTACGAAAATTGCTAAGACTTAGTACAAGTAAATATCGCCCTTCATTCTAGCTGCGATTTTGTAGTTGCACCTGATGATAACATCGTGTTTCTTCGACGTACATCGCGAGGAATTGAGTCGTGTGGTTGAACAACACTTCGAGATAAATACAGAAATAGATAATGGAATAAGTAAACTATAATTATAAAACTTTTTACACTGCCCAGAAATATATTTGAAAATGTTTTTGTAAACAAAAATAAAGCGATGAATATTATTTCACCCGCAGGCACTGGCGACCTGAGCATTTCCTCACCGTAATTTTAAAACGACTGGCATTTTGCTACTTTTAAATATTAAACTTTGAGGTTTTATCTTACTAAAACTACAGGGATTACTTACTTGCACTTATTAAGTACATTTCTAACTGGTTGTGTAATCTGAGCAATAGGCTATAAACGCGAACGATCATTTAACTCTTAAAAGTCGCGAGATCTTATTGGTTAAAAATCCCGGTTTCTGGTTGAAATTCAAGGTTTTTTCCCAGTTTCCCCCGGTTTTTTCAAATTCAAGGCTTTTTCCCAGTTTTCCCGGTTTCAAGGTTCGGTGGCCACCCTGCAGTAGCAATAACAGCAGTATCTGTAGTGTTAGATGATTCTATATTCTGTGCATAAATCAACTATATAGTGGAATGGGGTAAGGTATGAAGGTGTTGGATTGCCTTTCCTCATTTCTGGTAATTATTACCACCTATATAAACACAAGAACAAATGAATATATGTATCTGAACTTACAGTGTTCCAAGGTTGGGTAATCCAAAGAATGTACCATTGCTAATTACAGATAGCTTGTTATTCTGCAAGTTTAGGATGTGCAGTCGCCATAGATTACGAAACATCAGTGGAGGTAGCCATGAAATACTGTTGTTTGTCAGATCCCTGTAAAGTATCAACTTATGTAACAATAGTGGTGGTAAGTAATTGTACACTTTGAATAAAAAGAAATTAATAATGATTATATTTAAAATTTCCTTGAAAGGGTGCAATGCAATCAAACTGGCAATAAAATAGGAAACAAATGATACCAGATGGTATCAACCTTTTCACTTTATTATAAGTTCAATGTACACATAATTTAATAATAAAAACCAGATATTTCATATTCAAATAATCATATTATATATATTTATATTATTCTCACAGATTTTATCTAAATTTCTACAACTTCATTAATTGTGTCAAAGAGGCAGTAGCAATATGTCTAATATAAACTCTTTGATTCCTATGAGACCTCTCTGTTCTAGTTATTAGAAAGGGAAACTAGGAGAGTTTTGTGGCAAAATGTGTTGTCTAATGGATGGCCATTATATTGATAGTTATGGTGGACTGGAACTCAGTAGTAGGAAAAACAAGGAAAGGAAAAAAAGTACGGAGAATATGGACTGGGGAAAATTAATGAAAAGGGAAGTCACCTGGTAAAATTTTGCTCAGACCACAATTTAATCATTGCAAATACTTGGTTTGAGTACTATGGAGAAGGTTGTATTAAGGTGCATCTGAAAAGTTCAGTGAATGGTCTCAGGAAATATAGAAAACAAGAGTTACAAACCAAATTCCTTTACTGGCCTTCAAAGTAATCACCATTGGCTACAATACATTTCTGACATCTTACTCAAAACCATACACTTGCACTAATAACCTGTGGGTTTGCCTGGCTTGAAACGAAACTTCTTGTTAATACATTGCACCATTGCCCAATTTTGCGCTCCATGTTGCAGTGACAGAAGTTCTCCCTGTCAGATAGGTCACAGTGTGTACAACTGCTTCATGGCAGTGCTTTGCACAATAGGAGGCTCCTATTGAGCTGTTCCTCAATGTGTAGCTGGCATTTCATCCTCGCCGGTGCAGTTTGTAAAAAAATATGGGACCATTCACCGAACATTTCAGACACACCTTGTGCATGCAGGAGATCAGCAGACACCACAAGGTATGAAATTGACTTTAGAATGGTAAGACATAGAATTTGAAATCAGGTTTTACACTGCAAGACATATCCAGGAGCAGATATAAACTCTTGTCATAGCTAACTGATTATGAACTGAAAATTAAAAATTAAGATAAGGAAAAATGTTGAGATGTATGTAAATGGGACCCATATAAATTGAAGAAACCCAAGGTTGTTGGGATTTTCAGAGGGAGCATTAGGCAAGGATTTGCCTAAATGGGGAAAGTAATATGGTAGAAGAAGATAGGTCTAAGAGATACTGTAGTGAAGGCTGCAGAGGTTATATAGGTAGAAGGAGAAGGCCTAATATAAATCTTTGGATAAAACAGACGATACTGAACTTAATTGATGAAAGGAGAAAATATAAAATTGCAACAAGTGAAGTCAGCAAACAGGAAAATGGGAAAATAGACAGCTGAAAAATTAAGTTGATGGAAAGTGCTGACTGGCCAGGCAGGACTGATTAAAGGACAAATGCAAGTCTGTACAAGAATGTATAATTAGGGGAGAGAGAGAGAGAGAGATACCGCTTATAGTAAAATAAAAAAGACTTATGATGACAAGAAAAGCAGCTGCATAAATATCAAGAGCTTAAATGGAAAATCAGTACTAAGCAAAGAAGGGGACGCTGAGAGGTAGAAGGAATACATTGTGGACCTAAACAGGGGAATCTAATTTTTAGGCAGTATTGCAGAAAGAGGAAAGGAAGTAGATGAAGATGAGATTGGTGATATGATACTGCAAGAAGTATTTGTCAGAGCACTGAAAAATTTGAGTCGAAACAGGGCCCTTGGCATAGATGATATTCCCTCTGAACTACTGACATCATTACCCCTATTTCCACTTGCAGTTGTAGCTTCTTGCCCTATACATGCACTTCAATACAAAGTTTTAACAATGGAAAATCCAATAGGAATATCAATAATGGAGGATAGGTAACAACTCACTGTAAAGAGCCTTGCTGAGATGCTGACAGAAACGAAAATAGATAATCACATTCACACAACTTAAATATTCGACCATGGCCTTTGTCACATATATTCACAAATCACTCAGACAACTGTACCACACAGAACTATCATGTCCGGCCACTCCAGCGACACAAGCATCTAGGCTGGAAGTGAGGTTCACTGGAGTGGCTGGACATGATAGTTTTATGTGTATATTTGTCTGACTGGTTGCGTGATTGCGGTGCACACACATTGGAACCATGTATTCATCATTGCCATACTGGCGTATAATCCATGTGATCGTATGGGGTGCCATAGGGTACACGTCTTTGTCACCTCTTGTTCACATCGGCAGCACTTTGATCAGTGGCTGTTACATTTCAGATGTGTTACAAACTGTGGCTCTACCCTTCATTCGATCCCTGAGAAACCCTACATTTCAGCAGGATAATGCACAACCATATGTTGCAGGTCCTGTACGGGCCTTTCAGGATATGGAAAATATTTGACTGCTGACCTGGTCAGCACATTCTCCAGATTTCTCACCGATTGAAAATATCTGGTCAATGGTGGCCGAGCAACAGGCTCGTCACAATATGCCGGTCATTACTCTTGATGAACTGCGGTATTGTGTTGAAGCTGCATGAGCATCTGTACCTGTACACACATCGATTTTTAAAGATCTATGCATCCAAACTGCGTGAAAATGTAATCGCATGTCAGTTCTAGTATAATATATTTGTCCAATGAAACCCGTTTATTACCTACATTTCTTCTTGGTGTAGCAATTTTAATGGCCAGTAGTGTACATGCCCTTTGGGAGAGTAGGCAATGATGGTTATATCAAAACATGCACTGATTTGTTTCCTGCTGACCATGAGACTTCAAAAGAGTGAGTAATGTTAAAGACTTCTAATAGAGTGGTGTTTTCAAAATCAAAGGTGCCCGCCTTTATTTTCCTCCAGCCAAATTATATCATCTGGTATGCTGAATTTTATTATTGCAGATTAATTGTTTTCAAATACTATGAATGCAAATTGAAAAGGGATTTGACAAACAGTTCTTAAAATGTAGGCTCTATCATGTTATGTTAATTTTTGTATATTACTTTTACTGAACATAGACACACACCACATTCAAGAAAACTCAAAGCTTAAGGTTCATTAAATAAATCATCTCGAATTGTTACTGTCAGATGAAGGCTCTATCTTTCATTAAAATGTTCCTTTCCAATAAAATGAATCTTTTCAAAGTCAATAATAGAGGACAGAAAACAACTCACTCTAAAGTTCACAGAGCCACTAACAGGCGCGTAAAACAGACACTCATATTCACACAATTTAATTTTCGGCCTTGACCTTCATTAAAAAAGAAACACATACATTGGACCTCTCAGCTACAAGAAACCCCACTTTCTGTGATAGCCTGGATCCTGCAGGCTGGTATGTGACCTCATAATAAGAGACAATATCCGACTCAGGATTATCTGGCACTGACAGCACCTCATATGTTCGTAAGATGAACATCAGCGTTGCTCTCTCCTCTTCTGGCTGTCCTGCCTCTGGGCACCACAGTGGCTTACTCCTCCCAGTAGCTCAATGTTGAATGTGTGTTCACACCACATCAAATGCCACTGCCACTGGAGGTGGAGGCTGACAGCTGCAAAGGCAGGGTACCTCCTTCCGGCTGCCTCTGGGATTCTCAGATTGTGCAGCAGCAGCCTTAGCGCACCGTCTCCTTCTTCACCTTTTCTTCTTTGCTGTTCTATCATCTATGTCAGATGGCCAGGATGCCATTTTCTTCTTTCTTCTTCCATCTGTGTTAGTGTGATCAGTGAACACCTTGCATCTGCGCCAAATGACAATGTGTGGCTCGCCACAGCAGCTACAAGTCAGTCTGTCTTCTTTGGATGACGTGCAAGTGTAACTGCCTTAATTGCCAGTAAATTTTACAGAGACCTTTGTTTTGTGGAATATTTTGTCATTTGGGTGACCTGCATTCTGAAGTACTACACGTTGAGCTCCATTGACAAAGATTCCGTCATAGCTTCTATAAATATGAGTTTCTGGTTATTCCCTCCAGATGCAGGGTCAACCAGTAGTGTGAACAGTGGTGGTTTCCTCCTGTTTGTTTCATTATGTAGCTTTATTGAGAAATCATCAAACCCAGCACACACTAGACCTTGTTAGCCCATATATATTCTTTGATCAATCAGGAAAGATGACTCAAGGAATGCCTTGTTTGATGTTGACTTCTTGTTCTTGCTATTCTTTGTATGTGATGTCATCTTCAGCTTCAGGGCTAGGTGCTTCTTTTGGACCCTTTTATGGCTTTTTTTAGTTGTAAGTCATGCTCACCTGCAGTGCCATTATCAGGATCCTGGTCTTCATTTCAAACACAACCTCAATTCCAAGGTAATTGATGAGCTCTATCCATTTCCTATTCTTGTAATGGAAGTAGAAAGATAGGATAAATATTCCAGTATCTTGGCACTCCTGTTCAATGACTCTCAAGTTGTTCATCTGTTCTTGCCTGTGTGACATATGCACCTATGTGGCTGTGTTCTCAGATTCCTCCACTTTCTGCAAGTTTTTACACGCGTGAAGTCCAAGAATGAATGCTGCACCTTCTTCAGCATTTTTCAGCTGTCTCAGCCTTTCTTGCATATGCTGTATGTAGTTGTGACCTGACAATTTCCTTGTCACAGTAAAAGCACCAATGTGACAACATGACAATTGTTGTAATTTGCAGGCACTGAGAACACTTTCATCACAGACTACAACAGCATGTGCTCTACACTGTGATCAACTTGCCAACACTGGCCAAGCACTTATAAACATTTGTTTTACCCAGGACATAGAGAGAGTGGTAGCATCTTCAGGTTTCACAGTAAATAATGTCAGGTGATGCATGGAAACACATCCTGCACATTCTGTTTAAGCAGAGGTGTGCTCAAACAGTCATAGCACTACCATCACTACTTAATTTCTGGAATTGATGTGGAACAAAACGTTTGATCCGGCTCACTATGAATGTGAACACCAGTCTAACACTAGATCTAGCTGGTGAACTTGGTTTAACATTTGAATGGTTAGCCCGAACAACATTGTAACCAACAAATTCCATGAATATGAGATAAATGTTGAACAATATTTGACTTGCCATGGTGGACATATGTGAGAAACCTTTGGTCCTGAGAATAATATATTGGCAGCACTACATGTATTTGAGAATAGCATTGAGTCGAACAACGTAGTAACTGCAGGCAACTTGGCGGCTCGGTATATGTTTTCCTTACACTAGCCAATGAGAAAAGGTTAAATAAAGGGAAAAGAAGGAAGATATCATTAAGTTTAAGGAAAGATAACATTTGTAAAAGTCTATGGGATAGTGGATGTCCATATATCTTCAAAAGAAAGCATCCTGTACCTGGAAAACTGCCTCCAAATCCAGTGAGTGGAACAATGTTGCAACTCACCTATGATATTTAATTTTTTGTGTACAATAGATATAAGTTTAGCAATTCAGACTTAATAACTAGAGTTTATTCTGAAAAAGTACATACACGAAAGTGTCTGATAATGATATTAACTCATTAATACACCGATCAATCGTATAATAATGACAAATATTGGGATTGCACAGTAAACGTAACTCCCTTTATTATTGCAGGAAAGAATCTGTCACTGTTCTCTTCAGTGCGAGCAACTAACTGCAAGTGATAAGCAGAAAGCATTTTCCGATTTGTACAAGTTGAACTATGATAATCAAAGCAGACTTCTGGCACAGCAGTGTGTAGAGTAAGTAGGCATTAAACATCATTCTACTAGTGCATATGTTTCATTCCAACATTGCAGCAAGAGGTAAATTGCGTGTTTGTCAAAAGATTTGTCTGAAGATTACTGCTAGGCGCTTGCAAATTCTATGGAAGAATATGAAGTTGCGGAAGCCTCTAGAGATCATCATGGAAAACACTACAATAGACCACATAAGGTATCATATATCACTAAAGCTTTAATAAGAAAGCACATCAACTCTTTTCCAAAGCAACAGAATCATTACTCAAGACATGAAAGTAAAAAATTTCCCTTAAATCCTGATATGACTGCAAGAAAAATGTATAAACTGTTTTGTGAAGAGCACCTAGATGTTGAGTGTTCAGAATATACCTATAGGGATATTTTAAGTCTGATTTTAGGCTACAATTTGATCTTCCAAGATTCGACGCTTGTTGTTACTGTGATCAAGTTTTTATTCGCCTCATTTCTGCAGAACTGAATGAGGAAATGCAGAAAATAGAGGAGGAAAGTCAACATCATCACCGCAGATCTGAGGCAGCGTATAAATCTGACAGTTGATACCAGTATCAGCAAGAAGAATAAGGACATTGTTGTGCTTTGTATTGACTTACAACAAGTTTTATTCTATCCCAATTTGCATCATTCAACTGTATTTTACCAAAGACAATACTCCTGCTAGAACCTTGATAACCACAATACCGGCAATAATATAGCTTTTATGTGCTTCTGGCATGAAAGCAAAGTCAAAAGGGATTCTGTTGAAATTTCATCTGCAATACTGAAGTATATTACAGAGAATTTCCAGTCACTGAAAACAGGAGAAACAAGACATCTCATTCTGTGGTCAGATAGATGCATAGGTCACAATAATAACTGGAGAATTGTTGCTCTTTTGCAGCATTTAATAGTGTAGAAGTATTTCACTATTGTTGAGCAGAAATTTATAATCACTGGTCATAGCTTTCTGCCCTGTGACTGATTTTGCCTTAGTGGAAAGGAAAAGGAAATCAGCAACAGTTTATGAACCTATGGACTGGGTGGAAATCATAGCCTATGCTAGTTCCAATTTTGTAGTCCTTGTCATGAAAATGGAAGATTTTAAAGATATGAGTGTAGTGAAAATTCTTTCCATAAAGGGTCATTTAAAATAACAGAATATGTTTGGCACCAAATCATACATGATGATCCAACAACCATCCGTGGAATTAAGAGTTATAATATTCTCCAGCCTTGGATTAGTTAGAGTACTGCAAAGAAGATGAGGGGAACTGGATATAAAAATGTATCTCCAGTGAATGCATACTCAGGACCTCTACCCATAACAGCTGCAAAGAAGAAGGACCTACTGGATATGTGCAGATATAGTCCAGTTGCATCTAGAAAATTCTATGAGGACCTGCTCTCATTGAATTAATTTTTCACTATCTTTAGTAGCACTAAGTTCATATTGTCTGTATGACTGATTAGTATCAACAATGCAATTATGTTTGTTTTTACCTTTGTTTCTAATATTCTCATTACACATATTTTGACTGAGAATTGTGACGGCAAAATACAAGATTTGTATTATTAGCTGGTAATGCTCACAGTCAGTTACAACATTGTTCCAATTTAAAACTGTTTAATACTCGATTTTTTCATAATGAAATGGTTTTGTACATAGAATAAGTAGCCTACAAGTTTAATATGGTAATACAATATAGTTAACTTTAAATAATTTGGAATTTCTTTCATATCTCTAGCCTAGAGATGTTTTTTCCACCTCCTGTATAAATTAGCTTTTGTCACTTACAATGTTGTTCTGGTTAAACAGCATTTAATTAATTGTGTACATTTTAATTTATTGACCTTATATTTCATGACTTAATGTATTTTAGTAGTGTTCCATATATTCCATAAATATTAATGTTTATTATGAAAACTGGATGAATTATAAATTTTATTACATAACTTTACCTTACAGGATCTCTGTCAGTCATGTTGACACAAGCGATATTTCTTTTGCTTAGGGTCTATAAAGGTGTACCAATTATTTTTTCATCTGCTTAATGTATGTTATTTTATTATCATGATATCGTCACCTCTCTTCCTTTCATGGCCGAGTGGGCATATTTTGTCAGTATGTTATGTTCTTCTCTTCATTTTTATGACATGTTGGTACTTCAGTTCAGATTAAGAATTACTGAAGTTTTTGAAATAGTTTACCAGAAGAAATTTTATAGGAGAAATATATTTTTGAATGTGACGAGCTGGGTGATAATTATGATATAGAATAAGAACCTGACAATGCACAATAAGGTGAATCATCAGATCAGTGATGAATATTCAGAACCTGTACGAGCAATAACTCAGTGCTCACTGGTTCAATTCCAGTGTCACTAGAAAATGCTACTCACAACTGAGGAAGAAAAAGAAAAGAATCACATCCAGAAGTTGTAAGTAGATAGTGAGTGTTGACAGACAAACCATAAAAACCATATTAGATACCACAAAGTTCCCCAAGATATTGCTCAATTAGACGCTGCTACATGCACGTGGAGAGATGGAGGTAAGAATTTCTCCCTCAGTCTTCTATGGTCTCAAATGTTGTGGCCACAATTTTTTTCTCACACTTTGGGAAGAAATAAATTCATAGAAGTCACACAGTTTTTGAGATTTAATGACCAGCACACTCATTCTAAAAGACTCAAGACCAATCAATGGCTTCGCAGCAGCTACTCCAATCTGTAAGTAATCTATTTGTTGACAACTGTATACAGAACTATAAACCAAGTGTTTTTTAGCAGTAGAGGAGCAGTTGTGCCCTCGCAAAACTTTTTGCTGCTTTACACAATATATGATTAATAATCCAGATAAATTTGAAGTTCTGGCTTGTAACAATGCTGTAGTAAATATAAGGTAAATGGGTTTCCTAACATGCATATACAATGTGAAAGGCTCACTTACATACCTGACACAAAGCATCCAAAATTAAACTGGGAAAGGAAAAAAATGTAATATGTGACAATTTCTTCACCGTCAAACAACTTGCAGAGCAGTTGAAGTGAAAAAAATACAAAGTTGGTGGGTATGTTGGAAGAGAGAGATAGAGAGAGAGAGAGAGAGAGAGAGAGAGAGAGAACCTGTATAGAAGTTCCTCCATTGGCAAAATCTACTGATGGATCTTTGCAGATACTATCTTATACAAATGGGTGGGTGACAAGACAATTACTTCAAACCAGGTAAAGAGCAACAAAAATGTTCTGCTGAGCTGTATGCACTGATCAGTTGTAGTAGCTACTCTAAACAAACTCCCTGAAACTATGAGTCTCTGCAATTGCTCTATATTTGGAGCGTATATTCTGGACGAGATGTAACATCTGTATAATGTCAAGTTTGGTTACCCTAGATGACCTACCCATGTTTTAATCAATGAGCTTAACCTTGTTGGAATCAATGTGTGGATCTTTTACAGAGACAACAAGAGATGATATGATGATGTTATGCAGTGAACATTTCTTTTCAAGTTAGCAAAAGCTCTCTCCTTTATATATATGTGTAGCCAAAGGAAATGACAATTTATAGATCCAGTGCAACCACTGAAATACAAAAGTTACAAAAGGTCTGCCAAATATGAGGATGTAAAATTTCAAACACCAATAAAAATTTATGTGTTTAGTGCAAGAAATTCCTTAGGCTGGAAGTGTTCAATATGTGTGTGCAAAAATTTTTGACAAATATGGTGAATTTGATTGAAAACATTTCACAGAAAAAATTATTTGTTTTTAATTGTGGGTTTAAATTAAAGTTTTTATGGTGTACTCTTTATCTCAATCCATTTTTTCATTGTTATTAAATAAAATTTCAGTAAAAAAACTAAGCATAGCACATTTGTAGGGTAAGCATAACACCCTAGTGACATTTTTAAAAAACAGTGGTTAGATTAATTAAAAAATAAATAATAAGTCACTGGCAAAAATATTCAGTAAAAGTCCTTCTAGGTAGTACACTAATGCTGGTCCTCTTATTGTGAATAGAAGTCCACAGCAAGTATATTGAAGCTAAAAGAAACAATCTTGAGAAACACTAATAACAAAAATAAAAGAGACACTATAGCAATAAATAGAATAAAGGAAACAAATATAATGTAAAATAATGGGATACGAAAGAAAATTAATATTTAAAGTTACCGGTGTTCTGTTTTAGATTTATAATGTTCAATTTAAATTTTTCAGATATTAAGATTTACATACTGTGGGTTATTAATGAAAATTTGATAAATATCTGATTTACTGGGTAATGTGTATTTTTGGGTCTGAGAGAAATACATTCCTGTGAGTAATTTTAGGTCCAATGAAGCTGAACTACTTACCTTATACAAAGAACAGGCTCCTCCTTACTCATAGCTTCAATAAAACATCATTGGCTCCATTACAATGAATTTTTAAGGTTTCATTGGGATTGCTGAATCCTATAGATTTTTTCTCAAACTTTTAACATATGATGTATGATCTAATGATTTCAAAATAACTTTTTGGACTGCTTACAATCTAATTTAATACAAAATTCTGTCAGTGTAGTGATCTCTATTCCTTAGTACGACTACTTCTTTTGTAATTTAACACAGCAACTTTCTTTGGGTGCACATTAACTGTACATAAAATTTAAGGATTTTATCATCATCTCTTTTCGTTTGTATGTTTGTAAGTGACTAAACCCATTCCTAATTGACTTGAAATGGCAGAAATTGTAAAGAACCTACAGTATCATCTCTGACAGGACACAAAGAACCTCGATGCCCTATGCTTCTGTACTGATGAGAGCACAGATCAACTGGGGTCTCTTCTCAATGTTCTCTTATCCTTTCTTAAATTCTTATCTTTCTATGAACCATAAGAGAAAACAATGACTAAGGTCAGAGTATTAACATTCTTAGGAAAAAAATATGATGTATCACACAACTGCAAAATGTGCCTTTCTCTAGTTCAACACAGCAGATATAGAATAAAGAGAGACTGAAGCATCCCAGTGTCAGCCCCACTACCCAAGCTGAAAAGTGTCACTCCACTAGAAAATCAATTTAAAAAAGAGAAGAAGAAGAAGAAGACTTGTTTCATTGATACATACTTTTATATGAAATGAAGGCTTGTTTCATTTGATTCAACCTTTTATATGAAATGGAAGGTTTTATTAGTTCACAATGTTGTTTACTATATTGCAATAAATAACAATTAAATGTGTACTACTGAACATCAAAGAAAAACTATGAAAGTAGTAAAAAAGGAATATGACAAGCAAAAATCAGTTTGAATACAAAATTATATTTTTAAAGTATAAACAAAAAATACTACTCACAAGTATAACAGCCGGTCTAGTTTTGAGAAGGTATCAACATTGAGTGAATAGTTCAGCAAGTTATTGGCCATGTAGCTGAAATAAATGACAATTTTATTGTGATAAATGAAACACAGAAATGTCTAGCACATAAAGTAAAAATGTTTACAGAAGAAGGGGTGGGGAGCATTCTGAATAAAAGATTTCTTTATGCGGTAGAAGAGAAAATAACTACAGCCACAGCCACACCAGAATTATTGATACTCTAACTAATGTAAGAGTGTAACTACACTAACTTCTTGCCACACACTACTTTCTTGGCCTTTATTTTATCAACCAAATTTTCTGCCTGTCATATATTATAATAAAGTTACTTCCATTCGTTAATATCTGTACATGGCCTAGAGTATCTTTCAATGAGTCTCTCAGTCTCCCAAAAATTTTGGTCAGGGTCTTCTGCAACAAAAAAGTATTCCATAAAAGTATTGTTTCTTCTGACTGCTACCCTCATTTCCTCTCAAAGGGTACATACTATAACCATATACATTAATATACAATTGGATATCCAAAATAAAACTACAGTCAAATACACACAGATAAAAACTCCTGCATCTGGCATGTTTTCTTTTTCTTTGATTGGGGAATTCAATAAATTTCATGTTATTTCGATTTAATTCATAAAATTACACATTAATTACTATCTGTTAATGAAACTAACCTCATCATAAGAGCAATATTAGAAAAAAGTTCTGTTTCAATATTACTGTTGGAAAAGAAAAGTACCTGAGTAGGATTCCCAATATAACTACTAGTAAAAAACCTAATCAGAGAACTGTCTGATCGTTCTGCTAATCTAAATGTGTAGGTGATTCAGGTGTTCTAAATTCACTTTGTAGAAACAAATAAAGTCTATTTAAAAGAGATAAATGCACAAATAGCTTACTTTTTTTTTATTTCTACACTTTTAGTACTTTTTCATTACTTTATTCACAGCAAGCATAGGCGGATCCAGGGGGGGGGGTCGTTCACCCCCCCCCCCAGCAACTCTTTTCAGTAGTTTCTCTCTTTTTTCCCCCCAAAAACTGTGAGACTTTTGTTTGATTGGAAGTGGAGTAAAAAGGGGTACTAGAATCTTACTAGGGAACTGGAGTTTAGCTGACAATGAGAATTCTTTCGCCCTCCCCCCTCCTCTCCAGCCAGCCTCGATCTGCCCCTGACAGCAGGGCCTACTAGTATCTTATCAGTTTATATCCAAAGACAATACTTCACTCATACATGTTTCTTCATACAAACAAAAACATTAATGTATCTCATTTCAAAGATTTTTTTTCCTAACTATATTAATTACATAACTATTATTCCCCTTATGCTCTCCACTTTTTTAAATAACACACACGCCTGTTCCCCCTCTTTTGTTGGTGGCAACAATGTTAAATGTGTTTTGCTTTACAACACTACTAAACTCCCTTAAAATCACGCCTTGAAAGCAATGTGTGAAATGTTGCTCACCTAAAATTTTAATTTTATCTGATGTTACATAAATTACCTTCATATTGGAAACTCCAATTTGAATTAAACAATATAATAAGAACAGTTTACAACTCCTGCAAAGCAATAATGATGAGCTGCAACAGGCAAATTACATACAATACTTAAGCTATTTGCCATGGCATTCTTCAGAATAAAAAACATTTACGCAATCACACAGGCACACTTCACAGTCACACAACTGTCATCTCTGGCTGCCGCACACCGACTCAAGCTCTGCAGTGAGGAAATAGGGGAGGGGAGGAGAGGGGAAGGGGGACAGAAAAGTTGCGTCATGGTGGTGGCGATAGATACAGTACAACCTTACAGAGCTCGTACATATTACGTGGGAGGAATGAGATACAGCTTACAAATGTAGTGGGGAGGCCGCTAAGGGGAGGATAGCAAAAGAAATGTGTATATGCATGTGAGCACACATGCATCAATGCCCATACACACACACACACACACACACACACACACACACACACACAGCACAGCACAGCACAGCACAGCACAGCACAGCTCATGAAACAAGAGCAGTGTAGGATAGGGGGGGAAAGGACATTTGGGTGTGGAAAAAATGAAGCTATCATAGGTTGAGGCCTGAGAATGTTCTGTAAGAATAACTCACATCTGTGGTCAAAAAAGCTTGTGGTGGGTGGGAGGACCCAGATGGCCCAGGTTGTGAAGAAGCCATTGAAATCAAGCACATGCCTGCTGCATGTTGTGCCACAAGGTGGTCTACCTTGTTTTTGGCCACTGTTTGGTGGTGGCCATTCATCCAATGGACAGTTCGTTAGTGATCATACCACTATAGAAAGCTGTGCTGCGATTGAAGCACAGTTGATAAATTAAATAGCTGCTTTCACGGGTGGCCCAGCCTCTGAATGGATAGGATAAGCCTAGGATCGGACAGGAATAGTAATGCTGTGTGGGTGGATTGGACAGGTCTTGCAGTGGAATCTTCTCCAGGGATATGATCCTTATGGCAGTGGGCTGGGTTTTGGGGTGTTGTAGGGATGGACTAGGATGTTATGGACATTGGGAGGCCAACGGAACACCACTCTAGGAATAGTGGGAAGGATCTTGGCAGGATGTGTCTCATTTCTTGGCATGAGGACAGAAAACAGAAGATTTTGATCTGATTTGATTTTCTGTGGCCAAAAACAAGACAGACCACCCTGTTGCACAACATGAAGTGGAGCACATGCTTGATTTCTGAACTGCACAGATGGGTGTTATTCTTACAGTACATTCTCTGAACCCAAAATTATCCAGGCCTCAACCTATGATAACTCCCTTTTTTCCACACCCAAAAGTTCCTATTCCCACTATCCTACACCTCTCCAATTCCATGTGCTCTGTGTAAGTGTGTGAACATGTGCATACGCTTTTCTTTTGTTTTGTTTTCCTCCCCTTACCTGCCTCCACAATCCATCCACCCATCTAATATATACATGCTCCATAATGCCGTGCTGTGTCCATCCCCACCACCAAGAGACAACCTCCTTATGCCCCCAACTCTCCATTATTTCCTCACTGCAGAGCATCATTCAGAGTGCAGGAACTAGATATGACAGTTGTGTGACTGTAGTTGTCTATGTGATTGCATGAATGTTCTTTATCTTGAAGAAGGCCATGGCCAATAGCTTATGTGTTTTATGTGTATGTCTTTTTTATGTACCTGTAGCAGCTCATCAATATGTCTTTGGAGTGAGTTGTAAGCTGTCCTTATTACATTGTTTGATGTTAGATAAACTTCTCCAACATTTACAATTGTAGACTTTATTATGTATAGCAGATTCCAAATAAAATAAAACTGTATAGATATACAGTACACTCACAAGCGATTTATTTGAACTTCAATTCCATATGGGAGATCCCTCAGCTCAAGGCTACTGCAGTTAATTTTTGTATCCAGACAGAAGCAGCGATTGTCACCACAGCACTCAAATGCTAAACAAGGAAAATAGTAGTATCAGTGAAGAGTCTATTATTTATTATTGATATTAGTAATAACTAATAATATCTGTGTTTAAGTATTGCAAATTAATATGTACAGGATGAGACTCAACTTGTAATCACAATACTTGTCCCTAACTGCCTACAATGATGCACAAAAATAATGGAAACATTACATTCAGACAAACATTTTCTTCTATATGCTGAAAATATACTTTAAAGTTCCTTTTAGAATGCATACATATTATGGCAACCACAGTTACATTAAGATTTAACAAGAATACCTGCAGAGTTTGTGACATTTGTCATTAACCTTCTGACACCAGTGAAACAAATGATTTCCTATAATTACACATGAAGCATTTCAGACAAACAAGAAACACAAATGTATGATGGCATAGTCTCATGGCAATATGAATCAATGAAAACCTTTTTGGGCTTTCAGTAAGGTTAGGTGGGTGGAATCCCATGAAATTTTGAGCCATTGCTATGTGTTAAATAACTGATGATTTGCTATGGCTTCTCTGTTATATAGTGACACAGCTGGGTGTGATGGAACTAGTGCACAGCTCCTTGCATAAATATAGTAATGTTTTTGTCCCATGTCTCTCAAATCTGCTTCAATCTCATGTCATGATGGTATGTTCCCAAGTGAACTGAGTTGTAAACCACCATGAAATATTCAGATATTTTTATTTATATTGCTTGTTTAATAATATTATCCCAAAAAGCATTCAAGCTCATAATAATGATTTTGTGTTGAATTTATAAAGCATGTTCTGCAATGGTAGACATTTCAGGATTGCTTAGGCACAAGCAGCCTCATGTTTTGTTCGAAGTTATTCCTTAGTGTGTGCTGTTTGCCTGATGTTGTAGCACCAGGCATACTAAGCCCTAGATTGTCCTTCACAGACCTCATAAATTGATGTACCTTTGCTGGGGACCAGAAAAAGGTAAGTAGGTTGTGCAGTATATATGTAGATGTAGAACACTGATCTTACTAGATACTGCTTCACCAAAAGGCAAAAACACAACTGCAGTATGATGGCTGAAAAAGAAATTTTATCACAACAAAGCAAAATGTGTATGTAAATTGGTGAGTGGAGTGTACTTAATAGTTACCTCCAAGGGAATAGTTACTTCTTCATTGCTCCTCTCATGGCTTGCTGCAATTAATTTAATCTCATCATCACAATCTCTGTTGGAGCCATAAGTAAGCAGTTGTATTATGTTCTTAGAATCATCATTTAAAACTGTCTCTTCTGCTTCTACCTTTATATTCATACTCCACACGCCACTGAACAGTGAATGGTGCAGTGTACTTTGTGCACTATTGTCAATTTATCCTTTTTTCTATTCTAGTCATGTATTGTTTGTGGAATAAGGATTGCAGGTATGTCTCCCTGTGTGCTATCATCTATATAATTGTAACCCCATGGCCTTTTTGCAAGATATGTAAGAGAAAGCAATATATTGGTTGACTCTTAAAGAAACTTTGACAGAAACGGATATCTCAATACAGATTTGACTCCTCAATCATGAAAGAACACATCTCTCAATAAAGAACAGATCTCTTGTAGAGTTTGCTGATCGTCTCCATGGCACTTTTGCAGTTATTTAATAAACCTGTATATAAGTGTGCTTCCGATAGATATCCCTGGCTCTTCATCAACCCTATCTGTTATGGATCCATTGCTGATGAACAAGATTCAAGTATTGGCTGCACAAGTGTTCTGTAAGCTACTTCCTTTGTTGATGGATTACACTTTCTGAGGATTCTTTCAATGAATTTCATTCTGGCATTTGCCTTAACCATAATTATTTTTGTGTGGTGGTCCCATTTCAAATCTCCTCTTATTCCTACTGCCAGATATTTTATGAAATTAACTGTGACCAGTGATTGTTCTGCAACTGCATAGTTATATAATAAACAATCTTTCTTTCCTGTGTATTCACAGTACCTTACATTAGTTTTGGTAACAGTCATTACCTCTCCTTGCATCATGCAACAATATTGCAGCTCATCTGGTATTTCTTATGGTTCTCCAGTGTTGTAACTTCTTTATATACATCAGATTCCTATGAAAAATGCATAGTTGAACTTCTGATGTTATCTACGAGACCATTCATACACATTGTGAAAAGTAACAGTCCCTTAGTGAACACCAGACATCACTTTCATGTCTGAAGACTTCTCTCCATTAAGAATGACATGTAATTTCTGTTAGCAAGAATCGTTTCAATCAAATCACAGTGGTGTGTCCTATTCAAAGCTATGAGGAGCCAATAAAATAAATCATCAAACAGTTACTTGACATTATAGTTGAGTGAAGCAAATGGGACAGAACTTCTTTGGGCCAGGTAGTGGCTGGTGGTTTACATACATAGCTCACCAAGAGCTCTCCTAGTCGAATAGCAAAAATCATTACTGCACTAATTACCTAATTTAAATCCCTCAGAATCACCTAATTAAAACCTCTTACCAAGGTTTGCTTTTGTTGATGTTCATCTCATATTCTCTTTAGAAGACACAATCAATTCTGTAAAACAGTACTTCCAAGTTGTTGGCTGTCTCTGGCAGAACTAAAATGACACTGGAAAATTTTTATTTCTTCTGCTTTAAGTTTAATTCCTTCTACTATGTTTTTATTTTTATTTTTTTTTTTTTTTTATTTTTTTTTTATTTTTTTTTTATTCTTTTGTTCCATTTACTGTCTGATAAAAGTAGGTATAAACTACGAGCCTGATTCACTCCATTCTCAGGCATAACAACCCCCATGAACCAGAGACATTACCGAGGTGGGGTGGCTTGTGTGCCTCAACGATACAGATAGCCGTACCGTAGGTGCAACCACAGTGGACGGGTATCTGTGGAAAGTTCAAACGTGTGATTTCTGAAGAGGGGCAGCAGCCTTTTCAGTAGTTACAGGGGCAACAGTCTGAATGATTGACTGAGCTGACCTTGCAACATCAGCTAATGTGGCTTTACCACACAGTTACTACGAACAGCAGAAAGCAAGGGGAAACTACAGCCGTTACTATTCCCGTGGACATGCAGCTCTACTGCATGAAAATTTGATGATGGCGTCCTCTTAAGTAAAATATTCTGGAGGTAAAACAGTCCCCCATTCGGATCTCCAGGCGGGGACTACTCAGGAGGATGTTGTCATCAAGAGTGTGGAATGTTAGATCCCTTAATCGAGTAGGAAAATTAGAAAATTTAGAAAGGGAAATGAATAGGTTGAAGTTAGATGTTGTTGTTGTTGTGCTCTTCAGTCCGGAGACTGGTTTGATGCAGCTCTCCACAATACCCTATCCTGAGCAAGCCTCTTCATCTCCGCATAAGAACGGCAACCTACATCTGTCTGAATCTGCTTACTGTATCCATCTCTTGGTCTTCCTCTGCGATTTTTTCCCCACACACTTCCCTCCAACGCTAAATTAACAATTCCTTGATGTCTAAGAATGTGTCCTAACAATCTATCCCTTCTTTTAGTCAAGGTATGCCAGAAATTCCTTTTCTCCCCAATTCTGTTCAGCACCTCCTCATTAGTTACGCGATCCACCCACCTAATCTTCAGCATTATTCTGTAGCACCATATTTCAAAAGCCTCAATCCTCTTCCTGTCCGCACTGTTTATCGTCCATGTCTCACTCCCATACAAGGCAACACTCCATACAAATGCCCTCAGAAAGGACTTCCTTAGGCCTAAATCAATATTCGATGTTAACAAATTTCTCTTTTTCAAAAACGCTTTTCTACCCTTTGCCATTCTGCATTTTATATCCTCTGTACTGCACCCATCATTTGTTATTTTACTGCCCAAGTAACAAAACTCATCTACCTCCTTTATTGCTTCGTTTCCCAATCTAATTCCTTCAGCATCACCTGATTTTCTTACACTGCACTCCATTACCCTAGTTTTGCTCTTGTTAATGTTCATCTTATATGCACCTTTCAGCACACTGTCCATTCCATTCAATTGCTCTTCCAGGTCCTTTGCTGTATCTGACAGAATTACTATGTCATCGGCAAAACGCAATGTTTTTAATTCTTCCCCCTGAACTTTTATTCCTTCGCCAAATTTCTCCTTGCTTTCCTTTATAGCTTGTTCAATGTACAAATTGAATAACATTGGAGAAAGGCTACAACCCTGTCTCACTCCCTTCCCAACCACTGCATCCCTTTCATGCCCTTCAACTCTGACAACCGCTGTCTGGTTTTTGTACAAGTTGTAAATAACCTTACACTCCCTATAATTTACTCCTGCTTTTTTCAGAACTTTGAAGAGTTTATTCCAATCAACATTGTCAAAAGCCTTCTCCAAATCTACAAAAGCTAGAAATGTAGATTTGCCTTTTCTTAATCTATCTTCTAGGATAAGCCGTAAAGTGAGTATTGCCTCCCGTGTTCCTACATTTCTCCTGAACCCAAACTGATCTTCCCCGAGGTCGGCTTCTACCAGCTTTTCCATCCTTCTGTATATAATTCGCGTTAATATTTTGCAGCCATGACTTATTAAACTGATGGTTCTGTAGTTTTCACACCTGTCTGCACCTGCTTTCTTAGGGATGGGGATTATAACATTTTTTCTTAAAGTCTGAGGGTACTTCACCTGTTTCATACATCTTACACACCAGGTGAAACAATTTTGTCATGGCTGGTTCTCCCAGAGACTTCAGTAGCTCTGAGGGAATATCATCTATTCCAGGGGCCTTGTTTCGACTTAAATTAATATTTGATGTTAGCAAATTTCTCTTTTTCAAAAATGCTTTTCTTCCCATTGCCATTCTGCATTTTATATCCTCTGTACTGCGACCATCGCATGTTATTTTACTACCCAAGTAACAAAACTCATCGACCACCTTCATTGTTTCGTTACATAATCTAATTCCTTCAGCATCACCCGATTTTCTAAGACCACATTCCATTATTTTTGTTTTGATCTTGTTAATGTTCATTTTATACGCTCTCTTCAACACACTGTCCATTCCATTCAACTGCTCTTCCAGGTCCTTTGCTGTCTCTGACAGAATTACAATGTCATCAGCAAAACGCAATGTTTTTATTTCTTCCCCCTGAACTTTAATCCCTATTCCAAATTTTTCCTTGCCTTCCTTCACCGCCTGCTCAATGTACAAATTAAATAGCATCGGAGAAAGGCTACAACCCTGTCTTACTCCCTTCCCAACTGATGCTTCCCTTTCATGCCCTTCGAGTCTAATAACTGCGGTCTGGCTTTTGTACAAGTTGTAAATAACTCTCCTTTCCCTGTATTTTACCCCTGCTGACTTCAGAATTTGAAAGAGTGTATTCCAGTCAACATTGTCAAATGCTTTCTCCAAATCTACAAAAGCTAAAAATGTAAGTTTGCCTTTCCTTAATGTATCTTCTAAGATAAGACGTAAAGTGAGTATTGCCTCCCGGGTTCCTTTGTTCCTCCTGAATCCAAACTGATCTTCCCCGAGGTCATCTTGTACCAGCTTTTCCATTCTCCTGTAGATAATTCGTGTTAAAATTTTGCAACCATGACTTATCAAACTGATGGTTCTGTAATTTTCACACCGGTCTGCGCCTGATTTCTTTGGAATGGGGATTATTACATTTTTCTTAAAGTCTGAGGGCATTTCGCCTGTCTCATGCATCCTACCTACGTTCAAATAGTCTTGTCATGGCTGGCTCTCCCAGAGGCTTTAGTAGCTCTGAGGGTATGTCATCTACTCCTGGGGCCTTGTTCCGCCCTAGATCTTTCAAGGCTCTGTCAAATTCATCTCTCAGTAAAGTATGTCCTATTTCATCTTGATCTACTTCCTCTTCCCTTCCTACAACATCGTCTCTAAGTTCATTTCCTTTGTAGAGCTGCTCTATGTACTCCTTCCACCTTTCAGCTTTCCCTTCTTTGCTGAGAACTGGTTTTCCATCAGTGTCCTTGATATTCATAGAGCTGTTTTTCTTATCTCCAAATGTTTCTTTTATTTTCCTGTAGGCTGCATCTATTTTTCCCCTATTTATACATTCTTCTACATCCTTGCATTTGCCTTCTAGCCACTCCTGCTTAGCCATTTTGCACTTCCTGACAATCTCATTTCTTAGTCATCTGTACTCCATTATGCCTGTTTCATTTACTGCATTTTTATATTTTCTTCTTTCATCGATTAAATTTAATATCTCCTGTGATATCCAAGGATTTTTTGTAGGTCTTTCCTTCCTACCTATTTTGTCCTCTGCTACCTACACTATTTCATCTCTCAATTTTACCCATTCCTCCTCTACTGTTTTATTTCCCCCCGTTTCTGTCAATTGTTGCCTAAAGCTCCCTCTGAAATTTTTAAGAACGTCAGGTTCCTTCAAATTATCCAGGTCCCATCTCCTTATTTTCCTACCTTTTTGTAGTTTCTTTAGTTTCAGCCTACAGTTCATAACCAACAAGTTATGGTCAGAGTCTATATCGGCCCCTGGGTATGTCTTACACTGTAGAACCTGATTCCGAAATCTATGTCTTACCATTATAAAATCTATCTGATATCTTCCGGTGTCTCCTGGTCTCTTCCACGTATACAACCTTCTTTTGTGATTCTTGAACCAGGTGTTTGTTATAACTAAATTATGTTCTGTGCAAAATTCTACCAGGCGGCTTCCTCTTTCATTCCTTTTGCCCAGACCATATTCACCTACTATCTTCCCTTCACTTCCTTGTCCTACTACCGAATTCCAGTCTCCCATAACAATTAAATTTTCTTCTCCCTTAATTGTCTGAATAATTTCCTTTAGCTCCTCATATATTTCTTCAATTTCCTCATCATCGGCAGAGCTAGTTGGCATATAAACCTGTACTACTGTTGTCGGTGTTGGCTTCGTATCTATCTTGACAATGATAATGCGATCACTGTGCTGGTCATAGTAGTTTACCCGCATTCCTATTTTCTTATTCATTATCAATCCTACTCCTGTGATACCCCCAACTGATTTTGTATTTATAATCCTGTACTCACCTGACCAAAAATCCTGTTCATCCTGCCACCAAACTTCACTAATCCCCACTATATCTAACTTCAACCTATCCATTTCCCTTTTTAAATTTTCTAATTTTCCTACTCGATTAAGGGATCTAACATTCCACGCTCCGACCCGTAGAATGCCAGTATTGTCTTTCCTGATGATCACATCCTCCTGAGTAGTCCCCGCCCGGAGATCCGAATGGGGGACTATTTTACCTCCGGAATATTTTACCCGAGAGGATGCCATCATCATATGTTCATACAGTAGAGCTGCATGTTCTCGGGAAAGGTAACGACTGTAGTTTCCCCTTCTTTCAGCCGTTCGCAGTAGCTGTGTGGCAGAGCCACATTAGCTGATGTTACAAGGCCAGCTCAGTCAATCATCCAGACTGTTGCCCCTGTAACTACTGAAGAGGCTGCTGCCCCTCTTCAGGAACCACACGTTTGTCTGGCCTCTCCACAGATACCCCTCCGCTGTGGTTGCACCTACGGTACGGCTATCTGTATCGTTGAGGCACGCAAGCCACCCCACCTCGGCAATGTCTGTGGTTCATGGGAGTTAGATATAGTAGGGATTAGTAGTAGTAGGGATATAGTAGGGATTAGTGGAATTCAGTGGCAGGATGAACAGGATTTCTGGTCAGGTGAGTACAGGATTATAATTACAAAATCAGTTGGGAGTATCACAGGAGTAGTACCGATACTGAATAAGAAAATAGGAATGCAGGTAAACTACTATGAGCAGCACAGTGATCACATTATCATTGTCAAGATAGATACGAAGCCAACACCGACAACAGTAGAACAGGTTTATATGCCAACTAGCTCTGCCGATGATGCGGAGATTGAAGAAATGTATGAGGAGTTAAAGGAAAAATAAAATATAAAAAATAGACGAAGATTACTCACCAGGCGAAGGAGCACAGGTGTGACAGCATCACAAATAAATAAATGAATACACACACACACACACACACACAATCGCAAGCTTTCGCAACCCAGTTGCGTCTTCAGGCAGTAGGGAAGGAGAGGGAAAAGGAAATGATGAGGGTTTTAAGGAAGGGGGTAAGGAGCCATTCCAATCCCGGGAGAGGAAAGACTTACCTTGGGGGAAAAAATGGAGGGTAAACAAATGCACACATGCCCACACATTCACACAGACACAAGTACACCTAGGCAGACATACTGTAGAAAGCAAAGAAGTTAAGAAGTTAAGAAGTTGCTTTCTACAGTATGTCTGCCTAGGTGTACTTGTGTCTGTGTGAATGTGTGGGCATGTGTGCATTTGTTTACCCTCCATTTTTTCCCCCAAGGTAAGTCTTTCCTCTCCCGGGATTGGAATGGCTCCTTACCCCCTTCCTTAAAACCCTCATCATTTCCTTTTCCCTCTCCTTCCCTACTGCCTGAAGACGCAACTGGGTTGCGAAAGCTTGCGATTGTGTGTGTGTGTGTGTGTGTGTGTGTATTCATTTATTTATTTGTGATGCTGTCACACCTGTGCTCCTTCGCCTGGTGAGTAATCTTCGTCTATTTTTTATATTTTATTTTTCCTGCTAGGAATTTTTCGTCTTAATATTCGTATCATATATAGGAGTTAAAGGAAATTATTCAGACAATTAAAGGAGAGGAAAACTTAATTGTTATGGGAGACTGAAATTCGGTAACATAGGAAAAGGAAGAGAAGCAAAAATAGTAGGTGAATATGGACTGGGCAGAAGGAATGAAGGAGAAAGTTGCCTGGTAGAATTTTGCACGGAACATGATTTAAATCATAACAAACACTTGGTTTAAGTATCACAAAAGAATGTTGTATACGTGGAAGAGACCAGGAGACACCAGAAGGTATCAGATGGATTTTATAATGGTAAAACATAGATTCCGGAACCAGGTTTTAAACTGTAAGAAATACCCAGGGGCAGATATAGACTCTGCCCACAACTTATTGGTCATGACCACAACTTATTGGTCATGAACTGTAGGCTGAAACTGAAAAAACTGCGTAAAGGTAGGAGATGGGACTTAGATAAATTGTAGGAAACTGAAGTTCTAAGAATTTCAGAGGGAGCTTTAGGCAACAATTGATAGAATTAGGGAAAATAAAACAGTAGGACAGGAATGGGTAGCATTGAGAGATGAAATAGTGAAGGCAGCAGAGGATAAAATTGGTGGAAAGGCAAGACCTACAAAAAAAATCCTTGGATATCACAGGAAATACTAAATTTATGATATGAATATTATAGACGAAAAATTCCTAGCAGGAAAAATTGTATATAAAAAATAGATGAAGATTACTCACCAGGCGAAGGAGCACAGGTGTGATAGTAGCACAAATAAATAGAACACACACACACACACACACACATACACACACAAACGCAAGCTTTCGCAACCCAGTTGCTTCTTCAGGCAGAAGGGAAGGAGAGGGAAAAGGAAATGATGAGGATTTTAAGGAAGGGGGTAAGGAGCCATTCCAATTCCAATCTTTCCTCTCCCAGGATTGGAATGGCTCCTTACCCCCTTCCTTAAAATCCTCATCATTTCCTTTTCCCTCTCCTTCCCTTCTGCCTGAAGAAGCAACTGGGTTGCGAAAGCTTGCGTTTGTGAGTGTGTGTGTTTGTCTGTGTGTGTGTGTGTGTGTGTGTGTGTGTGTGTGTGTGTGTGTGTGTGTGTTCTATTTATTTGTGCTCCTATCACACCTGTGCTCCTTCGCATGGTTAGTAATCTTCATCTAACTTCTTTGCTTTCTACAGTTCTACAGTATGTCTGCCTAAGTGTAGTTGTGTCTGTGTAAATGTGTGGGTGTGTGTGCATTTATTTACCCTCCAATTTTTCCCCCAAGGTAAGTCTTTCCTGTCCCGGGATTGGAATGGCCCCTTACCCCCTTCCTTAAAACCCTCATCATTTCCTTTTCCCTCTCCTCCCTTCTGCCTGATGAAGCAGCTAGGCTGCGAAAGCTAGCATTTGTGTGTGTGTGTGTGTCTGTGTGTTTATTTGTTGCTATTACTGCCTGTGCCCCTTCGCCTGGTAAGTGTACTTCATCTACTTTTTACGTATATTCATCTATTTTTTAGAAATACTAAATTTAATTGATGAAAAGAGAAAATATAAAAATGCAGTAAATGAAACAGAAAAAATGTAGTACAGACGACTAAGAAATGAGATTGACAGTAAGTGCAAAATAGCTAACCAGCAGTGGCTAGAAGCCAAATGCAAATCTGTAGAACAATGCATAAGAAGGAGAAAAGTATATACCGCCTACAGGAAAATAAAAAGAGACATTTGGGAACAAGAAAAACAGCTCTACGAATATCAAGAACTCAGATGGAAAACCAGTACTCAGCAAAGAAGGGAAAGCTGAAAGGTGGAAAGAGTACATAGAGTAGCTCTACAAAGGAACTGAACTTAGAGACAAGGTTGTAGGAAGGGAAGAGGAAGTAGATCAAGATGAAATAGGAGATACTATACTGAGAGATGAATTTGATAGAGCCCTGAAAGACCTAGGTCAGAACAAGGCCCTGAGAGCTACTAAAGTCTCTGGGAGAGCCAGCCATGACGAAACTGATTCACCTGGTGTGTAAGATGTATGAGACAGGTAAAATACTCTCAGACTAAGAAAAATGTAATAATACCCATTCCAAAGAAATGAGGTGCAGGCAGGTGTGAAAATTACAGAACCATCAGTTTGATGAGTCATGGTTGCAAAATTTTAACACAAATTATCTACAGGAGAATGGAAAAGCTGGTAGAAGCTGACCTAGGGAAAGATCAGTTTGGATTCAGGAGAAAGGTAGGAAACCGGAAAGGAATACTCACTTCGTGACTTATCTTAGAAGATAGATTAGCTTTTGTAGATTTAGAGAAAGCTTTTGACAATGTTGACTGGAATACACTCTTTCAAATTCTGAAGTCAGCAGGGGTAAAATACAGGGAAAGGAGAGTTATTTACAACTTGTATGAAAGCCAGACCGCAGTTATTAGACTCGAAGGGCATGAAGGGGAAGCATCAGTTGGGAAGGGAGTAAGACAGGGTTGTAGCCTTTCTCCAATGCTATTCAATTTGTACATCGAGCAGGCAGTGAAGGAAAGCAAGGAAAAATTTGGAATAGGGATTAAAGTTCAAGGGGAATAAATAAAAACATTGCGTTTTGCTGATGACATTGTAATTCTGTCAGAGACAGCAAAGGACCTGGAAGAGCAGTTGAATGGAATGGACAGTGTGTTGAAGAGAGCGTATAAAATGAACATTAACAAGATCAAAACAAAATTAATGGAATGCGGTCTTAGAAAATCGGGTGATGCTGAAGGAATTAGATTAGGTAACGAAACAATGAAGGTGGTAGATGAGTTTTGTTACTTGGGTAGTAAAATAACATGTGATGGTACAGAGGATATAAAATGCAGAATGGCAATGGGAAGAAAAGTGTTTTAGAAAACAAGAAATTTACTAACATCGAATATTAATTTAAGTGTAAGGAAGTCTTTTCTGAAGGCATTTGTGTGGATTATTGACTTGTGTGGGAGTGAAACATGGTCGATAAACAGTGCGGACAGGAAGAGACTAGAGGCTTTTGAAATGTGGTGCTACAGAAGAATGCTGAAGATTATGTGGGTAGATCACATAACTAATGAAGAGGTACTGAACAGAATTGGTGAGAAAAGGAATTTTTGGCATATCTTGACTAAAAGAAGAGATCGCTTTGTAGGACACATTCATAGGCATCGAGTAATTGTTAATTTAGCATTGAAGATAAGTGTGTGGGGTAAACATTGCAGAGGGAGACCAAGGGACACATATAGTAAGCAGATTCAAATGGATGTGGGTTGCCATTGTTGCCATTCTTATGAGGAGATGAAAAGGCTTGCTCAGGATAGAGTAGGGTGGAGAGCTGCGTCAAACCAGTCTCCGGATTGAAGACCACAACAACAAACAACTTCCTGTATCTTAATCTTGAAGCTGTTTGCTTTCTGAACACACTGTAAATAATCATACTCCTCCAACCATAATCATTTCCACGAGCATACTCCAATCAAAGCTGTCAAGTGCTTTCTCTTAGTCTATGCTATAAATGTGAGAAAGATATCAGGCAAATAAGGCCACAAGACTTTTTATGCAAACATAAATTTGAACAATTAAATGAAATATGCAGGAACAGAAACATAGATATTATTCATTTTTCCACATAATTACAATTTATTTCAATACATTTCATCAATCATGGGATGCATTTTTTATACCTGCACATTGATGTCTTTCACCAACTTCTTCAATCATTTCACCATTTTGATTGTCACCAACTTATTATCAGAATAGTGTTCTCCATCCACATATTTCTTCAATGTAGGAAAGAATGATAGTTGATAAGCATGATATCAGGATTATGAGAGGAGTGATTTAAAGATTCCAATGAAATGAGGTCAACAATTCTTGCATTGGTCTAGCAGAATGTAGTCTAAAATTCCACGAAGGAGATGTTTATTCTACATGATTCTGCACTGCATCTTACAGGTCTAACAGCACAGTGAAGAGTCGACTGTCTTGCCTCTTGGCGACAATTTGACAAGTGGAACTCTTTTTCTTTAACATAAAAAATTGCCAAAAATACTCTTTCTAAGCTGTTTGCCAAATTCTGATTGTTTTCACCGTCGTTGAAGGGTTACATTTGTGGCACTAATGCACTGACTAGTTGACTACCACTTGTTCTCTGGTGTATGGTAGTGAAACATGCATAACTTTTCTTACCAGGGAGTCAGGAAAAGGCTCTCAGTTACTCACAAAGTGATCAAAAGACTTTCAAGTGGCCTTGACACTATTGTTTTTGTGTTCTGAGGTAAGCATCTTCAGCATACAATGCACACACAACCTGTGATATCTTAGTAAATCACTCATGATTTATGAAAACTGTAGTACACAACACACAATTGCTGTAGCACTGTGCATGGCTTAGCGGAGTCTGTCACTGGGCACAGCCAACTTGGCATTGACTCAAACTGGGAAGTGCTGATGGAGATAATATTGTTCTGTCAGTAGAGCGTGCTACCAAGAATCCGCACATACACTCTGATGGATGGGTCTTACTTACTGTCTGCTGTCCGTGGTGCACTGTGCCAGTACGGGCATCGCATGATCATTCTGGAGGGTACTGCACTCTTCCTTCGGGGGTGAAGAAACAGTGGTTTCCGAAGTTGAGAGGCAGAGCGCCGAGATGGAGAGATGACGTCCATGTCCATTGCAGTGCTGGAGTCAAGGGGATTGGCCAACATTTGAGCCAGGACCTTTGAGTACACCTTCCTCCTGAGACATAGGACCAGGACCAGGAGGAGTGCCCATGAAGACTGTTTTGAGAGCAACACCAGAATCGCTTTTTGCATGGTTGCCATAAGCTCCCTCTGATACTCAACCAAAACCTGAACTATAGCTTCGATGCCATGACTAAGTTACAAAACCAGAAGAACAACACAACACATGAAAGGATGCCCTTCTCGTCGCCAATTGTGTAGTACACAACATACGATTGTCCTTAGCACTATGCATGGCTTAGTGGAGTCTGTCGCTAGGTGCAGCTTACCTGACACTTACTCGGCCCGGGCCGTGCTGACAGAGATGATGATAGTCTGCAAGTAGAACATACTGCCGAGAAGGCAATTAAAACATATATGTTCTTAATATTTTCTCACCATTACATTAGTCACCACAGATGGGTATCTTCTTTCATCATTGTGAATTTCTATCCTCCAAACAGCAAAATTCCATACCCATTTTGTCACATGTTGCAATTACAATACCTTCCAGCCCACATATTGACATTCTGCAATGAATTACGGTACACCTCATGCCCTTGGCATTCAGAAAACTTTTTAAAGTGCAGACATCATACTTGGTGGGAGGCTGAATACAAGTAGTAATCCTTGACAGTCACAACTACTGATGCTCATTGCTTCTCATCTATTTCCATGTGCACTACCATACATGGTTGTGTAAACTGTACTTTCTTGATATTCTGCATGGGTTTGCTATTTTTCAATGAATCCACTAAACTCAACATAATTTCCATGGTCAGTATTGCCTAGTATATTTCTACAATTCTCCAGAACCCAAACTGATTTTCCCCAAGGTATACTTTGAAAGTTTTCTCATTCTTCTGTAAAGAATTTGAGTCATTATTTTCTAATTGTGTCTTATTAAACTGAGTGCATTCACTTTATTAGATCAACATCACCAAAAGTAAAGCAAGGATAATGGAATGTAATCAAATTACATCTGTCAATGCTGAAGTAATAAGAATAGGTAATGAGACACTAAAAGCAGACAATAAATTTTGTATTGCAAACTGTCTGATAATTTATAAAGTATAGAAGATAGCAAAGGCAGACTAGAAGATGAAACTAAAATAGTTTCTTATAGAGATAAATTTCCCAACTATGATTTTAATTTAAGTATTAGGAAGTACTTCTCTGGAGTACAGCCTGGTATGGAAATTATATATGGGTGATGAACAATTTAGAAAAGAAGTGAATAAAAGGTTTGAAATGCGTAGTTAGAGAAACAAGCTGTGAACTGATGAGATGTATTGCATCAAGGAAGAGATAGAGGAGATGTAGAGGGTTAGGGATAGGGATGGAGAGGGCAAAGAGGGGAGAGAGAGAGAGAGAGAGAGAGAGAGAGAGAGAGAGAGACCATGTGACGGAGTTGTATGATATGATGGTGTTAAAATAATAGAGGGAGGCTAATACATTAGTGTAATCAGTAGCTCCAAACTAATGTAGATTGCAGTAGAAATCTTGGCAATGAAGTTTCCATAGGACTGAATAGTACAGAGTGTCATATCCAATCACTCTACAGACTGAAGGCCCATAACAACACCCCATTTTATGCTATTGAGTTTCACTCATTTAGAACTGCACCAAAAATTAATAGAAGGGTTCATAAAAGTAGTTCTTTTTATGTCATGAATTAATACTTACGACAATGATCTTCATCCACCCAAGTATCTTTGCAGTCAATCTTCTTATTGCACAATAATGACATATTCAGGCAAGGACCATTTCTACATTTGAAAGTCCCGTCAGGACATGTCCAATTATCTGTGAATGGGTAATGTCATAAAAAGTGAGTGTATTAGGATTTTACTTACAGGCTACCATAATTAACTATGAAATTAAAATATTATGAATACTACACCAATAATGTATAAATTATTGTTTGGTGACATACATGTTCTGTGTGTTATGCAAAAACATTAATTAAGGTAAAAATTATTGATGAATGTGTCAATTTACATAATTATTGAAACCCATGCCAGTGCAAAAATGGATGAAAGAAATCCAGTATCATCCAGTATCAGTATCATCATCCAGTATCAGTATTGATGAATGTGTCAATTTACATAATTATTGAAACCCATGCCAGTGCAAAAAATGAAAGAAATCCAGTATCATGCCATTCACTTTGATTAAAAATACAATTTTTATTAAAAAACTATTAATATTAATGATCATAATGAGGAATATCAAGTAATTTCTCGTGTGAAAAACTATGTGAAATAACCTTGATGGGGTTAACTACTATCAATTTTGGAGTAATGAAATTTACCGTAACAAGTTCAATAAAAGTTTAAAAACATATGAGAGAGTAGTCAAGAGAGAACTGTATTTTGAGACTGATTTTCAGAAAATGCTCTTTATGATTCAATAATAATATGTAGATAGCAATTTGCACAAATTTTCATTCACCGCACTTTGGCATTCCATCTAAACCTAGTACAGTGAAGCCATAACTGATTGCAAATTGCAATTTATTTCATGGGCGGATTCTAAATTTGCTAGTAGCAACTTGGGTACTGCATTCATGTGTATCTGTGGAATCAGCCACATCTTTATCAAAATTGCTTCTTTTGTTGGAGTTCTATATCTTGTATCAATGGAGTGGAACAGAGCAGGAGTTGTACTTTTGATTGGGGATAAACTGATGATGTAAAAATGACTTCTTCTCTTATAAGCTACAATGACCCTATTTATGAAGAAAATAACAAAGTGTTGATTTAAAATGAAGTTTGAATACATCTTGTTGATTAAATTCACATTATAAAAAGTCTATAAAGTCATATCATGTCAAAAATACAGTTGCACAAAACCTCAAAGGCGTGATGCCATGACTTTACACTGCAAATGTGCAAAGCAAAATTTAGTTCACTGAGTTCCCATTATGGAGCAGAAATTAAAATTATTTTGCAGACTTCAACAGCAACATCTGAAGTAGTCAGTGCAGAAATTCTTTATGCAAAGGAAAGGCTTTCCAAAGATTTCCTGTTGCCAGAAATTGCAATGTTATGGCGAGCCTGCAAAAAAATAACAATTACAGGAAGTAACTGACACATAAAGTAAACAAAGCTGACAATGCAACTGAAGTGTAAAAAGTATTTTGTACCTTAAGCTTGAGAATATACTCTCTCTCATTACCATATTTTTGCCCTTGAGTTTGTCCTTGACAGATGAAAGCAACTTAGTAAAATACTCAACACTCATTCATTAAAAAAAGAATAAAATAAAATCAGAATTCATTGGGGTCCTCTGACATGAGTTACTTCTTTATTAGCGTGCAGTACACATCTCAGTCTTCGTTTATTCTTCTCAACCAAAGATACATCCAACTTATTTTTCTTCTTCGTTGTTGTGTTCTAACAAACATTGCCACAGATTCTGCAACTGACAACATTGTACGCTTCATAAGCTGAATGTTGTCAGCTATGATGTACATCCAAAGGTAATACAAACATTTTTGCAGAGGCAGTGGTCCCAGTGGTAATCCCATGAATAGATGAAAGTTCATTGTATTAAACTCAACCAATAACATGTCATTAGTACCAAGTTAGTAAGATGGGAGCATTGCAGCAGACCGTAATGTTTTTTGTGAACTATCAATCATTGTGTAAACTCGGCATTAACCACTCAGCTATCGCAGCCTTATGGGTAACGTGACTGCACGGTCTTGAAACACATTTCCCTCCACAACGCAAACTTCAATTCCGCCTCTATGTCCCTCTACTTAATATGTGTCAAAGTTGTCAAGGCTCTCCAGTATCAGAATAGCACCCCAGTAATGAACATAATGGGAACAGTTCTGCCTTGTACCTCAGGCATAGATGACATAAATATTAAGTAATATGTCAATTTCCTGTAACATATGTTGTTTTATAATATCAAAGATAAGGAATAGAAGGAGAGGCACTGAATTAAAATTTCTGATGCAGCTGGTATTCAAAGCCAGGACCTCCTGTTTACTAGGCAGATGCTTTACCAACTCAGCTATGTCATAATCTCTTTGATATGATGAGACAATTTATATCACAAGGAACTGAATTTTTGTTTGATATTTGTATCATCTATGTCTGAGGGACAAGGTGGGTGCATTCCCATTAACGTTCACTGCTTGGGTGCTATTCCGATATTGGAGTCTTGGTGATATTGATACATATTATGTAGGAGAACTTTGAGGTAGAGGCAAGGAGAGGTGCTGTAAGATAGTCTTGCAGTCGCAGTACCCATAAGGTCACAACAGCTGAACGGGTAAGCACCCGCCTAGTAAGCAGGAGGTCCCAGATTTGAATCCCAATTGCGGCAGAAATTTTAATTTAACACCTTTCCTTCTAGTCAATATCTTTGATACCATGAGACAATATATGTCTCAGGAAATTGAATTAATGTTTGTATCATTTGTCTTTTGTTGAAAGGATGAAAGGATCTGGACCTTATCAACCTACATTAAGATGACAATTTAAACTGTATTGGAATACTATAATAATGACTCTCTCATATAATAAGGCAGTGAAGAAAAGAAAGCTGATAGGAATGGATAGAGTGCTGTACAATGGAAATAAATTTGAAGACAGTATTCTACATATGGATGAAAATATGAGAGAAAGATGAGGTAAGAGTTACGAAACTGTGAGAAGAATTTGACTAAGAGCTGAAAGAGATAAGTCAAAATGAAGGTCCTGAAATAGATGACATTATCTCAGAGGTACTGATGTCTTTGAGAGCCATCCATGACAAAACTATTCCACCTGATGTGTGAGGTTTATTAGGCAGGCATGATACCATCAGAGTTCAACAAGAATGTGTCAATTCCAATCTCAAACATAGTTTGTGCTGACAGTCATGAATATTACAGAACAATAAATTTAAAAAGCCATGGTTTGTAAATTTTAGCAGGAAATATTGACAAAATAATGGAAAAACTGTAAGACTCTGAACTTTGGAAAGATAAGTTTGTATTTAGGAAAAATGTAATGATATTATAGCAATACCGACACTACAGGTTATCTTAGAAGATGAGTCAAGGAAAGGAAATTCTGCATTTGCAGCATTTGTAGACTTGGAGATTGCTTCTGATAATAATGACTACAATATACTCTTTCAAAATTTGAAGATACAAGGAATAAAATGTAGAGAATGAAAAATTACATAGAAGCTTTTTGAAAAGTGGTACTACAGAAAGATTAGACATTTATATTACGTGACTAATGTGGAGATATGTAATAGAATTGTGGAGACAAGAAGTCTGTGGCATATCTTGACTAACAGAATAATCAATTGATAGAGCACATTCTGAGTCATCAATAATCAGTTTTGTATAAGAGAGAAGAGAGGTGGTTTAAAATCGCAAACAAAGACCACAAAACAAGTACAACAAGTACAGTAAGCAGGTTCAAATGCCTATAGGTTATAGTTTTATTTGGAGATCAAGAGCTTGCATGGGATAGAACAGTGAGCGAGTTGCATCAAACAAGTCTTCGGATTGAAGACCACAACAATATTAATATTTCACATTTTGTCACTTTTCAATAAAGCTTTATATGCACTATACTTCTTGTCCCTTTACTTCTGTGATCCTACTGTGAATTTTATGTAATATTTGTATTTGTATATTATTCTTAACTGTCTCCTGTAGAGATACCTGAAGAAAGGCAATAATTACGCAAATTTGTGAATAAATCTGCAACAATGCAACTGGTGGCTATTTTCTTTTCTAACCTATAAAACACAGCTTCTGCCATGGATAAAACATTTGAGTCATGTACTCATCCACTGAACCATTAATGAGAGAATATATTATCTTTAAAAAAATCTGTTCTCCCCTTATCAGAAAATACTATGATTGGTATATTCATAAATGTTTCATCACAATGGGAATAAGAGCTCACCCATTAGTGTATCGATTTCAACACGAGGTGGCTAACAATTGTCACACTTCTAAGTATTAAAGCAAAACCATTACTTTGGTAAGTGCCATACTAAGACTCTGAATTGAAATTGAATGTAAATATTTATTCTACTTTTTACGACAGAAGATTGCTTACTGTAGACAATACTAATTTTAACATCTAAGTTGACAATTTACTTCCTATATCAAACATAGGTGTATATATATCTCTTCTAAAAATTAAAAAATAAATACACACAAAAAAAAAGAAAAAAGAAAAAAAAGAAAAAAGGATTTGTAGTTCACTAATTACCACAGTTAATTAGATGTGATCCATCAGCACATGCAGTGTGTTCAGTACCAGGCTTGAAGCACTGTAGGTCAGCAGATATGCACTGACCATTATTGCAGCGAAATTCATCAGATCGGCAATCTCGCTGAACAGATTCTGTGAAAAGCGTAAGATGTTTCAATTATCATTTTGTGAAGAAACAAAAGCAACATCTCTCTCTCTCTCTCTCTCTCTCTCTCTCTCTCTCTCTCTCTCTCTCTCTCACACACACACACTACAAGTGATATATCTTATAGAAGCTGGAAAGCAAAATCTGTAAACAATTTTTCACTGATGTACGATGGGAGACAAAAAAGATCACCCAGCCCGAATAATTTAAAGTCCAAGAACAAAGCAATGTGCATGTCCTAGTTCCGAAGTGCAATTATTTCCAACTCTATCAGTCTTCAGAGCTTCACCTTGGTATTTGCATCATCAAATAGAAGCAATATAATAGTTAGGGTACAGTATATGCTGAGATTCATAGCAGCTTAACTCACATATCCTTTTTTTTTTTTTGACCACACAGAAGCGGTTTAGGTATAAGAACGCCACATGGCTAGATGTACTACAATGTACTGCTTCTTAAATATGTTTTGTTGGCTGAGTGGATAGTCTGACAGTTTATGAACACAAGGGGTGCAAATTTGAGTACTACTGAAATCAACTTTTTTTCTTTTAGACCTGTGAAGGTAATTTTTTAAACATTAATTCACTACAGATTGTGCAATTATGGGCTATTCTAGATTACACATTATTAAACATATTCCATTTTGTAACAGTCTAAACAACTACACAAATGTTATCCATAGTAAAAATGTTGAAAATGGATGCATGTATTTATAATTACTTCGACTGTCACATGGTGACTCTGTAGTATTAATATAAATGTATCAGCAGATAGGCATAATTTTCTAAGTCCTTAAGTGCAGTTTACACTAGTGAGTGGCTGTGCCTTCCATTATCTGTTGTTTCCAGCTTAATATTAGTTCTTCAATTTTATAGTGGTGCAAATGTTTTTTTCTTGAATTACTTTTGTAATTAAACTATATTGGTTTTACTTTTGTCATTATTCTCTTTAGTAAAATAACTAATTACATTTTGACAATTTGATATCTAAAAATAATCTTTCTTGTAAGGTAATATTCACTTGACCACCCATAACAAAAGATAAACATCCCTGGAGGGCATTTCATCTGACCACCCATAAAAATAATCTTTCTTGGAAAGCTATATTTGACCTGCCATAAGAAAAAAATAAACATCCCTGGAAGGTATTATTCATAAGACATCTGATAAAAATAACAAATACCCTTTCCTTGGAGATTGATAATTGGTATGACCTACCATTAAAATAAAAATAATATAATGTAGGCTACTTATATATTCAGCATTTTGTCCACATGCCATTGACATCAAGAACAGCCCGGATCCTTCGAGGCATAGAATCTACAAGTCTGCAGAAAAAGGCCTCATCCTCAGCAATTCTCTCCCATGTAGAACACGTGTCTGATAAAGATTAGATTATTATAAAACAGAATCTTCTAAAAACCTATAAAAGCCTACAACTTCACAATTTTTAGCAAATTAATATTTGAAATATTACCTGCAAGAGGTCTAAAAATAAATTGACTTCAGTGGGATTCAAACGCACATCCATTACATTCATAAACGTCAACCTATTCACTCACCCAATGAAACATATGTGGAATTCTTATATCTCAATAATTTCTGTGTGTTCAAATAATGCTTTCCAAAATAAATGATATTTGAGTTAAAGTGCAATGAATCTCAACATATACTGTATCTTAACTATTTTATTGCTTCTGTTTGATGATGTAAACAGCAAGCTGAAGCTGCACAGGCTGCTGGAGTTGGTAACACTCATGCTTATGAGTTTAGCTGCCAAATATTGGATCTGGAAAAGAGCTGTTTCAGTTTCAGATTTAATAAGCAGACCTGTTGCTTCTCTTTAATTACCAATAAATATTAAGAGTTAGTCAGTTACCTTCAGGTTCAGTCCAATATCTACATAGTTCTCTATCACTCTAAGAACACTATAACACTTGAGGAAACAGAATCAAATCAACCAGTTGAAAAGTGGGTTGACCAATGCCAAAAAAGTCCAAACCAATATCAAGTGAGGGTCAGTGACATTACCTTACTATTGTGTACTGAACATTTACTTAGTGAATTTCTCATAGCAACTAAACCATGCCTAGCTTACTTTTATAACTTGCTAAATCTCACAAAACTCCCTGCTAACATTCCACAAAAAGCAGAGCCCAAACAACCCCAGAACAATGTGGTTAACCTGTCCTCCAAAAACCTCAATCCCACAGAAGTTTCAGTCATATCCATAGGTTTACGTGCAGCCCTATATTCCAGTTCAACCACATTGGACTTCTTAGAGACATACTCTCCTTCACCTGATCTCTAGGATGGAAACACCAACAATCTCTCTCTAACATTGAAGTCCATCTGTCCTAGTTCAGATTACCATCCCACTGAGATTCCCCACACTCCCACCTAACCACAGCTACTCAACCTACAGGAGTTCCTCACCTCCAACTTCGCATCACCATCCTTCCCCAAGTCCCTTCTTAGGAATACGAACCATTTGGTAGAAGAAATGGGAGCTACACAACCTCATAACACTTCCTGACTTAATCGACCTCCCTGCACACAAAGATTCCACTACAGATCTGATACAAGGCAGTGACAACCAGGCAGAAAATGTCCAACAATTTTCTGATTCTTCCACCTACAAGTTATGTTAGATTGACCCCCATCAGCAAGGTCTAACAATGTCTCCAATTCCTTTTGAAATCCTACATCCCGACCCAGAACTTCTCGCCCTACTCCCTCTCTGTCTTCACCCCAACAACATTCCATACACCCATCCACTATATGCTCTCCAATATCTTCAATCCAAATAATTCTGGGCAACAAACTGTGTCTGGTTACTGTGCCCCCACTGAAAGAATTTCTCCCTCAATGAACAACACTTCTAACCAAATATTGTATATCCTCTCACATGATGGATATCAACCACTTCTTTTACTGACTCTCCAGCATCTCCACCCTTCTATCTCTTCCTTATCACAGTTGACACCCTCTCCCTATACACCTACATCCCATGGTCTTGAAGATCAGAAACACTACCTCTCCAAACATACTTCAGAATCTAAGCCCAACACCGTATTCCATCACTAAACTTCTTATAACATTTAACAATATTTACTTGAAAGTTTGTTGTTGTGGTCTTCAGTCTGGAGACTTGTTTGATGCAGCTCACCATCCTACTCTAACCTGAGCAAGCCTCTTCATCTCCTTGTAAGAAAGGCAATCTACATCCATTTGAATCTGCTTACTTTATTCATCTCTTGGTCTTCCTCTGTGATTTTTAGCCCACACACTTCCCTCCAATGCTAAATTCATGATTCCTTGATGTCTAAGAATGTGTCCTATCAATCGATCACTTCTTTTAGTCACGGTATGCCAGAAATTCCATTTCTTCCCATTTCTGTTCAGCACTTCCTCAATAATTGCATGATCCACCCATCTAATCTTTAGCATTCTTCTGTAGTACCACATTTCAAAAACCTCTATCCTCTTCCTGTCCGCACTGTTTATAGTCCATGTTTCACTCCCACACAAGCCAACACTACACACAAATGCCTCCTCCAAATTTCTCCTTGCTTTCTTTTATAAATTGCTCAAAGTATAAATTGAATAACATTGGAGAAAATTAAAATTCTTCTGAGCTATATGCAACATCATGGTGATAAAACATTCCCAATGTTTCAGATCTGTTACAGGAGCTTTCCTCAAGGAATACTGATGTGTTTCCTCCTGTACTTCTCTTATAAAGCCAATCCTGCCCCCACAGGTAGTTCTGATTGGTTGAAATTAGGTAACAGGAAGGGAAGAAATAACTTTATTGGTGGTTGCATTGATGTTTCTGATAGGTGGAAATACAGGAGAAAGATGCACTTATTGGTGTTTGCATCAGTGTTCTGATTGGTGGAAAACAGGAAGGTATACACTTTTTGGTGTTTGTATGTAAATGGCCAACAACAACAATAACCAAAGTTTCCTGGTCAGCCTAGTTCTTCTAAGTAGTGACATTGCTGACACACTGTCAGGAAAGCTCATCTGTGAAACAAGAGCCCATTGTATTGCTCGCCACAGACCATCACTTTGCCACCAAAACTGGCAGCCAAGACGGTGAAAGTTTGTATCCGCTATTTATTTATTTATTTCCCCATGTTGTAGGGGTGTTTACTAATCTCAATTGCTTCACAAATATTGCTCTTTGTTTTAATTGGCTGATTAGAGAGCACTTGTACATCCTTGAAGTTGATATTGTGGTCACACTCTTCCTCATGTTCTGCAACTCCTGATTTGCTACCCTGCTTTAAACATATGTACCTTTCATGTTCTGTCATTTGTACATGAATAGGCCTTCCTGTTTCTCCAATGTATACCGTCCCACATCCGCAGTTTATTTTATACACACCAGCAGTATTCAGCTTTCCTATGGGATCCTTAGTTGATGTGAGGATATCTTTAATTATGTTATTGCTGGAAAAAACAAGTTTGATGCCAGCTCATCGTATTTCCCAATGTGCTCACTAAACCTCTTAATGTATGGCAAACATGCCACCAGTTAAGTCTTCAACTTCCGTGTCAACTTTGGCCACCTCTCAAAAGACTGAGTAACTATATCTTGCATCGAAGAGCATGCTAGAACCTGTTGTGAGAGAATCAATGCGGGTCCAGGAGATAAAAAGCTGTGCAGTCATAATGACTCTTGTGCTCTGACCTGCAGTGCTAGGTTCCTCAATTAAGGATCCATAGTGCAAACAAGCTGACCATGTTGATCCCAAAGACTATCAATTGTGTTTAAATCTAATGAGTTTTGAGGTCATGGTAGTGTTGCTCTTTAGACCACCCTTATATCCACCTGAGCTATGTAACATGTTGCATTGTCCTGTTGGTAGGTACCAGTGTGCAATGGAAAAACAAAAGGCAGATAGGGGTTGACATGGTCCCAAATGATAGATGCACAGTTGTGGGTATCAGTTGTGTCTTTCAGAATGTGAGGTCAACTATGGAATGTTACAATGATATCCTCCAAACCATGTGCTGTTTCCTTTAGCATGGATACTTCTGACATTCATTGCAGTTCTTTCCTTTCAGATGTTTCATGGCACACATATCAGTAATGTGTCCAATGGAGCGTAAAATGTGATTTATCTGGAAATGTCACCTGTTGCTATTCAGGAAATGTCGAATTGAAGTGTTTGCATTCAAATTCTAATGATTGCACGACTGAATAGTCAGCATGGGGACATGAACTGGATGCTTGGAGAGGCCCATGAGCAGCAATGTCTGCTGAATGATTTTTGAGGAGACACTGTTCATAAGTCCAGCTAATTACTCACCAGTTGCACAAAAATTTACCCATACACAAGTCTGCTATGCTGCTCAACCATGTTATCTGTGGTTTACCTACAGTCACCTCACTGCTACTTTTGGGTACTACCATTTTGCCTTCCATAGGGCCATGGTGCCTGGCAAACAATTTACAAACTTAGTCATTTCAGAAATGCTTCCCCCTGAGTCCTGAAAGCCAATGACCATGCCCTTTTGGACATAAGGTACTTGCATAACAACAATAACTGTACTGTTTTCTGGCACACCCTTGACACCCTTTATATACTTTCCAGTACTAGCTTAGTTGACAGCCACCCATGAACAGTTATTGCAAGTTTACATCAAACATAGCTGGTGGTCACATTAATGACATTACATAATGTTTCATAAAATATAACCTACCACATTCCTCTTCATCGCTGCCATCAAAGCAGTCCACACTGTAATCACACCACCGAGCTGCAGGAATACATTGACCACTATATCTACATCTCTGGTACCCTTCAGAACACCTCAGATTTGCTGAAAAAAATTAGTAAGAATAACAAAAATCACAAGAGCTGTTCAGTAAATAATATTTTATTCTGTAAAGTATATTTGTAAACTATACAATGAAGTAGACAGTCAGTGAGAGGCAAGTATAAGTGTGACATCATCCCCTTATATATCTTGCCCAGTCACAATAATTGACATCAATTCAATATTGTAGACAATATTGTACATGTAATGTAACATGATCAACTCAAGAGCATCAAATAATTTATATTGTGTAAAGTTCATTATTTAGGAAGAGTAACTGGTGCAGGAACCTTGTTTTTGCACATATTCCTGGTGTCAGAGGACTGGACAAAGAATTCAAAGTGAAGTTGAATCTACAGTGTATCATGAAGCAATTATTCCACGAAAATATGTAACTTCTGTGACCTTGACGAATATTAACTTCCACTTTTGGATTGAACTGTGAATGTGTCAAGTTATGCTGTTCCTATCAGATATATTGTAGTTCTGATAATAAACCCACAATATTTTTTACTACTGAACTGTGTTTCATTCAGTAGTATGATCACTCATAACTTCAAGATATATGGTATTAAATGTTTGAAACCTTCTGAAGTTTAATGCCTTATACTACAAAGCTATAAATTCTAGAGTAGAGGCACTGAATATCGGACCTCTAAAAAGACGCTGGAAGTAATTATTTGTAATATTTGGTACAACCTATAAAGTGATGGGACACTAAGGAATGTGTTGCAATGGGTATATACTGGAACAACCATTTAGGCAATCCACAGAACCAGTAACAACTCAGTATCTGTGTGAAGAATGAAAGAACTTAAAAGGGCTTTAACTAGAAGCAAGTGTATCTAGAGCTATTTGTCATAGAATAAGAAAACTATTTTAGTTTTCAACATAATTTTCCTCACAAATAAGAAATGCAGATGATTTTAATAACATTGTAAACTCAATTCATAATTTTTTTCTCATGCTACCAATCATGTTAAAATCTACTAAATACTACATCTACACTTATCTCCATATTCTGTAAACCACTGCTAAGTAGATGGTGTGAGATTACCGCCCATTAGAAATAATGGTAATTAATAGCATTTGATAATTAAACAGTATGAAGTTCACTGCAAACATTGACCATGCCAATGCACCAAATGTTACACAATTTTAATCTTATTAATTATGATAGCAATGTATGTACGCAGTTTGGTGACAACATTTATAGTTAGGCCATAGGCAGAAATTCTTGTTGTGATTTGCCGTGTGTTTGTAGCTGAGGGGAGGCCGGCGAGCAGGCCGAAGTTGGTGGTTTGTTCCAGCTTAGGATTTTCCAGGCTCGTTTCCGGTGAGGGGAGAGAGAGACAATGGCGAGTGCCAGGCGCAGTGCAGTGCACAGCGCGAAATAAAATATTCGAATACTACTTGCATTTGAAGTAATACAATGCAGTTAGGAACCTTTAAGGCCCTCACTACAAAACAGCCTGTTGACAAATAAACAATTTCATACCCGATATGTCTGTGGTACAAGCTAAAACTTACGCAAACAACAAATCTTGAACAAATGTATATGGTTAAATTTAAACTAAGCGTAATACAGAAATGAGTGAGGGGTCATTTGAATTTTCTTGTAGAAATACATTAGATGATATAGTCACATCTGGCGTAATATGTTTCATTGACCCTGAAAACATAATTTCATTATATGAACAGTAATAAATTACCAATGAATACAAGACAGTTACACAACTAGCATGGCAATGTTTGTTTATAAAAATAATACATTAACTATTTCTCATTTTATTTTCAATTAATCTTGTGTATTTTATCTTGAAATATTTAATTATATCACTTATCTGTAATATAAGAAATTGCACGATTATAATAAATAGTGCAAAGGATGTTTACACCAATATAAAAACCTAAGAAGACATTTGTTTCATGTGTAGTGTAATTATTTTGATTTTAACTAAAGTTTTAGAAATGTATTGACTGAGCACTGTACGTTTCGGTTAGAACAGCTCACTTGGGGAAGTTGATGACACAGGGGGAAAAAACCGGCAGTGTGGGCTTTTGGCGCACACGCACGGGCCAGGGAGGAGTCGGGAGCGAGTGGTGTAGCTGGCCGGGTGCGGCATTGCTCTGCACGGTCGGCGTGTGGATCTCCAGGTGGAGACTATAGCATTTTGTGTGGCAATCGCCAGGTGTGGTTGCTCATCGTAGAGTGCACCAAGCTGAATCAAGTGCTATTGTGTGTTGTGAATATTTAGCCGGTGGAACAAGGTGTGCATCGCATTGAATTAAAGTGACTGTGTTTTGTTAATGTAACACGTGTCGTCGCATAGGCATGAACATAAACGGTGTTTGAGACAGGCACATGGTGTGAAAACAATTTGCGATAAATATTCATTTTGTCTGGGGACTCACGATTTATAACTTTATCAAGTAAATGTGTTGACATACAGACGTATCAGCCACAGGATTTTAATACGGTGTAATAAACAACATAAAGTGAACTTTCATGTGTTTTCAAAAATAACAGTTAGTACACCCTTTTCTCACATGAACTTGACTTTATTATGAATTTTTTTTTTTGTTAATCATATGCAGGGAAGAAAAGCTGCGAATGTGTGATATCATCCCCTAGAAAATGAGTCAAACAGTAGCAAGCGCACTTCCAGTGTTTCTGCATGTTTAGGAATTTGGTTCCAGTTGGTGGTTGTGAGTTTTAAAAATTAATCTTTCACTGTTTAAACTCTCACCCCGATCTTTCACCTCGAAATGGCAGGTGGTATTAATTATAAGGAATTTTTCTCATTCAATTTATTTATGTAGTGTGAGAACAATGATTACAAAAGTGTCATGTAACAAGTCTTAATCTTGTCTTCATTATCCCTATGGAACAACATTTATAAAGTTGTTGGATATTCCTTGTCTCATCACTTACAACTGGTTCTTGAATTTTGTAAATAGGCATTGAGAGTCAGCTTCAGTTTTCTCTCTTGGGGGTGTCTCAGGACCAAACAAACTATAACCATTCATGCTGTCTATCTTTTTAAATGTTCAGTATCACTTGTTACTATTTAATATGTTTCCTATTCAGTTAAATACTACTAGGATGTACTGTTTGAGTGTTTTATAAATGGGCTCTTTGTAGGCTGTAGAGTGTATATGTTAGAGAGGATTAACATGTAACATTAATATAACTTCAAAACAGCAAAATAATATTTGAATGTTGCATATAAGGAATACTCTCTCATTTAAGAACATAGTAGTAATAAAAAGGTTTTCATCAGTTTTTCATTTTGTAGGAAACTTTTTTTCCTCCACAATTTTCCCTTTCTCAAAATAAATAAATGTTACTGCCCCTCTCTCTCCCAGTTCACTACCTTGCTGCAATCATGTCAATATTACTACATGAATGTATCTACAATTACTCACAAGGAATAAATGAAACTGTGTAGATATAACTGCAACAATGTTCTGCTCTCAAACATTTCAATACTCTTCTCTCTGAATTCTGAATCAGATCAAAAATAACATTCTTATCATCATCATAAGTCACCGTGCTCATTGCTGAAGATCATGACCCCATGAGCCAAGCATCTCCATCCCGGACGGTTGTCAGCTTCTCTCAGTGCCTGCTGAAGAGGTAGACCGGAGATGATCTTGATTTGATCTATCCATCTGCTCGCTGTTCTTCCTCTTGGTCTAGTGCCCTCGATCTTTCCTTGTAAGATTTTTCTTTAGATTTTCTGCATCTCTTCTCACAATATGGCCAAAGAACATGATAATTTTTTTGGAAACTCGAGAAGAAAGGCATCTGGAGATATTGAGTTGTTCAATAATGGACACATTTGTTCTTCTTTCGGTCCATTTTATGCATAGCTTCCTACACCAGCACCAAAGCTCAAACGCATCAATGCACTGTTTGTCTCTGGCCTTGAGTGTTCATGTTTCACAACCATAAAAAAAGACAGAAAACATGAGTGTTTCAACTATCCGGATCTTGGTGCTATTTGTTATTGCTCTGCTCTGCCAGACCTTCGTGAGCTTCGTCATAGCCACTCGTCCTAGTGTGAATCCATCTTCTTGTCTCCTCTTCAAAACTACCCTTGCTGAAGATGGTTGACCGAAGACAGATGAAGAACTATACGACTTCCAGTTCCTCGATCAATTAACATTATTTCAGCTCACAATTAAATTGTTCCACTCTCCTACCTCAACCTCAAACTTAGTGCTACAATGGGTGTCTACCATAAGTTCCACAGTACATTTTTCTTAAGCAGTATAGGTGTATGTGTATAAAGTTTGGTTGCAGCTGCTCTGGCATTACTGAGTCATGCCACTTTTAAATAAGCGGCCTTCCAAAGTTGTAATGTAAAAGCTTGCTTTGCACTCATGTGAAAATACAAGGATGCCAACATTCTTTGACAATTTGGTAGTGTTCTTACTTTTTGTATCTGTGTATAAGCATTTACACTAAATGAGCATTATGAACATTATTAGGCAGTTACTGTGTGTGTGTAAGAGAGAGAGAGAGAGAGAGAGAGAGAGAGAGAGAGAGAGAGAGAGAGAGAGAGAGAGAGAGAGAGAGAGAGAGAGAATCCCATGTATATGGTTCTACCAGTTTTCAATTATTTATACAAGAAAACCTGTTGTGGAAAGAGGTCCTTTAGTTTTGTCATATTGGAACAATACATTTTTTTTTCCTTTGTTGGTTGTTTTCATTTGTACACCATCTATAACTGTATACTACAGAGCTTTACAAACCGGGCGTCACATAGTAGTATCAAGGATGTCGCGAGACTAACAAATTTAGACTCAAAACAAAAAAAAACTTGTCATAAAATAACACAAAATATCCTTCTCTTCATACTACCCTGAAGACTCGCCTGCAGCTAATCATCCTTCTCTTCATTCAGTGCACCACAGATCACGTATTAAAGGAATGATTGGTGCACATTAATTGTGTGCTCAGCTGCTAGGCAGCAGCTCTGCTTCAGCAGCAGTAGACAGGGTTCGTTCAAGCAGCTGCCAGTTGCCAGACTCCAGCTTGCGCAGAGCTGCTGCTGATAATGGATAACAGCTCTTTCCATGCGCAGTTTGCTGGAACTGGCAGCTGCTTCAATGAACCTTCACTGTACCCTGCTTTCCTTCTCAAAAAGCTGCACCTGAGCGTTTTTTCATTGATTTATCAAAGCCACGTCACCCTCTGTAGCGTTTCTCACAATTAAATGTCAATCAATGACACAGTGGCTGTAATAGCTGTCACATATTCTAAAAGCAGCCACAATTCTCCACTGACTAAAGTTATTCATTAGTGATGTTTAGTATGGATTATGGCCGAGTGATTAACGGAGAGTAGCATTTTAAATGCAGTGATCGTTGGTCCGAACCTCGGTATGTGTTAATATTTTCTTCTCTCAGTTTCCTGTATGTAACAGATTCTGGGATCAGGAATGACATTCATATTCTTACTTGTCACAAATATCCATTTTTTCTGAATATGTTGGGACTTCCAAGGCAGTGGTGAAGCAAGAACCTAACAATAGAACTTAATTAATAATTAATCACTTGTCATAAATACACCATCTTTATTTCTGAAAATAATATGATAATATTGAACTGAAAGGGAACAGCCACTGTGCTGTCTAAATCAGAAATGTGAGCAGCTAATTTCCAGATGCCATTTTCAATCGATCCAGCAAACCTTATCTGGTCTTGACATGTACACACGACAGCGAGAAATAGTTTCCAAAATTCAGTTTTCATGTTTCGGAAGTTGGGTCGCATGTAGAAGAAGCAAGTATTACTGTTTGAGTTAGGCATTATTGTCTGCAGTGTTACTCTGTTGTACATCTCCGTAGTTCCTAATGTTTCCTTTTCTTGCAATGAGTGTACGTAATTGCTGCAGTCAGGAGCAGCATTAAAGATGTCAATCCGTACGAGGACTTCAGTTTCGTTTACAAACTACATTTAAGCGATACTTTATTTCTTTCTCCCCCCCCCCCCCCCACCTACTAGAACCATCTAAATTCTACCATATGTATTCCATGAGGGAAAGTTTGGAAAGCACTGGTATACTGGAACAAGGAAAGTACATTTATGCCTTTCAGTGATTAAGTCAAGATCATTGAGAAAATTAACTCTTTAATATGGAGTCAGTGAAGATGCTGTTGGTGATTGTGAAACAATTTTCTTCTAAGGAATGATGACTGTAAGAGTTAGAAGAATGATAATCTACCAAAGATGAGTCACACCAATTGCTCTGGTATACTTGATACCACCATGTACTGTGGGAAACAATATTAATGCAGTGGTTGAGAGTGGAGGAAGACAGAGTCATGGTCTTCCCCCAATGTTATTCAATCTACACATTGAGTAAGCATTAAAGGAAAATTTTTTGGGGTAAAAATTATATATTTTCCTGGGTTTAATTACGCTTTTTTGGGTGAAATACACTTTCTCCCAGGTAAATTATGCTTTTTCTATTACAAGTGATGATATCTTTGCTCATGTCAGGATAATTTCTCGATTCTTTATTAGGCGTAGATCTTCTTAGTGATGAAAAGCACTTATGATGTCACCTAATTGTTTTTTGGAACGATGTCACAATTGATGGGATGTTAGAACAGTCAATCATGAATCAGGTGGATACGGCCAGTGAGAATGAAATGAAAGTGGTTTCATCAACTTTTGTGAGGCACATGAATGTAAAGTAATTGTTTAGATGTAAATGTATAATGGTAGTAAGCTAGGCAACTCTATTTTTTAAACAATGAAAAATGGTTGTAGTACTGATTCCAATTCAGGTAATTTATATATCAACATTGTTCTTTGTAATAGTGTAATGGTTAGTTGATATCCTATTAGTAAATTTATCTTTCTTTTATTAATCATGTACCGGTATAATTTTAATGTGGTGCAGAATTACTTTTGTTTCTCTCAAATGTGTAAAAAAATAACTGAAAGTAGTATGGTATATGTAACCTTTATAATGATGGTTTTTGGTGTAGCATGTGAAGTACTGCACAGTACTGTCACATAACAGATGACAAATCTACAATTTTACTCACAGCAATTCATTTCATCAGTCTTATCCCAACAATCAAAATTGAGGTCGCAGACCTGTTCCAATGGAATACATTGCCCACTGGCACAAGTGTATTCTTTTACTGAGCAATCTCTTTTTCCTGAAACAAAGAAGGAAAAGCAACCTTATGTTAATGTAGCACAGTTTGCTAGTACACCTAAAAATACTGGTGATGTGGGAGAATGAATTTATATCATGTCACAATCAAGTAATTGAAAATACTTATAATAGATGTGCTTAATTTATGTTTCATACAATGAAATACGGTACATGTCGAAGAGCTGAAGAAATATTAATTTCTTTGATGCTGAATAATGTAATCACTATAGTTTAGTAGTAGGACATGGAGCTGTTGTATAGAAGGATGACATATCGAGCTTATATTGTAGGCATTATTTTTACTTTCTTGTAAACAGAGAAATGTAATCTCACAAAGACTTATTTATGAAGAAATGCTTGTAACAATCCCTCCTGGTTGATTAGAATAATTTATAAAATCTTGCTTAACACAAACCCACAAATGGTTTTATTATTCAAATTGCATGTTACAGTTTTTTTACTTTCATGTAAACAGATAAATGTAATGTATACCAAGCTGGAGTGGCCAGAGATGGTGGTTGTGCGTGTATAGTTGTTGGAGTGATTGTGATTGTGTGACTGTGTTTCTTTTTCTGATGAAGACGATGCACAAAAATTGAAGTTGTGTGGCTGTGGTTGTCTACTTTTCGTGCCTGTCAACAGCTGAGTGAGCCTCTTTACAATGGGTTGTTATCTATTTTCCATTATTGAAAAAATGAAAAAAATATAGGTGTTGTGTCCCTATGGACATCCAAGTACAAGAAAACATTGTCTAGAACTATGAAGTCCCTTAAAAAAGGACATATGCAATAAAAATGTTTACACTATTAGCCCACCTGTTACGTATGTGCATTACCCATCAGTAGGCCTACAGCAATTTCTAGAAGATGAGAACTATATACATAACAATAGATATGTAAGTCTGTTTACAATATGAAAGTCAATGTTATACAATCAGCTGTAAAATATCATGATGTTTAGCTTGTTGTTCACCTGAAAAGCCAACCAACATTACAACTATGTCTTTATTAACATGATAGGATATTACATCCATCCTACCTCAAAGTCCGTAGGTTGTTGTGTCTGTTGGTGCTATCAGATCTTAGGCAGGCACATTGAAAGTTACTTTTGATCTAAATGTCATATAGTACAAAAATTGTGCTGACAGGTCAGAAACTATATCACATATCTTCTTGCTGTTATTGAATTCAAATAATGAAAAGTTCAGGTTATAATAAATAATATAGTGATTATATATTACAACTCACCATGAAGATGATCAATGAGTGACTGAGATGTGCATAAAATGGCTATCACATCACCTAGCTTTAAATTTTCAGCCACAGCTTTCATCAGAAAAAGAGTACACACACACACACACACACACACACACACACACACACACACACAAACATTCACCCAATCACAACTCAGCCACACATGGCCTATGTCTGGATGCTGCAGCTTGACTGACAATTTAATGGTGAGTGGGATGAGAAATGGACAGAGAAAGAGGTGACTGCTGGGCAAGAATTGGGCATAGAAAGATTTGCACTGACTGATAGAGAAATTGTGTGATACAGCTTGGAATTCAGTGAGGGAAGAGGGGGAGCGGTTCAAACAGGGGACGAGCAGAAAAGAGTTTTGGTAGCATGCAGTTGAGAGAGAGAGAGAGACAGGAGGTGTAGGATTGAGAAAAGGGAGGGGGGCATAACAGTTGAGCGAATAAAAATTGAAAATAATATTGCTAAAATTTTCCAAGCTATTATGCTGTGGTCTTGTGGATTTGTTAATAAAACCCAACATTTCATCCGCATCTGCCGAGGACAATCTCAAAAGGTGATCAGGACTCTACTGAATGTCCAATACACACCCTGGCTCGCTTTTGACTGCAGTCAAATCCCATGTATGTGTCCTCGAAAGCAGAGGTGTGACATCAGATGTTTTGGATTGGCATGCACAATTCACCATTGTTAATTGCCGTTGTCCATTGCTGGAAGACTATTACATTTCTTCTTCGAAACCGTAATCCAGATTCCATTGAGTTTTATACCATCCTCCATCCTATTGAAATTTTTGGGGTGTTTTCCATTATGCGAAGGCTTAACGTACAGTCTTTCATGATATCCATTTGTGGCTGCCAAAACGTGAGTCTTATCAAATTGAATAAGGTGATCTCCTGATTGAAATACAAATGATCTTTCAATCTCTCCCTTCTACACCTACCCACATGCTCTTGTAATTGTTTTTCGACTGTTCTTTTTGTAGTACCCACATATACATCTCTACAGCTACATGGAATCCTATAAATTCCTGCTTTTTCCGGCTGTTTGCGAGTATCCTTTGCCAATTTCAGGTGATCCTGTATCTTCCAAGTATGTTTGTATATTACAGCGACATTCCATTTCACCAAAATTTTACTGATGCAGTCAGTGACGTCCTTAATAAAAGCAGGAAGACTTTAGATATCACAGGAACCTTTTTACCGTTCTGAATTTTTTGTGGCGGTATCCAGCCACTCTTTAGCTCTGTGGATGAACAGCCTTTCTTGAGTAAAGCATTAGTCAGGTGTTTTAATTCTGTGTCAAGTTGTTACGGTTCGCAGACGTTTCTTGCTCTGTCATCCAATGTCTTTTGTTATGCCCCACTTAAGAGCCACGATCCCCTTGAGAATTTCCTCCGCAGATAAGGATGAAACTTTGGGTTTTATTAACAAATCCATTTTTATTAACAACCGTGGCATAATAGTATGGAAAATTTAATCAATATTGACAAACTACATTTACATTTACCCAAGATGTAATGATACCTAATGTTAGGAGATGCATTAGCTGGTCTCAACGCAGTAATAGTCCATGATAAAAAAAAAAAATAAAAAAAAAATAAATAAATAAAAATAAAAAAAAAAAAACCCACTGTTATTCAAGTATCAATTTATGAACACATTTTAATTTTAAAATGAGATCACATCATGTGTTTATTGTTCTGTTTCATGAATGCCTTAGCAAATAATTGGCTTCTGATAACTTACTTCACCTCCACACCATACGTTTTCACCACTGAATGTATTCAGCACAGAGTCAATAGCCTTGGAATGAAGAAGATGCCAGAAGCCACAATTAATTACTATGACCACTACTCAATAATAATGAAGAAATGACAGAAAATTTATGTAACAAAACCTTTCAATTATAATTTGAGACCTGTACAAATCTTATTGTATATGACACATATATGCAGCCTCCATAGAACATTCCTCTCCACTGTCTCCATAGAATGTTTCTCTCCACCAGAACCACGTACCACGACCTTTTATCTACTCCCTAAAATCCATAAAGAGTACCATCCTGGCCATTCCATTGTAGCAGGCTTCAAAGCCCCAATGTATCTCACCTCTGGTAAATCAACATCTCCAACCTATAGTCTGAAGGCCCCATCCTACATGAAGGACAAAAATTCACTTTCAGGAACACATCAAATGCATCCCTATTCCCCTACCACATGAAGGCTTCTTTGTCACTATAGATTCCACACCCCTCTACACCAACATCCCCCACACCCATGATATATCAGCCCTAGAACACTACCTTTCCCAACACCCATCCTAAAGTCTCCCAAAAACTTCATTCCTTGTCACACTTGCTAATTTCATCCTCACCAACAATTATTTCTCATTTGAGGGCCTGATCTACACACAAATTAGGGCGACAGCTGTGGGAACCACTATAGCCTCTTCCTATGCCAACATTTTCACGGACCACATGGAAGAGGCATTCTTTTAGATGCAGCAGTTTCATCCCCCGCTTAGTATAGATTCATAGATGACACCTTTGTGGTCTGGGCTCATGGTGAAGAAACTAGTCTGAACTTCCTTCAAAACATTTTCTGACTTAAAATTCACATGGCCCTTCTCTAGAACTCAAGCAACCTTCTTTCATGTTGGCCTTCACGTTGCAGGGGTCCTAGATCCACACCTAAGTCCATATTAACGCCACAAACATCAGTACCTCCACTTTGATAGCTGCCACCCCTTCCATATCAAACGATTCCTTCCCTACAGCCTAAGCATATATAGGAACTATCTACTCCAGTGACAAATCCCTCATAATCTATAACAACAACCTCTCCAATGTGTTCCTCTACCACAACTACCCAAGAGACCTCATCAAAAAGGAAATCTCCTGAGCAGTCCATTCCTTACATTTGAGCAACAATGTTCCTAACACCATACCACCCAGAATAATTCCCTTAGTTACATAGTAACATCCCAACTTACAATGCATCAACAAATTGCTCCGGCAGGGCTATGAATATCTCATGTCATGTCCTGAAATGAGATTATCAGTCCAAAGCATCCTTCCCACACTACCCAGAGTAGCCTTCCACCTACTCCCAATCTCCGCAACATCCTTGTCAAATCTTACAACATTCCAAAACCACTCCCTACCTAATGGTTCCTATCCCGGTAACCAGTACCGTTGCAAAACCTGTCCCATGCCTTCTCCCACAACTATATGCTCCAGCCGCACCACAAGAAAAAAACTTATCCCATTCAAAGAAGGGCCACATTCAAAACAATGCGTGTCATACCAATAACATGTGTCCACTGCACTGCCTTTTATGGTGGTATGCTGAATGCATGAAGGGTCACAGTCGGACTGTGCACCTTGGGGACACCCAATATCCTGCGACAGAGCCCTTCAACATGACTCCAGGGACCAGGTAAATTTTTGGTTAGAGAAGGAGTTGAAGTCTTGAAGGAAGTTCAGAAGAGTTCTCTTCACCATGAGTCCAGACCACAAAGGGGTCATCTATGAATCTATACTACACCAGAGGGAGCAACTGCTGTGTCTTAAGGAATGCCTCTTCCATGCAGTTCATGAAGACATTGGCATAGGAAGAGGCCATCATACGGCTACCCGGAAACTGTCACATAACACCAGTCCCTCAGAGCTATGGAGATGGAAACTTACCCTCTAACATATCCCATCCTCCTGCCGGCCTAAATCTACACTAACCTCTCCCCTTCCTCCAATCACAACTAACTTATTCGTTACTTATTTTTCGTCCCATTCCCTGCTTTCTTCTTGTATACGTGGGGCATTTGAAAAGTCCATACAAAAATAAAATGGGGAAAACCATTTTTATTTTTTGACATTATCTCCTTTTAGACTTGTACACTTCGTCAAATGCTGATCTAATTTGTTGATCCTTCCAAATAATATGAATTGTCCAAGCCTGCAAAACAGCTATTAGTTTCTACAATCACCTTCTCGTTTGAGTGAAATCATTGTCCCACCAGTCTTCAAATTGTGGAACAAACAGTAGTCCGAGGGAACCAAGTCTGGAGAATAGGGGAGATGTGAATTGAGTTGATCCTATTTCTAATAATTTTGCAACCACAATTGCTGATGTGTGTGCTGGTGCAATGTCATGATGGAAAGGGACTCTTTTGTGGGCCAATTGCCGACAATTTTTTTTTTTTTTCAGCTCGGTTTTCAAGGGGTCTATAAAGGCTCAATAATATGCACTTGTAACAGTTTTACACTGCTCCAAATAGTCGATGAGCATTATCGCTTGTGTATCCCAAAAGACCTGTGCCATAACCTTTCTGGCCGAAGGACTGGTCTTCGCCTTTTTAGGTGCAGATTCTCCCTTGGTAACCCATTGTTTAGATCAGGCATGGCCAACATTTCCGCCCGGCAGGCGAGCCCACAGGTGGAGTACACTGTAGGTGATCATCCCGGCCGTGACCATGTGTTGCTACTGCCCCACATGCTGCTGCGCACAGTGCACGGGGCAGGGGTGCGGAAAAGGCCGCACGTGTGCGGCGGTGTGAGCACAGCGAGCGCACCCGTGACGCGGTGTTTGGGCATGCCTGGTTTGGAGTATATTAATGTATCCATGTTTCATCAATAGTGATAAGCGAGCTTAAAGTCTTGCAGATTCTTCCTGAACAGGTGCAAATCTTCCTTGCAACACTTCACACAATTCCATTTTTGTGCAAGCGTGAGCAGTCATGGCACCCACTTGTGAATAGCTTTCTCATGTCCAAAAGTTTATGCAAAATATTATGTACACATTCATTCGAGATACCCACAGCACTAGCAATCTCATGCACCTTAACTCTTCTGTCATTGATCAGCATATCATGGATTTTACCAATGATTTATGGAGTCGTAACCTCCACAGGGAATCCAAAACGTTCAGCGTCACTTGTGCCTATATGGCCTCTCCGTAAATTTTGAAACCACTTATAAACTGTTCAGAGTCACCATAATGTTTATCAAGCTTCTCTTTAGTGTCCTGAGGCATTTTGCCTTTCATAGAGTAATGTTTAATCACCAAAATGTTTTCGTCCATTCTTTGACAATCATTTGACTTCCTTGATTCACACTAATGCCAAACGCAAAGAAATAGACCAATATGGCTGGAACTTGGCGTGCCTTCTTTCCAAATATGCTACTAACTATATATATGTACACAAACACACACAGGGTGATGTCAATAATCGAGGAGGCCGATAGTTAACAACTCACTGTAAAGAGGCTCGCTGAGCTGCTGACAGGCATGAAAATAGATAATCACATACACATAACTTAAATTTTCTGCCATGGCCTTCGTCAGAAAAAGAAACACACACAATCACTTGGACAACTATACACACATAATCACCATGTCCAGCGGATTTGAGTCTTAATTGAGGAAACATATTTTGTACAAATTGTTACACACTGAGCTATAAACAAATTTGTTTTCTGCATGTTCCTATGTCAATAAATGACAGTGCAACTGAATGGTAAAAATCTGGAAATATGAAGTGGGCTTTTTGGTACTGTTACTGTGTGCCAACATTGATCATGGGGATGGTTCCTTTCCCTATGCCAACTAGCCACAATACATTAATACCGGCCAGCGAAAACGGTTTGAGATCAATGTGAGTGCTGTCATTGCTCGCAGTGTCACACAACCGTAGCTTGACGCCGCATGCATCGCCTTCTCATGAGCAGCTAGACTACCTACAACGCTTGCCAATCTGTCCTCTTGGCCAATGTTGGCGCACAATTAACACCCAAAAGACCACTTCATATTTCCAGATTTTTACCATTCAATTACATTGTCATGTATTGACATATGAACATGTGAAAACGAATTTATCTTTGTAGTTCGATGTGTGGCAATTTGCATGAAATATTTTTCCTCATTTATGACTCACCCTGTGTATATATACAAACAAATGCTAAGCTTTCGCAACACAAGGTTGTTTCGTCAGAAAAAGAGGAAGGGGAAAAAGGAAAGACTGCAGGTTTTAAGGGAGTGGGTGAGGAGTCATTCCAATCCCGGGAGTGGAAGGACTTGGATTAGGGGAAAAAAAGGACAGGTAAACAAACACCCACACCCACATACACACCAATGCAGACACACGTAAAAAGCAAAGAAGTTGAACATATAAACACTCAACATTGTTTGATTCACTTCCCTTTACTTTACTGTTTACCTATCCTCTTTGGCATGGCTCAGTACTTGAAACACAGTGTCTCTGGCTTCCACCTTGTGACCCAGGTTGTAAATAACCTTCACCTTCTGATTCCTATTCCCTTTTTCATCCATCTTCTCCTACCTGATGAAGCAACACAGTTCCAAAAGGTAATGTCCTAGTTTATCCTCTTGATTTTCGTTTATTTGTGTGACTATTGATGGTAAAGAACTAAGATACCTCTATTTATGTTGATGGACAGAAATGGTAACTACTGTGAAAACAAGGGAAACAACATATGACTAAGAAAAATTGACAAATCTGAAATTAGAGCAGCAAAACTCAAAGCACATGAAGAGGAAATTTCAAATTCTAAAAATAAATGCAAATGTAATGAAAAGTGAAATAAATGTAGGAAAGGAAGAAATCACTCTCTTACTTAACTCCTTGTGAATACTTTGTAAACTGAATAACTTCCCTTTTAACATAAAATTACACACCTGATGCTGAAACAGAATAAAACAAATGAAAGAGGCTCTTGGAGAAAAATGAGTGCTACAGACATTATTAACTCAGTAAATACATTGAATAGTTCCAAAACAGAGGACTGCTACAGATTCTGTAACTGTTCTAAAATGTATAATTAAGGAAAAGAAAGTGCCTCTGATATATCTTATAAACAAAATTATAAATATTGTTAAAAACGAGATAGAATGGCTGGCCAGTACTTACCATTCTCCTGTACCGCCGATAGTCACACAAATGAAGAATCAGAAAAAAGGGGACAAAAAGGACAAGCTTTCGGAACACAGTTCCTTCGTCAGGTGGGAGAGAAGAGAAGAAGAAAGGCTGGGAACAGAAGGGAAAGGTAGTTCACGACCTAGGTCATGAAGGTGGTGTTTCAGGAGTGTGGATGTCAGAGATACTGCATGTATGTACTGAGCCAAGCCAGAGAGGATAAATATAACCAAAGAGGAAAGATCAAGTAGTAAAGAGAAGAGAAGATGAGTGAAATTATTGTCAAACATACCCAAATGCTAAAAATTACAATTAGCCTACTGTTCTGATATTCAAAAAGGGTGACAGACACAAACCAGTTAACTATGAACCAATAACAATAGTCTCCAAAAACCAAAAATTATAGAGAACCGCATACATGTACAGATCTACAAGCATTTCAAGAATAATGAATTACTCAATGAAAGTTAGATTGTATTTAGATCAATCTACCAACCATAAAAGCTATCTAAAAGTCTGATAACTGCCATTAATTATGTACATGGAAGGAAAGAGACCCTGTGTGCTACATGTATAGACCTAATTAAACCTTCTGACTCTATATAACGCAATGTTATTAATAAAATAAAATGAAAAAATAAAAACTACAATACTGTGATACTATAGGTAAAGCATTAAATTTATTTAAATAATATACATGCAACAGGCAACAATCAATATATGTCGAAAAGGATTAGATTAGATTAATACTTGTTCCATAGATCATGAATACGACACTTCGTAATGATGTGGAACGTGTCAGTTAAATGAAGTGTGTCTATACATAATATTACATGACACTCAATATTTGCATATTTTTTTTATTTATTTTTTTTTTTATTTTTTATTTATTTATTTATTTATTTTTTATTTTTTTTTTTTTTTTTTTTTAAGTTTTTCCTAAAGTACTAACTTTTATCTAGAAATTCATCTAATGTGTAGAAGGAATTGCCATTCAGAAATTCTCTTAATTCATTTTTAAATGCTAGTTGGCTATCTGTCAGAATTTTGATACTACTAGGTAAGTGACCAAAGACTTTTGTGGCAGAAAATTTAACCCCTTTTTGTGACAGAGCTAAATTTAACCTTGAATAGTGTATGTCACCCTTTCTCCTAGTGTTGTAGCTATGCACACTGCTGTTACATTTGAATTCAGTTGGATTGTTAATAACAAATTTCATAAGTGAATATATATATTGTGAAGCTACTGTGAAGATTCCTAAATCCTTAAACAAATGTCTGCAGGATGATCTTGGGTGGGCTCCAGCAATTATTCTGATGACCCGCTTTTGGGCAATGAATACTTTCTTACTAAATTATGAATTGCCCCAGAATATGATGCCATAAGAAAGCAGAGAATGAAAATAGGCATAGTATGCTAGTTTACTGAGTTGTATATCACCAAAGTTTGCAATCACCCTAATAGCATAAGTAGCTGAGCTCAAACGTTTCAGCAGATCTTCAATGTGTTTCTTCCAATTCAACCCCTCATCAATGCATAAACCTAAAAATTTTGAATATTCTACCTTAGCTATAGATTTCTGGTTGAAGTCAATATTAATTAATGGTGTGATGCCATTTATTGTGTGAAACTGAATATACTGTGTTTTTTTCAAAATTTGAAGAGAGTCCATTTACAGAGAACCATCTAATAATTCTCTGAAATACTTCATTGACAATTTCATCAGTTAATTCCTGTGATTCGGGTGTGATAGCGATACTTGTATCATCAGCAAAGAGAACTAGCTTGGCATCTTTATGAATATAGAAAGGCAAATCATTAATATATATTAAGAACAGCAAAGGTCCCAGTACGAACCCTGTGGCACCCCATGCTTGATAGTTCCCCAGTTTGAGGACTTGGCAGTTTTTTGTATATTATGTGAATTACTTATATCAACTTTCTGAACTCTTCCAGTTAGGTATGATTTAAACCATTTGTGCACTTTTCCACCCATACCACAGTAGTTAAGCTACTAGAAGAATTCCATGGTTAACACAATCAAAGGCCTTTGATAGATCACAAAAAATCCCAACGGGTGATTTACGGTTATCCAAAGCATTTAATATTTCATTAGTGAAATTGTGTATTGCATTTTCTGTTGAAAAGCCTTTCTGGAAACCAAACTGACATTTAGTTAGAACTTTATTTTTATTAATATATGAAGTTACTCTGGAATACATTAATTTTTCAAGAATTTTTGATAGAGCAGTCAGAAGTGAGATTGGGCGGTAGTTGTTGACATCCAATGTATCACCTTTTTTATGAAGTGGTTTGACAATAGCATATTTCAGTCTATCAGGGAAAATACCCTGCTCCAGTGAGCTATTACAAATGTGGCTAAGAATCCTACATATTTCTTGGGAACAAGCTTTTAATACCCTGCTGGATATGCCATCAATGCCATGAGAGCTTTTACTCTTGAGGGAGTTTATTAATTTCCTAATTTCAGATTGAGAGGTGGGTGGGATTTCCATTGCATCAAACTGTCTAGGTACGCCCTGTTCCATTAACTGCCTAGCTTCTTCTAATGAACATTTGGATCTTATATTCTCCACAACATTTAAAAAATAATTATTAAAAGTGTTTTCGACTTCTGACTTTTTGTTTGTAATTTTTTCATTCACTTTGATGGTAATGCTGTCTTCCTGTGTTCTTGGTTGCCCTGTCCCCCTTGTTATAATATTCCAGATTGTTTTAATTTTATTATTTGATGTACTAATCTCAGACATGATGCACATGCTTTTGGATTTTTTAATAACTTTCCTTAATACAGAACAGTAGTTTTTATAATAGTTGAGTATTACTGGGTCACTACTCTCTCTTGCTGTCAGATACAGTTCCCTTTTCCGGTTACAAGATATTTTTATACCTTTGGTAAGCCATGGTTTTTTGCTTGGTTCCTTACAATTAAATTTGACTAATTTCTTGGGGAAACAGTTATCAAATACCCTTACAAAAGTTTTGTGTCCCGACTTCGTCGCCGCTTTTGTGTCCCAGCCTCGTCGTAGGTGTCGGTGGCCGGGTGGATGAGACCGACACGCTGGTGCAGGTACGGAGGGGAGCAGCCAGAAACTATAAACACTCGAGTAAATTAGAAAGATATATATTGCACAGAATGTAACAATACTTAACTTTTACATAGTACTGCAGAACGTTGATACATAGTTGTTAGAGGCCTGCCTAGTGCCTGTACAGTAGCAAAGTCTTCAAGGGTGCCTATCTGATTACGAAGGTCCTAACTCGTTGCTATCTCAGTCCGAAGTGCTATATATTTCCGTGGTGGCCACGAGCGGGGTTCCAGCAGAGGGCGCTCGTGGCTGTCGTCCGAAGAACGCCGCGCCGTGCATGCGTGGCGGCGCGCGGCGAAAGTAGGTGGCGCGCACTTTGTACTTGTGCGACACCACAAAAAGTATCATGAAATAAATTGTATTTTAAATTAGCATCAGATTCCTTGTAGACTTCATCCCAATCTAACTGCTGAAGACTTTCCGTGAAATTTCTAATTGTCGATTCATTAATTGTACGAACAACTTTGGAGGACTGATTCAAATTACAGAAAGGAGATATATCATATAATGTAACTAGCTGTGCATCATGATCAGAAAGACCATTCTCAACAGGACATGCACTAATGTTGTTAAACCTATCTTGATCTATAAAAAAATTGTCTATCAATGTGCTGCTGTTCTTTACTACCCTAGTAGGAAAATCAATAACAGATCTCAAATTGAAAGAACCAAGTAAGACTTCCAGGTCAGTCTTCTTATTACACTCTTGCAGTGAATCAACATTGAAATCCCCACATACAATAATTTGCTTCCCCCTATCTGACAGAAAGCACAACAAGGCATCCAAGTATTCCAGGAATAAATGAAAGTTTCCTGAGGGAGGCCTATACACTGTGACAATTATAAAAGAACCACCCTTCAGTTTAAGCTCACAGGCACATGCTTCTATGTGTTGCTCTATACAAAAATTTTTTGTTTCTAAATTTTTTACACTGTGACAATTTTGGACATAAATGGCAACTCCTCCCCACACCTTCTTTTCTCTACTTGCATGTGCTGCTAGTTTATACCCACTAATATTTACTTTATTCATATCAGTGATAATGTGATGCTCAGACAGGCATAGTATATCTATTACATTGTCAGCTTCTATAGTTTCTAAACAAATCAGGAGCTCATCTACTTTATTCTTTAAAACCGCAATATTTTGATGAAAAATACAAACATTATTTTTTAATTTACTATTGTTAGAATCTTGTGATATTTTAACAGCTTTATTACCTGCCTGTCTGGGCTTCTCATTGGACACTGAACTTATCCTAAAAAAGAGGTACTCCCAAGAGTTGCAGTGTCCCCCCTTATAGATTTTCCTATCAACCCAGCCAGTTTTCCCTTCCCTTTCCTATTGAGGTGCAGGCCATACCTAGTAAAGTCCCACCTATCAATAGCATCAACAGGTACCAAACTAATGTCCGACAGAGTGTCCGCCCTGCGCAGCTGATCTAACTCCATGTTGACCCTCCTTACAGAGCTATTCAACCGAGGCTGATCATACCGCATGAAGGCAGGCACCATCCAAACATTAGTATGGTTTGCTGCAGTAGCTATTTTCACCAGGTCACACTCAATATTGTAGCCCTGATCCCTATCAATACTGTTTCCCACACCACCCACTATCACCACATGATCCTCCTTAGTAAACCCTTTGCACAATGAATCTAAATCCTCTACCACCTGGCTCAGACTTGCACTGGGCTTAAAAAAGTTTGTGACCTGGTACCTGTCACCTAATTTTTCCTGCACAATTTGGCCCACACCTCTCCCGTGGCTGCTACCTAGCAACAGAACTTTCCTCCTACGTTCTACTTTTTTTGAAACCTTTGGTTTCCTAATGAAATTCTGTTGCTCCTTAATTACACCTACATCTACTGGAGGCTCTTCCTCGTTAGACTGTGGCAGCAAGGCAAACCTATTGTTTGTGCCAATGATAAAACTGTCACACACTGTACTCTTACTGAGGCCACTGTTCCCTGCTACCACTTCCCACCTCTGGTTACCCAGCAGGAGCAGTCAGAACTAACCAAACTTATGAGAAAAATCGTGTAAGGCTGCATTCTTGGACCATTTGTTCTTATTGTCAACATTAATGACTTCCCAAACCATTTGAAAAAGTAATCATTGATGTACAGTGGCGCAGAAACTGAGGAAATAGATTTTTCCTTAAAGGTACAGAAAGAAGAGAATCTTAGTATTATACTGCTAGGCCTCAAAATAGATAAAAGACTTTCGTGAGGTCATCATGTAAAATGTCTTTACTGAACTCGCAAGTGTGCTTTTTCTATTTTATATAAACTAATAAATATAACAACAAAAAATTACTGATTCTCTGCAATAATGAATTCTTTCAGTGAGAGCTCCAGTGTGGTATACTGGTACTATTATGGTGAAATAATCCAGAAGTTGTAAAAGAAATCAATTAGATGTTCACACAGTCTGGGACCTAGAGAATCCGATAGGAACCATTTCAGCCAACTCAATATAGTGACACTTCCAAGTCTATATGTACCGTACTACTGTCTCTTCTGTATAAATGAAAATATACACATTACTCTGAGCACAAAGATACATGGGTCATTCCAAGTCAATTCAATGCAGTAAAGTAACATTTCAACCTGACAATTTCAGATTTCTTTCGACTATGGTGCATTCAATGATCCAGATAATAAGAGATGGAAAATATCAATTTGCAGGGCTGTATTACAACTGCAAAGAAAGTTAGAGATCTGGAAAGTTTGGAATTTGTGCGAAATTTACATGCTTCTGTCTCAACATAAAAGACTGTAATTTTTGTTCTAATTAAGTTACAACAATGAAAGCTAATGAATAAACATTTATACTGATTTGCCACATGGCAGGTTTCTGAATATATTGTTCTTAATGTCATTGACATTGAATATCCCAAAATACTCCATCTTCAAATTTTCTGGAAAAACTATATTTTATTGTTCCATTATGTCACTCCAAATATGATAGATATCAAGATGGCACAACAAAGGCACCATACACAAAAAATATTTTGTCAACTTAAGTACAAGATTAACATGCAGTAAGCAGCTATTAGCCTAGATCCATTTTTTCTAGAAAACTAGCCAATAGCAGTTAGGCCTACTTTTATTCTCACCAATTCTGTACTATATCTAGCCGTGAACAGCTGATCACAGATGAAATCTTCTCGGATAATCTGCCGAGTGTTTCGATAAGCTTCGTGCTCATCTTCTGGCGTAGTGATATCGCCAGAAGATGATGAGCATGAAGCTTATCAAATCGTTGCGACAAGATGATACCCCTCACTCGACTAATTACCCAAGAACATTTCATTAATGCAATACACCGAGAAAGTCTACAATTGCATATAGCTAATCAGAGATACTTTTATTTCAACAAATCAACTTTAGCCTGTTTTAGTGAACAGCTAGTCAGAAAGACTTTTACTTTAACCAATCAGCGTTAGCCTGTTTTAGTGAACAGCCAATCCGGGAGACTTTTATTTCAACCAATCAATGTTAGCCTGTTTTAGTGAACAGCCAATCAGAGAGACTTATTTAATCAGCATTAGACTGTTTTATGGCTGTGGGTTGTTAATCAAAGTGCTGTGTATATATGCTGTAAAGAAACATTTAGTAATAATTCTTTAAAACTGGATTTCAAGTCAAAATTGTATTGTTGCAATCCATTTAGGGAATTAAGTCATGCAAGAGTGCAGAAGAATTTAAGTAATGTTCAGGAGTGGATGATAAACAAATGTCCTAATGTATTTTTAGGTGGAAAAATTTGCAGTAAATCAGAAATCCCAACAACCACTGCAGATGTTGCCTTAGTTGAGCCAGGTACTTGCAGAGAAGATTTAAATGAAGATGAAGTAGCTTCAGAACTGACACTCTTTTCTTTAAATAGCAGCCTTCAGTATTTAGGTGAATCTCCTGTGAAGAAAAAGAGGCTTCAGAATGAGAAAAAGTACCCAAAGCAAAAACTGAGAAAAATAGCTTCTGTGTTGGAGTATACTTATGTGGCACAACTGGAAAAATAAGAGAGTGAAAATGGAGAAAGTGAAATCATCACCCAGCTGATAGATAAGTTTCACAGTTCAAATTCTAACTGTACTTTCAAAGAGTTGGAGTATAAAGAAAACTTTGAAAGAATTTCTTGCTTCAAATTACATGGTACGGAAAGCAAAACAATTAGTGGCAGAACATGGTATATTGGTGACACCAAATCCAAAGCCAGGTAAGACATTATTTGAGACCAAATCCAAAGCCAGGTAAGACATTACGTGAGAAAAGAGTGTGCTTGATTTTTACTGTAATCATGATGTAAGTCTTATGATGCCAGAAAGAAAAGACTTTGTGTCTGTGAAAGAAAATGGAATAACAATGGAGGTTGAAAATATTACTTTACTGTGTTGAATTGTCATGGAATGACCCATGAATATGCCTGTACTTATTTTAAATTATGTAATCAATCTGTAAATATCTAAAAATGTAAAATGTGTATGTATAACCAAAATAATGAAGCCAACTGCAATACGCTGTGAGGCTAATAAATAAAATTAACATAATTACGGTACAGTATTCAAATCCACATTTTAGGATACTACAACAATAGCCTAACTCAAGCTATTATAATGAAGGCAAACAAAAGGGAACACACATTGTAGTAAAAATGGATAAGGCGTAGTTTCTGAAACATACACTGTAATAAGCATATATCGGCCCAATAATACACCAAATAAATAAACATTTTCAATATTGTTGTTTGGTACAAGCACTATTTTAGTTACAGCAGTCCAGACATTTTCAAAATAATCATCTGTGTTGATCTAGTTAACGCTGCAACCAACCACTTCCTGTTTCCCGTGAACTACAACGCTGGTAACTTCTTCCTCTTCTTTCTTATTATCCCTTTCATTCGAAACAATGAAGACCAAGCCTCCTTAGTAACCTGCGGAGCTTGGTATTCTCTTATTTTGTGGTGCTTTTTAACTTTTCACGCAACTTTGTCTTAGTTTTATTGCTTTGTTAGCAAATGTAAAAGACAAGTCTATGCCCACAGTTTTCAAGTTATAAAAAGTTATGACCTATAGACTTTTCGCGCTCACTCTTTCAATGGCGCATTGTAGAAATTACAAGGGCAGCTATAGTGAAGCAATTTATAAGGCATGTACTATAAATTAAAATAGTGCTATCATCAATATCAACAGTAGATAACATAGAAATTAAACAGTGAAGAATGAATAATTTACTTACGGTACTATTTGAAGTCATTGAAGTAGAAACGTAAACGGTAAAATCAAAAACAACAGTCGCGTGAACGACAAATGTCAACCAGAATACACAAGACGGAGAAATTCCTTTTTCGTGTACTTCAAAAACAAACTTGTTAAAATAAGAACGGAACGTCACATCTGTATACAACTCACGCGTTCGACAACATAACGAAATGACAACTTTAAAATGATGAAGGGAGAGAAGTTATCGCTTTCTACTTTTTCACTATTCGTACAGTAGGCTTTAAAATATAGCATTCGGGATTCCTCACTGTTAAATGCATTCACGAGACATTTTACAGGAAACGTGTACATGCATCATTGAATGTTTTGTACCTTCGAAATTACATTGTTGTACGTCACATAGTTTGGGACATACGATGTCATAAACAATTACATACCACAACTGCATAAAAAAACCATGATGCACGGGGTAGTAACACTGAGGTAGTAATTTGTTACATCTTTACTATTCGCAACACATTTTCACAGGCACTTTCCTAAAATTCCGGCCCACCTACCTGGAAAATCATACACTCATTGGACGTATTATGCAACGAGAAATGACAACATAAGAAATGAGATGCATCAAAACGAAACTGAAATGGACAGTGTGTGGGTCAGAAGGTTATGAATGGAGGGGGGGGGGGGGGGAGAAGATTATGTACTACTTTAACAATGCGGGTGAAGGAGGGTGGGGGGACACAGACATCATCTGCCTTCTCAACGATTTATGTGGTGCCGGTACGCCACGAATTTTTCCTCTACTCTCCCTACCACTCTGCCTCAGAGTAGACTTAAAAACATATATTTTTATTTTAAATTCCCCTTATTACCGGATACAACTTGGGACGTTGAGCCACAACACTGATACTGAAAACACATGGTGTCCTTTCGAGGAGATGACGGGACTACCTGATTTTAAAAATGTACAAGTGAACGCTGTGCGGAGCTGATTTATGGGCCTGTAGTTCCTAATTCTATTGAATACCAGCGTTTCAAGATTTTTTTTTTTTAATTTGGATATCATTACTTGTCTGATTCTACAATTCCGTTTGCTCTTGTAAGATCTATTAAGTATTATATTTTCTTTTAAATGCATTCGAAACTCAATTTGATACAGAACCCTTAGTCTGGTAGGGACGTAGATGTTGGGGAGGGGGTTCAACCCCCCCCCCCCCGCGATTTTTTTTTTTTTTTTTTTTTTTGTTACTCGTACTAAAATTTAAAAAATGACAATAATTTGTGAAATGAATATGACAGGCTGAAAAATTTGCCAAAAAAGAAAGGTACCTGGGCATCTGTAAGCTGTAGCCCAAGTCTATGCATAGTTGAGCTTTGGCTTTTTACTTGTTGGGACACTGTCTTGAAAATCTTATGGATGACCTTCGTGAGGCCTAGGCAAGCGTCGTGCACAATTTTCACCACAGTAAATCTTGCCACATAAAAAAAATAATAACTGCTCAGGTAACCACCAGTAACGATGAACAAGTATTGTTGCGATTACCTGACATAGTCGGGTTTGGAGGCGATCTGATCGTTTTATAGTTTTCAAAATAAAAAGCCAAGATCGCACATTAAAAATTTATTAAATGACGACCGGTTTCGGTGCACTGTATCACCATCATCTGGTCTCATATATGTTACAAGCTGGTCATCTTGTTAAAAAAAATTGGGTATAAAATAACAAGTGCAACATTGCACTTAGTCACTATATAAAAATACACAAGTTAAAAACATGACGGCTTATATAGTGACTAAGTGCAATGTTGCACTTGTTATTTTATACCCAATTTTTTTTAACAAGATGACCAGCTTATAACATATATGAGACCAGATGATGGTGATACAGTGCACCGAAACCGGTCGTCATTTAATAAATTATTAATGTGCGATCCTGGATTTTTATTTTGAAAACTATAAAAGTATTGTTGAATTCCAGCCAGGAACACGCACCACAGACTGTTTAAAGTACTGTGCGAGGCTTGCCTAGCGTGTAACGAAGGCCACCGTGTCTTATGTTTATTACTTCTACAAACTTGCCGGCCGCGGTGGCCAAGCGGTCTGCGGCGCGCCATTCACGTTCTGCACGGCCACTACGGTCGGTGGTTCGAATCCCCCCTCGGGCATGGATATTTGTGCCATCATTAGTATTAGCTAGTTCATAAGTAGTTTGTAAGTTTAGGGATTAAGGACACCGTAGGTAAGTCCCATAAGCTCTACAAACAATTGAACATTTTGCTACCAACTTCAGTGATCTACTAACTTTATTACTACAGTAGGGCGGCGAACTTGTACGTAACACAGACAAATGTATTTTTTCACGAGTCATGTTCCCATCCTCTGCTTACCAGAAGCAACTATAAAAACGAGGCGTCAGTAACGTTGGTAGTTACCCTACTATACTAGGCGTTAGCAACGCGCAGAGACAGCTTGTGTCAGTAAAGTTGAAATTTATCGCCGGTCAATATGTTTGATACGGAGAAATTTTTATATGAAATTGAGAAGCAGTCTGCCATATATGAAGTCGGATCAAAGGACTACAGCGGCAAACTATTGAAGGCGAAGTGCTGGAACGAAGTCCGCAAAGCCAAGTACCCAAATTGGCATGTCATGAGTGCTGCTGATAAGGATAAAGCAGTTATGTAACAACTATACGAAAACTAACTCTCCATTTTGTGGACACCAAGAGAATTTTGATGATAGCACATATCAATAGAAACATTATGTAAACAGTTTTTTTTTTCTTCCAAATTACATGCTTTCATTACAACTTTGTTGTCTATGTTGCTGAAAATCTTACTAGTACTTATGGCGGGGGACTGTATTTCACGTACTGTATCACAATCTCATGGTCGTTTATTTATTTTATTTTTTATTATTATTTCTTAAATCAGATCACAATACCTACCTTACGAAATATATGTTCAGAAAGTGAACAGTGCAGTTAACATAAAAACTAATCACACAAAGCGAAGTAACATGAACAACTGACTTACTTTTATCTAATGATGTACTTACACACAGTTTTATTTCAGGTAAAGAACTAATGAAGAGGTGGAAAGTTTCTAAGGGACAATTTCGTAAGGGAATTCCGTTTATTAAAAAAAAATCCACACGTAAAGGGTTGTGAAAATACCGTGTCCAATATTCCGCTACTGGACAACGAAACTGTTTTAGGAAATGAAACAGGAGACCTCCCAAAGTCCTGTGTGACAGCACCTTCAAAACGATACACCTCAAACATTGCCATCCACCAAAAAGCAGTGGCGGCGCTAGACGAAAACTGGGCGTCGGCGAACTCGTCTTTGCGAGGCCCCTTTCATTTTTTCGGTAAGGAAGAAACTGTTAAATAAAATGAGCTAAATTATGCACTAATAATCATGAAACTGAAATTTTATTATTATAATATACAGGTATTAATGAAATGACAAAACTTATAATAAACAAATTAAATAGGGAAAATTTTCGGCTTTTCGCCTCACTGTTATTTTTGAGATCACATCATAATTAATACTAGCCACTATTTCGGCTTCAATTGATAGTACTGACAACGCAGATAGTATTTCTTGGCTCATTGTGCTTCTCAAGTAAGTCTTAATCAGTTTTAACTTTGAGGAGGTTCTCTCAGCCGAAGCTGTACTGACAGGAACTTGTTATATACACATTTGAATATACTTCTTCCAAATTGTTTTCTAAAATGCAGTTAAGAAGTTGTTTTGCGTCTTTGATTGAGTCTGTTGGATAGGACTGTAAAAGCTGGAGTTGCACGTAAAGTTCTAAATGCTCTATGTCACTATTTTCGCCTTCTCGGAGTATGGTAATGGTAACTAAATCATTATAATGGTTGAGAAGTTCCTCCTTGGATAGAGATTTCAAATAATTGATATAATAAATAAATAAAACCCAATCGCTCAGAATATTCTTCGACCGCTTTGAATCGACAAGTCCACTGTTACATCATCTGTAATTTGTTAAAAAAAAAAAAAAACACTTTACTGCATTTCAGCAGATTGTATTGGTTTATCAATTTGTTCGTAATCGAACATTCGTTTTTTCTGTGCCATTTTTTTAAACTCAAACTTCATTTCGTAACTATCTTTTTTTTCCAAACAATCGAGCTTTTGCAACGATTGTGTCAAATACTGTAGTACGGAATTCTCGAATCCAGTCACGAAATGAACGTAAAGACTGCCGACTGCCATTGTGCATTTTATTGTTCACACATAGTAAAATCACGTATCACACGTGTATTGCAACAATAAACTCAAAAGCTTACATTTTGTTCAAGACTGCCTCACGCTCACTAAGAGTTTCAGAATCATCAGTTTTACGTTTCAGGTCGTTCACGCTTTCGATGACATCATCATATTGGAGTAATACAGCTTTTAGTACTCCGTTTCTGCTCTCCCATCTTGTTTGAGACCGAGGTCTCAATGTCAATTTCAATTTAGTTTTTATAAGTTCCCGAAGCTTGCTAAACCTTGTAAAGAGTACATAAATTTTTTTGATGAAGCTGAAAAACGTTGTAGCTTTTATAGATGAGTTAGCTGCATCTATAATAAACAAATACGAAGAATGGCATCCGCATGGCGCGATGAATGGCGTGAATTAATATTGAATATTCTTGTTCTAACACCATTATCGAATCCCTGTCCTCGACTAGATCATTATTTTCTAGTTCCTTTAAAACTGCATTTGTTAAATACTCTCCCGTTGTTTCTGTGCCGCTCTGCTACGATGCGCGAGGCCGTTCCCCGTCGGAGGTTCGAATCCCCCCTCGGGTGTGGATCAGTGGCGTAGCTATGTCACCAAGGGCCCCGGGGCAAAACTGACATCGGGGCCCTCTTTATTTAAACTAAAACTGTATACCGATGCAAAACTATTTCATAAGCTCCTTACCGCCCACTGGAAGACATAATAAGGTGCACGAAAATACTACTAAGTAAATTATTACGTGTCTCGCCGCAGATAATATTTAATCGTACTCTCTAATATAAGTGTGAAAGTTTGTTTGTTTGTTAAACTTTCACGCAAAAATTACTAGGTGATTTGGATGAAATTTTGCAGAGGACTAGAGATAGAGTTGGACCTGGGTAGGACATACAGATGAAAATGCCCCATGGGATATTTTTCGTCAAAGTTGAGAGCAGGCGGACTTTTGTCAGTGCCGACAACTCACCCTCGCTAAACTACTGCACGGTTACCTCATTTCGTTGATAGCTCAATCAAAGAAGGAAAATAGGGGAAATATTCGTATAGGATGGTTTCATCAAAAGTAAGTTGCCGGATTTTGTTAAATGAAACACTTTGGATTGAGCCGTCCCCCTAGCAGGCTTCTTGAAGTATATGTTAGTGTCTGGCCAAGAAAGAGTAATAAGTAAAATAATTAAGTCGATATATTCGCTTATTATCGTGACAGTGGCGTAGAGGGCAGCGTCTTGGTGCACAATTGACTATTGGGACAAAGTAATTATTACATGAAACTTCTGATCCGTGAATGTAATTAAACCTTTGAATGGCAGAATAAACAAATATTGTGCGGGTAGAGACGTACCTTAAAAGCTTGTGTGAAGTGCTGAATTCGCACCAGTACTTTTAAAACACAGTGAAGTTGTTTGTTTTTCACATAGAAGAACGGAGCAGAATTCGGCGGAGGGTATAGAGTGAGTATGGATGTAAATTGAAGAGTGAATAGTTCTTATGGTATGGGAAGGCGCCGTTCCCAGAAAAAAAGACACAGAATGCCGAATCCATTTCCCGCCTACCATTGCAAGGTAGTGTGTAGAAAGGTATGTAGATTGTGTTCGATATTCCTTTCAGTATTAACGCACTGCCGGCCGCGGTGGCCGAGGGGACTGCGGCGCTTCAGTCACTGTCTGCACGGCCACTACGGTCGGGGGTTCGAATCCCCCTCGCGCATGGATATTAGTACCGTCCCTAGTTGTAGCTAGTTGATAATTAGTTTGTAAGTTTAGGTACTCATGACCCAGTAGTCATAAGCTCTACATACATTTCATTTGAACATTAACACATTTGTGGAAAATAAACATGCCTGTTTCCTGGCGCAACGGATTTTGTGGAAAATGCGCACTCTCCAGGGCGCAGTACGTCATCTCTGATTTATAAGGTGCACTTTGAAAGGTTCGGTATAACTTTGTAAAACACCTTGTAGTTTTCTTTTGCGACGTAATGGGGTAGACAGAGTGGGGGCTCGCATTCTCGCTTTTCGTTTTGCAGGCGCACAAACAACGACAATGCCTGAGCATTCCCGCACCGTCTGCCCGCCAACCCCCCCACCCCATCATGCTGTCACCTGTCACTTCCCCACAACAAATCATATGCCCAATACTGTTCTACTGTACTTAAGTATGCTGTATACATTAAATATTTTGTCTTAGTCCATTCTGTTTATCAATAACTATATTAATATATTGGCTGCCAAAGTTATACCTGGGTTACCGACCCCCCGGGGATCATTTACGTCTTTTCCATATTCTGCGTTAGTTTGCTTGCAGTAAGCTATTTAAGTACAAATAAGTTAAAAATATTGCAATTTAGTACATTAGTTTTTTTTTTTTAAAGTTATATATGACTCACATGGCGCCAGAGTAAAGTGCCAGGTGTATCATTTGCTATGTCCCTAATAATTTTGTGGTGGTACTCTTGTAATTCTTATATTCCACAACATTATTTGCGTAATGTTCCAGTATTGTATTTCTGCATTGTTACTACAGTCTTTATTCAGTGCTGTTTGCTCCGTAACACAGTGATATTGTAGCAGGAGAAAGTGTCTCGTAGAAGTTATGTAGATGAACAAAGGCAAGTACAGAAGCTTTTAGATGAAGTTATGGACATAAGTGAAGAAGATGAAGATACTACTGAAATGGAAAAATAAGAGGAATTTGTTGATGCTGAGTTCTGTTCATGGAGAGGAAGAATCAGTCATTTATACATCTCTCTGACTAAATTAAGTCCTATATTGTCTAAGGCGGGGTGTGAAACGGTACAGCAAGCTTGCAATTGAACTGTTGACAGGGTCAGCACTGGTAAATGCTCTTGTGATTTACCGATGCATCAACAACAAGATCATCTCAATCACAGAATTCAAAGAGGAAGTGACTTTGAGACTATTCCATACAGAAGATGCCGATGCTCCTGAGAAATCTCTCACCGTAGCCACCGAGCTGCCTACAGATTGTGCTCAAGTGAACATGGGAGCAGCAAGTCATAGGTGTACGGATGCTACGTAAAAATGAAGAATGAATTTGAACGAGAGCAAGCTGTCAAGAAACATAAACAAACTACATGGAAATGTACGAAATTGTGACTCATATTTTTGCGAAGAGTGTTTCTTCATGAAGCACAGTGCATGCAGGTGTTAGAGATACAAAGTGGAACTACCCAACTTTTCAACCTGTTTCACTGTTGTTGCAATTAGAGTTGGAGAATGTAATTAAAACTCTATGTGATATACAACCTACACCAAATAATAAATTATAGAAACAAGGAAATTCCAATATGACTGGGCCATGTGAGTTATATATAATTCACGATTTCAAGTGTCAATAACTAGTCTTGAGCTCTTGAAAACTGGAAGCCACGAACATGATTTGTTACTGGGGCACAACGTACTGTAACACCAAGTCGCAGCACGCTACTGTGAGTTACAACTGCACCACGGAGCTTTGAATGGAAAAAATGTCCGTGAGTTGTATTTATTTCATGTGGCCCGAAGAGAAGACTTCCTGTGACTTACATTTAACTCACGTGGCAGTCAATGTGTTAAAGCATTGTTTTCTGAAAGTTGGGAATTTTTCTATTTCTTGTAACACGAATACTAATAGACCTTTAAAAAATGCATAATTATTTTTCGCGCCTCACTGAGTATCACGATCTTAATGAGTGGCATTTTTCAAGTCGTGTGGATTTCGTTCGTGTTTCCTCACGCACCAAAGTCAGAATATAAGAATACCTACTCGAGTAATACACTGCTTCAAACTGTTAGATTGCAGATGTTGGCAAAGATATGATTTCTGATCGGTAATTATCGGTAAGCGTTTTCGTGACTGCAGTACATTATAGTAATAATATTGGTTCACAATTCAAAAGTAGTAAATTTTATTTTAACACTTATTTTACAATGTTTTTCTGGCTTTGGGTTTTGCAAAATCATCAATAAGGTCTGTTACATCTAGACTTGATGCAGCCTTGTTTTCGATTGCTATGAGTGCCAAATGTCCGAGTCAAGCTTGAGCCATACTGTACCTCAGATGTGTTTTGATAATTTTTAATTTGCTAAACGACCTTTCGGCTGCTGCAGAAGAATAAAACGGCGGTAAATACTTCCGTAACCTCACATTCTAATAATGCATATTTTGTTATGCCTTATATAAGATTGCCGGCCGCGGTGGCCGAAGGGACTGAGGCGCTCCAGTCACGGTCTGCACGGCCACTACGGTAGGGGGTTCGATTCCACCCTCTGGCATGGATATTTGTGCCGTCCTTAGTCTTAGCTAGTTCATAAGTAGTTTGTAAGCTTAGGGACTGATGACCCCGTAGTTAAGTCCCATAAGTTCTACAAACATTTGAACATTCCTTATATAATTGGCGAACTGTCCATGTTGGGGTCAATTTCGGAGGAGAAATTAAAAGTCGAAATTCCTTCATTCAACTAAAATATTACATACAGTATAACGTCTATTATCCGAAGTAATTTGGGGACATGAATATTCGGAAAACCGGTTTATTCGGATATTCGAACTGTACACTTCTATTTGCCAATAAGTAGTACTGTACAGTAAATGAATTTATACTGTATTTGGAGAAGCGCGATCATTCGCATTGCACCGAGCCGGCACCCCGCAACACCTGGAAGACGCAGCTGTTGCTGTGAGCAGCTTTGATGCTGCCGCTTCTTCTGCCGACTGAAGTATGCCGATTGTTGGACACATTGACTGACAGCTTCGCCTGTCAGACGAGGCACATAGTGGCGTCTTGTGAGGGCCCAATTAGAAGAATTGTTCCGCCAGCCGGTGGCCCAGTGCGGCTACTGTGGGAAACTTGGTTTGAGGGGAAGGGGATATGATGGAAGATAGCCTGGAAGATTAAAAAAAAAATAAATAAATAAATAAATAAAAAATAAAAAAAAATTCGTCGCTCGCGAAGGCCGAGGGGCCCCTGGAGCTCAGGGGCCCCGGGGCACTGCCCCGCCTAGCTCTATGATAGCTACGCCACTGGTGTGGATGTCTGTGTCTTCTTTAGTATAAGGTAGTTCATAAGTAGTTTGTAAGTTTAGGGACTGATGACCCTGCAGTTGAGTCCCTTAAGCTTTACAAACATTTGAACATTCTTTGTTGTTCCTGCAACGGCAATAAATCCAACCCAACAAAGAGTTCCTCTATCTCTCCAGTTGAGGAATTGCAAATCTTATTATTACTGACATTTGTTCCACACGGCTCACATCTCCGGTACAATCAGACATGAAGGCATAATATTTATCTTTTTTGACTCTTTTTACAATTACGTTAATGACAGATTTTGACATTAATGAAATTAATTCATCATGGACTACGTGCCTCAGATAATCCTGAGAACGTTGCCTTACATTAATACGTTGCAAGTGTTCTTTTAGTATTAGATCATATTTGGATAACTGTTTAAATAAGTCTATAAAATTTCCACTGTATCCAGTATCATTCAGGTTAATGGGTTTCGATGACCTCTAAATGACAGATGGTGTGAGGCTGTTGATAATATATATCAATATTTCAAACTTTCTATCTTTTGTGATTCCCTAATCAGTCTCTCGTTTTCCTTATCTATTGTTTACCCATATTTTATTCCTTTATACACTGCTGGCCATTAAAGTTGCTACACCAAGAAGAAATGCAGATGATAAACGGGTATTCATTGGATAAATATATCGTACTAGAACTGACATGTGATTACATTTTCGCGCAATTTGGGTGCATAGATCTTGAGAAATCAGTACCCAGAACAACCACCTCTGGCCGTAACAACGGCCGTGATACGCCTGGGCAGTGGGCACTGAGTCAAACAGAGCTTGGATGGCGTGTACAGGTACAGATGCTCATGCAGCTTCAACACGATACCATAGTTCATCAAGAGTGGTGACTGGCGTATTGTGATGTCCAGTTGCTCGGCCACCATTGACCAGACGTTTTCAATTGGTGAGAGATCTGGAGAACGTGCTGGCCAGGGCAGCAGTCGAACACTTTCCATATCCAGAAAGGCCCGTAGAGGACCTGCAACAGGCGGTCGTGCATTATCCTGCTGAAATGTAGGGTTTCGCAGGGATCGAATGAAGGATAGAGCCACGGGTCGTAACACATCTGAAATGTAACGGTCACAGTTCAAAGTACCGTCGATTCAAACAAGAGGTGACCGAGACGTATAAACAATGGCACACCGTACCATCACGCCGGGTGATACGCCAATATGGCGAAGACGAATACACGCTTCCAATGTGCGTTCACCGCGATGTCGCCAAACACGTATGCGACCATCATGATGCTGTAAACAGAACCTGGATTCATCCGAAAAAATGACGTTTTGCCATTCGTGCACCCAAGTTCGTACATCATCGCAGGCGCTCCTGTCTTATGCAGCTTCAAGGGCAACCGCAGACGTGGTCTCCGAGCTGATAGTCCATGCTGCTGCAAACGTCGTCGAACTGTTCGTGCAGATGGTTGTTGTCTTGCAAACGTGCCCATCTGTTGACTCAGAGATCGAGACGTGGCTGTCGTACTGCCCTCCTGAACCCACAGATTCCATATTCTGCTAACAGTCATTGGATTGTGACCAACGCGAGCAGCAATGTCACGATACTATAAACCACAATCGCGATAGGCTACAGCCCGACCTTTATCAAAGTCGGAAACGTGATGGCACGCATTTCTCCTTGAACCAGCTCAACTGCTGTTTGTGTATGAGAAATTTTGTAGGTGTCACCACCGGGACCAATCTTATGTGAAAGCTCTGAAAAGCTAATCATTTGCATATCACAGCATCTTCTTCCTGTCGGTTAAATTTCGCGTCTGTAGCACGTCATCTTCGGGGTGTAGCAGTTTTAATGACCAGGAGTGTAGAGTTCCACTCATTTAATCATATACTCCATGTGTCATTGACTTTGTTCATCTTTTTGCTATATCCTACACAGATCTTTCCAGTCACAACGGCCTTCTTTTACTACTCGTATCTACAAACGTGAAAAAAGTCTACATGGAAAGCAATAAACTTTATCTTGAGATGTGGAGTAAACTAACCACCTGCTATGTTGCTCTTCACCGTTACTCAGTTTTGTAATAAAATGAAATTTCTCGGGGGAGTTGCTTGTATCCTACCGAGCGCCTCCCCAGGTGGCGGATAGGGGGATGCTCACCAGATATGGCGGGTACCGGGGAAATAAAATACCCGGGGTGGACCAAAACTAGCACAAGGGCACGGCGGATCCATATGTCAGTGGCGGTACCCCAACAGCGTCTGTTCCACATGTCAGTGGCGGCTGATCAGTATCCTCTGTGGCTAACTACCATAGTTGTAACACGGAGCTCGCTCCACTCGAGGTTGATAGCCTCTAACAGTCAATCATGAAAAGGTCTTTTAGAGAAAAATTTCCACCGTCCAACCCAACAGGGAAGGAAAAGGCTACATATGATTCCGTGGGTAGCCAACTAGAAGACTCAAATGAATCGGAGCATTTGAAATCACCCAAATATCATCAAGCACGTAATGCAAAAATAAAACACAAACACATCAACTACATTGCAACACATAACATAAACTCTTTACTGCAAACTGGAAAACTCAAGAACTTCACAGATGAATTGAACAGGCAGAACATCATAATAGCTGGGCTCCAAGAAATGAGAAATACAATAGAAGATCCATTTGAATCTCAAGGTTATAGAATTTACAATGGAAAACCAGGACAAAGAGTTATGAAACAGAGCCCGCAATTTGGAACAGGGTTTATAGTAAATTTGAAAGTAATAGACTCTATAACTGATTTTAAAGCTATTTCTCCACGAATCGCGACCTTAACTCTGAAAGCCACAAACAAGATCTATACTATCATAAACGCCCATGCTCCTACAAATCAGAAAAATTTTCTAACCAGAACTATGGAAGAAGTAGAAAAATTCTGGGACCTTTTGGATCAGACCATAAATCAAGTCAATAAAAACCACGTAAAGATTTTAATAGGGGATTTTAATGCCCAACTGGGAAAGGAAAGGAAATACAGAGATGTAATTGGAAAATGGGCTCCACATAAACACACCAATAGAAACGGAGAAAGGCTTGTTGAAATCTGCAGAACATATGGACTCATCTCTAAATCTACATATTTTAAAAGAAAACCAAGCAAGCTTATGACATGGAAACATCCTGACTGGACAAAAGGAGAGTGGCAGCTGGACCATGTCTGCATGGACAAATTCTTTCATAAAGAAATTCAAAATGTTAAGGTACTGAGAGGAACAGACACAGGTTCAGATCATTATATGATCAACATTAAAATCAAATTCACCCCATTCAGTAAAAAAAGACAGAGAGCAATTGGAGATAAAAGAAAGTATGATCCACATAAATTAATAAAAAATGACAAGTATCAGAAAAACACACAGAATACAGTAATAACAGATAATCTTCAGGAACTAATACCAATCTTGAAGGAACATGCCGAAGAATCGGCCCCAGTAAACCAACGTAAAAACATGCATGGTGGACTACGGAGTGTGATGAAATTCACGACGAAAGGCATCAAGCTTGGATAAAATTTCAGACTCACAGAACAGAGGAAAATGCATATAACCTCAAGAACATCAGGAAAAAATTCTCTCAAATTATCAGAAAAACAAAGCGGCTATATCAAAAGGATGTACTGAGTTCCATTGAAGAAAACTACCACAAAACCAATTCCAGGGATTATTTCAAAGCCTTTGATAAACAATTGCGTAAATTCAACCCTCCCACTTTACTGCTGAGAAATAAAGATGGAAGAATAGCTCATAATAACAAGGAAAATGCAGAAATCATGGCAGAAGCATTCAGAAAGCGCTTTAACTGTGATGAACCTGAAAAGCTTTTAACAATAGACACAAGCACCCCTGTAACAACCAAACCAGAAAATATAAGCCCACCTACAAGTACACAACAGTACAAGAAATAGAAACTACACTTAAAGAAATGAGAAACCACAAAGCATGTGGTGAAAATCAAGTGTTTGTGGAAATGTGGAAGTATGCTGGCACAACAACTCGGAGGTCTCTACATACTATTTTACAAAAAATTTGGACAACAGAAAAATTCCCAGAAGAATGGACCACAGCTATAATTACCCCACTTCATAAGAAAGGAGACAAAAGTGATCCAGATAACTATAGAGGAATCTCGCTCTTGGATTGCACCTAAAAGATTTTTTCCAAGATTTTACACAACAGGATCAGAGAACAACTGGATAGGGAACTGGGGGAATACCAAGGAGGCTTCAGACCTTGGAGGAGCTGTGCTGAGCAAATAATTACTTTAAAATTAATCATGGCTTATTACCGCAAAAGAAACAAGCCTCTATCAATTACATTTATAGATTTTAAGAAAGCCTATGATTCTATCCATAGACTCTCATTGTTAAAAATTTTGAGACATTTCGGACTCCACCAAAAATTAATCAGACTGATAGAACTTACCTTGACAAACACAAATTCAAAAATTCACACTTCGCGCCGGACCGAGACGAAAAAGAGGGGGAAATTAAACTTTTTAGATTTTCAAGTTGTAAAAATTTTTTACGATATATAAGTCCACTTCAAATCGTTTTATCAACTTCTTTTTTTCCTTAAGAGCTTTGCTTTGCCTGCGAAAAAATGAAAAGTCTACTTTTCATTCCGCACGAGTTTTTAGTTTTTAGTTTCACTCGCTCGATTTTGATGAAAGTATTACGTTAAAAATCTGATTTCCGGACACAGGGTAGTACAAGATCTTAGCTTTTCAATAAAACATTCACCATTTCGAAATTCGAGACAATCGTTTTCAAATGATGATTTTGTCAGGTATCAGCACTTGATTTACAAATCGTGTATTAAAAAAGTTCGATAGCGGACAGCTTACTGTTATATGCATTTTAGATCATATATTACACCGAGTGAAATGGAGCTAAAAGAACAAAAAAGTTTTTGAAATAGTAGTCGCACCGAAATCTACCTCCTTTCACAAGTAATTGCGCGTTATCTGAGCGGCATCATGCCGCGACCGCAAGCCTACGAACTCGGCGTGTGTTGAGCGTGGCATAAAGCACTGCAGTGCCGAAAAAAATATTTGCTCGCCACGTATGTTGGTCCCTCGTGATGTGTTAATAATCCATAACCAGAAAGAAGCTATACCCTAATTTTTCTTGGGTGGCGACCGATTACAATGGACAATAATCCGCTATGGTTTTATGTAAGGTAATACTTCACTTGAGAGGTATACAAGTACTTTGTTGTCCACATCGTACAATTGATGGAATACATATTTCGTGTTTCGAACTACAAGAGAAAAACAATTAATGTAAACTGCGAATTTGCTGTTGATGGACTGAAATAAAATTTCTGAAATTCTATTCAATGACTTTCTAGTTGAGGACGATAAACGGAAGAAGCCCAAAAAGATACTTAATTAATTGATGCATTTTAGACCTAAGATTACACTATTTAGCCTTCTCTTAAATTTCGCTTTTATAACTCTCGGAAAATATTCCTTCCTTGTACCACAAGGTGAAACAATTTATATACAGTGTCTCACATAAAAACGCTATCCCATTTAGTTACGTCCTGATAAGGGATGCTGCAACTTACGGCCATGGGGGTACGTCAGGTGTGCCGGTTTTATGTGGGACACGCTATACTGTTTCACTTCATCTCCAATTTCAAAGAACTCAACACGGTTCTCAGAATTTTTATTTATTTTGTTAGGAAGCTGTCTGATGGGAACTGCTTTTCTATAAACATTTCCTGACTCTCGATATTCTTTGTCTCCGTGGTACTTTCATATCGATTTTTCTACTTTAAATTAAAAGTAGGCCACTGTACGTAATAAAAGCTACATTTTGGTAGGAGGTACCCAGATAAGAGTTTACTGTTATAAAGAAGCTTAATTTTAGCAGTAAAATTAGCAAAAGGTCCGTGTGAGCTACCGGCTACTCCCAGCTGCAAAAACCTTGTTCCCTGGCTCAAATTGAGAACTGACTTGGTTCAAATTACTCTAATAACAGGAAGTTAACGATACAGTGACCAATATACGTAGCAGCTCACACGAAATTACACACGGGTATTAATAAACAAACCACCACAATTAAAGGTGGCTGAAGAAAAATATTTATGGCGCAACGGAACTTAAACATAAAAAATTGAATCTGAGCTTGTTCTCAGCACTGGTGAGAAACAATATTAAATAAAAAGGTAGAAGGTGCTCGAAAACTACAGTTTATAGGCAAGTCAAAATTATACTGAACTTGTTTATTCAGGTCGAACGCAAGCAAAATGGGGAACCAATTTTGTTAATACAATAAAACGCATCTCCTTACATGAGCTAATACTGACGATAGCCAGCATTGTATTTAACATAAATTACACAGAACTTAACGCTACGGGGGGAGGATTTACAAACAACATTCACTCGCTCACACACACGCAATGCAACAGCGAAACTCACCCACAATCAGTGTGCTGAAATGAGGCAGAAGCAGGCGCCGCTATCGTAGGCGAAAGTCAGCAAACCCGGAGGTACCACACAACACAATATACAATAAAACTGCGAAGATGGCTCTGGTCTTTCGTGCCTGATTTGAGATGGTTCGTGAGTATAGCCAAGTTAGTTTGCATTTAGATTAGACCACGGGCACTCAAGCTAACGGCAACACACGGATACGTTACATGATCGCACTCCACTGGAGGTGAAGTGGTTAAAAATCGGATTCATTACACAAAATCACGGTGGACTCTTAAGTTGCAATTTGACAGTAAACTATCTAGGCACTGCTTTTATGATAAGTGGCGTGAATTCAGGTGACTAGCTGCAAACCCCTGAAGTCGCAGCTCAGAACCACGTGATTCCGAAAACCGATAAAAATTTATAAATTCAATTTCCGAAAAATAAAGAAAATTAACCAAGGCATGCAACCCCTAGAACTGCGTAGAATTTCATAAGGAAGCTACTGAAATGCAGCAACATGCGATTGGGAGCGTTCACAGAGACGGAAAAAGTCCAGTCTCAAAACCTGGAAAAGTGAAATAATTACAAAGTCGGAAAAATAAAAATAAAAACTATGGCAAGCAACCTATAGAAATGTTTAGAATTTAATAAGCAAGCTATTGAAGTTGGTTGTACAAGGCTCGGAGAAAACTACTGACAAAGACTGAGTGCATACTACAAGTTCAGAGAAGAAACAGCAAAATTAAAAAAATTTGGCGGGGAGAGAAGATCGCGAAATGTTAGTGGAAATCAGAAGGATACACGGATAGTTACTTGCCTGATGGGCATGGAACAAACAATAGTGGAAGCTGAAGGCTTTGTTCTAAGAACCGACCACGTGTCACTCACAGAAAGAAACGATAAGAAAATTTTTACATGCACTGTACAAAAATGAACATATCGTCTGTTAGAAACTGGGCCATACAAAGCTAGAAAGAATTTATACAGAGTTCGTACACCGCCACATAATCACAAAAGGTTTGAATATACCAGGCCGTTATCAAACTGCAACTAGTAACACATACACCGCGTTTATCTGTTGGAAATCACTGGACTGAAAAACTATAACACATTTCAGCGTACGATCGGAAGGAATATTCCAAAATGAATCTAAGTTCAAGAGTCTAAGTTAAACATGCTAGACCACGAATCGCGACCATCTCCACAGACAAAAGAGCAGAACCAACCTTACCTCTCCATGATCCCATCACAAAGTGAAGACTGAGCGGCCACGAGGTGAGAAAGCTACCGGAAACTGGGCAAAACCCAGTGGTGGGGAGAGAAGATCGTGAGACTCGCCCTGGAGAGGGCTCGTCGACTGGCTTGTAACCAAAGGGTGTAGAAACCTCTTTGGTCACATCAGCAGCAGGGGTTGGTAACAACTAACTATCGACTCTGAGCTAGAGAGAACCATGCAAAGCGAGCTATTACCACCCACATTCAGACAGCCATTAGATCCTCGCACATCCATTTAAAAGTAAAACAAGTACACATTCTCGCAGGGACAGTGGCGTAGCAGAGAAGCCGTACTTATTGCCACATTCATAACCACATAATAAATTATTAAAATATCAAAATCCTAGAAATATTAACTAACATTTCAGAATCTAATATTTTGAAACATGCAATAAAAATGCTATTCCTCATGCCTCGAAAAGAGTGGGGTTCTAGTTTTAACATAATGCTAATCTAGCGACATCAAATAAATTACAATTTTATAAAAAATATATGGAAGACGACAGACGGTCGTCTTTCAAAACGAAAGGAAAATGCGCAGATTTAGTTTAGCCTCAGACACTGCAGATCAGTAAAAGATGAGAATCAGGTGTCTTTTTTTCATGTTGTGGTTTGGTTTTTTCTCGAATCAATCCGTGCAAGTGTTTAAAAGCGCAAATGAAAGATCTTGATCCGTTGAGTGTTGTTAGGTCAAAGAGAACTGTGTACTTTATTTAGAACCGAAGATATCGTAAAACAAAAATATTCAATGCAAGGACAGAAGAATACTGCGTTTCAATAAAAGTAAAGGAAGGAGAGACTTAAATTAATTCTGATACTTGATGACAAATCTGCGAATAAATAACATTCGTTTAAAGCGAAAATGAAGCAAATGGGTCGGATAGAACGACCTGAGCGAATGACTTTAGTTTACAGCAAGGACATCCCCATAAGAAATATACAGAAGGAAATCCCGTTTGAATGTAGAAAAAGGAAAACGAAAGTTATGTAAATTGTGATACTTGATGAGAAATCTGTGGATGAATACCTTTAGTTTTACACAAAAATGAAGGAAATCGGCCGAGTAGTTTAATCTGTCCGACTGACTTTAGTTTTCGTAGATTCTTTTTATATATAAAAATCAATGAACTGTTACCTGGCTTGTTGAAGTGGCCAGCAATCGATCTTGTACTGACAGTGGGTTGGGGTTCCTTATTGCTGGGGATAAACTCCCCCTTCCCTCGAAAAAAAAAAAATTGAAAAAAAAGTGACAGACGCTTTTCATCCTTTACTGTCCCGTCCTGCAGTGTCTGAGTAAAGTAAACCAGCGTATGTTGAAAATTCGAAAATACCATCTTGCAGACAAAGAAAATTGTCTTCAAATGATACAGCAAAAATGTTCGTAGAAACGTTGTTCGTCTCAGATAGGTTACTAAAAGCAAGCCGGCCGCGGTGGCCGAGGAGACTGAGGCGCGTCAGTCACGGTCTGCACGGCCACTACGGTCGGAGGTTCGAATCCCCCCTCGGGCATGGATATTTGTGCCGTCCTTAGTATAAGGTAGTTTATTAGTAGTTTGTAAGTTTAGGGACTGATGACCCCGTAGTTAAGTCCCATTAACTCTACAAACATTTGAACATTTTAAACTAAAAGCAACTCAGTTCATTCTTACTTTGATCTCACATATGAAAGTACCGCATTTAAGTCGGACACACTGTATACAATTATTTTCACCTTGTGGTAACACATTTTCCGAAAGCTACAAAAGCGAAAAGGTATATATTTTTGTTAGGAGTATCTATAAATATCTTTTGACTTTCTCGTTCATCTGTAACTAGAATGCAACTGGAATGTCAGAAAATTTTATTTCAGTCCATTAAGAGCAAAGTCGCAGTTTACATTACTTTGTTCTTCTTTTCTAGTTCCAAATACGAAATATATATTCCATGAATTGTACTATGTGGAAAAAACCAGATCGTATATGCCTCTCAAAGTCAAGTATGATCTGCTGTAAAACCGTAGCAGATAGTTTTCCATTGTAATCGGTTGCCATCAAATAAAAATTAGTTCATTATTGTTCTCTGGTTATGGACCATTAACACATCACGAGGGACCGACAAACGTAGCCAGCAATTCAGATTTTTCTGCACTGCAGTGCTTCACGCTACGCTCAACAAAGGCTGAGTTCGTAGACTTGCGATCGCGGCCCGAGGCCGCTCAGATAACTCGCAATTACTTGTGAAAGGAGGTAGATATCAGTGTGATTAACATTTCAAAAACTTTTTTGTTTTTTTAGCTCCATTTCACTCGCTGCAATATACGGTCTAAAAATCACAGAACAGTAACCTGCCCGCTATCTAACTTTTTCAATACACGATTTGTAAATCAACTGCATATACTGGACAAATAGCGTCATTTGAAAACGACTGCTAGGAATTACGGAAAGGTGAAAGTTTTATTCGAAAGATAAGATGTTTTACTATAATGTGTCCAAAAATCAGATTTTTTAACCGCATAGTTTCATCAAAATCGAGTGAGGAGCGTTACGGAGCTATAAACTCGTGCGGAATGAAATTCAGCTTTTTTATTTTTTCACAGGCAAGGCAAAGCTAGTAAGGAAGAACTAATTTGTTAAAACGATGTAGCGTGGTCGTGTATAGCATCAACAATTTTTACAACGTGAAAACCGAAAAAGTGTATTTTACCCCATTTTTTGTCTCGGGTACGTCCGGCGCGTTGTGTGAACACGCAGCCGGCGGCGTGCGCCGACTAGGCTGAGGCTGCTCAGCCAAGCTCAGCTCGGCCCGGCGGGCGCGCGTGAATCAGGGAGTATCGTGACTCGTCCTGCCCGAAACGTCTCGCTCTCGCGACTGTGACTTCATCGCTCCCCCTCTACCAACCCTTTACCCGTCGAGAGCGAGGCGCGAGCGCTGCGGGAATGGGGCGGGAGTGGCGGCCGTTTTGACCGGCTCTACTAGGTAAACGCGTTGACCACTCCGTCACCAAGGACACAGTGACTAGCCCGTCTGGAGAGGACTCTTCCCTGCACCTTTCCCGCCACACCCAAATATCCATTCGCCACGATGTCCCTTTCCACTCATTCCACTCGGCGGCGGAGTGGTCAACGCAGCATTATCATTGGCCGCACTTTGGTATTCCATCTAAATATAGTACAGTGAAGCCATAACGGATCGCAATTTGCAGTTGAGTATATATTGGTGAAAGGGGGAAGAATACAACCTCCAATCATTTGAAAAACAAGCCATTAATACACCAATCACAACTCCCCTTTCCGCCAATGGTGTGCAGTAACGTAACCACGGATAAAGGAAAACCAACGTCCCCATTCCTGTCCTTCAAAAAAATCAAATGTTCAATTGTCTGTAAAACTATCGGGCCAAACTGCGTGGTCATCAGTCCGTAGCTTACAAACTACTTAAACCTAGGTAAACAAACCTACGGACAGCACACACACCCATGCCCCAGGGAGGACTCGAACCTCCACGGCGAGCAACCGCGCGCTCCGCAGCGAGACGCTTTAGACCGCTCGGCTACTCCACCGCGGCTCCTCTCCTTCATCCGCTGCTATATAAACCCCAAGCTATCGTACATTCAGCAGACACAGATCCTGATGAAGGCCGCCTGCAACAGTGGCCGAAACGGCAGTAGAGTTTATAAAATGAGGACGCGGTCTCATAACCGGAAGAATGTTATTGATAGTGACAACAGCCACGGAAGCCTACGTTTGCATTTAAAAATGCAGTTACAAATATGAAATCAATCCCATCATTGTGATAAATGTATCGAAATATACGTAATAACTCATTTACAATAAACAACCAATTTTTCATTCAGTAACGACAAAAAACGTAGATGGAAGTGTTCTACGTGCGAGTCTCTTGACACCGTTTTGTGCGTCATTTCGGCAGTGTCGTTCAGTGCGCATGCGCAGATTCACAACAGGTGTTCCCTCAACTGATCGATAACAGTCGGCAGCACTCGTGAGACAGAGTCGTGACGATGCTCATTGTCAAATGCACAACGTAAGCTAACAGCCTGGCGTCACTGCATTGTTGTCTTCCTTATTGTATTATTAGTAACTGATTTGGGCTATCGTTATTGTGTTTTGTGGGGTCATTTTCATTGTTTAAACGGATGTTGTACTCGTCCTTGGGTTAAGCTAGGTCGTCGTTACATAACAAGGCAGTTTAAAAGCGCCGTTAAACATAAAAAGTAAAAGAAAATATAAAATTTTAACAATCTTTTGCGAGGCCCCCACAGGCGCGAGGCCACTGCCACTGCCAAAAAGCGAGAACTGCAGCAGGACAGGACAACAAAACGTCCAGGTGTAGACAGGGCGCTAGTTTCGGCAGCCAAGAAAATAACAGCCTTTATGATGGAAAGTTTGAGACTTCAAAAAAGACAACTAGACAGTGATATATTTGGCAACAAAGTTTTTTTGCTATCTTTCCTGCCTACAATGGATCAATTACCACAAGAAGTAGCCTTTGATGTAAGACTGAAAATATCGGAAGTATTCCGAAATGTTGGGGGGGGGGGGGGGGGGGACCCTGGACATTCCTGCACTTCGAACCAATTGGAACGCCGCCCATACTCAGAAACGACAACCTTAGAATCATCGTATGCAGAATATTCAGTTGACCCTAATCATGTGACACCACCACCACACGCCCAAGGCGACTCGAATTCTGGAAATGAAGTGATTGTGGATACTGAACCTTCTGGTAAGCAGTTCAATATATCTGACTACATGTTAATGAAATAATTTCCCATGGCATCTTTTCGTGTCTTAACGACAAATTACTTCAATCGCAGGTGTAAGTTTTTGGAATTCCGAAATTCATCAATTTAATTGTGGTAGTTTAAGACATCAGGTATGACTAATACTTAGACTAGTTATGAGTAGTATTAATTTTTCAATAAATTGTAATGAAGTAATGTGTAAGTTCAAAGCCGGCCGCGGTGGCCGAGGGGACTGAGGCGCTCCAGTCACGGTCTGCACGGCCACTACGGTCGGGGGTTCGAATCCCCCCTCGGGCATGGATGTTTGTGCCGTCCTAGTTCGTAAGTAGTTTGTAAGTTTAGGGACTGATGACCCCGTAGTTAAGTCCCATAAGCTATACAAACATTTGAACATTTTTGTAAGTTCAAACTTACTCTCCAATTCCTACACTTCTCTTCATTACCATCTAATTCTTACGTTTGTTTTCACATACGCTACTAAGCAATTAAACCAAAGAAAGAACCGACTTTCGATAACAATGAAAAAAGTGTTTCTTTGTTCACTGCGTTGTCGAAATATTACATCAAGCATCTGTTATATGCCGCATAGCGATTTTTATCTCAAACGTCATTTAGTTGTGTGGCCACCGTTCGAGCTAATCTTTTTGAGACATCAAAGGACCAGAATTGGGTATCAATAATATGTTGTTGTATGTAGAGATTATGGGACTTAACTACGGGGTCATCAGCCCCTAAACTTACAAACTACTTATGAACTAGCTAATACTAAGGACGCATAAATATCCATGCCCGAGGGGGGATTCTTACCCCCGACCGTAGTGGCCGTGCAGACCGTGACTGGCGCGCCGCAGTCCCCTCGGCCACCGCGGCCGGCTGTCAATAATAACAGACGACAATAGTAGACGTACCATTTATTACAACAATAAAACCAAAACCATGAGCAAATAAATACTAACAATAGACAAAATGTTCTTCTCTTTCGTAAAAATCTTAAGCATACTTCGCATGCCTGGGCCGTTGAAATAATTGCAGAAAATCTCTCACCTGCAACTCATTTGTTCGTCCTCCCCCTGGCAAAGTTTTTTGTGCACCTTCCATATAGCAAGTCAAGCTATCTTCGAAAATGAATCCATCACGTTTTTTGACATAGTTATGAAGAATGCAACAACTTTGAACAATTTTCGTTGCGAATTCCTTGTCTACTAGGATACAAGAATGTAGAACACGTCACTTGTTGCTTAAAATTCCAAAGGTGCATTCCATAGTGCGTCTTGTCTGTAATTATAGACCCTTTTTTCTTTGGTTAAGCCTTTTTGTGCGTATGGTCGCTTTACATGTCGTGATAACCCGAACGCCTTATCTCCTAGAAGTATCAGAGGTGTTGTTGGACCTGACAATGGAAGGGGTTTATCTTCTGGAAGAGACAGTTGCTCCGCTTGGAGTTTCTTGTAGAAACTGGACTTCTTGAAAATACTTGAATCACCCTCACTACCATACGCACCGACGTCAATAGTTGCGAGTTGTACTTAGCATCACTTACAGCCAATAACACAAGGGAAAAATATTGTTTATAGTTAAAACACTCAGAACAGGAATTAGGCGGGCATTTCAGACGAATATGTTTACCAACCACCGCCCCAACGCAGTTAGGATGATTAGTTAATTGATACGCATGCGCCTTCTCAAGCCACATTTCCTCGTTTGGAGATGGCATCTCTTGGGGATGCAGAACATCCCAGATAACTTCGCATGTTTCTCGTATAATTAGCGGAATAGTTTTTCGTAAAAAATGAAAGTCAACCTCCAAATCGACGAAGTTCATTCCCGAGGCCAGATATCTGAAACACACCGACAAGTGCAACGAACACATAGAGTAACTGAATTACCTCTGCAACTATTAACAAATACACAACTTTCTTTCAGGTGAAGAAATGATGAAGAAGTGGTAGTAAAGGATTTCCACTTACTGAAAGAAGGTGGTAATCGAAGCGACTACAAAGAAAAGGAAGAAGATTGTACTTTGACGAACTATTGTTCTTCATTTCACACGTGAAAGGCAGTGGAACTAATGTTTCCAACTCAGAACAAAGAAACTACTGTTTTAACAAATGCAACGGAGATCAAATACTTAGTAATTCGTAAATTCACTTACCTCAATGTAATGACCGTTCTCTCTGCAGGTTCTATACATTTTTTCATCACTGTGTCGTTCTTCCTTATATGTTCACATATGGCATTAAGCAGTTCATCAAAATAAGCAACCGACATTTTCGTATAATAATGAAAGAATTTCTCTTCCTACATTCGGTGTTACTGAAACATTAAATGAAACTGTCCTGTTGATAGGATACTTGCAAGATATGGGTGTGTACCCCAAGGTCTCGCGTTTCTCTTTTTATTACACCATACATTTGTAATATATATAGACTGACGCAGCCCAATTGGATAGTGTCCATTTTGAAACTGTAATGTCGTAAAACCAACGCTAACGGCCCAAATACGCGGTGTATAGTATACGGCCAACGCTAACGTCGCGTTAAAACGCGGCGTTCATAGCGCCCTGTATAGTATTCAAATTTAACGCCTAGTTTTCAGCGTTAACACCGCCGCGATTTCAGCGCTAGTGTAGAACAGGCAGTGGCGTAGCTATGTCACCAAGGGCTCCGGTGCAAAAATGACATTGGGGCCCTCTTTACACTAATACTGTACAGATGCAAAACTACTTCATCATCAGCTCCTTACCGCCCACTGGAAGACGCAATAAGGCAAACCTAAATACAACCAAGTGAATTATTGTGTGTCACGCAGCAGATAAAATGTAATCGTACTTTCTAATATAAGTGTGAAAGTTTGTTTGTTTGTTTGTTATGCTTTCACGCAAAAATTACTAGCTGATTTGGATGAAATTTTGCAGAGGGATAGAGATAGAGTAGGACCTGGGTAGGGCATACAGATGAAAATGCGCCATGGGATATTTTTCATCAGCGATGACAGCAGGCGGACTTTTATCAATGCCGACAACTCACTCTCGCTAAACTACTGCGCTGTTAGCTTATTTCGTTGACAGCCCAGTCAAAGAAAGAAAATTGGGGAAATACTCGTGTAGGATGGTTTTATCAAAAGTAAGTTTCCGGATTTTGTTTCATGAAACACTTTGGATTGAGCCGTGCCCCTACCAGGCTTCTTGAAGTTTAAGTTAGTTTGTGGCCAGGTAAAAGTAATAAGTAAAATAATTATGTCGATATCTTCGCTTATTACCGTGACAGTGGGATAGAGGGCAGCGTCTTGATGCACAATTCACTACTGAGACAAAGCAATTATTACATGAAACTTCTGATCCGTGAATGTAATTAAACCTTTAAATGGCAGAATGCCGGCCGCGGTGGCCGAGGGGACTGAGGCGCTCCAGTCAACACCACCAAACTGAAGACTTTTTGGTATGGGAAGGCGCCGTTCCCAGAAAAAAGCCACAGAATGCCGAATCCATTTCCCACTTTCCATTGCAAGGTAGTGTGTAGAAAGGTATGTAGATTCTGTCCGGTATTCATTTCAGTATTAACGCATTTGTGGAAAATAAACATGCCTGTTTGATGACGCAACGAAATTTTGTAGAAAATGCGCATTCCCCAGGTCTGTCTGCGCAGTATGTCGTCTGTCATTTATGAGGTGCACTGTGGAAGGGTCGGTATAACTTTTGTAAAACACCTTGAAATTCCCTTTTGCGACTTAATGGAGTAGGCAGAGTGGGGGCTCGCTTTCTCGCTATTCATTTTGCAGGCGCACAAAGAACGGCAATGCCTGACCATTCCAGCCAGCGGTCTGCCCTTTCCCTCACCTTCTGCCCTCCAACCCCCCCCCCCCTTTCCTGCTGTCACCTGTCACATCCCCACAACAAATCATATGCCCAATACTGTTCTACTGTACTTAAATATGCTGTATGCATTTAATATTTTGTCTTAGTCCATTCTGTTTAACAATAACTATATTAACATAGTATACTTGGGTTACCAAACCCCGGGGACCACTTACTTTTTTTTTTTTCCATATTCTGCTTTAGTTTGCTTGAAGTAAGCTATGTAAGTACAAATAAGTTGAAAATATTGCAATTTAGTACCTTAGTTTATGGTTTTTTTTGTGTGAGTTACGTGTGACTCACATGGTGCCAGAGTAAAGTGTCAGGTGTGTCATTTGCTATGTCGCAAATAATTTTGGGTTGGTACTCCTGTAAGACTTTCATTCCACAACATTATTTGCGTACAGTTCCATTATTGTTTTTCTGCATTGTTACTACAGTCTTTATTCAGTGTTGTTTGCTCCGTAACACAGTGATATATTATAGCGGGAGAAAGTGTCTCGTAGAAGTTATGTAGATGAACAAAGGCATGTACAGAAGCTTTTAGATGAAGTTCAAATGTTCAAATGTTTGTAGAACTTATGGGACTTAACTACGGGGTCATCAGTCCCTAAGCTTACAAACTACTTATGAACTAGCTAACACTAAGTACGGCACAAATACCCATGCCCGAGGGGGGATTCGAACCCCCGACCGTAGTGGACGTGCAGACGTGACTGGAGCGCCTCAGTCCCCTCGGCCACCGCGGCCGGCTTAGATGAAGTTATGGACAAAGGCAAGAAGATGAAGATACTACTGAAATAGAAAAATAAGAGGAATATGTTGATGCTGAGTACTGTTCATGGACAGGAAGAAGCTGAAGTTCAAACCAAGAGGGGCACAAAGAAAAAACCAGCAATGATAAATGACTATAATCAGTCATTTATAGATCTCTCTCACCAAATGAAGTCCTATTTTGTCTAAGGCAGGGTGTGAAATGGTACAGGAAGCTTGCAATAAAACTGTTGACAGGGTCAGCACTGATAAATGCTCTTGTGATTTACCGATACATCAGCAACATGATAATCTCAATTACAGAATTCAAAGAGGAAGTGACTTTGAGACTACTCCATACAGAAGATGCCCCTGAGAAATCTCTCACCGTAGCCACCGAGCTGCCTGAAGATTGTGCTCTTGTGAACATGGGAGCAGCAAGCTATAGGTGTACGGATGCTACGAAATAATGAAGAATGAATTTGGACGAGAGCAAACAGTCAAGAAATGCAAACAAACTACATGGAAATGTCAGAAATTGTGACTCATATTTTTGCGAAGAGTGTTTCTTCATAAAGCACAGTGAATGCAGATGTCAGAGATAAAAAGTGGAGTTACCCAATTTTTTCAGTCTGGATCACTGTTGTTGGACTTAGAGTTGGAGAATTTAATTAAAACTATATGTGATATACAATCTACTGAATATGTAATATGTAACACTAAATAATGAATTATAAAGAAAAGGAAACTCCAATATGACTGGGCCATGTGAGTTATATATAACTAACTCTTGAGCTCTTGAAAACTAGAGACCACAAACTTGTTTCGTTACTGGCGCCATGTTGTTGTTGTTATGGTCTCCAGTCCGGAGCTCTCCACCCTGCTCTATACTGAGCAAGCCTTTTCATCTCCTCATAAGAACGACAACCCACATCCATTTGAATCTGCTTACTATACGCGTCTCTTGGTCTCCCTCTGCGATTTTTACCCCACACACTTCCCTCCATTGCTAAATTTACGATTCCTCGATGTCTAAGAATGTGGCCTACCAAGCGATCCCTTCTTTTAGTCAGGGTGTGCCAAAAATTCCTTTTCTCACCAATTCTGTTAAGTACCTCTTCATTAGTTATGCGATCTACCCACCTAATCTTCAGCATTCTTCTGTAGCACCACATTTCAAAAGCCTCTATCCTCTTCCTGTCCGTACTGCTTATCGTCCACGTTTCACTCACGTACAAGGCAACACTCCACACAAATGCCTTCAGAAAAGACTTCCTTACCCTTAAATTAATATTCGATGTTAGCAAATTTCTCTTTTTCAAAAATGCTTTTCTTTCAATTGCCATTCTGCAACTTATATCCTCTGTACTGCGACCATCGCATGTTATTTTACTACCCAAGTAACAAAACTCATCTACCACCTTCATTGTTTCGTTACCCAATCTAATTCCTTCAGCATCACCTGATTTTCTAAGACCGCATTCCATTATTTTTGTTTTGCTCTTGTTAATGTTCATTTTATACGCTCTCTTCAACACACTGTCCATTCCATTCAACTGCTCTTCCAGATCCTTTGCTGTCTCTGACAGAATTACAAAGTCATCAGCAAAACGCAATGTTTTTATTTCTTCACCCTGAACTTTAATCCCTATTCCAAATTTTTCCTTGCTTTCCTTCACCGCCTGCTCGATGTACAAATTAAATAGCATCGGAGGAAGGCTACAGCCCTGTCTTACTCTCTTCCCCACCGATGCTTCCCTTTCATGCCCTTCGAGCCTAATAACTGCGGTCTGGCTTTTGTACAAGTTGTAAATAACCCTCCTTTCCCAGTATTTTACCCCTGCTGATTTCAGAATTTGAAAGAGTGTATTCCAGTCAACATTGTCAAAAGCTTTCTCCAAATCTACAAAATCTAAAAATGTAGGTTTGCCTTTCCTTAATCTATCTTCTAAAATAAGACGTAAAGTAAGTATTGCCTCCCGGGTTCCTACATTCCTCCGGAATCCAAACATCTTCCCCGAGGTCAGCTTCTGCCAGCTTTTCCATTCTCCTGTAGATAATTCGTGTTAAAATTTTGCAACCATGAATTATCAGACTGATGGTTCTGTAATTTTCACACCTGTCTACGCCTGATTTCTTTGGAATGGGAGTTATTACATTTTTCTTAAAGTCTGAGGGTATTTCGCCTGTTTCATACATCCTACACACCAGTTCAAATAGTTTTGTCATGGCTGGCTCTCCCAGAGACTTTAGTAGCTCTGAGGGTATGTCATCTACTCCTGGGGCCTTGTTCCGACCTAAGTCTTTCAGGGCTCTGTCAAATTCATCTCTCAGTATAGTATATCCTATTTCATCTTGATCTACTTCCTCTTCCCTTCCTACAACATCGTCTCTAAGTTTATTTCCTTTGTAGAGCTGCTCTATGTACTCTTTCCACCTTTCAGCTTTCCCTTCTTTGCTGAGAACTGGTTTTCCATCAGAGTCCTTGATATCTCCAAATGTTTCATTTTCCTGTAGGCTGTATCTATTTTCCCCCTATTTATACATTCTTCTACAGATCTGCATTTGGCTTCTAGCCACTCCTGCTTTGCCATTTTGCACTTCCTGTCAATCTCATTTCTTAGTCGTCTGTACTCCATTTTGCCTGTTTCATTTACTGCATTTTTATATTTTCTCCTTTCATCAATTAAATTTAGTATTTCCTGTGATATCCAAGGATTTTTTGTAGATCTTGCCTTTCTACCTATTTTGTCCTCTGCTGCCTTCACTATTTCATCTCTCAATGCTACCCATTCCTCTTCTACTGTTTCTGTCAATTGTTGCCTAAAGCTCCCTCTGAAATTCTCCAGAACTTAACTTTCCTTCAATTTATCTAAGTCCCATCTCTTTATTTTCCTACCTTTCTGCAGTTTTTTTCAGTTTCAGCCTACAGTTCATGACTAACAAGTTATGGTCAGAGTCTATATCTGCCCCTGGGTATGCTTTACAGTTTATCACCTGGTTCCGGAATCTATGTTTTACCATTATAAAATCTATCTGATACCTTCCGGTGTCTCCTGGTCTCTTCCATGTATACAACCTCTTTTTGTGATTCTTAAACCATGTGTTTGTTATGATTAAATCATGTTCCGTGCAAAATTCTACCAGGCGACTTCCTCTTTCATTCCTTCTGCCCAGTCCATATTCACCTATTATTTTTCCTTCTCTTCCTTTTCCCACTACCGAATTCCAGTCTCCCATCACAATTAAGTTTTCCTCTCCCTTAACTGTCTGAATAATTTCATTTAGCTCCTCATATATTTCTTCGATCTCCTCATCATCGGCAGAGCTAGTTGGCATATAAAGCTGTACTACTGTTGTCGGTGTTGGCTTCGTATCTATCTTGACAATGATAATGCGATCACTGTGCTGCTCATAGTAGTTTACCCGCATACCTATCTTCTTATTCATGATCAGTCCTACTCCTGTGATACCCCCAACTGATTTTGTATTTATAATCCTGTACTCACCTGACCAGAAATCCTGTTCATCCTGCCACCGAACTTCACTAATCCCCACTATATCTAACTTCAACCTATTCATTACCCTTTTTAAATTTTCTAATTTTCCTACCCGATTAAGGGATCTAACATTCCACGCTCCGATCCGTAGAATGCCAGTATTGTCTTTCCTGATGACAACATCCTCCTGAGTAGTCCCCGCCCGGAGATCCGAATGGGGGAACGCTCCGATCCGTAGAATGCCAGTATTGTCTTTCCTGATGACAACATCCTCCTGAGTAGTCCCCGCCCGGAGATCCGAATGGGGGAATATTTTGCCCGAGAGGATGCCATCATCATATTTTCATACAGTAGAGCTGCATGTCCTCGGGAAATGTAACGGCTGTAGTTTCCCCTTGCTTTCAGCCGCTCGCAGTAACTTTGTGGCAAAGCCACACTAGCTGATGTTACAAGGCCAGCTCAGTCAATCATCCAGACTGTTGCCCCTGTAACCACTGAAAATGCTGCTGCCCCTCTTCAGGAACCACACGTTTGTACGGCCTCTCCACAGATACCCCTCCGCTGTGGTTGCACCTACGGTACGGCTATCTGCATCGCTGAGGCACGCAAGCCACCCCACCTCGGCAATGTCTGTGGTTCATGGGGGTGGACTGGGGCCATAACGTACTGTAACACCAAGTCACAGCACGCGACTGTGAGTTACAACTGCACCACGGAGTTTTAAATAGAAAAATGTTCGCGAGTTGTATTTACTTAACGTGGCCCGAAGAGAAGACTTCCTGTGACTTATATTTAACTTACGTGGCAGTCAATGTGTTAAAACACTGTTTTCTAAAAGTTCGGAATTTTTCTATTTCTTGTAACACGAATACCTACTATTAGTCCTTGAAAAAAATCCATAATTATTTTTCGCGCCTCACTGTGTATCGCGAACTTAATGAGTGGCGTTTTTCAACTCGTGGGGATTTCGGTCGTGTTCCCTCACGCACTGAAGTCAGAGTGAAAAAATACCTACTGGAGTAATACAACGGTTCAAACTGTTAGATTGCAGATGTTGGCAAAGATATGATTTCTGATCGGTAATTATCGGTAAGCGTTTTCGTGACTGTAGTACATTATAGTAATAATATGGTTACACAATTAAAAATTAGTCAATTTTATTTTAACAATTATTTTACAATCTTTTCCTGGTTTTGCTTTTTGCCAAATCATCAATAAGGTCTGTTAAGTCTAGGCTTGATGCAGCATTGTTTTCGACTGCTATGAGTGCCAAAATGTCCGAGTCAAGCTTGAACCATACTGTACCTCAGATGCGTTTTGATAATTTTTAATTTGCTGAACGACCTTTCGGCTGCTGCAGAAGAATAAAACTAAACACTTCCGTAACCTCACATTCTAATAATGCATATTTTGTTATAATTTCCTTACATAATTGACGAACTGTCCATGTTGGGGTCAATTTCGGCAGGAGAAATTAAAAGTCGAAATTCCTTCATCCAACTAAAATATTATATACAGTATAACGTCTATTATCCGAAGTAATTTGGGGACATGGATGTACGGAATACAGTTTTATTCGGATATTCGAACCGTACACTTCTATCTGCCAATAAGAAGTACTGTACGGTAAATGTATTTGTACTGTATTTGGAGGAGCGCGATCCTTCACATTGCGCCGAGCTGCACGCCGCAACACTTGGAAGGCGCAGCTGTTGCTGTGAGCAGCTTTGATGCTGCCGCTACTTCTGCCGACTGAAGTGTGCCGATTGTTGGACACATTGGCTGGCAGCTTCGCCTGTCAGCAGCGCCACATAGTGGCGTCTTGTGAAGGCCCAATTAGAAGCATTGTTCCGCCAGCCGGTGGCCCAGTGCGGCTACTGTAGGAAACTCTGTTTGAGGGGAAGGGAATATGATGGACGAGAGGGTGTGAGAGGGTAAAAATAGAGGGGAAAAAAATTAGACGCTCTACTGAAACTTTTTTCGATCGTCGCTCACGAAGGCCGAAGGGCACCTGGAGCTCGGGGGCCACGGGGCACTGCCCCGCCTAGCCCTATGATAGCTACGCCACCCTGAGAACAGCCCTAATGCTAGCGGAGCTGCGCCGGGCGACCAGTGCGGCTGAGCGAGGAGGGGTGAGCAGCGCCAGATTATGAAATACACGACTTTCATTTTTTACATTTTTTGGGCTGTCTCTCACGGTAGGAAACGCAGCAAACGCCGGCCACGGCTGCCGTTCCCGCTGCTCGCCAGCGGTGCGCATGCGCGGAGAAGCAGTCAGGCACTTCTGATTGGCTGATGCCAGCGGATCTGGCAACAGCGCCACCGTGAGCTACGGTGTCCAGAAAGGCGTACCGAAACGCCACCGAAAGGCATACAGAATGAACTAACAGAGCTGCTTCGATAACTCGACCCCTCGGTGCGCTCTCTGACCGAACCGAACTCTGGGGCGCCGAAAAGATACAGAATAGGGCCCCAGGAAACAAACCAGTGTTGTGCAGTGCACGCGATTATACTGCCGCTGCAGGCGGCGCGGCGCAGAGAGGCGCGCCGTGAATCTAAAACGTTTGTTTCTCAGAGCGACGAGCAGCGCGGTCGGGTGGCTCCGGCTGCGTTCGTGTAGCCACAGAATAGGGAGTATACAGAAGGGAAAGCTGGAGGCGGCGCCTTTGATCAGTATGTTACCAAGCGTTACGCTCGACGCCATATTGAAAAGCAGTAAACGCGAAACTAAAGCCACTTAGTACTTTCGCTGGAAATGGACTTTTTACGAACTGCAACTAATCTCACCGACTTTTACGAAAGGAAACGGCTTTCATCTATTTTGCGCCATCTTCTTGCACCTAATTGTAATCCAACGAAAAAAAAAAAAAAAAAATTAGCCCTAAATTTTAATACAACTACGAAAATGTACAGTGGAGTCGATGATCGTTTTATTTGTTACTTATCTCTAGAAAAATTCCAAATAACGCGAAGTTATGTGTGCGAAATTAGTTATAAATAAGAAAGTGACTTTACAACTGCCAGGTTTTATTTGACACGAATAAATTCGCACAAAATATTGAGTGAGACTTAGCAATTCAACGTGATTACACAGAAGTAATGACGTCTGGGCATGTATAAAAGTTGTGTTTGCTTTAGGAGTAGCATTAATTTACTGATTGGAGAAGGGCATATAGAGGAATCTGTCAACCACAGAGCAGGAACAGCATAAAATAATTATTCTCCTTAATCAATTTGTTTGAGTATCCGAAGAGCATTCGCTAGCACGCTACGCCTCCAATGCCGTAAGTAAAATTTTACCTGCCTACTTACGCATTATTTTTTGTAATTCATTTTATATTATTCCCTACAACGTTAAACTTATAAAATGTAAATGTACTTCAACATTTCGATGCCGTTGAACTGTTGCAGCAACAGCGAGAGTTATCGTCAAGAGAAGAAGCAAGGCTACTTTTAATAATTATGCACACATTGCTCTCATTCGAAACTGATAACATTTAACTTTCACTGCAAATATAGCGACGTTTTGGGAAGGTGAAGAAACTTATATTCTTATTTGTATTCGAATTATTGCGGCAATTAGGTGCTGAACACCATCGGCCGCGTTTTCTTTTATTGCTGCTCGTAATAAAAACGGACAGCTCCAACTACTGACACACAGTTCTTTCTTTTCACTGCAGCAAATACTTGATTACTTCTATGCGATTCAGGCAGCTAAAGTACACAATTAACAAGTAAAGACGGCGCATTACCACGCTACAGAGTAGGGAGTGACCACGCGTTTACTGCTTTTCAAGATGGTCGTTCCGCGCATGCGCACTAAATTTTGAACGACAGACTGCAGCGGGAGTTTCCTTTCTGTATACTCCTTATTCTGTGGTGTAGCACCGGCAGCATTCGTCTGTCGGAACTGTGCAGGGCGATTATTTGCGCGCGCGTCGGGCAACTTCGGTACTGTTATGACGCGTGCTCCGCCCTGCTACCTCGCCCCACTATACTTCGTCGCAATACAACGCTGCTCCAGCTGCATAACACACAGCTCTGCGCCTCTCTCTTGTGCCGCTCCACTACAATCTTGGGCTAAGGAATGACAAAAGCTGTAGGCAGACTGGGTGGAAGAGCGCGCGCCGCCGCGTCACTTGAGTGTCATTGTTGTCTGTTCATTATCGTCCATCACGCCTAAGCTGATTTTAAACGACACCGCGAAAAAATGAATGGACTCCCGCACTATTGATCACGACTGTTTTTAGAATAAAAACGCATCTACATACTACATGAAACTCAAAAGATTCTTAAATAGAGTGGAGGGGCACAAGGAAAGATGTCTTGGCCATACATAGCGTAGCCTGTAACTGCTATTCGCTACGATTTCACTTGTAGCCTGCATTATGCGAGCATGAAATAATTCCAGGGGGTGTGCCAGGGTGAGCCGAGTTATCCGGACTCCCGGGTTACCGAGTGCCGAGTTTTCGGGACTCTATTGTATTACAAAGAAGCGACGGATGTCTATCCATAAGAGGCGACAGTGGAATTTGTTAATAACTGTTGCCAGTCAGCTTGCTCATATTCGATTAATGATGGAAATTCTCCTCAGAGATGATAAATTATTTTTCAAAAGAGATAGATTGGCTGGCCAGTACTTACCTTTATGCTGTACCGCCGATAGTTGCACAAATGAAGAAAAAGAAAAAAAAATGGGACGAAAAATGACAAGCTTTCGGAACACAGTTCCTTCTTCAAGAGGGAGAGAAGGGAAGAAAAAAGGATGGGAATGGAAGGGAAAGGTATTTCACGACCTAGGTCATGAAGGTGGTGTTTGAGGAGTGTGCAAGTCAGAGATACTGCGTGTTAGTACTGAGCCAAGCCAGAGAGGATATATATAACCAAAGAGGAAAGATCAAGTAGTAAAGAGAAGAGAAGAGAGTGAAATTAATGATGCTGAAGGGTGTAGGAGGGGCGGGGGGTTGTCTAAAATGTTTTTGATTAACAGGGAAAGATGGACACACACACACACGGAGAGAAAGAAAGAGGTAAGGAAGGGATAATGAATAGATGAGCTGAGGATGGAGGAAGGGGAGGGGTTAGTGTAGATTTAGGTAGGGAGGAGAAGATAGTTGGAGGGCAAGTTCCCACCTCCATAGCTCTGAGGGACTGGTGTTTGTTGGTAGTAAAACGTGTCAAGGTCCCTGGAGTTATGCTGGAGGGCATGTTCTGCCACAGGATATTGGGTGTCCCCCAGACGAACAGCTCGTCTGGGACCATTCAGCCAATTTGATAGTAGTCATACCAACATAAAGGGCTGAACAGTGGACACATGTCAGTTGATATATGACGTGTGTTGTCTCGCATATGGCTCTGCCTTGAATCGGGTAGATTTTTCCTGTGGTGGGGCTGGAGTATGTGGTAGTGGGAGGATGCATTGGACAGGTTTTGCAGCGGGATCAGTTGCAGGTATAGGAACCATTAGGTAGGAAGGGTGGTTTTGGGATGTTATAAGGTTGGACGAGGATGTTGCGGAGGTTGAGAGGACGGCGGAAGGCTACTCTGGGTGGTGTGGGAAGAACAGTTTGGAGTGATGATCTCATCTCAGGACATGACTTGAGAAAGTCAAGTCATAGCCTTGTTTGAGGAATTTCTTGAGGTATTCCAGGCCAGGATGGTACTGGGTGACTAATGGGGTGCTTCTGGGTGGTCTGGGGTTAGGAACATTGTTGTTGGAAGGAGAGTTCAAAATGTTCAAATGTTTGTATAGCTTATGGGACTTAAACTTACAAACTATTTATGAACTAACTAAGACTAAAGACGGCACAAATATCCATGCCCGAGGGGGGATTCGAACCCCCGACCGTATTGGCCGTGCAGACCGTGACTGGAGCGCCTCAGTCCCCTCGGCCACCGCGGCCGGCTGGAAGGAGAGGAATGGACAGCTCGGGAGATCTGCTTGGAGACGAGGTCTGTAGGATAGTTGCGGGAGAGGAAAGCATTGGATAGATTGTTGTTGTAGGTGGTGAGGAATTCGTTACTGGAACAGATGCGTTTCCCGCGGATGCCCAGGCTGTAGGGAAGGGATCGTTTAATATGGGAGGGATAGCTGCTGTCAAAGCTCATATTCGTCATCACTGCAACTTCACTACGGTAATTAGGGTTTCCAAAGGCCGATGTGCAGGTGCTGAAACGTAGGGGAGACCATGGTACCGGCGCCAACCCCATTTTTAAGACGAACGATTGGTAGCACGAGTACACTTGCCAGTGTTTATCTCACTTACCTACCGCGGTCTGTGATTGTTGACAGGTATTAATCCTGTGAATGAAATTGTTAGTTTCGAGCCTGTATTTTATTGAAATAAGTACCTCTATAGGCTATGCGTGCTTTTTAATACCCGTATTAACGTACTCTGTAGATATTTGCTTCGATTTCGTGTCTCTAACCTAATTGTTTCGCAAAACTAACGTTATTAGCTATATTTTGCAACTGGGGCAATGACGCCATGGTGGAGAATTTAGGCAAAATGAAGTGTAATACAGTTGCATACATTTTGTGAAATGGGCACTTGCAGAATGTAGAGAATGTAATAGTTTCGAAGTGCCAAAAACGATATTTCTGACTTCTGCGGCGTCTTAATCGAGCCTAAATTATAAAATGAATTTTTATTCCAATTTCACATCGACAAGTACTTGAAGCCTTCTCAATTATGTCTAATATAGAAGAGTGATAAGTATAAATTACAACAGTTTTAACACTTATTTAACTACTGCTCATTCATCCACGTTAAGCTGTAGGTCCCCTTTCCCCGGTTGGCTACCTGAGGTAGGCTAGGGAAACGCCAAGTCGCCGAAGTGGCGTCCAATTGAAAGACTTGCCCCAGGCCAATGAGCCACACGTAATTGTTATTATTATTATTTGAAAATAAAGGATAAACTACATGATGAATGAGTAGTAGTAAATAAGTGTTAAACCTGTTGTAACTTATCACTCTTCTGTATTAGACATTTAGAAGACTTCAAGTACTTGTCGATGTAAAATTGGAACAAAAATACATTTTATAATTTAGGCTTGATTAAGACACCGCAAAAGTCAGAAATATAATTTCATTATTACCTGGGGCCCAGGGTAACGGCGCCACTGCGTATACTTTCACAATACTGTATATTTTTTAACAATAAAACTTCACATGAGACATGGCTGAAAAAAATTATAATAAAGTATTAGCTGGCGAAGCTGTATTATTATTCTGTACGAAAAGACACACTTTTAATAAGGTAAAAAAACTGGTTTCCCTTAAAGTGCCATTTCCCTGGTCTTCCGTAGATGTTATTTGTCTGAAGGCTTTCAATTTATTACGGTTGCTGACTACTGATGACTTGAGCCAGATGTAGTAGTGCGAAAGGTATTTCTAATTTACTATCCCTACAGCGATTACTTTTGCTCTGAAAATTGGGTTTATTCTGTATGTAATGTTCAAATAATTTACGGAAATATAGTTGGGCAACGTCTTCGACAACACCCTGTATTTCGACAGGTGAACGCCCGTCATTTACAAGGTATACCACTATACCAGAAAAGACTGCTCTTCATGTCTACAATTATTTATTTATCGTATGGCATATGACAGCAGCATATATACAAATATAATTAAACAAAGAACAAGAATATATATATACAAATATCAATAAAAGATTGTACAAGAGCTCATTTTCGGTACATGTGAGTGATCGATGATATATTATGACAGAACACTTAGAATTACGACATGTGTCATGTGTCATGTGAGACAAGCTTTTGGCTACATATCAATGTCCAGATCTTGAATCCACTTCATGGCCTGAGGTGTGGCTTCTATAAAGTCCTCGGCAGAGCCACTATATTTTCTTTTTGGACACACTCGTTATGATATGGTCCAGCGTCTGCTCAGGTGCTCCACAATCACAACTTGGGCTGTCCGTGAATCCCCACTTAAAGCATGGCCTTACATCTGGTATGGCCACTTCTGAAGCGATTGAGCTTAGTCCAGTCTTTTCCTGCGACGTTGAACCCTTTTAGTTCTTTTGAGGGATCACTTATGAGGTGACAATTACAGACTGAATTCTCCCACTCCTTTTTCCAGTTCTCTTTTAGGTTGAAGGTGACCTCTCCTCTTATATAGCAGTTATTCCATATCGGCTTTCGTGATTTCAAAAGGTAATTTGGCAAATTTTTATACGTCCTGCATAGATAAACATTTTCCTTCATTCATTTTTACTATTTTCCCCCATTTTTAAAAGATGCTTTTTGTCTTCTTAATTTTGGTGGAGCTATATCAGCGATGACGGAGAGCCACGGGATGGAGTGGACTATAATGTGCCGGTGATTATCCGCGTGGTTTCGTGGAGCTATACGTCTACCTCGTTGGTGTGGTGGCTTCTAAAAAATTCAAATGTTTGTATAGCTTATGGGACTTAACTATGGGGTCATCAGTCCCTAAACTTACAAAATACTTATGAACTAGCTAATCCTAAGGACGGCACAAATATCCATGCCCGAGGGGGAATTCGAACCCCCGACCGTAGTGGCCGTGCGGACCGTGACTGAAGCGCCTCAGTCCCCTCGGCCACCGCGGCCGGCTTGGTGTCTTCTCTCCCAGACCGGAGCACAGTATTCTGTCTTGTGTAGACTATCGATGTTGCTGCTGCTCGCAGTGTGGATGCATTTGCACGTCAAGAACTTCCCGCGAGTTTTCTAATAATATTATTTCGTGTTTTTAGTTTCTGGCCAACATTTTTAAGGTGTTCTTTATAGGTGAGGGATCTATCAAGTGTAACACCCAGATACTTAGGATGGAAGTTGTGTTTCACTCTCTGTTGGTTAAATAGCACAGACAATTGTTGATTGGCTATATTATTGTTGAGGTGAAAAGCGCAAACTTCAGTTTAGCCGGATTTGGGCACAAACGCCACCTTCTGTAGGATTTGCTAAGGACTTCAAGGTCATCCTTTAGAGTCTTTTCACCTTCTTCGAGAGATTTGCTTTCTTTTTCAATAAAGCTTAATTCTCTTATCAACTCTTCACAAAATTTTCCAAATTCATAGAAAATATCGCAAGTTTGTTTTATGGGGAAGGGAGGGGACGGCGTCACTGCTTTGGCACCTGTCAACTGTACGACGACACCTCAATATAGCTCTGGCTCTGAACATCCCTCTCCCCCCCCCCCCCCGAGGAAAAATTTATCTATGCCCCTGCGGTGTCGTGAATGTTTTATGCAATAAACTGTGTCGTGGGGTATTGACATACCCCAGACTCTTATTGCTGTTTCCAGGCATTAAAAGATACACACAAAGTGTTGAATACCATTGTACCTACTACTATTTTGTTTTTATTGCCATCAATACAGCGCAACAAAACATAACAATGGCCTGTCTAAAAATTAATATCTCTTCAGCACAACAGCTTCAAATTTCAATGTATTTGTTAATAAAAAACTTTATAACATAACTTTGGTAATTAAGAGCATTTAAGTTACGTACATTAGTATCCAAAATATAAAACAGAGATTAATTAGGCAAGGTTCAATTTAGAGTAATTTTACAATACATGAACTTGAGCAAATTTTCATTCATCCACATACTCGAAACAGATTGATTGCATGCTAGATCCAAAAATTGGTCTTCTACAGTTTGTACAGGGCATTTCAGTCTTCTTATCCGATGATCGAGGACACAGGGAAAACCTCTTCCGTTTCATTGGACCGTCAATTCGCAGTGAAACAGGCAATGGCGTACTGAGCATAGGTCCAATAGAACCACTGAGTTCTCTAAGCAGTTTTGCATTGAGTAACCTTTCATTTAGATAACATGTGATGAAAGTTCCTTTACGTAATCGAGTCTTGAATTTCCATTATCGTGTTCACTTTTGCGTCCTGTATTACTTTCTTTGGCAGTTTCAGCATCATTGTCTTCAATATCTTCCACCGCATGGAACAACTGAATGATAATAGCCTGAAAAATCTGGATCATAAAACCCACTCTCTCCTTGTTAGCCATGCTGAGTGACATTTCAGAAAGCAATGAAAAATATAGTGTTTGAAACAATTGAGTTCGTAATGTGAACTATATGGTGGGGTCGCGTCATACCGCAAGTTATGCTTACCAAGTCCAAATAACAGCAGCGCGCTACAATGACTGCTCACTGGAATTACTTATAACGATCTGAAAGAAAGTTGGTGATAAGCGGAAGTGCGCAGTATGCAATATTTTGGCGCTTTGGGCATTGGAATGTTGGAGAGGGTATCCTCATATCTCCTAACACCGATTAAGGGTTAATATACACTGCTTCTGTTGGTACACTAGCATCTCGTTGTGAGCTCGGTAGCAAGAATATCCCTGCAAATAAGACCCAAAGATACCATTTCTTTTAATGTTCCAATGCTGCAAGCAATTTGTTGTTGCTCGAATACGTGCAGAGCAGCACGGTTGCTGCCCAATCACGTACCGCTTGAGATATATCAGCCGAATCATAGGACAAATTTCATACTTAATCATTAACTGTTATTCGTTCCATTTTGTGCTACGAAAAAATAAAACGCTTCAGTTTATTTAAACTCCACACCTGATTGCTGAAAGTTAAAGCACTGTATACTTACCACAGAACTGTTCATCTTCTCCATTCAGGCAGTCTCGCTTGAAATCACACACAAGTGACACAGGAATACCTCGACCCTCAGAACAGTTGAACACATCTTCTAGGTAGCTGGATGTAAGCATGTCTGAAACATTTCAAACAGGACCTTCAAAAATAAATTGAAACATAAGTCAAATATGTTATTTATTAAAATCACTGCTGGCTATTCAGACTGCAACACCAGAAAGAATAGTAAACATTGAAATGTGTGTTCACATTACGTATTAAAGGTTTACACGATTGAAATTGTAGTTGATTTAGGGTATTCACGGTACGAAACTTAGTAAACAATAGGCCTACTAACACCTATGATAACAACACAATTGGGTGTTTGGTCTGTGGTTTCATGTTAGTCTCTCAAGGAAACAATCGGACAGCTTCTGCATCGAAGTTGAGCAAAAAAGCGTGAGCATAGGTGCCCCTCCCCTTCATAGGCGTAGCCAGGATATGATTTCGGGAGGGGTTTAAAATGAATGGACATTGTAATAAAATGTACTATTAATAGAACTGCAAACAGCGCCAATGCTGTGTATACTACGGTTTTTTTTTCATTGTAAAGGACTGGATGCCAGAAATAATCTTCAAAATAGGAAAAAGGCAAATCATCAAATCATATCATGATGATAGGCAAATGTGGACTGAAACACAGATTACAATCAGAAACGCAGTTGGTGAAGCTTTCAATAACATCTGGAGCATTACCAGAGAAACACTTCCTTACTAAAATTTCTGCAGTACGTGAATGCCGTCAATAGCAAAAAATAAGTGTACAAAAAATTTTCAAATGTTTGTAGAGCTCATGGGACTTAACTACGGGGTCATCAGTCCCTAAACTTACAAACTACTTATGAACTAGCTTATACTAAAGATGGCACAAATATCCATGCCCGAGGGGGGGATTCGAACCCCCGTCCGTAGCGGCCGTGCAGACAGTGACCTTCACGCCGCAGACCACTCGGCCACTGCGGCCGGCAATAAGTGTACAGATATTCTTTGTCTAGACGAGAACCTTGATTCGTTTACACAGGAAAATCAAGAAATATTGCTGTCTCACAGTGTAATTACTGATAGTGTTGATGAAAAATAGCTCAGATCTCCAGGGCTCGACGGTTTCTACACAGAATCTCCGCCACATTTAATCCCCCTCTTAATCATAATTTACCATCGGTACCTTGAGCGAGGGGTTACTCCTAGTCACACTCGTCCATAGGGAGCAGACATGGTAAAAGAAGACACCTGGGAAAACACTAAATAAAGTGCTCAGTATTTCAGTAGTAATCACCGTAACAGTTAACACACTCTGAGTCCAGACGGAGTCGGTGTTTACAGTTAGCTACAGGAGGTGTGCACCTCTTTGTTCGCCAGCCGAGGGGACTGAGGCGCTCCAGTCACGGTCTGCACGGCCACTACGGTCGGGGGTTCGATCCCCCCTCGAGCATGGATATTTGTGCCGTCGTTAGTCTTAGCTAGTTCGTAAGTAGTTTGTAAGCTTAGGGATTGATGACCCCGTAGTTAAGTCCCATAAGTTCTACAATCATTTGAACATTTTTGAACCTCTTTGTTCAACTGTTTGTTAAGCTCAAGGGATTTATCGCCGGGGTCATCAGTCACTAAAATTACAAACTACTTATGAACTGCCTTATACTAAAGACGACACAAACATCCATGCCCGAGTGGGGATTCGAACCCCCGACAGGGAACGGCGTCGCGCATCGGAGCATAGCGCCCCAATGCGCTCGGCGGCTCCGCCGCGACGCACCTCTTAGGGACTGTATAGTATAACGGCTTCACAGCCTAGGAAACTGTAGTAGGGCTCTACCCTGATGCCCCAACACACACGCACCCGATATATTAGGTCACGTTGTGCCATGTAATATTGAAATTAAAAAAAGTTCAAATGTTTGTAGAACTTATGGGACTTAACTACGAGGTCATCAGTCCCGAAGCTTACAAACTACTTATGAATTATCGAAGACTAACGACGGCACAAATACCATGCCCGAGGGGGGATTCGAACCCCCGACCGTAGTGGCCGTGCAGACCGTGACTGGAGCGCCTCAGTCCCCTCGGCCACCGCGGCCGGCTATTGAAATTAAACATCTTTTATTTCTCGTTTTGTAAATTGTTTCATAAAGCCCCCCAGAGTGGCCAAAAGTACTAATTTTTCACCCTCCCCACTGTGGGCACCTCTGAGCATGAGTATTAAATAACATGCAGGTTTGCATGATCTTGTTGAGATATTTCGTCATAGGAAGCTCATACATGACAATGCGTCTAACAATGTTTACCGTCCAGTTGCCGGCTATAATGAATACAACCTGTCTGCCATTTGGCCCACGGAGCGTCTAGTCATTGGTACATGTACTGTGTCGCTGTCGTTAAAAACCTCTGAAAATGCATATAATTAAAACGAGTTTTTTTATCAAAATATTTGACCGCGTATAATTTTAAAATTAAAATTACATGATAGTAAAGGCAGAATATTAAATTATAAGTTAATTGGCAATATTCCACACTGGCGCCACCTGCCAGCTAAAAAAATATATATACGCGTTATTTTTATTCAAGATTGTAGTTGACGCACATACTATAGGAAGAGATTTTATTATTAATGCTGAACTTTACTTTGCAAGTTCAGAAGTTTTTAGGTGAGTGGACAATTTAAATACATTGTAAAAACCTTTTACATTATTTATATTTAAGACGTTGTGTGTAATTCGATTGTACAGTGAACACTTGTTCCTTTTATCTTCTAGATTGATGATGGCAGATACCGAAACGTCTTAATCAATAAATGTAATTTTAGCGATCTAGACAGTTTTTATTCTTATTGAAAAATGAAGTTCGCAGACTCATTCAGGAAGTTCGTTTTCTTTCTACAAAAGAATCTACATTTTCAAAATGAGACATTAAAAATCAGCGCCCATCCCCCTTGCGCGCGCGCGACGTCCACTCGTTCCCCTGGTGCCACCCCGTTCGCTCGGCAGGAGCAAGTAAGTCACCTTGTCCCAGACCATTGGCGCCGTGCCAGGATGGCAGCGCGGTCAAGTGTGCGGGCCGAGCCAACGCCACCTAGATACAAGGCCTCACAGCGTGACGTCACGACTAGGGGTCGGGCGGCTTGTTAGGCCCTTTTTAAACGATGAACGAAGGTGAACAAGATAGATAATAATCTACTGAAGCGCTCCTAAGCGTACTAGCCCTGAACTACAAACTCAAGCAAGATCTTGTGGCAGTGTGTTTACACGATAAACGTAATCGAACAGTAATACCCGATGTTGAAAGTGAGGTTATAAAAGCCGATTTGTTATGTAGGAAGTCATAGTTTAATACTGGAATTGAGGAAACAACGCTAAATGTTATTGACGGCCAAAGAAAACCTTGCAATCGATGTTTTTGATCGACTTAGTGTGGTAAATTTCTGGGTAGTGAAACAACATTTCAAAACATTCACATCTATTTTCAAGCGAAAAAAATAAACTTATGAACACATCAAGTAATATTTATAAGAGCGTAAATAGACCTTCTTTACTTTATCTACTACGATTTGCCCAATGACATTGTTAATAACGTCATGCACAATTGACTTTTTGTCTTTCATTTGGACTGACTTTTTCATTTACATTGCTATTTAATGAAAATTGCATCATCAAATTTCAATCTTATTCAAATAAACAATTGGCTTCAGTCTTTTCTGTTATGATATTGCAAATCATAAACCATTTTTCGGTTTCAGATGTACGACTTCGCTTTTCGGTGGACAATTATTGAGATAAATATTTAAGTCATCATGAAACATTTGCAATTTACCGCTAAACCAAAGTATAATAATAAACTAAAGATTAATAAGACAAGTTTGCGTGCAAACCGTGTATTTGTCGACTACAGTATGAAAATCGCGTGACTTCCGATGTCAGCAGACGACCGTTCAATCAAAACAATCTTCTTGAGAAAACTTAACGTAACGTTGACGTTAGGTGACGGTCTGGTGACGGACAGTGTGAATGCCGTCATTAGAAATACATTTTGTTATACATTCTGATCATAAACTTCGACATAACGCAAAATATACGTAAATACGAAGGAAAATGGCGGACTAACTGGAGCGGCGACTGCAGCAGACAGCTGCTAGCTCGCGCATGCGCAGTGAACCCACTAGTATCGAATTTAGAACTCGTCCTATTTCTTTATCGCTTCGATACTAGCGCGATCATACTAGTGCAGCCGTTCAAACGACTGACGGCCGCCATTAACGCAACTTGTTAACAATCTATTACAAGTTCGTTGATCGTTTGAAACGGGCTTTAGGCTCTGCACCGCGTATATGAAAACATTCAACACTTCCTTGGGTGACTACTCATAGTCAAACTGCTCACTGGAGAATTAAAATTTTCAAATTTTGTAAACTATAGCTATGAAAGTGAAAGTAATTTTTCGTAATTCCTGTCACTCACGCGTTTTGAAAGCGCGAATTTCTATATTCATCATTGTCACATATGTAAAAACATTCAACACTTTCCTGGTAAATTATACGTTGTGTATTTGTACGTAAATATTTACATAAACATTAAACTTCATTTCAGAATTAAATTGTTCAAATGTCGTAAACTGTAGCTCCGAAGTTGGAAAACTTTGTCATAATTTCCAACACTCGCGATTTGAAAGTGTGAATTTCTAATCCCATAACTCCGACAGCACTATTTTCACCGTGTAAGTCGCCTTGCATAATTTAATTGCAAATGGGGTACCGTAATCGAAAAAAACTGACAATAAATCGAAGTACTCTGTCTGTTATCAATTTCAAATTTTATTTTTGTATGTTTCTAGGTGGCGTTGGCCGGGCCGGGATGTGCCGAGCCGGCTGGCGTCTAGACGGCACTGGGGATGGGAAAAACCGACCGGTTAAAACCGATATCGGTATTTTAGTTTTGAATAACCGGTTTTCCGTATTTATTTGGTGTCGGTTATACCCGGTTTTTCTTTAGTTATTGCCAAGAACTGGGTAAAAAAACCGGTACGACCACTTCCTATACTAGTGGTTCAAAATGTGTTTTTTGTAAATAATTTAAAAAAATTAAAACTAGTGGACCCTAGTATTTAGGGTTAGTGCTAAAATTTTCACAGCTGTGATATAGGTCATCGCAGAAACTAAGAAAAGCGATCAGTGATAATTTAAGAACAATCCCGGCAGTCAGAAACGCGCAACAAACGGGTAGCATAAGAACTTAAGGACTGGTGCAGCTATTGAGGCATCGATGCACCTGTTGCCGTGTGGCGTGGCCTATTAGACGACACGCGTGCACTGCAGTGTACAAGACTTGCCTCCGTCTGGTCATGCGGCAGTTCCTTGCTGTCGTCGCCAGACATCGGTTGTGTCTTAAATTGCACCATCCCGAGTGTGGAAGTACTTCACGAAGTACGGAAGCAGTGAGGTACAATGCTCCATTTGCTTTAAAAAGCTGAAAACGGGTGGAGGTACTACAAACATGCTGTGTCATTTAAGGAGAAAGCATCCAAAAAAATGTTCAAATGTCTGTGAATCTATCGGACCAAACTGCGTCATCAGTCCGTAGCTTACGAACTACTTAAACCTAGGTAAACTAACCTAAGGACAAACACACACACCCATGCGCCAGGGAGGACTCGAACCTCCACGGCGAGCAACCGCGCGCTCCGCAGAGGTGCTTTAAACCGCTCGGCTACTCAACCGCGGCGAGCAAGCATCCAAAATGTTTCTTGGAAGAGAAGGTAAATTTGATTCATATACCTATTATGTAAGCTTGGAATAATAACTTTAATGTATTATCATATTGTTATGCTAACAAGTTTTATTAATGTGATTCCTTGAAAGCGAGCGGCGTTTTTATTAACCAATATTGGTTTCGGTAATATTGATCTTGTGGTGCCTCGCGAGGTAGCCGTGCGGTCTGAGGCTCCATGTCACGGACGTCGCGGCTGCTCCAGTCGAAGGTTCGAGTCCTCCCTCCACCCTCGGTCATGGGTGTATATGTTGTCCTTAGCGTAAGTTAGTTTAAGTTAGAGTAAGTAGTTTCTAAGTCTAGGGACCGATGACCTAAGCAGTTAGGTCTTTATAAGAACTCACACCCATTTGAACATTCTTTGATCACGTGGTAAACAGCTTTCCTAGTTCAATTTGCGTAAATTTACATTGACAACAGTCATACTGTTAGTCTGAACTGTGACTTTATTTTTCGAAATACTTCTGCAAGCTGACTGAAGTTCATTTACTGACTGTAACTTATATATGTATGTGTACATAACGAAATATTCGTATGCGCTGGCTCACAAGTCAAACTTACGGAGTGGTTGGCTCAATATTCGCAACTGCCGGATGGAAATACTAGGCCAGTATATCTGTATGCTTCGTATCGTCTTCTGCGGACTCCTGGCTAGGCTTACACACACTCAAGAAGGCGTAGTATTGGGAGGGGATCTTGCAAAATATGGAAAGACTAGTGATTTGTCGTATAACGTAAATTTACCCAAATTTTAACTTAATTTCGTAAGTTTCGGCCGAAACTAGAAGAACCGAAAATTCGATTACGGTTTCCGTTTAGGCCGCAAATTATGTTTCGTTCAAACTCTACTGGAGATAATAGCAATAAAAAACCGAAAATTGGTTATTTAGAAACCGGTTATCTAGACCAGTTTTTACAGTGCGGTTAAAGTGGAGATGAATAGAACCGGTATAACCGAAAACCGGTTGTTTAGCGATAACCGCCATCCCTAGCCGGCACGCGCCGACGGCATGGGTGTTCACACTGCGCGTCGGGCCGAGCCGGGATGAAAAAGGTAGGGGGGGGGGAGGTAATCAACTTTTCCGATTATCAAGTTGTAAAAAATTTTGACGGTATATAAGATCACGCCACATCGTTTTAGGAAGTTATTGCTGGTCGCGGTGGCCGAGGGGACTGAGGCGCTCCAGTCACGGTCTGCACGGCCACTACGGTCAGGGGTTAGAATCCCCCCTCGGGCATGGATATTTGTGCCGTCCTTAGTCTTAGTTAGTTCATAAGTAGTTTGTAAGTTTAGGGACTGATGAACCCATAGTTTAGTCCCATAAGCTATACAAACATTTGAGCATTTTTTTAATTATATATATATATATATATATATATATATATATATATATATATATATATATATATATATATATATATATATATGGGCCGCGGTGGAGTAGCCGAGCGGTCTAAAGCGTCTCGCTGCGGAGCGCGCGGTTGCTCGCCGTGGAGGTTCGAGTCCTCCCTGGGGCATGGGTGTATGTGTTTGTCCTTAGGTTAGTTTACCTAGGTTTAAGTAGTTTGTAAGCTACGGACTGATGACCACGCAGTTTGGTCCGACAGATTTACAAACATTTGAACATTATATATATATATATATATATATATATATATATAATTTTTTTTTTTTTTTTTTTTTGAGGAAGTTATTTTTTCCTTAAAAGCTTTGCTTTGCCTGAGAAAAAATAAAAAGTCTACTTTTCATACCGCGAGAGTTTTTAGTTTTGTATTGCTCCTCACTCGATTTTGATGAAAGTATGCGGTTAAAAAATCTGATGTTTGGTTCCTTGGTAGGACAATATCTTAGCTTTCGTATAAAACATTTACTTTACGTAATTCGTAACAGTCGTTTTCAAATTATGCTTTTTGTCAAGTATGCGCACTTGATTTACAAATCGTGTATTGTAAAAATTCGATAGCGGGCAGCTTACTGTTCTATGCATTTCGACTATAAATTACAGGGAGTGAATTGGAGCTAAAGTATAGAAAAGTTTTTGAAATAGTAGTCGCACCGATATCTACCTCCCTTCACAAGTAATTGCGAGTTATCTGAGCGGCGTCATACCGCGATCGCAAGCCTACTACGAACTCGGCGGCTGTTGAGCGTAGCGTGAAGCACTGCAGTGCCGAAAAATTGCCGATGGTCACGTGTGTAGGCCCCTCGTGATGTATTACTGATCCATAACCACAAAACAAGTATGAACTAATTTTTCTTGAGTGCTGACCGGTTATAATGGACAAATATCTGTTACGGTTTCACATTAGGCCATACTCGACTTTATGAACAGGCATACAACTGGTTTTTTGTCCACACCAGAGAATTAATTGAATATATATTTGGTGTTTGGGAATATAAGAGAAGAAAAATTAATGTAAACTGCGATTTTACTGTTCATGGACTGAAATAAAATTTTTTGACACTACAGTTAATGGCTTTCTAGTTGATAAGATTTTGCGAGTTGATAAAAGTAGTAGTCCAAAAATACACTTATACTGTATTTATAAATGCATCTACTCCTAATAGAAAAAATATACCAATTTTATTTTCACTTCTGTAGCTCTCGAAAAATGTTGTTTCAGAATGTGAATATAACTGATTACAGCGTGTCTCACATTCAAGCGGTACCCTGACGTCTGAGATTAAGTAAAGAATGAATTAAGTAAAAAACAATACGGAACAGTGACATTAAAATCACGTAGTTACTTCCTTATAAGAAATACTACAAGTGGTGGCTACGGGTATAGGTGAGGTGTACCGGTTTTATATGCGTCATGCTGTACTATATTTCAGCTCACCTCCACGTTGAAAGAACTCTACACAGCTCTCAGATTATGGTAGTTATTATTATTATTACTGTTACTTTTTTTAGGGACTGTCTGAGGGAATGGTACTTTCATTTCGATTAACTGAAATAAAAATACGCTGATTTAGTTTAGCCTCAGACACTGTAGGACAGGTCAGTAAAGGATAGAAGCGTGTGTCACGTTTTTTATGTCTTTTTCCTTCTTGGTGGGCTTGTCCCCAGCAACAACGAATCTCCACCCACTGTCAGCAGAAGATCGAAGGAAATACGGAAGTTACCAAAACTGGTTCATTGCCGTCTACTTCGATCCAGGTAACAGGTAATTGATTGATATTAACAGAATTTACGAAAACTAGTCAGTCGGCCAGACCTAACTACTTGGCCGATTTCCTTCATTTTTGTTTTAAACGAAAGATATTCATCCACAAATTTGTCATAAAGTGTCAGAATTTACATAACTCTCTCCTTTCTTTTTCTATACTCAAACGCGATTTCCTTCTGTATATTTCTTATGGGGATGTCTTGGCTGTAAACTAGTCAGTCGGTCAGGACGTTCTAACCGACTTTGGTCTTTGAACGAGAGTATCAGAAGAACGAGAAGTATCAGAATTAACTTAAGAGCCTCCATGCTTTATTTTTATTCATATGCGGTATCCTTTTGTCCTTGTATTGAATATTTAGAACGGTTTGTTTTATGATATCTTCGGTTCTAATTATGGTACGCAGTTCTTTTTGATCTAACAACACTCAGCGGATCAAGCTCTTTCATTTGCACTTTTAAACACTTGCATTGATTGATTCTGAAGAAAGCTATGCGTGAACATTCAACTTTACTTTCCTCTTTTCCCAACTTTTTTGTCTTTCCACTTAACTATGTGAAGTATTCGCATTGGTCCCTTAGTTTTAATACTATTGTTCTCACACTGCAGTGAATCGTCGAGTTTTAATTACATAACAAACAAGTGGTAATGGACTCGTTCCATGAATTTCGGCCGCGGCGGATTAGCCGTGCGTAATGGAGCGCCATGTTGCGGTGCGCGCGGCTGTCCGATGTCGGGGGTTCGAATCCCCCCCTCGGGCATGGCTGTTTGTGTCGTCTTTAGTATAAGGTAGTTCATTAGTAGTTTGTAAGTTTAGGGACTGATGACCCCGTAGTTAAGTCCCTTAAGCTTTACAAACATTTGAACTTTGAACATGAATTTCGACGGACGTTTAAGAGAGTTTTTCCTTATTAAAACGGCCAATTTTATTTATTTATTTTTTATTCATTTTACAGAATTAATAGTAATAAAAGAAAAAATAAACAAAACATATGTTCACAAGTGTTATTAAAAACAGAATCTATTAAGCAAGGAGATTTGTATTGGAAACAGGCTGGAGACGTGAGATACTAGTGCTGCAGAAGCAACACTGTAGCCCAATCGGCTCGCGCCGGAAATATTAAACATTCCGAATGTCGTGAGCCGGCTGAAGCGGAGTCCTCTCGGCCTGGCCGGCAGCGTGAACAGCGATTTTAAAACAATGTTTTTAATCTCTCGGCTCGGCTCGGCTTGGCTCGGCCCGGCTCGGCTCGGCTCGGTCCGGCCGGCAGTGGCAAGGCTAGGGTTAGACGGGCGTTTTTTACCGCAACATTGTGCTTTTTTTTTTTTACCGCAGCGATTTCTACCGCAGACACCCAGCTACACCGACGCAACGTTTTGTGCGGTAAAATGACGCAGGTTTGGCGGCAAGCCAGCTACACGGATGTATTGTTAACGCAGTTTCCTTTAGTACGGTCAACTGTGCCGACTGGAGTGAAGTACGCGCGTCGAGAGCTCAGAAATACAATGACAGATCTGAGCATAACATCAACAGCGATTATTTCGTTATTGGTGATCAGACGACGTCGGAAACAGAAAAGGCAGTGGTGTATACATCCAATAATCGTAGATCGGCCTCGCAAAGGGAAGTTCGTAAATGTACACGAGAGACTGAAAAAGTATCCAACCTTGTTTTTTGGTTATTATCGTATGTCAATACAATCATTTAGGTATCTCCTTTGTAAAGTACATGAAAAACTTGCACGCAGAGATACCAATATGCGAGATAGTATAGGAGCTGAAGAAAATCTATCCGTAACATTAAGGTAAGTGTTATTCATATAAAATGCTGATGATAATAATTTGTCATACTGTACTGCTATTTATTATATAAATTCCAAGAAAATTTAACAAATTTCCCAAATAAAACCTGAGATACCGACAGTACAATTCAAATCTATAATTATGACGCATCGAAATATAACTTTGATGACTCTTAGGATTCGGTTGTTTCACTTAAAACTGGAAAAATAGATGATTCTGTGGGCTGCTCACACGTAGATTCGTTGTGAGAGGGCATATTTTGGATAGGGCATTGTGTGTAGGATGCAGTGGCGTAGCTACCATAGGGCTAGGCGGGGCAGTGCCCCGGGGCCCCGAGCTCTAGGGGCCCCTCGGCCTCCGTGAGCGACGTTCGAAAAAAGTTACAGTAGAGCGCGAATTTTTTATTTTCCTTTTTTACTCTCCTATCCTACTGTCCATCACTTCCTCCTCCCATCAAACCAAGTTTCCCACAGTAGCCGCACTGGTCCACCGGGTGGCGGAACACTGCTTCTAGTGCGGCCTTCACACGACGCCACTCGTGAAGGATCGCGCGCCTCTGAATACTGTATAAATTATATATTTAGAAGTGTACAGTTCGATAATCCAAATAATAGGTTTTCCGAACAGCTATGTCCTCCAGTTACTTCGAATAATCGACATCCTATTGTATATAATACTTTAGTTGAATGAAGGATTTTCCACTTTTAACTTTTTTGAACACTGAGCAATAAACCTCAAACGCACGAAGAGAAATCAAAAAATTATTCCCAGATCAGAATATAAACATAACAAGGACGATTGCTTGTCCGTTAAGACATGGACCCTGCCACCGTTAGAGTGCTGTCGGTTGATGTCAGAGTTGCCATGGCTGCCAAACTTTGCGAAATAACTGTCAATGGCGCTGAATTACTAGCAGCTTGTTTGACATTACACGACGTGACCACATTTGAATATGAAGTATCTACAATTTATTACTACAGAATGGTGTTATTATGGTAACTGAACCGTTTTGTGTAGTGAATTTCCCCAAGGGAGTGGTCCTTAATCACGGATCCCAATGAAGTGCTGTAAGCAACTGCACTCTGATATTCGAGCAAGAAGAAGAGAAAATATGGTTACTTTGTCACAATAGTGAATTGAGCATTCAAGACGCTGCCCTCTATGCCAATGTCACGATAATAACCGAAGATGTCGACTTAGTTATTTTACTTAGGCCTATTACTTTTTCCTGGCCAGACACTAACGTATGCTTTATGAAGCCTGGTAGTGGCACGGTAACTTAATTTTTGCTAAAAACACCATAACGAATATTTTTCTAGTTTCCTTCTTTGACTGGGCCATCAACGAAGTTACGTAGATCAATACGGAGCAATGAGCTAAAGCTGTGGTCATAGTGGCTCCGATATCGGTGGGTTTTACCGACGACGGACATCGGCGGAAGACGGCCGATCGTTTCAAATCAGTACTCCACTATGGGCACGGTCACAGTGTAGCCGATCTCATCGCCCGAACGTAGACTTCGGACGACAGTAGGTGAAATTCAGATCAGTTTGTTTTCTTCGGTCAAATCGACCGACGTTCTCACATGCTAGATATGGACAGTGAGAAACTGATATGCTTAGAAAGAAAAAAAGAGATTGGGGCACCCAGAAGACGATAAATATCACAATCTGGATATAATTCGGAGACTATGGTCTGATATTACAGTTTATTGGAAACTCCAAGTTAGTTAAATCCTTTATCAGAAATTTTAGGCGTAAACTATAATCTAAAATTTTGTTCAGTCCGGGATTGTGGCGTATCTTAATATTTTTTGTAGTGGCTCTGTTACGTTGTTTTGCACTGTGATAATCGGGGCCGGCCGCGGTGGCCGAGGGGACTAAGGCGCTCCAGTCACGGTCTGCACGGCTACTACGGTCGGGGGTTCGAATCCCCCCTCGGGCATGGATATTTGTGCCGTCCTAGTTCGTAAGTAGTTCATAAGTAGTTTGTAAGTTTAGGGACTGATGACCCCGTAGTTAAGTCCCATAGACTATACTAACGAACGAACTAACGAACGAATGATAATCGGGTATTAGCTGTCCACAAATTATTCTTATTCATTCTGGCGTTTTTTAACAAGGCGATGAGTCTGTTCTATGAAGTGACCTGCAAATGTGGTGCAGGCCTACGTGTGCTTCCGCTTTTCAGTGGTTTTTGTATTCAAAATTATTCTTAATTTCACACTTGTCTTTCACAAATATATTGAATGACAGTCATTGAAGTTCAATGGCGATGAGTCTGTTCTATGAAGTGACCTGCAAATGTTGTGCAGGCCTACGTGTGCTTCCGCTTTTCAGTGGTTTTTGTATTCAAAATTATTCTTAATTTCACACTTGTCTTTCACAAATATATTGAATGACAGTCATTGAAGTTCAATATACGGTAACTTCATTTCGTTCATCATAATCGGATGTTTCTGGATGGCCTATAACTGTGTTCATCATGAATTTAAATACTGAAAAACTGCATCCATTGTTTTTTTATGATTAGCACAACGCATTTCGAGAATTTTTCTCCCTGTTAGTGCATTTGTTTACATAAATACGTTTCCATGTGTGATTTTATGCAGCTCTTGCACAGATGTAATCTTTTTGATATTACTATAATGAGGGAAATCGTAGCAAAGGCCTTTATAATAAAATTTTGGCACCTTTTTTACATACCAACTATTACGTCTGTCTATACTTGCAGGTATAATGTCTGCTCCTTTAAACTGGGTGTCAGAACACAAAAATAGTCACACTGGTTCTTGTACTCAGGTAGGCTACAGTCACGATTATTATGTTGCATTTTCGGAGTAATGGAAGAGGCACAATATCTTTGTTTATGATTTGTAACATTAGGATAAAACACACACCTCAATATTTATTCTGTCCGATTTTGCCCCTTTTGCCACAATTAATATCTCACGGAGATGTGAAAACTAAAATGGTAAAACAAATACTCTTTTTTTAGATATTTAGCAACTGGATGTTCCTTTTGATCATTGTATTTCGTATATCTTATTGGACGTCAGACCATAGCAGACATTGTTAAGGGCACTTGTGAAGCAATATGGGAAGAATTATGGCTGGAATATATGAAACCCCCGACAACTGAAGATTGGAAATATATCAGTAATTAGTCTGAATTAAGGGCTAATTTTCCACACTGTGTGGTAGCAATGGGCGGTAAACGTATCGAAATAATTCAGCCATCGTGCCTTTTTCAATTACAAAGCATATTTCTCTATAGTACTGATGGCTATAGTGGATGCTGATTATTGTTTCATGTACATTCATGTCGGTGCGTGTGGAAGGGATGGTGATTCAAATGTACTGAAAGGTAGTTACATAGGGCAACAAATATATTCAGGCAACCTCAATCTACCTGTACCTCAATCACTTCAAAATGAATCCCAACCGACACCGTATGTCTTTGCAGCTGATGAAGCTTTTGCACTTTGTCCAAATGTAATGTGGACTTACAAAAAAAAAAATTAATAATAATAATAATAATAATAATAATAATAATAATATATATAATTAGCGGCTTAGCAGAGCCCGAAGATTTGTCGAATGTGCGTTTCGAATACTAACAAATGGCGCATTTTCCACCGTCCTCTTGACGTTCATGCTGAGTTTGCGAATTCCATAATCAAAACGAGTTGTCTGTTACACAACTTGGTTAGGAAACGGGATGGATTCGAGTTTAAAGATACGTTGTAGTGTTCTTTGGAAAGTGTACCACTTCGTGGAACTAGGGGAAGTCAAAGAGGAATCGATGTACGAGACAGTTTTGCGGCATATTTCATTTCAAATCATGGATCACTTCCATGGCACAATGACTGCATATAGACAGAACTGGAACTGAATTCCTTTCTATATAAAATGAGACATAACTAACGATCTCAAAGTTTTTTTGTATTGTTCACATTATGTACCTAATTACCCGTCAAATGTACTTCAGAATACTCACTTAGTATTTGGTAAAACTGATTAGCGTTAATATGCTTAAGAAGTTGTCATTGCTGTACTATTTTAAGAATTATAATTAAATAATACTACAAAGGCTAACATATTTCATTTCTTTCTTATGCGAGATAGTATAGGAGGTTAAAAATGCTATCAGTTTCATTAAGGTAAATGTTATTCATATAAAATGATGATAATCACAATAATTTGTCATACTGTACTGCTATTTATTATATAAATTACAAGAAAATGTAACATATTTCCTAAAACAAACTGAGATACCGACAGTACAATTCATATCAATGACTAAGACAGATCGAAATATGACATCGAAGAATCTTCGGATTCGTTTGTTTCATTTAAAATTGGGAAAATAGATGATTCTGTGGGCTGCACACACGTTATGGAATTGGTTTCGTTGTGAGAGGGAAAATTTTGCGTATTGAATTATGAGTTAGGATGAGTATCATGCGATTGTAATAATTGTATAACTTTAATTTTGAAATCTAATTTGTCATGTCTGCTTAGTTCTGTAAATGTTGGCAATAACGATAGAAGAAACATTTTATCAGGATTGTCAGATTCAGATCTTTGAGAGGTGCTTTGTCCTTCAAGAATCCGTAACAGCAAGAATCCGTAACAGGTCTTTCTCAAATCTGTCAACTTTGCTCCTTTTTGTTTTGGCTGCCGATGGTGCATGAAAAATTGTAGCTTCGGTTTGAACGTTTGTAGCGCCACTAGCATGTGGAGTTTCAAGTAGGCCTAGTTCAGATCCGTCTTCCTGTTGGGAAGTCGATTCCTCGTGGAGTGTTTCCATCATGTTACCGCACGTACTGAAAGGGAAAGTATTCTTCCAAGTAATACGTACAAAACATGTGCCGTCCATCAAGCTTTATTGTACTGATCTGTGTAGTTAAGTCCATAAACTTACCTTCGATGTTCCAGTGATTTTGAGAGAAAGCTCATATGTTTATGAAAAATGTATGGTCTCTTAGACATTGCAGCGCTTCCAGATGGTGCATTTCTCACAGATTTTATGTATGCATCTTTCAGATGTCTCCACTTCTTCTGCACATTTTTGCATGCAGTAGGTTATACCTTGTTAATTTCATTACGCAATTAGGCATTAAAAAGGCGAAAGTACTCGATATTCTGAATGATATGAAATTTTGTGCCGGCCGCGGTGGCCGAGGGGACTGAGGCGCTCCAGTCACGGTCTGCACGGCCACTACGGTCGGGGGTTCGAATCCCCCCTCGGGCATGGATATTTGTGCCGTCCTACCTAGTTCCTAAGTAGTTTGTAGGTTTAGGGACTGATTACCCCGTAGATAAGTCCCATAAACTATACAAACATTTGAACATTTTTGAAATTTTGTATGCAAGCAAAAGTTGGCTAGCTGCACTGACAGAACATGCTAGACGATGAATCGATGTACGAGACAGTTTCGCGGCATATTTCACTTCAACTCGTGAGTCACTTCCACTGCAGAATGACTGCATATAGATAGAACTGAAACTGAACTACTTTCTATACAAAATGATATATAACTAGCGATCTCAAAGTTGTTTGCACTGTTCTCATATGCACCTAATTACTGGTCAAATGTACTTCCGAAAAGTCACTTAGTATTTGGTAAAACTGAGTAGTTGTTATTGCTGCACTAATTTAAGAACTATAATTAATTAAAACTATAAAGGCTTACAAATTTAATTTCTTTCTTCTCCATTCATATTTGTCCATCGATCTCCGACAACTGTTGCACATACAAAAGTCCAAGCATCTCTTTTCTAATAGCAATTTTTATATTCAGTTTCGCAAACGTCGTATAAACTTTTGTGCTTTTCCACCTCCATTAAAAACACTTCACTGTCAATAAACTCCATTGTGAGTATCGGGCTACCCGCGCTCACTAAGGTAAAGTAGAACAATCAACTATTGTGGCCACCAGTAGCAGCTGCCCGCACAACTGCGCTTTTTAACGCGCGTGTAGCCGTTAACGCGTCTTGCGTTGGACGCAAGAAAATGGGACCAGGCATATCCGTCTGCGGCACGACCTTGAGAACGCGCCTCTGTGTGTTAATTTCCGTACCGTACCGCACCGTGTTGCCACGTCCTATGCTACAACACTGTACCCATATTTTTTGCGTTTTTTAACGCACGAAGTTGCGGTAGAAAATCTCCCGTCTAGCCTTAGCATAAGGTGGATTTACGAAGTCACATTGGCACTACAACTCTGCTCAAAGCAACAGTGGACGTGTCACATCCATTCTTAGGCACTTTTCACTTCTTTTGACGCCTGTGCAGTGGAAGTAAAGGGCCGTTTTCCAAGCAGCGGGAGTATCCCGCAACGTGATGCGTGAAACGCTCGCCACTTACCCAATGTCAACACAGGGTTGCCAGGTGTGGCGATTTTACGAATTCTTGGCTATTTTTTTCTTGTAATAATAGCCATTCTAGCAGTCTGGCGACTGGCGATTAAATTTGGCTATTAAAGGAATTGGCTGACGACTTAATTGCTATTTTAGTTTACTTCAAATACAACGAATGTAAAGCAATCACTCTTTTAGACATTATGTCAATGCCGCGGTGAAGTAGCCGAGCGGTCTAAGGCGCCTCGCTGCGAAGCGCGCGGTTGCTCGCCTTCGGAGGTTCGAGTCCTCCCTGGGAAATGTGTGTGTGTGTGTGTGTGTGTGTGTGTGTGTGTGTGTGTGTTGTCCTTAGGTTAGTTTACCATACTTTAAGTAGTTTGTAAGCTACGGACTGATGACCACGCAGTTTGGTCCGATAGATTTACGAACATTTGAACATTTGATTACGTCAGTGATACCGGCTAAACTTCGTTAGAATGCTGGAGAAATGTAATCCACCTACACAAGTTAGCACAAATGTTTTCAAGTATCATGGATGCGTGGGAGAGTGTCACAGAGATGTAAACAAACTCAACTTACAGACTCTTGAAGATAAACGTAAACTACCTCATGTACCCTACATACGATGGTTCAAGAACAGGCTTTAAATGATATCTCGAAATATACTGCAACACAGTATGTATGGCTCCCGCTGAGAACATGAGGATACGATTATATAAATTACAGCATGCAAGGAGGCATTTAAACAGAATTTTTTTTCTGCGTTCCACACGACAACACAACAGAAATTCGTAACAACTGCTACTGTGAAGCGAGCCCTTTGCTACGCACTTCACAGTAGTTAACAATGGTTTACAGAGTATAAATGTCGATGGAGAACACGCGGTGATTTCCCAGTCGTTCTCATGGCTGATTTTTCAGTGTGTAATGACGCATTATTACGAATTAAAGTCCATCTCACATCAAAGTATGAAATTCTTAGTGCATTATTATAAATTACCTCACTTCAAAATGTTGTAATGATCTTGTATGTATTAAAGAAATGTATGAAAGATTCAATAACTCTATTTAACATCTGTAAATATTTGTTTTTAACAAGATGAAAGTGATTGATAATCGAACCTATGCATGAGAACTTACTTTGTGTAAGTTTGATAGAATGATTCTTGAACAGTTTTGTGTTGTAATTTTTATAAGTTATGACATTAATAAACTTGGTAGTTAAATGTAACTGTAACGGAGTCTCTCTATTATATTTACAATGTGACAATATTTTGACTGCCCTCATTGTCAGATAGTGTTGTGTCTGGATTTAGTTCTTGTATGGACTCAGATAAATGTTTCTGTGAAGTATGATTTTCCTTGGAAAGTTCAGTGTGATGTCTGTGAATGTGAAAGTGCCACAGTTGTGTTACTTTTTACTCAGTAACCAGCTTACTCCCTGAATTTCAGGATTATTATTGTCGAGTAACATGCCATAATTATCATAGCATAATAATGTAAACAGATTAAAGATTGCGATATTTGGCTATTTTTACTGATGAAAAGATGGTTATATTTTGGGATTTTATTGATGAAAAGATGACGATATTTTGGCTACTTTTTGTTTAAAATTTGGCGAGAGAGAGAGAGAGCAATAGAAAAACCTGGCAACTCTGTGTTTTGCTAGGCTGCGGGACATCGCACGCCGCTGCGGGCTCTACCTGCGGAAAACGCTTGCGTGCTCCGAGACCAGTCTGTCAGCACGCCGCAGCGACTTGCTTGTTCAAATGTTTGTATAGCTTATGGGACTTAACTACGGGGTCATCAGTCCCTAAACTTACAAACCACTTATGAACTAGCTAATCCTAAGGACGGCACAAATATTGATGCCCGAGGGGGGATTCGAACACCCGACCGTAGTGGCCGTGCAGACCGTGACTGGAGCGCCGCAGTCCCCTCGGCCACCGCGGCCGGCAACGAGCGTTTTCTTTTACTCTTGTGACAATTCTTTTCCTCCAAATTTTTCGATTATCTCTTCCCACAGCCGGCAACGGTGGCCGAGGTGACTGAGGCGCTCCAGTCACGGTCAGCACGGCTACAACGGTCGGGGGTTCGAATCCCCCCTCGGGCATGGATATTTGTGCCGTCTTTAGTCTTAGCTAGTTCATAAGTAGTTTGTAAGCTTAGGGACTGATGACCCCGTAGTTAAGTCCCATAAGTTGTACAAACATTTGATTTGATTTTCTTCCCACATTTTAAACTTTAAATTTCTGTCACTATATTCGTTCGCCTTCATATTCCAGATGGATGGACGATTTTCCACTTCGAAAATAAGTTTCTCCGTATCAAAATTCATCACAGCGTGATCGTAGCAGAGGTTACGGGTGAAACTAGGCAACCTTTAGTGTCCGGTGCAGGTGTACTGATGTCGAATACCGCCCCCCCCCCCTTCCACCTGTGCCAAGCGCCAGCTGTCTGCGACCGCGCCACCGCGTAACCGCGCAGCTGCCGAGTTTTCCGCAGGCGACAGTGGCGCCCGCTCGCCCGCGCGGCGACCAGTGCGGCCAACCGCCGCGGGAGGCGGCCGGAGCGTTGTTGCCTTTAGACCACCCGTAGAATTATTATTTTTCATTCTGTGGTCAGCACGGCCACTACGGTCGGGGGTTAAAATCCCCCCTCGGGCATGGATATTTGTGCCGTCCTAATTCGTAAGTAGTTCATAAGTATTTTGTAAGTTTAGGGACTGATGACCCCGTAGTTAAGTCCCATAAGCTTAACAAACATTTGAACATTTGATTTGAAACTACTTAGTATTTTTCTGTTGTTCTCAGTCCCATTCCCCATCTTAAGAAATAGTAAAGAATCCAGTACGATCCAATAAGGCCATTGCTTTCATCATATGTAACACACGTTCGTCAAATCAGCATTTATTCCATTGGAACAATGGCACATTAGTAGACATAACAATCGTTCCAATAAGGTAAACACTTTCATTATGCATAAAAGAAATTCATCAAATGGTCTACAAAAATATGTTCAAATGTTTGTAGAGCTTATGGGACTTAACTACGGGGTCATCAGTCCCTAAAATTACAAACTACTTGTTGTTGTTGTTATGGTCTTCAGTCCAGAGACTGGTTTGATGCAGCTCTCCACCCTACTCTATCCTAAGCAAGCCTTTTCATCTCCTCATAAGAACGGCAACCCACATCCACTTGAATCTGCTTACTATACGCGTCTCTTGGTATCCCTCTGCGATTTTTACCCCACACACTTCCCACCAATGCTAAATTTACGATTCCCCGATCTCTAAGAATGTGTCCTACAAAGCGATCCCTTCTTTTAGTCAGGGTACGCCAAAATTTTTTTTTTCTCACCAATTCTGTTCAGTACCTCTTCATTAGTTATGACATCTACCCACCTAATCTTCAGCATTCTTCTGTAGCACCACATTTCAAAAGCCTCTATTCTCTTCCTGTCTGCATTGATTATCGTCCATGTTTCACTCCCGTACAAGGCAACACTCCACACAAATGCCTTCAGAAAAGACTTCCTTACACTTAAATTAATATTCGATGTTAGCAAATTTCTCTTTTTCAAAAATGCTTTTCTTCCCATTGCCATTCTGCATTTTATATCCTCTGTACTGCGACCATCGCATGTTATTTTACTACCCAAGTAACAAAACTCATCTACCACCTTCATTGTTTCGTTACCTAATCTAATTCCTTCAGCATCGCCTGATTTTCTAAGACCGCATTCCATCATTTTTGTTTTGCTCTTGTTAATGTTCATTTTATACGCTGTCTTCAACACACTGTCCATTCCATTCAAATGCTCTTCCAGGTCCTTTGCTGCCTCAGACAGAATTACAATGTCACCAGCAAAACGCAGTGTTTTTATTTCTTCCCCCTGAACTTTAATCCCTATTCCAAATTTTTCCTTGTTTTCCTTTACCGCCTGCTCGATGTACAAATTGAATAACATCGGAGAAAGGCTACAACCCTGTCTTACTACCTTCCCAACTGATGCTTCCCTTTCATGCCCTTCGAGTCTAATAACTGCAGTCTGGCTTTCGTACAAGTTGTAAATAACTCTCCTTTCCCTGTATTTTACCCCTGCTGACTTCAGAATTTGAAAGAGTGTATTCCAGTCAACATTGTCAAATGCTTTCTCCAAATCTACAAAAGCTAAAAATGTAAGTTTGTCTTTCCTTAATCTATCTTCTAAGATAAGACGTAAAGTGAGTATTGCCTCCCGGGTTCCTTTGTTCCTCCTGAATCCAAACTGATCTTCCCCGAGGTCATCATCTACCAGCTTTTCCATTCTCCTGTAGATAATTCGTGTTAAAATTTTGCAACCATGACTTATCAAACTGATGGTTCTGTAATTTTCACACCTGTCTGCGCCTGATTTCTTTGGAATGGGGATTATTACATTTTTCTTAAAGTCTGAGGGCATTTCGCCTGTCTCATGCATCCTACACACCAGTTCAAATAGTATTGTCATGGCTGGCTCTCCCAGAGACTTTAGTAGCTCTGAGGGTATGTCATCTACTCCTGGGGCCTTGTTCCGCCCTAGGTCTTTCAAGGCTCTGTCAAATTCATCTCTCAGTAAAGTATCTCCTATTTCATCTTGATCTACTTCCTGTTCCCTCCCTACAACATCGTCTCTAAGTTCATTTCCTTTGTAGAGCTGCTCTATGTACTCCTTCCACCTTTCAGCTTTCCCTTCTTTGCTGAGAAGTGGTTTCCCATCTGAGTTCTTGATATTCGTAGAGTGGCTTTTCTTGTCCCCAAATATCTCTTTTATTTTCCTGTAGGCGGTATCTACTTTTCCCCTTGATATACATTCTTCTACAGATTTGCATTTGGCTTCTAGCCAATCCTGCTTAGCCATTTTGCACTTCCTGTCAATCTCATTTTTTAGTCTTCTGTACTCCATTTTGTCTGTTTCATTTATTGCATTTTTATATTTTCTCCTTTCATCAATTAAATTGAGTATTTCCTGTGATATCCAATGATTTTTTGTAGGTCTTGCCTTTCTACCTATTTTGTCCTCTGCTGCCTTCACTATTTCATCTCTCAATGCTACCCATTCCTCTTCTATTGTTTTATTTCCCCCTGTTTCTGTCAATTGTTGCCTAAATCTCCCTCTGAAATTCTCCAAAACTTCACGTTCCTTCAATTTATCCAAGTCCCATCTCCTTATTTTCCTACCTTTCAGCAGTTTTTTCAGCTTCAGCCTACAGTTCATGACTAACAAGTTATGGTCAGAATCTATATATGCCCCTGGGTATGTCTTACAGTTTCTAACCTGCTTCCGGAATCTGTGTCTTACCAATATAAAATCTATCTGATACCTTCCGATGTCTCCTGGTCTCTTCCACGTATACAACCTTCTTTTGTGATTCTTAAACCACGTGTTTGTTACGATTAAATCATGTTCCGTGCAAAATTCTACCAGGCGACTTCCTCTTTCATTCCTTCTGCCCAGTCCATATCCACCTACTATTTTTCCTTCTCTTCCTTTTCCTACTACCGAATTGCAGTCTCCCATCACAATTAAGGTTTCCTCTCCCTTAACTGTTTGAATAATTTCCTTTAGCTCCTCATATATTTCTTCGATCTCCTCATCATCGGCAGAGCTAGCTGGCATATAAACCTGTACTACTGTTGTCGGTGTTGGCTTCGTATCTACTTCTTATTCATTATCAGTCCTACTCCTGTGATACCCCCAACTGATTTTGTATTTATAATCCTGTACTCACATGACCAGAAATCCTGATCATCCTGCCACCGAATGTCACTAATCCCCACTATATCTAACTTGAACCTATCCATTTCCCTTTTTAAATTCTCTTATTTTCCTACCCGATTAAGGGATCTAACATTCCACGCTCCGATCCGTAGAATGCCAGTATTGTCTTTCCTGATGACAGCATCCTCCTGAGTAGTCCCCGCCCGGAGATCCGAATGGGGGACTATTTTACCTCCGGAATATTTTACCCGAGAGGATGCCATCATCATATTTCCATACAGTAGAGCTGCATGTCCTCGGGAAAAGTAACGGCTGTAGTTTCCCCTTGCTTTCAGCCGTTCGCAGTAGTTGTGTGGCAAAGCCACATTAGCTAATGTTACAAGGCCAGCTCAGTCTATCATCCAGACTGTTGCCCCTATAACTACTGAAAAGGCTGCTGCCCCTCTTCAGGAACCACACGTTTGTCTGGCCTCTCCACAGATACCCCTCCGCATTGGTTGCACCTACGGTACAGCCACCCACCTCGGCAATATCTGTGGTTCATGGGGGTGGACAAACTACTTATGTACAAACTACTTATGTACTAGGTAACACTCAGGACGGCACAAATATCCATGCCCGAGGGGGGGATTGGAACCCCTGACCGTAGTGGCCGTGCAGACCGTGACTGAAACGCCTTAGTCCCCTCGGCCATCGCGGCTGGCCAAATAGTCTACTGAAATACCGGTAAAGTAGTACACAATGTGAGAATAGATAGCATGTCACGTTGTCTACCAATTTACATTAACGCTATTATTAATGAGACACTAACCTCAAGTTAACCACGAGTTTTTCTGCTGTTGTGATTGGTTTCGCCACTCGAAAATCAAATGTTTGTAGAGCTTATGGGAATTAACTATGGAGTCGTCAGTCCCTGAACTTACAACCTACTTATGAACTAGCTAATACTAAGGACGGCACAAATACCCATGCCCGAGGGGTATCCGAACCCCCCCGACTGTAGTGACCGTGCTGAACGTGACTGGCGCGCTGCAGACAGCTCGGCCACCGCTTCGCCACTCGGTTGCAGGAATCGCTTTTCAGATTGTCTTCAACTAATGACAAAAGTTACTCAAACTGATTAGGGGTGAATCTAAGATGTTTTTAACTTGTCCACATCGTCGAGATATTGTTTTTTATTAAGGTATTGTACGCTCCTTCTTCACGATGTAAAAAATTTTTTCTCACTGTTTTGCGCTTCCTGGGGACTCTCGAATAATAAGCAGTCTTCCTCCTGTTCCGTAGCTTCCATGTACTTTCGTAGTGCCAAAACGAAAAGCTTTCTACACCGAGCACTGCGCTGCATGTTGGTCCTTCGCTCCCACGCCTAGCAAACTTCCTCGCAGCGAGCTGAACTCGAGCGGCGCCTGTAAACAGCACAATGCGTCTCTCGTCTAGGACAAACGGTAGCACCTAACCTGACGCCTTCCAACAAACTGCAAAATTAAATTCTAACCTGTCCAACCTTTTTCTCGCTTACACCCCTGCAACAAAATGTAAAGGGAAAAAGTTTGTCGCTTACTACATTTCGGATGATGATTTTGTACAAATTCTGCGTCCGACGTGAGATTTTATTTTATTAATTCACTATTACTGTTACTATTACTATTACCCAGAAAATTTGCAGGTGTCATAAACATATGCTACTGAAGGCAATTATAAAATTATTTTGGTGTGCGAAATGTAGTTTAGGACGTTGTTGTTGTAGTTGTGGTCTTCAGTCCAGAGACTGGTTTGATGCAGCTCTCCACAATAACCTATCCTGAGCAAGCCTCTTCATCTCCACATAAGAACGGCAACCTACATCTGTCTGAATCTGCTTACTGTATCCATCTTTTGGTCTTCCTCTGCGATTTTTACCCCATACACTTCCCTCCAACGCTAAATTCTCAATTCCTTGATGTCTAAGAATGTGTCCTACCAATCTATCCCTTCTTTTAGTCAAGGTATGCCAGAAATTTCCTTTCTCCCCAATTCTGTTCAGTACCTCCTCATTAGTTACGCGATCAACCCACCTAATCTTCAGCATTCTTCTGTAGCACCACATTTCAAAAGCCTCAATCCTCTTTTTGTCCGCACAGTTTATCGTCCATGTTTCACTCCCATACAAGGCAACACTCCATACAAATGCCTTCAGAAAGGACTTCCTTAGGCTTAGATCAATATTCGATGTTAACAATTTTCTCTTTTTCAAGAACGCATTTAGGAGGCATGGCGTGATAAATATACAGTAACCGAAAAAACAAGTTTCCTCAAAATCTTTAAATTTTCTTTTTTCAATGGGAAGAATTTTAATTTAATTTCAAAATAAGTGTTAGAAGGTAGTTCTCAGATCACTCTATCATATTCAGTTGCCAAATCATAAAAACCGCGACTTTAATTTTTTACGTTCTGACGCGCCCCGTCCCGCAGCTAGGAAAACGTCTCTCGCAGCGACCTGCGGCCCGCAGTAGGCAGGGGTCATCAGTCCCTAAACTTACAAACTACTTATGAACTAGCTAATACTAAGGACGGCACAAACATCCATGCCCGAGGGGGGATTCGAACCCCCGACCGTAGTGGCCGTGCTAGCCATGACTGACGCGCCGCAGTCGCCTCGGCCACCGCAGCCGGCGAAAACGTAGCTTAAGGAACGAAGCGGGCAGAGACGAAAGCGCGCGGTTTTCCTACATTTCGGACGCACCAATCACTCATAACTATCACGAAAATGCCTTAGATGCCGTAATGGGTGCCAATAAACCTCTTCATTTTGGCGCTTATTTACAGAAATTTTGCACTTGAAAACAACAATTTACAGAGTGGTGTGCAACAGAACGAGTTCTTGACGTCGTTGTCACCCTCTAATCCATTAAATGACGCCCTGGGACTGCAACCTCACTGGATGTGATCTGAACCCTTTCCAGTGCGTTTAAGACTTCCCTGTTCAGCAATTCCTTCTAAGGCTCCTGCACAGTAGTCTTGTGTAGTTCGCGCACGAACTAGTTCGGAAGAGCGTTCCCACAGGCGAACTACGCGAACTTGTTCGCAGATCCCTCGCCTCTTTGTTCGTCCGCTCCTTTTCCGAAGACTGCCGGGGAACAACAAGAGGACGTGAGAGCGCGCAGCATCGCGTGATTTGTAGGTAATGTTCCTTCGATGACCTATTAAATAAATAAATAAATCCATTTTAAAAATAAAATACTACGAGTACTCTGCATGCACAGTAGTTGAATATCATTGTATCACCCATTCGTGTAATTAACTGGTTTATTTGCGTTTATTTGCGTAAGTATTTGATATCAATTGCCCAAAAATACGGGTAATAGCACACGCTTGGGCAACACTGATCATTAAATAAAAAAGCTGTCATAACAAAAGAAAGAGCTCTTTTAGTAGCGGTAGCAAAAGCCAAAAAGAGCGGACGAACTAAAAAGAGCGACGTACTGCGCGGCCGAGCTGCGAACTAAAAGGAGAGCTACAGGTCGCGAAATAAGATATGCGCCTTAATCGCGAACTAAAATATGCGCGATCGGTCGCGAACTAAAATATGCGCGATCGGTCGCGAACTAAAACATGCGTTACCGGTCGCGAACTATTATGCCAAACGTATCTCGCTTCTTAGTTCGTTGGATTCTTTTCCGAAGACCGACGGGCAACTGCGAGAGGGCGCGCAGCAGAATTAAAAATCACCTGTCTGCCTTCTGCTATTCTGCTGATAGCCATTTCGAGGTGAGCGTCTGCCTGCTAGATTACATACATAGTTCAGTGCTACAAAATTTCTGTTTTAAGTATACTGAACTCTACAATATCTGACTAATAAATTCATTAATGCCAAGATATAGAGAACTCTAAACTTAAACACGAGAAATGATCCACAAACTTTTTTTTTTTTTTTTTCTTGATTTCGTTAGCGGCTCACGCAGCAAGCGCATGAAGCTGCTAGGTGGGGGAACTTCTCCCTCCACCTACATGCGCAGCCTTCACTGGGAGCGGACGAACTAAAAGAACGAACTTAAGTGAGCGCTCCCGATCGCGAACTATTATGCGCAAGTCTACTTCTCAGGAAGGTGCCGACTTGGGGATGGTGGAGAGGGAGAGAGGGGAGGAAGGAAAGGTAAGGTACATTTCACTCCCTCCCTGTTTTCCCCAATAATCAAACGCACTATTACTTGGGGCACCATTTTTGGAGTTGATGTTGTGTTTACATGAAGCTTGTGTATTCCAGGCCGATTTTGACAATTATTTTATTGAAATTATAGAAAAAACAGTAATTGCAATCCAAAATCCAAACATTAACCTTTCGGCTGCTGTAAGAAATGATAATGTGTGCAGCATGATATACTGGAAGGAATTACAACAAAAGGAAATAATATAAATTACAAAATCTTTTAAGCCACCTGTTAGTCAGGATATATACGGGATGTCCACTAACCTCATCAAGGAGATCGACTACGAAATTACTGGACCATTAACAATGGTAATTAATAAGTGTCTCTGAAGTTGTATTTCCTGACTTTTTTTAAAGTTGCAAGGATAGTGTCAGTTAATAAAAAAAGGTTGCCCAGGTATGGTTGCAAACTTCAGACCGTTCTCAATAACTGCAGTCTTTGGTAAGATAATTGAGACTGCAATGAAAGACTAAATCCTAGAATACTCTGAAAGTAACAAAGAAAGACACAGTATGGCTTTCCGAAAGGTAGATCTCAAACAACAGCAGCAATGGACCTCTTTACCAGAATTAAGCACAGCTTTAAAGAACAAGAATCTATGGCACTAACACTGTGTGACCTCAATAAGGCTAAAAAAAAATTCAAATGTTTGTAAAGCTTATGGGACTCAACTGCAGGGTCATCAGTCCCTAAACTTATGAACTACTTAAGAACTAACTTATACTAAAGACAGCACAAACATCCATGCCCGAGGGAGGACGAAATCCGGTTTTGGGAGTCCACGTAAATGGGACGATTCTCCCCCGCAGCGTAGGTTATACAGTTATACACCTTCGTCACGTTCAAAAGAATTGACATCAAAAGACTTACTAAGTAGATCTGCTGTTATGATAGTACAATAACTGTCCGGAAAAGGAACTTTAAAAAGTGTGGGAATTACTGAAACGTTAATATTAAAAAGTGGTTTAGCTCTCGGATCAAAAGCCTTACAGCAGGCGGCCGCACCCCATTGGTGATATCCCGGCTAACAAAAACCATTTGATCATTATTTAATTTCCTATTTTCATGAGGTAGCATATCGCTGCGTCATAGCAGAGTAGGAGTTTGGCGCTCATATAAGGCGAAAAAACTCGCCGCGTCAGCTGCCTGGCGGTGTTGTGCCAAGTGCCTCGCCGTCCCATTTGACTACTCACAGAGAGCGGAGCGTGCGCAGCTGAGTTGAAGCTGGAACAGCCTGTCTCGTGGGAAACATGCTCACGGATGAATGTAATGCTTGATAATTGGTCACAACGATGAGTTAAAAGGGCGCGGAGAGGCGATGAAAATCAACGAATTTCGAACCTCTTCATTTCAGCTTGTGCAATAGTCATGTGTTGACAATGGATATTACTGTAGCGCATAAATATCATAATCCTGATTCCTTCTACTCCAATACAGTCATAGGCCTAATTTCGAAATCTGAGACGTACTGTGTTTGTATGTATTTTTGTAAAGCTTATGGGACTTAACTGCAGGGTCATCAGTCCCTAAACTTACAAACTACTTCTGAACTAACTTATACTCCAGACAACACAAACATCCATGCCCAAGGGAGGATCGAATCTCCAACGCGGAAGGCCGCGCGATCCGCAACATGGCGCTCGGCTACTCCCGCGTAGCTGAGACGTACTCAGCATTAACATGACAAGTTGTTCAGAAACAAAATTACGGGTGACAGTCTTCAAATTATGTACTAATGTTTTGCCCGGGGCCCCTAAAAGCGCAGGACACTGAGCGACTGAACCGTTCGCACATGCCTAAAGGCCGCGGCGGAGCGGCCGAGCGCATTGAGGCGCTATGCTACAATGCGCGAGGCCGTTCCCCGTCGGGCATGGATATTTGTGCCCCCTATTTAGTATAAGCATTTTGTAAGTTTAGGGACTGATGACCCCGCAGTTAAGTCCCATAAGCTTTACAAACATTTGAACATGCCTAAAGGGTATATTACACGGAGCGCATTTGGTCGCAGGCGTATTTGGGTTTGGAGGCAGCTGCTAAATTCGCTACGTGTAAACAAGAACAGCGAACAAAGTCATTGCTCCGAAACGCGAGTGTCTGAAGTTGAAGGGTGGTCTACTTTATACGTTGGTCGTTGGCGTTTTAGTTCGTTTTCATGTGTCAGTCGCCCCGTTTCATATACAGGAGCGTATAAAGTAGCCACCAGTCAAGTCAAAATGTCGAAGGAAGTAATAAATAATGACAATAGTCTAAAAAGAACAATTAATGTACCAAACCCAAACCGGAAAAGTAGGAAAATATAAAAGAAAATGGATAAGAAGCTGGATTGCGAAGATGGATAAATATGGTGCTTTCGCAAATCTTTTGAGAGAATTATCGTGTGAAGCTCCTTCTGCCAGCGGAAATATAATGAGGATATAATCAGAAAAATTTGATACATTACTGGAAACGGTAGAGGATTACAATTCACGCCGCGGCGGAATAGCCGAGCGCACCAAGGTGCGGCAGTTCCCCGTCGGAGGTTCGAGTCCTCCGTCTGGCATGGGTGTAGCTGTCGTCCTTAAAAATGATCAAATGTTTGTAAATCTATGATACTTAACTACTCTGGTTATCAGTCCCTAGGCTTACAAACAACTTACACTAACTTACGTTAAGGATAACAAATACACCCATGCACGAGGGAGGACTCGAACCTCCGACGGCGAGCAGCGGTGCGGTCCGCAGCTAGCCGCTTTGGAACGCTCGGTTGTCGTCTTAGTTTAAGTTAGTTTAGTTTGTAAGTCTGGGGACTGATAACCTAAGTCGTTGAGTCCCTTAGGAATACAAACATTTGTACAATTCCACTTCATATTTTGTTTGGCGTGAAACATAACTGTTTGGTGTGACCTAATCTCCAAAACAATATGTCATATGCTACGTCGTGTTTCAATTGTTTTTACGCAGACCCTAGCATCTGAAGTCGCTGCGTGTCATTGCGTCAACGTATTCATTCAGCAACAACAGCGTCAGCTACTGTAAAAAGACCGGCCTGGCCTCCTAGGGGAGGACTCGAACCTCCGGCAGGAACTGTCTCCCAGTTAATAGCAGGACGCCGACCACGCGGCCATTCCGCATGGCTGCAAACACTTATCCAAATTAAGAATGAAAACGGGATAGTGATGACCGTGTTTAGAGTGATTCTAGCTATAAATATTGGTTAGTTCTTTCTAGTATGTATACACGCTTGTTTTTTACCAACTATAATTCATATATCTGTTTTGAATAGGTATTGTTTTGGTTAGATCTTACAAGAATGTTTATTAAATAAACTGTTCACAAATTACAATGAAACAAAATTTGTTTTGTTAAAAATAAATGTTCAAATGTTTGTAGAGTCTATGGGACTTAACTACGGGGTCATCAGTCCCTAAACTTACAAACTACTTATGAACTACTTACAACTAAGGACGGCACAAATATCCATGCCCGAGGGGGGATTCGAACCCCCGACCGTAGGGGCCGTGCAGACCGTGACTGAAGCGCCTCAGTCTCCTCGGCCACCGCGGCCGGCGTTTTGTTAACCGTTTATCGATCTGACAATAAAAAAGAATACATACAATGAAAAAAGGAACTTTACTTTTTATATAGAACAATGTTTATAAAACAAAGATATTGTTTCTCTTACATTTGCAAACTAAACAAGAACCTCGTCGTCATTAAGTGTAATGTATCTGTGGGTATAAAGCAAGCCCGGTAAGCCTAGTCAGATATAATTTTCCTTAGGGAAGTCTTCTCAGTCTGGAGAAAGTCCTCGCCATCAGATATGCACTGTGCACTAATGTTTTAAGAACACCTGCAGTTTATGGAGAGTGGTGGCAGCTGCTGGCGTGTAAATACAGATTTGTGTGCGTCGGTTTGCGCTACACTGCGCGTCCTAGTGTGCCATCAGTTTTACGCCGAACGAGGACGTACAAGAAAGGAAGGCAGCCATCCTTTTCTATTTCCATAGTAAATTTAATACTACCGTGGATGGAATTTAAATGGCAAAGAAATCAATGTAATCAATCCATTCCGTGAGGCCATACTACAAACGTGTCGTCCACGTATCTCCAGAAGCCTGTAGGTTTGAAACTTGCGGAGTCCAATGCTTTGTCCGCGAAGTCTTCCATAAAAACGTTAGCTATCAGAGGGAAGAGGGGGCTTTCTATGACGACTCCGTCAATCTGAAAATAGGTTGACCGCAGTACGTGCTCAAATAAAGCTGTGATGTTCTGTTCAAAAGTGGTTAATAAGCGACAAATAATCTTTTATAGGTACCTTGGTAAATAATGATACCACGTCAAAACTCACCAACACATCCGTACTATTAAGCCTGACTTTCTTAAGCCTCTGAATAAAATCCATAGAATTACGAATGTGGTGACTACATTTTCCCGTTAATGGTTTTAATAGTGAAGTCAAATACTTGGCAGAAAGGTACGTTGGTGAACCAATAGTGCTAGTTATTGGACGCATTGGCAGATCCTCTAGACGCCCATCCTTATCTAATTTATGGACTTTAGGCAGCCCATAAAATCTCTTAAACTTCTTATAACTTCCTTTTCTAGCAATGAAGCGTTTAGTAAGGAAGCAGTCCTTGTTGTCACCTTGCTAGTTGGGACTTTGTTGATCTTCCGATATGCGCCAAAACTTAGTAAATCAAAGACATTTTCATTTTAAGCTTCCTGAGGCAGTAGAACGATTAGCATTGCCTTTATCAGCACGTAGAACGACAATGTCAATGTCCTCACGGAGTTTTCGTATGACTAACCTCTCTTCCTTAGAAATATTACTTTTCTATGGACGATATTTGATAACTGCTCGGCAGCTTTCACTTCGAACTTCTTCAGCTGATTCCTCTGCTAGCGGTCGGACAGCTTCTTCAATGACACTGATGAAAGATGATATTGGCAAGGTCTTTGGAGTGGGGGTAAAATTAAGCTCTTTACTAAAGATACTGTAGCTTCGTGTAGAATCTAGATTCTCTCCCGCTAAATTTATAACAAGGCGTCGAACAACAGATGCTTCCTGATGAGGATGGTCTAATAGGCTGTACTTGGTCATCTGTCTTCTTGCAGCCACTTCATGAATCCAGTCTGACTTGGACCATGTAGTATCATCAACCCAGTTCCAAGAGTCAGGAGATGAAACAGATGCTATCTTCAAATATAGTCGATGCAGGTCTTCAGAGACTATCCAACTTTCTACGAGTAAAACGCATCCTTTCTTTAACAACAGCAGAACCAGCCTTATGTAAAATTCTATTAACTGCAGCATTCTTGACAAAGTGTACCAGCCTTGCAAATTTTGTAACAATTCCGTGGTTCCGGCACTTCAGTAAGAAACTCAACGAGCTCAACAGTCTTGCTCTTTGTTGTCGTAGTTCGTCCAAACTGTGGACACATGAAACCATCTCCTCCCGGAAGAGCTACTTGATGTGCATTTTCAAATTTTCACGGCGTAAGGAGTAATCTAATAAATTTAGGGCGTGCAGCCTTGAAAATTCCACGTCTTGCACTAATATTTCGGCCGCGTATCGTCCGACCACTTACAGAGTGAGCCCAAAACAGGCGACAAGTTGCCAGGCGCTATCAAGGAGACACTGCGCATGCGGGTCTCAGATGCAGGTCGGCGGCAAAGAGGTACACTTAGCACGCGCGCCCCCCGTGGCGAAAGGAATCAAAAGTTCGATTCTGTTATCGATATATCTTCTACGGTGGCAACACCTTGTCGACATCTCTGTAATTTTATTATATTAAGTGCAGGATTGCACGCCTTGTCAAAATTAAAACCATTCTCTCTGCGTCCCAAAATGAAGATATTGGTGTTAAAATCTTCACATCACTGTAATTAATTGAAAGCCCCGTATCTAAGTTGTTGGCAGTCTTGGACTCAATATGAAGATGGGCGGACGATACGCGGCCGAAATATTAGTGGAAGAGTGGAATTTTCACGGCTGCACGCCCGAAATTTATTGGATTACTCCTTACGCCATGAAAAGCTGAAAATGCACATCTTGTTCAAAATGTTTGTAAATCTATCGGACTCAACTGCGTGGTCATTAGTCTGTAGCTTACAAACTACTTCAACTAAGGTAAACTAACCTAAGGACAACACAAACAGTCACCCATGCCCGAGGGGGGACTCGAACCCCCGACGGCGAACGGTCGCGCGCAGCGCAGCACGGCGCCCATGTGCCCACAGTTAATTCGCCGCGGCTAAATTCTTGGAATCTCTTCCTCAATGTCAAGTTTAGCAGCGAAAGTCTTATTTATAAAATGCTTTAAACGGGTAATCTACATTTGCCCTCTCGATTAACTACAGTTCTTTTGCCGTGGCGGAGCGGCCGAGCGCATTGAGGCGCTAAGCTACGATGCGCGAGGCCGTTCCCCGTCGGGGGTTCAAATCCTTCCTCGGGCGTGGATATTTGTGCCGTCTTTAGTATAAGCTAGTTCATAAGTAGTTTGTAAGTTTAGGGACTGATGACCCTGCAGGTAAGTCCCATAAGCTTTACAAACATTTGAACAGCGCTTTTTTTCTTTATTCTAAGGTGCATCCTATACATTAAAATACCATATAAAACAACATAGTGTGTTTAATCTGTTACAGCGTTAAAATATAGCGCAGTTATTATTTCTGTATAGTAAGAATTGTATAGAATTGAAATGGTAGATGAATACTGTTACTGGATGCAATACGTATGCCTACTGTTGCATATTAAAGCATTACAAAAATATTCTGCTTGTTAGCGGTACGTGCCATTAATGAAACAAATAACAAAAAATGGACTGTATACAGTTTTTTTTGTTTTACGAGCCAAATAATGATGAAAAAGATAAATGTTTGTTATTGACGGTACACAAATGTCTGATACCCTTATCCTTCCCTTCCTCCTCCCCTCCTCTAAGCCCCCCCCTTCTACCGCCTCAAAGGGATCCTGATGTTCCGTTGCTTTCATTCTAAGAGGTATCCGATGTAAAAATAATGTAGGTGTAGTCCTAAGTACTATTGGATGACAACGATATAGAGACTGTTTAATCTGTTAGAATGTTATCTTTTGGAGGACCTTTTTTTTTTTTTTTTTTTTTTTTTTTTTTTTTTTTTTTTTATTTCGGCACAACAAAACCAAAAAATTGTACAAAAATGTATAGATGGATAATGTCTATTAAAAGCATTGTATACACCTGGGTCTATGTTTCACAACTTTGCATATCTGTGTTCATTTGTTTTGACCGAAATGATATATGTCATGCATGATGTGAACAACATGAAAAATTGATTGCATGTAATACTTATGTTTTGTAGGTTAAAATATTATGATAAAAGAAAAAAAAAGTTTTTTAGTTTTTACATTACAATTTGTATGAAGTTTGTTAATCTTAGAAGTAAACAAATAAAGATGCTATTTAGCGCCCTCTACCATAATAAGCCTTCCTGGCAAAACGACTTAGGATGACGTTACTAGTTGATACCTGGCGTTGAAAGACGAATAATATGACACGTTTCAAAAAAGGAGTATAAAAATATTTTTGTACATATGATGATGTCTCGTTTGTATATTGTTGATGACATTGGGTTGGTATGTATTATATTTGCAATGTAAGTAGAAAACAAGACGACCATGTTACGTAAATCAAATTGTAATGTTTGTACTACGTGATTATGTTCTCTCATAAGTTTGACTTGATAATGGACTCAGGTAAGCCCCAAACTAGTCGTCAATGAAAAGAACCAGCTGTGTGCAACTTTGGCTGTTTTTTGAAATCATTAATACAAACATCAAACTTGTCTCGCAGAAGAAAAGGCTAATACAAAGAGGGGGATTTACGACTCCTCAACTTCACGAGAAAAGGATGCGAACCTTGTAGCCTCATATCTGACACATACGCTCGCCTGTCGTAAGGCTAAATAAATGTAATCGTTAGATTTAGTATGAAATTAAAAATTCTGATAACTACACACGAGACAACAGTGCATTAACTTACCACAGCCAAATTCATCGGAGATGAATCTACCGTTGTGACAGTCATTGTAGCCGTCACATATGAAGTCTGATGAGATGCAACGTTCGTCTCGGTACTTCTTGGTGGACGGCAGAAAACATGATAATGTTTCACCCGGTATGCAGAGACTTACACCTACAATAAACACCAATACTCATATTAAAAGATAATCCAGACATCTGCTTTACAGCTGGTGTATTGGAATAGAAGTTATACAAGTGAGAAAAAGTGAAATTGAAAATGAAAATAAGACAGACTTCGCTGAAGAGATGAGCTTTTTTAAAATTATTTTCTTTCTTTTTTTGTATTTATACGACACAGCAGAAAAAGAACAAAATGTAAGCGGTAGCATAACATGTAATAAACCAACGTTCATGTATAGTGTTTTCTTCTTACTGTCAAATGCCTTGGTCATTTACAAAATATAAATAATTCTGTATAGATAATTGTGTGATTCGGCAGCTAAATGGGTATGTGTCAGACAGCGAAATCAAACGTCTAGAATTCGAATGAGTTGTTTTCGCGTCACTTATCGTTTCTTTAAGCTTATTACTAGGTTCCTAACTAATCGTATATTCGAAAATCGTAAGATACTGAAAGTAACTAACTCGTGCAAGAATCCAGAAGCCTTGCTCATTATCGGTGTTTATGCAAAGAAATTGATTTTTGTTGCTACTGATATTTGAAAGGCTGCTACATTCGAAGACTACCAATAATGAACTTTCATTTTATCCCTTGGGCGCTATATTAAAATTCCGCGTTCAAAACTCGGATAAAAATATTCTCTAGATTCGTCGATTACTGTTTTTGCGCTAGTATTTGAGTTTGAAAAGCACGCGTAGTAATGCTTTATTAGACCACAGTCTAACAGAATGTGTGGCGGCACTTAGCGCTATTTCTCAGAACCTCCGTTTGCTTTGAACCTGATACTAAGCTGCAGGCAGTTTTTTGGATACAGAAAACTTGAAAAAAAGTGTGGCTTACATCCGGACAAATAAGGCAAAAAAAATTACGTGACACGCTACGAAATTCCCATATACACGATATTTACCGGTTGCACGAAATTCCGTGATAATTCCCGATAATCCCGGTTTGTGGCCACCATGACCATACCTAAAGTGTAAAAGTGAGCCACATTGGCATAGTCGTTATTTGTGGTTTATGTGAACGGGTTTCCCAGGTGGTTATGGTCACCCGATGGGAATTACTTGAGTGACGTTATTTTCAGACACAAAAACAGGATCTACCGGTAATGCAATATAATGATATAAAATGTACGTCACTGTTTTATTTGCTTAACTGATTAACAGAACTTGCAAAATGTACAATAGTCGTCCAGTTAACTTCTTCACTCTAAATGTAGTGAAACAAATGATAATTGTGAAAGACATTTACTTTGAATACTGTAATCTGAGTATGCTGAAACATTATCAAATACTTTTCAAGTGGATGAAATCCTTTCAGAATTTTAAAATTTCTCAGAATTGTATCATAGAACTCTACAAATTGTTGATTAAAATCACATTTTGCAATAATCAAATGTTTTTGGCTTAATTATGGATTTTTAGTGGATCTATATATTGTTCATTACAAAAAGTACTGTTCTCTTGGTGCATTTGCAGCTGATAGGGAAAGAATAAACTCAATGATGTTACCGACAGCATGATCATCAATATTTAACTTATCACATTTTACAAATATTTCAATCCAACTCAAATGAATTGGTTTGTGACTTGCATTCCATTCCTCTACTTTACTCTCAAATATTTTAAAATTTATCGAAACGTGTTGTATCATTAATTTCCTTCGCAATGTAAGTATAAAATCTTTTAACATCAAACCAAACACAGAATGAAATAATCACAGAAGCCGATGTGGAAAGTACGACGAACGTATCAAGGAATCCGGTACAACAGACATAAAATTTGCATTCAAAGGGCGTTCCCATGGGCGGGGGAGGGGGGGGGAGGGGGGCGAGTAACTACTTCGCAGAAGCAAACGATTTCTGTCGTTCTGCGCATCACTTCACGAAGGAACACTTCACAAGGGCCCATACCTGTCTGTTCGAGGCTCTTGATTTCCTGTTTCGTGAATGTTGTCTATTTCACTCAGCTGCTGTCGTTTAGTGAATGATTTGTCAGTGAACATTGAAATGTTTGTAGACCTAAGGGATCAAATTGCTTAAGTCATCGGTCCCTTGACTTAGATAACACACACACACACACACACACACACACACACACACACACACACACACACACACACAAGCCCTAAGGAGAGCTCTAATCTCCGACGGGAGCGGCCGCACAATCAGTGACATGGTGACATGGTTCCATTACTCCGCGGAGATAGAAATACAAAAGGGACTGAAGTAGTGCTTCACTTGTTCCCACGTGAGTCAAGTCTGCAAAAAATTTTACCCTTCAAATGGTATAGTAAGGGCCATGTCAATGTTGAAAACGAAAATTTTACCTTCCAAATGGTATAGGAAAGGCCATGTCAATGTTGAAAACACTAGAATATCTTCTCGCCGTTTTCAAGATACAGAATATATCAGGGATTTGCGTACGAAAGTGCTAAATTTACCGCCAAGAGGGGTGCTTAAGCGTGATGCATGTCCATCCGCAGTGGCGTATTCAGGATCGTGATCTGGGGGGGCTGAGGTCAATGAAATAAATAAAAGGAGGGCTTTACTCATATTGGGAGGATTGATCCCTTTCTTCCCCCTCCCCCCGTAATTTACCGTTGTCATTTGATAGTACCACCAGTGACATCGAGAACAACAGAAGGTAGGAACGAACATTTCAACAAACGTGAAATCCGGAGAAATATAGAAACTTAAAAAAATTTCACATCGGAAGTAGAATGTTGACAAATTTTCTTTCACGGATGAAGATATATGTAATGAGTAAGATAACATCGAGTTACAGAATACGGTACCGTCATTAGAAAGGAGAAATTTTCATCTTAAAAACGTGTGCATGAAGTCGCGAGCAGGTTATAAAGATCTTCACGTTCATTGGTCATCAACGAAACGATGTCTGCACGAAGTAGAAAATAACAAATACGGCTTTGTGTCTCGTGAAATTAATCGAATATAGGCAAATATTTTAATACAATCAAATCGGAAGTCTTTGATAGATTTTCTGAGAAACGACACTTAAAGTCATCGAGTTATAAATGTAGTCTTTTCCCCATCCGAACCATTTTTGAACCGTGAAAGTTTCTCAAGGAAAAACTCGGATATTCTCTACCTGCAGTGTCAATCTTGCGATCTTGGATAAACCGCAGTTTCTGTTACCATCCAGGTATTTTAAAGGACTTTTAGTGATGATGAAATCAGCCTGAAACATTGAAAGGGAACGAATTACTCGTGTGAAAATCACAATGTCAATACGTTAGCTCAAGTTCTTATGGTTTAGTGATACTTACAAAATAAAAATGAGCGTTACGTAGATTTTGTTTAGAATTTAACTTTTTCTCAGAGCCAAGTCAGAAAACTGAATCTTCACTTCCAACATTTACTTTGACAGATAACAGGCTACATTTTGCATTTATTGTTACATGTTTCGTTTCGATTGGTGCTTGAGCTTTCTAAGTCAGCAGTCTGTTTGTAAATTAGACAAACTATATAATTTAGCAATAGCATTCTAGCCATAACAGAATAGGAAATCTATTTATTATTTCAGTAGAAGCTGAAACATACTTCAAATACGCCACTCAAATGTGTGTGTGTGTGTGGGGGGGGGGGAGGGGGGGGGCACATATTGTAGCAGCCGTTGTACCTGCGTAACGCCACAGTATCCGCCAATAACAGCACAGAACGCTTATGCTCAACCTCATTTATTTTACGGACCTTGGGGCGTTCAAAATGGGACATAAACAGAAATAGACATACAGGCGGAATACGACGGCACGCAGATTTGGCAAAGGGCAATAAATAACGGGAGCAGTTATACTAAAGGCATGTTAGCCGTAAGTACCACTGTCAATGAAAAAAATAATTATTATCGTTACTTCTTGATCAGTCCTTTTAAATAATTACTGCTCAGATGGTCGGCGATTTCTTCAGTGGAGATCTACACCATGCTCGAAATCTTACGCGAATCGGCGGAATACCGTGATTAATGAAGACAATGGGCAGTAACACCAGGTTAGTAGTATGTGGATAAGTTTAAAGTTTGGGTCTGACGGAAGCGTGCTAGGGGTGGTCCCTAGCACTCCGAAAAAATCGCACTGCCGTGTTTTACGGCCCACTTTAGATTTATAGTTTTATAAGTTTTTGAAAACATTTTGGATCAATATAATAATCTAAATAATAAAAAATTAATTAGTGCCTGAAACCCTTTTAGGTAGTGGCGGGTTCAGAACCATTGATCTTCAACGACACAGTCCGACACATTGCCCACTACGCTACAGCTGACAATCAGAAGTCGCGTCCTTCAATCTTGTACTACTGATGGCCGTTGTTACCTGATGCGAATATGGCATTTGTAGACACTAGATTATCATTTATCGTACGAAGAACGACTTATTTTTGTTAATTCTTCAATGCGCCATTGCTTTGAAATGAGAACTTGTAAGTTACAATAAGAAAATCATCAAATACGCAACGCAAGATGGCGTATGCCAGAGAGAGTTCTGGGCGAGGAATGTCACGTGACGTCTGCGAACGACTGGTTTTCGTTAATTCAATGGAGGGTGTCAAAACGCCGTTATTTTTGCAAATATCTCTCAAACGATACGATATATGAAAAAAAGGGAACAAAGTTGTAGAGAATTTTCTCCTCTACAAATTCGGTTACTCAGTTTTCGTGTCAGATGAATGGTTAAGCCGTTATTTTGATTTAAATTTCGAGCTGTCAAAAGACGATCGCAAAGGCTCACTTTCAGTGTCACTACCGTAACCTAAAGTGGGCCAATAGGACGCACAAGTGTAGTTCAAGCAGTTTTTTTAATAGAACTGTTGCATCTTCTAAGTGTTCTACCAATGAAACGTAGCCTTTGGTTCGCCTTCCCTACAATATTTTTTTTTTTTTTTTTTTCGATTTAAGTTGTTCGTAATTGTTATTCTTGGGTATTTATTTGAATTTAAGGCATGTAGATTTGACTGATTTATAGTGTAAATGAAGTTTAAAGGATTTCTTTTAGTGCTCACATGGATGATTTCACACTTTTTGTTATTTAGGGTCAACTGCCAATTTTTGCTCCATGCAGATATCTTATCTAAATCATTTTTCATTTGAGTTTGATATTTTTGTGACTTTCCTCGACGATAATCACAGCATCATCCGCGAACAGTCAGAGAGAGAGCTGCTCACACTGCCTCCTATGTTGGTTGGTGATTTGGTTCAAATCCACCTCCGGCCATCCAGATTTAGGTTTTCCGTGATTTCCCTAAATCACTCCAAACAAATGCCGGGATGGTTCCTTTGAAAGGGCACCGTCGATTTCCTTATACGTCCTTACCCAAACACTCCGAGCGTAAGCTCCGTCTCTAATGATCACGCTGTCGACGAGACGTTAAACTCCAAGCTTCCTCCCTTCCTGGTGATCTGGGACATGGGTACTAAAATGCGTAAGTCATCAGTCCCCCAGTGGGAAGGGGAAGGAGTGAGGATAGGAAAGGAGGGGGAGGGAGGAAAAAAGGAAGGAAGACTGCATTAGCTAGGGGACCCGTGCTCGCCACGCACGTACTCACGAAAGAACCGTTAGCCCCCTGGGGGTGTCTCCTACGCTGTTTATAAAGATAACGAACATGGAGACCCTTTAACACTTCCCTGGGGAACGACAGATATCCCTTCAGTTTTGCTCGATGACTTTCCGTCAGTTACAACGTACTGTGTCCTGTCTGACACGAAATCGTGAATCCAGTCACAAAACTGTGGCGATATTCTTATAAGCACGCAATTTGATTGGAAGGTACAGTGTCAAAAGCTTTACGGAAATCTAAAGATATAGAACAGATTTGGGATCCCTTGTGTAAAGCACTACATGTGAGTAAAGAGCACTACATGTGAGTAAAGAGTTAAAGGTGTTTCACAAGAACGATACTTTCTGAATCCATGTGTACTATGGTTCAATAAGTTGTTCTCTTTGAGGTAGTCCGTAATGTTTAAGGGAAGTATATGTTATAAAATCCTGCTGGAAACTGACGTCAAAGATATAGGCCAGTAATTTTGTGGATCACTCCTATTATCTTTCTTGAACACTGGAGTGACCTGTGCAACTTTCCAGTCTTTGGGTACGAAGCTTTCGCTGAGCGAGCGGTTGTGTAATATGATAGATAGGTCTGCAGCTAATGCATCAGCATACTCTAAAAGGAACGTAACTGGTATACAATCTGAACTGGGAGACATGCTTTTGTTCTTTTATTAAGTGATTTAAGTTGCTAAATTCCGCATACTCGCAGCTGTTCGTAATGCAAAATTGTGGAGTTTTTGCTTCTTCTTCTTTGTTGAAGGAATTCCGGAAAACTGTGTTCAGTAATACTGCTTTAGCAGAACTGTCATCAGTATATCACCGTCGCTATCGTTTAGTGAAGCTATTTCACCGATAGTATACATACGACCAGAATTTCTTAGTATTTCCTACGACATTATGTGACCGGGTTTCATTATGAAAACTGTTACAAGATTCCCGAATTGAAATCCGAGCTTAACTTCGATTTTCTATAAAATATTGTAAGTCTTCGGGAGTTTGTCTCTCTTTAAATTTGGCAAGATTTATTTATTTATTTATTTATTATTATTATTTTCTGCAAGAGTGATCTAACTTGTTTTGTGTACCACGACGTGTCAGCTCACTCTTTTGTTATTTTGTTTGGTATAAATCTCTGAATAGCTGTTGATATTTCTTTGAATGTAAGCCACATATGATCTACACTCACATGTTAGTTTCGAAAGACTGGAGTTCTCACTCACGAAAGCGTTAATCGATTTTTATCTGCTTTTTCTGAATACTTCCACGGTTATGAACGTACGGCAGTACATTGAAAAAAAGTTTAACACGTAAACAAATACAGTATTATTTTAAACACAAACCTATGTTTTCTCTTAAATGGATACCCCATATTATTCCTTACGTAATAAATAGCACGAAAATCACAAAAAGAAAGTCGTTGGTTCCATCGAAATTCGTATCCTGAGAAACTACGAAGCGAAGTTGTTTAAAACACATGAAGCGTGCTTCGAGCGCAAATTCCTGAGACTCATCCGTGAGTCTGGCTTGAGTCTCGGGACGCGCAGCTGCGAATTTCATGTATACAGGGCGTTACAAAAAGGTACGGCCAAACTTTCAGGAAACATTCCTCACACACAAAGAAAGAAAATATGTTAAGTAGACATGTATCCGGAAACGCTTAATTTCCATGTTAGAGCTCATTTTATTTCTTCTCTTCAAATCACATTAATCATGGAATGGAAACACACAGCAACAGAACGTACCAGCGTGACTTCAAACACTTTGATACAGGAAATGTTCAAAATGTCCTCCGATAGAGAGGTTACATGCATCCACCCTCCGTCGCATGGAATCCCTGATGCGCCGATGCAGCCCTGAAGAATGGCGTAATGTATCATTGCCGTACACAATTCGAGCACGAAGAGTCTCTACATTTGGTACCGGGATTGCGTAGACAAGAGCTTTCAAATGCCCCCATAAATGGAAGTCAAGAGGGTTGAGGTCTGGAGAGCGTGGAGGCCATGGAATTGGTCCGCCTCTACCAATCCATCGGTCACTGAATCTGTTGTTGATAAGTGTAGGAACACGTCGACTGAAATGTGCAGGAACTCCATCGTGCATGAACCACATGTTGTGTCGTACTTGTAAAGGCACATGTTCTAGCAGCACAGGTAGAGTATCCCGTATGAAATCATGATAACGTTCTCCAGTGAGCGTAGGTGGAAGAACATGAGGCCCAATCAAGACATCACCAACAACTCCTGCCCAAACGTTCACAGAAAATCTGTTTTGATGACGTGATTGCACAATTGCGTGCGGATTCTCGTCAGTCCACACATGTTGATTGTGAAAATTTACAATTTGATCACGTTGGAACATTTGCATTGAAATGAGCGGTGACACATTGTTGGATTAATCATTCGCAGAAGTGTACCCGTGGAGACCAATCAGCTGCTGATAGTGGCTGCACACGCTGTACATGGTACGGAAACAACTGGTTCTCCCGTAGCACTCTCCATACAGTGACGTGGTTAACGTTACCTTGTACAACAGCAACTGTACGAAGAATTGCCTCGTCCATTGCAGGTGTCCTCGTCGTTCTAGGTCTTCCCCAGTCGCGAGTCATAGGCTGGAATGTTCTGTGCTCCTTAAGACGCCGATCAATTGCTTCGAACGTCTTCCTGTCGGGACACCTTCGTTCTGGAAATCTGTCTCGATACAAATGTACCACGCCACGGCTATTGCCACGTGCTAATCCATACATCAAATGGGCATCTGCCAGCTCCGCATTTCTAAACATTGCACTGACTGCAAAACCATGTTCGTGATGAACACTAACCAGTTGATGCTACGTACCGATGTGCTTGATGCTAGTACTGTAGAGCAATGAGTCGTATGTCAACACAAGCACTGAAGTCAACATTACCTTCCTTCAATTGGGCCAACTGACGGTGAATTGAGGAAGTACAGTACATACTAATGAAGCAATTGGGTATTTTGACAATTGTCTGCACGAATTATTTCAATTTACATTTAAAGAGAAATACTAAAATGAACTCTAACATGGAAATTAAGCGTTTCCGGACACATGTCCACATAACATATTTTCTTTCATTGCTTGTGAGGAATGTTTCCTGAAAGTTTGGCCGTACCTTTTTGTAACACCCTTTATGAAAAGTCAACTTCGCTTGGCAGCTTCTTCGGATGTAACTGCCGCATTGCAATGCAATCAACGTCATTCTTTTTGTGATTTTTCGTGCTGCTGTTTGCGTAAGGAATAATATGGGGTATCCATTAAAAAACTTTAAATTTGTGTTTAAATTAATATGTGTTTACGTTGTAGACTCTCGCATAGATTTTTTTTTAAACACAGCTGATATTATCAGCGACCGCTACAACGTCAGCCCTCGGTCGCAAAATTAAAATTATTTAACCTGGTTTCGGTAATAACTACGATTGCCTTCATCAGAAATTATAAATTAAAACAAATCACACAATAAACGTTACATTTCAGCTTTAAAGCTTGCATCACAAAATTTAAAACATTTTCTTTTTAGAAAGAGCTAGCCACTACGGGCTGCATGCCTGCACGGCTGCATCAGACTCTGATGCCTCCGTGTAGGCTTCAAAAATATCTCCAAATATCTGCGAATTTTACTTGTTAGTGTTATGCTCCATGTAGAGCTCCCGCAAGAAGTGACCTGTGCGCAGAAACGCATTCTCGACTTGTACGCAGGGTGATTCCAATCCTCTCTTTTTGACAGGCGGCCGGCTCAGTTTTGCCTGTTGGCTGCTGGCCGGCCGCGGTGGCCGAGGGGACTGAGGCGCTCCAGTCACGGTCTGCACGGCCACTACGGTCGGGGGTTCTAATCCCCCCTCGGGCATGGATATTTGTGCCGTCCGTAGTAGTAGATTAGTAGTTTGTAAGTTTAGGGACTGATGACCCCGTAGTTAAGTCCCATAAGCTTAACAAACATTTGAACATTTTGATGTTGGCTGCTGAGCCCTACACTTCGTCTCTTAGCCGGCAGTCAACTGCACCACATGACCATTAGGCAACACGCAAATGAGGCGGCCGCCCCTCCAAAACAAAGGAGTGGATCGTCCTGCGCCCTAGTTGAGAAAGCGGGGTCACGACTTCTTGTACAAGCTCTATCATGTTTTTTATCAAATTATGTTATGTCCTTCATACCACATGACGTCATAAATGATGCAACATGTGATACGATGACACATATGAAGTACTATGGAAGCTCTTCACATCATGTTCTGTCCTGTATCATATCAAATTGGGTACATATGTCACGTTATTTGTCAGATTTTTCCACATGGCAAATGAATAAAGACTCGGCACATCTGGCCTGTTGTGACATGTGAAATGTCGTTTGCAACTTATCACGTAACACGTTCCATGTCATTATGTGACACCTACTGTATCATATTACGATATTTTGGAGGGAAATAATCTTAGGATTTAACGTCCCGTCGACAGAGTAGTCATTAGAGACGGAACTCACGCTCGGATTTTTGGGTAAGGATGAGGGAAGGAAATCGGCCGTGCCCTTTGAAAGGAACCATCCCGGAATTTGTCTGGAGTGATATAAGGAAATCACGGAAAACCTAAATCCGGATGATCGGAGGTGGATTTGAACCACCATCCTTCCGAATACGTGTCCAGTGTGTTACCACTGCGCCACCTCGCTCTGTCACGATATTTTGTTTTGTGATGTGATACATGAAATCATGCTATGATGTGGCACATAAAATAATGCCACATTTTTACTAATTATACATCATAATACGCTGAATAGCCTAACAGACTGGGACACCTGCCTAATATCATGTAGGACCCTCGTGAACACGCAAAAGTGCCGCAACATGACATGGCACGGACTCGATCAAATTTTCAAAAAACTTAAGGGACTTAACTGCGGGGTCATCAGTCCCTAAACTTACAAACTACTTATGAACTACCTTGTACTAAGGACGACACAAACATCCATGCCCGAGGGGGGATTCGAACCCCCGACGGCGGACGACCGCGCGCACAGCAACACTGCGCTCTAACACGCGCGGTTAATCCGCCGCGGCGCACGGACTCGTCTAATGTCTGAGGTAGTGCTGGGGTGAATTGACACCATGGGTACTGAAGGGCTGTCCATAAATCCGTAAGCGTACGAGAGAATGGAAATTTCTTTTGGAAAGCAAGTTGCAAGGCACCCCAAATTTGCTAAATAGTGTTCATGTACGGGGAATTTGATGGCCAGTGGAGGTGTTTAAACTGAGAAGAGTGTTTCTGCAGCCACTGTGTAGCAAAAATGAGCGGGTGGCGTGTCGTATTCTCTTGCTGGAACTGCTCACGTCCGTCGGAGTACACTATAAATATGAATGTATGCGGGTGATCATCCAGGATGCATATGTGTCACCTGTCAGAGTCGTATCTAGACGTATCAGGGGGCCAGTATCACTCTCAACTTCACACGCCCCACATCATCATAGACGCTCCACCAGCTTGAGAAATCCCTTGCTGACAAGCAGGGCCCACGGATTCATGAGATTACCTCCATACTTGTACACGTCCATCCGCTCAATACAACTGGAAACGAGACTCGTCTGACCTGGCAATAGGTTTCTAGTTATCAACAGTGGAATGTCGATGTTGACGGCCCAATGCGAGTATAAAGCTTTGTGTCGTGCATTCAGCAATGGTACACGAGTGGGTCTCCGGTTTCGAAAGGCCAAGCCGATGATGCTTCGTTCAATAGTTCGTACGCTGGCACTTGTGATGAGCCGGCATTGAAATACGCTTCTGTTTGCGGAGCGGTAGCAGTTCTGCCACGTTGAAAGATTCTCTTCAGTCGTCGTTAGTCCCGTTCCTGCAGAAACTTTTTATGGCCACATCGATATTGGAGATTTGATGTTTTACCGGGTTCCCGATATTCGCGGTGCACTCGTGAAAAGGCCATACAGTAAAATACCCACCTTATCGCTACCTTGGAGATTCTATATCTCTATATTCTATATCACCACGTTCAAACACACTTAAATCGTGATAACCTGCCATTGTTGCAGTAGTAACCGGTCTAACGCCCGCGCCAGACACCTGTTGTCTTTTATGGACGTCGCCGTTGTCCGAGTCTTTGAACATCTCTGTCTTTGCATTACGGATGCCTATTCCAGTTTCATTCTCTCTTCAGTATATGTCATAATGTAATACGCTGTTATGTTTGTGCTCCCTACCACATAGAACATCGTGTTGTGTCATCTCATACAACACATCATTCCATGTAAAACTATGCATTGCGTCAAGTAAAGTAATATAAATTACGTCATGTAGTGTAACATGACATAATCTCACCCTACATAACGTTTCTCATATCACACAATACCTACATGTCATTGACGTTTAGGAGCCGGCCGCGGTGGCCGAGGGGACTGAGGCGCTCCGGTCACGGTCTGCACGGCCACTACGATCGGAGGTTCGAATCCCTCCTCGGGCATGGATATTTGTGCCGTCCTTAGTATAAGGTAGTTGATAAGTAGTTTGTAAGTTTAGGGACTGATGACCCCGTAGTTAAGTCCCATAAGCTTAACAAACATTCTTTTTTTTACGTTTAGGATAGATGCATCCTCAGAGATTCTTGCTATTGCAGATGCATACCTCCTCGAGAGGTTACTGCGTCGGGAAATTATGATTAACTCTAGAAAAGCGCTAAATGTCAGGACCTCAGTGTTTTTTTTTTTTTAAGTAAAGCAGTTAAATCGAGAAGCTAGCTCTCTTCTTTCACATCTTTGACTCCGTGCAGTACGTAGTCATTTGCGAGTTGTCGTTTATAGCCCAGTGATGTGTGGGAACATTGTTACTGTCGATGACCTCCTGAATGTCTATTCTCAGCTCGGCAATGATTTCGGCATTATTCTTTTAAACCTTAACCATAGCGGCACCAAGATATTTTAGGGTACATGGAGCACCAAGCAAGGGCAAATTATCCCCATCCTGTAAAATTCATTTATTTTTTTGTATTTGTCATCAGCTGTACATATTATGTACATTGTGTTATCCTTACTGCAGTATTGCCGTCTTGGGTTACCTGCAGATATAGGACTGAAAGTGTTACTTTCGCAGTCTTGTGAAATTTTATTTATATACTATTCAAAATGTTCAAATGTTTGTAGAGCTTATGGGACTTAACTACGGGGTCATAAGTCCCTAAACTTACAAAATACTTATGAAGTAGCTTACAATAAAGACGGCAGAAATATTCATGCCCGGGAGGGGGGGGGGGAGGGATTCGAACCCTCGCTGGGGAACGGCCTCGCGCATCGTAGCATAGGCCTCAATGCGCTCGGCCGCTCCGCCACGGCTATATACTATTATTTACAACAATTTCAGCAGTTATTAGGTCTGTTAGGCTTGTAACTAGCTGGAATATACTGCAGTTATAGATGATGGACACTGATTTTACATTAACATTTTTTATCCATGCTTTGTGGTTGTGGAGAAGACAATGAGAATTACGGTCATATGGAGTACCGACCCAGGGCAAAATGAGCCCCTGGGCATAAAATTTCTATATTTTATTTGCAGTTTTTAAAATTGTATCCATAGAAATGTACGGTGTAGTACTTTATAATCTGAGAGACAAATAGAAAAAGGCCCATAGAGATGGATTTTTATTATGATTTTTTAATAAAAGAAAAATGTACGGGCAATGTTTGCGCGTACTTGGTGCTTGCAGGGTTAATATAGCCCCACAAAAATGAGTATGTGTTCAGATCTGGAGAATGTAGTGGCCAATCGAGGCCCATGCCAGTAGCCTCTCGGTGCCCCAGAGCCAGAATGTGGTTTCCAAATTGATCCTCCAGGACATCAAACATTCTGCTGCTTCGATTGGATTGAGTTCCGTCTTGCATGAACCACATTTTGTCGAAATCAGGGTCACACCTTCACGTACCGTTCAGTAGTCCACGTGTCATCAAGGAATATCGCAGCGATTATTCCGTGACTGGATACTCCACACCACACAGTCGCCCGTTGAGGGTGAAGAGATTTGCCATCACGGAATGCGGATTCTCCGTCCCGCCAATGCGCCAATTTTGCTTACTGACAAACCCATTCAAATGAAAATGGGCTTCGTCACTAAACCAAATATGCACATGGGTGTATTAATTCCCACCACATCTCGCGGCCACCCGTGCAATTTGAACGTCGTAATGCAAACCGTTATGACGATTTTATGTAATATAGTTCAATAACCGTCATCCTGCAAGTGAAATAAGGTTGACATGAAACGATCTTAATCTCAAAACGCTTGTTTTTATGCGTATTTTGTTTGCGTGACTGGCCGGGAAAAGGGTGCGATACTCATTAGTGTGTGACTCTCCAGGTGACCTGCGAGTCTAAATAAGTATATGAATGTGGTGTGCGGATCGCAACAAGTTGCCCAAGCTTACACTAAAACACACACACACACACACACACACACACACACACACACACACACAATGTCAGGAAATAACTGTCGTGGAAGAACGAGGGCTCAACCAGCTGTATAATCGTTGATATGCAACTGATAATTTATATTTGGCAATTGAAAATCCATAAATATAACAACAGGACAAAATAATATTCGGTGCTGCACATATGCTGATCCTTAACAAATGTGAGATACGCAGAATACGCTGCTCGCTCAAAACTTAAGTTTCGTGACATCAGGAGCTAATAACCTGACATGCGGAATCTAATGGCATTCAGCATAGTTAGCAAACGGAACAAAAATTTCAAATGTTTGTAAACCTATTGGTCCAGATATATGCGTGTGTGTGCTGTCGTCCAGGACAATGTGCGTAAACTATAATGATAAGTAACACCTGGCCTACGGAGTAGAGGAAAAGCGTAACGTAAGAGTATATCATATTGAGCTCCTTTGGACAAGTTGGTAGAGCGTTACTTTGTTATACGAATGGTCCTGGGTTCAAGCACTTCTCATACTACTGTTTATAACGCAGTATGTTGGCAATTTTTATGTAGGGCAACATGTTCCTGATGTGTAAAAGTACTGTTCGGATTATTTAGCAGTGTTATCGACAGAATTTCTCAGTTTATTGAAAAATATTAAACGTATAGAGCATATTCGTAATTTCAGAGAAGAAACAAAGCAATCGGAACACGAGACTAAAGAAGCAATTGCTTATTGTTTTTATGATTCGTGTCATTATTGATGTTACTATATCATTACTATTAATACTGCTGAACGTGTGATGCAGTTGTCCCTAAAAATAGTTATGCTTTTCCTTTACTCCGTAGGTCACGTGTTAAATATTATTACATTTTATGTTTATTCTCCTGGACGACAGGACATAGCACGAATCATGTCGAAGTTTTGGTTGATACTATATAGATCTGGAGGTTTGGGCGTAAGGACAACACACATAGACATGCCAGAGGGAGGACTCGAACCTCTAGCAGCCACCGTGTCCGTATCATGATGTCTTAGACAACGCGACTATTCCCGTGTGGCCAAATGTAACAGTTCTGACACACGCAGTACCGGCGGTTGTAGAGGGTACCGCGGTACCTTTACCCAGTCAAAAAAATTGAGAGTGGGTAAAAATACCCAGTCTCGATTTGAAGGAATATTTATTGACATTGAGACGCGCGGGGATGGCCACTCCCGGTTGATTTTCACGCTATAAAAGCTGTTCTACATTTACGTATATACTCCACAATCCACCATAAGGTACACTGTATTACTACTAGGCAATTCTTTTCCTATTCCACTCTCAAACAGAATGAGGGAAAATTTCTCTTATCTTCAGCTTCAGATTCCGGTCCGCTAAATTTCCTCAACAGAATTTCTAGAAGGAACGTCCTCCTTCCTCCAGCGATTTCAATTTGAGTTCCTGGAGCATGTCTGTGACGCGTATTGGTCGAACCTTCCAGTAACGAACGTAGCTGCTCGCCTCTGAACTCCTTCCATGTGTTCTTTTAAACTGATCTGCTGCGGGTCCAAACACTTGAGTAATACTCAAAACGTGGTCGTACAAGCGTTTTACACGCGGTCTCCTTTATAGATGAAGTACATCTTCCCAAAATTCTTCTAATAAATTGAAGTCGACTGTTCGCTTTACAACGATACTTATATATTCGTCCCATTTCATATCGCTCTGCAATGTTACACTTAGATATTTGAATGACACGACTGTATCAAGAAGCTCACCACTAATGCAGTATTCGAACATTAGGGGAGCGCGCGGTTGCTCGCCGTCGGAGGTTTGAGTCCTCCCTGGGGCATGTGTGTGTGTGTGTGTGTGTGTGTGTGTGTTTGTTTGTCCTTAGGTTAGTTTACCTTGGTTTAAGTAGTCTGTAAGCTACGGACTGATGACCACGCAGTTTGGTCCTATACATTTAGAAACATTTTTTCATCACGCTGCTCACTTCATTTTGAAGAAAGCATACAGTTTAAATATATAATTTTTGACACGTGGTAGTACAACTTTTAGATTTGTAATAAAACATTAACCTTTCCTTAATTCGTACCAGTCGTTTTAAAATGACACTCTTTGTCAAGTATGTGTACGTAATTTATTCAAAACGTTTAATAGCGGGTAGCTTACTGTTCGATGCATTTTAGACCATACATTACAACGAGTAAAATAGAACTGAAATTACAGAAAAGTTTTTGAAACGGTTGTTGTAATGAACCTTTCTCGTTTAACGAGTAATTGCGTGTTAATATCCATCTCATCATCACTTCCTACCTGTTCGTTCTCCCCCACCCCTCCCCCTACATCAATTTCCTCCGCCTATTCTTAGAATTATATGTGACCTAGAGCCATGTTTAGTGTTATGTTCAAAATCTTGTAACTTCGGAAGTTCTTGACCGAAATTTTTAAATTTTAACACAACGTTCTGCTGGAATATGCGTATGTTTTATATTCATAATTTGTCGGTATATATCACATATGAGTTTATATAAATTTTATACTGGATAAACGTTGATACGAAAAATCAAAAAAAGTAATATACATACAGGTTTTATACAATATATTAAAGAAATATGTACCTAGAAACCTTTCTGTATTACAATGCAACAGTGTGTCAAAATTTCAAAGCAATCGGTCAAGAACTTTCGGAGATTAACGGCTATAAACATATACAAACCAACGGAACATTTTTTTATAGCGATTACTGACAGCGTGGACGGGGGAGGGGGGGGAGATTAGAGGCGTTGGCAACTTTTGGACAACTATCCACTCTTCAAAAATATGAACCGCCGTGCCTGGTCACACACGTATTGTCAAAAGAATGTTAAATATTTGGTAAGCTTATGGGACTTTACGGTAATTTCCAGGAAAAGCTACACTCGAAGTTGTAAAGCCGAAATCGATATCAGTATTGGCACGCGACTTATTAAGTGTTCAAAATGTTCAAATGTTTGTAGAGTCTATGGGACTTAACTACGGGGTCATCAGTCCCTAAACTTACAAACTACTTATGAACTACTTACAACTAAGGACGGCACATATATCCATGCCCGAGGGGGGATTCGAACCCCCGACCGTAGTGGCCTTATTAAGTGTGTAAAACGTACTTCATTAGTGTGTTCTAATTAATAAAGGGCATATACAACTGTTAGAGTACTTCAAGACGGATACTTCGCTCATTAATAAAGTAAGTGTAGTAACTTCTTTGTTAATGCTAGAATTCTAGTAATAAATAATTATTTGTAGGTTATGATACATTAGTAAATATCCATATTTAACACCTCGCTCGTGAATAGCCGCGGTAATCGACATTATATATAATATATCGATTCCAGGCGTACATCTTCGAGTGTAAGCTTTCTTGGAAATTACCGACTTAACTGCGGGGTCATCAGTCCCTAAACTTAGAAACTACTTATAAACTAAATTATACTAAAGACAGCACAATCACCATGCCCGAGGGAGGATTCGAACCCCCTAAGGAGAACGGCCTCCCGCATCGGAGCACAGCGCGTCAATGCGCTCGGCCACTCCGCCGCGCCTACGTATTGTCTTTACTCGTGTTTCGTCGATACAAATAAATGTCTAAACGTGTTAGGATTATTTTATTATAAACAATAGTTGCAGTAGTGACGTCAAGAGGCGTTTCTTCGGATACCACGCTTAGCAATTGTCGAGCATCTATAAAAGACAGAGCGCAGCAGAATGCCTTTGTTTTTTTCATGCAAGAGTTCTGTAACGACACCGTTTTGAGTTGGTAGTTGCATGCAGAAGACTATGTCGACAACGTCACAGCCGAAAAAAAAAATCAAGCACAAATACGTCGTGCGAACTGTGTGGAACGCAGCGTTCTTCGGGGTTTCGTCAAAGCATCTGCCAGTTACTTTGTAGGATATCGTTTGACTAGCGATCCACGAGATGCGCTTTCGAAACTGCTGAAAAACCCTGCCGATCCCACCGAGGAGTCATCGAACCAGCAACTTCTGTCGTCGCCACGCTGCGTAGAAGACGGGGTCCTTCGAGTGCTTCGACGGCGTACCTAGGACGTCGTGCGGTTACAGAAAAAGGGCGTCACCGAAACTTTTAACTTCTGAAACACTCGGCCGTTCCTACAAGATATGTCGGCGACGCAGCTGAACATTTAATTACTTTTGTACTTATTTTTCCCTGTATCTCTGTATTTACGTCTGCGTGTTCTTTATATATACAAAAAAATTCATTGGTGCGTATGTACCGGTATTTTTGTGTTGGTATGCTGCTCTCTAAAAACAACTTTATTTGTATCAATATATTTTTTGTCATTAGATGCATTTGGGTCTATGTTTTACATTTTTAAAAATCATGTTTATGTCCTACTTGTGTACAAAAGTATTTCTCTCTCTCTCTCTCTCTCACTCTCTCTCTCTCTCTCTCTCTCTCTCTCTCTCTCTCTCTCTCTCTCTCTCTTTTTTGTATGTTCATAAAAATTTATATATGTGTCTGTATGCTGCTTGGTAGAAAAGCATGTGACTTGTATCTGTATATTTTGTTTCTTGTTATCAGTATTCGTGTCAGTGTTTTGTGTTTATATTTGTTTTACATGTAACTGTTTTGATCATCTAACGTTCCCATTTCTTTGACTGTGCCTGCATTTGTATTCGCGTGTATATTTCTGTCTGTATTTACTGTTTTTCAATAAATTTCCCATGTGGAGTTTGCTGGTCTCCCATCGGGCGCCTCCCCAGGTGGCGGATAGGGGAAAGCCTGCTATACAGCACGTATGGTGGATACCGGGCAGCCGGCCGCGGTGGCCGAGGGGACTGAGGCGCTTCAGTCACGGTCTGCACGGCCACTACGGTCGGGGGTTCGAATCTCCCCTCGGGCATGGATATTTGTGCCGTCCTTAGTCTTAGCTAGTTCATAAGTAGTTTGTAAGCTTAGGGACTGATGACCCCGTAGTTAAGTCCCATAAGTTCTACAAACATTTGAACATTGATACCGGACACATAAACTCTCGGGGCGGACCAAAACCAGAAACAGGGGGCAGTGGACCCCGTCAGCTCTGGCGGCAGAATTTAATCAAATGTTCAAATGTTTGTAGAGCTTATGGGACTTAACTACGGGGTCATCAGTCCCTAAACTTACAAACTACTTATGAACTAGCTAACACTAAGAACGGTACAAATATCCATGCCCGAGGAGGGATTCGAACACCCGACAGTAGTGGCCGTGCAGACCGTGACTGGAGCGCCTTAGTCCCCTCGGCCACCGCGGTCGGCATTTAATTTGATGGGACAGAAATTGTCTAGTGATAACCATAGTCAACAAATCAGAAAACTCGCAGAGGATATCAATCCAGCACTTGCAGATAAAATCCAAGGGATCAAGGAAGTTATTATGATGGTCATGTGATGATTATGATGAGGGTGATAAATTAATTTACAATATTCTATTTCTTTCTTTCTGTTTTATGATTGTAAGTGTAGAAAAGAAAAAACGTTCCATATAAAAATTCTAAAACTGTCTTGCAGAATGGCCTAGCATCAATACATGTATGTTTGACTCAAATCACCGCTCTTTGATTCCTATTGCACCAACCGACTCTCAGTAAAGTAGCAAATGTGTTGATTACGTATTGGAACTTAAGGGCTCTTACTTTGCGAAGTCAAAACGATTCAGTTACCTAATTACAGTTACAATTGTTTCGTTACTGCATTGGATTTAGTTCTGTACACTTTGCTCCGGAATAACGGTGCATTATTTTTTTCACTTCTACTCTTATCGTCAAACTATGCAAAACAAAATCCTTGCATAATCTACATTCGTAAATATACGAATAGATGGTTTTGCTGAGATATATACTGATGAATTTCTTACATAAAATCTCTGACTAGAGTTCCCTTACTGTTAATCGAAACAATCGCATCCTATAACTATGCACCGTTAAGCTCTGCGATACATCTCCTGGAAACTTTGCACCATGTCTTCCTTTGAACTGGTGTTAAAACGAGTAGTCACGTTTCTATGGATGTCAGGAATATCGTCAAATCTCTCTTTTTTTTCTCGAAGCCAGTTTGAGTCGAAGAAATAGGAATACGTTTGGAGGATTGCATTCCGGCGATTATGGTAGATGTTCAAGTTGGCTGTGTTCCAACGTTATCGTGCAATTTGAACAACCATCATACTCGCCGGCCCTCAATCCTCCCCACTTATTCCTACTCCCTCGACTCAACTCTCTTTGAAAGGATAGAGATTTGACCATATTTCTGCCCAGTGGCGTATCCAGTATCGTGGTCTGGTGGGGGCTGTGGAGCATGCTCTGGAGGGGGGGGGGGGGTTGGCGCTGCATAATGGTCTCTGGGGGGGGGGGGTTGGAGGAGGGTGTGGAGGGGCCTATAGCATTGTCTGTTGGGGTTCGAGGAGGGTCTGGGGGGGGGGGCTGTAGCCCGATAGCCCCCCCCCCCCCTCCCCTGGATATGCCACTGTTCCTGCCATCAAACAAAATGTGACGAGGCTTTGGAATACCACTCCAAAGAAAGACGCAGTGCAAAGTTTCTCAGACATGTATCGTAGAGCTCAGCGGTGGATAGTTTTGTGGGGTGACTATTTCGAAGGACAGTAAGCTCACTGTAAAGTCCGTGATTCACCTACGTTTATGTTACAGGACTATTCACAGAACTTTATTGTCAGAGGTTGTAAAAAAGGGACTCGTCACAATGGTTTGTCTGAAAAGAATGCAAGGAACATTGAAAAATTGTCATACCTGCTATGTGGACGACACCTTTGTGGAATTAATCACAAGGAGTTTGTACCAGAAAGACAAACCGTTAATTCTGAGTATTCTCTCGACGTCCTCCAGCACTTGTGGGCATGAATCGGTCGAATTCATACCTAATATCAAGAGGCAGTTTCTTGATTGGTCCTTCATAACAATGACCTAACTTAGAAGTTGTAGATCGTGTGTAATTTTTTGGCCGGCCAATGAGAAGCAGTCGAGAGTCACTGCCGTCTTCTCCGGTTTCGGTCTCAGCTGACTTTCGGCTTTTCCCCAAAACTGAAGTTAAAGGAAGCCGTTACAACATAGTTAACGATCTCCAGTAAAGTGGTACTACACTGCTAAATGCACTTCTAAAAAAAGGACTACAATGACTATTTCAAAATCATGTGTCAGACAGAAAGATGATAGACGCTTTTGAAATGTGCTACAGACGAGTACTGAAAATTAGGTGGGTAGATCGCGTAACTAATGAGGAGATACTGAGCAGAAATGGGGAAAACCAATTTCTGGCGTATCTTGTTTCAGTGGCCCAGAAGGGGACAGAGAGAGAGAGAGAGAGAGAGAGAGAGAGAGAGAGAGAGAGAATACAATATTTTTATTACTTCAGCCCCCATCCCTCACACTAAAATCTTGGATATGCCCCTGTCTTGACCAAAAGAAGGGGTCGATTGACGAGACACATTCTGGAACATCATAGAATCGCCAATTTAGCATTGGTGTAGTGTGTGGTGTATAATTCCTAGAGGGAGACCGAGAGACGAATACAAGTTCAAAATTATGTAGGTTGTCGTTCTTATTTAGAGATGAAAAGGCTTGCACAGGGTAAGGTAGCGTGGGGAGCTGTATCAAAAAAGTCGTTGGACTAATAACCACGACGGCGGCAGACGGTATTCTAGGGTTATACCAAAACAGCGCTAGACCAAGAAAGCGACCGGCAGAAGTCCATTAGACGCCATGCTGGCGCGTATCGTTGTTAGTCTGTGTAATACTACACTGCTGGTTAGATTACATTAAGACTTCTTCCATAGATCATAAATACGACAGTTCGCAATGATTTGAAACATGTCAGATTAATAAATGCAGTCTGTAGATGACACTCAATATTTTAAGAATTTTTTTAATTTTCGAAATGTATTTTTAACGAAATTACTATGTTTAACCTAAAATTCATCTAATGTGTAGGAGGAGTTGCCATTCAGAAATTATTTTAATTTCTTTTTAAATACTAGTTGGCTATCTCTCAGACTTTTGATGCTACTTGGTAAGTGACCAAAGACTTTTGTGGCAGCATAATTCACCCTTCTGTGCCAAAGTTAGGTTTTACGTTGGATAGTGAAGATCACCCTCTCTCCTAGTGTTGTGGCTTCGCACACTGCTTTTACTTTTGAATTGGGTCGGATTGTTAATAAAAATACATATATTGTGAAGCTTCAGTGAAGACCCCCTAGATCGTTAGAAAAGTTTCTGAAGGGTGATCCAGCAATTATTATGATTGCACGCTTTTATGCAATGAATACTTTTGTACTCAATGTTGACTTGCCCCAGACTATAATCCCATACGAAAGCAGTAATTAAAAATAGCCATAATAAGCGAATTTACTGACATGTATATCACCAAAAGTTGCAATGACGCTGATAGCATAAGTAGGTGGACTCAACGTTCCAGCAGATCTTCAACGTTGTTTCTTCCAATTCAGTCCCTCATCAAAGAAAAAACCCAAAATTTTTGAATATTCTTACAGGCCCAAGTTACTTCCTATATTGTTGTTACAAATAAATATGCTTTCCTGTGCTACAATACGATTATGTAGGTTATTAAGCTAAATGATTACGGATAGTAGGACTATGCTTTTCACAGTAAGCAAGTTTGGAACTGGACAATTTCAGGGTAAAATTTTACCTACAATCCCGGCCGTCTCGCGTGATTATGTTGGAAACAATAACAACACGCTAAAAATCTTTTCCAGGATGTTAGTATTCTTAGATATCCACTTTCGTACAAATCATGACGTAAATAAATAATGCTGTTTCTACTCTATGGTTGACAGGTTCTTATTTGTACCCTTGTCCACTCAGTAAAAGTAATTGCCCTCGTAAAACGAAGATTTCATGACAAAACATTTGCATTGTCACGCGAATGGTTAATCTCAACGTTACATGACTGCCAACATTAGGCCTATTAAGCGAGGCCGCCAGGACGGTAAGTAAAATTTAACCCAATTCCAGTATCTCACTATAATCAATCCAGCAACCAGCTAGGCTATTTATTTTAGAAAAAAAGGTGAAATTTTACTTATGGCTTCTGCGGCCGTCGCAAGTAAAATTTTACCAAAAATATTTAGATTACTAATATTAATTGGGAGAAAAGGAATTTTTGGCATACCTTGACTAAAAGAAGGGATAGATTTGTAGGACACATTCTCAGACATCAACGAATTTATGATTGGAAGTGTGTGTGTGTGGGGGGGGGGGGGGGGAAGGGGGGAGATGTTTAATCGCAGAATCGCAGAGAGAGACCAAGAGAAGAATATAGTAAACAGATTCAGATAGATGTGGGTTGCCGGTCTTAATATTAATTGATTATTCAAATTTAGACATTTATCAAAAGTTGTAGCAACCTATGAAATGATTATATAATAAAATATTTAATTTAATGTAATTAAATATTTTAAATTATCAATATATGATATAATCAATATAAATTAAATATTAGTGTTATTTTAATAGTAAATTAACTAAATATATTCATTATATGAATAGGCTTGTTTTAGATAGAGTAGGGCGGACAGCTGCATCAAACCAGTCGTCGAACTGAAGACAACGACAACAACATATTAATAGGTTGTTTGAATGCGTTGTAATTGTACCAAAAAGGCCCAACTCGCTCTATGTTACATGGTTGGTGTGTTCAATTCGAATAGCGATCACTTTTCGGAAATTTCAGTCGTTTAATGTCACATCATACACACCTAAATACAAATCAGACCAGACTGGGGCATTCATTGTATTTCTCCATTCCCCTACCTTTTTTTAACAACCAGTAGAGGGGAAAACTCAATATGAAGAGACCAATACCAGAGCCAATATATTAACCTAAATTATGTCTTAACGAATATAAACAGCTATTTACAACGTTTGAACCGATGTCATATTCCTATCGGAAAAAAATACTGAATGACTTGAAAAAACCGTTACTAGACGTGGTATTAAGAAAACTGAAATAGGATGGTACTCACGAATTTTTAGAAACCATATTTAGAAAATGCCAATTAAACCTTGTTACTCTCTAGATAAGTTTCTTTGCTATATTTTAGAAAACGCTTCAAATTCACTCAAAACGATGTAATACACTGTAAAATGTAAGTAATGCATAATGAAACAATCACTGCTGAAAATAATGGAATGTCTTACAGCGAATGGCTTTTCACAGTACTGGCACCTGCAATTGTTGAAACTATTGTCGCGCGATAGATTCGTTCATTCTAACCTCCTTGGTTTAAGTAGCGCCCAGAAAGCTACTTTCAAGCGCGAGAAATCAAGAATTATTGCGCATGCGCAGCTACGATGACGTATTTGGAGCTTGCTTAAACGCTTTTCATACCAATCTGTTAGGATTCTCGTGCGTAGCGACAGCGGTGGATTAATAGCTGAACGGCGACCTCATCATTGTTTAGGTATTCCTATATAACGCCAATGAGTTATGCACAGCAACAACAGTTTATTTTTATTTTTTAATTTGTGTTACTTATTGAAACCATAATAAGGGTATTAAAAGTATTCACAGAATACATCATACGTACATAGTATCGAAATGTACACAACGATAAAACACTGAACGATATGCTGCCAGTGTATCCGGTAATTTGCCAAGGAACGTCAGTCTGTAAAATTAAAACGTAAAAACACAAATTAAGAAATACGTGAAGCCTAGACAAGGTACCACAGATGTATGAAAAACATTGTTTCGTGGATGTTAGGCGTCTAAAAGAAACAATTTTTTTGATAATGCTGTCAATATAGGTATTTATTTTATTCCCAATTACTGATTAAATCGCCTGCTTAGTAACTTCCAAGTAAACACAAATATCCATACGTACAACCTTAACAGATCCTACATTATCTGCTAAACAAACAAAACATCCGAGGATAAGCCAAGAGTATCAGAATTTCGTAATCTCAATCAAAGCACAATTTGGCTATTAAGAATGTATTCACATGTCCAGATTCACGTAGATGTACCTGATATTATCTTTCTGTGTGGTTTCCAGGATACCAATTTCCTCGAAGAATACCGTCATGTTTTCCTTTTTTTTTTTTTTTTTTTTTTTTTTTTTTTTTGCAGGAGATATGTGATTTTTTAACACTATAAGCGTTATAAAATAAAAAGCGAGCCCTTAAAACACAGCGAATAGTTTAAACTAAGCAATAGTCTGTAATATTGTTTCAAATAAACAACTGCTTCTGTGGTAAAGAACAGTACATTGCTTAATAAAATCCAAGTTTCTTTAGCAATCCGTCAAAAATAACTTTAGGGCCTAATGTTCTTCAAGATGAATAATGCTTAAATTTTATGAACACTCGATATGAGTCGTGTGCCCAAAACACCACAATATTGTATCAATATTTGACATTTGCGCTTGGTGTTTATGATATAAAAAATATATATTTTTTCAAATATAGCATGTCGATTTCGTTCACTAAATGAATATCCTCAGTGTGTATATACAGTGACCTGTCAGTTGTGCATTACGTGTTCATGTCAAAGCCTGATCTGCAAATAACGTGGAAATAAAATCAGAAAACTGAAATATTATCCTATTATTTTATGAGCCTTCCGCGATTTTGAGAATAAATTCACCTAAGAATTCCCAGTCACAGAAATTCGTTTTGTTTTCATATGACGAGACAGTTGTACACGAAGACAAACACATGCAAATATCACGAAATGTGAATACTGATCTCGTGGAGACTCCCACCAAAATTACTACAATTCAGACTGTTCTAACTGTTCTACGCATGCGCGAATCTGGAAATATTTTTCCGGCTAGCTTGCGAGTTGCGGCAACTGCTTAAACAGCAAACAGCCACACGCTAAGTAGCCAGAAGCAGGAGAAGGCGGTGCTTGATCTTAATTCCAACTCTGAGCATGCGAACCTTCAAATTTCAACGCAAATCTGAACCGTAGTTCAATATATAATTCCGCTGTTTTTATGTAATTACACCGACTCATTCTCAGAGGCCGTACCTTAAACTTTGATTGTTCTATAAATTTATCGCAGGGACTAGACTGTTCTGTTAATAACATTGTACAAGATATTGATGGTTCCGCCAAGCAGTGTATCGATATTGCACAATATGTGAAATCCTTTCCAACGATTTCCAACCCATTTCATTTTCACAACACAATAAAATGGACAAAATAAATAGTTCAGTAGACGAGACTGAACTGACATAGATATAATTTTAGCGAGGGACTATGCAAACCATGAATTTGTAAAAAAACATCTAACTTCAATATATCTATCTTACCTCCAGGCCCTGAATATTATTTCGCAATATTATTGACAGTCAAAGGGCTACTTAATTTAAAAGCTCTCAAACTCTTTGACGTAAGTAGTACTGAAGACACCACAGCAAAAACATGTGTGTTTGTGACAGTCAAGCATGTCAGGTCACAGCTGCCAGTTTTGAAAAAGGAAAAAAAAAAAAAAAAATGCTGCACGCCATTTGATGACATGTATACATTTACATGAAACTGTTAGATGATATCAATTTTATTGTACAGAAAATACATTTTAATGGAAATTTTTTGATTTCTGGTAAAATATCAGGCAACCTGTGACTTCGTAGACAACGATCGTTTTCAGAAACTTATTGAGACCCACCTTTACCATTGCTAAGGTGTGTGAAAATACACGACTGTTGTCCATGAATGCCACACAACTTTATGTGTTGACATCTCTAATATATGTAAACAAAATGGGGATCGTCACACTTTCCACCCCTCTTCTCGCATACCAGTAACTGTTATGTTCCAGTTCAGATTCCTTCTTCTTAAACTGGTCTTTATTGAGCCATATTGACCTCGTGCCCTTTACCATTCGTTTAAGTATTCATCAGTCTCCCATTACCTTTATACGTCGAACTGCTGTTTTCAACCCGCGATTAAGCTTTCCAACTTCAATTACATTCACTGAGAAACCCCAGAAATTTATTTCACTGGGCTGAATTCTGTTCTCCCTCTTCTCATCATTGTTCACATTTCCTATGTGTGCGTGAATATTACTGCACTTTCTTACACTTCATTCTCACCTCCATTCACCAAATTTAGCCCCTCACATACAGGTAAAAGTACTATTATGTTCCACCCTACTTATCTCCTGTTTTTATTCTTCCATTAACCATTATTACATTTTGAGATATTTATTGTTATACACAATTTCAACAGCTTTTACTGGCGGCTGGTGCTTCAGATGACTGGGGGTTCACTTCTTTCAGTGATACGATATTTTCCGAACCGAGGCCGCAACTTGATAGTGCTTCCTCCCCTCCCCCTCCCCCTCCTCCTCCTCCCCCCCGTTCGGGACGTCGATGTTTCGGCGCCCCTCCCCCCTCCCCCACCCTCAAGCTTAAAGCTGAGAAATTTTCTTCTAAAAATACTGAACGTTGTTCATTTTTCTTTGACAACAAACACCAAGAACATAAGAATATCCATGTGAACACTAAAAAACAGCAAGTGACTGTAACAAAAATTATTAATCTGTTACGATGTACGATTAAGAGACAATCTACCTCCGAGTCCCGTGACACTGTAAGCAGTACCCCCTCCTAACCTTAGGCATGAGCAAAGGCTGCTCTTCCCCGCCTCTTTTCAAACAGTTAAATATTTGTATAAATGTCATTTACCCTCAAAATTGCGACACATTCTCAAAAACGACCGAATATATGTGGCAGTATCTGTTAAAAAGAGAAAAAACTGCTTCTGGTCAGGCTCGAACCCATTACCTTTGACACCGAAACGCGATGGCGCAAGCCACACGGTTATCCTTCTGATCCTTTTCTGAAGGAATTTACAGTTAATGCGTCTTTAATTGAGAGTTGCAACATATTTTACAAATATAACCTGTTTATTATAAATCTTCAATGCGCCAAAAACAAATATGAAAGGTGCATGTTGGCTTCATGGAGGATTTGCGCATGCGCAAGACGAGGCGCGCAGTAGCTGCAGTGTCTTGCTTCGGGACCAATCGTGCGTAACCGCTAGAGTTCGTGTACCCAGGAGCTGGTGCCTCTACCAGCTCCAACGCCAATGTTAAAAGCGGCGTTTCCCCTCGCCTCACCCTGCTACGGGAGCGTCCATATGCTGCCTGTAGCCGGCCGCGGTGACCGAGGTGACTGAGGCGCCCCAGTCACGGTCAGCACGGCCACTACGGTCGGGGGTTCGAATCCCCCCTCGGGCATGGATATTTGTGCCGTCCTAGTTCGTAAGTAGTTCATAAGTAGTTTGTAAGTTTAGGGACTGATGACCCTGTAGTTAAGTCCTATAAGCTTAACAAACATTTGAACATTTGCTGCCTGTAGTGGTCTCAAAAGAGAATCTGAACCTCAGCCGCGTATGCGCATTGCAACGCTATTGTCACTGCTGTCTATATTAAGCGACCGCGCTACGACTCGTATACGTACTGTTTCCGCGACGTAAAACGTTTATCATGCGATAAAAATACTTCGAATATCATATTAAATTATCGGATAGAAGAGCTAAACGAAGAATCATGGTTTAAGAAACTCTTTATATCTTCATTTGCTTTTTTTTTTCCACGACGAGCTCTTTTACGGAGGTTCACTGAACCGGTAAACACCGTTGGACGCGCTGCCACTGACTTTAAGATTACTTTGTTCCTTGCCCCTTCCGTTCAGCCCCAACGTCCACCCCACAATGTCATCTATCATCATCGCACTTTATTTTAGGCTTTTTTTTCTTTCAAAATTTTCTGTACACCATTATAAACAAAAATAACAACAGCAAATTTCCTTTTCTCAACTTCGTAACATTTTCATATGGGCCCGGATAAATATAAACTTTTGTCATACACTGATTGAAGAATTTTAATTCTTTTCAATCCATTATTCACCTTTTCTACTGCAATTGCATTTCCAAGATTTTTACTGAGGAAGGTGGACTGAAGCAGTTGGTTAGCCACTTTTCTGTCTGCGCCTTCTGCATGTCTTTACTCTGGTGGTACTATCATATGTCTTCATTAATTCAAGAACTGTCGTCACGAAATCTTTCCTATACTCTCAGTGCTTTTCCATTAACTCTCTCTTACTATAATCTAGTCCACTGTTGATTTACCACATTGAAAACTATACTGCTCCTCTTCTAACTGGATCTACACTTTCTCTCTTATCATATTTCTAGTATTTTCTCCATTATATTTGCTACCTGAGACTGATATCGGCCTATTAAACGAAATTGAAGCTGTTTGCTGCACACTGTAACTCTAGATATGGGGAAAAGGGGAAGACTGTTAAGTCCGCAGTACTCACCGTGCTGCTTGACGTATTTGCTGCCACAGTCCACCTCGTCCGCACACGGTTGCCCTCTGGCAGTGGGCACGCAGTCGCAGTATGAGTCGCAGACGTTGGCACGCCTGATGCAGCGACCATTCGGGCAGAGGTACTCGCCCGCTCCATTGCACTCACTGCCTGCAGGAGTACACCAAACAGGGACACGCAATGAAGACTGAGAAAGCTCTACCGCTTGCCACAAAAGCGTGACAGTTTTATTAAAATCTATTTTTAACAGGCGTTACTGCCCGGCGTTGACCAGGTATGTTTTATTCCATTATTAATAATAGAGTCCGAGAATTGGAGCCGTACCGCGCTATCCACGTACGCCTGGCAGGCGTCTTTCGTGAGACACAAGGTACTTTACTTTAAGTATAATAAGTATATTGTGTATGATATCTCACCTGATTCCCTAAATGTGTTGAGAAATGAATGTGGTATAATTGTCTCAGATCATTCACATCCGAAACAATATTAAAGCATGCATATTAACCTATGTACATGTAACGTGCACAATATATGTACTGAAACTGTGTTAGCCTTTAAATTACTAATATTTAATTTTTTATATAATACTAAATTAAATATTTTTTATCTAGAAATAGAAATATGTAAAATTCAATCAAAGGAAATTAAATACTGGTACATGATTAGCAATTTTACAATTAAGAAACAAAAAACTGAACTAAGCACAGTGGAATACCGCTGCGAATGGCTGAACACTGAACAGTCTTCAAATACTAACAATTGAGTTCATCGGCGTGGTTGTCCTGGCAGTGTGGCCACCCGTCACACCAAAAAAACTTGTGGACGCGCGTTCCGTCTCCGCAGAGGCGAAATTCGGCTGTAACAAAAAGATAGATGTTAGTTACTACGACTACTGCGTGTCGTGAATACACACTTATATTATACATTATACAAATACACATTTATATTATGAAACGTTTATATCACGGAAATTAAATTTCATAGATTATGAGATTAGGAGTTTCTAAGGAGTAACCACATAAATAACAGGTTATTTGACAGTGAATAGAAAATTCTTTATAATAACAATCAATAATATACTTTTGACAGGGCACAATTAAATAGCGTGTTGTTTAAACAAAGTGCAGACAACGTCTAGCCTCAGCCAGCGACAACGATCGCTGACGTCATGATTACTATTGATACGACACCACTATAAATAGAAAAGCTTGCAGAGAAACTTTCATGTTTTAAATGTGTTACCAAACTTAACGAAATCTATACGTAGGTTGTCATTTTGTTCTGGATGATTGCAGTATATTGCATTTACGTGGTCTTCTGATTATAGACTACATCGAAATGTCGTTCTCCCAGTGTGCATAAAATATTTTTATTTATAAAGTAGCATATAGAACTTGCAGTTTTGCAAGAAAAGGCAATAAAAATACAGTATGTTTTAAGCATGCTCAGCATTCAGTTATAACCCCTAAAAAGTCAATTTGATAAAAACTTAACACTCTAGAAAAATCACGGAAATTTTAACATCCAGTTGAGTGGCCACTTGTTGAGACAGAAAAATATCGTACTGTATCACACACAAATTACAACTGTAACGAAAGTCTTAATAAAATACGTTACCATATGTATATTGTGTATGATTTCTCACCTGATCCCCTAATTAATTGTAATTTTCAGAATTAAATAATGTCATTTAAAGTTTGTTAGATCTAGTACTGTTTTCTATATAAATAAACAAGCCTTATTAGCAAAATCTGCTCGTGTTATCGAGAAAAATCCTTCAGAAACTAAAAATTTAATTACCTTGTAACAAGAGTTGTTAAAAAGCAAGTCCTGTTTTGTGTGGTTTATTATTATGTTCCAGATATTCCATGCGGGATCCAAGCCACAAAAATTGCTACAAAATTGTACTATGTGTCAAGACGTGGAAGGTAGTCGAAGGCGCCAAAGAGTCTTCTGCACAAACCATGAGGTCAGGGAATACCGACGACCAGAATATTTAATATAATAATGAATATACTAATATAGGAATTCTTGTGTTTATTGTTCATCAGTTTTGAGAGCTGGGAGAAAGCAAATTCTAATTTTCTTCAACTAACCTATAATAGCAATACGCAATTACCGGCTCAAGGAAAAGCTTCGGCTTCGAGGTAGTAGCCGAGCGGTCTGGAGCGCCACGTTGCGGATCACGCTGCCTCCCGCGTCGGAGGTTCGAATCCTCCCTCGGGCATGAATGTTGGTGTTGTCTTTAGTATAAGTTAGTTCATAACTAGTTTGTAATTTTAGGGAGTGATGACCCCGCAGTTAAGTCTCATGAGCTTTACAAATATTTGAACATTTGATTCGAAAAGCTTCAGTATAAATACCAGTTTAGTCTTTGGTTTAGTAGGAGCTGAGCTCTTCTACAGACGGAGGAAGAAGTATTATTAAAGTGTCGGCGATTCTCTGTACTCTCCGAGCCGAGGACCAGCAACGAGGTAATTTGTTTAACCGACCCCTCGCACCAGTATGATGAATGAATGATTGGAAAAGTTTCCTTTGTTTTGCAACTATGACAAACGTGTATGTGCCAGAAAGTGACGTTACCCACGATTCACAGGATGTGTTCATTCCGAGCATGAAACCCGGTATCTATTACGATTCACTCTGTGCAAGAGATACGACATCTGTCATTACAAACTTTTTCCGTCATGACAACGTATACTAAAGCCGAAGTGCGCTGCAGCATTATCTGTGAAGAGAAACTGTGGTATGCATCCTGTCTCCTGCAAATATCCCTCAGAACAATTTTTGTTAACTACCGCTTCTGACACTTCTTGGAACCTTTATATCGCTGCAACGCTGCTGCGGGCGTTTTGACAGCCTATTGAGTTTTTGGTCGTGAGGAGGAGGGAATGGTCGGGGGTGTGGTGGAATGGTATCGGCTCCGTAAGATGTTGCGCTTTATTCGTGGGTTAATTGGGACAACTGTTCCTGTCGTGTTGTCTCAGACAGACAGCTGTTTGGGCTGAGTGAAATGGCGGAGAATGGTGAGGTGATGGCAAAAACACTGAGATGCCAAGGAAAACAGCTTATAGCGAAAGCAATATACTGGTCAACTATCAGTCGCCTAAATATAATGAAGTCTTAATAAAATACGTAGGAGCTTTAAGTACTGGTCAAGGAGAGCGCGGTAGCTACTACACAGCGGGAGGACAGAGCGATTACCGTAACTGGAGATATGGGTGAGTGGACGCTGCTTTTTACCATGGTACAACGGAGGGAATCGATGATAGTTCAAATTTCAACGTTTGGGGAACTAAGGGACCAAACTTCGAAGGACATCGGTCCCTACACTTACCCACTACTTAAGCTAACTTATGTTATGAACAACACACACTCCCACGCCCGAGGGAGGATTCGAACTTTTCTCGGGTGCTACCTCGCAATCCGTGACATGACGCATCAGACCGCGCGGCCATTCCCACGCTGCGCAAGAATGGCGACATTCACAATTAGACGGAATATGTCCACTCTGAAATATAACTAAATTTAATAATAATTCGATATTTCAGCGAAAAGCCACTCATAACAGAGAACTCGAGACAGTGAAATTTATCTCCTGACAAGGGAATGGTCAGACTTGTCATGTCGAAACCTATGTAGCTATTTTTACCACTGTGAGTTAACATTGAGTGAAGTCTGTATGCAGACTGTTAGGTGCTCATATGCGTTTTATGAAGTATGACATTATTGTCGCATGGTTTCCGCGGTTATAACTGCCTGTTGTACAACAACAAGGTGGCGTTAGCTGCGCGCCGCTCTCCTCCCACAGCAGTGAGAGAGCTGATTCGCCCAGTGAAAGCAGTCATACGATAATTAATAAATACGATAATAATAAATTCGTTGACAAATGTAGCTGATATGTTATCTACAACATTCTTTCCAAGTAGCTATGAAAAAGACACAAATACATATACGGTTCAGAATACGTCAAACTTTTATTTCTTGTAATTACCGCAAAAATGCAACATATTGATACATTGTTCAAAACATAGTTTTTTTGTGCACCAAGAACATACAAGCAAAGACGACATATATATTGCCCTGCGAATCGCAGACGTTGTTAGACGTTCCTAGACATAACTCGGCCCGTGTTAGGAAGACCTAATATCAGTATATTTCGAGGCGTGCCACGCATGTTTAATCACAGTTTGAAACCGTGGAGAGGAAAACTGATAATGTACGACTGATGGCAACTTGAGAATATTGTCACGGTGATAGACAGGAAACTGCAGTGATTTGCACACAAGCATGACGCATGAAAAGTGTAACGTTATCATTTCCCATTTTTCCAGACTTCGTTGCATCTACCACAAGATCGTCCGCGTAGAACATTGTTTGTTTGACACGTAGTCCATGCTGGGTGCTCAAGTCGAAATTGCCTCTACAGTTTGTGATAACTCATTAACCACTGCGTCATTGCTGTTTAGTATGGTGTTGCTTACAAGTAATTGTCTTCATAGCTTGTCCGTTTTAGTGCTCGTCATATCTTATATCGTTTCTGTCGTTGAACTATTTATTTATTTGTAGAGTACTACACTATTTACAAAGTTATTACTTCAGGAGTGAATCACTTCTTTATCTTAGAATCCATTTTGTTGGTTATTCAGATATTTAATTTATGTTTGTTTAGATATATTTTCACGTCATCATATGCAGATTGATAGACTGGCAAAACTACAGAGCCGGCCGCGGTGGCCGAGGGGACTGAGGCACTCCAGTCACGTTCTGCTCGGCCACTACTGTCGGCGGTTCGAATCCCCCCTCGGACATGGCTATTTGTGCCGTCCTTAGAGTTAGCTAGGTCATAAGTAGTTTGTAAGTTTAGGGACTGATGACCCAGTAGTCCCATAAGCTCTACAAACATTTGAACATTTTGAAAACTACAGATTAATTATTGATCTTGTTTTAACAGATTGGGTAGTTGTTTAGGGCATAGAAGCTGACATAAATAACTCAGCCCTGTGAACAGAGACAACAAGCCATAAACATTTTACTACCCTACGTTATGTATTGCCCAAATCTTATTGGTGAGAACCGATAGGAAGGTCGCAAATGGGGTTTTCTCGTCTGGGATCAGAAATAATGCAACAGTTTTCTCGTTCAGTTTTAGTAAAATTATGTTCAAATAGTTACTGTAAATTTTTCAGTACACTCATTTAGAAGCCAAGTCTAATGGATATTGAATGATGTGTGGGGGCTCTGAGTATTATAGTACAGCAGCAGTTTTGTGTCTGTCATAATACGAAGTTAGAGCAATAGGACTGGGTATTCGGACCGGAGAAGAATGTGGTGCGCGAGTTACAAACACGGCAGCGAAGAACTTCACATCGCAGACACAGAAGCAGCGAACAGCGACCAGTGGCTTGGAGTGCTACACGGCGCGGGCATCACAGTGGTCAGGAGGCAGTCAACGTACGTTGGCGGCAGTTGCAGAGGCACCATGGCAGAAAAGCTAAGTACCAACGTCGATAATGTAAATGTGTGTGAGTCTGGCGCTGGATCTTACGTTCACGAAATGCCAGTAATTAAGCAGTCACCAAGCGTTTGTGCCTCCGAAAATATTAGCGGATGTGCTAGCTCGAGTTTTGAGGGAGAAAATGTAAATGGGGAGCGCTATAGTGGGGCTAGTCGTCCAGCTGCTGCAAATAAATATATACGTCAGGAAATTCATTGTAAAGCAAACTTTACATTTGGAAAATGGAGTTAAAAGCAGATTTCGTATAAAATCAGAAGTGGGTGATATAAAATCAGAAGTGGGTACTGTAAAATTAGAAGTGGGTAATGTAAAATCAGAATTGCGTAATGTAAAAGCAGAAGTAGGTAATGTAAAGAAGGAATTGGGCTTGGGTTTGAACAAAGTTCAAGCGAACATGGAAAGTATGAGGGCAGAACTGAGTAGCAATATTGAAAATGTAAAATCAGAAGTGGATGGAATGGTAGAATTAAAATTAAACGATGTGAAGGCAGAAGTGGTCAAAATAAGAGAGATGTTGATACTGTTGATAATAAAGTCAGTGCATTAGAGATAAATTTAGACAATAAAATGGAAAAGGTACAGCACGAATTGAACAGCAATGCAACGAAGATTGTGCAACGACAAGATAATTTTGAAAAGGCAACTACAGCTGAAGTAATTTAATGGATAGGATGGCAGGTTGAGAAATGGAAATAAAAGAATGTCGTGGGAGAATTGATCAGGAAAAGGTGCAGCTAAAGCAAAAAATTGAGGAAGTGCGAGCTGAAATAGGTAATGCAAATGTTAGTCCACTTGTAAATAATCTGTGGTTTACAGATGAAAATAATAAGAATTTTTCTAACGATGGCAGAAATTACTACCCAGTAGATTTTTTTGCCACGTGTAAGGATGGATTTATTAGGGGGATGAGTGACCAAGATAAAATTAAATTGGTAAAAAGACAACTTGAGGGTAGTGCGCAGTCGTATTCTTATTATTTCCAGCTGCAACCACAGATTATTTACAAGTGGACTAACATTTCCATTACCTTTTTCAGCTCGCGCTGCCTGAATTTAAATCATCATTTGTTCGAGACCTATGAAAAGTTTGAGATTTGTTTCTTGAATAAGTACTGGAGTGAAGCAAAGCAAATGCGGCTTCAAAACGAATTTCTTAACGGTCCAAATTTCAAGTATGGCAGTGGCTCAATGCGCCAATTTTGTGTGCGCGAACTCAATAAATTAATGCATACAAATCGGCCGCTGGGAGCTCTGACGGAAATCACGACGTTAATAGGCGATTACCAGATTATTTACAATGGAATTTGGTGCATAGTCCGACGCAATTGATTGATGAGTTTTTAAATTTTATTGAAAAGTAGGAACGAGCATTAAAGTTTAAACCAAATCACGGTAACGGAAGAGGAAATGGTAGAATTGGAACCATAATAGTAATAATGGTAATTATGGGGATCATAGTAATAACGGTAATTTCCGGAATCAACACACTAACAGTGATAATCAGGGGAATAAATTTTATAAAGGTCAAGGCAATGGGAATTATCAGTAGAGAAATCGTGATAGGGAACATAGTGATTTGCGGTCGGGAAACTGAGAAACGCTGCGTCTCATGTGCGGGGATGGCGAAACAAACCGGCGATTGATAGGACACCGTACTGTGATAATTTTGTAGGAAATAAATGTGATAGGGGCAGAAGGAAGTTGTGTAAATATGTGTCATATATAAAGCTGTAAAATTTGGTAATTTAAAACGGCGTGGCCGTCAGAGAAATCAAAATTATTTTGGGCAGTCATTTGAATCAGATGAAGATATGAGTTTACAAAAACTATTTTGTGACGAGAGAATGACTGATGGAGTGAATGAATGTATGCTAAATAGTTCTGAGAAAGGGTATGAGGAAAATTTGAATTTGGTATAGATAAAATGTGCAGAAAATTCTGAGAAGTTATTGACCGGTAGCGATAAATGCAACTATGTGTGTACTAAAATTTGTGAATTTGAGGCTGCGGATGTAAGTGATAAATTTCGTGAAGGCATCGTAGCTAAGAGCACGCCAGCTGGTAACAATTTAAACGGTAAATTGGCGAATGCGAGTAAAGTTAAGAGGGAAAACGGCGTAGCATTGGTCTCGTCGGCTGGTGATGAATTATATTAAGTATGTGGCATGATAGTTGATTTATTGTTGAAGGGAAATGAAATAAGTGAGACATGTGATGAATTTGAAGCTACTGAGCTAGATGCTACTGAGGAAGGAATTTGCGCCATTATTTCTGTTGATGAGGATGATACAATAGCTCTTGATGGGATTTTGAATTGTGAGTGGAAGGTGATGGATTGAAGTGTTGATTCTGCGTTAAAGGAACCATTATCTGTAGTGAAGGAAGGAAAGTTTAATATTGGTGAAACAGATAATATTTAGGGGGAAAATTTAATGTGGGTTACAGATGCAGATGTGAAACTGAAATCGTCAAATCACGAGTGTAGTAAAGAGATGAATGAGAAGCGATGCAGTAGCGATGTAGTACAAAGTGATTGTTTGGAAATAGATTTTTATGACTCTGAGTTCAATAATAAATTGGCGGAGGTAAATGATACATGTAATAAGGTATTAAGTGCATTGGCTGAAGTCGATAATGTTATTTGTGATTGTGAGGTATTTGGTAATAACGATGATTTACGTGGGGAAGATATTGTAAGTTCTGAAAATAATTATGTGAATGAAGCAGCTAGTATAGTAACTTTTCCTATTCATATTAGCAACTTTGATATTGACAAGGTTGAAGAGGAGTTAAGTGCATATAATTTGTGGGGTCTTTTTGCGAAGGGAAAAGAAAGTAACAGCGTTATTAATGACAATTATGGTGAGTTAGGCGAAGGGGTAAACGTTGATTGGTATGGCAAAAGTGAACGCGAATTTTCTGTTACTGACTGGCGGTGGTATGGGAAGATTTTAAAGTCAATGTTACCGCACTTATGGGTTAAAGAAAAGTTTAAAATAGCAAGGGAACTTGAAAGAAGAAAGGTTGAAAATGAGCATACAGGGTATTTAAGGAATTAATTTAAGGGGACAAAGAAATTGAAGGGTGGGCAAAAGCTTTGTGTACTATTGATATGGACGAAAAGGGGACGGAAATTGAGAATGACTTGTTACATGAAGATCTTTTAGATAGGAAAGAACAGATTGTTGTACAGCCAATAGTTGAAATAGATGTTGGAAAAGCAAGAGTAAATGCCCTTCTAGATTCGGGAAGTAACATATCAGCTGTGTCAGAAAGTTTTCTGATTAGAATAAAGAACGAACTTTTAGCTATATTCCCAGTAAATAGCGCAACAATTAAGACAGCTACAGACCACATCAGGCAGGAGATGAGTTTAGAATTTAAATGTTGTGGATACGAATTTAATATCAGATGTTTTGTGATAAGTGGTTTGGTGATAGATGTTATATTAGGTACCGATTTTCTATGTAAATATAAAACATCTCTCAATTGTGTAGAAAGGTATCTCGAGTTTGAAGTAGAAGGAATAAGATGAAAGGTGAAATTCAAGAACTTATTAACGAGGGGGCAATGTGTTGCGCATATTGTAATAACTGGGGCAGAGAAAAAGAATAAGGGAAATATCTGCTATGGATGCTTATTTCAGTGTATTTATGTTTACTATATAAGAACTTTGGGGGATATTTGTGCGTTTATTGTATTTCTATAAGTTGTGGTTTAAAAATATGAGGATAGTTGTGAGAATTATGGTATTCATTTAAAGAGCGTTGTCGCACAAATTTTGATGCGAGGAGGTCGGACTAATTTCACAGTAAAACAGATGTGATAATTTGAGAATTGCAGCGTATTGAAAATTATAAGAAGGATCTTAATGACGTGAGTGGTTTATATATATGGGCTGATATGGAAATTTAATTTGTATTTAATATTTGGGGATTAAAATGTGTTGTAATTAGGGTATAATTTAACAGGGAAAGCTATTCAAGGGAAGTAATGGTTTGTTGCATTGAAATTCTTTTTAAATTTCGTAAATCGGCAATGGGGGAGACTAGTGTTGCAGAAACAAAAATTACTATAGTGTGGACATGTTTTCTTGTGAGGACATGGACAGACTGATGGTAAAAGCAACATTTATTATTTTGTAAGTTATAGTGTTGTAGTGCATTGCTGTTGAAGAGTGTGTATCGATTCCACTGGGGGAAGGCGTTCAAAGCTGTAACCTTGGGGATTCGGTTGGGTTTCTATATATATTGGCAACTATACCGTAGTCGAATTTCGACAGGTATTTTCATTTCGTCCGGGAGAATCGGTTGCAGAGTGACACACATTCCGACAAGGTACGACGTCGGCGGGCAATTGGTGATAGTGCTGCGGACGGTGGAACCATATGGTCGGAACGATGAGGCGCAAGGGCGAGTTAAGATATTTGCCGAGTGAAATTAGTGTGTTTCTCACCAAAGGAGCATATACTTCTCTGGGCATTTAATTAATATGCCATAAAATTTATAATGTATGTTACTTTAGATTTAAATCTTATATATGACGCGCAAATAGTATGCTGGTTCATACGCCACTACAGTTTTATGCACTTTGTTCTGGCACAGTAGTTGATAATAATTTTAAGGTTTTTATTAATTTAAGAAAAAATGGTCAAAAAATTTTGGTACTTCTTGACATGATAGTTTGGCAGCCAAATGTATCATATCAAGTGGAGGAGTGTGATATTACAGATACAGGGGGAAGCTGATTGTTTCGATGTGAAAGGCGGGTTTTGCCAGCGAAATTAAGCTAGCACCCCCACCATAAAAAATCAAAAAACCATTTATACCAGAATTTTGTGCTAATTTGGTGCTCTATTCAAAAATTTTTTGCTCGAGCCGTTTAGCCGGAAATCGAAATTTAAGAGTGCGGATTAAGCTAGCACCCCTACCTCTGAAAATCACATTTCCAAACAAAATTTCGGAATTACAACCACGTGGCAATTTTGTGCTCTTAAATGACGCAAACCCCAACCTTCCAGCTGCATTATTTATGTAAATAATAGCAATTTCAAGTATTTTCGCGCCGCGGGATGAAGAGTAAAGTACCTCAATGGAATTTATTGCTCCTAGTTTAACAATGCCAAACTATAGGTTGAATTATGTGCTTTTAAGATATCCAGGTCCTGAGTTTTGTGCTCGACGGGAAATGTTAAATTTCGGACTTTCCTACATTTACTCAACGCTCGAGACAAGAGTAAAGTACATTAACCGAATTTGTTGCTCCTGGTTTAACAACGGCAAACTATAGTTTGAATTATGTGCTTTTAAGATATCCAGCTTCCGAATTTTGTGCTCGACGGGAAATGAAAGATTTCGGACTTTACATCATTTACGCAAAGCTAGAGACAAGAGTAAAACACATTAACGACATTTATTGCTCGTAACCCAACATTGCCTAGATTGTAAAAGGAAATAGTGACTATTCTGTGGGTCCGAAACTGTCGTAGTCGAAATAGTTTTCCGAACTATATTAGTCCAGGATGTTTAGGCGGTGTTCTCCAGATAAGTATTCTATAATAAACACGTGCACCAGAAGAGTATGCACTTTAGAAGTATCACTTTTAATGCGTTGCCCGTACCGCAAGAAACTTCGTTGCTTGGTGTGAAGCACCATTAGAATTTTTTCTTCTAATGGTATAATGAAGCAGAATTTATTCTTATAATTAATTGTAAATGCAATATAAATTCCTATATCATTTAATGAAAAGGGACATTCATATATTTTATTAGTAATATAAATATATGTTTCCCAATAACCTCAAACTATGGTTTACAGAAAAATGTTTATACAAGTTATAATTATGAACACTAAATATTTCTCATTCTTCAATGCTTCAAAGTGTATTCTGATTTTGCCGTCCCTCTTACGATATGGACCTGTGGAGCTCCGTCTCTGCAATACTTTATAGTATGACCCTGGTAGTTACCTACTTCAATACGAATCCGAAACAACAAGGCCATAGAAGGGCCTAAAATTGCAATGCTGTACTCACTAGGCGCAGCCGTCAAAAACCCCATAAACCATCCAAAAACTGGTAACGGGAAAGTTCGTAGTAACTTACCTAAGATTACATTGTCCATTAAAGTTTATTAACACATATTGCATTTTGCATACGTACTATCCTAACGTTGTTCGCATTATTATTACAATTAAACAAGAACCGTACCAAATTCAATTTTACTGAAAACAAACAATACATATGCACACAACATAAATAATACAATATATTTTAAAGATAAACAAATGTTTCCTTTGCAGTCCGTCTTATATCTAAAGCGCATGGAGGGAAACTATTTAAGTAAAAATCTTGTGCACTTCTCATTAATTCATAAAGTCAACAATCGGATACGGATTTAAAAGCACATAATGGACCTTAAAAGGGGACTTAACGCTACTCTGATGCGTACACTTCTGTGGAGCGCAAGTGCTCCTTACGGCCATTACAAAGCGCACTGCAATAAACGAAGTGGACTCACACAAATGCAGCCGAACACAAATTTGACGTGAAGAGATTATGAAAGATTGATAAGTTTCTTATTTCTGCGAATGATACCCCCAACGGAACTGTTACATGTGCAGTAACTTTACTCTTGTCTCTAGCGTTGCGTAAATGAAGTTAAGTCCGAAATTTAACATTTCCCGTCGAGCACAAAACTCAGGACCTGGATATCTTACAAGCACACAGTTCAATCTATAGTTCGGCATTGTTAAACTAGGAGCAACAAATTACACTGAGGTACTTTAATCTTGATCCCGCGGCGCGAAAATACTTAAAATTGCTATTATTTCCATAAATAATGCAGCTGGAGGGTTGGGGTTTGCGTCATTTAAGAGCATAAAATTAGCACAAAATTGCCACGTGGTTGTAATTCAGAATTTTTTTTTTTGGAAATGTGATTTTCAGAGGTGGGGGTGCTAGCTTAATATTAAATTTCGATTTCTGGCTAAACGGCTGGAGCACAAAATTTTTTGAATAGAACAACAAATTAGCACAAAATTCTGGTATAAATGATTGTTTGATTTTTTATGGTGGGGGTGATAGCTTAATTCGACTGGTTTTGCCAGCCTGTTGGGTTCCCTAGCCGGCCAGCTAAATGTTTGGACCTGGTGCATGGGATACAGGTAGTCAGGGTTTCCCTAATGTGCTCGGAAACAGGAAGCGACTGTCTTGGATGAGCGAGGGCGGCTAACCCAGACTGAACTGAAATACAATATAGTCACTTGCATTATTCTAATAATCCATATGAAATCAGGGAATTATAATACGGCAAATATAATTATATGAATGAATTCAGGAGACTTGAGAGAATCAAATGCTGTAATTACAGAATGAAACTTTTCACTCTGCAGTGGAGTGTTCACTGATATGAAACTTCCTGGCAGATTAAAATGTGCGCCGGAACCAGGACTCGAACCTGGAACCTTTGCCTTTCGTGGCCAGGCGCTCTACCGACTGAGCTACCCCAACACGACTCACGATGCCGCCTCACAAGTTTGGAAAGTAGGAGGCGAGGTACTGGCGGAAGTAAAGTTGTGAGCGGGATCGTGAGTCGTGTCGGGATAGCTCAGTCGGTAGAGCGCTTGCACGCGAAAGGCAAAGGTCACAGGTTCGAGTCCCGGTTCCGGCACACAATTTTAAGCTGTAATTACAATTTCAATATCCCTTACAGATAAAAAGCCAACAAATTTCAGTACTGTAATAATATTATTGTAAGACTTATATTTACAATTATTGATATGTAATGTTTATCAGTAACAATTTAAGAAGTAAATGGGCAGCACTGCACCACGCTACGTATCTTAAAAGATGTACTACGTTATTTCCGTATTCTTTCAATAAACTTTATTTTACTCTCTTGTACTGCTTTTCGTTGAGGTAATAATATTCTTGTGTCAGAACATAGATTCCACCACAGAAACACAAAACATGAACCCAGCAAAGTGCATTACATTTATATATGTATTTTAGTATATTTAATATCATTCTTAGTTTTTTATGTTGTAGACTGCCACTTAAGTATTTCATGGTCGACTAAAAATAGTAGGTATGTAGCAGATGATTTATATATAAAAAATTATATGTATTTGTGGACAAAACCTGAATATAGTTGTATAAAAAGCCATTATAAATTAAATATTAATTGTGTAACTATATTTCGACGGCGGCAGTATATTTGAACAGTGAGACGCCACGCTTAATGGCTATCTGAGCAAAGAGCTTCAGTTTCAACCTTTTTTTAGTATTGTTAAATATATATTTGTTTGTTAAATGTAAACATTTGTAGGGAGGTGGTCAAAGTATTTAATTTTGTTATGTTCAAATATATAATATTTTGGAAATTGTATTTTAAAGATGTGGCGTTAGGATGTGCAGAAGGATACAATTTTGGGAGTAGGGAGCACATCCTTTCGAACGCTTGGGAAGGGACTCGTAACTTGGACGTGGTGTTGAAAGGTTGTGACGCTGGGCGGTCTGAAGCCGCGTTACCAACTTGTGATTTGAAGAGATAGGCATGTGTGGACTTAAAAAATTTACGGGTATGTGACTGCAGAACTTAGTCTCTGGTGAAAAGTGGTAAACTATCACGGCAGTAGGGCTGTGGATCTGTGATAAATCAGCAATCGTGTACACGTGTGTGTACACTGTGTTTTATAGCAAATACTGTAATCGCGGATTAATTTGGAACTGCAATGTTCGATGGACTTCACTAATTTACGAGTGATAGTTTGTAACTTTTACTCTCGAGTGCGTGTGATACTTATAGTGCCTCTCACCAACAATAATTGGGGAAATATTCAGTTTTTTTACCAATGTATAAAGTAGGACTACCTCAGCATTTTCATGTCCAGAAAGAGAAATAGACTATTTATAAAGAATTACTTTATGAGTGAATCACTTCTTTATCTTATTATCCATTTTGTTATTCAGAGGTTTAATTTATGTGTGTTTTAGATATATTTGCACGTCGCAAATTGATAGACTGGCTAAACTACAGATTAATTACTGATCTTGTTTAAACAGATTGGGTAGTTGTTTAGGGCATAGAAGCTGACATAGTCGTACATAACTCACCCCTATGTACAGAGACAACGAGCCATAAACATTTTACTACCCTGAGTTATGTATTGCCCAAATCTTATTGGTGTGCACCGGTAGGAAGGTCGCATGACGACCACTGTAGTTTGGTCCCATGGCTTTACAAAGATTTGAACATTTAAGCTCATCTTGAAAGAAGTCCCGTCGAAAGATTGGTTATTAGAGACAGAAACTCATCTTGAGAACAGCGATAATATTGTCGAGAATATCGTGTCGGCCGAAAATGTCTGGCTGTACACGTGAATATGTGCCTCGAAAAATGGCAGAAGAAGAGAAGAAACGGTAAGATGAGAGCATCCACAGTGAAGCAACGAATTAAAACGGCGGTGGATTATTGTTTACGTCTTCTAGCGGAAAACAGTCTGATCTCATCAAGAGGCTGTACGGTATTCATCGAAGGACACTTTGAAATGGGACGTACAGTAGAGGGTAAAATAGTATACGTTTTGTCGCAGCATATTTTGTGTCCAGTAATGAGTTGATTGTGTCGGAAGAAGTCGACCAAAGAGGGGAATATAAAGAAGGGTGCCTCTTTCTTCCTCGAGGGATTGCTCGGAACGCGAAGAAAAAAGTAATGAAAGACGATCCAGAGTTGGTCCCACTCGATTACAACTTAACGCTGGTTAATATGGCAAAAACACATGCAAATTGGAAGCTGAAGAGACAGCAAACCAAAGGAGAATTTTGATTGAAGTAAATGCAAGTGCCGGCCGCGGTGGCCGAGGTGACTGAGGCGCTCCAGTCACGGTCAGCACGGTCACTACGGTCGGGGGTTCGAATCCCCCCTCGGGCATGGATATTTGTGCCGTCCTAGTTCGTAAGTAGTTCATAAGTAGTTTGTAAGTTTAGGGACTGATGACCCCGTAGTTAAGCTTAACAAACATTTGAACATTTTGAAATGCAAGCATTGACAATAGGAAAGTACAGAATAAAAATGGTTGAATCTGGAAGGAAAATTATGGCAGACTCGAGGAGCTGTAACCAAGTAACCACGAGCAATCTGCAACAGTGTGCACTCATTGCTGCGACTTCAGAGCTTCGCAAACGTGGGCAGAAGAGTTCAGCAAAAACATCAGATTCGTCAGTGGATACTTAGGCACTTTGTATCTGAAAGAGAGAGTGTCACTATTAATGCGACTCTTCCTGTGGTATTGAGGTTTACAGTCCTGACTCGGGCTCTTACCCCAATTACGACAAGGACTTTATAATCACTGATCAAACATCATTTGATATACCATTTTTAATATCATGTGTAACAGAACATTTGTATTCATTATTGTCTCGTTCCAGGTTGCCTTTACAATAGACTAATAAACGAACTGAGGGGTAATTACGGACGAATGTTGAAATGTTTGTAAATATATGGGACTTAACTGCTACGTTATTAGTCCATAGCTTACAAACTACTTAAACTAAGTTAAACCATGCCCGAGGGAGGACTCGAACCTCCAACGGCGAAAGGCCGTACGCACCGCAGCACGGCGACTCAGTGTGCACGGCTATTCTGCCACGGCTACCTACGGACGAAAGTAGTTTGCGTGAAAAGAGATGAGACGAACACTTACCAAGCGAGGCGGCGCAATTGTAACACAGTGGACTCACAATTGGGAGAACAGCGATTCAAACGCATTTCAAGCCATTCTGATTTAGGTTTACCGTTACTTCCTACACCACTCCATGCACGTGCCAGGATGGCTCCTTTCAAGGGCGTGACCGATTTCATTTCTTACAAAAATATCAATCCGAGCGAGAGCTCCGTTTCTAATGAGCCTTACATCGACGGGATGTTAAGCCCTAATCTTTCATCCTTCCTTTTGGATATATACAAAGTAACCTACTGGTATACTGTGAAATATGCTATAGCTCTTTCAGGAAAATTATTACCCGCAGCCTACGTATAGCAGTAGGAGAGTATTAGTTCTTTAGGACCAAGAAATGAAAAAAAATGTTTAATGATTGCGATGTGAAATATATGAATGTTGAAATTACTTCATCAAAATCTCGAAAACGTACAACAAACTTACCCAAAAGTTTTTGACTGATTTGATGAAGTCCTATGTGTAGGATAGAACATTTATTTTGTTAATTGATTTTTGTGAGGGACAAAGAGATCCGAAATTATACAGCGCGATGTTTCAAGATGAAAAATATTGTACAGTATTGCTGTGTTATTAAAGTGCCTCCCCCCACCCAATATCGTTACACTGTTACATATCTGCGACGCCTACAGATATCGCCAGGCAAAGAATCTGGCAAAAAAACCTCAGCACTGCTCATCAATATCGTTACACTGTTACATATCTGCGACGCCTACAGATATCGCCAGGCAAAAATCTGGCAAAAAAACCTCAGCACTGTTCATCAATATCGTTACACTGTTACATATCTACGACGCCTACAGTTATCGCCAGGCAAATAATCTGGCAAAAAAACCTCAGCACTGCTCATATCTCATATCAAGAGAAAAAAATCACACCTGGAGAAAAATGAATAATAATACAATCCATCATACTACCAGCTAGCTTCGCCAATATTTGTCGAATTGATGTGTTAAGCGTGGTTTGCTGTATATTTTCATGAATATAAATCATGTCTATCGTTTCACAGAATCTTTAAAACGACCATGTACTCGTGTAAGTGCGACGTTTATAACGTGTCCGCGATGCCGCGACAACTACCGCTACCTCTGTTTTACGATCACTATTACCGCGGCATGTGTAAATTAACTGGTACATAATAGTCGTATCTATGATACTGGCGGTCGTCGCTTTGAAGAATACTGTGAACTACGTTGTTATGCTGTGCGCGCCCGTAACACAATAATTATACATTTACGGCTATTGTTCCGTATGTCAATGTAATCATTTGTGGAACCGCTGTTACCTGTTTCAGTTTGACCCAAAAATTTTGAGGGATTCTGTATAGAGCGTATAAACTGCGCAGTTGCTTTCTTCATTTAATTTCCTGTTTCATCCTGCAACTTCTTTAAAAAAAAAAAAAAAAGAAAAAACAAAAACACGCAAATGATACAAAACTACTCGAAATTCATGAAAAAAATTAAAGGCATATCTTCCGTTCCGGCAACCCATGCCAACTTAGTTCTGTCAGCAACTAACCAGTATTTTTGTAACGTTCCAGATGCAAACTCAGCTGCCTAAATTCCTATAGCTTTCACCAGTTTTCTTTCAGGTCATCTTCTAATTTATCTTTAAATTTATAGCACTTTCCCGGACTAGTTGACTTCTCCAGGTTTAATTCCTCCCGTACCACTCCTATTCATTGCAACTAGTATGCCACTTTTCACATTCGAAAGGAATGTTACGATAACATTATTTAGCACAATAAATAATAATATTGTCATTACTGCAAAACTATATTATTATTATCATTTTATGCAAACTGCAATGTTACTTTAATAAGGATGTCCGGTTAGAGAGCACGAAGACGCGGTCATCGAAACAAATTTACTAATAAAAATAATGATTTATGAAAAATTAAATATTTGAGCTAAATTTCAACTCTATGGGAGTACATTTGCCTTTCTCAACCATTCTGACTTTCTTCCTACTTCTTTTATTACGAGAAAACATCTCAGATAATGCAAACAGCAAGAAGGCTACAACACTGCCACAAATGATGTGGAAGCACGAGAGCAACTTCATTATAAGAGAATTTGTTCATCACAGCACTCTCTGATAATCCTTTATCCTTTATTAGAGAGGCTTATAGAGAAGTAATTAGCCGAGACTGGAGATGGAGTTCTTGCAAACTCGTAAGCCTTTAAAAAAGCTAGCTGTTGAACCTAACTAAATTTAAGGTCACAAGTTCTGAGAACTAATCCGGTTACTACCCTAACTTCATACTCTCAACAGTAGCTGCTACTTGTTATTTACTTGCAGCAGAAATTATTATTTGCAGTCGTTTTCGCTGTATATAGCGAATTCTCTGTTAGAAAAAATAACATATGTCTGTGGTAACTGCTTTCGCGATTTTGCTATCGCTATCTTGTTGAAAATTGAAATAATGAAAAACATGACCGTATGACGCGCCACAAATATGGTTTCCGGTTACGAATTTATTACAGCTCTGTCTTCAGGTGGCTGTTACAGTTTTAGTTGCTTTCACGCTGGCACTTCGTTTTGTACACTTTTATGTTTTAGAGGAGTGTGGTATATTTTTGTTACGCGAAGCTGAGTCGTGTTTCGTGAATGTTGAGTGTGTGTACTTCAATAAAACATGGAATAGCGTGTGTTACAAAATGTTTGCAGAGAATTAAACAACACTCGTGCACTGCGGTGAAACAATGTGTTAACTTTATCAGCTATATAGCCCACCTATTATTTAAAAAAGAAATAAATAAAAACGTACAGGCTCAGTAGCTAGACATACAAGTAAAAATATAGGTCCAAATAGCCGTTTACATATTATTTACACTCCTGCAGTTACCACACGTCATTAATTTCACGTCGGCTTACAGAATATACCGGCTTTAATGCTTCTGCCATTACAGTTTTGTACGAAACTGTCGCATTGTTCCCTTACTTGGCTTGCATTTACCGCGAATCTTCTTTGTTCCATCGCAAATTACAGACGAATATCATTAACATCAATTAAAAAAAAAAACCACAATGTTCAAATGTTTGTAAAACTTAAGGAGCTTAACTACGGGGTCATCAGTCCCTTAGCTTACAAACTACTTATGAACTACCTAAGACTAAGGACGGCACAAATATCCATGCCCGATGGGGGATTCGAACCCCCCCGACCGTAGTGACCGTGCAGACAGTGACTGGAGCGCCTCAGTCCCCTCGGCCACCGCGGCCGGCTAACATCAGTTCGATGTAGAAGTCTTGAAGACATTCTCAGCTCGAATAACTTATAGCAAATTTCCTAAGGTGTTTGACACGGTGTCAAGTTACCAGATATATAAGCTGCTCGCAGACTTCTTAAGTAATAGAACCCAACACTTGTTCTCGAGGACGATTGATCATTAGAGACTAGGCTATCGTCAGGAGTGCCCAGGAAGTGTGATAGTACCATAATTATTTTATATATACAGAAATGATGCTACGGACATGGTGATTAGCAATATAAGATTGTTTGCTGATGATGCTATGGTTTACGGAAAGGTCTCGTGATGAATAACTGTGACAGGAAGCAAGATGAGTTAGACAATATTTCTAGTTGGTGTGAAGAATGGCATTCGACTGCGAATATAGAAACAATGTAAGGTGGTGCAAATGAGTCGATAAGAAATCCCGTAATGTTCGAATACGTCGTCAGTGGTGTGCTCCTTGACACAGCTGCATCGACTAAATACCTAGGGGTGACGATGCAAAGTGATATGAAATGGAATGGACACGTAAGGACAGTCGTGGTGAAGGAGGATGGTCTACGTCGGTTTATTGTGTGAATTTTGAGAACATTTGGTTCATCCGTAAAGGGGATCGCATATAAAAAGCGTGTGCGATTTCTCCTTGAATAATGGTCGTGACTGGAATCCTCTCCAGATCGGTTTAAGAGAATACAGACGCGAGTCAGAGGCGGGCTCCTAGGTTTGTTACCGACAGGGTAGATAAAAAATTACAAAGTTTTGTAAATATATGACACACACACACACACACACATACACACACACACCCGCGCACGTGTCCGAGGGAGGACTCGAAACTCCGACGGGGAGTCACCGCCCGCTTAGCAGCAGCAAGGCACCTTAGTATGCTCATCCATTCCACCTCGGCTAGGTTAGATCAGTGTGAGAGCGTTACAGAGCTGCTTCGGGAACTCAAGTGGGAAACACTGGAGCGACGTTCTTTTCAAGAAACAGAATAGCGGAAATTTAGAGCGCCGGAATTTGAAGATGACTGCAGAAAGATTCTATTGCCACCAATTTACTTTTTACGTAAAGACCACAAAGGTAAGATAAGGTAATTTTGGGCTCGTACAGAGGCACGAGAGCATTCGTTTTCCGCTCGTTCGCTCTGGGAGTGAAACATAAAGGGAAATGATTGGTAGTGGTACGGGGTACCCTCCGCCACGCACCTTACTGTCGATTACGGAGTTTGTATGTAGATGAATATGTGTCGGGTGTTAACCGTTAGAATGCATAAGTTATATACAGACTGAATTCCGATGTATTCTGAAGTTTTACCCTGGGAATCAATGCAAATATTCAGTAACAATATTTTATTTTCTTTCTCTTTCTCTGTCACACTTTGCTTTGCAGCAACTTTGCTACAAAATTTTTCGTACATAAGGATCTTCGAGAGTCTTAGTAATAGTCCAATAAACGTGCTAAAACTAATTGTATTAGGTGCGAAACATGAAGAAACCTCAGTGAGTGGTTCCTTGAAAGGGCCGCAGAAAAGGGCCCCAGAAAAGCTCCACTTCTAAGGTAACTTCGGCTGTGGCGTGGAAGTAAAACACTATTCGCCACTCTTCATTCCTCTCTTCGTGTTATGTCTGGATATTAAATGTGCGAATTCAATCTAGTCGTTATTATGAACAGTTCTGTCTGAGAAACTACCAACTCGACGTCCGCAAGGTGGCGCATTGGTAACACACTGGACTCACATTGCGGAAGGAACAGTACGGGGACCCTCCCCGAGATGAAACAGCAAGAACAAGAGCGAAGACCGGAAGACGATGACCGTGGCTGCAACAGCCGAAGAAGACCGTGTGAAGTCAACACGTAAGGTGGTGAACCACCAGCAGCTCTGGCCCACGTTTCCGTGGTTCCCAGTTGGCTGTAAGGTGAATACCGGAGCTGTCCCCATGCCCACGGAATGTTCCCAATTGGGACAAATCCCCCCCCCCCCTCCAATATCCCTAGGAACACAAATAATAAATGGAGCCCCAACAGAATAAACATAAAACCCCTATAACAGCCCGCCCCTCCCCCGGCAACGGTTCAGACCCGCCTCCCACCATCATGATTCAGATTTTAGTGTTTTTCGTAACTCACTTCAGAAAAATGTCGGGATGATTTCTTTCTGAGCGCACGCCCTATTTTCTTTCCCATCCCTGACAGGAGCTATCCGACCGTGTGATCTGTCTCTAAGGACCACGATGTCGACGGAACGTTATGCCCTAGCCTTCGTTGTTGCTTTTACCGTCTCTTACATTCCTCCCGAATTGTGACAATGTGTTGGTCTAGTCAGCGAAGACAGAAAAATAGCTAATAGGGGAAAAATCGTGTAGTCGCAAATTTTTGTACATGGACGACCGCCATAAAAGACATACTAAATGTCCTGACCTCTGGGGTGTGAGCGCTGGCGTGGGTGGGCGTGCTGAAAACTATTCGGTGCCTATACGTATCTCTCTTTGAGTGTCTTTATCTCCTCCATTGCTGCAGAAATATCGTCCTCTTCAGGGCGACCTCTTTTCTTGACAATGGTGTAGAGGTTATAAAGAACTAGCTGTAAACCCGGAGTTGCCGGGGTATTTATATATTTATTGGTGCCATTTTTCAGGTATATATTCGTTTGTGTAAGGGTTGTATGTAAAATCCCTTGGGAATACAATTAGTAGTAAAGAAGTAATAGATTAAAACTTGGTGCGTGATACGATTAACTGTGATACAATTTAGAAGGTACACTCAACTACATGCGTGTATAGCGTCTGTAAAATTTCCTGCGGCTCCGATTTATAGTGTAGAAATTATAAATTGTAACGTCATACCGAAAGCCGTAGTTTTAACCCATGAACAGCGGAATATTACTGGTTATGTGCTCATATCTCATGAACTACGTGTCGTACCGTGATACAATTTAGAAGGTACATTCAACTCTATGTGTATATACTGTCTGTAAATTTCTTGCGGCTACAATTTGTAGTGTACAAATTATAAATTGTAACGTCATACCGATTAAACTTATAAACGGTGGAAAATTAGTAAGCAAGGAACTTTTTCCTTTCATCATTTTGGTGTGGTTGTCAGGCAGAAAAAGTTTAATAAAGGTTTGAAATTATGTTTAAAGTTTGTTTCAAATCGCTAAGTACTCTCATTCTCATGTAGCGTATTTATAAAGTCTCGCCAAATGATGTGGCAGTTTTTTGCGATTCCTATTCATATCTTCAGAACCATGTGTTGTATGTAATTCGTAACCTTCAGTAATTGTCACCTCATGGTAAGGAATGTGTGTACCAAATTTGGTTGAAATGGGTCCAGTGGTTTAGGATAAAATGAGTATCATTGTCGCTAAATGCAGAAGTTTTTCGCGCATCTCATTGTTTATGACGTCATATCTCTTGAACTATGTATCGTACGTGATTCTTATACTTACGGCTACCGTCCTCTTGGATTGAAGATTACGTGTACAAAATTTCAGAAAAAATGGAATAAAAGTGTAGATTTGTAAGCAACACGTACACACAAACACACAAACATACGGACACTCAGTTTTATATAATAGATTATTTACATCAGTCCTCCTCATATAATCTGCAGCAGTGATGTAGATCCATCACTGAACGAATAAGTCTTACGATAGTGTCCATCCTCACTCATCATTCGGCTCCTATGCTTAGATCGTAATTGAATTGTTGTAGGTGAAGTATCGAACATTGTAAATTTTCCGACGCAAAACAATGGGATTTATCTTTTGTTTGTTACAAAACACTTCGTCTATAGCTTCCTCATAAAACAAACAGATTTAAAAACAAATTTTGGTTCAATCGAATCAAAATGTATGGAATCACATGAAGTTGAAGGCTTATGCTCTGAAAGAGTGGCGTTGTATTGTTTCCTGCAGCACTTACGAACAACAGCCTGTCTTTTGTCCAGAACACGTTGAGCTTTCCCATCTTTTCCCAAATTATTTGGATGATTCAATCCACTAATTTCTTTTACCAGTGTCACAAATGTCACTGACAACATCACGTTCAAAAACTAAACACTTCTCAGATGGTATGAACAAGAAGTCATTTACTAACTAGAAACAAGTAATCACGTAATAAACTCAAAGTAGATTGAAGTTTGGAAAGTAGCAGGCGAGGTACTGCCGGAAGAAAAGTTGTGAGTCGTGTCGGGATAGCTCAGTCGGTAGAGCGCTTGCCCGCGAAAGGCAAAGGTCCCAGGTTCGAGTACCGGTCCCGGCACACAATTTAATCTGCCAGGAAGTTTCATATCAAAATAAGTTATTTAAAAACGCACAAAAAGCGTAAAGATCTTCTGCTTACTCACTAGAGAGAACTGAAGCGGGCACAGAAATGCTTCCAGCCTGTTGCATCTGCTTGTCAGGCAGGCGTTCGCTCGGTAGAGGAAGGAACTCGGCCACATTGGAGTCGCCTACCTGCCACCTCACGGAGAGGCCGTCTAGCCCCTCTCCCCTTCCCTAATACATCATTTTTTCCCTTTTGGTCTCATTCATTGAAGGTTGGACTTCATGTGTGCCAAGTCAACTGATCATTATAACAACAGTTCTACGTTAGCAGGACTTTTGAGCAGTCGCTCTTTTGCCCTATCCAGATGATGGTCACCTTTATTATGGGAGTCCTGCACTTTCTATTACGGTGGATTTTCAATAATTCCACTTATAACTCTCACACGGTGTTTACTGTGCCCGTGTATCGTGTGCCTGGTGGTCGGCCTGAGGATTTCTACTTTTCTTAGTAATTTCCTTGTGTGCTTGATTATAAAGTCTTGTATAGTGTCCATATGTAACTCGTAATGCAACTCTCTCGTTATGGCCCATCTAGGGGTTCGTACAAAAAAATGTTCAAATGTTTGTAAATCTATCGGAGCAAAACTGCGTGGTCATCAGTCCGTAGCTTACAAACTACTTAAACCTAGGTAAACTAACCTAAGGACAACACACACACACCCACGCCCCAGGGAGGACTCGAACCTCCACGGCTAGCAACCGCGCGCTCCGCAGCGAGACGCTTTATACCGCTCGGCTACTCCACCGCGGCTAGGGGGGGGATCGTAGAATGAGACCACATGACAAGTGCATAGTGTATCCCATAACACTGTATAAGGCTCTTAGATGTCGTGTAGACAGTTTTATTCGAATGCGAACTACTTCTACCGGCCTTAAATTTTAACTTCATAGCATAGCATAGCATAGCATAAAAATCCACCCCCATGAACCACAGACATTGCCGAGGTGGGGTGGCTTGCGTGCCTCAACGATGCAGATAGCCGTACCGTAGGTGCAACCACAACGGAGGGGTATCTGTGGAGAGGCCAGACAAACGTGTGGTTCCTGAAGAGGGGCAGCAGCCTTTTCAGTAGTTACAGGGGCAACAGTCTGGATGATTGACTGAGCTGGCCTTGTAACATCAGCTAATGTGGCTTTGCCACACGGTTACTGCGAACGGCTGAAAGCAAGGGGAAACTACAGCCGTTACTTTTCCCGAGGACATGCAGCTCTACTGCATGAAAATATGATGATGGCATCCTCTCGGGTAAAATATTCCGGAGGTAAAATAGTCCCCCATTCGGATCTCCGGGCGGGTACTACTCAGGAGGATGTGATCATCAGGAAAGACAATACTGGCATTCTACGGGTCGGAGCGTGGTATGTTAGATCCCTTAATCGAGTAGGAAAATTAGAAAATTTAAAAAGAGAAATGGATAGGTTGAAGTTGGATATAGTGGGGATTAGTGAAGTTCGGTGGCAGGATGAACAGGATTTCTGGTCAGGTGGGTACAGGATTATAAATACAAAATCAGTTGGGGGTATCACAGGAGTAGGACTGATAATGAATAAGAAAATAGGAATGCGGGTAAACTACTATGAGCAGCACAGTGATCGCATTATCATTGTCAAGATAGATACGAAGCCAACACCGACAACAGTAGTACAGGTTTATATGCCAACTAGCTCTGCCGATGATGAGGAAATCGAAGAAATATATGAGGAGCTAAAGGAAATTATTCATACCGTTAAGGGAGAGGAAAACTTAATTGTGATGGGAGACTGGAATTCGGTAGTAGGAAAAGGAAGAGAAGGAAAAATAGTAGGTGAATATGGACTGGGCAGAAGGAATGAAAGAGGAAGTCGCCTGGTAGAATTTTGCACGGAACATAATTTAATCATAACAAACACGTGGTTTAAGAATCACAAAAGAAGGTTGTATACTTGGAAGAGACCAGGAGACACTGGAAGGTATCAGATAGATTTTATAATTGTAAAATATAGATTCCGGAATCAGATTATAAACTGCGAGACATACCCAGGGGCAGATAAAGACTCTGACCATAACTTGTTAGTCATGAACTGTAGGCTGAAACTGAAAAAACTGCAGAAAGGTAGGAAAATAAGGAGATGGGACCTAGATAAATTGAAGGAACGTGAAGTTCTGGTGAATTTCAGAGGGAGATTTAGGCAACAATTGACAGAAACAGGGGAAAATAAAACAGTAGAAGAGGAATGGGTAGCATTGAGAGATGAAATAGTGAAGGCAGCAGAGGACAAAATAGGTAGAAAGGCAAGACCTGATAAAATCCTTGGATAACACAGGAGATACTAAATTTAATTGATGAAAGGAGAAAATATAAAAATGCAGTAAATGAAACACGCAAAATGGAGTACAGACGACTAAGAAATGAGACTGATAGGAAGTGCAAAATGGCTAAGCAGGAGTGGCTAGAAGCCAAATGCAAATCTGTAGAAGAATGTATAAGAAGGGGAAAAGTAGATACCGCCTTCAGGAAAATCAAAGAGACATTTGGGGACAAGAAAAGCAATTCTACGAATATCAAGGACTCAGATGGGAAACCAGTTCTCAGCAAAGAAGGGAAAGCTGAAAGGTGGAAAGAGTACATAGAGCAGCTCTACAAAGGAAATGAACTTAGAGACGATGTTGTAGGAAGGGAAGAGGAAGTAGATCAAGATGAAATAGGAGATACTATACTCAGAGATGAATTTGACAGAGCCTTGAAAGACCTAGGCCGGAACAAGGCCCCAGGAGTAGATGATATACCCTCAGAGCTACTAAAGTCTCTGGGAGAGCCAGCCATGACAAGACTATTTGAACTGGTGTGTAGGATATATGAGACAGGCGAAATGCCCTCAGACTTTAAGAAAAATGTAATAATCCCCATTCCAAAGAAATCAGGTGCCGCAAAATATGATGTGAGGGACGCAGTGACAGCCCTGTCCTGATTGGCGGTGTGCTGTACTTTCGCCTAAATAGCGACCGTGTGAAGCGGTATTAGCTGTCGCGTAGGGCGCGGCGAGATGATGGCGCCCTACACCGAGTGTAGCACCGCCGAGCGTGCGAATACAAGGCTCTCTATCGATAATCTAGGTCCGTGGATTCTGGCTGTCATTCAACGTTTTCGGTCCCCGACGCCAGATTTATAACTTTCAGAAAGCAAGTCATCGTCTGTAACACACAGGCAAATCAGACATATGTGTGGACGAGGTTTCTAAGGCTCCTTGCTGCGGAGCGCGCGGTTCCTCGTCGTCGGAGGTTCGAATCCTTCCTCGGATGTGTGTGTGTGTGTGTGTGTGTGTGTGTGTGTGTGAGTGTGTTGTCTTTAGCATAAGTTGTCTGAAGTTAGTTTAAGTAGTTTGTAAGGTTAGGGACTGATAACCGCAGCATTTAATTCCCATAGAATTACAAACATTTCCAATAATTTATTGAGGAGGGCGAGGAAGAAGTATAGGGACGAAAGGATTCACATTAGCTGCATTGGGGCACTGAAATTATACAGTGGCGACAAGTGAAATGTGAGCCGGGCCGAGAACCGAACTCGGGTCTCTCGCTTGAGGCCAGCGGTCGCCTTAACCACTTGGCTACCCACGTTCGTGTTTCATCTGTCTCAAACTTCCCCAAGTCGCACGCTACGGTTGTAGTGCCCCCATCGTCCATGACCTCTTCCATCTCCATTACGGATCCCGTGTAAGGTCGATCGTATGACCGCATATACGGTGAAGAAATGACTTATTATAGATTGGTGTGGTGTCTGTTCTTTTGGACAGACACCACGCCGATGTATAATAAATCATACAAATGTCAGTTCTCCAGAATCACGACGACATTACAGTTTTTATGAAGAGCAGCTCCAAACAAAACACTGCACCCAATCACGACCGCCTCACCTACAGGCACCACCGAGCCTTCCCTTACTCCTTCCATGCTATCATTGCATCCATGTACAATGTTATCCTTTACACTGGATTTTACCTTCGCCTGTGGAAGACCTCCCGCATCATTATGCTCCAAAAACCCGGCTAGTCTCGTTCTGAAGCCGCCTCCTACTGACCCATCAGCAAGGTGTTCAGAAAGGTCCTGGGAACCATCTCCTCCCGCCGTCTACACCAGCATATGCTTCAACACCAGCTCCTTTCCCTCTCCCAATAAGGCTACCGACCCTTCTCTTCCGAAGATGACCAATTCCTTCACCTCACCCACCTCCTCTCCGTCCAGATGCATTTCTATCGTGCCACAATATTCGTATCCCTCGACATCGAGAAGACTTGTAAGGCATTCCGGTCTACTTTTCAAAGTCCAAACCTATGCTCTTCCCATTAATTATGTCCGTCTCATTGCCTCTTTTCTTTGTCATCGCCCCTCCTATGTCATCAACCACTCCGTTTGTTTTACCCATCCGCCGTGGTTCCCTAGGGTTCTCTCACCGCTCTTCAGTATGCTGACACCACTCCCGTTCTTCAGTATGCTGACACCACTGCCTTTCAAGGCCTCGCCTCCTTTTCTGCCCGCTCCCAACATTTGTTCCAATCTCACATCTCCGAATTCTCGACTTGTTGCAACTAGTGGTCCTTTCTGTCATCCCCACCAAATCCCAGGAAATCATTATTGGTCGTAGCACCCGGTCCTTCCTCCATGACCGTCCCATCACTCAAACTTCTACCCTGAAATACCTTGTCCTCACCCTCTACTGCTCCTGTATCCCCCACCTGAAGACCGGCCGTCAACAACCCCTCTCCCACCTCAAATTGCTCGAATTTATCTCTGGGAGGATACGGGGACTCACCTTCCTTAATGCTTCCTGTCCTCTGAAGCTTCCATCTCACCTGGATATCAGCCTTCCCAGCTTATTATGTCCCTTCAAATCCAGGAGCGACAAGCCCTCTACCTCGCTTATTGCGTGCGCCTCCCCTTCTCCACGCTGATCCTCTATGATCTCATCCCTTTCCCGCACCTCATCAAAGTCCTCGAACATATCCACGTCCTATACGTATCACGCAAGATAGAATCCCGTCATCTTCTTGTGTTTACTCTCCTCATCTGTCACGCCTGTACCAATGCATTCCTATCTCCCTACACTTTCACTCTCGACATCCTTTCCAAGGGTAACTTTCGTCACCTCCCTGTCCCGGATGATGCCCTCCGTCCTGATATCTATCCTTCTTACCAGCCTTAGTCCTTTCCCCTCCCAATATTTGATGCGCACCCCCTCTCCACCCCTCCCCCTCCTTCCCTCCCACGCTTGGTCTCCCACTCCTACCCTCCCCCCTGGAGTTCTTATGCCCCTTCCCTCCTATCCCGACCCGCTCTCCCGCTCCTCCGCGCCTTCTTTCCCTTCCTGTTCCCCTGCGGGGTCTCTGTTCACCGTGTTAACCGGTGCAAATTTTAACCATTGGTGCCAGTGTTGTACTATTGTGATCTCGACAAATTTTAGTGACCACAACCGCTATCACCGGCAGAACCAGTGTTGCGTGTGTATTTTGAACAGTGTCTCCGTCATTCATCGCCGTCTATTTGTTGTTTTAGCCTACAGTGTATTTTAGCCACCGTGGCAGCATTTTATGCTGACTGTGTTTCCTGTGATGTCTTTTTAACTTTTACATTTGCCGCATTGACTCCATTGTATTCTCAACATGTATTGTCTGCATGTATATATTGTTACTCTTCTCAGTCATGTGTCTCTTGGCTGTAGAGTGGCGCCGAGGCCCCTGCCAGCCTGCCCGCCAGCGGGGATTTTAAAACAACAAAGAAAAAAATGTGAGAAGAAATGAGTGCTGATATGACACTTGCATATTGCAGAGAAAATTGGGTTCAAAGCGCAACGGCAAGGGAAAAACCCAAGCAATGGAAAATTTGTTTGTGTGGAAGTTTTAGCGCAAGTTAATCACAGACTCAGTCAAACCATACAAAGATAATTGACAGTCTTGGCAACAATATAGCGGGTGATCAAGTGATCAAAAAGTCAGTATAAATTAGAAAACTTAATAAACCACGGAATAATGTAGATAGAGAGGTAAAAATTGACACACATGCTTGGAATGAAATGTGGTTTTATTAGGAAAAAAAAAAAAAAAATCCGACAGACGACGCTTCATCTGATCAGAAAAGCAATAATTAGCATGACAAATTAAGACAAAGCAAAGATGATGTTCTTTACAGGAAATACTCGATATGTTCACCATCATTCCTCAACAATAGCTGCAGTCGAGGAATAATGTTGTGAACAGCACTGTAAAGCATGTCCGGAGTTATGGTGAGGCACTATCAGTTCCGATCGGAAGATTCACTTGAATGCCAGTCTTGTTTAAACAACTCTATTACAGCAATGGTGGATACACTGTTACCGAAACATTCGATACCAGATTAATCAAGGGTAAAACCTTTAACCTGGAAGGATTTTAGTAGTGAGAGCTTGTCATCTGCTGCGACTCTCATTAATGTTTTTACTCTTCATTTTTTTATTTTGGTTCTAATAAAACCCCATGTCATTCCAATGAGTCTATTTTTACCTCTCCATCTACATTATTCCGAGATTTATTAAGTTTTCAAATTTATACTGACTTTTTGATCACCCGGTATATAAAAAATACAAAAATGGAAGACTGATTTCAAAAATGTTTATTCAAATGTTTGCAGAGTCTATGGGACTTAACTACGGGGTTATCAGTCCCTAAACTTACAAACTTCTTATGAACTACTTACAACTAAGGACGGCACAAATATCCATGCCCAAGGGTGGATTCGAACCCTCGACCGTAGTGGCCGCGCAGACCGTGACTGGAGCGCCTCAGTCTCCTCGGCCACCGCGGCCGGCTGATTTCAAATGAACAACATGTATTCTATCGAAACAAAGACAAAGGTGTTTTGGGAGACCACAGAGCGAGCATTGCTTGCATTCAATCTTATTTCCATTGTCGTTTACTGAACCAGCTTGCTGAATAGGCGAGTCATGATTGTTAGCACATAAGTTCTAGCAAGGTCGGCTGTTCCAAAAAAATATGGTGCGTTGTCGCTACCAGAGATGTGCGGTGGTCGACATCCTCACCTGGTGAGCAATAAGCTTCGTCGCTGGCGTCCTTGCAGTCGACGATGCCGTCACATACGAAGCCAGGGCGCATGCACTCTCCGTTGTCGCACCGGAACTCTGAATTCCAGCAAGATCGATGCGCTGCAGAAGAAGAAGTTAACGTTTCCTAAACGCCACATCGTAAAAATGTCAATGTTATCACTTAAAATTACATTTTCATGCTTACAACATCTAAACTACACTGGTACATCACAAACGATTCAACACAGGTTCTTTATTTCAAAATTGGTACACATATAAAGCGGATAAAAATTTATGAACTACAGATTTTTGGATACATCGTTTGAACGATATCAATGCTTACAATTGGAGCAGAGGCTAATTCAAATGGGGAGGGGGTGGCCACAGTATGAATCTGCTACACTTCTAACTCTTGAAATCAGACGAGTGTAGTTAGCAGGTTCAAATGATGGATGCGGGTAGCCGTTGTTTTTCAGAAATGAAGGATCTTACACACGATACAGTCACATGCAGGACTGCTTCATCCAGTTTTAGGACTAAAGATCACAACAGCAACAACAACATTACGTAAAAATGTATAACTACCGCTCCGTCTGAGTGTCAAAAATATATACATCTGTACGAGTACCGATTAACGAAAATTACTCTTTGAAAATAGAATGCTGTCGATGTCGATTTGTAAGCAAGTACAAAAATTCAAATGATGGTCCAGATACAGATTATTAGTGATACATGATTTATGTTGGTCCATGAACAAAATGTGCTAGATTAGAGTATAAAACGAAATGTATGCGTGTTGCGGTGAAGTAGAGGACGCAACTCGTACACTAAAATACTCCTCAGGTAGAATAATTGAAATATACTTATTTTCTTCGCGGAACTGCATTTTTCTATCATATTGCTATAAAATGAAGAGGTTTTTAAACAGTTGGTAACAGCTCTTGATGGTCGGAGACGAATATTATGTGTCTGAGTTGACGATTAAAGACTGGAGAATTGTTCACATGTTCAAATGTCTGTAAATCTATCGGACCAAACTGCGTGGTCATCAGTCCGTAGCTTACAAACTACTTAAACCTAGGTAAACTAACCTAAGGACAAACACACACACACACACACACACACACACACACACACACACACCCATGCCCCAGGGAGGAGTCGAACCTCTACGGCAAGCAACCGCGCGCTCCGCAGCGAGACGCTTTAGACCGCTCGGATACTCCACCGCGGCGAAAGTTGTTCAGTATACGATGAAGAGTCTCATATGATTGACAACATATTTGAAATAAATCTTCGAACCATGCGCCGTTTTGAAAACGTTATGAAATAACTTGCAGAAAGTGAGACATAGAATGCAGTTCGGAGAACTATTGCATATACAAATGTTGCTGCTGTCAGAAATGTGCTTTCTTTTCCGATGACATATGGAACGGAGGAGTTAAAACTGTTCAAATGTTTGTAAACCTAAGGGACTATACCGGTGAGGTCATCATTCCATAGACTTACAACCAACTTAAACTACCTTATGATAAGCACCCAAATCTCCGACCGAAGCGGCCGCGCAATCCGTGAAATGGCTCCTCAGGTTGCGCGGCCCTTCCAATGTGGCAATAAAGGAGTAGACTAGTTAATACACTGCATGACGCCATTTTTGTCTGGTGAGCAAATTCCTCAGTAAGCATTTAAAGAATTTTCTTTTTCTACTGTAGGTTTCACACGTCCATTCCTGATTCAGCATGGGTCTCAAGATATGTTTTCTAATAAATGCTGATCATAAAACCAAATATTCAAAATTTGGTCGTAGCGTTTCCAGTATACGTCTTAGCGTATTAATCTTGTATGGTGTCTTCCTCCGAGTGTTGCCTTTGGTCTATTTAACTATGTCTTGATCACTGATTAGAAAGTTGAGCAATTAGTACCTATGACTGCCATTATTCTCCAAGATGTAGGTAAATATAATAAGTGATTTAGACATTACAGTGTGTGTAAATTAATGGTAGAGCATATTCCGCAAAACGGTGGACTAACAGCCTGTAAGTAAAAAAAGACCACCGCCAACTTCAATGCATTTTGCTGTGCATGTAAACAGGTGTTGTGTTGCCGATCTGAGCCCTGATGTATTGCAGAACTGAGCTCAGATCGACAACAAAACTCCTGTCTACAAGAGCAACAAAATGCATTGAAGTTGACGGTGGACTTTTTGAACATCTTGAGCGAGGAAATTTTCACAATTGAAAGTGATGAAATGTTGGTAAATCTGTGCAACGAAACTGCAGTGGTCATCAGTCTGTAGACTTACAAACTACTTTAACTTATACTATGGACACCACATACACCAATGCCCGAGGGAGGACTCGAAACTCCGACGGGGAGCGGCTTCTCACTCCGCAGAAAGGCGTCTCAGACCGCACGACCACTCGTGCGCAGCCTTATACAATTAAACAAGCCATAATATAACAGTATTTTTGCTGTCACCTGCACTTTTCCGTTCCTACTTGTTTTCATTGGTTTACTCGGAAACGGTTTTAAAAAAAGGGCATATTTTTATTAGACATTTTTGTTCAGAATCACCTGTAGTGTCAACCCTCAAAGCAAGTACCGTTCTCCTGACTCACTCAGTATACTGATAAACAGCAAAATCAGAATAAAGTGAAATACACGAAAAGTTCAAAAGGCATCGTTATGTCTTATCTAAATTTGGAAACAAATGTTTAATAAGAAATAAATTATAGCATCAAGGAAACGCCATGAATTGAATATATAATAATTTCGTGTGGCACAGTGACCTGGTGAATGTTTAATCGACTGGGGGCCACTTCAGCGCCTAACATGTCCCTAACCTAACCCAGTTCTCCAACAGGGAAAAGGGGACCTACGATTTAGCATGGAGTCCGAACCACGTATTTTTTCTGGCGACTCCTAAGGTGTAGGCTAAGCTAAATTCAGAGTGAAAAATTCCAAGCCAATTTCGAACCTGTGACCTTTTCCTTTCCGATCAAGAACTTTGCCGGTAACCCAAGCTTCAACTTGATAGCGCCAATTACTGAATACTTACCGAACATAGACAAAACATTTAATTTGCAGTAAAGTGATACTACGTTTATTAATCGAGATAAAAACTATCCTATCTTTTATGTTGGACCAAATCACATACAATGTGAAAAAATTCATTAAGATCATTTGAATATTTTTGGAGCTCATCGGGGACACACAAATCTTGACACGGGTTCCACACATCACATGTGAACCACTAAACGGAGGTGAGAATGACTACAGAAACTCCGAGAAGAGGGGTGGTATGGGCAAACGTTTCATAATATACAGAATAAATAAGAAATTATGTTTGGATTATTCAAATTTCAGCTGTGCTTATTTAATATTAAATACTCATTTGCACTTCATTATTTAATTTGTTTAGTGGTTGTACGGAGGAGTTCTTTGCAGAACGTAATAAGCGCTGCTTCTGTATTAATTTAGTCAAGTTATTAATTGAGACACATGGTACTTAGCTGTTTGAGCTGCAGTAAAATGATGTTAAGAACAAAAATAAAAATGAAGTAACGTTCAAGTTCAGCAGAACAATTACGTCAGATTTTCATTTGACTGTGTTCTTTTGAATTTCTCGCGTGTACTCTTCTTGAGTATATCGAGTTATTTCAAAAGAAACAATGTTTGTGAAGTTTAAAATGGTTTACTGCAGAATTAAGTCATAATTTTACAATGCTGTCCGGACTTACAGTAAAGGTAAAAACTCTTTGTTCCATCTCGGGTTCCCTTAAACAAATTATGCGGGATGTATAAAGTATCTGTCCCCATGAATTACATACATTGCCAAGGTGGGGGTGGCTCGCGTGCCTCAACGATTATAGATAGCCGGACCGTAGGTACAATCACAGCGGAGGGGCATCTGTGGAGAGGCCAGACAAAAATATGGTTCCTGAAGAGAAGCAGCAGCGTTTGCAGTAGTTAAAGGGGCTGAGCTGGCCTTTTAATGTCAGCTAACGTTAGCTGGCCTTTTAATATCAGCTAACGTGACTCTGCCATACAGTTTCTGCGAATGGCTGAAAGCAAGGGGAAACCACAGTCATGACATGCAGCTCTACTGTATGAATACATGATAATGGGGTCCTCTCGAATAAAATATTTCGGAGGTAAAATAATCCCCCATTCGGATCTCCGGGCGGGGACTACTCAGGAGGATTTCGTCATCAGGAAAGACATCGCAGGCATTCTACGGATCGGAGCGTAGAATGTTACATCCCTTAATCGGATAGGGAGATTAGAAAATTTAAAAAGAGAAATCGATAGTTTGAAGCTCTATATAGTCGCGATTAGTGAAGTTCGGTGGAAAGATGAACAGGATTTCAGGTCAGGTGAGTACAGGGCTACAAATACAAAATCAGTTGGGAGTTTTAGAAGAGTAAGTCCAGTAATGAATAATAAAATAATGCGGGTAAGTTACTATAAACAGCGCAGTGATGGCATTATCGTAATCAAGATAGATATGAAGCTACCACCGACCACAGTAGCACAAGTCTATATGCCAACTAGTTCTGCCGATGATGAGAATATCCAAGAAAAGTACGAAGAGAGAAAATAAATTATTCAGACATTTAAGGGAGAGGAATATTTGATTGCGATCGGCGACTGGAATTCGGTATTAGGAAAAGGAACGGAATGAAAAATAGAAGGTGACTATATATTGAGAAAAAGGAATGAAAGAGGAAGCCGTCTGGTAGAATTTTACTCATAACATAATTTAATCATAACAAACACTTGGTTTCAGAACTATGAAAGAAGGTTTATACGCGGAAGAGACCAGGAGACACTAGACGTTATCGGATGTTATAATGGTAACAAATAAATTTCGGAACCAGGTAAGACATATCCGGAGGGGGGGGGGGGCGATATAGACTCTGACCATATTTTAATGGCCTTGAAACTAAAAAAAACTGCAGAAAGGTCGCAAAGTAAAGAGATGTGACTTGGATGAATTGTAGGTACCTGAGGTTCTTGAAAGATTCTGAGCGAGCTTACGGCAACAATGTTCAGAAACGGGGGGAAGTTACACAGTAGAAGATGAATTGATTGCTTTCTGACATAGAAATATTGAAGACAGCGGAGGACAAAATAGGTAGAAAGACAAGATGTCCCGAAAATTCCTGGATATCGCAAAAAATACTGAATTTAATTGATTAAAGGAGAAAATATAAAAATGCCGTAAATGAAGCAGGTAAAATGGAGTACAAGCGACGAAAAAAATAGATTGAGAGGAAGTGCAAAATGGCTACGTAGGAGTGGCTGGAGAGCAAGTCCGTAGAAGTATGTATCACTAGAGGAAAAATAGATACTGTCTACAGGAAAATAAAAGAGATATTTGGGGACAAGAAAAACAGCTCTACAGATTTCAAGAACTCAGATGGAAACTCAGATGGAAAACCAGTTCCGAATAAATAAGGGAAATCTGAAAGGTGGAAAGAATATATAGAGGTGCTGTACAAATGAAATGAAGACAATGTTGTAGGAATGGAAGAGAAAGTAGATGAAGTTGAGATAGGAGATACTGTACTAAGAGAAGAATTTGGCAGAGCATTGAAAAACCTCAGTAGAAACAAGGCCCCTTGAATAGATGACGTCCCCTCAGAGCTACTGATGTCTTCGGGTGAGCCAGCCATGATAAAAATATTGAAACAGGTGGAATACCCCGGTACTTTAAGAAAAATGTAATTATTCCACGTCCAAAGAAAGCCAGCAAAGACAGGTGTGAAAATTCAGTGAACCATAAATTCAATAAGCCATGTTTGCAAAATTCTAACACGGGTTATTTACATGAGAATGGAAAAGCTGGTTGAAGCCGAAGTCGGAGAAGATCAGTTGGGATTCAGAAGAAAGGAAGGAACACGCGAAGGGAGCAGCAGCTCACGTGCCCAATCCTGGATTAAGTAGTGGCTGGATTCCCTTCCTGCTCCCCGCCGTACCTTTCGAGAGTCTGTGACCTGTGGAGAATTTGATGTGAAAATGAGAGACAATTTCTCAATCTGTTTATAAATTAACTGGGTGTTTCAGGTATCACTTATGCGTAACTAATTAAGTAGTGGCCAGTACATTCTCCTGATCTCTTACCAATTGAAAACGTCTGGCCAATGGTAGCCGAGCAACTGGCTCGTCACAATACGCCAGTCACTACACTTGATGAACTGTGGTATCGTGCTGAAGCTGCATGGGCATCTGTACCTGTACACGCCATCCAAGCCCTGTTTGACTGAATGCCCAGGCGTATCAAGGCCGTTATTACGGCCAGAGGTGGTTGTTCTGGGTATTGATTTCTCAGGATCTATGCACCCAAATTGCGTCAAAATGTAATCTCACATCAATTCTAGTATAATATATTTGTCCAATGAATATCCGTTTATCATCTGCATTTCTTCTTGGTGTAGCAATTTTAATGGCCAGAAGTATAGAAAAGAGGTATGCGGTTAAGTTACGAAGAGCAGCCTACTGAACACATTATGTTGTCAAGGCAGAGAGAAAGACACCATCGACCACATAAGTACAATCTTATATGCCAACTAGCTATGCCGATGGTGAGGAGATTGAAAAAAAAATGTACGATCAAAGTTGTTTTCAAACAGTTACGGGAGAGCTGGGGAACTGGAACTCAATAGTTGGAAAAAGACGTGAGGGAAAAATAGTAGGTGATTACGATTTCGGGAAGAGGAAATGAAAGACGAGGTCGCCTGATAAAATTTTGTCCTGAGCAGAATTTAATCATCCATTCTTGGTTTAAGCGCCGTTCAAGAGTTTTGTAAACAAGGAAGAGACTAAGAGATCATAAGGTACCAAATTGACTCAATAATTGTGAAACTTAATTTTGAAACCAGATTCTAAAGTGTAAGACATATCGAGGGGCGGACATAGACTCTGACCATAACTTATTAAAATTGGAGAGATTGGAAAAAATTACAAAAGTAGGGATCTGGAACCTGTCTAAATTGAAGGAACGAGAGGTTGTTGAGAGTTTCAAGGGACTATTAGGCAAGGATTTACCGGAAGGGGGGAAAGAGGGTAATTTAGGTAGAAAAGGCATAACAGAAATCTTTGGATAACACAGAAAATACTGAACTTAGCTGATCAAAGGAGAAAATATAAAGCCGGCCGCGGTGGCCGTGTGGTCTACGGCGCGCCAGTGACAGTCTGAACGGCCGCTACGGTCGGGGGTTCGAATCCCCCCTCGGGCATGTATGTTAGTGTCGTCTTTAGTATAAGGTAGTTCATAAGTAGTTTGTAAGTTTAGGGACTGATGAACCCTTAGTTAAGTCCCTTAAGCTTAACAAACATTTGAACATTTTTTGAGAATATTTAAAAATTCAGCCAGTGAAGCAGGCAAAAGAGAGCACTGACGCCTGAAAAATGAGGTTGACATGAATAACAGAATAAGTGGAAGTGATTAGAGATCGAATACGAATCCGTATAAAAGTGTATAACTAGAGGAAAGACAGAAACCGCCTACAAGAAAATAGAAGAGACAAATGGAGAAAAGGAAAGCAACTGCAAGAATATTGAGAGCTCAGATGAAAAACCAATGCTAGGCAAATAAGGAAAAGCTGAAAGATGGTAGGAGTATATGTCCATTAAAATTATCCTGGCTGTTATGCCGTGGTCGGCTGAATTTGTTTTCAAAACCCAAGGAATATGTTGAGGGCCTATACACACAGGAATGAAGGCGGTATTTTAGAAAGGAAAAAGGAAGTAGATGAAGATGAGATAGGAGATACGATATTGCAAGAGGAATTGGACAGAGCACTGAAAGATAAAACATGGCCCCTGGAACAGATGATATTCCCTCTCAACTGGACATCGTTGGGAGAGCCAGGCATGAAGAAACTGTTTTACCTAGCGTGCAAATCTACATCTACATAGATACTCTGCAAATCACATTCAAGTGCCTGGCAGAGGGTTTATTAACGACTTAATGAGACAAAATGTATGAGAAAGGCAACATGCCCTCGGACTTCAAGAAAAATATAATAATAGTAATTGCTAAAAAGCAAGTGCAGATAAGTGTGAAAATTACAGGGCTATCAGTTTAGTAAGTCATGGCCACCAAATACTAACACGACTTATTTACGGACGAATAGAAAATGTAGTGGAATCCGACCTCGGGGAAGATCAGTTTGGGTTTAGGAGAAAACGCGAGGCAATACTCAATTCACGATTTATCTCATAAGATAAAGTACGAATAATATTTATTTTGGTCAAATATACAATAATAGGGTCTCTCAGATATGAAAAAGTGCAAGTATAAGTTTTATTCCATTTTTAAATAATTTAGGACTAAAGGGGATAAGGTTAAGCCCATTCCATTCATAGAGCGTACAACTTCTTGAAAAACGTTACAATTATTTTTGAAAATATTCATGTTTCGGTGCATGAAGAAAATTAAAAACAGGTTGAAGAATGAAAAATTGAGGAAGATATTTTATATTAATGTTTCTCATTTCGTTCAGAAACAAACGTTAATCAGTACAGAGGTTACATTCCAGCTTATATTTTATTAATTTATTCATTTTACATTATGATTCTTAACATTCATCTGTTATGAGTACAATGGAACTTTGTTATTCGAACTGTTCAAAGTTAAAGGGTCTTGAATAAAAGCTATATAAACAAATGAGGTAAGCTTTAAATTGCAAGTACGACTTCATTTCTTTAAAGCGTTTAAGGCGTTTCTCCTTGTCTGAGCTTTAAAAGATCGTTACGAGCAAATTATTCGTTTGAATGACAGAGCGTAAATTTTATCGAGTGAATAGCCAGAGAGATAAACCGTTTCGTCGCTTCCCGAGCTCCTCGAAAAGACTGGGTGAGAATTTTAAGCGCTACCAATTCAAGGAGGGTGATAGTGAGATGGCTGCCTCTTTCCGCTTCAGGTATTCCGCACAAAAGCGAGAGAAGAGGCAGCGAAGGCGCACGTCGAAGCTTCAAGGAAACGTTCTTTTCTTCTTTGTTGTGGACTCTAACCCGTGTATTCACGCTCCCCTTATTAATTTTTGGATGTGGCAATGTTGGTGGTAGATAATGGTCGGATGCCTTTACCGTCGCCACACCTTACTTTTTCGGAACGGAGTGCGTATTATACAACTCTTCTCAAAGAGTTGCGGACTTGTGTTAAACATTACACATCGTGTAACTGATTCTGTACGTGGGTACCAACTGGTGATGGCTCAACCTACTATTTTAACAGCCGATTGACCAGTATTCGTTCAGTCAGTCTTGTCAGTCGAATGAAACAACGGAATGTTTAATTTCTGTCGCTGTGTGTATTTGAACATTTTCAATCGCTCAATGTGGCTTCATTAATGGGAGACAGAGTGAAGAAGGTGTCCGTCGGTTTCAGATGTTGTATGAACGTTTTCACTTACTCACCGGGTTGGTATACGGTACATACATTTTCAACCTTTCTACATAACCATGACTAGGGACCGCGCAGGAGTAGCCGAGAGGTCTGGATCGCGCGGCCTCCCGCGTCGGAGGTTCGATTCCTCCCTAGGGCATGGTTCTGTGTTTTGTCCTTAGGTTAGTTTAACTTAGTTTAAGTAGTCTGTAAGACTAGGGACTGATGACCAACGTAGTTTGGTCCCATAGAACTACAAACATTTCAACATTTGAATATGACTAGCGTTGACAACTTTATAGACGCAAAATATTGTACTTCAAGATAGTGTAATCGTGTATTTCTAAAAGTAAACTAAACTGCTGGCCATCCAAAATGTGACAGAATCAAGGACCGGATAGGTGACAGCCAAATTTATTTGGAGTGATAATACGATGTACAAAGATCATTTTTCCCATGCACCACTAGAGAATGAAACAACGCAGGGGACACCAGTTAGTGGTGGTAGAACAACCGCTTGCCACGCACCATCACGTGGCTTCTGGAGCATTGATGCACTTGTAGAATGCTACCAACTCATAACGATGTTGATATATTTACTCTTTTTAAACATAATTTTGTAACAAAGTATATTATTTCATTATAGCTCGTTTACAAGCTCATTGTAATAAATGTGTCCTAGTATTGCCGGGCCTTAGTTAATTACTGAGATGCACAGTTGTTACGACGCTAGGTTTAAAAGTTGGGACGAAGCGGACTAAAAATACCAATCTGTCCAATCATATTGAAGTTTATGGTATATCTCTTTAAACTAAGAAAAAGTGACAGAATGAGTTCTTCAAAAAAGGAAATGGTATTTGGCGTTACACATTCTCTAGCAATTTGATTTAGATTTAGGGTTTCTACCTATAGGTTGTCAGAGGGACGTTCAATTCTAAGATTTCCCCCTCCCTCATCCATTGACACGTTTTATTGCAACACTAGTAGTATCCCGCCACACGTTGCTGGAAAAGAAAGAAAAGAGAACGCACATATTTCTATTACGCTAATCTGCATGCTTTGAAATTTTCTCTGATGATTTGTAATTATTAGGTGTCTTTGAATAATTTGTTAATGCTGATACCAGAAATGACTTCTATTTTGTTTAGTCACGTCAGGTTTTTACCCAAAAATGTAACATTTCAAACAGCTGAACTAATTTATAGCTATGAACATGTTACAAATGACCAATTTGAAGTAACACGCCCTTGAGGTTCTACATCTACAAAGGTTCCGCTTTGATGAGTCTATAAAAAGTGTCCTCTGATTGGAATCTTCTTCAGTTCTGTAGAATTGCATTAACTTGTTAACATTATTGCAGTACACTAAATAATTTTAATGTGAGATAGAGGAACCAGTTCTTTTTAGGCAAATTCAGATCTCGTACTATATTGTTAAGTCACCCTCGGAAAATAGTTGTGACGTTATGTCGTATGGATGTGTTTAGTTATCCTTAATACTATCAATATCACCTTCACCAGCATCACTTTCAGAACCATCTGGTCCAGGATTTCGAAATGAACTGGAAGGAGATGGGTAGGCAGGTCCTTTCCACGTGGAACGGGCATAATGGCAGAAGCAATATTTGGTTACACCATGAGTTACTTATTTTTCTCACTACATTCTTGAACGTTGAGTGATGTAGCAGACATTAAGGTTGTCCTTCGGCTCCCTCAAAAACACAGTAATTGCAAATGATTTCTTTCCATTATTTCATAACCTAAAATTCTCAACACAATAACGGCTAACTTACTTTGGTGCTCATCCCTTGTTCGGATATCCAAGTATAAAATAAGCGTAATAAGAAACTTCCTGGCAGATCAAAATTGTGTGCCGGAACCGGGACTCGAACCTGGGACCTTTGCCTATCGCGGGCAAGCGCACTACCGACTGTGCTATCCCAACACGACTCACGATGCCGCCTCACAACTTTACTTCCGCCAGTACCTCGCCTCCTACTTTCGAAACTTCACAGAAGCTCTCCTGCGAACCATGCAAGCCTAGCACTCCTGGAAAGAAGGATATGGTGGAGACATGGCTTAGCCACAGCCTAAGGGATGTTTCCAGAATGAAACTTTCACTCTACAGCGGAGTGTGCGCTGATATGAAACTTCTAAGCGTAATAAGCTTTCTTCAAAAGGTTTGTCATGTCCGTTCGTTGCTTAAGCACAAAAAATGTTCAAATGTTTGTATAGCTTATGGGACATAACTACGGGGTCATAAGTTCCTAAATTTACAAACTACCTTTGAACTAACTAAGACTAAAGGCAGCACAAATATCCATGCCCGAGGGGGGGATTCGAACCCCCGACCGTAGTGGCCGTGCAGGCCTTGACTGGAGCGCCTCAGACCCCTCGGCCACCGCGGCCGGCGCTTAAGCACCGCGGAGTTTCTAAAATAGTAGAAAATACTAGCAGTGGTCATATATTTGTAAATCGACATTATCACACGTACAAGAATTATTTCACAGAAGTACAATAAAATTAAGAACACATCGAATAAAAGTTATAAATAAAACTGCTTTCCCTCAAGAAAAACATACCAATCACCGCTCTGAAAGAAATACTGTTACTTTCATTTAACTTTCAAACAACACCAACACAAACAGCTAGTTCAGTTGTGCCAACGCTACACATCCATGTCTCTAGAGTGAAATTTCCCTATCATATACTTTACAAGCACCCGCTTTCACAGCTGAGTTGAACAATAACTAGAACCATTTCTGGATTCAGAATAAGAAATGGAGTTAAAACATAAATTAAATTCCAGTCACCACCATGCAGACTACTGTAATTTCAGAATGAATTGTAAATGGGTATTGGGTATACTCCAACACTTTCTGCTCATTTCATCTCTTCTACCCATCTCCTCCCCCCCCCCCCTTTTGACCATTTTCTTCTCCTCCCCACGCGGCATCTCCCCCTCCCCACCAGTTCTTTTGTATCTCATCTTTCCGCTCCCCATCCCCTCCCGTCTCTCTTCGTCCGTCACCTTCTCTTTCCCCTCTTTCTGTATGTCTCCACTCCTTCCTCTTCTAGTCCATCTCCTCGCCATCTGGTCTCTGGACATCTCTTCCGACCCCCTCACCTCACTTTTCTCTCCCTCTTTTATTACACCTCTTTATAACCTAGAGCCTTGGTTAACCATTTGCAGCCCAAATTTTATTAATTTGTGGACAAAAGTGTTTCTATGTATATTTATATTCATAATGATTGGAATAATAAATGTATGAATTTTTGAGACTTTTTAGTTTTTAAAACTGTTTACTACTAATTCACATATTTTACGATTATTTATTAAAGAATTTTTCAAATTATTTTGTTTCCTTTACCTCGCTGTTTATACTCTAACTTAGACATTAAGCAACAATACATATTTTATCAATGCGTTGTAATCTAATGCTCCTCGAAATAATGGTAGCTTAGCTACTAGACTTGCGCATAATAGTTCGCGATCGGGAGCGCTCACTTTAGTTCGCGGCTTGGCCGCGAACTAGTTCGCTCGTTTAGTTCGTCCGCTCCCAGTGTCGGCCGAGCGGCGTTGTCTGCGCGTGCAGATGGAGGGGGAAGTTCCCCCACCTAGCTGCTTCATGCGCTTGATGCTTGAGCCGCTAACGATATCACGCAAACCAAAAGAAACAGTTTGTGGATAATTTCTCGTGTTTAAGTTCAGAGTTCTCTATATGGAATTTATTAGTCACATATTGCAGAGTGCAGCATAATCCAAAAAGGAAATTTTGTAGCACTGAACAATGTAATCTAGCAGATAGACGCTCACCCATCAACAGAAGGCAAACACGTGATTTTTGATTCTGCTATGCGCCCTTTCGCCATTGCCCGTCGGTCTTCGGTAAAGAATCCAACGAACTAAGAAGCGAGATACGTTTGGCATAATAGTTCGCGACCGATCGCTCATATTTTAGTTCGCGACCGATCGCGCATATTTTAGTTCGCGACCGGTATCTCTCTTTTTAGTTCGTCCGTTTTTAGTTCGTCAGTTTTTAGTTCGTTCGCTCTTTTTAGTTCATCTACTCTTCTAAAAGAGCTCTCTTTTTTTATGACAGCTTTTGTATATAATGAATCAGTGTTGTCAAAGCGTGTGCTATTACCCGTATTTTTGGGCAATTTGACATCAAATACTTAGGCAAATACACCAGTTATTTACACGAATGGGTGATACAATGGTATTCAATTACTTTGCATACAGAGTACTCGTAGTACTTTATTTTTAAAATGGATATCTTTGGCAGTGAACTATGAAACTACAGCTGAGCTGCATCTCAGCTCGAAATGAAGGTAACTGGCAGAAGGGAATCGCGATTCTGCCCGCTCTCGCGTCCTCTCGCTGTTCCCCGTCAGTCTTCGGAAAAGGAGCGGACGAACTAAGAGGCGAAGGATCTGCGAACTAGTTCGCGTAGTTCGCCTGTGGCAGCGCTCTTCCGAACTAGTTCGTTCGCGAACTACTCAAGACTACTAGCTACCCGAGATGTTTTTGGGTAGTCCTGCAGTGTTCTTTATAATCTTTGAGCAAATGGTTGGGCCGAGAGTAACAGATACAGATGAAGATGTCATATTGCATCATTGGACTCGGGTTGGAAATCTTTTCTATACGAACGAACTTGACCGGATGATTTCAAATTTTGACACAACGTTTGATTGGAATACGCTCGTCTTTCTGTGTACAAAACTGTTTAATGTAGGTCATATATAATTTTATAATGGGGAAACGTTGTTTAAACAGTCACGAAACGACTATATAGTTTACTAGCTTAAACCCGCGGCTCCGCTCGCGTGTTGGTTGATTATGATAGATAAGCTATCTTTTAGTAGTGTGCTATGAGACTGGTTTTGAAGGAACTGAAAAATATTCCTATCAGGTTGCAGAAATCTATGCACTTACCGTTTATCAGGAGAGTAAGCAGTGTAGATCAAATCACACGTAAAAATGCACTCGTTTCGAAGAATTTAATTACAAAATTCAACAATAATGATTGTAATGATATCACCAGTGATCTCTATATAACCTGGATGTATAACTCTTGTGTCTAAGCATAGAATTGTAGCGTGTCTGCACAATCATATGTTTTGCACACTATTTTGCTTTCTCCACCATAATGTAATTAGTCAAACGAATTTACATCAGTTATTACATAACAAATAATTGCTAGATTACCTCTGGATTTGAAATTTATGTCAATATGCGAAGTAACAGACTATGGTGAGAAGGAATCGAAACATATATCCTTTTCCTTTTCTTGTAATACTTCATAGCATCCATGTTGAAATTAGTCAAGAAACAGAATATGAACATCTTTGGCTGGCACTCTCAGAAATCTGTAGTTCAACATCCAGGTAGTATAGAGATAAATGGATATCACAGATCGATCACTTGATGTAATGTGTGAAACGTCAAATCGATTTTTTAAAGAGATGTATTAAAAGAAATTTCTTTTTTACTGCATTATTTATTTATTCTTATATTTCCTTATTCGTATGCTTACCCTTACAGACAAAGTGCTGAAGACATTGTAGCTCGCATAGACCAAAGATACGGTCTGTGGCATCACGTTTCGCTGTATTTAACCTCCTTGCTATAGAGTCGCAAACGTCATCGGTGGCCTTCAGTCCGATTGTTTTAATAATTTGATTATTTTCAACCACCATATCTTCCACCTCCTTATAGCTATCGGCATGGAACTGCGATGGTGTACAACGGGAGACTTCGGACAACAATTACACACCGACCATTCGTTTGCGTTCTGTAGTTTTCGCTGCAGAGCGAAATATTAACATACACACACACACAAAGAATTTTATATACGCCGATAACTTTCCATTCCAATATACTCCAACATTTTATTATTATCAACCATCAAGCAACAATGCAACCAATAACATTATTTTCAAAGAGTAAATTTAATTTTCAAAGAGTAATTATTGTTCCGCATTTCGCGTTATATTCTTCAAATTACTAAATATCAATCAGATCGCTATAAAACCGTGCCTAAAACCTTCCTCAGGTATAAATTAGTAATTGTGCAAATATTTAAGTCTCTGCGTCTTGTCGTTCGGACAGTGAACAGACATTCACATTAATATATATAGGTAAATAGCTTTCCGATAGCCATAAAACCGTGCCTAAAGCCTTCACCGGGTAGAAATTAGTAACTGCACAAAATTTTAGCTCTTTATGTCTTGTGGTTCAGACGTGATAAACGTACACCAAACAGACATTCACATTTATAGATATAAATATATCATATATTAAAGATATCTGTACATAAAAGCCTTCCTGTATTAGCATGCAAAGATGTGCAAAAACTTCATAGCAATCAGTTAAGAATTTTCGTAAATCAGCGATTTTTCGCAAAGGAACATTTGCATTTCTTCAATATAGATTAGAAATTTTGCACTTTGTTAACTGTATCTTGTGATTTGTACATCGAGCAGGCGGTGAAGGAAAGCAAGGAAAAATTTGGAACAGGGGTGAAAGTTCAGGGTGAAGAAATAAAAACATTGCGTTTTGCTGATGACATTGTAATTCTGTCAGAGACAGCAAAGGACCTGGAAGAACAGTTGAATGGAATGGACAGTGTGTTGGAGAGAGCATATAAAATGAACATTAACAAGAGCAAAACAAAGATAATGGAATACAGTCTTACAAAATCAGGCGATGCTGAAGGAATTAGATTAGGTAATGAAACAATGAAGGTGGTAGATGAGTTTTGTTACTTGGGTAGTAAAATAACATATGACGGTCGCAGTACAGAGGATATAAAATGGAGAACAGGAATGGGAAGAAAAGCATTTTTGAAAAAGAGAAATTTGCTAACATCGAATATTAATTTAAGTGTAAGGAAGTATTTTCTGAAGGTATTTGTGTGGAGTGTTGCATTGTACGGGAGTGAAACATGGACGATAAACAGTGCGGACAGCAAGAGAATAGAGGCTTTTGAAATGTGGTGCTACAGAAAAATGCTGAAGATTAGATGGGTAGATCGGATAACTAATGAAGAGGCACTGAACACAATTGGCGAGAAAAGGAATTTTTGGCATACCTTGACTAAAAGAAGGGATCGATTGGTAGGACACATTCTTAGACATCGGGGAATCGTAAATTTAGCATTGGAGGGAAGTGTTTGGGGTAAAAATCGCAGAGGGGGACCACGAGATGAATACAGTAAGCCGATTCAAATGAATGTGGGTTGGCGTTCTTATGAGGAGATGAAAAGGCTTGCTCCGGATTGAGTAGGGTGGAGAGCTGTATCAAACCAGTCTCCAGACTGAAGACCACAACAACAACAACAACGACAGCATAATAGGTACAAAAGTTAGTCTAAGGCGAGTGTCTTTGCGTTACTCACAGCAGCTTAGCTCGTCCGACCCGTCGCCGCAGTCGTCCTCGAAGTTGCAGACAGCGTCCTCGGGCACGCAGAAGTGGTTGGCGCACTTGAAGTGGGTCACTGGGCACACGAACGACTCTGGAAGGCAAAACGATGAGCGCATGCAGTCGAGGAAAACGTTTATGCCCCCTCCCACCCCATCGCATGTGTCCAATACATCACTCTTAATTAACTGAAAGAAGCAGCCTATCGCTTCCAAAATACTTACTACAAATATTTGCAATGAAGGCAGGAACATAATTATTATTCACTAGATCATCCGGTGAACTTCGTATCACTTACCTCTTAATATAAACCATATTAATTTAAATCATATGTATTTTAGACCCAGTAGGTTTATAAAGTCATTATCAGATAGTCTATCCGGTGAACGTCAAATGTGCAAGTTTACCGCAATCGTACGAATGATATTGATATCCAAAATAAATCAGCTCTTTCAGTTTCCCCCAAATTTTCCTTTTTTTTTTGGCCAACTATTCCAAACTTTTACTTCACTCAAACCGTCCTCTCGCTTTGAAGTCGGATGTGCAAAATTTCATCGCAATCAGATGAATGGTATTGATATGCCATAGAAAAAAAATGTTTCTAATTTTTCTGAATTTTCCAATTTTCAGGGAAACTTTTCCAAATTTTTATTTCATAAGAACGTTTCTCTTGCTTTGAACGTCAAATATGCAAAATTTTATCGCAATCAGACGAATCATATTGATGTCCCATTGAAAAAAGCTCTTTCAATTCTTTCGAATTTTATAATTTTCGGTTAACTTTCCCAAATTTTTAGTTCATAAGAACGTTCATCTTTCGTTGATCGTCAAATGATCAAAATGTTATCACAATCGGATGAAAATTTCTCAAATTATAGTGTTTAGTGCATTTCGAAACTCATTGAAAAAAGATCTTGGTTCAAATTTCGCGACTTTCCCTTTCCACTGACACTTTTTTACTGAAAACTTTTCCAAGACCATAATGAACAAACAAACGAAAAATTATCCCTCTTCGTCGTGCGAATAGTTAGTTACAATCAAAAACGAATTTTAATTTTTTTCAAATTTTCCAGTTTCCCAAACTATTTATTGCATACAAACCTTGTCCTGTCAAGCCGTACTCAACTGATGCTCATACAACCATGTGGCAATTAGAAAAAGAAATCGCTTTCGGTTTTTCCTACTTTCCGGACGACTTTTTTCCAAATTTTTATTTGATGCGAACCTTCCTCTTGCTTTCAACATGAAATGTACACAATTTTATCGCAATTGGACGAACGGTATTGATAGCTAACTGGAAAAAGCTGTTTCAGTTTTTCCAGATTTTCCTCTTTTCCGGACAACTTTTACATTTTTTATGACCGTTTAAACCTTCCCTGGACTTACACGAATATTTCAAGACTAAAATTAGCCAAATCTTTTCAGCCGTTCTCGAGTTTTAGCGAGACTAACGAACAGTAATTCATTTTTATATATATATAGATTTCGTAAAATTCAGACGGACACACACACACACACACACACACACACACACACACACACACACACAGAGAGAGAGAGAGAGAGAGAGAGAGAGAGAGAAGTTAGGATGCATGCATGCGTACAATTACGTATTTCCACACGAGGGCACACACTTTCTATATCTGAAAAATCTTGTTTCCAATAACATTTAATTTCATGGCAATATTATTCTGATCTGCGACAGATTACACGGTTAAACGAACGCAGCGACTCATCTAAAATTCATCACGGGAACGTAGGTAGGATATCCGACATCTAGACGGCCGGGAATGATCTGCCCTTTACCCGGAATTTGTCATTTTGGTCGGTTGCACATTATTAAGCTTAATGAATCATTAGAAACCGCCTCATTTACGAATCTGCCATCCAATCATGACTTTTTAATTACTTACCTGATTACAGAATGTTAAAAAGGCAATTTTTACGCACTCTTTTACGATTATCTGTCGTACGATTGTTTGCGCCGTTCCCGCATTGCTTGATTAATTGCCTTTTGCTTCTCCACCTAAATTTTAAAATAATAATATACTTCCTGGCGGTTATCAAAATTCAATCGCGAAACTGCGTTTCAAATGCCTGCGCGTTCTACTGAAAGTACAAGAAAACTGTTTGGTGTCTGATAGTTTCTACTGTTACGAATTTCGCTGAAAAACAAATACGAATATTTGCTTTATAAAAATATATACTGTAAAAAGTGTACCTGTGAAGGTTTAATGCAAATCTGTAACTGAATCTAATCACTTCTGCGCTGTCATAATATAACTTAGCAGTCATCTAATGCAAGTAAAGTCATTTGAATAGGTAACTATCACCGTCCTTTTTTACATAAAGCTGATAGTTTCAATCACACTTCTGATATTTTCTTCATTGGTCACTCTTCGTCATACAACCGATCTCTTGTAATTGCGTGTAATTATGAAGTTTACTTGCCATCTTGTAATATTAATTATGTACAGTGTTGTCATCATTAATAGTTCAAATTTATCTTGACATAAAGTGAACGATTGCGTAAACATTCCTTCCCGGAATTCTGAAAACAAATTCTGACATTATAATTCGCTTACGCTTGCTCCCATAAAGTTGCACATTCTAATTCAGTTCATCTGTTATTGACCGTCATTTTGCTTTCATAAATTGGCACTTAATTACAGAATTTGGTGTGGGACGTAGCATAGAAATCCTATTAGGAACTTTGGCGGATTATTTAAAACATTGTCGGTCATACTGTGGACGCAACCGGTAACTTGCAGTCAGCTACAAAGAGAGCAGGCAAGAGCAAATCGATCTAATTTCAGACAAAAGGCTGCAACGCGGGGCCTTTCCGTTTCTCACGTTCTGCACTCCTCGTAAACGTTTTAATTTACTAGGTCCCCCGTTCACGTTTACTGCCGCTCTTAAAACAACGCAAGGAAAAATAAAGGCTTTATGTGCCCCAGTGAGCTGCCAAAGCATCATCCGAATTACTTGCTTAGAAAGGCTGAACTACGGTCGGCACCCACTGTTTGATATTAGCATGACCTCATTACAGCACGCGGTTGACTGGCGAAAGCGTTACAATATAAAACTGTAAAAATAGCGATCTTCTTACAAGTCTTTGAACGTGTAAGAACCAGAAAGATAATATGTACAGACGCATACTTGCATCCATTTTTTCTGTCGCTCTAGACGGGAGAGTAACAATGAAAGGGAAAGGGGGTATAAGTACGAGGAATCCTCTTCCACACAGCGTATCGTGGACTGCGGAGTATGGTTGTAGATGTTTTATCGCTGCCATAAACATAAAAAGAGGGTGTTCAAAAAGTCTCGAATACTTTAAAAGATGGTAGCACTCATCGAAGCGACAAAGAGAGTCAAAAAGACATGGGTCCGAAACGCACAAATTCTGAAATGAACACGTATTTATAGGAACAGCTCCGTGACGTTTGGCTGGACAACCATTGAATTGGCACTCGGTAAAGTGTGAATTAAGATGTATTATTCACAGTACTCTATTTACTCCACCTCTATGAACCACAGACATCGCCGAGGTGGGGTGGCTTGCGTGCCTCAACGAAAATAGCCGTACCGTAGGTACAACCAGAACGGAGTGGAGAGGCCAGACAAACGTGTGGTTCCTGAAGAGGGGCAGCAGCCTTTTCAATAGTTACAGGGGCAATAGTCTCGATGATTGACTGAGTTGGCCTTGTAACATCAGCTAATGTGGATTTGCCACACAGTTACTGCGAACGGCTGAAAGCAAGGGGAAACTACAGTCGTTACTATTCCCCAGGATAGGCAGCTCTACTGTATGAACATATGATGATGGCATCCTGTCTAGTAAAATATTCCGGAGGTAAAATAGTCCCCCATTCGGGTCTCCGGTTAGGGACTACTCAGGAGGATGTGATCATCAGGAAAGACAACACTGGCATTCTACGGATCGGAGCGTGAGTGTTAAATCCCTTAATAGGGTAGGAAAGTTAGAGAATTTAAAAAGGAAAATGGGTAGGTTGAAGTTAGATATAGTGGGGATTAGTGACGTTCGGTGGAAAGAGGAACAGGATTTATGGCCAGGCGAGTGCAGGATTATAAATACAAAATCAGTTGGGGGTGTTACAAGAGTAGGTCTGATAATGAATATGAAACTAGGAATGCCGATAAACTACTATGGCATAATCGTAGTCAAGATAGAGACGAAGCCAACATCGACAACAATTGTACAGGTTTTATGCCCACTAGCTCTGCCTATGATGATGAGATCAAAGAAATGTATGAGAAGGTAAAGGAAATTATTGAGAGGAAAACTTAATTGTGATGGGAGATTGGAATTCGGTAGTAGGACAAGGAAGGGAAGAAAAATAGTAGGTGAATATGGACTGGGCAAAACGAATGAAAGAGGAGGTCGCCTGGTAGAATTTTGCACGGAACATAATTTTATCATAACAAACACCTGGTTTAACAATCATGAAAGAACGTTGAATACGTGGAAGAGACCAGGGGACACTGGAAGGTACCAGATAGATTTTATAATGGTAAGGCATCGATTTCGGAACCAGGTTTTAAATTATAACACATACCCACTGACAGATATAGACTCTGTCCATACCTTGGTGGTCATGAACTGTAGGCTGAAACTGAAAAAACTGCGAAAAGGTAGGAAAATAAGGATATGGGACCAGAATAAATTGAGGGAACTTAAAGTTCTTTAGAGTTTGAGAGGGAGCTTTAGGCAACAATTGACAGAAACTGGGGAAATAAAACAGAAGAAGAATGGGTAGCATTGAGAGATGAAATAGTGAAGGCAGCAGAGGACAAAATAGGTAGAAGGGCAAGACCTACACAAAATCCTTGGATATCACAGGACATACTAAATTTAATTGATGAAAGGAGAAAATATAAAAATGAAACATTTAAAATAGAGTACAGACAACAAAGAAATGAGATTGATGGGAAGTGTAAAACACCTAAGAAGGAGTGGCTAGAGAGGAAATACAAGTCTGTAGAAGAATGTATAAATGGGAGAAAAATAGATACCGCCTACAGGAAAATAAATGATACATTTGGAGAGAAGAAAAGCAGCTGTATGAATATGAAGAACTCAGATGGAAAACCAGTTCTCAGCAAAGAAGGGAGAGCTGAAAGGTGGAAAGAGTACATAGAGGGGCTCTACAAAGGAAATGAACGTAGAGACTATATTGTAGGAAGGGAAGAGGATGTAGATGAAGATGAAATAGGAGATACTATACTGAGAGTAGAATTTGACAAAGTACTGAAAGACGTAAGTTGAAACAAGGCCCCTGGAGTGGACGATATTCCCTCGGAACTACTTAAGTCTCTGGGAGAGTCAGACATGACAAAACTATTTCACCTGGTGCGTAAGATGTATGAGACAGGGGAAATACCCTCAGACTTTAAGAAAAATGTAATAATCCCCAGTTCTAAAGAAGCAGGTGCAAAACAGGTGTGAAAATTACAGAACCGTCAGTTTAATAAGTCAGGGTTGCAAAATATATACACGAATTATTTACAGAAGGATGGAAAACCTCGTAGAAGCTGACCTCGGAGAAGATCAGTTTGGGTTCAGGAGAAATGTAGGAACACGGGAGGCAATACTCACTTTACGGCTTATCCCAGCAAAACCGACATATCTAGCTTTTGTAGATTTGGGGAAAGCTTTTGACAATATTGATTAGAGTACACTCTTTCAAATTCTGAAATCATCAGGAGTAAAATGTAGGGAACTGAAGATTATTTACAACTTCTACAAAAACCAGACAGCAGTTATTAGAGTTGAAGGGCATGAAATGGATGCAGAGGTTGGGAAGGGTGTAAGACAGGGTTGTAGCCTTTCCCCAATATTATTCAATTTGTGCATTGAGCAAGCTATAAAGGAAAGCATGGAGAAATTTGGAGAAGGAATTAAAATTCAGGGTTAAGTAATAAAAACATCGCGTTTTGCTGATGACATAGTAATTCTGTCAGAGACAGCAAAGGACCTGGAGGAGCAATTGAACGGAATGGACAGTGTGTTGAAAGGAGTATATAAGATGAACATTAACAAGATCAAAACAAGGGTAATGGAATGCAGTCTTAGAAAATCAGGCGATGCTGAAGGAATTAAATTAGGTAACGAATCAATGAAAGTGGTAAAAGTTTTGTTACTTGGGTAGTGAAATAACATGTGATGGTCGCAGTACAGAGGATATAAAATGCAGAATTGCAATGGAAACAAAAGCGTTTTTGACAAAGAGAAATTTTTTAACATCGAATATTAATTTAAGCATAAGGAAGTCCTTTCAAAATGTTTCAAATGTTTGTGTAGCTTATGGGACTTAACTACGGGGATTTCCAACTGTAGCCATTCCAAGAATGTGCCGTAGTGCTTTTATCTAAACAGTGTTACTCAAGTGAGTGTTTTAGTTTGCAGTCGCTTTTGCCTTGGTAGTTTCACGTTGTCTGGCCACTATCGGAATTTATGCTCGTCTTTCGTGGTCAGTCAACTTCCAATTTCGCTTAGTATTCTTCTCCGCCAAAGGTATTTTACTTTATTTTCAGTTCTCTGCCATTACCTTGTATGCTGTCGCATGTGAAAAAATTAAACAGGGAAGCTGTTTACGTCGCAGTTGCAGAACTGCGCACCATCGAAGTAGTCACCTTGGAAGGCCGATATATCTCGTATTTCACCCAATATTTGTGTCAATCATAGCAGGACAGAACGTGTACTATACTGAAAGATAACCTTAAAGACTTTGTACGCAGTTGTGTCCTGCGATAGCGTTTCAGTGTTAACACGTACTCAGGGGTGCCAACTTGCAATAAGATATAGTACACTACACGGTCTTAATATTATTTTGTTCACCATAGGTGTATAGTATATTTCATGTATGCATCTGTTTTACATTCTCAATTTCCTAGTCTCGCGACGCCCTTGAAAACCTATTTGCCGAAAGAAGAAGCAAGAAATATCCCGACACACAAAGAGATGAAATCTCATCTATCCTCAAGCTCATCACAGAGCATAAATATTTCAATTTCAACAGTAACTTCCATTTACAGTAAGAGGGACTACCCATGGAATCTCTCGTCAGTGGTAAGTTCAAATGTTTGTCAAGTTTAAGGGACTGAACTACGGGGTCATCACTCTATAAACTTACAAACTACTTATGAACTACCTTATACTAATGACGTCACAAATAGCCATGCCAGAGGGGGGATTCGAACCCCCGACGGGGAACGTCCTCGCGCATCGTAGCATAGCGCCTCGATGCGCTCGGATACTCCGCCGCGGCCTCAGTGGAATTCTAGACAACATTTTCTTGGACCATATAGAAAACACAATATTCAATAATGTTGTGATACGAAAAGGATACAAAGTAACGTACTGGTTCAGATATGTGGATGACATAAAGCAGAATATAAGAATTGCACAGTGTCATCAACACAGTACACCCAAAAATACACTTCACTATGGAATAGGAAGGAAAGAAGCAGCTTAATTTCCTAGTCCTCACAATAACTAGATACAACAACATGAATTTTCCATCAACAAAAAACATACTGTGATATAGAACTCCTCCAATCACCCAGTAACCCGTAAACATGCCAGTTTCATACGCATGCTCAACAGGTTAAACGAATCCCATCACCACACACACACAAATTGCAGTTGAAATTGAATGCAGAAGAATACAGGTTAAACGAACCCCATAACCACACACATGAACTAAACATAATCAAAGAAATTGCAGTGGAAATTGAATACAAAACAGACACCAAAGATAAGCTGAACAACAAGATAAAAACGAAAGGCAATACCAAAGGCCACCCACCTAATTGCACAACTGGAGGACCTCAAAACACGAAGGGAGAAAATACAGAAAACACAACAAACCACACCACACCAGAATACATAAACAAATGGTACACGCTAATATACAATAACAAAATAGTACACAAAATTCGATACGTCTTAAAGAAGCAAGGGATTCCGGTCGCTTTCAAAACAAACAACAAATTACAACAAGGACTGAGAACACAAAAACAAAACCTCTAGACAAATACAGTAACGTAGCAATTCACTTGTAACTGCCGTTAGTCGTATTACATTGGACAGACATGCTGTAATTTCCGAACATGGTACACTGAACACATAATAACTCTGAAGAGCGAAAGCACACATTAAACTTTTGATAAATGAGAACCACCATCCCACAACTATCGCAACTGACTTACAAAAAATGAAAAACAGCAACAGACAAAACCACAAATTCACAATAGAGGAAAATTATTGCATTCAAAACGCAATAAAGGAAGGCAAAAACGTAATAAACGAATACACAGCACTCTACAACAAAACTCTTCTCTGTCTTAGATGAACTAACACAGGATACAGGGCGAAATTATCACGCACACATAATTCTCCTTTCTCTCGCTCTTCACACTCCGGATCATAACGCAAACCGTCAAAAGTCGCGCCACAGTTGCTGAAACAATCTCCAGATATACATTTCGCAAGTCTCGACACACGCATAGAACAGCTGCCTTTGGTGGAAGATGCATTTCTGTCACGTAAGAACATCTATCCAATTCCTGCACAGAACCGTATGTTTCCAAAATAAGTGCAGCCTAGTAACGGTAATTTCATAAACTGTAATAATAGCTACAAACAAATCCAAGGTTGAAACTTCCTGGCAGATTAAAATTGTGTGCCTTTCGCTGGCAATCGCTCGACCGACTGAGCTATCCCGACACGACTCACGATGCCGCCTCACAACTTTACTTCCGCTAGTACCTCGCCTCCTACTTTCCGAACTTCACAGAAGCTCTCCTGCGAAACTTGCAAGACTATCACTCCTAAGTCCAAGGTTGTAAAAACACCGAAATAAGATATTTGAAATAGTCACACTTTCTAATAATAGTTACCATTAGTAGTAAAGAAGTAATAGATTAAAACTTGATGCGTGATGGAGCGGATTTCCATGGACGTGTTTATATGCTCATAACTCATGAACTACGCTTGTACTGTGATAATGTTCAAAAGTTTGTAGTCCTATGGGACCAAACTACGTTGGTCATCAGTCCCTAGACTTACAAATTACTTAAACTAAGTCAAACTAACCTAAGGACAACACACACACACACATCATCCCCGAGGGAGGATTCGAACCTCCGACGCGGGAGGGCGCGCGATCCGTAACGTGGGGCTCCAGACTGCTCGGGTACTCCAGCACGGCTGTGATACACTATATGTGTATATACTGTCTGTAAAATTTCCTGCGGCTGCACTTTGCAGATAGAAATTATAAATTGTAACGTCATACCGAATGCCGTAGTTTTAGCCCATGGACATCGAAAAAATAGTAAGCCACAAATAGTTCAATAAAGGTTTGAAATTATGTTTAAAGTTTGTTGTAAGTCGCTAAGTAATCTCGTTCTTATCTACTGTATTCATTAAGCCTCCTCGCATTATGTGGCAGTTTTTGCAACGCCAATTGTTTATGACATATCTACTGAACCAGTGGCTTGCGAGAAAGACAGGCCTCAGCGCACACCTGATGCCACGTAAGCAAGGTAGCTCCGAGCCGGGGCGATCGCTAGCCGATTGGTCGGCCGATGGGGCACACCCCACTGCCTCATAATGGGCAGTTACTAAACTAGCGATCGCTCCGGCTCGGAACTACCTTGCTTACGTGGCATGACGTATGCGCTGGGGCCTGTATTTCCAACACCATCTGAAGAGAAAACCTCCGCGTCGCCGTGCCACGTCACGCAGAGTAGGTTGCGAGAGCGTAGTTCACTGGCTGGCCGATGGGGCACGGCCCACCACATCGCATCGGCCAGCCAGTGAGATACGCGCTCGCGACCTACTCTCCGTGACGTGACACAGCAGAGCGGAGGCCTTCTGTTCAGAAGGTGTTGGTATTTGCCGTTGGCCGCGTCCTGAACCATATGCCGTATGTGGTTCTTACGACGGTAAGGAGTCTGTGTATCAAATTTGGTTGAAATTGATCCAGTGGTTTAGCATGAAATGTACAACATTGTCGCATAATGCAGCAGTTTTTCTCGCATTTCATTCTTTTTTGACGTGAACTGTATTGTACGTGACCCTTACACTTATGGCAACCGTCCTCATGGATTGAAGCTTAGTGTGCAAAATTTCATAAAGACTGGAACGAGACTATAGATTCGTATGCAATGTGCGCACACAAACACCGAAACATTCGGACACACTGCTTTATATATCAAGTTTCACAGTTTTGTAAATACTAAATGTTTGTATAGTCTATGGGACTTAATTACGGGGTCATCAGTCCCTAAACTTACAAACTACTTACGAACTAGGACGGCAAAAATTCCATGCCCGAGGGGGGATTCGAACCCCCGACCGCAGTGGCCGTGCAGACCGTGACTAGAGCGCCTTAGTCCCCTCGGCCACCGCGGCCGGTACAGTTTTGTAACGATGTTATTTCTGCATTCTTGTAGAATAAACAAAAAACTCATGATGACGGGATTTCCGCTTAAACTAGTATGGGAACCTGAACAGACAAGTGTTTTGGATCAAGGGGACTCACAACTGCACATTTGTTCAAAATGTTCAAATGTTTGTTAAGCTTATGGGACTTAACTACGGGGTCATCAGTCCCTAAACTTACAAACTACTTATGAACTACTTACGAACTAGGACGGCACAAATATCCATGCCCGAGGGGGGATTCGAACCCCCGACCTTAGTGGCCGTGCAGACCGTGACTGGAGCGCCTCAGTCCCCTCGTCCACCGCGGCCGGCACAGTTTTGTAACGATGTTATTTCTGCATTCTTGTAGAATAAACAAAAAACTCATGATGGCGGGATTTCCGCTTAAACTAGTATGGGAACCTGAACAGACAAGTGTTTTGGATCAAGGGGACCCACAACTGCACATTTGTAACTCAAACATGGATGAACAGAAAAGTTTCAAATTACAATGAATGGACCAAGCTTCTTCGGTCATCAGTTCGTAGACTTAAAAACAACGTAAACTAAGGACGACACACACATCCATGGTCGATGGAGGTCTAGAAATTTAGGCGGGAGCGGCTGCCCAGTCCGGACCAAGGTACCTGCCGCGGTCGAGTGGCCGAGCGTTCTAAGACGCCTTGCTCCGGAACGCGCGGTTACTCGCCGTCTGATGTTCCACATCTTCATATCTACATCTACATACATACTCCGCAATCCACCGTAAGGTGCGTGGGTGCGTGGCGGAGGGTACACTGTACCACTACTAGGCGTTTCCTTTCGGATTCCACTCCCAAATAGAACGAGGAAAAAAAGAATGCCTATATGCCTCCGTACGAGCCCTAATTTCTCTTGTCTTTGTCATCACTACGTGAAATGTAAGTAGGCGGCAGCAAGATCTTACTACACTTAACTTCAAATTCCGGCCCTCTAAATTTCCTCAACAGAAATCCACAAAAAGAACGTCGTCTTTCTTCCAGCGATCTCCAATTGAGTTGCCGGAGCATTTCCGTGACACTCGCGCATTGGTCTAACCTACCAGTAACAAACCTAGCTCTCGCCTCTGAACTGCTTCTATGTCTTCCTTTAAGCTGATCTGCTGCGGATCCCAAACACTTGAGCAATACTCAAGACGTTGTCGTACAAGTGTTTTATACACGGTCTCCTTTACAGATGAAGTACATCTTCCCAGAATTCTCCCAATAAACCGAAGTCGGCTGTTCGCCTTACTCACAACTGTCTTTTAAATGTTCGTTGCATTTCATATCGCTTTGCAATGTTACGCCTCGATATTTGAACGACGCGACAGCATCAAGAAGCTCACTACTAACGCTGTATTTGAACATTATGGGATTGTTTTTCCTACTCATGCGCATCACCTTACATTTTTCTACCTTGAAAGCTAGGTGCCATTCTTCGCACCAACTAGAAATTTTGTCTAAGTCATCCTGTATGCTATTACAGTCAGTTAAACACGACACCCTCCCATACACCACAGCATTATCAGATCATTTATAAAGATAGAAAATAATAGCGGTCCTATCACACTCCCCTGGAGCACGCCTGACGATTCACTCGTCTCTGATGAACACTCGCCGTCAAGAACAACGTACTGCGTTCTATTACTTAGATAGTCTTCCAGCCAGTCACAAATCTGTGAACCTATTCCATAAGCTCGCATATTCGTTAGCAGTCTGCAGTGTGGCAGTCCTCCCTCGGGCAGGTGTGTGTGTGTTGTCATAACTGTACGTCAGTTTAAGTATTTTGATGACCATAGCAGTTTCTACATCTACATCTACATGGGATACTCTGCAAATCACATTTAAGTGCCTGGCAGAGGGTTCATCGAACCACCGTTATACTATTTTATCTCCCATTCCATTCTCGAATAGCGCGCGGGAAGAATGAACACCTGAATCTCTCCCTTCGGGCTCTGATTTCTCGTATTTTATTCTGATGATCATTTCTACCTATGTAAGTGGGAGTCAACAATATATTTTCGCATTCGGAGGAGAATGCTGGCGATTGTAGTTTCGTAAGCAGCCCACGCCGCAGCGATAAGCGTCGTTGTTGTAATGATTCCCATCCCAGATCCTGTATCATTTCCGTAACGCTGTCTCCCGTGTATCGCTACAATACGAAACGAGCTGCCCTTCTTTGGACTCTTTCGATGTCCACTGTCAAACCCACCTGATAAGGATCCCACACTGGGCGGCAATATTCTATAAAATGACGGATAAGCGTAGTGTACGCAGTTTCTTTAGTAGTTCTATTGCATCTTTTAAGGGTTCTGCCAATAAAACGCAGTCTCCGGTTCGCCTTTCCCACGACATTATCTACGTGTTCTTTCCAATTTAAGTCAGAAGTAATTGTAATTGTATTTTGTGGAGTTTACGGCCTTTACATTTTGGTCCAATAGGTTTACAAACATTTAAACATTTGAACCATATTACTGTGGACCACGCAGCTACTCCCGCGCGGCCATCGACACCCTTGCTTTTACTACTCAATCGCCCGGGGAGTGGGGCCCTTATTTTGGAATAGCGTGCTATAGAGACCTGCGTTATACTTCTGCTAGAAGGCGGCTAGTTGCTTCGTATACTATGCGTAGAATGGGACAATGGTCCCGTCTCTGAACTGCGGAGAAAAGCAATTGGCTGGGGTGTTACATATGCACAGCAGTCGCCGTAATTTTGGCGTGAGAGCGACCGCGGCATGCAAACGTTATTAAATGAGCCATTGTGCAAACGCCAACGGGCCGCCAGCTCGCTTTCTGCTAGTGGATCTGCTGGCCCGACGGCTTAAATTATCCGGCGTTGTTGCACCAGCTTTACTTCCACACCGAAATTAGCGGCAAAAGCGTAATGACACCTCTGCCGAACCGACGACACACTGATACCCCAGGATCACTCACACAATCACATGACCAGCGACAGCCAATGTGACGGGATAAATACCGCTTGCAGAAGAGCACTAAAACATAATTAACAGCGTTAAGCACTCATGCACAACACACGGTTAAATAATTAATGTAGGCAAACAACACATTCCGTGTCTAATTGAATCACAATCAATTTCACGGATTCGCTGTGAATATTGTGTTCATTCGTTCCGCTCATTAAGCTGTACAATTCAACCAGCAATATGGAAATTTATCCCAGGGGTATTCAGCTTAAGGCATAACGTCACAGCCTGTCAGAAACTTTTGCGAAGTCGTGTCACATCATTAGTGCCCTCTCCTTGATGCCTATAGAGCGATATCCGTGCCTCACAGTGTTCTCGATCTACAACTAGATGCAAAAGATGTATTGTCTCTACGAATTCACTTCATTTTCTTTTATTTATTTATTTACTTTTTGCAAGGTTGATAATACTTGTCTTTCAAGGCTAAGGGATGGGAGGCGAATCACTTAAATAAATCGCACTGGCGTATTTTAAGGCCCTCTTTACGTTTTCCTGTTGTTTTATGATTTTTTGTAAACATGTCGGACAAAGATAATAGAAACGCAAGTAATAATAAGTTATGGACGATTTATTATTTACGATTACGTCTCTAATATTGTATTAACATCTATGCATTCAAAGCGTAATATTCTCTCTGACCGTATTTTAACAAACAACCAAGATTATTTGATATTTGAGTTGAGCTTTGACAAACATACTACTTTTGGAACTTTTATCCTTTAACTATTATTTTAATATCTCTTCCATATTTTCATTATCTTTTACCGTTAAAATTGTCATCTGTCTTGCCGTGGAAATTTGTTCTCTTTTTCAAGTTTCTTTATTCTCCCAGCACTGGTTTACGTAAAATCACGTGGCAGTGTGAAATCGCCACTATTTTTTGCAAATATCTCTGAAATGGTGCGAGTCATGGAAATAACACGACAGATCAAAGTTGTAGAGAATTGTTTCCTGTACAAATTCGTTTATTCAGTTTTCAGATCAGATAAATAATAAAGCCGTTATTTTCATTTAAATTTCGAGCTGTGAAAAGGCGATCGGAGTGTTACTACCGTAACCTAAAGTGAGCCAAAAAGACCTTGAAATGTTCACGCGCCCCTGTGGTACAACTGGTCCGTAAAAACCAAAGATATCTTTATAATAAACAAATGTCAGGGGGACGTGAAAGGAGCCTTGCAGCACAATGTTGTTTTAGCATCAAATTTAGCTTCCCCTGGGCAACGGTTTTTTCTTGCTGACCAATCCTTTCAAATCCAGATACAACAAGGCAAAGCTAGTCAACTAGTCAATAAAGTACCTTTTCATGTTCCAATCGACTGTTATCTCTGTGAATATCGTGGGCTTATCTCTATGCAGAGAGGAATTCATAAACGGCGTATCTAAGAAAAATAGCTCTGGTGTCCTTTGTATCCAAGAAACTCACAGAGATAGTAACCTTAATCGCCCAAAACTCAAAGGTATATTTTGTGGCTGAGAGGCCTCATCGTCAGTGCTGTTTTTGTGAAGTCTACAATTATGATATTACCGACCAGCATATTAGACGTAAATGATGTAGAGATCGTCAGAGTTGAACTTAACTGTACCATTACGTCTGTACACAAACGGCCACTAAGTGACTTCAACGCCGAAGCAATTAATAAACATAATATTGCTAAAGTAAATTTTGTAATTGGCGACTTCAATAGCCATAGCACTAGATGGGGATACCCTCAAGATGACGAGAACGGGTTGGCATTTTTCAGCTGGGCACAGTCGAAAAAGCTAACTTTAATTCACGACTATAAGCTCCCACCCTCTATTAATAGTGGCAAATGGCAAAGGGGATATACGTCTGTCTAATTTTTGTGACAGAATCTGTAAGCAATGTATAACAACAGTATGCCCACTTGACCCCAAAAACACAATCCGAATATTTCAGCGGATAACATTGCCACTCAGTTACTAAAACATGGAAAATCTGATAACAGATCTGAAAAACTAAGAATATGAGCAATACCACGGAGGATAAAACAAACTCTGTCACAGCCCATCTCAGCAGACGAGCTTAACGAAGCCATTGCAAAATGTAAGAAAGGGAAGGCTGTCAGTCTAGATGGTATTCTAGTAGAACATTTTGGCTCACAGACCAAACAGTGGATGCTAAATATGTTTAAGAAATGCATGGAGGACCCCAAGATTCCAAGTGTATGGAGAAAATGTAAAGTCAAGGCAGTCTTCATATCTGGAAAGGTCATCAACGATCCTTGACGCTATCGACCTATATCACTTCTCTGCCACATTTATAAGATTTTTGAAAGAATATTACAAACTCGCCTCTCATATGTGATAAAGCCCAATCTCATACCACAACAAGAGGGTTTCCGTCATGAAAGAAACTGCACTTCACAAATACTAGGCCTAACACAGTTAATTGAGTCCCCTAGGGGACTCACGGTTATTCCGTTTAGTAAGTGCGTGGCGAGAACGGGGCCCCGAGCTAATGCAGTCTTTCTTCCTTCTTTCCTCCCTGGACTGGATTTCCTTTCCCTTCCCCTCCTTTCCTATCCTCCCTTCTTCCTCTTCCCACCCGGGGACCGATAATCTTAGCAATTTGATTCCCCTATCTCAACCAACCAACAGTTTATTGAGGATGAGATTCAGAATAATAAGGTCACCGGAGCTCGTTTATTGATTTGACTGTCACCTACGACCCTGTTAACACGCGACAACTAATTGAAAAACTGTGCGAGATCACTAAAGATCCAAAATTTACTGATATCATTAGAAGTCTACACAAGAATCATGGATTCTGTGTAGAGGGAAAACGTAGCCGATGGCGGAACCTTACGAATGACTTACTCCAGGAATGTGTATTTGCTCCATCCCTTTTCAATGTGTACACAAACGACCAGAAATTTCCTGTCAACACCAGCAGTTACATATATGCTGACGATTGGGTCATAGCTGATCAGGGACCGCCGTTTGAGGATGTGGAGACAAGGCTGAATGAGACACTGTTGGCGCTTGACTCATATTATTGCCGTAATCAACTAAAACCCAACCTAATGAAAATCCAGGTAAGTGCATTCCATTTGCGTCAACTGCAAGGGAGGTGGTGTTGACTTGGAACCCTGCAAAAACCCTAAATAATCGGGCGTTACTGTAGACCAAGCTTTGACAATTAAATAGCATTACCTTAACACCAAAGTTAAGGTGTGCGGTCGCAACAACACTGTGCGACGAGTGACGGGTTCGACCTGGGGCGCTAGCCCAGTTTGGTATATATAAGTACATGGAGCCAGTACATGAAACTATCAAAGCATCCACTACCTCTATTCACACCATTTCATCCAGAAGATTGGGGCTCATACTACAGAAGTCTGCAGCTCATACCTGAAATCGTGGTTTCAACAGTTTTGAAGATCTTTGTAGATGATGTCTTCCAATCTCGAAACACTAACATATTTGTGGCGTATGTCATGACTGTTACCAGCATAGCAGGCGTTATGTTGGCAATTTCTTCATGGTTGTTGACGTTAAAATCTTGCAGTGTCCGTTTATTCACATAAACACGGGATTTCAAGAAACGCCATATATATATATAAATAAAAAAAGAAAAAGAAAATCACAAGGGTTGAAATCGGGAGAGAGGGGCAACCACTCCCAGGCGCCCCTAATTGAGATGAGGCATTCTCAGAAAGTTCGTGCACAATCGCCATCTTGTAAGGATGGAAATGAAGATCTGTGTCAAGAATTCTCCTCAAAGAACGATCGGAGAGTCCGAGGGCAAATGCACTGCTTCAATGTTCTCAGTGATCTAATGCGTCGAGAGACTCCAATTTGTCCTCTTGCAGTTTGACTCACGTAAAAATTTCGCAGTGACTCACGTAAAAATTGATTTCCGGTTCGGGAAAAAGGTCAAGGAACCTAAATTAAAGTGACTCCTAAAGGTGCGATCACAGAACAACCGCTCGAAAAGTAGGCCTGATCGGCAAACGCACGCTTCTCACGGTTCCAACGCATGATGACTGAACTGCGTCGCAACAACTCCTTATATTCACGCCACTCTAACAAGAACACTAGTGCTCCTCTACTACATCATCCGACTGAAGCCAACACTATCTGCACTCCGTTCACCGAAAGGAGAGAAGTAATGAAACACATTGAGGCGCGTGACCAGGAGTGGACAAAACAGGGTCGCTCGCTGAATTTCGCCGCAACCGTTTCAGGTGTAAGGTCATTGTGTGATTTGTTACATAGCAGTGCTATTAGAATCCAAACATTTAAAATTCATTTCTTTTAATACCTTGTAAAAAGTGATTTTCTCCGAAAATTACCCAAATCTGCATCTTCGCTTACCACAAGAAACACTTTGTCATGAGTTGGAAATGTCTTAATAAAAACTTTTCGTCGTATCGCATTTCAGTCAAAGTCATCAAGTGGTTCTGAAAGGTATGTCGTAATTCGTTTGTCTTTTTTTTCCTTGGTGGCTTCAAAAAGTGCTTGCCTTTTTACTGACTGTTGTCACAATATTAGTCATTGACTGTTCTGGACCCAACAGCTGCGTGTTCAACACACTAGGAACCATGTATTTCTCTAAAGAACTTTAGTACTTCTTTTTTGAACACTTCTTGGGTGGACTCAAATTGAAGGATGACATAATGAGGTTACTCTTACGTGACACCAATGAGAGAGTAAAAGAGACACACAGAGTATGAACGATGAATGTTATTGTCAACACTAATACTTACGTTACTATTCAGCAACTGATCCTTTAAGATGAAGTTGACAGTCATCACCTATTTTCACTGCTATAGAACAGCACACACAACGACCTTAAACCTGAAACGGATGCAGCGAAATTGAGCGAGTGTGTCTGTTTTGTCCACCCCTGATCACAAGCCTCAGTGTGTTTACAGTAGAGGTCTGCACCTCGCTCGAATCGTGTGATACATGTCGTTCTTTGTCAGTCCGGTACTGCAGCTTGCGGCAAGGCGTGTGGCTGCGCTCGACTTCCTGCACGCTCGTTCGAGCGGGACACGCTCGACCGGCCCGACCGTCCACACTGCACACTGCCCGCTCGCCACTCGGTCGCCCACCGCAGCGCCACTCGAGTCCATAGTGAGTGTCGGGAGCAAACTACACGCTTGAGAATACATCCTGACCGCGAAATTTGGAATTGTTTCCTTTCCCGGGTGCTTCGAAAGCGTTTCTCTCGATTCATTTGAACTAGCCATTCAGTTTCGTATTTTGTCCTTTACCATACAGTTTATTATACGTGATTAATATAAAGTTTCTCTGCTAAGATCATTTACTAAATGAGTTACCCATGATATTTCTTTCTTTCTTGTTCCCTTTTAGTGGACTGTTAAGTGTCTGTTTAATGGTAGGTGTTACTTGTCGTCTTAACGAGGAAATGATTGTATTTTATATGCATTCCTCTTATCGCTCTCAAGTACTGGAATGCTTTGTCCGTATTTTATATTGATATTAAATACACGATATTGATGTACACCCATTAGGTTAGGTTTGTGTATCTCTCTCTGTTGCACGCCGTTAATATAAATATTCCCGTAGCATTTTGGCATTGTGCGTGCTTGCTGCGCCTCTACCATTTCCGAGTGAGCCCTTAACGGGAATTTTTCCAATTGCAACATTCATATATCCCCACTGCCACTATCGTCTTTCTTATCTACATAATAAAGAACGCATGCAAGCTTTTATACAATATATAGGATCCGCGCTTTCTTCCGTCGTCAGGTTCATATGCCGGTCTAATGCTCATATATCCTGCACCTGTTTTAAATCCTCTTATTCCAATTGTTTACTGTTCACAGTTGTATGAATTTATGGTGCTCCTGTTGTTTCAGTGATATCTGTGTTATATTTATTTAGTTCCGTCTGAAGAATGTCACCCACGTGCACCGGCAAAAAGAATGAACTGCTTGTCTTCGGAATGGCTGGACTGTGAAATGCGCGAGGCGCAATCCACCAACGAGGTGGACCTTTATTTAGCACGAATTGATGGTGATGACGAGTCAATGATATTTTAACAATACATTGCAGTTACAATGCCAGCAACGAATAGTTTGGGGACAATGTTGTTACTTTTCGATGTATACTTTGTTGTACGGCTACGTTCACTTTTGTACATTGCAATCAAAAAGTTGTTCTTTCCGTAGTTTCTCTCTGGATCCTTTACATTACTTCCAAATGTTGTAGTTAGTGAAAACAACCTGTTTGTCTCGTTTGCGGTATAATAATATTGCAGTTAGATGCTACTATGCAGGAATACATGTCTACAGCATAACTGATTTTAGTTCCTTTAGTTATAATCGAAGTTGAATCTATGAAATTTGTCTTTTATCAAAAGATACTTTCATACCAAAAATCATTCAAATCGCTTCATTAATCTCTGAGTTCTCTCCATTTTTTCTATTTTAGCTCCAATTTTGGAGGGACCGTTTCACCCCTTAAATATGTTTTTCAGCCGCTAAAAAAATTACATGTCCCATAGTTTTTCATCTATTATAAAATATGCAAATTTAATAAAAATCGGAGAGTGACTTTGGTAGGTCTCCTTGTGAGTACAGCGGCAGCGCCACGCTGTGCGGCCTCTGCCCGCCCCGCCCCCCGTAGCCTCGTTCGAGTGTCAACACGCTCGCTCCGAGCGAACACACTCGCGCGCCACCGACGAGCGTTGCGCACTCGACCGAGTACGAGCGAGCGAAACCGGCGATTTGCAGACCTCTAGTTTACAGCACGTCTCTCATCTCGGGGAACAGAGTAGAGATGGTGTTGCTGAAGCGCGCACGCATTAAAAAAAAGGAAGTGATGCTGCTGCACCCTGTACTACATCCCGTACAAAACTTCTGTCGATAAACGTTCTGTTTGGATTTGTCTGAAATACATTGTTTGCTCTCTTAGAACAAAAACAAATCTGTAGCAGTCACGCACCTTTACATTTCTTTTTAATTTTTTGTGATAGCAATAAGTTACACCATTCACAAGCTGCGTGAGCGGCTGACCTCGAAGTGCTAATGGTAAGTATCGATTTTTTAAAAGTAAACCAAAAGTATAAGGAATCTTATGCTGAGCTGTTAATTCCTGTATGTACTTGATAAATAAGTTTCTGTACAGGCAATGAAATTAGCAAACATTTCTTTCAAGGCAATGTTAAGCATAACAACAACTATTGAAATGCGGGATGCTGCTGTGCACAATTTTAAGAAGACAGCAAAATTTTGAAAGTAATGTCCAGTGCGTAAGACATCGACCTCAATTCAGGGAAAAGTAAGACTGACTCCCTCATTAAGTTAGTGTTTTTCATCTGACTTGGGAAAAACTGACCAACTAGCGGCAAAGGCTAAACAGTAAATTCCAGTCTTAGACTTAACGTAGAATCTTTACCTCCAAATCTCGCTACAACAACAGAAAGCGGTTTCAGGGTGGCCAGATTCTTGATAAACAAGCGTGAATCGGCTGTGTGTTTGTACAAAAACATACTGTGTAGTTATGTAAGCAAATATGGCGGACGTTCGTAAAAGGAAAATCGTGTCGGACCGAGTACTCCGGAGGCGCGCTAACACAGAAGCGGCAGTTGAACCGTTGCACAGAGCAACCGCGAAAGTTTTCTCTAACGTAGCGATCAAGAACGAATTAATTAGAATTCTTGTTAATACTGGTTCACCTTCAGGAAACTTATGCTCAGATTTGTACTCTATCTCTTCATCCCACATGTACAACGACATGGGATGGAGAAAATAATACGAACAGCTGACATGGTCGCAATAATTATTTATTAACGAGGACATGGCCCACCATTCACTTTGAGAACTTTCCAATGAAATGTTATACAATCTTGTGCCAAACCTAAAGCAAATACTTCAACGATGCAGGAGTTGTAAATTTGGTCCACACACTCTGCTGTTAAACTCCCCATAACAGTTCAATTATGTTCAGACATGGCATTTATGATGTCTAGGGGAAATGTTTCTTTCTGGTTCTCTGCATGGGGAATTATCATTTCTGTGTACGGCAGTGTTGGTTAGCAATTTGTTAGTTATAGTAAGCAGTTTTCTGTCGAGGGTGATGAGATACGAGGTACGTCCGCAAAGTAAGTTCCGTTTGGATATATAAAAGAAACGTGTACAGATACAGAAAAAATATTTATTGTACAAAAATATACAGATATTAAACTACTTTTCTAAATAGCTTCTGAAATTTTGTAGGCATTTGTCACAGCGTGGCACAAGTTTTTGTATGCCTTCTTCGTAGGAGGTTGCCACCTGTCTATTCAACCATGTAGTAACATGTTCTTTCAGCTCGTCATCATCGTTCAAGTGTTGACCACGCCGGCCGCGGTGGCCGAGGTGACTGAGGCGCTCCAGTCACGGTCAGCACGGCCACTACGGTCGGGGGTTCGAATCCCCCCTCGGGCATGGATATTTGTGCCGTCCTAGTTCGTAAGTAGTTCATAAGTAGTTTGTAAGTTTAGGAACTGCTGACCAATTAGTTAAGTCCCATAAGCTTAACAAACATTTGAACATTTTTTGTTGACCACCATGGACAGGTTTTATGTGTAAGAAGAAAGTCGCTAGGAGCGAGGCTGAACGGAGGATGATCAAACACGTCCCAGTGAAATTCCCATAAGAGTTGTTTGGTGACATTCCCCTTGTGAGGTCGGGCGGTAACGTGAAGGGAAAAAGAAAACTTTCATGTCTTCTTACACCTAAAATCCTTGGTGGTCAATACTTGTACCACGCTATGACAAGTGCCTACAAAATTTCGGAAGTTGTTGAACAGTTGTAGATTTTTATACAATTTTATACAATTTTTCTGTATCTGTACACGTTAGATTGATATAACCAAACGGAACTTACTTTGTGGACATGCCTCGTAGTTTTTCAGATTTCTTAGGTCAATAATAGTAATGGTAGAAACAGTTGAAAACCATGATATAGCTGCCCATTCCTGATGGAACCTCTCTCATGCTTGGCTGTAGGAAGTGGGCATGCCGGGTGGAGTGACCTTACTGCGGAGCCCATGGGTGGCCGGCCGCGGTGGCCGAGGTGACTGAGGCGCTCCAGTCACGGTCAGCACGGCCACTACGGTCGGAGGTTCGAATCCCCCCTGGGGCATGGATATTTGTGCCGTCCTAGTTCGTAAGTAGTTCATAAGTAGTTTGTAAGTTTAGGGACTGATGACCCCGTAGTTAAGTCCCATAAGCTTAACAAACATTTGAACATTTGAGCCCATGGGTGCATCCCGTCGGAGGTTCGAGTGCTCCATCCTGTATATGTATGTGCGTGAGTTTTTGTCCATAGCATAAAATAGTGTACGTTAGTTTAAGTAGTTTGTAAGCCTAGGGACTGAAAACCACAGCAAATAAGTCCCTTAGATTTACAAATATATTTTGAAGTAGGCGTGCCATATATGAGGGTTGGAACTTAAATAGTGGCAACACTGCTGTGGAGACATATGCAATGGAATCTACTATTGTCGCTGATAGCACACATTGTTGACATACCTACCTTACCTCCTACGTCACCAGCGTGCGTACAATCGATGGAAACACAGTCATTTGTGAGCGAACGGTCGAACGTAAAAAAAAGTAACACGAACAACGGTGTTGGATCAAGATTGAATATTCCAGAGGTCATACTGTACGACAGTGTCATGAAGGTCTTCAGACGCACTTGGATCACTATGAGCGTGAAGGAGAGGCTTTTTTTTTACGCCGGATCGTAACACTGGATGAAACATGGTCACCGCGAAAGTCTAAAGTGCGTCAGAGCCCCAGTATGGTAAAAGTTATGGTGATTCTCGTGTACGACTGTGATGGTGTTATTCTAACACATTACATTCCTACACGGCAGATCGTCAATGCACAGTATTACTGTTCGTTTTTGAAGCATCACCTGCGACAAGCTGTGAGAAAGAATCGGCAACACTTTCTGCGCAACCCACCCATCATTTTGCACGACAATGCGCCGGCGCATACAGCGCAAGCTGTGGCTGCTCTGTTCGGTCGATGGTATTGGGAATTACTGTACCATCCACCATAATCCAGAGACGTGAGTCCCTGTGACTTTAATTTGAAAGAACCGTGGCATTCGCTTCAGAACTGTTCCAGAGATTCGACAGGCAGTAGACCACTCTATTCGTACCATCAACAGAACAGGCTCTGCTGGCAACGAGTTCTACACAACGCTGGTGACAACTTTGAAGGGCAGTAACAGATGCAAACATGTAACGTTTTTGTATCGATTATGAATAAATACTTTTCACTATTTAAGTTACAATCCTCGTAGGCTTCTTTTGGAGTTATATGCAGTAAGCAATCTAAGCTATGGATCCTAGGACCATACTGTGTCATGGCACCACTTTCTTTGTAGCTTGTTGTAGTTTTCCGATATTAAGAATGTAGCAACTGCAGCCCTTTCATGATTGTTAAGCTCAACTGTTTTTCATTTATTTATTTATTATTGAAGCAGTGTTACTCAAGTAAATGTTGAGATTTAAAATCGCTTTTACCGCAGTTTTTTGTGTGTTGCCTGGTCACAATAGTTTTTAATGCTCGTCGGTCGTTCTCAATTTCGGCTTTTGCCCCATACCCCTCTTCGTTAATGATGTTTGATCGTGTTTTGTTTACTCTATTACTATTGTGGACATTGTCGCTAGTGCAGCATTAAACAGTGCAGTAGTTGCCACACACGTCTGAGAGATCACGCATTACTCCAATCACTTGCGTTGACCGTTCCAAAACAAAACGTAATATACTGCAAGGTAACTTTCAAGACTTGAAGCGTCAATTTTTCAATGCGGTCGCTTCTCAGTGTTAACACTGCCATCTTGCAACAATATATATTACACGGTGTTCATATTAATCTGTTCCTCTCTCAACCACCGCCCCCGATCCCTGTACATGATCATACAGCAACCATCATACTGTTGATAGACGAGGGTATTTCGCAATGTATCTAGTCACTTGCTTACCTGTTCCTCTCCAAAATAGGGCGATGGAAAACGACTGTGTATATGCCTTTTTAAAGAGTTCTAATTTATGTTTTTTTTTATTGAGCCTTGCGCGAAATGAACTACATTATTTTAGCAGAAAGCTCCATTCGAGAAGAATGTATGTTCCCTCGAGGGAAACCTATTTAAGTTCCCGAAGCAGATCCGTAATGCTTGCGTGCTGATCGATCCTATCAGTAACACCTTTGGATTACTTCTCTCTTCCTTTAATCCGACATGGTGCGGGTCCCAAACACAGTCGAACTGGTTTAGATTCTTCAAAATGAAATGCCAAGATCGGAAATTAATAATTTATTGAACAACGACCAGTTTCGGTGAACTGTGTCATCATCACCTGGTCATATATATGTTACAGCACTTAGTAACTATATAAAAATACACAAGTTAAAACAAGTCAGCTTACCGCTTTAACTTGTGTATTTTTATATAATGACTAAGTGCTATGATGTACTAATTATTTTATATCAATTTTTTAAATAAGATGACCAGCTTGTAATATATGATGGTGACACAGTTCACCGAAGCCGGTCGTCATTCAATAAATTATTAATGTGCGATCTTGGCATTTCATTTTGAAGAATTTAAACCAGTTCCAGTGTGTTTGGGATCCGCACCATGTCGGATTAAAGGAAGAGAGAAGTAACCCAAAGGTGTTACTGATAGGTTCGATCAGCACGAAAATGTTTCAAATGTTTGTAAAACTTATGGGACTCAACTACTGGGTCATCAGTCCCTAAGCTTACAAACTACTTATGAACTAGCTAAGACTAAGGACGGCACAAATATCCATGCCCGAGGGGGGATACGAACCCCCGACCGTAGTGGCCGTGCAGACCGTGACTGAAGCGCCTCAGTCCCCTCGGCCACCGCGGCCGGCCCGATCAGCACGCAAGCATTGCCTCCAAAACAGGCAATGTCAGGTAATGTTAACACTCGAACTGCACTAAAAAATGGGCCACCCTACTGTTGTTTCTGGTAAACCTTCCAGGTAGTATGGCCGTGGTCTATGAAACTCATTCCTTACGTTTCATCCAAAAGGCGCTCCTCTTCCTCTGAGTCTTGCCAACTGACGGATCGGATGTTTGACAGCAACATATTAGCGTACAAAAGGGGGCGTGGTTGAAGACAATCGTGATGAGAAGACATAATCCTTGTCAGAGATAAAAACTTCACAATCGACTGTCGCCTAATCAAAGATAAAAACTGCTTAGCGATTTTTCAGCGCTACTGTCTCTAAGTTTCGTTGTCTTTTCTTTCCTATTAAAATTATCCTTCATATATTTGAATGACTTCACTATATAATCGTGGATAATAAGTCTTCGTCGTTGTTAAACTTTTGTTTCAGAAAGTTTAACTTCATCATATCCTGATTGAAGAGAATGCTTAGCATCCGCAGATTTATCTATTGTTCCTAGTCGACAAAGACTTTTACGTTCTTATAGTCGTGAAGTGACATTTCTTTTTGTGGTTCCAATATAAACTTTTCCACAGTACTTTATAAAAGCCACACACCGATAGAGGAGAGCCTTTATCCTTTACATATAGGAGATCTTCAGAAGGATTATTTCTGCTCATCACGTGTGATGATATATATTTTGGTCTCTGACGTCCGACCCGTCAATTGGCAAGACTCTGCGGAAGAGGAGCTCCTCTGGGGATGTTCAACGCAGTCTTGGACGAAACGTAAGGAACAGAAGCGTTTCATAGACCATGGCCATACTACCCGGAAGGTTTATCAGCAACAATATCCGGTTGTGAAAGCCTACATTCTATTATGACCTTACTGTTCCAAACGAGGTCTCTTATACAGATGAACCACGCCCTCTATGAAGTCTCCTATTCTACTTCCCTTCAACAGTCATTATGTGCCCCATCAATACACCTTTCCAGGATTATGGCTAGACATTTAATCGACGCGAATGTGCTACGCAGCATAGTAGTCTTGTATTTATTTACCATCCGCATTAATTTACATTCTGCATTTACAGCTAGCTGCCATCCATCACCCCCAACTAAAAATTTCGTGTAATTCATTTTCTCAGTTTCTAAAAGTGCAGTAGACATTAGCGCGCTTGTAGACATAACACCTGATGGTCATGGACCCATGATATCTAGAAAAAATATTTCGTAACTCCTGTTACAACATAATGATTTTATTGATTGACCGCAGTTTCTGGTATAAGGTTATTTTTGCGCGTACCAAAAGCTTATCAAATTTGTTCACATAGAAACGGAATTCATCTAAACTTATGACCCTATGAAGTAACAACAATCAAAATGAAGATGAGAAAGCGGTTGTAGAGCTAATTAAGAACCCGAATACAGCTGATGCAGCACGGATGTATTTTCAATTAATTTACAAAAAATAATAATACTATTTTCAGGATAACTTTTGCACAATTTTTTAAAATTTCTGAAATAATATGTTTTATTTATCGTACATTGTAAACTTCCTCGGCCGGCGTAGTGTTCAGGTAAAACTTCCGGGCTGATAGGCCGTGGTCCAGGTATAAAACTTCCTCCCGATGTTTCGTCTCCCGTAATTGGAGATGAAACGTCGGGAGGAAGTTTTATACCTGGATCACGGCCTATCAGCCCGGAAGTTTTACCTGAAGATGTTTTATTTACTTCGAAGGATTATTAACTCATAAGAAATAAAGCGGAAGCTATGTTATCTATATACATAAAACGAATAGCTGTGTATTAGCCTCGCCAAAACTCAGAAATTGCTTGGCGAATTTGAATACAACCTCTGTTCGGTGAACAGTTCTGTACATAAATGTAGATGAACTATGAACTACATTCTTACTGTCATTCCAAATAGTCACCTCCCATATCTATGAGCTACTGAGCTCTGCAATAGAAGTCCTGGAAAATTTGCACGAACCCTTCTGTGGAATGGTGTTCAAAAGCCTTGTCACGTTTCGTTGGATATCAGAAGTATCGTCAAATAACTTTCCCTTCAAAGCGAGTTTCAGTCGACGGACTAGAAAGAAGAGTGGAGGATCGAGACCGGGAGAGTATGGTGAACGTTGAAGTTGCACCACTCTCTCTCTCTCTCTCTCTCTTTTTTTTTTTTTTTTTTGCCAGGAACTGTTTGACGATATGGCTGTGTGTGAGCGAGCACATTTCATGAAACAGACCAAAATTTCAACTTACGTAGCACCGTTCAACGTCGTTACCTCAGGTAGAGATTCCTTGTGGATAATACCATGTGTAAAATGGTGATAAGCATAGTATTAATGCGTGACTTTTCGGATGTGACCTTTTCTTGGACGAGGTGATGTCGGAGTTTGGCTTTCCAGATTTTGAACACACCAGATGTATTTCGCAGCATTGGCCGTTAATGTTTTATTTAAAGAAAAACCACAGATCGATTTCAATTACCTAGTGATCATCTTCAGTGTCCTTCAAACAAGCATATGAATGCCCTGAATGTAAATGCAACGGTAAACATAAAATTTCACTGTCCAAATTTTGCTGTTTTGTATCAGGGCCGCATCGGAGACACCAGGTTTCATTCTTAGTGACAATACGGTTCAAAATATAGGTCGCCGTTCGTCCGCTAAGGGGACTGCCAGATACTCTTTCCCAACTTCTTTGAAAACGGGTGAACCAGTCGTGTGCCGGCCGCGGTGGCCGAGGGGACTGAGGCGCTTCAGTCATGGTCTGCACGGCCACTACGGTCGGGGGTTCGAATCCCCCCTCGGGCATGGATATTTGTGCCGTCTTTAGTCTAAGCTAGTTCTTAAGTAGTTTGTAAGCTTAGGGACTGATAACCCCGTAGTTAAGTCCCATAAGTTCTACAAACATTTGGACATTTTTGAACCACTCGTGCACACAAATCATGGACAGTGCTTAATCCCCATAAAGACGTACCGGCTCCGCATGCGTTTCATTAGGTATCTTGTAAAGCTTCAAACAAAACTGTAAAATCATACTTTGCTCCAGTTATCAGTTCAGAGCCAACGTACTAAACAAGCTCTTGGTTCATTAGGTCTAACGCTGAACACACAATGCTGAAATGAACTACGGTGGGGGGCTGGTTGTCAACAATGCTCGCTACTCAAGTGCAGCATCGTGATGCGCTTGTTTTGCCCGATCGACCGTTCTTTCATTCACCGAACTTTGTCAGCGGCTGTAATTTTGTTTTGTTCACTTTAATTCAGGAGTACTTTGGAAATAAAAAAGAATAGGAAAACACAAGGGAACAGCTGAAAAATTGAAAAATCTCAATGTTCGGCACCTATTATCCCCTCGAAAATCAACCCATCATATACATCTGTTGGGTGATGAAGCCGTAGGAAGAAAAATGGGCACACTACTACTCCTTTGATGCATCATAATATTAATAAGAGGCCACGGAAAATGGAGTATCAGTATTAAAATCTTATTTTATTTTTCTTATATACGAGGGAGCATAATGAACGACAGTTTTGGGTGTAAGGTTATTTTTTCGAGTATCAACGGATTATCAAATTTGTTTAATAGAACAGGTATTCAACTAAACTTACGGCCCTATGAAATAACAAATGCCCACCTGAAGATGAGAAACCGGTTGTAGAGATAATAAAGCACCTGAATACATCTGATGCGGCAAGGATGTGTTTTCAATTAATTTACAAATAATAATAATAATATTTTCAAGATAATTTTACACAATTTTTAATTTTTTTTGAAATAATGCGTTTTATCTACTTGGAAGGATTATTACGTAATAAGAAATAACACGGAAGCTATGTTATCTATATATATAACATGAATAACTGTGCATTGGTCTCGCGAAACCTCGGAACTTGGCAGATCTAAATACAACCTCTGAAAATAAAGTTCGGTACATAGTCCTGTAGCATTAACTTAGATGAAGTATGGTCTACAGTTACCTTACTGTCATTCGTAATTGTCACCTTCCATAACTATGCTCCGCGGAGCTCTGTAATACGTATCCTGGAAAGTTTGCACGAACCCTTCTTTCGGATGGTGTTCAAAAGCCTCGTCCCGTTTCGATTTATGTCAGGTTCATCATCTACTCTCTTTCCTTTCAAAGCGAGTTTGAGAGGAGAGACTAGGAAGAAATCTGGAGGATTGAGATGCGGCGACTATGGTGGTTGATCACCACTTTCTTTTTTGCTAGGAACTGTCTGTGAGCGAGCTTCGTCATGAACAAAAAACCAGGAACCTTCTTGTGCGTACTGTGATCATACCCTGCGTATACGTTGCATGAAACAGGTCAAAACTTCAACTTACCTTGTAGCGTTCAACGTCGTTCCCTCAGGTAGAAACTCCTTCTGGACAATGCCTTATTGAAAATGGCGATGAGCATAATTTTGATGCGTAATTTTTCGGATGTGACCTTTTTCTGACGAGATAAATTCCATGTTGCTGTTTCGTGTCAGAGCTGCACCGGAGACACCAGGTTTCATCCTCAGTGACAATACGGTTCAAAACATTGATTGTCACTTCCGCCGTTTCGACGAAATCCTACGAAGACTCCACACGAGCATATCTTTGACCGACAGTCATGTGATGTGGCATAAGACTACTTCAGGGTAAGGATTTGTCGCACAGATTCACGTTTAATCCGCAGTTCACCCGCTATCATGGGGACAGTTAATGACGATCTTTCGTGATTTATGTCGTCACTTTCTCAATGTTTTCGTTACTGACGGAGGTCGCCACTCGTCTTCTAAGGCGATTGTCAGAAACAATTTCTCGGCCAGCTCGAAAACAGGCGAACCACTCGTACACACATTTCCTGCACAGTGATTGATCCCATAAACACGTACCAGGACCGCATGCGTTTATTTAGGTGTCTTTCCAAGTTAACAACAAAATTTTAAATTGATCCTTTGCTCGTTCATTCTCCAGTTATCAGATCAGAACCAACGCACTAATCAAGCACTTTGTACATTAGGTCTTACGCTGGACACACATTACAGTAGGGGGCTGGTTGTCAACAACGGCCGCTACGCAGGTGAAGCGTTGTGGTTCGCCTGTTCTCCCTGATCGACAGTTCTGACTTCTTCGCCGAACTTTATTGTCAGAGGTTGTAATTTTGTTTTGTTCACTTTAATACAGGGGTAGTTAAGAAATAGAGAAAACCCAAGGGAGCAGCTGAAAAATCGAAAAATTCTCAAATTCAGCACCTATTATCTCCTCGAAAATCAACCCATCATACACAACTGTTTGGGAGCTGCACCATAGGAAGAAAAAGAGTTACACCCCACTTCTTTGATGCATCATAATATTAATATAAGACCAGGAAAACTGAAGTAGATCATAAATCTTATTTTCTTATATAGAAAGAAGAATGTTCCCATAGAGAGCTGCACAACTCAATCAAATATTCAAGAAAGGCAATAGAAGTGATCTGCAAATTTATAGACCTATAATTGCGTGCTTATGGAGTATCTCTAGAGTTGTGCGATTTCCTGTCAAAAAGGACACAGTTCGTTGTAATTGAAGGAAAGTCATGGAGTAAAACGGAAGTTATCTCTGACATTCCCTAGCGAAGTGTTAAAGGACGGCTACTGTTCCTTAACTTTGTACACGATTCAGGAGACAATGTGAGCAGATCTTTCAGACTCTTCGCGGATGATGCTGTCATTTATCGGTTAGCAAAGTCATCCGAAGATCAAAAGCAAGTGCAAAACGATTTAGATAAGATATCTGTATGAAGTAAAAATTGGCAACTGATCTTCAATAATAAGTGTGAAGTTATCATTATGACCTTTAAAAGAAATCCGTTAAACTTCGTTTACACTATAAATGTCAAATATACAGGCCAATGTACATTCAACAAAATACCCAGGAATAACAATTACAAAGAACTTATATTGGAAAGAACACATAGAAAATATTGTAGGGAAGGCAACTCAGACTACGTTTCATTGGCAGAACACATAGTAGATGCAACAGTTCTACTAAAAAAAACTGCCTACATTTGCGTCCTATTTTGGAGTATTGCTGCTGCCTATTATGGGATCTCCTTCAAATGGAACTCATGGAGATATAACGGAGACAGTATAACGGAAATGATGCACGAGTTGAGATGAAAATCTTTAAAAGAAAGGTGTTATTTGTTACCGCGAGATCTATTTGCGAAATTTCTTTCACAAACTTTTTCTCTTCCGGATGCGAACATATTTTATTAGCAACCACCTACATAGGGAGACATGATCATCACAATAACGTAAGCGAAATCATATCGAAAACGAAAAGATTTAGGTATTTTTATTTCCTGCGCGCTATTAGCGAATGAAACGGTAGATATCATAATAGCGGTTTCTCTAGCACTCGGGAAAAAGGAATACCTCTCTACGAGCTCTGATTTCTCTTATTTAATGGTCACGTCCCTGTGTATTTCCATACTTGTAGAAGATTTCCCCACGACAAAAGACTTATTTTTCTTAATGATTATCACCCGAGCTCGCGTATCATTTGGATGAGATTCTCTGCATATAAAACGATCTTCCCTTCCTTATACTTTTTCTACTTCCTTCCTCTATCGTGTCTGGTGTGGGTTCAACACCTAGTAGGAATATTCCAGTAGGGGGCGGACAAGCTTAGTGTTGGCAGCCTCTTTACGGGATTTTTTGCATCTCCTGAGCGTTGTGCTAACAAAGTGATGTCTTTGCTTAGCTCCCTTCCCTCACAGATTTATCTATGTGGACTTTCCACTTAAACTTTTTCGTAATTGTAATTGCTAGGTATTCATTTGAATTGAAGTTTGGAAATTATACGATTTATCGTGTAACCAATTTTTAATGAATTTCTTTTAACATTTGGATGCCCTCACACTTCTCTTTCATAGGGGTCAATTGGCTCTTTTCACCCCAAAAAGGTATCTTGTCTGGATCATTTTGCAGTTGGTAAGGAACTTGCCATGACGTTACTAGAAAGTAAGTGACGGCAGCATCTGCAAATAGCCAAAGACTGCTGCAAAGGTTATTACATAGATCACTGACACAGATTAGGAACAGCAGAAGACCTATGACATTTGCTTGGGAAAACGCAGGTAATCATTTCACTTTTACTCGACGCTTTTCCATCTATTACTACGAATGTGACATACAGAACAGGAAATCGCGGATCCGATCACATAACTGAGACGATACTCCATAGGCACGTAATATGATTAAAAATAACTCCTGAGAAATAATTACAGGTTGTTATCGACCTATGACATTGCGGAAGAATGGTTGAAGAATAAGCAGAATATAGCGAATATATTTAATTTTTACACTTTGAGTGTGTTATCGACAATGAGACATGGACAATGCGGCGGCCCTCCTGGTCCTCGTGCCACTAGCCACTACCAGAACTTACCACAGTCGTCTTCGTCTTCGCCGGTCGGGCAGTCGACCTCGCGATCGCAGCGCCTCACCAGGTCGATGCACGAATTACTGCACCGGAATTCATTTGGAAGGCAACCTGCAACATTATAACTGTAGTTGAGTTAGCATTCTATAACAGAGTAGGAACACTACAATAACCGTGAAGCCCCAACACAATGAGACGTGGCATGTTAAGTGTGTGTGGATTCACAACGGATTAGTGATCGTTCCCAAATTGGTATTTGTTACACCGAAAGCAAATTCATACATATAAATTAATGTTTCAAAATATTTCATTTAGTTGTCAAAACAAATTCGAAGTACCTCAATCGTCAGCTATAGGCGGCTACTTATTCTTTATGAGTTTGGCAACCTAAGAACACCAGGAATGATGAAGTGTGGCAAAACGAATCGGTTGATTATACCGATATACAGTGTCCAATTTTAATCTCTACCAACCAATATCTCTGGAGCATAATTCTACAGAACGTTTCTAAAATGTTCAAATGTTTGTAGAGTTTATGGGACTTAACTACGGGGTCAATAGTCTCTAAACTTACAAACTACTAATGAACTGGCTTGTACTAAAGACGGCACAAACATCCATGCCAGAAGGGGGGGGGGGATTCGAACCCCCGATCGCAGCGGCCGTGCAGATCGTGACTGGCACGCCGCAGACCCCTCGGCCACCGCGGCAGGCCCGCAAAACGTCTCTAATAAAAGTTTTTTGACGGGGGTCATGAAATGACCTTGAACCCTGTTTTCAAGGTCAATATCAAGTTCCACTCCGGCCCTCAGAAATTACTTTATTCGCCAAATTAGAAAACTCAGATATTACCTTTATCTAATCTCTAATTTCTTCAAGATCGCCTATTTTAATTCGACTACATTCCATTACCCTTCCACATCTACATCTACATTACTCTGCAAATCACATTTGTGTGCCTGGAAGAAGGTTCATCGAGCCACCATTCCATTCTCGAATAGCGCGCGGGAAGAAAAAACATCTGAATCTCTCCGTTCGTGCTCTGATTTCTCATATGTTATTTTGATGATCATTTCTACCTATGTAGGTGCATTAATATATTTTCGCATTAGGAGAAGAATGTTGACGATTGGAGTTTCGTAAGTAGACCACGCCGCAGCGATAAACGCCGTTATTGTAATGATTCCCATACCAGATCCTGTATCATTTCTGTGACGCTGTCTCCCATGTATCGTGACAATACAAAACGAGTTGCCATTCTTTGAACTCTTTCGATGGCTTCTGTCAAACCCTCTTGATAAGGATCCCAAACTGGGTAGCAATACTTCAAATGAGGACGGACAAGCGTGGTGTATGCTGTCTCTTGCTTTCTTCTTGGTAATGTTAAAATGTTAATATTATACCCTTGTATCAGGACACTGTGCAGGACATTGTTCTCCCATCTGCTTTTCTGTCCCCGACAGAATTATAATGTCAGTGGCTAGCCGTAAGATTTTTGTTTCTTCTACTTGAACTTGTTTCCTTTCCAATTTCTAATTGCTTTCCTTCGCAACATGCTCAATGTACAGATTCAATAAGATTGCAAAGATTCTTACCTCCTTACTAACCACTGCATCCTTTTCATGTCTTTCTCAAAACTGCAATCTGGTTTCTGTACGAGGTGTATACGACTTCTCGTTCCGTATATTTTTCTCCTTCCACATTCAGAATTTTAAAGAGTGTATTCCAATCAACACTGTCGACAGCTTTTTCCAAATACACAAATTCTATAAACATATATTTGCCTTTCCTTAACCTATCTCCTAAGATATATCGTAAGGTGACCACGGCCTCACGCGATTCGACGTTTCTCTTAAATCCAAATTTCCCCGAAGTCGTATTCTACCAGTTGTTCCATTCTTCTCGAAATAATTAATGTTAATATTTAGCAATGAAGACTTATTCGACTAATAGTTCTGTAATTTTCACACCTGTATGCACTTGTTTTCTTTGGGATAGTAATTATTACATTCTTCATGAAGTATGAGAATATTTAACCTGGCTGGTACATTCTGCACACCTGGTGGAATAATTTTGTAATTGCTGGCTCTACCAAGGATGCAAGCAGTTCAGAAAGAATATCATCTACCTCTTTTCGACTTAAATATCTCAGCTGTCCGCTAATTTTTATTTCGCAATATCATCTGTTTTATTTTCCCTTCCTGCAACAATGCATTCATTTCCCATGTACAGCCGCTCTATATATTCCTTCCACTTTTCAGCTTTTCCTTCATCGCTTGGTACTGGTTTCCCGTCTGAGCTCTTGATATTTGTTAGCATGCTTTTTGTCTGTAACCTTCCGTTGCTCGTGCGGATGACACCCGTTATCCACCGTGATTTTTCTACTCTATTTTGTCTGAATGGGCTGCAAGGAGTTCGCGCCGATTTCAGTACGTTTCCATTACTGCGTCGTCTGCCAGCGTCAGCCATCGCTGAATTTCAGTTGTTCAGTTTACAGTGTTTATTAAATACTAGCTTATATGCCTGTGCTTCGCAACGGTTGTTAAATAGATGTATTAAAAGAAATTTCTTTTTACTGCTATATTTATTTATTCTTATATTTCCTTATTCCTATGCTTATCCTTACAGAGAAAGAGCTGAAGACATTGTAGCACACATAGACCAAAGATATGGTCTCTGGCATCACGTTTCGCTGTGTGTAAACTCCTTGCTATAATTTTTATAATTTGACGACTTTCAACTATCATATCTTCCACCCCCTTACAGCTATCGGCATGGAACTGCTATGGTGTACAACGGGAGACTTCTGACAACAATTACACATAAACCATTCGTTTGCGTTTTACAGTTTTCACTGCGGAGCGAAATATTAACACACACACACACACACACACACACACACACGTAGAATTTTATATACACCGATAACTATCCACCCCAATATACTCCACCCTTTTATCATTATTAACCCCCAAGCAACAATGCAACCAATAAACCATTTTCAAAGAATAAATATAATTTTCAAGGTGTAATTATTGTTCCGCATTTCAAATTACTAAATATCTATCAGATAGCTATAAAACCGTGCCTAAAACCTTCCTCAGGTATAAATTAGTAACTGTACAAATATTTAAGTCTCTGCGTCTTGTCGTTTGGGCGTAATAAGCCTGCACCGAACAGACATTCACATTAATATATATATATATATATATATATATATATATATATATATATATATATAGCTATCCGATCGCCATAAAACCGTGCCTAAAACCTTCCCCGGGTAGGCATTAGTAAATGTACAAATTTTTAGCTCTTTATGTCTTGTGGTTCAGACGTGATAAAAGTACACCGAACAGACATTCACATTTATATATATATATATATATATATATATATATATATAGATTAAGATTATTGATGCCTGGAGGACAATGGTCATCCGCGCGATCAATGCTGTTACAGTCTCAAGCGAAGTTAGTGTGTGAGCTTGCATAGCTTTCCTGGTGTTAATCCACATTTAATTTACGTATTTTTAGGCATGCTGAATCTGATCTCAGTTGCCGCGGTGGAGTAGCCGAGCGGTCTAAAGCGTCTCGCTGCGGAGCTCGCGGTTGCTCGCCGTGGAGGTTCGAGTCCTCCCTGGGGCATGGGTGTGTGTGTTTGTCCATAGGTTAGTTTACATAGGTTTAAGTAGTTTGTAAGCTACGGACTGATGACCACGCAGTTTGGTCCGATAGATTTACAAACATTTGAACATTTTTTTCTGATCTCAGTTCATCTTGTATTTACACAACATTCTCTTTATTTTTACTTTGTAGGAGTGTTTTGTAAGGAAGTAAAAACCTCGCACAGAGTTTATTAGAGATCGTAAGGTAACGCTGGAAGGGTTACGTGAGGTGCGTAGTGAAGATCGTGGCACTGATACCGCTGACTCAGAGAACAAGGACTGTTTGCGTGAAATCTCTTACAGTTCCAGAGCAGAACGAAAAGTATCTGAAAGTAAGGCGAACTAGAATCACAGGAAGAGGCGGTTCATAAGGAAGAACATTCTATCCTTACTGTTATAAGGGAAATATGGAACAACTGGAGGGAAAGTAAATATCCTGCCTTTGGTAGAACCAGATACTGAATTATTATTACTCATTCACCTGGATCCAAAATTGAATTCCGTATAACAAAGACAGATTTAGATATTGCAGATTTACTGTAGAATGAAAACACAATACGCATAATCACAAAATGAATATTTAGGTCAGTGAAGTTGGTGGAAAAGCGTGACGTGAAACACCTAGTAGATGGTGTACTGCATAAAACAAATGGATATGTATAGAATATTTCAAACGTAAACTGTTGTCAAATAATGTGCTGATATCTCCATTTTTTGTTTACGCTTTACACCTAAATTAGCTAGACCCTGTTTTTAAATAAAAATTGTCATGTTGTTTAGATCAGTATACAATGTTCATTCGGAAAGCAGATGTAAGTTTGCTATCTGTAAATGTTAAATTATTAAATTCTACCACAAATCATACTAATTGTGTATGTGTATTAAATGTGTTCCATTTAGATATAACATGAACTCACAAATACACCGTTCGCGGTAGTCTGGATGACGCCTGTCATCCGCGCGAGTCATGGCGTCAGGAATTACCGCTCGAGTGACGGAGGGATGTCTCTTTTTCCTGCAGGTGGTGTCAATCTCTGTCCTAGTTGTACATCTTTCTACGGAATTACATTTGTCCTCTACCCACTGCTTCTTAAGGGACTTCGTGTCAACCTTGGTGTTTAGTCGCCTGTCCTTTCTTTTCCACTTTAATTGCTAAATTTTCGTATTTTCTCCCTTTCATCAAATACATTATCATCTGATTTATCCAAGGATTTCTACTAGACCTAGTCCTATCTGTATGATTCTCTGCGGCCATTCTCTTTCAAAGCTAACTATTCTTCTTCTACTGTATTACTTTCCCCCGTTTCAGGCAAACTGCCTAATGCAGATGAAAATCCCATCAACCTTAGGTTCCTTCTATTTATATAGTTTCTGCTCCTTTACTTTTCTACCTTTTTGCAATGTCTTAAGTTTTAATCTACAGTTCATGCCCAAGAATCTATGGTGAGAGTATATCCCCCAAAGGATATGCCTTAATGTATAAAACCTGGTTCCGAAACGTATCTCTTAAAATTATAAAACCAATCTGTAACCTTTATCTCCTGGAGTCTTTTACGTATGCAAACTTCTTTCACGATTCTTAAACGAAGTGACTGATGATTAAATTGCGCTCTGTGCAAAACTCTACGAAACGCACTCCTCTTTCTTTCCTTTCCTCCAGTACATATTCACCTTCTATTATCCTTATTTTACTTTTCCTGCTACCGAATACCAGTCCATTATCACAAGTTTTCCTGTCCATAGAAAGTTTGAAAAACGTCTTTTATCTCAAAACAATTTTTTTTATCTAATCACTATCTACAGAGCAAGTTGGCATATAAAGCTGCACCACTCTGGCCGGGCTTCCTGTCTATCTTGATTACGACAATTCATTCACTACCCTGTTTATAGTAACTTAAATCGCATTCTTATTTCATTAGTCGTTATTAGATCCACTCTTGGTCTAAACTGAAGAGCTATTGAATTTATAGCCCTATTCTCACCTGAAAAGAAATACTGTTAATCCTGACTTCGATTGACAATTATCTCCACCATATCTAACTTCAGACTATTTCTTTTCAAATTTTTTACCTTACCTACGTAACTGTTGTTGTTGTGGTGGTCTTCAGTCCGAAGACTGGTTTGATGCAGCTCTCCACAATACCCTATCCTGAGCAAGTCTCTTCATCTCCACATAAGAACGGCAACCTACATCTGTCTGAATCTCCTTACTGTATCCATCTCTTGGTCTTCCTCTGCGATTTTTACTCCACACACTTCCCTCCAACGTTAAATTCACAATTCCGTGATGTCTAAGAATGTGTCCTGCCAATCTATTCCTTCTTTTAGTCAAGGTATGCCAGAAATTTCTTTTCTTCCCAATTCTGTTCAGTACCTCCTCATTAGTTACGCGATCCACCCACCTAATCTTTCTGCATTCTTCTGTAGCACCAAATTTCAAAAGCCTCAATCCTCTTCCTGTCCGCACTGTTTATCGTCCATGTTTCACTCCCGTAAAAGGCAACACTCCATACAAGTGCCTTCAGAAAGGACTTCCTTAGGCTTAAATCAATATTCGATGTTAACAAATTTCTCTTTTTCAAGAACGCTTTTCTACCCATTGCCATTCTGTATTTTATATCCTCTGTACTGCGATCATCATTTGTTATTTTACTGCCCAAGTAATCTTCATCTTATATGCACCTTTCAGCACACTGTCCATTCCATTCAATTGCTCTTCCAGGTCCTTTGCTGTATCTGACAGAATTACTATGTCGTCGGCAAAACGCAATGTTTTTAATTCTTCACCCTGAACTTTAATTCCTTCTCCAAATTTGTCCTTGCTTTCCTTTATAGCTTGCTCAATGTCAAATTGAATAACAACGGAGAAAGACTACAACCCTCTCTTACTCCCTTTCCAACCACTGCATCCCTTTCATGCCCTTCAACTCTGACAACCGCTGTCTGGTTTTTGTACAAGTTGTAAATAACCTTACGCTCCCTATATTTTACTCCTGCTTGCTTCAGAACTTGAAAGAGTTTATTCCAATCAACATTGTCAAAAGCCTTCTCCAAATCTACAAAAGCTAGAAATGTAGATTTGCCTTTTCTTAATCTATCTTCTAGGATTGATTTTTCCAGGGAAGCCAAAACAGTCTTGGTCGAACCCGCCACTGCCCGCACCGAAACTAAGTTTATTGTGCGGATCTTCTAGGATACGCCGTAAAGTGAGTATTGCCTCCCGTGTTCCTACATTTCTCCTGAACCCAAACTGATCTTCCCAGAGGTCGGCTTCTACCAGCTTTTCCATCCTTCTGTATATAATTCGTGTTAATATTTTGCAACCATGACTTATTAAACTGATGGTTCTGTAGTTTTCACACCTGTCTGCACCTGCTTTCTTTGGAATGGGGATTATAACATTTTTCTTAAAGTCTGAGGTTACTTCGCCTGTCTCATACATCTTACACACCAGGTGAAACAGGTCTGTCATGGTTGGTTCTCCCAGAGACTCCAGTAGCTCTGAGGGAATATCATCTACTCCAGGGGCCTTGTTTCGACTTAGGTCTTTCAGGGCTCTGTCAAATTCTTCTCTCAGTACAGTATCTCCTATTTCATCTTCATCTACATCCTCTTCCCTTCCTACAATGTTGTCTCGAAGTTCATTTCCTTTGTAGAGCCCCTCTATATACTCTTTCCACCTTTCAGCTTTCCCTTCTTTGCTGAGAACTGGTTTTCCATCAGTGTCCTTGATATTCATAGAGCTGTTTTTCTTATCTCCAAATATTTCTTTTATTTTCCTGTAGGCTGCATCTATTTTTCCCCTATTTGCCTTCTAGCCACTCCTGCTTAGCCATTTTGCACTTCGTGTCAATCTCATTTCTTAGTCGGCTGTACTCCATTTTGCCTGTTTCATTTACTGCATTTTTATATTTTCTCCTTTCATCGATTAAATTTAGTATCTCCTGTGATATCCAAGGATTTTGCCTTCCTATCTATTTTGTCCTCTGCTACCTTCACTGTTACATCTCTCAATTTTACCCATTCCTCCTCTACTGTTTTATTTTCCCCTGTTTCTGTCAATTGTTGCCTAAAGCTCTCTCTGAAATTCTTAAGAACTTCAGGTTCCTTCAATTTATCCAGATCCCATCTCCTTATTTTCCTACCTTTTTGTATTTTCTTCAGTTTCAGCCTACAGTTCATAACCAACAAGTTATGGTCAGAGTCTATCTGCCCCTGGGTATGTCTTACACTGTAAAACCTGGTTCCGAAATCTATGTCTTACCATTATAAAATCTATCTGGTATCTCCCGGTGTCTCCTGGTCTCTTCCACGTATACAACCTTCTTTTGTGATTCTTAAACCAGGTGTTTGTTATAACTAAATTATGTTCTGTGCAAAATTCTACCAGGCGGCTTCCTCTTTCATTCCTTTTGCCCAGACCATATTCACCTACTATCTTCCCTTCGCTTCCTTGTCCTACTACCGAATTCCAGTCTCCCATCACAATTAAGTTTTCCTCTCCCTTAATTGTCTGAATAATATCCTTTAGCTCCTCATATATTTCTTCGATTTCTTAATCATCGGCAGAGCTAGTTGGCATATAAACCTGTACTACTGTTGTCGGTGTTGGCTTCGTATCTATCTTGACAATGATAATAAGTAACTAAGAGATAGATACGTAACTAAGAGATAGAAAATTCCACGCTCCGACAGTATAATGCGTTTCGTTTTTCCTGCTGGTCCCAGATCGGAAGTTCGAATGACCTCCGGAATATTTTACGCAAGGGGTGCCATAAGTATCCATACAGTAAAGCTTCATCTTTTCGGTAAATGTCTGGCCTCTCCACGGATACCCCTCCGCTGTTATTGCACTTACGGTACGGCAGTATGAATCGTTGAGACACGCAAGACACTTCACGTCTGCGATGTTAGTGATGCATGGGAGTCTATATAGGAATTAGAGCACCGATATTGTGGTTGCATTGCACTGGGGAGAGCATGTGACTAAGCCGCGGTTTCCTTAGTTTAATTTTTCCTTTTATCCACTGTTTTTTCTGAGTGGGAAGACAACTGTCGGTGGCTAAATACGAACAGAATGGCGCTCGCTGTTAAGTACAGCTCAGTACTGCGCAAGAATAAATTACTGGCTGTACCGAGCGCGGTGGTGCAGTGCTAACACACTGGACAAGCATTTGGCATTTGGAAAGACGGTGGTTCAATTACAGCTCCGGCCATACAGATTTATTTTTTCCGTGATTTCCCTAAATCACTCCAGGTAAATGTCGGGATGGTTAATTTGAAAGGGCACGGACGATTTCCTTCCCCACCCTTCCTAAAAAATCTGAGAGTGTTCTCCGTCTCTAATGACCATGCTGTCGAATGTTCAAATGTTTGCAAAGGTTATGGGACTTAACTGCGGGGTCGTCAGTCCTTAAACTTACAAACTACTTATGAACTAACTTATACTAAAAACTACACAAATCTCCATTCCCGAGGGAGGATTCGAACCTCCGACGCGGGAGGCTGCGCGATCCGCAGCGTGGCGCCCCAGACCACTCGATTACTCCCGCGCGGCACCACGCTATCGACGGGACGTAGACACTAATCATCTTTCCTTGCTTTATTATGGTGAGCTTCGGCTCACGAGATGCCTAGGGAGAAAGAAGGACTTCTTGGCTTTTGGCAAGATTATTGTATTGTTATTTTATTCAAGATCACACTCTGTTTATGGTAATACAAAGTACGAAATCAAATATGTACAAACACCAGAACTTCTATACCATTTATAAATAATTTCATGTTTCATGAAGTTACGTCTACTACGATTTCTTACAACAGTAGGTGCGGGAATGGCCGTGTGGTCTGAGGCGCTATGATCCGGATTACGCGCCCGCTTTCCATTGGAGATGCGAGTCCTCTCTCGGGCATAGGCTAGATTAGATTAGTACTTGTTCCACAGATCATTAATACGACACTTCATAATGATGTGGAACGTGTCAGGTTAATGAAAGGTATATTTACAAATTATTACTTTGTACTAAATTTTAAATGACACAATTTTTATATTTTTATTTTCATTTTTACTAATTTATATCTAAAAATTAATCTATAGTGTAGAAGGAGTTGCTATGCAGAAATTATTTTAATTTATTTTTAAATGCTTGTTGGCTATCTGTCAGGCTTTTGATGCTGGTGACCATAGACTTCTGTGGCAGCATAATTCACCCCTTTCTGTGACAAAGCTAGACTTAACCTTGAATAGTGAAGGTCATTCTTTCTCCTAGTGTTGTAGTTATGTACACTGCTATTGCTTTTGAATTCGGTGGGATTGGTAATAACCAATTTCATAAGAGAATATATATACTAAGAAGCTACTGTGAAGATCCCTGTTTCTTTAAGTAAGCGTCTACAGGATGATCTTGGATGGGCGTGTGTGTTGCCATTAGCGTTAGTTTAAGTAGTCTGTCAGTCAAGGGACTGATAACCCCAGCAGTTCGGATTCTCACAAATAAACATACGAAAGTATCACCCTCAGATTTTTCTGAAATTTGGTTATGTTTGCAGGATAATACATGAAAAAGTAACGGACGCGTGTTTTTCTTTCTTTCTTTTTTTTCTTTTTTTTTTTTTTTAATGGCACTCAATATTATTTCTTACGCAATCAATAGTATGAAAAATCACAAAAAGATTGGCGTTGATTGCATCGCAATGCGTCAGTTACGGCCGGAAAAACTACGAAGCGAAATAACGTTTGAAATACAAGAATATCACAGCTAGTGCGTCCTGAGACTCAAGGGAGACTCTCGACTGAGTCTCGGGACATGCACAAACACCGCGCTTCATGTATTTCAAACATCAATTTCGCTTTGTAGTTTCTCCGGATATAATTGACGCATTGCGGTGCAACCACGCCATTCTTTTTGTGATTTTTCATGCTACTGATTGCATAAGAAATAACATAAGTTTGTGTTGGAAATATTACGTGTTAGACTGCTAGATGAGATCAGTTGTTCGCTCCATAGATCCATGTTGAGAAGATTCTCGTGGATGGGGAACATATCAAAAATATTTTTTTTTACAAGCTGATAATATAATAATACTAATAGTATGAATACAGATACATTCATCATTTGGTTCTATTTAAAATTGGTCAGTGGAGTGGAAGGAGTTGGACTAGAAAGTCTTTTAGTCTTCTCTTAAACTGATCTTTATTTGTAGCTAAAATTATTGGAAATTATTGGAAATGTGTGTTCCTTGAGTAGTGGATCCCTTTTTGAACTAAAGAGAATGCTTTTAAGTCCTCGTGTAGATCGGTTTGGTTCCAAGAATTGTATGTGTGTTCTGAGCTGTTTGTTGGGAGATGGGATATATTATTTATGACATATTTCATTAAGAAATAAATATAAATGTTCAAATGTCTATAAATCTATCGGACCTATCAGTCCGTGGCTTACAAACTACTTAAACCTAGGTAAACTAACCTACGGACAAACAAACACACCAATGCCCCAGGGAGGACTCGAACCTCCACGGCGAGCAACCGCGCGCTCCGCAGCGAGGTGCTTTAGACCGCTCGGCTACTCCACCGCGGCAAATAAATATACTGAGAGGCAGTAGTTAGCAAACCAAGTTCTTTGAAGAGGATTCTACAGGATGTCGTTGAATGTACTCAAAATAATAATAATAATAATAATAATACGTACTACACGCTTTTGAACTCTGCAAGCTGCGGTGGAGTAGCCGAGCGGTCTAAAGCGCCTCGCTGCGGAGCGCGCGGTTGCTCGCCGTGGAGGTTCGAGTCCTCCCTGGGGCATGGGTGTGTGTGTTGTCCTTACGCTAGTTTAGCTAGGTTTAAGTAGTTTGTAAGCTACGGACTGATGACCACGCAGTTTGGTCCGATAGATTTACAGACATTTGAACATTTGATTTGATTCTGCAAACTGTTGCTTGACTATGATATTATATCATATGATATTATAGAATGAAAGTAAGCAAAATATACAAGCTTTTTATTTTTATGTGTCCTACGTCTAATAACATTCGTAATGCAAATAGTATTTGTTAAGTTCAAATTTTTGTAAATCTATCGGACTCGACTGCTTGGTTATTAGTCCGTAGCTTAAAAACTACTTAAACAAAGTTAAAGCAACCTAAGGACAAGACAAATATCCACGCCTGAACCCCCGACGACGAACGGCCGCGGGCACCGCAGCTCGGCGCCCCAGCGTGCACGGCTAATCCGCGGCGGCATTTTGTTAAGTCACGTCAACAGTTATGTGCTGTGCTCCTCCTAACAGAATTTACTATCAAGCTGTAATCCCAGGAATTTAATACTGTCAACCTCTTCTATCTGCTATTCTTCATACTTTATGCATATGCAGGATGGAAGCCTCTTACATGATCTGAAATGAATGTACTCAGTCTTTTCATACTTTAATGTCAATGAGTTGGCTTTAAACCATTTATTAATTTTCATGAAAATATCATTAGCAGATCTTTTTGAACTATGCTCGACGTGCTATTTATTGTATCATCTACAAACAAAACAAACAGTAAATGATAAGAAGTCATTAATTTACACAATGGCCCTAAGATGGGTCTTTGTGGAACACCGGATATAATTTCTTCCCAATTCTTTCATGACTGTTGACTTAGTTCACTAGTTCCTTGCACTAACACCGTCTGTTTCCTGTTAGCGAGGTATGACTTTAAGTATTCCGCAGCAATGCCCGTGACACCATAGATTTCTAATTTACTTAAAAAGGATGTTGTGGCTCATACAATCAAATGCCTTTGACAAATCACAGAAAATACCTGCTGCTTGTAATTTATTATCTGATGAATTAAGTACATTCTCACTGTAGGTGTGATATCGGAAACTTCAAAAAATTAGTGTTCTCGACAATATGTCATTTGTGGTCAGGTGGTTGAGAAGTTGCTTGTACATTACCTTTTCTAGAATTTTCGAGAATGCTGGCAAAAGTGAAACAGGTCTGTAGTTTGATGGTATCTCTGTATCTCCTTTCTTCAATAGAGGTTTAATATCCGCATATTTTAGCCAATCAGGAAATGTTCTAGTTACAATAGACTGGTTACACAAATAACTTAAAATTGTGCTAAATTCACAAGCAAACTCTAACTAACTTTGTTGATATTTCATCGTAACCACTAGAATGATTTGTTTTTAAATATTTTATTATAGAAGTTATATCTTGTGGTGAAGTGAGTGACATACTCATGTACTTGAAGTTATTTCTAATATTTCAGATATTCAAGGGCATTATTTCCTGACAGAGACAATCCTGTACTATCAGTAACAGATATAAAGTACAAGTTAAATAAATTTGCCATACTATGCCTATTAGAATCTAAAGTATCATCTACTATTATTATACTTACTTTCATAAGAGTGAAAGTTGTTTTTCAGTATCTTCTGTTTTTCCAGAGGTAAATAGAGTCACAAAGTAGAGTGGGGCACCCTATATTGGAGTGAAAATTAGGTGGCCAAATACCCCGAAAAAGTCCAATTTTTTGCTACAAAAATGTTTGATTTAATCAAAGTAGAATCTATTAAAACGTCAAAATGAAGGCTTATTAACACGCATTTTTGTATATACAGGGTGTCCAGAAAAGGGCTACCTGATTTCAAAATTAAATATCTCGAAAACAAAGATCGATAGAGGAATGCAGTAAACGGCATGTTTATTGTGAAAACTGTAAGAAGTTTATACAGCAGTTTGAAATAATAGTTACAAAAGCTGCTAACAGATGGCACTGTACACTGTACAGCTCATATCAGCATACATAAGTGAAATAATCGTATGAAAACACTCTTTGCAAACAATCACATCTCAATTTTTTTAAAATGTTCACCATTGGCACTACAGAGGTGGCGCAAACGAAGAATAAAATTCGCCATCACATTTCGTAGTGTCTCAAACGGAATGGATTCATATGCCACAGAGACCGCCGATTCAAGCTCGTCCAGCGTGGCGTCTATGGGACTTAACTACGGGGTCATCAGTCCCTAAACTTACAAACTACTTATGAACTACTTACGAACTAGGACGGCATAAATATCCATACCCGAGGGGGGATTCGAACCCCCAACCGTAGTGACCGTGCAGACCGTGACTGGAGCGTCTTAGTCTCCTCGGCCACCGCGGCCGGAAAAAAAGGGCCAATAATGCCTCTGCTGCATACTGCAGCCCACACAGTAACTTTAGGAGAATACAGGGGTTTCGCTTCACACCAATATGGCTTTTTGGAACCCCAAAACCGTCAGTTCTGATTATTCACGTATCCATTCAGGTGGAAGTGTGCTTCACCTGTAAACCAGATGCAGCCAACATCAAATCCTTCACTATCAATCATTGAGAGCATCTGATTAGCAAAGGCAACCCTTTGTTGCACAGCTCGTACGGGTATGGCCTGGTGAGTTTGAATTTTGAATGGAAACATGTGTAGCCTCTTTCTCAGTATTTTCTGCGTGCTGGAACGCTTCAAACCAGTCTCAGATGCAATTCTACGGACGGATGACATTGGATTTCGCTGAATAATTCCAGAAACCTATGGCGATATTTTCAAGCGTAACTGCGGTTTGCTTGCGGCCTACATGGCCCACTAGATCATCAGTTACGCTGCCTGTTCGTTTGGAACATAAAATCGTTCTTGAAAACTTCGCCTTGTTGGCGTAGGACTCTCTTCTAACCTGTGGTACTGTAGCACCAGAAAAACGCGTTGTTCAATGAAGTACATGGTTTTAATCTCTTCCTTCGGTACGCTAACCTCCTTTCACGTTTCAAAAGTGGAACTGATCGCTCTGGGCTTCGGATCACTATTTATACTAGGCATTACGTATGGCGATTACAGCGCCATCTGTTAGCAGCTTTTGTAACTATTATTTCAAACTGCTGTATAAACTTCTTACAGCTTTCACAATAAACATACCGTTTACTGCATTCCTCTATCGATCTTTGTTTTAGAGATGTATAATTTTGAAATCAGAGAGTCCTTTTCTGGACACCCTGTATATGGGGGTTAATAACACTTATATCGCCGCGCTCGTTGATACTGTGAATGGATATTTTTGAACTGTTTCATCTTTTTAATAAATCGGTATTTAAAGTCGCTAAATCCGAATGTGAAAACAGATTTCAAATTTCAGTATGGCTGATAGAGCGCCGGGGACGAAAACAATAGGCAGTAAGTGGGAATATAATTTCAGATTCGATTTCAGCGACTATAAATACCAATATATTAGCGATGAAACAGTTCATATATACAGATTTTCAATGTGTTATGTGGGCAGTATCAAAAGAGCGCGGCAATTTAGGAGTTGTTTACCCCTCAAATATATAAACCAATAAATAAGGGTTTCGTAATAATTCGTGCTTTTGAAGATTTAATAGATTCTACTTCGATTATATCAAACCTAATGTATGTAGCAAAACAGTTGTCTCTTTCCTTTCGGGCTAGCTGCTCCCCCTAATTTTCGTCCCCCTCCAATATACCTAGGCTGATTATTGTCTTTTATCAAAAGACACTTTCACAAATGATTAGAATCACTTCACTAATATCACAGTTATCACAATTTTTTCCATTTTAGCAGCCATTTTGGAGGCATCATTTCACCCCTTAAATATGTTTTACCGCCGGTAATAGTGTACCTTAGTTATTCGAGTATTATATCCAACTTTAAGAAAAATCAGAGATTGACACTTTATAATGTTCACTTGTTAGTTTGACGAGCATTTGAAAAAAATTTATTATGAAATTCTGCAGTGTTAAAAGTATAACACTGGTAAGTAAATTGTATGACGGTTTTACATGGATTATTTAAAGAAATGCGCTCCGTGTCTCTTATATTGTGTGGGAGAGTAGAACGTGGTTCAGGAGAGGGCGAGAGTTGGTACGAGACCAGGGTTGCAAACGAGCAGGCAGCAGCGGCTCGCGTAATAGCCACCCCTCCTCTCCCCCTGCCCCTTCCGTATCGCGTGCTTTATGGCCCGTAGCGCAGGCCTATCACTGTCCCTGTCTGCAATGCGACAGCCTCCACTGCCGCAGTCCGCGCCAAGCACTGGAAACAGACGCCCAGTGGGACACCCATTTGACTCGTCTTCCCTGCAGCTGGTGATGCTCTAGTGCAGAGGTCGGCCAGTAATCTCGGATGGGGTCCGAATACTTTTGAAGATTTTTATCGCGGACCAGAAGTAAAACCACACAATCTTTATCAATATTTTATTTCAATTTTAAGTCTCAAACTAATATGAAATACAAAAGATTTGAAATAAAAATGTATAATCATCCAGTAAAAATTATATTATTTTCTATTTATTTATTTTTATTTTCACTCACAAAAAGTATTAAATAAAATGTGTAGTCAATCTTCCACTGAAAAAACCAGTAACAGGTCATATATTAAATATACTATTTTTTACTTAATTTTCACTACAAAAATTACGAAATACAATGATCTGTAGGTATTTGCGTTTAAAAAACTCAATGCAAGAAGTTACATTTGCGGTCTTCAGAGAGTTTCTTAAACGTAGTTTCACATACGGAGCAGCTTATGTGAATAGTGTCTCCAAAGTGGGTTGCCATTCATCTTGAACTATACTTATTCTTAACAAATTAGTTATTGTAATGAAATTTGACAAATATATGTGGAGTCAAATATTATAGCCAGGTAGATGCCTGATGTTTTGCAATTTTCATATTTTCCCGGGACATGTACACTACACAATTCGTCAGTGCATTCATTTTTATATGTTTGCAAGGAAATGTCATGCCAGTCTATCTCCATTTGGAGTAAAGGCTTTGAAAGAGGGAACAACTTCGTAGACACATCCGTCCGTTCTGCTGCTGGAGAAACCTTTGAGGTTATTTTTAAGAGCACAAAAATGGTGTTTCAATGGATATGCCCTGACCGCTTAAATAGAGGTTTTATAGACGTCAGACTATGAAGTCTATTTCTGGAATTTCCTTATTCTTTTGCTGCATTCGTATGTACAGGGCTTTTATGCGGATCACCGGCCAGCTTGCTCCCTTTTATCACTGCTTGTCAGCGTACTCTCCAGTGTCATGCCTTATGACAACCATTAATTAATCTACCTATAATAATCTCTATCTATAATATGGGTTCTAATTATTCAGAAGATAACTGTAAAATTCTAGAAAAATTATAAGTGTGGCTCTCATAAGAATTGTTATCCACAGAACAATTTCAATAATGTGAGTATGTAGCTTATAGTTTCAAAATAGTTTTGGTGGTCCAGCTTTTGGCCTCCAGCGTTCCGGACCTGGACCGCAGTCCGCCTGTTGCCGACCGCTGAGTGTAGTGTGTGTGCAGAGGCTGTGTATTACGGAGTTTTGCACGACGCCTGTGAGCTGCGTTTCCCTGCAACGCACCGAGATTTCTTACGGAGTAGAAAGGAGCGCACAAACACACTGACAAGAGACACACCGCGTGGCCCCCTAAAAAAAAAAATAAAAAAAAAAAAAAAAAAAAAAAAACAAAAATAAATAAATTATAACGTATTTGGTACAAGTGTAGGACTGTCGTGGTTCTGTGGTGAGTGTGATGAACTGCGATGTGGGAGGTTCGTTTTCATGCAAACCTCCTTTCTTGTTCTCTGTATTTTTCTTTTTACAAAATTATGGACTCTCCTCCAGTCATTGACATCTCATTTTGTATCCTTGGCAGTTGCCATACTACAGATATAGAATGTATATCATATGGTAAGACTATCACTGTTCAATTAGGGGATCAGGGAAGATTTCATAAATATACAGACGATAATGTATTATATTGAGATATTGGTCACAATAGTAATTTGACTACGATATTATGCTGTATCAACTCTGTACTTGGGGCGACCATTATAGTGAAAAAGTCATTCTCGTTGCCCTCGAATATGGTGTGTTATCTCCTTGTACAGTTGCACAACTGTGTGTCATGGTCAGTTGAGGCGCCAATCAGCAATTGAGGGATATGTGTCCATTCATCCATGTGTACAATATCCAGCTCTGAAACCATTGTGAGAAATGTTGGTCTGCCTGCAATTCATTTGCCAAGTGTATCCCAGACATGCTCAGTTGTGTTCGGTGAACAAGCTGGCCACTTCATTCGTTAAATTTTCTCAGTTTCAAGCATGTTGTACATCGGTGCAGATCTGTGAGGACGAGCGATATCATTCACCAGGGCACCATAAAAGAAGGTCTCATCTCTATACCTCTGAGAAGTCAAAGCGCCGTTATGAACGACACAGAGTGCTGTATGTCACCACCCTTAAATGGTGACGCTTCCTGCACATAAACAAAATTGTTATGAGTTCTCTCCAGATGAGGGAATGGAGATTGCGACAGAACACAATATCTTGACTCATCTGTGGCCAGGACCCGGTGCCATTCATTATGACTTCAGTCCTGATGTTCCCTACCTAGTTTCTGTGCGCTAAACGTTATCGTGGTTTTAATGGTACACTCCCTATAGGCCTTCATGTGTAGAGGCCTAATTCCTGAAGACAATTTCGGATTGTGTTGATATCGCGCGTCTGTTTGCTGCCTGGAGCCCGAACTCGTTCCGTTCTATACCTATCTCTCTAGAACGCAAGTCTGCCATACCAATACGACCGTTATCGTTATCAGTCTCTCGCTTGTCATCAGTGCGGTTAGCGCGTGAGATAGCTCGTCGCACATTTGAAGTTTAAATTTCTATTTTTGTTTTTGGCGTTAGTTTCGAGGCACTTTGCAGTGGCACTATATTTAGTGTGCACTTGGCATATATTTAGTGTATGTGTAACCTTTGACATATACATAATATGTATGTACTCTTGCTTTGAAAGTCAAATGTGCAAAATTTTATCGCAATCGTATGAATGATATTGATATCCCAAAGAAAAGAGCTCTTTCAGTTTTCCACAAATTTCCCTATTTTCTGGCTAACTATTCCAAACTTTTACTTTACTCAAACCTCTCGCTTTGAACGTCGAAAGTGCAAAATTGTATCCCAATCAAACGAATGATATTGATATCCCATTGAAAAATATCTTTCAGTTTCTCAGGAATTTTCATATTTTCCAGGTAACTTTCGCAAATTTTTAGTTCAAAAGAAAGTTCGTCTTTCGTTGAACATCAAATGATCAAAACTTTATCGCAATCGGATGCACGGTTCTCAACTTATAGTATTGAGTACATTTAGAGACACAATGAAAAAGTAATTTGGTTCGAATTTTGCGACTTCCCTTTATAACTGTCCCTATTTTTTTTACTTTAAACTTTTCCAAGACTATAATGAACAGAACAAGAAAAGAATTACCCCTCTCTATCGTGCGAATAGTTATAGTCCTGAATTCAATCAAAAACACATTCAAAACGCACTTTCAGTTTTTCTCAAATTATACAATTTTCCGTAAAATTCAAGCCGTACTCAAGTGATGCTCTTACAACCACGTGGAAATTGATTTTTATTCATAGAAAAAATGGATTTCGGTTTTTCCTAAATTTTCGTACTTTCCTGACGACTTTTCAAAATTTTTATTTGATGCAAACCTTCCTCTAGATTTCAATATGAAATGTAGAAAATTTTATCGCGATTGGACGAACGGTATTGATACCTCACTGGAAAATACTGTTTCAGTTATTCCCGATTTTCCTCTTTGCCGGACAAATTTTATCACCGTTTAAACCTTCCCTGGACTCACGCGAACATTTCAAGACTAAAATTAACCGAATCGGTTCAGCCGTTCTCGAGTTTTAGCGTGACTAACGAACAGAAATTCATTTTTATATATAGTGTATTTCACTAAGTGTGTTTGCCTCTGTAACTTATAAAGTAATAAGTGACGGGAAATTTTAATGCGGTAGGTCAACACAAGAAATGTTACACTTTCTGCGGAGCTATGAACATAGTTTATTGTATCATTTTCCAAGGAGTTAAAGCACAAAGATATGATTTTTAAATGGATGTTATGGCGGTGGGAAGTTGATTTACATGAGATGTTCAAATGTGTGTCCAAAAATGTTCAAATGTTTGTAAAGATTATGGGACTTAACTACGGGGTCATCAGTCCCTAAACTTACAAACTACTTATGAACTAGCTAATCCTAAGGACGGCACAAATATCCATGCCCGAGGGGGGATTCGAACCCCCGACCGTAGTGGCCGTGCAGACCGTGACTAGAGCGCCTCAGTCCCCTCGGCCACCGCGGCCTGCAAATGTGTGTCCATGTTCCTTCATGGCCCTCAAGGTCGCCCGATTTAACACCAGTAGATTTCTTTTTGTGGGGATATCTAAAGGATCGTGTTTATGTCACTGAGCCCACATCCTCAGATGATCTAAAACGGCGCATCGAGGACGCATGTCACTCCGTCACACCGGCGATGTTACATCTCGTCCGCAGATCCTTTCGATGGAGCATTGCATTATGTATTAAGGAACATGGATACACATTTGAACATCTCATGTAAATCAACTTCCCACCGCCATAACATCCATCACCCACCACACAGCCATGTCTTATGTACAGCGTGTGGTATCTGCCCCTGAAACTTTGAAGGGTTGTAGCTCCCAAACTAACAGTGATAGGAATGTAGTTTAAATTGATTTGGACGCAGCTGGTTTCAACGATTCCAATGCACGGTAGAAAAAACTATTGTTCCATTTAAAAAATTATATCTTTGTGTTATAACTCTTTGGAAAATGATACAGTAAACTATGTTCATAGCTCCGCATAAAGTGTAACATTTCTTATGTTGACCTTAGTGAAACGCCCTCTATATTGATAATTGCTCGGATATTTCTTTAAAGTATGGTATCCAGGTCCTACACGTTCCAGTGAGCGCCCTCTGCCATCATAATGAGTGCAGGAGTGGCTCAGCACTTCCACTGGCTTGTGAAACGAATGTTCTTTGTGCTCACGCGGGTGGCGGGACCGAGTGAATCCTGTGACGCGTTAAGCGCACTGGCTGTTTGAAGCGACTGCCGTGCAGTAGGGACAGGGCAGTGGGGCACAAAGCGCTCGTTCCCACCGCTGTCCACTGCTCGCGCGTGCCGGCTGCGTCCACCAACGCAGGGTGGTTGCCTCTGCCCTTTCATACAAAAGCTCTACTTACGCTTGAGAGCATTTTATATACGATGGAACAAGTTAGAAACATTTCAAATAACATATAGTTTTAAGGCTATCGATTTTAGGCTATTAAAATTTTAATTAAATATTTAAGGTATACAATTTGTTCAGGGAACGAATGTAGCAGGCCGTGGTGGCCGAGGAGACTGAGGCGCTTCAGTCACGGTCTGCACGGCCACTACGGTCGGCGGTTCGAATCCCCCCCTCGGGCATGGATATTTGTGCCGTCCTAGTTCGTAAGTAGTTCATAAGTAGTTTGTAAGTTTAGGGACTGATGACCCCGTAGTTAAGTCCCATAAGCTTTACAAACATTTGAACATTTAGAACATTTGAACGAATTTAATTATTTGAGGTGAAATGTATTCATCCATGTAATGTAGACTTGTTGGATGAGTAAATGATAAGTCGTGCTGTTTGTTTACGTTGTTTTAACAAATCAGAGCCGGCCGCGGTGGCGGAGGTGACTGAGGCGCTCCAGTCACGGTGTGCACGGCCACTACGGTCGGGGGTTCGAATCCTCCCTCGGGCATGGATATTTGTGCCGTCCTTAGTCTTAGGTAGTTCATAAGTAGTTTGTAAGTTCAGGGACTGATGACCCCGCAGTTAAGTCCCATAAGCTATACAAACATTTGAAACAAATCAGATTTAACATAACGATAGACATTGAATTAAAATTTATGCTGTGGCCGGGATTCGAACCCGGACCACTCAGCTAAAACCACGTTGTAGCCAAAGCATCTACACGGACTGTCTCAAAGCACGTCTCCCGCCACACCATTTACTTTAATTCTGCGTCATGTTCCCTTTGAAATGCGTATCAAATTGCTAGGGCTCTCCCACATTGGAACAGCAGCCCAGCAAACATACGCATTTCACAGGGAACATGAGGCAGAATTGAAGTATATGGTGTGGAGGGAGACGTGCTTTAAGACAGTCCGTGTAGTTGCTTTGGCTACAATGCGGTGTTAGCTGAGTGGTCTACAGCATCTACCTAGTGAGTAGGAGGTCCCTGGTTCGAATCCCGGCCACCTCATAAACTTTAATTCAACGCCTCTCCTTATGTTTAATACCTTTGGTGTAATGAGACAATGTTGTCTCAGGGGATTATATTATTTGTTGATATTTAAATCAGATTTATCTGTGAAATGTTATTTTATAGTATGTTTTCGATCACCGTGAAAGTCTTCCAGACTTATATTGGACAGACAGTGCGCGCCATTGAGGATCGTTGCCGTAAACGTCAAAGTTATGTATCCTAATAAGTCGGCTGTTGCAGATCACTGTTTGTCCGAAAATCTTGAGATGGATTACGAAAGTACCAGGATCTTAGCACAGACTTCAAAATACTGGGACAGAGTTTTAGCGAAGCCATCGAGATCCGCACCAGAGAAGGGCTCATTAACCGAGACTGCGGCTACAATATGAGCAAGGCTAGGGAACCAACGCTAATTAAGAAGAGGACACCCAACAAAGAAAACGATATGGCGACTAGAGGTGACAGGCAAGTACATCGAAGCCGCCACAGACGCCGACACCAACGTCTCAACGACAGCCGGTAGTAAACCCGTAGGTCTGTTCGAACAACAAATACGCCGAGAGAAACTGAAGCAGCACACAATGAAAATTGTCATATAGATGTGTTTTCATAGACAAGATTATGCTATCCACTTTATTGTAATTATACAGCTGGCCATCCAAAACCCAAGAAAAAGGAAGGAAGGAAGATTAGAGTAACGTCCCGTCGACAACGTGGTGATGAGAGGCGGAGCTCAGTCCGAAATTGTTTGGAATGTTCAAATGTTCAGATGTTTGTAAATCTTAGGGACTTAACTAGGGTGCTCATCAGTCCCTAGGCTTACAAACTACTTACACTGACTTAAACTAACTTATGGTAAGGACAACACAAACACCCATGCCCGAGGAGGACTCTTAAGCCTCGACGGCGAACGGCCGTGCGCACCGCAGCTGTGCGTCTTAGTGCGCACGGCTGTTCTTCCGCGGCTGTTTGGAATACAAAAGAGAAACGGAAACTTGTGTGATGAAAACTGCTACGAGGGACAGGAAATTCATAGTTTAATTAGGGAAAAATGACGGAGCAAAAGTTTTTACTGTCTTTGTGTCAAAAATTAATTGATGGTAATTGATGGTAACCGTACGTCCAGCCCGTTGAATCGAGGATGAATGGACCTAGGAACTTAGTTAAGTGAAAAAAATTAAGATGAGGTCTTTGTGAAGTATAATTAGACAGCAGTGGAAAATATAAAAGGGCAACGTGGGTGCATGTGACTGAATCTGCAGAGCGTTTGGAAGTATACAGAAGTGAATTACACACGGTTGTTAAAGTAGAGCGCTTGTCCGCGAAGGGCAAAGGTCGTGGTGTTGTAACTGCAGTCCGGTGCATTTTTTTTCCAGGAAGTTTCCTATCAGCACACACTCAGCTACAAAGTAAAAGTAAAATTCTAATTGTTATACTGTTAATTTTATACATTATTTTTATGGTAAATGTAAAATATAACATCTCAGTACTTTGCAGCACTATTTCTGCAATCAAACGCGTTTTCGACTAAATTACTTACAAATGCCAGGTGTGTTCGATCATGCGCGGCAATCTCAGAAACAGAAAACGAGAGAGAAATACATTCGACAGTAATGGAACTACCAGTAAGATATGCAGCATAGCATATTTAATACTATGACACTTTCTGATAATTTCCATCTGACTTGCTTGTATTAATAGAGAGTTTCAGTAATGTTAGATCATTCCAAAGCCACAGTTTTCTACCAGAGCTTGTCACCTTCGTGGAATGACAGTTGTAATACAACGGGAGTTTTCTAGAGTATAGAAGATGAATGTAACACGTGAATTCTGCCAACAGATTGTGTTATTGTTTCCCCGGTCGGGGGTTCGAATCCCCCCTCGGGAATGGATGTGCCGTACTTAGTCTTAGCTAGTTAATAAGTAGTTTGTAAGCTTAGGGACTGATGACCTCGTAGTTAAGTCCCATAATTTCTACAAACATTTTAACATTTTTATTGTTTCCCATGCCACAGCTGAAGTTATTCACAAGTGCGATATCTGCAATCGAGCATGCAGCATCGGTAACGACAGATGGCCAAGCGTTTAGGAAGTAAAAGGAAGGTTAATACGGATATATCACCATATGCATCTTATCAACTGTCCCTGTGACGGTGTGTTTAAGAAGCGCTGTTTGGCTCAGCGGTAAAAGATCGGAGTCGTATTGTGAAGGTCGCGGGTTTAACTCCACCCGGCATTTAAACAATGATTCCTCCCACGTGAATGGAATGGAAATAAACCCCAATAACTGGTAAAGTGGGACGTCATGCACTTCACAGTGTTTTTCTGAGTATTGATGTAGATGTAGATGTAGACGTAGATTGACGTTTTTGCACGTTATGTACCGTTCACAACACCAAGTTTGCAAGATAATATGCTTGTTTTAAATAATGACGTCCCGTGCTGATGTTGTGCACATATAAATACAAAATAGCATATATGATGTTGCGGTTAATTGTGAAGTCAGTAGTGTTCGCATTGCCAAGAAGCAAAAACGTATTTGCCGCCGGGCGGACTCGAACCCCCGGAACTTTCAATAAAAATCCGATCTCTTACCGCTGAGCCAAACACCGCAGACACTCTCCGGGACAGTTGATAAGGCGCATAAGGTGGTAGACCTGTATCAAAATTCCTTTTACTTCCTAAACGCTTAGCCATCTGGAGCTCCCACTTGGTGTACTTTCATATATCATCACGCTCTACATGTACCATGGATCTGGACGAATTAGGCGATGACGAATAGGCGTCCTCTCCTTGAGAGATGCCAAACACATTTAGAAGACTTTAAGTGGCTCCTTTTGGCAGTAGGTGAAAAGATTCCTGTTAAAAATATCGCCGCGGCGGATTAGCCGCGCGTACTGGAGAGCCGTGTAGCGGTGCGTGCGGCCGTCCGCCGTCGGGGGTTCGAATCCCCCCTCGGGCATGGATGTTTGTGTTGTCCTTAGTTTAGTTTACCTTAAATTAAGTAGTTTGTAAGCCAGGGACTAATAACCAAGCAGTTGAGTCCGATAGATTTACGAACATTTAAAAATATCGAAAGATTAAACAATCAGTAGGAATAAAAGCCCGAAAACCATAGACATTTCTATCCGCTAAATAAACTAGAATCAGTTCAACTCACGGCCTTATTTTGAACTGTATAATCACGCAGAGCAGTTTGATCTCCAAGATGTAAACAATTTGTGCCAAACAAAATGCAAAACTGGGCATCAGAAAACAAATTAGTTAGAAAATACACCAATATGGGACAAGATTAATTTTAACGATGATGCCTTGGTGCAGCTTGTATATTTGCTTCCATGGTATGACTTTAAGTATATACCGTTCGTTTTGCATATTCGCTGCAAACACAGTAGTATCCGGGAAACGTTAAGTAGGAAGAATTGATTTTTATGACAGAGGCAACAGAGGAAATTTGATTGTTCCCTGAATAATTGAAAAACTGAAGGAAGAATTAGGACTAATGCTCTATGAACTTTGTGATCCAGCCCCAGAATATGAACAAGCAATCATTTATAAGAGAAGAATAAAGGAATTACCTGGATTCAGCTAATTCGATTTGGGATGAGACTTCGCATGTTGATAGTATACGCAAGGGTGTCCACTAATAGCAGTTTTAAGGGGCACTGTCCAGAAAATTCCGAGAAAAGGAGCTCTATCGTTTAATTTTGTATACTATTCAGTGAGTGCCGTACAGCAATATGGCGAAGTAGCTTCGACAGTAGCGTGTCGTGAGGATGTTCAGGGTTAGAAACTAAGTGCAGGAAACGTTTTATTTCTATTATTTGTTTTAAAAATTAATGATATAAGATTATCAGTTACATCATAAAGAACTTTATTTATGAAATGATGGTTGCCGCTAAATAAAATTTAATTGCAATGTTGTCTTTTTAAAAAGTTGAATAATTCCAAGTGCATTTTACACTCAATATAGATAGATTAAAGCGCTAAATACAATTGTCATCACAGTTTTATTAAAAATTTGGCGATATTCTAAGATGTGAAAAGTTTAATAAATAATCAAATGCATAAAAATTACTGTTTTTTTTTCGTATTTTATGCACAGGCATATCGTACATCCGATTGGGATAAAACTTTGTCAACATATTACTTGCACTTTCGTGAAGGTTATGGACATAATTATGTCACTGTACGACGTATAGTTCAGGAGATATGACGTCATGAACAATGAGACGTGTGGGAAGCTGCCACATCATGTTTGTTCGTATTTTATGCGCTGCCGTACCGTTAATGTGATTGCCATTAAACTTTGCACACTTCATCTTCAAAACAAGATGAAAGACACTGTCCACGCAAAATTTTGTGTGGTGAATAGCAGAGAGTACTTTACCTATGAACTTCGACAATATCTATGGATTTATTCAGATCTTGACTAAATTTTGCACTCTTAACCCTCAAAAAGCGCGCCTCGGTTGCACAGTGGTGTAGTGCCAGACTACAAATCCAAAGTTCGCGGGTTCGATCCCCTCCAGGTCCCGCGACTTTTATCTGTCACTTTCCACTTCTTTCACCTCTGGCCAGTATTGCTCATGTGAAAAATACCGAGTAGCACCGTGGTTCGGAACCCACGTTATACTGTAGTTCCCCCAATAACTGGCTGGTTAAGTTAGTTTGAAGGTCGGAGGAAGGCAACGGCATACCACCTCCAAAGAGGACCATGCCTAGTAAAGCACTGTGGTGTTCAAACCAATCTTCGGATTGTTTACCGCTTTACCTTTTAACCTTCAAAATAGAGTACCGTAAACATCTGCGTAAGATTTGATACGATGAATGGAGGAGGGTACCGTGCAATATGCTTAGAAACCACTTAGTACTGCAGTTACTTAATTCAGCCGATTACTGAGCTTTGATTGTTCGTACTTCGTCTAGAAACTGAAGATATGCGACGGTATTAATACTAGAAACAATGCCAAGCCTTTACATTACCTTTACACTACCAGATAACCATAATTGAATGAAACAAAAGCATAAGTCCCTCCTCTTTCAAATTTTTATCGCAACAAATGCTTTCGTAGGGTATGAGTCCATACGAGGTTGTTGATTGGTTTCATTCTGGGTACAACCCTGAAGTCATTTTCTGAGAAGATTAGGCTGCCCCAGGTCTCTATAGAATGGCTTAATTGTTTACACTGGAGTAGAATTCTATAAAGAATCTTCAGTAGGTAAGCTTTTCTATATTTGAACCATGACACATTACAACTTTCAAGTAACGTTACGAGAGGTGGTGAAGCAGGAAAAAGTATCTCTAAATCTGTTCCGACGATATTTTCACTTTTTAAATAATAATGAACTCTTGGGCAACGTAGAAATAAGACACTCAGTACTAAAAGTAACAGATCAATTCCGAACGAGGCACAAATGTTACTCAACACAATAAGATTATGATGATAATAATAATAATAATAATAATAATAACAATAACAATCAGAAGAAGAAGAAGAAGAAGAAGAAGAAGAAGAAAAACTTTAACTATATGCTCATTTGATTGCTATGATCATGGTATAAAGCGAAGATCAAAGTTTCTACAATGCGAAAATGAAATCCAAGGTCTTTTATATCTAATGTTCTTGCAAAACTGGAGGTTTGAATACTTCACCAGTTAGTTTATTGAGAACGAACGGACAATTTTGAAAAATTAAATGAAAATCTTTCTAAGTGGAATTTATAACAAATTTTGCACAATTTTCAGCGGAAAACTTCAAGTAGTTTTATTGCTTTAAAAACCGGAAAATATAATTTTTTAACAATTTTATGCTACTCCAACTCCCCCCTCAAACATAAAAATCCGTGGGCCAACTTGGATTCATAAGCCTGTAATTTCTCGGTTTGCAGACTGTAGACGACCCTGATGACACATATGCAGACATGCAGACAGTTTATCGACTTGGTTTCGACTTGCGAGTTTGCATCAAAATATGTGATATCTGGCACAAATTTTAAGTTGATACTTCTCCTCCACTCCTGACAGATGAGACAGTTCTTTATCAAATTTATGAAAATTATGTAGTTGTTGGTTAGGTAGGTGTGGCATGTCTCTCTGAGTTGCTCTTTGATTTTCGCGATGCTGCCGCGGTGCGCAGCCTAGCGGGCAGAATAAAGTCTACGTGATCACGTAAAGGCGTGGTGAGCTATGACCTCCGAGAAGGTCCATAAAGTGTGGGTTCCAAAAATGTGGAACGATTTTCTTTGATCAGACAAGGTAATCAAGCTGGCGCAAAGATCTTTTTGTTAAAATCCCCAAGATTTCGATTTCAACTATGAAAATATTTTTTTTTTCAGATCTGCTTATTTTCAAATATGTTAACATCATGCTTTGAAATACAATCAGTGTAGCATGCATGCTTTCTGTTGTCTCTTAATTTTTTTATTTACTGAAAATTGATCATATTTTTAAATGCCTATGTCACATTGCACGTGAGTGAGCATTGTAGCTGCATGTCACTTGCAGATTTAATAAGATTTTGGGCAGTGTCACGATTTTACAATTATACAAGGATTTAATTACCCATCACAGCTTGCAGCTAATCATGACTAAAGTAGTTTTTTTGGGTATTATTGAAACCAATGTTAGTAACAGTTAAACGCTACACACGCTAAACTTAGTAATAAATCATGCTACCCAAAGGAATCAATCAGAAAATTTCACGAAAGTAGGATCAGTAAAACCAATCACCATTTTTAAAATATTCAAATGTGTGCAGACTGTTACACGTGTTCTTTCGTTTGTAATCACTTCATTAGTAAAGAATTAAACAAAGTTGACTTTCTTGTACAGTATTCTCTTACACCTTAATTTCGTCAATAAAACAGGACAGTACGAACCAATTGTATATCTATATTGTGTGTATTGGTAGAAGTCCAGCTATTAGTTTTTGTTAAAGCGTTTTGTACCGGTAATCTTACAGGGCCATAGTGGTACAATAACTGAAAGATGACGACAGTTCTTATAGCAGAGCAATTAGTTCTTTAGCTAATGATTTGTTTTAGGAATATCACCGCAAACTGAGAACAGATAAGCAAGACCACTTTTATTAATATCCTTAAGCCACTTCCTTTAACCACAGAAAACAACATTCACATTTTTATAGACATATTTCATAGATAGGGATCTCAGCAGAGATATAATGACAGCCTGAATGACGAACAACAGAGTGATGTTATACGAGTTCCGTTTTTACCGATTGAGGTAAAAAACACAAAAAAAACTGCGAGATTACAAGTGCGAACCGAAAGGAAACGAATTCAATGTTTGCAGTATATTTCGGCTTGAAGCGTAGTAGGCGACCACTTGGAGCAGTGAATACTTTTGAACAAACAATGTCGCAGACATTGCACCAGATATGAAGAAAATCTAGTAATTCAGGGAAACTAGGCAACTACCTAAGTAATCTAGTCATGCCCTAAGATACACCCGACTGGTTCCTCCCTCAGCGTCGTCAGCCCTATGGCCATAGTCGTTAAAGAAGAAACTTGTCACGAAGGTGTCGGGAATTATGGCAGGTTTAGGCGTTAATGAACTTTTTACTGCAGCGTTCCAGGAGGAGGGTATGTGGGAGGCGGGCAGGGAGGCGGAATTATCATTGCCAAGCGGCTATTAACCAGCAGAAAAAAGGCCAGTCTGCATTCAGTTTATGTCTTCTCGGAGTTACTAATTACGTCGTAAATTACAAGGAAGAAGGCGGACTACGCAGCGGCATCGTGAACGACGGAAGCAAGAGTATCAGGTTCATCTACGTCGTCACGAATATTCAAAAAGGTGCTGCGCATGCTATGATAGGAGCATGGAATGATTTCAGTAAGTTAAGTTGTCGCATCGTCTTATCCAGCTGCTGTAGGAATATTCTTTTAAACTTTTTCAAAACATCAAACAATGAATCAATGTCCAGAGACATATTGATATATGTCAAAGATATAAATCTGAAGGAGAAGCATCGAATTTGTACCATGGCCGGGATTCGAACCCGGGACCTCCTGCTTACGAGGCAGGCGATATACCATTTTTTTGTTGTTCTGCAGGTGCATCTATGATCTGCGGTCGTTTTTATTGTTCGTACTTGGCCGTTCGTTGATCATTTGGCTCAGCTTTTTTTGTTACAGAGGACGTTCAGTCCTCTGACGAGGCGCGCTGAGCCACGGCGCCCGGCACCACTAAGCCACTTTTGTTTGCCATAAAAACATTTATTGTCTGTAGTCAAAAATATACAAATCATGGCAACCGTCTTGCCTTCCCATTTTAACACATCTCTAAAGAACTTCAGTATCACAGATATAGCAACACTGAACTACATCTGAAAGAGACACACACACTAAACATTATCTACAGCAGGTAAAACTTGCAACTACAAGCCACCGTGACTTAGTAGATACAGCTTTTGTATGGATTTGTCTTAAGCCACGTCTCCCTCCACAACACAAACTTTAATTCTGCCTCGTGTCCTGCAATATAAATACGTATCAGTGTTTGCCAAGGCTCTCCAATAGCATTTGTGTTGTGTGGAGGCGTGGCTTAGGACAATTCGTGCAGTCGCTGTAGCCATTAAGTCACGGCGGTTTAGTGGTTATAGCGTCTGCCTAGTAAGCAGCAGGTCCCTCTGTTCGAATTCCGGCAGTGCACAAAATTGAATTCAATGCCTCTGCTTCAGATTTAGATCTTTGACTTTCATAAGCATCCAGAAGCCCGTTATATAAAGCAAACGTGGTGTATTTGATACCTATGATAGACACTCCATGTGGGTATAGTCTGAATGGAAGGAGGTATGATCTCTTCGTGAGATACGCGATAACAAATTTGATCAAGGTTGTTTTCAAGTGATCTACAGCGGCAATGTATTTGAAAAAAAAAGAAAGAAAATCATTCTAGCGCCAACAGCTGTACAATATTTTTATTTATTACACTCAACCGGTTTAGGTACTGACTGCCGTCTACAGGAGATTGAAAAGATGGCACTCACGGCCGAAACCAGTTGAGTGTGGTAAATAAGAATATTGTACAGCTGTTGGCGCAGGAATAAATTATTCAAAAAAAATTAAAAAATTAGTTTACATAGAATAGTGATAGCCGCACGGAGTGGTCGCGTGGTCTAAGGAGTAAGGCTACGGACTGGGTGATTGTTTCCACTGGAGTTTCGAATCGTCCATCGGATATGGAGTGTGCCTTGTCCTTAGTGTTAATTTCAGCAGTTTGTAAGTCTAGGGACTGATGACTAACAGTTCGGTCCAATAGGTTTACAAACATTTGAACATTTACGGCACTGATAAAAGAGAGAGAGAGAGAGAGAGAGAGAGAGAGAGAGAGAGAGAGAACCTGATATAATGTCTGTCGTGAATAACACACATCATGCCATTTCTAGCTACGGTCATGAAACATTTCTGAGGATCTATATTTTGCAGAAAAATGCCTTACTGAATGAGACCAATTCGTGGTTGTCAGGAACAAAGACGGAATACATTTACGTGAGTATTCACAATTAAGTTACGAGCCTTAATCTTATAGTACCACAATTTCATTTGATTTAGTACGGTAAAGCCGCTATTTATATCTGCATGTTACTGGTGCTACGTCTGTCCATCCAAAATGCAGCAGCAGGATGACCAGAGATACCACACCAAATTTGTTTTAGGGATAACACTGTTTACTAAGATCATGTTACAGAGGAAGATGATTAGTACTGTTGCCGCCACTCTTGTCTTTAACTGTTTTCAGACGATTCGGCACGGAATCAAAGAGACTGTGGATGTTCTGGTGGTGTATGGCACTCATGTTCCTTCCACATGGTGCCGAAACTGTTCTGGTGTAGCAGTGAGTAGTGTATCCCATGTCTGTCGGTCGCATTCGTTTCCTGTAGACGGGAAATAGAGAGAAGACGGGGGCCAATGTAGCAACGGATTCCTATAGGCGACGAAGGAGTTTTGAACGTGGTATCGCACATTGTCCTCTAGCAACTGCCAAAGTTTTAAACGTATTTAAACCTACAGGATCAAACTGCTATGGTCATCAGTCCATAGACTTGCAGACTACTGAAACTAACTAACCTAACTTAAACTAACTTACACACCCATACACGAGCGATAACTCGAACCTCTGACGGGGGCAAACGTGCGCTTCGCAGCAAGGAGACTTAGAGCGATCGGCCATTTAACCGCTAGCATGATGCCTTAGATGATGCAGCCATCCCCGCGCGGATGTTGCGAGGGGTCTATATTCAGTTGGATTTAATATTTTGTAATATTCCGTTGGAATTATTATTTTGTGAATAATATTCCTGTAAGTCAAAGAGTATATACTGTATAGTTAGCTTCCTTGATCAGAGAGGCAGCATTATTGCTCTGTCTGGTAATGGTGGCGCGCTGGGTGTCGCAGTGTAACGGTGGGAATGGTCAGTCGTGTCTTGTTGTAATGTAGCGGGCGGAGTAGGAGGTTGTACTGTGAGCTGTGGGCAGAGGATGTCTGTTAGCTCGACTGCTGAATAGGATGAAGCTGTTCAGACGAAGAATGTATATGTTTTTGTAATAATGTTGCTTTTTAATTTTCAATATAAGTGTGATAATGAAATTTCTCTTCCATTATTTTGTAGTGTGTAGAAACTTTCATTTTTCCTCCAACAAGTTTTACGACCAGTTAATTGATGTGAGTTGTTTTGAAGTGAAGTAAAAGTGTTAATCTCAAACGTACTTGCACGTGGTGGCTCTGTGAGTGTATGTTTTAACAGATAACTTTCACTAAAATAATTAGGGTTCAGGTTAGGATTGTTGAAAACTATGTTCAGAATATGATAATGATGAGGCAGTTACAATGAGTGAAATATCAAAGGAAGAGTGCTTATCTGTGGGTTAATTCAAATTTTCTGTGCTTGTATTAACGTGAGTAGAGAATTTCAAGAGATCATTTTTTGATAAAGTAATTAGGTGATTAACAATACTCGTGCTGAGCCAACCGTAGTACGTTTCAACTGTTATAAAAATTCAATTTACTTCTCAGTAAAGGTATTGGCATCTTTGAAGTGTCACAAGGATTTACATAATTTCACAGTAAAATATTTATGTGCAGTCTCAGTTGCTCTTCTGAAACGAGAGCTTAACTTCATCATACACAATAGTTGAGGTTTTCCATTTCTTATACTGATGTTGAAAATTTACAACAGGGCATTAAAGAGATGCATTCAGTTAGAGCTTCTTTTCATAGCAATGCACGTCTGAGTTATCCTTTGCGCGGGCCTGACGTTTAAAAAGCCGTGGTGGAGTAGGTGAGCGGTCTAAAGCGTCTCACTGCGGAGCGCGCGGTTGCTCGCCGTGGAGGTTCGAGTCCTCCCTGGGGCATGGGTGTGTGTGTTGTCCTTAGGTTATTTTACCTAGGTGTAAGTAGTTTGTAAGTTACGGACTGATGACTACGCAGTTTGGTCCGATAGAATTACAAACATTTTTTTGACGTTAAAAAACATTATTTATTCACATAATTTACTATCAGGGCTTAGTTTTTGATCCAGTGTGTGGAACAGGCACAAAGAATTTGATGTGCTTTTCTTATGTATGGAAAATCTGAATTTTACGTAACCTATCGTTTGTTATCAACAGAAATCACTGCTAGACAGACAAACAAAGTCACACATACACACTCACATGGTCAGATAGCAAATTCCAGTTCCATCTCCACGACCAATATATATATATATATATATATATATATATCATAAAACATAACTTTCAATGTATGGTGCACCACCATTTCAGATCCAGCAAGAAGCGTAACAAAACTGCTTTCGGAGAGGGAAACGGGGTTGTGAGTGATGTATTAATTGTGAAAGGGGATATTTGGAGGGAGGCCATGCTCAATAAGTAAGAGGTGAGAGTGGAAAAGTTGTCGCTGCGTTCGGGCAATAATTATGTTCCGAAATTTGCAGGCTCATCAATTACTAAAAAATTACATCGTCAGTCGGGACTGATTAAAGAGAGAGACGAGAGAGAACTAGGTGCTACCTCGTTTATGTTACCTTTACCTGAGAAGCAGTAACAGGATTTCATATGCCCGCGTCGTTTCCCTACAACAACCTTCATAATAATTAATCATTGGGCACGTATCGCAGCCGCGGCGTGCACCAGCAGGAAATTTGCGCTTCCATTTCCGCCGGTGGTGGGTGCGCAAGCGGCGATGCCCATTGGCCGGGCGCCGTATGTCCCCGCCTGCACACGTTTACCCTGCAGTCGCTCCCCAGCGCCAGTGACGCACGGCAATTATTCTCGGAAACTGAGATTGATCACTCGGAAAACAGGGGGTCGCATTGCACCTAGCGCCTCTCGCCTCTGACCTCAGCGACTCCGTCCGCAGGCCGTTAGGCTACGAAAAATTTGTTCGCGCGTGTGTGCGCGTGTGCGTGCTTGGGTAGCGGCGCTATATCTTGCTTTACATGAATATAGTATTTTGTTACGCCCTTATGCAAGAGTTTCACAGGATTTACTTGCCACTTTATTTTGTTCCTAGTTAAAAACTACAGTTTAAATGTATGTATGTAAGAAGATAACAGCGATTAGTGGCAGTATTTCTTTTTATTTCTTGCAACAGATCGAGATTTTTGTCACAGAGTGACCATTATGTATTTATTTACACGAAATTGCCAAGTAAGGACCGCATTATAAATCCCATTTGACATTCTGTTCTTCCTGCCACCATTTTCGCGAGATGTTCATCTGTTAATTTCCTATTGGTCTTAGTTTTTCGAGCCTCCTGAAAAACCCTCATTAATCACTGACGGAAATAAAAATACACCCTCTTTACTTTTCAATTAAGATTTATTGTAGATGCAGTATATGAATTGGTTACATTTAAAGATCAGAATCATAGAATAGGGAGTACACAGGAAGGAAACCCCGCTCCCATATGTGCACCTAAACTTTGTGTGCAAGCGCCAATTCCGCCATCTTAAGAGATAGTAAAGCAAAGTCTTTGAAGCGACTGAATAAGTTTTGTTTACTTTATGAACAGTGCATTGTGACTGCGTGGATTAAGAACAAGTAAACAACTATTTGATGCATTATAAAAGGTGAAAATGCGTCGTAATACTTGGAACTGTATCATTGTTGTAATGAGCAGCAATAAGAGCAAAGGCGCACGATGGTGTTCAGCCCCTAATTTCTGAAATAATTCTAATGTAAATAACGACGTAAACTTTTTCAACTTCGCATAAAAATGTAGCACTGCAACTGAAGGTCGATGTATATTTATTAAGAGTTAAATATTGTCAGTTTTAAATCAGAGCAATGCTCGTATAATAATAAAAACTAGCCACTCGTATAATCGGAAAACAATATTGTTGCTGTACAACTGAAACTGCCTCATACCACGATCCCAGAAAAATTATAATCTTGTGGATTAGAAACCGAAGATTGAAATGATGCGGCTCTCGGCAATAATCTATCATGATGCAAGATTCCTCGTTGCTCACTTAATTGGTAATTAGTCACTCCTCGACATTGATGGACTGTTATGTCATTGGTATTAATTGATGACCGGTCAGGTGAAACTGATTAATCACAACCTTCTGAGCTGCTGTTTGTAGCTCATTACATGTCTTGTCGAGGTGTATTACTCAATAACATTAGCGAAGTCAAGCCAAGCGATTCACGTAACAGTAAAACGTTTATTTAATGCTCCAATCTTGGGCGATATTACCTTCGTCCGAATTACTTTTCAGTATTCTTCCGAGACCGAAGCGTAGAATTCAATATACTGCATAGGCTTTCTTTCGACTAATTCTTTCTACAAATTCTTCATGATGGTCTAATTCTGGAGATAGCACACATAAAGACAAGAAACAGTAAAACCAGTGGCTTACTAAGGCTATTTTTTAAAAGAAAAAAAAATCGAGGGCTCCACGACGAGAGGCACGGGTCGATCCAGAAAAGAAATTTTCAAAGGTTTGTAGAGCTATCGGACCAAACTACGTGGTCATCAGTACCTAGCTTACAAACTACTTACACTAAGGTAAACTAACCTAAGGACAATACAAACACCAATGCCCAAGGAAGGACTCGAACCTCCGACTGCGAGCAACCGCGCGCTCCGCAGCGAAGCGCTTTAGACCGCTTGGCTACTCCACCGCGGCGATCCAAAAAAGAGGAGCTTTCTCTCCCCCCCCCCCCCTCCCTTAGTCCTCTACTGAGCAAAACTCACTGTATTGTCACAGTGTCACACCTCACAGAAGCTGTACATTTATCAGCCAGAACATTATGACTACGTACCTAGTATCGATATGAACCCACCTGCCTGCAAGTCAGACAAACCCACTGTATGGGTGTTGTTAGTGAGCGTGTCGTCCGCTTCCGTACTCCAGTGGACAGCAGGAGGCCCAGGTTCGATTCCCGGTCAGGTTGGAGATTTTCTCCACTCGGGGACTGGATGTTGTGTCGTCCTCATCATATTTTGTCATCGTCGCACACGACATGCTCCAGGCAGGCCGAACACGATCACAGCTTGGATGTAACGGCCAAAAATGACACACGAAATCATCAGTGAGTGTGCTGTCCGTGTGTAGAAGAGAGTAGGCGAGCGATCTATCTGAGTTTGAGTGCTGGCAGGTTGTCATAGAACGGAGGATCGTCACGAGCATTTCGGAAATTGCGCGACTTGTTGGATGTTGGGGCAGTGCTGAGGTGGGTTTCTTCAACAAATGGCGAAACGAAAGTTAAACCCACTTCCAAACTTCGAGGAGTTTGACGGTCATACTTCATTACAGATCGGACGTCGTAGGCTGGGCATACTGGTGAAACAGTAGGTGAGGTATTGGCGGAAGTGAAGCTGTGAGGAAGGGGGCCGTGAAACATGCCGGGATAGCTCAGTAGGTAGAGCGCTTGCCCGCGAAAGGCCAAGGTCCCCTGGTTCGAATCTTGTTCCGGCACACAGTTTTTATCTGCCAGGAAGTTTGATATCGGTACACGCTCCGCTGCAGAGGGAAAATTTCGTTCTGGAAACCAAGATAGGCGGCGCGCTGAGGCGGGACTGACTTCAGACTTTAAAGCTGGGCGAATTGCAGGCGTGTCTCGTCACTCAGTTCACCGAACGCTCCTAACCACGCGCCTCCGAAGCGAACGACGTTTAAATGTGCTAATATTAACATCATGACATCGACAACTACGACTACAATGGAAACGTGACCATCATCACTGGACTTGGGCTGTCAGAGATAGAGCTTTGCATGCTCTGATGAATTGTGTTGTTACCTTCTTCATCATGCTGATCGGAGTGTGCGAATCTGTCGTCGTCTTCCATGGGCAGAAAACATTACTGCGGGAGGAAGACAAGCGGGCAACGGCGTCCAAGTGGTGCTCTGGATAACTTTCACGTGGCTATCAGCAGATCCATTGCAGCTCGTGAAAGGTACCATGACAGCCAGTATTGTACACTGATTAGAGAGCAGGTACACGACTTCAGTGGCGTCTTTCAAATAAATTGCAAAATTAAGGCACTGTTGTATAGATTGATCTGGTATTTATGCGATATTTTTAGAATTTAAATTTCAAGTACTTTTCATTATTTGTCATCTTTTGTCTATAAAATGCATTTTAAAAGGAATAAAATGTATACAATATTGTTCATCATTTTGTTTAAAAACAGTACGAGAAATAGTTTTATGGTATCTTTAATAGCGAGCTTTAAAAAAATAAAATATATCCTGAAGCTGCACTAAATTTGCTGGCTGCGCTACGCCGTGTTGTATGCAACAGGTTGACCGTGTCCAGCTGTGTGGCGTCATCCCCTGTTGAGTAGAGGGCGGCAGCCACCAGCAGTCCAACTTGTAAGTGCAGCGCGAGCTGACGTATGTATTACTTACTAGCTTATATGCCCGTGCTTCGCAACGATTGTTAAAAAGGGACCTGTGTATATCATGTTTTTTAGGGTACCAGACCTAAGTCAGCAAAAACAGAATCCTTGTTTAATCGCTCTGTCAGTAAACTCAGTTCTCCTAGCCAAGAGCCGGCCGCGGTGGCCGAGGGGACTGAGGCGCTCCAGTCACGGTCTGCACGCCCACTACGGTCGGGGGTTCGAATCCCCCCTCGGGCATGGATATTTGTGCCGTCCTTAGTATTAGCTAGTTCATAAGTAGTTTGTAAGTTTAGGGACTGATGACCCCGTAGTCGAGTCCCATAAGCTCTACAAACATTTGAACATTTTTCCTAGCCAAGATGTCAAATTTAAGTAGAAGTCATTGTCGAAAACGATGAATGTTCATTAATTTTTTTCGTACAAAAAGTGAAATTAATTTATGTCCGTACTCTGGAACGATGCAAATTCGATGTTAGGTTGTGTTCATAAAGTTAAAACTGCGGTACGTAATTGTCTGGCGTAAACTATTTACAACACTTCTATCGTTGGATGAGAAATAATAATAACAATAACAGCGCCATGTTTGGTTCTACGGTGTAGTACTACTAAACTGTTTATCTCTGACAGTAAGTGTATTCTGAAGTATTAGTATGTTGCAGTGTTGCACTGGGGACAATGTAGTTAATGCTGAAAGTTTGGTAATTCAATCAACAGATGTGTTCATGTCTGTCTAAATAAGACGTCATGGTGGTTTCGATGTGCGATAAAGTACGTATGAGTGATCGTTGAAGGAATGGCGTCAGCTGATCGTCTGTATAGAACTTTCCAATAAATATAGTATTTTGTCTTGAGTGTGTTAGCAGCATCGGCCACTCTTTCAACTAAACATGTTCCCACGTCCTGCAGTGATTACTTCGTAAAGCACGAAGTTGAAAACGACCTTCTGTAATAGAACTACACATTCAGAACTATAAGTACAAGTGTTTTTGCAAAAGAAGACGTTTTTCTCTATCTTAATGTAGTCCGCACCAATAGTAAGTAATTACAAATTTTAATCACAATATTGTACTGAACAATTATGGAAGCAGAGAAGTTTCTTATGAGTTTGTCGTTCGAGTGTGTATATTATCTCTAGTGGCAGGCACAGAGCAGAAATATCTCTGTAGTAAGCATTCAGATGCACAGAACAGATTTTGTGTCCTCAACATAAGGTGGACATGTAACGCGATATTGGGGAAAATCTACTAATCGCTGACTTCATCTTTGTAAACGCCGGCGCCGTAAGTAAACTTTACCCCTTCTTGTAGTGCATTACACCGCAGTTATGAGAATGAAAAAAACTCAGCAACGCCCTAATTAGTTATTTGGTGCACTATGTAACTAACGTCGCCTACTTTGTACTTTTCAGTACTATAGCGTTTTCGGGGCATTGGTAAACAGAATGGACTCAAGATGTAAGAAGTACGCACCGAAATCAGAAATGAGTAATAAAACGAAGTTGAAGCCTAAGTAAGTTTAATTCTTATGAAAAATGCATTTATTTTAATAAATAAAAAAATTCAGTTGCGCTGACCACTACACCACTAGGGATCCAGTGATCACCGCACCTGCAAGGACTACCTAAGCACGCCTTCCGCCAGACATATATATAATGCCGGTGACGGGCAATGATCCTTTCGTTAGTGGGGAGGGGTGGGCAAGTTTGTGGCCCTTACTCTTAAGGGAATTAGTTTCAAAACTACGAGTTTGAGTACTGTGGGCAGGGCGAAGCTGGGAATTTGTGTCTGACGGGAGGCGTGCTTAGGTGATCCTTGTAGGAGCGGTGATCACTGCGTCCCCAGTGGTGTAGTGGTCAGCGAAACTGCCTACAAAGCTGGAGACCCGGGTTCGAATCCCGGCTGCGCACAAATTTTCAGCTTTACCCATTCGCAGTTGATGTCATATATTTTGTGAATACGAAAGAATAACAACTGCAGGACCAGAAGTGACGTCTGTTCTTTCGGAACAGACGTCACATGTTTATAAATGAAAAAAGGTTTTTAACAACGAATTAATTGTTTTCATTTTATTATTATGTACCTACGTCAGCTGTAGATATTCAGCTTCAAAATGAGCCGTTGTTCACTGAAATCCGGTATGAGGTTATTGAGTTACACATCACTCAAGGTGTGCGTTCAGAAAATAACGCTAACTTCAACTCGAAAAATAGTAATAATTTAAGGGATAAATTCATGACAGTTGTCTTCCTTTACATTATTTGGCACATGTAGAAATTACTAATTATTTAAAAAGTACCAAGTAAATTTTCTCATTTTTCATCCGATTTAAAATTAAATAGCCCATATACTAAATACTAGGCGAAGTACTTTTGTCACGGATTGGCTCTTCCAGCAACCTCATTAGTGGTGTATGTATGTCGACAACTCTTAGCTGTCTTGTATCAGAATTGGTCTTGGTGCTCTGTGTAACTCTTCTCTTAATATAACAACCCATTTCATCTGTCTCTTCCACTGTTTCAATGACAATGTTTTTAGTTTGCTTTCCTTTTAGGCACTTCCTATGTATTTCTTCTGTCATTCTAATCCCTTCCTTGCTGAAGGCGGGTTTGTGATCTCAGCTCGTAAAATTCACACAGATGATTCTAGTTTCTCGAAAGGTCTCTTCAACTTCAGTATACCTCGTATCTTTCTTTCGCACAGCCATGCATGGTCGAACAGCCTTTACAATTATTAAAAAAAATGTTCAAATGTTTGTATAGTCTATGGGACTTAACTACGGGGTTATCAGTCCCTAAAATTACAAACTACTTATGAACTACTTACGAACTAGGACGACAGAAATATCCATGCCCGAGGGGGGATTCGAACCCCCGACCGTAGTGGCCGTGCAGACCGTGACTGGAGCGCCTTAGTCTCCTCGGCCACCGCGGGCGGCTTACAATTCTTATTCATCAGTTTTGCTTAAAGTCTTTGCTCTTCAGTCAATCCTGTTGTCTGATAAACGTGTATTCCGTTTTGCCTACTGCATTTAGTACATTTTATATGTTATCCTTTAGTAGTTTAATCTTGTATTATCCACGAATTTCTACTAGGTTTTAATTTTTGCTTGTAAGGTCCTCTATCAGAACTATCCATTCGTCATCTTATACCTCTCCCATGTTTCTGTCGGTCGTTCACTAATGATACATTTTAAACTCTCCATTAAGGAAGAAACCGTAATATACTGGCAAACACAGATATATCTGTGAAAGGTTAAAATAGGTAAGGTACATTAAAAATACTGAATCTCACTAACTAAAACGTATGATAAGGACTAAACTCACATACATACACACACACACACACACACACAGACACACACGCGCGCGCGCGCGCGCGCGCAGAATCAATCGCACCCTCGCTCATACATTCAGTTTGAATCAGTAAAAACGACAGATTAAAGAACAATTAAATTAGTTTACTAAATTACTCATTGCCACAACACAACGATAACATATTGTTCTTTCGACATTAACAATATAACAGAAAATTCATTAATTGTATAGTCTTTGCTTAGAGAACTATATATTACTGTCCTCTGATAATGAACCAACAAAGAAAATTGCTCTGAATTGGAAAATTATTTACAGAAGAATGGAAAAGCTGTTAGAAGCCGACCTTAGGGACGATCAGTTTGAATTTAGAAGAAAGTAGGAAAACGACTTATCTCAGAAGAAAGATTAAGGAAAGGCAAACCTAAGTTTTTAAATTTCGTAGATTTGGAGAAGACTTTAGACAATTTTGACTGGAATACACTCTTTCAAATTCTGAAGTCATCAGGTGTAAAATATAGGGAACGGAAGGTTATTTACAACTTGTACAAAAACCAGGTGAGGCTCGGTAGCACAGTGGTAGAGTGCCAGACTATGAGTCCTAAGGTACTGGGATTTTTACCTGTCACTTTCCACTACTTTCATCTCTGGCAATGTTGCTGATGTGAAAAATACCGAGTAGCACCATGCTTCGGAACCCACGTTAAACTATAGCATCCCCTATAATTGGCTGGGTAAGTCAGTTCGAAGGTCGGAGGAAGGCAACGGCATACCATCTCCAAAAAGGACCATGCCTAGTAAAGCACTGTGGTGTTCAAACCCATCTTCCAATTGTTGACTGCTTTACATTTACCTTACAAAAACCAGACCAGTTGTAAGATTCGAAGGACATGAAAGGAAAGCATTGGTTTAGATGGGAGCTGTACAGGGGTGATGCCTTTCTCCAGTTTTATTCCATCTGTACATCTAGAAAGCTATCAAGGAAAGCAAGGAGAAATTTGAAGAAGCGATTTAAGTTAAGGACGAAGAAATAAAAACTTTACGATTTGCCGATGAAATAGTAATTCTGTCAGCGAACACATTGAAATTCTATCAGAGACAGCAAAGGACCTAGAAGAGGAATTAAACAGAATGCACAGTGACTTGAAAGGAAGTTATAAGATAAAAATAAACAAGAGCAAAACAAGGGCAATGAAATGTAGTGTAAGAAAATCAGGTGATGCCGAGGAAATAAGAAAATTTTCCAATGTTTGTAAATCTATAGGACCAAACTGCTGGTCATCAGTCCGTAACTTACAAACTACTTAAACTTTTTTCTTTTTTTTGTTCTCAGGTAGATCTATGCTTTGTGGTCGTTATTTCGCCCCTGGCAGGGCGCGCGCTGTGCCACGGCGCCCGGCGACCGCTCGGCTACTCCACCGCGGCAAGGAAATCTACATCTACAAATCACATTAATGTGCCTGGCAGAGGGTTCATTAACCACTTTCATAACTTTTCTCTACCGTTCCATTCTCTAATAGCGCGCGGGAAGAAAGAACACCTAAATCGTTCCGTTTTCGATCTGATTTCTCTTATTTTATTGGGATGCTCATGTCTCCCTAAGTAGGTGGGTGCTAGCAAAATATTTTCACATTCAGAACTAAAAGTCGGTGATTGAAACTTCGCAAACAGATCGCGCCGCAATGAATAACGTCTTTCCTTTAATGACCTCCACCCCAATTCCTGCAACATTTCCGTGATGCTTTCCCCCCCGTAACGTGATAAAACAAAACGAGCTGCCCTTCTCTGAACCTTCTCAATGTCTTCCGTCAGTCCCACCTGGTGAGGGTCCCACAAGGGGCAACAGTACTCCAGGAGAGGACGCACAAGTGTGATGTAGGCAGTCTCTTTGGTGGAGCTGGTGCATCTTCGAAGCGTTCTGCCGATGAAACGTAACCTTTGGTTCGCCTTCCCCACAATATTTTCTATGTGTTCTCTCCAGTCCAAGTTGTTCCTAATTGTAACTCCTAGGTATTTGGTAGAATCTACGACCTTAAGGTTTGGCTGATTTATCGCGTAATTAAAGTTCAGCGGATTTCTTTTAGTGATCATGTGTATTACTTCACACTTTTCTTTATTTAGTGTCAATTGGCAATTTTCGCACCATGCAGAAAATTTGTCTAAATCGCTTTGCAGTTGCTTTTGATCCTCAATTGACTTCACTAACCGATAAACGACAGCATCATCCGCGATCAGTCTAAGGGAGCTATTCAGATTGTCTCCTAAATCGTTTATAAACACGAGGAAGAGTAATGGACCTATAACGCTTCCCTGTGGAACGCCAATAATAAGATTAGATAACGTAAGAATAAAAATGGTAGATGAATTTTGCTACGTGGGTAGTAAAATAACACTGGATGGTCGCAGCACAAACAATATACAATGCAGCATGGCAATGGGAAAGAAAGCTTTTCTGAAAAAGAGAAATTTGTTGACATCGTATATTAATTCAAGTGTTAGAAAGTCTTTTCTGAAGGCGTCTGTGTCAATTATTCGATTGTATGGTAGTGAAATATGCACTTAAAATAGTTTAGACAGGAAGAGGATATGATGGCACAGAAGAATGCTATAGATTAGGTGGGTAGCTCGCGGAACTAGAGGTACTGGACAGAATTAGGGAGAAGAGGAACTTCTGGCGTACCTTGTCTAAAACAAGTGATCTATTGGTAGGACACTATTTAGACATCAAGGAATTGTTAATTTAATACTGAAGGGAAGTGTGAGGGGTAAAAATCGGAGACCGAGACTGATACAGTAAGCAGGTTCAAATATGTAGATATGGGTTGCCATTCTTTCGAGGAGATGAAGAGGCTTGCTCAGGATAGAATAGGGGGAAAGCTGCTCTAAACCATTCTCCGGGCTGAAGGGCAAATTATTAAAATTTTTGTTGGAGCAAGAAAATAAAAGCTGCCTTTTGAGGTTTTAAATGTAATTTCATGCTACTGACATTGTTTTACTTAAATAAAGCGAGTAGTCTATAAAAAAGGCGTCCCTTTTCTTTAATTAAAACAGTTTTAACAGAGTTTTTTACAATACTAGGAACTGAAGAGGTGGTAACGAAACACATTTTCGAGCGCAGTTCTTTTTCTGAATGTCATAGAGCTATACGCAAAAGACTAACTGAAAAGTTAATTGCTGGGTTCTCTGCCCTTATTAATCTTCTATAGCTGCTCAAAAGGGAGAACTTCACAGTACGTATCCTCACCCTTAAATTCGCGCAGAAACCTGCGAACATTGCAACGGACCCATGTTTGCCAGAAAAAAGGAGAGATGCGAGTTCTTTCCTCGCCTAAAATTTTATGCATGCGGGAGTAAAACCGAAAAACTTCTCCACGCACGGTGTTTCCTTATTGTTCTCTGTGTGTGCGCGTATTTCTTTCCTCACAGGAGACAAGGGAGATAGTTTTTTACGTATTCACGGTGTTATCATCGTAACTTTTTCCAAAATGACTTAACACTCTCGTTGTGTAACATGAACTTCGTCCAGCGTAGATGGTTCGAAGACTTAAGACGTTATCAATAAACGTTAATACGATTTGTCATCGATAAAGCATATGACAGTGTTCCTCGAAGCAAGATATGGAATGTTTGGAAAACCTAAAGGTGCCAAAGTTTCTGATTGATAAAGTCAAAATGCTATACCAAAAGTGTTATAGCTGTGTCCAGATAAACAACGGACGATCAGATTGGTTCGAAACAAAGAGAGGTGTCCAGCAAGGAAGTGCCCTATCACCATTCCTATTTGTAATAGTAATGGACAAAATTATAAAATCTATCAAGAAAATAGCGAACCCAATGCCCTTGTTTTTGCCAATGATTTGATAGTATGGGGAGAGACAGGAGCTGAAGCACAGGGGAAACTGAATGATTGGAATATGATATGTAACAAGCAAGATCTTGGCAGTATTTTATGCATCATTTACTTAAGAAACATTTTTATTGTGAATTTATACCAGCAGTCAAATGTAAACATATGTCCTTATGAAACATCAGAGTTCCCAGTGTTTTACCAAATCAATGTAAAAGACAGTAAACATCATAAATGAACCTATCCATTGGTAGGAACATATAAAACATAATAGTTTAACATAAATGTGCAGTTATGTTGAAGCACATGGTGAACCATAGAGTCATAACAAATTAGTGCTAAGACACTTAAGTAAAGTAATGGAATACGTTTCAAATATTATAAACAGACAACCTTTATTGTATATTCAATTCTATGTGATATTTGGGCTGATTAAGGAAAGAAGGCGTAAAACATTTATTCACTGTGTAGATAAAGTCACAATAGGCCGTATTATTTCCAATCATTAACAAGACAGAAATTAATAGCCACACCTACCTCAGCTATATACATGATAGGAGTATTTACTATTCACTATATTTCATGATATTTATACAAATGTAAAATGTATTGTTTGATTTCGTATTTATGAATATATTAGATATTTGAGTATCTGTGCAAGTGTTTTTATGTGTTAGGAAGATTACGACAGGATTTAACTTTGTTTGTAGGTTATTAACATTCACATAATTTAGGAAAGGGAATTACAAATCAAATATTTTCATGTATTAAGTGTTAACAACAATGCTAGGCATTGTTAGGATTACTATATAAGGAGGGCCAGCAGAAGCCATAAGAAGGCAGTTCTGATTGAGATTTCGAGGCCGCCACTATGCCGGTCAGCTTATTGTATTTGCATTGTTAAAGTGTTGGTCATAATTGTGAACAGTTATCGAAATTAAACAACGATTTCAACTTTACCTGGTGTTGTTCTGAATTACTGGTTATCCACTGAGGTAGGGTAAGGTGGTACAGTTTCGATCATTTCGGAGAAATGTTGTTGTTACGGGAAATATATCGAGAAAAGAAATAATTTTAACAATGGCACTTGTTCTTGGATGTTTAACGAATATGTAACACAAATATTAGACCATTAGAAATGTTAGTGTAAACACAAAAAAAGGTTACAGAACTGTGAAAAATCGATCGAAAATGTACCACACTAGGTACAATTATGATCACTTCCTCGTAAAATTTTTATCACTGGCTTCTTCCACATAAAAAGCACTTGTTCCCTCGTACACCAGCGCATACTTCGTAGTAACAAACATTGCATAACATAAAATTTGCAAGCGCGTGGAAACTAGAAAATTTTTAAGAGCGTGTTCGACGAAGTTGCTGCACGTGCCTCTTAAAAGGAAAAAAAAAATTATATCTCCGTAGCGCAAAGTGGTGCATTCTAGGAAAAGACAGGAGGAGCTGCAGAAACCTTCTACACAACAACGTCACACAAAGGCAAGTGCTACCAACACTACGAGACTGACAAATTATGTTGATCGGAATTGTACCTGTATCGAATTTGTACCACCTTACCCTACACCTGAGTTGGAGAAACTTGCTCCAGCTGCACGTATTTTCTGCATTATTGAAATTTTAGATGCAGATCTCCGAGCAGTTGCACAGAACCCCGAGATATCAAGGTAACACTGATTGTACAAATTTTTAGTGCTGCGTCTATTTCGCAGATGGTGGAGGAACCTACATCTTAAAAACTGTCATTACTGCTACTACTGTGATGCGACGACATATAATATTTGTTACGTCGCAATTGTTTGATGAAGCTGGTATAATGTATGTTACACCGCAAATAACACATTTAAAAATTTTGGACTAAAGATAAATATAAAAAAAGACAGTAGAAATGACCGGCAACAAGCAAGGAACAACATCAAATATATTTCTAGATGGGACCAAAGTAGAATATGTTTGTCATTTCAAATACCTAGGAAGCATGATCTCTAAAGACAACACCGATAAGCAGGAAATACTCAGCAGAACACAGAAAGCATCCAGTCTTTACAGTCAAATCTCTCTGGGATGATAAAATGCCACGAAAAGCAAAAAGCAACCATGTACCATACATATTTCGTTCCAATCCTTACATACGGCTTAGAAACATGTACCCTACTAAACAGAGACCTCAGTAGAATTCAGGCAATGGAAATGGGATTGATTAGAACAATGAATCAAACAAGCAGACAGGATAAAATTAGGAATGAGGTGAATAGAAAAGTAGCAGGTATTGAGGTTCCTGTCACCAGCATCATAAGGAAACGCAGACTTCAGTGGTATGGACACTTAATGAGAATGAATAGTGAAAGACCTGCTAAAAAGTATTTCAACCTCAACCTCATAGGAAGAAGACCACGGGGAAGACCAAGGAAACGCTGGTTAGAGACTGCAAGATCAGATGTGGAAGAGAAAGGACACAAATGGGAAGTCGTTCTGGAACAGAAGATGCATGAAGACAGGAGGAGATGACGAGCGCTTGTACACCACACCTGGGAAACTGGAGTTGGAAAGTGATGATGATGATGATGATGATGATGATGATGATGATGACGATTTGTCAACAGTGTATGAGGGTGTTCAGATGAAAAGGTACGAAACGACACACGGGTATAATTGAAGTATTCCTTCAAAAGTAATCACCAGAGGCCTGAACACAAGAATCCCAGTGTTTAACGAGCCAAAGGATTCCCTGCTCTCAGAATTGTTTGGATGTGACAAGAGCCAGTGGTTTGCTGTGCTCTTCAGCTTGACGGCCGAGCTGACGCGCCTCACTTTGAGATATATTTTTTTTAGCAGACCAAACAGATGGAAGTCACAGGCGACATGTGCGGGCTGTAGGGTGGATGCTCAAGTTGCTCGCAGCTGAACTTGGCGAATACACTTTGCATGACCCTGGAGACGTGTGGAAGCGCATGATCACGGAACAGGAATCTTTCCCTCCTTGAGCAGCTCGGGCAGTTTGCTCTGGACGTACTTGCGTAGGCTACGGAGTGTCTCACAGTACATATCAATGTTATTGATTTTTCCATGATCGAGGAATTCAATATCGGAGCTCGAACGTCAAATTAGACGGTGAGCATCACCTTGCTTACTGAGGACGCAGCCTTGATTTGTTTTTCTGGGGAGGTGACGACAATACACTGAAGGAGAAAAAAAAGTTCAAATCTTTGTAAACCTATTGGAGCAAACTGCTATGGCCATCAGTCCCTATATTAACATGTTAAAAGTAGAAAGGCCTTTTTATTTGTTTTATGGATCAGACTGTTAAATGTTTTATGCGGAGTACATGAGTCCTCATGACTTGAAATTTGCACTGATGATGCTACATTATGTGAACAAAATCGATAGGTGATTTTTTTAAAATAATATTTCATCTCGTACCACCAAACTGGAAATTTGTTAATTTTATTAATAACTAGCTGAAAACCTGGTGTTGCCCGGGTATTTACTTATTTGTTAAAGCCTTGAGTTAGTACTCATCCTATCCCTTCTCTCTCGGCCCATCTCCTTTTCTCTAAAATAAGTTATATTTATCGGTGAATATATAAGAAATAAGGCTGTCTTGCATAATACTCAAAATGTTAAGTACAATATCCTAACAAAGAAAGTAATCAAATACAAATGGTGTGTAACATTCATTTAATTCACAACTTTACTACAAACAATATTTTTAGTTACTTATCGAGGATGTAATATGAATAATTTCTTTAGTGAGGTCACCCCTAAGCAAGTGACATAAGTTGTCCAAAGGGAAACATGGACATGTCAAATCCACTCCACAGTACTGAATAGATTGCCCTGTGGTTTATTAATCGTAATAGAAATGCTAGTCTCACTGGAAACTGTGTTCTCTTGAAGTTAAAAGCCAGATCTGTCGGAAATAATGGGTATTCGTCGGATGTACTCTGTTTCATTCTCTTCCTTTCCCTGTAGCTCTATAGATATTTATTGCTTCTTACTACAGCGGTATGCGCTTCACAGTTCAAAGTTACTTCAAAGTTTTCAACAGCACTATCATCTTTAAGGAAATTCTTTAAGCTTACTGGAACGGAAGAGTGTCTTAGCAGTAAATAAGAAATAAAACGTGATGCCAGGTGTAAAAAGTTTTTACCCGTTGCAGTATATATAATCTCATAATTACTGAGTTATATGTTGTACAACTGTATAATATTTCAGGTATATTTTCATTTGTACAAATGCTATAGGTCTGAAAAATCTGTTTCGCATGTAATTAGTAGTAAAGAAGTTATATATTAAAACTTGGAGCGTGATGGGGCGGTTTTCCATGAACGTTACTGTTTATTAGCTCGTATCTCATGAACTACGTTTCGTACTGTGATACAATTTAGAAGGTACATTAAAATATATGTTTGTATACTGTCTGTAAAATTTCCTGTAGACAATATGTAGTCTAGAAATTATTAATTTCAACGTTCTACCGAATGCTGTATTTCACTCCGTGAACACCGGAAAAGAAGTAAGCGAGAAACATTTTTCCTTTCATCATTTTGCTATGGCTGTCAGCGAGAAAAAGTTTCCTAAACGTTTGAAATTATTTTTAAAGTTTGTTGCAAGTCGGTAAGTGCTCTCCTTCTGAAATAGTTGACTGATAAAGTCACAGTATCACGTGCCGCAAGACGGGCAAATTTTGTTTGTGACGTCATATCTCCTGAGCTACCGGGCATATCGCAAAATCGTTTCTTAGATGACTTCTACTACCTATAAACTACATTTCTGCCAAATTTCAGCTTCATAGGTGAAGTAGTTTTTGAGATTTCGTGTTTAGTCAGTGAGTGAGTGAGTGAGTGAATGAGTGAGTGTTTGAATGAATGTCCTTCCGTTTTTATATAGATAGAGATTATTTGAGACAATCCAACAATGTGGCAATCCCTCAGGATACAGACTTTCATAGCTGGCAGTCATGTGGTCTCTGCAGACGATATGTCTACATACATGAAACTAACTAGGCTTCGAAAGGTGCATCGCATACCGACCGACCACCGTGTCACCCTGCGGCAGAAGCCGTCATCGGATGCGGTCAGCGCGCTGCACTCCCCGCCGATGTGTCGGATTCTTCTCAATCAAGCAGCTCCTCAATTGCCGTCATAAGAGATGAGTGCACCCAGCTTGACAGCAGCGCTCAGCGAACCCAGAGGGTGACCCAGCAAGTGCTCGCCAAGAGCGACAGTGATTAACTTTGGTTATCTAGCGGGAACCAGTGCATCCATTGCGGCACGTACGTTGGCCGTCTACGTTCATCGATCGCAAAAATACATCATCTTCGGCAAGCAGTGGTATAACAATGGAGACATAGCAATACTTACGTGCATTTTAGAGATAATAATAAATGAGCCAAATCAACAAACTGGACGTAGGACTTGACCAGTGACGTAATGATACTGTGAATAATATATAAAACCGCTTATTTTACACTATAGCCAGGAATGAAAGCTGTTCTCACACATATTCGAAACTTAGATAAGGGTAACGTATGTGTGTGATCTGAAGCCAACGATTTCATTGTGATGAGAATATATGTAATTACTAGCTGGAAACCCGGTGTTGCCCGGGTATTCACTTATTTATTCCTGCAATTTTTCAGGTATTTATTAATTTTTATAAGGGCTGTATGTCTGTAAAATCCCTTGGGAATACAATTAGTAGTAAAGAAGTAATAGATTGAAACTTCGTACGTGATGGGGCAGTTTTCCATGAACGTAACTGTTTGTGTTCATATCTCATGTACTACGTGTCGTACTGTGATACAATTTAGAAGGTACATTCAACTATATGTGTGTATACTGTCTGTAAAATTTCAAGCGGCTACAATTTATAGTGTACAAATTATAAATTGTAACGTCATACCGAATGCCGTAGTTTTACTCTATAAACAGCGGAAAAGTAGTAAGCGAGAAACTTCTTTCCTTTCATCATTTTACCATGGTTGCAAGGGAGAAAAAGGTTAATAAAGGTTTGAAATTATGTTTAAAGTTTGTTGCAAGTCGCTAAGTACTGTCATTCTCATACAGTGTATTTCGAAAGTCTCGCCGCATTATATGGCATTTTTGGAATTTCTATTGATTATGACGTATTATCTTTTGAATCAAGTACCGTATGTGATTCTTAATCATGCAAGAATTGTTACCTCACGGTAAGGAATGTGTGTACCAAATTTGGTTGAAATCGGTCCAATGGTTTAGGAGAAAATGAGCAGCATTGCCGCAAAATGCAGCAGTTTTTCGCGCATCTCATTGTTTATGACGTCATATCTCGTGAACTATACATCGTATGTGATTCTTACACTTACGGCGACCATCCTCATGGATTGAAGCTCACGTGTACAAAATTTCATAAAGAGTGGAACAAAACTGTATATTTGTATGCAACACTTACAAACATACGGACACTCTGCTTTATATATTAGAAATAGCTATTCGATCGCCATAAAACCGTGCCTAAAGCCTTCCCCGGGTTGACATTAGTAACTGTACAAATTTTTAGCTCTTTATGTCCTGTGATTCCGACGTGATAAACGTACACCGAACAGACATTCACATTTATAGATATAGATTTTTAAGTTTCGTATTTTGCAATGATTACTTTCGTCCTCTGCTTTGATAAATTCATACACAAAAGCGCAGGTGTAGTACCGGGCAGGCAATTTTTCTTTTATAAAAGCAGTGGGGCTCGGCCTCTACGGCTCGCTCCAGTAACAGCCGTTCATCGACTTCGCTGGTGCAGCCTCTGGTCGCAATAAAGTTGGTAGTAAACGAGCCAACACACGGTTCGTCTGTTTGTTTTTGTTTTCTGGTTACCGTGGGTTTTATGCACTCTGAGGATAGCGATCTTGCTTGCTTTCGTTGCCTTCGGTCTATCTATACGCAGGTTTGCGTCGACTTTCGTTTACCACACTATTCTTATTTTGCTTGGAAATTGATACGCTGTTCGCTTGTTCAAGACAATCCGGTACGAAGTAACCTTATTTTGATGACAATCTAGTAGCTACCAATGGATTCTTACCGGACGCCAGTTATGGTACATTAGGTTAGAGATTAGATTAGATCAATATTTGTTGCACACATCACGAATGTGACTATTCGTAATGATGTGGAACGTCAGTTTAATGAAAGGTATTTTTCTATGATATTACAACACATACATGTTTATCAAATTTCTATTTATATCTAAATTTCATTTGCTGGTTGGATATAATTCGTAAATTATTTTAGTATTTTTAAAAATGATAGTTAGCTACCTGTTAGTATTTTGATGCTATTTGGTAAGTGACCAAAGACTTTTGCGGCAGAATAATTCATCCCTTTCTCGACCAAAGTTAGATTGAACCTTGATCAGTGATGATCATCATTTATCCTAGTATTGTAACTATACACTCAGCTATTAATTTTGGATGCACTTGGGCTATAAATATCAAACTTTGAAAATATATTTTATACAGCTACTGTGAAGGCCCGTAATCTTGAAATGAATGTCTGCAAATTAACATTAGCTCTGCTCCAGAAATTATTTAGATTACACGCTTTTTCGCAATGAATATTTCTTATTTAATGATTTACAGAGGTGTTCATCACCAAAATTTGCAATAAGCCTAAGAGCACAAGAAGCTGAAGTCAAAGTTTTAGCAGATACTCAATGAGTTTCTTCTAGTTCAAACTCTCATCAAGACGCTCAGCATAATTTCGGAATATTGTACCTTAACTACAGACCTATGTTCAGAAAGTCTACCTTTATTAATGGTTTCAAGTCATTTACTGTACAGAACTGTACATAATGTCTTCTAATTTAATGAGAGTCTATTTGGAGAGAACCACTGAATAATTTTCTGATAGACATTATATCAGTATTTTTGGTTGTCGCGTCTATTAGAATATCGACAAAAAACGCATTAGCTTTGCATCTTCTTTTTTATAGATCGGCAAGTTCTTATTACATATTAAGAACAGCAAATGACCAAAGACCGAAGTTCAAATATCTGTAAAACGATCGGACCAAACTGCGTGGTCATTAGTCCTGAGCTTACAAACTATTTAAACCTAGGTAAACTAACCTAAGGACAAACACAGACACCCATGCCCCAGGGAGGACTCGAACCTCCACGGCGAGCAACCTCGTGCTCCGCAGCGAGACGCTTTAGACCGCTCGGCTACTCCACCGCGGCTTCCTCAGTTTAAGAAATCAGTTTTGTGCATTATGTGAACCGCGTATTCCAATTTTCTGCACGATTCCAGTGACGTACGTTTTAAACCATTTATGCACTGTTTCACTCATAACACAATGCTTGAGCATATCTGCAATAATTCAGTGATTTAGTCTTTGAGAACTCACAAAAAATCCGAATGACTTATGTTCAGTTGTTCAGAGCTTTTAATATTTGACCAGTTAAGGCATTTCTGTTCAATGGTCTTTTGGAAAACCAAAATGAAACTTGATTATCTTTTCTTGTTACAAATATATGAAGTTTCACTTGAATGTGTTAGTTTTTCAAGAATTTTAGATAAAGCTGCTAGGAGTGAGACTGGGCAATAGTTAATTACATCAGAGATATCCCCTTTTTATGCAATGGTTTCGCAATAGCATATTTCAATCTATCCGCGATGAAATTCTGCCGCCGCGTGGTAGTAGCCGAGCGATCTGGAGCGCCACGTAACAGATCGTGCAGCTTTCCGCGTCGGAGGTTCGAATCCTCCCTTGGGCATGGATATGGGTTTTGTCCTTAGGTTAGTTTAATTTAGTTTAAGTAGTTTGTAAGTGTAGGGATTGATGACCAAAATAGTTTGGTCCCATATAATTACATATATAATTCTACCTCAGAGAGCTATATGTAGCTTGAGATTCGTACTTGAAAACAAGCTTTGAGTACTATGCTGGAAATACCAACATTTACTTCTGGGTAAGTTTATTATTTTCCTGATTTCAAAAGGACCGGTGAATGCCATTTCAACTTTATCAAACTGAATAGTAATGGCTCCTTCCATTAATAGCCTTGCCCCTTGTAACGAATATCTAAACACAATTTTCTCCACAAAATTTTAAAAATGACTATTAAAATATTTTCAACTCCTGACGTTTTGTTAGTAACCTTCCTAAAATTCATTTTCTGCAGTAATGTTTCAGTACATTCCAGTTAATATTTTGCAAATGGCTTCTTTAAATACAACAGTGCTGCGCTTATGGCGACGTTATTACTGAAAATGTGCTCGTGAGAAATACATTCTGAACTATCATTAATACAAGCCATTCATTACCCTGTGAGTTGTCAACTATGTTCGAACGTAACTGAGGATTCCATCACATCTAAATTTTCTCCCGTGCGTGGTGATTTAATTAAATGTATCCGTCTAAACAATTCAGTATCACACTCTTAGTCAAATCATCTTTACAGAACATTTTGCGTCAAGGCATGTCAACGCGAGAATGGGTTACACGCAGACAGCGGGAAACGTGAAAAACGGAGAGGATCGTTACGATGATTACGTTTTGCCTATCGAGAATAAACTCTTCTGGGTATTGGACCTCATCGTCAATATATCAAACGTTTCACCGGCGTTTCAGCCACTTATAAACTAACTTATATAAAAGACAACACAAACATCCATGCCCGAGGGAGGATTCTTACGTCCGTCGGGTAACGAACTCGCCCATCGGAGCATAGCGCCTCAATGCTCTCAGCCACTCCGCCGCGGCTGAGATTTGTCAATAACATCTAAAAAGTAATGAATTAATGGATGTTAGTTTTACAAGCGTCTGGCGAACTTAAGCACTTTTGAGTGCTAAACAACCGTTGAATAAGGATTTTGGCAACTGAAATTTTATTTCATGAGAGAACTTTCGACAAAAATTGATTAACAAACGTAATGGACATTTAGAGAATTAATTAAATAGATCTTTCTTAGTTATGTGGGTGTTACAGACCTAACGCTTCAAGGCGCATTGCTGCGAAACGCGCGGTTGCTCGCCGCCGGAGGTTCGACTCCACTCTCGGGCATGGGTGTGTATGTGTTTGTTCTTAGGTTAGTGTATTTTTTCATGGAACTTTCGATCAGTTAATTAAAAATAAGGTGGATTTAAAATTAAAGCTTTACTGAAAGACAGGCTGTAAGCTACTACAGCTGTAATTTAATGGAGTCTTTTGGACTAGTGCACGACCAGTTTCGCAACGACTATAAGTTTCATCATATGGTGTATTACATAATCCCTTGTAAATTATTACATAAAAGTTACATAAATCTGATTACTTTAAAATGCCCAATAAAACATAAAAGTGAGTCTCCGTGAACTAGTTTACACGATATCATGGACGTTCATGACTGCTATTTCGGGACTTCTTTTCAGGTTAGCAAGGCATACCGCATCGTCATCTAATGCCCACATCGACTGCCAGGTTAAAAAAATTGAGTTCCTGCTGGTACTTGTTAAAAATTCTACAAGAGGACAAACGAATCAATTTAGGGTTCTGTCATACAACTACTCTGACGCGTGACACTGTAAGAAAACACTAACCTTAAAATTTCATCACACCCTGAGTGTTACAATTTTTATATTCAGGGTTATCCGTCAACAGATGACATTACCATTTAGGATAAAAATGCAATTAAAACTCAAGTGTATTTAGCTATCAAACCAGTATATAGGATGTAATACGGAAAACAAGGCCCAGTGGTTCACGTTGAGTACGTCACGTTTAGCGCCCTACCAGACAGATCCACTTCCACAGCCGCTATATGTCGCGATCGCCACTCTATACTTCCAGCCGGGCTTACACAACAGTTTCGTGTCCTAGGACAGTTGTCGCAATTCTATCACCCACAGCCTGTGGATGCCAATACACCACTGACAACCAGTAAGTAAAGATACTACAACATCGTAGCAAAAAATCTTGCGATCCTAATAATGACGGGCAATTTGGAGGTCAGTGGAAGGCAACGGGAAACCACCACAGAAAGTATTCCAAGAAAACCCCATGGCTTCGACCTGCTCAAAATGTTCCGAAGTTTCAAGTTCCCCGATCGGGGGAACCAGGTTGAGAAAAGCTTCAAGAAGACTAAGATGCTGCAAGGAGAAGCACTGCATAGGAACATGGTATATAAGATCGATGTATCAGGGAAAATTAGACGTAGTCGAAAGAGAAATGAAAGAATTAACATCGACATCAGGGCCGGCGCAAGGCACGTGCGAAACGTGCGGCCGCACGGGGCGGCACTTGCCGAGGGGCGGCAAATCTGCCGCCCTCTTTTTTTATTTTTTTATTTTTTTTTTTTTTTTTTACGAAAAACTCAACATTCATGCCCAAGAGGGGATTCGAAAGCAAACCTCGGAAGGAGCGACTTGGGGAATTATGGCAAGGCGCTTCGACTACCTGCTGGCCGCCCCTGTTGAACAAGGAGAGGGAGGAGGACTAATTTCTTCCTCGCCACTGTGGCAGCACCGTCGTGTTTACGCCGTAGGAACACAGAGGGGGAAGCAGTCTGGCGTACACGCCAGTATTCTTATGGAGCGTTGCCAGTCTGTTACGCACCTTGCGTTTACTCACAACTAATATTGCAGAAGACGAAATCTAATTTGGAAATTCAAATGCAATGTTCGATACTGCGATTAAGTGTTAAGCCCCAAGCAATTTTGCTAAGCCCTTCAATGGCAGTTTCCGAGTGTTTTATTCTTCCCGCATTATGGATAAAAATGGTTGAACATTACTAGTCAAACGTGTCCAAGACCTACAATGATTAGAGGTATTCCGAATGGGTAAATACGCAGCGAGTAATTACAAGGGATAACGACATTGGTAGTAACTCTGGTTTTGACGTATTTTTCAAAATTTTTGCTGTCCGTTTCTGAGTGATAGTCAAACGTTTTGGTTTTTGAGCCATGAAACACCTGTCTGCGCCTGCGTGAACAACAATTAAACCCTGACCGTCACTTTTGTTTGACAATACTACTCGCACACTATCACTTTGCCAACATTTATTCACTGTATACGGTTTTCCGTTGAATACATTACCTGTTCACAACAGCTGAAAAATATTTATTTATGTTAATTTTGTAAGTTGATGTTGCGCAGGATTAACCGAGCGGTCTAAGGCGCTGCAGTCATGGACTGTGCGGCTGGTCCCGGCGGAGATTTGAGTCTTCCCTCCAGCATGAGTGTGTTTTTGTCCTTAGGATAATTTAGGTTGAGTACTGTGTGTGTGTGTGACCTTAGAAAAAGGTTCAAGGGTTTGTAAAGCTTATGGGACTTAACTACGGGGTCATCAGTCCCTAAACTTACAAACTGCTTATGAACTACTTACGAACTAGGACGGCACAAATATCCATGCCCGAGGGGGGATTCGAACCCCCGACCGTAGTGGCCGTGCTGACCGTGACTGGAGCGCCTCAGTCACCTCGGCCACCGCGGCCGGCTGTGACCTTAGAAACTGATGACCTTAGCAGTTAAGTCCCACAAGATTTCACACACATTTGAACACTTTCGTAAATTCACAAGGCTTGTTAAAATTAGCTATATTTCTTCAATCAGGTGTAACTCTATTTTTGTGCTGGTGCCCAGCGACTGTTATGTACAAATCTGTACAGAATGTCACAAATCAGTAGCATTTTTTGTTTTTATTTTCCAGATCTACATATATATTTCGGGTACAGTGTGGCTGTTCTTAATGCTTTATGTTTACCTCTATACCGTCATGCTGAACGTAACTGTCAACCTGGCGGTTTACATGTAAGCACATATTAAAAGCTTTTGAGACTGGCCACTCAGCGGCCGAAACCTAGGTAGATCTGAAAAGTAAAAACAAATATTGCGATTGATTGCTGACATTTCCTATAGATTTGTTTATATGAAATTCCACAAACGTATTGAAAAACAAAAAATCGTGGGGTTGGAGGGGGGGGGGCGGCGGCAATTTAGCAGCTCGCACGGGGCGGCACTTGGGCTGATCGACATATTGGGAATAAGTGAAATGAGGTGGACTGGCATGGGAGAATTTGCTTTAGAGGGCCATAGGATATACTATTCCGTACATGAGAACAACAGAAGTAATGGAGTAGCCTTCATAGTTAGTGATAGAGTAGGTAAAACTGTAATGGGATGCAACTATAAAAATGATGGAATGATTATCAGACTTCAAGGTCAGCCCCTTAACATCACAGTAATTAAAGTTTATGCGCCAACCACTGATGCTGAAAAGGAAATTCTTGACCAATTCTATGGAGACATACAAGAATTACTGCTTTTGACACCAAAAAAAAGGATATCGTCATCATGGTTGGAGATTGGAATGCAAAAGTGGGAAATCATATTGCCGGCCGCGGTGGCCGAGGGGACTGAGGCGCTCCAGTCACGGTCTGCACGGCCACTACGGTCGGGGGTTCGAATCCCCCTCGGGCATGGATATTTGTGCCGTCCTTAGAATAAGGTATTGGTAAGTAGTTTGTAAATTTAGGGACTGATGACCCAGTAGTTAAGTCCCATAAGCTCAACAAACATTTGAACAGTTGGAAATCATATTGTAGATGGTATAACAGGAAAATTTGGTCTAGGTACAGCAAATGAAACAGGACAGAGACTCCTAGAGTTCTGCCAAGATAATTCGTTGGTAAATACTAATACATTGTTTCAGCTACCGGAACGACGCCTATATACTTGGACTTCATCAGATGGAAAAACCCGGAATCAAATTGATTACATACTTCGTAATCAGAGGTTGAAGAGTGCAATCCATTGACCTACAACAAGACCTGGAGCTGACTACGGATCAGATCATGAGCTCCTAATTGCTACATTTCGGCTGAAACTGAAGAAAACAACAAAAACTATTCCATCTTGCAGATACGACCCCTCTGACTACGCATTGGAGGTTCAAAGCAGATTTAATGTGTTAGAGCTGGAAGACAAAAGCACCCAAGTGCTGTGGACAGAATTAGCCAACACTGTCAAGGAGGCCGCGGAGAAACACATTCACAAGAAAAACAATAGCAAAATGGCCAGATGGCTATCACCTGAGGCACTGCAAGTTGCAGAAGAACGAAGGAAAGGAAAAAATCAAGGGGGACAGATCAGTTATACTTAAATTAAATAAAGAGTTTCAGAAATTAGCTAGAAGAGATAAAAATATCTTCTATAATGAACAAAGAAGTTGAAGATAGTAACAGAACGGGGAGGACCAGAGATCGTTACAAGAAAATTAGAGAAATTAAAGGAAAATTCCAGGCAAAAATTGGAATGATAATAGGAATGGGAAAGATCTAAGTGAAGCAGAAGATGTTAAGGAAAGATGGGCAGAATATGTAGAAGACCTATACATGAATGAAATGCATAGTGACAGTGCTGCTGCTGCTGCTGATGCTATTTTAGAACTAGAGCCAGATATTTTGGAGAGCGAAGCCCAGTGGGCCGTTGAAAATATGGCTTATAACAAAACTAGTGGGCATGACGGAATACCAGCAGAATTATTTTAAGTCATTGGAAAAAATGCAGTGAAAGTGCTGCACTCAATATGTCAGAAAATATGGAGCACATAGCAGTTGCCGGAAGACTGTAAAAGATCAGTACTCATCTCGATTCCAAAGAAGGGAATCTCTAAGGAATGTTCAGATCACCGAACAATTGCACTTATCTCGCATGCTAGCTAGGTCATGCTGAAAATCTTACAAAACAGACTTCGCCAATATCTAGATCGAGAGCTACCAAAAGAACGAGCTGTGTTTAGAAAAGGGAGAGGAACCAGAGATGAAATTGCCAACATTTGGTGGATTATGGAAAAAGCAAGAGAAATCCAGAAATATGTATACCTCTGCTTTATTGATTATGCCAAAGTCTTTGACTGCGTCGATCACAACAAATTATGGGACGTACTCAGTAAAATGGGAGTACCAGTTCATCTCATTCATCTGATACGGAGTTTATATCTTGACCAAGAAGCCGCAGTGAGAACTTTGTATGGCACAACAAAATGGATAAAGATTCAGAAAGGGGTCCGGCAAGACTGCATATTGTCTCCGTTCTTATTCAATCTGTTGGCAGAGCGCGTTATGAGGAATGCCAGGATAGATGAAGAAGAGACAGGAATCAAAATAGCTGGAATAAATGTAAACAACCTCAGATATGCAGATGATACCATACTGCTGGCAGAGACTTAAAGACTCTGTTGTTGAAGGTAAAAAACGAAAGTGAAAAGGCTGGTCTAAGGCTAAATGTGAAGAAAACCAAAATTATGGCAACTACACCTATTAATTCACGGGGTATAGGAGGAGAATCCATGGAAGTGGTGTCCACGTTCAATTATCTCGGTTCCACTGCTCTGATGATGGCGACTGCATCAACGAAATCAGGAGCCGCTTGTTGCTCGGAAGAAAGGCGATGTCAAACCTTGAGAACATTATAAGGTCCAGAGACATAACTTTAACAACAAAGATATGTACTGTGAAGGCTATGGTCTTCCCAGTTGTAATGTATGGATGCGAAACCTGGACCATTAGAAAAGCTGAACGGCGAAGAATTGACTCCTTTGAATTGTGGTACTGGAGGAAAATTCTTAGTATTCTATGGACAGCAAAAAGAACCAACAGATCTATATTAGAAAAAATAAAACCAGATTGCTCTCTGGAAGGTCTATTATTAATACAGAAGCTGACCTACTTTGCACACATAATGCGAAGACATGCCTCTCTGGAGAAAAAAAAAAAAAAGACATTAATGCGGGTGAAGATCGAAGGCACTAGGAGAAGAGGACGGCAGAGGATGAGGTGGATCGAAAGCATCACAGAAGCAACATGTTCCAACCTGGAAGATCTACGGGAGAAAGTGCAGGACAAAGGAAAGTGGCGTGCTTTGGTTCATGGGGTCACGAAGAGTCGGAATAGAATAAACGAATAGAGAGAGAGAATTTTATCCATCGTAAGCTTTTAGTAACAAATGATTTTTTATTTTAGGACCAGTGGTCTTGATTTATATTCAATATGGAAAGACGAAGATTATGAATGATGCGCTAGGTTCCCGCTCTGCTGTAAACTTGTGTGGGCAAATTTAAAAGTTAGTGGTTTCTTACACTTTCAAGGGTCAGAATAGTTGTATGGCAGAAACCTAAATTGATTCGTTTGTCCTTTTGTAGGATTTTTAACAAGTACAAGAAGGCACTCATTTCCTTAACCTGGCACTCGATGTGGGCATTAGACGACGACGCAGAATCCTGTATGCCTTGCGTGCTGGAAAACAAGTCCCGAAGTAGCAGACATAACCGTCCACTAAATTAGCAGTTTTTAACATACTTTAAACATGTTATTTGGGCTCATTTTTATGTTTTATTGGGCATTTTTAATGTAATCAGACTTTACTTAACTGGAACATGAAACAAACTTCAAAGTTCTGAATTAACAGACCCATTATTCACAGGATTTAACAAGTCCTAAACGCTTAAGCCAACCAAAATACTTTGATTATGGGGATCATAAAATGCAAGAGAAACTGATTAAATATTACTAAAAGTAAGACTCATACAAACTCTACACACACACACACACACACACACACACACACACACACACACATACACACATACACACACGCATGCACAGTTACCACGAGCCTCTGAGGAAACCTGTCACTTCCGTTTCCAGGACCAACGACTAAGACCCTTCCCAGAACCAGCGTCTCCAAAATCACTCACGGAAGGAGCTCAGGGACATACGAACCGCGCTTTGCCAACTTAGGCACAATATCGCTTCGACCAGAGGGGAACGAAACCCCTTTTCCCATTCCTAAGTTAACAAGATGTTGCCATACTGCCACAACAGCAGACGAGAAGTTCCATTCTTTACCAGACAATGAGAAAATCTACTCTACCTACGGATTCACTCGCTCTGTCATTCTACGAGGGTAGGAATGGGAAAGGAGAATAATAACCACATTATAATTAAGTCTGGGAGAGATATAGAAGTACAGAGAACATTAATATCAAAATGTAGGCAGACGACTTAATCTCTATATATAAAGGGTCAAACGAGGAGCTCCGGTCCTGGGCGCCGCGTGCGGAGGGCTGCCCATGCAGCTGCTTGCTCTCCAGGTACGTCAACAGAACTCCATACAGTGAGATGCCGCCGGTGTTCAGTAGGTGAAATTGCTATTTTAATAAAGTAAAAAAACCACAGACATTGCCGAGGTGGGGTGGCTTGCGTGCCTCAACGATACAGATAGCCGTACCGTAGGTGCAACCACAGCGGAGGGGTATCTGTGGAGAGGCCAGACAAACGTGTGGTTCCTGAAGAGGGGCAGCAGCCTTTTCAGTAGTTACAGGGGCAACAGTCTGGATGATTGACTGAGCTGGCCTTGTAACATCAGCTAATGTGGCTTTGCCACACAGCTACTGCGAACGGCTGAAAGCAAGGGGAAACTACAGCCGTTATTTTTCCCGAGGACATGCAGCTCTACTGTATGAACATATGATGATGGCATCCTCTCGGGTAAAATATTCCGGAGGTAAAATAGTCCCCCATTCGGATCTCCGGGCGGGGACTACTCAGGAGGATGTGATCATCAGGAAAGACAATACTGGCATTCTACGAGTCGGAGCGTGGAATGTTAGATCCCTTAATCGAGTAGGAAAATTAGAAAATTTAAAAAGGGAAATGGATAGGTTGAAGTTAGATATAGTGGGGATTAGTGAAGTTCGGTGGCAGGATGAACAGGATTTCTGGTCAGGTGAGTACAGGATTATAAATACAAAATCAGTTGGGGGTATCACAGGAGTAGGATTGATAATGAATAAGAAAATAGGAATGCGGGTAAACTACTATGACCAGCACAGCGATCGCATTATCATTGTCAAGATAGATACGAAGCCAACACCGACAACAGTAGTACAGGTTTATATGCCAACTAGCTCTGCCGATGATGAGGAGATCGAAGAAATATATGAGGAGCTAAAGGAAATTATTCAGACAATTAAGGGAGAGGAAAACTTAATTGTTATGGGAGACTGGAATTCGGTAGTAGGACAAGGAAGGGAAGGGAAGATAGTGGGTGAATATGGTCTGGGCAAAAGGAATGAAAGAGGAAGCCGCCTGGTAGAATTTTGCACAGAACATAATTTAGTTATAACAAACACCTGGTTCAAGAATCACAAAAGAAGGTTGTATACGTGGAAGAGACCAGGAGACACCGGGAGATACCAGATAGATTTTATAATGGTAAGACATAGATTTCGGAACCAGGTTTTGAAGTGTAGGACATACCCAGGGGCAGATATAGACTCTGACCATAACTTGTTGGTTATGAACTGTAGGCTGAAACTGAAGAAACTACAGAAAGGTAGGAAAATAAGGAGATGGGACCTAGATAAATTGAAGGAACCTGAAGTTCTTAAGAATTTCAGAGGGAGCTTCAGTCAACAATTGACAGAAACAGGGGAAAATAAAACAGTTGAGGAGGAATGGGTAAAATTGAGAGATGAAATAGTGAAGGCAGCAGAGGACAAAATAGGTAGGAAGGCAAGACCTACAAAGAATCCTTGGATATCACAGGAGATACTAAATTTAATTGATGAAAGGAGAAAGTATAAAAATGCAGTAAATGAAACAGGCAAAATGGAGTACAGACGACTAAGAAATGAGATTGACAGGAAGTGCAAAATGGCTAAGCAGGAATGGCTAGAAGGCAAATGCAAGGATGTAGAAGAATGTATAAATAGGGGAAAAATAGATACAGCCTACCGGAAAATAAAAGAAACATTTGGCGATAAGAAAAACAGCTCTATGAATATCAAGGACACTGATGGAAAACCAGTTCTCAGCAAAGAAGGGAAAGCTGAAAGGTGGAAAGAGTATATAGAGGGGCTCTACAAAGGAAATGAACTTCGAGACACTATTGTAGGAAGGGAAGAGGATGTAGATGAAGATGAAATAGGAGATACTATACTGAGAGATGAATTTGACAGAGCACTGAAAGATCTAAGTCGAAACAAGGCCCCTGGAGTAGATGATATCCCGTCAGAGCTACTGAAGTCTCTGGGAGAGCCAGCCATGACAAAACTATTTGAACTGGTGTCTAGGATGTATGAGACAGGCGAAATACCCTCAGACTTTAAGAAAAATGTAATAATCCCCATTCCAAAGAAAGCGGGTGCAGACAGGTGTGAAAACTACAGAACCATCAGTTTAATAAGTCATGGTTGCAAAATATTAACACGAATTATATACAGAAGGATGGAAAAGCTGGTAGAAGCCGACCTCGGGGAAGATCAGTTTGGGTTCAAGAGAAATGTAGGAACACGGGAGGCAATACTCACTTTACGGCTTATCCTAGAAGATAGATTAAGAAAAGACAAACCAACATTTCTAGCTTTTGTAGATTTGGAGAAGGCTTTTGACAATGTTGATTGGAATAAACTCTTTAAAGTTCTGAAGCAAGCAGGAGTAAAATATAGGGAGCGTAAGGTTATTTACAACTTGTACAAAAACCAGACAGCGGTTGTCAGAGTTGAAGGGCATGAAAGGGATGCAGTGGTTGGAAAGGGAGTAAGACAGGGTTGTAGCCTTTCCCCAATGTTGTTCAATTTGTACATTGAGCAAGCTATAAAGGAAAGCAAGGAGAAATTTGGAGAAGGAATTAAAGTTCAGGGGGAAGAATTAAAAACATTGCGTTTTGCCGACGACATAGTAATTCTGTCAGATACAGCAAAGGACCTGGAAGACCAATTGAACGGAATGGACAGTGTGCTGAAAGGTGCATATAAGATGAACATTAACAAGAGTAAAACTAGGGTAATGGAGTGCAGTGTAAGGAAATCAGGTGATGCTGAAGGAATTAGATTAGGTAACGAAACAATAAAGGAGGTAGATGAGTTTTGTTACTTGGGCAGTAAAATAACAAATGATGGTCGCAGTACAGATGATATAAAATGCAGAATGGCAATGGGTAGAAAGGCGTTTTTGAAAAAGAGGAATTTGTTAACATCGAATATTGATTTAAGCCTAAGGAAGTCCTTTCTGAAGGCATTTGTATGGAGTGTTGCCTTGTATGGGAGTGAAACGTGGACGATAAGCAGTGTGGACAGAAAGAGGATAGAGGCTTTTGAAATGTGGTGCTACAGAAGAATGCTGAAGATTAGGTGGGTGGATCACGTAACTAATGAGGAGGTACTGAACCGAATTGGGGAGAAAAGAAATTTCTGGCATACCTTGACTAAAAGAAGGGATAGGTTGGTAGGACACATTCTTAGACATCAAGGAATTGTGAATTTAGCATTGGAGGGAAGTGTGTGGGGTAAAAATCGCAGAGGGAGACCAAGAGACGCGTATAGTAAGCAGATTCAAGTGGATGTGGGTTGTCGTTCTTATGAGGAGATGAAAAGGCTTGCTCAGGATAGAGTAGGGTGGAGAGCTGCATCAAACCAGTCTCTGGACTGAAGACCACAACAACAACAACAAAGGGAAGTGTCCCGATTGACTGACTGACTGACTGACAGACTCATCATCGCCCAGCCCTAACCACTGAAGATAAAAACTTGAAATTTGTGGAGGGTGTTGATCTTACTCTGTAGGCGTCATTTAAGAAGCGAATTTTCGATATTCCGTCCGTAAGGGCGTGAAATAGGGGATGAAACGTTTTTTGAAAATACGTAGCTATTTAGGCAATTGTGAAGCTAGAACTAAAAAATTTCGAATTTTAATTCAGCGTTCGAATTTAAAAGACACGTGTTTCGGCATTTTTTGAAATTCGACAAATAAGGGGGTAAAATAGGTGACGCAAAAAATTGATTTTCAAAAATATGTTGCTGTTAACTCAAATTTTAAGCTACAACTACGAAACTTCGGATATTGAATCTTGGTCAGGATTAAAAATCCATGATTTTAGTATTTTTGGATATTCAACAAGTAAGAGGGTTAAATATAGGATCAAAAATTCTTTTTGAGAACACGTTCCTATTGATACAATTTTGAAGGTAGAGCTGCAAAAATTGATATTTATATATTTGGTTAGACGTTAAAAAAATACGTGTTTCGGTATATTTGGAAATTCAACCATCAACGGTTAAATTGGAAAGGGGTGTGTTTTTCGAAAAATGTTGCTATTTAGGCAATTTTGAAGTTAGAACTACAAATTTTCGGATTTGGATTCGGGGTTCGAATTTAAAAGACACGTGTTTCGGTATTTTTGGAAATTCGACCAATAAGGGGGTAAAATAGAGGACACAAAAAAATGATTTTCAAAAATATGTTGCTGTTAACTTAAATTTTAAGCTATAACTACGAAACTTAGGATATGAACTCTTGATCAGAATTAAAAAGACACGAGTTTCGGTATTTTTGGAAATTCAAAAAGTAAGGGGGTAAAAGAGGGGATCAAAAATTATTTTCGAAAACACTTTGTTGTCAAGACAATTTTGAAGCTATAGCTGCAAAAATTGGTATTTGTATTGTTCGTTTGATTTAAAAAATACGGTTCGGTATTTTTGGAAATTCAACCATCAAGGGGGTTAAATTGGAGAGGGGGTGTTTTTCGAAAATCTGTTGCTATTTAGGCAATTTTGAAATTAAAATTAAAAATTTTCGGATTTGGATTCGGGGTCCGAATTTAAAAGACACGTGTTTCGATATTTTTTGAAATTCGACCAACAAGGGGGTGAAATACGAGATGCAAAAATTGATTTTGAAAAATATGGTGCTGTTAACTCAAATTTCAAGCTATAACTACGAAACTAAAGATATGGATTCTCCATCAGGATTAAAAAGAAACAGCTGGTGCAGAACAAGCAGCCCACGCATGCGAAGCAGCGGGGGTTCAGCTAGTATGAATATAGTTCATGTGTTGAATTGTGGCTTATGGTAAGAAACTCAACTCCTCAAACTTTGTTTTCTCGTGTTAAAGTACGCATTGAAGAATTGAGATGCAATGGGAGTAAAAGTTACATAATATTTATAGAAACGTTATGGCGGGGCTCTCATGTAGAACTTTCAAAACGTAAGATTCGAAACTACTCTAAATCACGATGTTAAAAAGAAATCTCCAATTTTTCATTAAAGTTTATTTGTCGAGTATGTTCCTGGGAGACGTTTATGTCAGTAGAGTTACAATCCTTAACAACTTATAAAAGACCGTCTGTGATGTCAATAAAAGAGAATGTTAGAGTAAGCTCACAAAGAGACCACATGGGTATCAGATTTTAGAATTTTTTGATTTTTAGCTTACCTAAAGTTCCGAACTGAAATAATAACCAACTAAAGCCATTCGACTCAACTCTCAAACATTTTTCCAGAAAATCGACTTTGAAACTTTGCAAACAGATGTAAGTACGAATAAATACAACAAGCGCAGTATCTGTCGGTGTAGTTCAGTTAGAGCCGGGCGCCGTGCTCAGCGCACCCTGTCTAAGAACACGTCGATCAACAACCATAAGTGACCTCAAGAAACAAAATACCTACATTCGTAGGGTCGGTAGAACGAATCTGGCAGTGATAGACATTTTCCTTTTTTCGTTGTGTTCGAATACTTACATAATTGTAATATCTAATGGTAATTTTTATTAAAAATGCACGCAATTTTCTTTATTCCCAATTTTCTATCTAATATATATAGCAGAGTGTCCGTATGTGTGTACGTGTTGCGAACAGATCTACAGTTTTGTTCCAATCATTATGAAATTTTTTACCCGTAAGCTTCAACCCATGAGGGCGGTCGCCGTAAGTGTAAGAATCACGTACAATACATTGGTCACGAAATATGACGTCATAAACAATGAGATGCGCAAAAAACTGCTGCATTTTGCGACAATGCTCATTTTCTCCTAAACCATTGGACCGATTTCAACCAAATTTGGCACACACATTCCTTACCGTGAGGTAACAATTGTTGCATGGTTAAGAATTACATACGGCACTTGGTATGAGAATGACAGTACTTAGCGACTTGTAACAAACTTTAAACATAATTTCAAACCTTTATTAAACTTTTTCTCGCTGCAGCCATAGTAAAATGACGAACGGAAAAATGTTTCTCGCTTACTACTTTTCCGCTGTTTATGGACTAAAACTACGGCCATCCGTATGACGTTACAATTTCTAATTTCTACACTACGAATTGTAACCGCAGGAAATTTTACAGACAGTATACACACACGCATATATTTGAATGTACCTTCTAAATTGTATCACAATACGACACATAGTTTATGAAATATGAGCACATAAACAGTAACGTTTCACTGTTCATTGACTAAAATTACGGCATTCGGTATAACGTTACAATTTATAATGTCTACACTACAAATTGTAGCCGCAGGAAATTTTACAGACTGTATACGCGCATATAGTTGAGTATACCTTTCAAGTTGTATCACAGTACGACACGTAGTTCATGAGATATGAGCACATAAACAGTAGTTTTCATGGAAAATCGCCCCATCACTTACCCAGTTTGAATCTATTACTTCTTCACTAGTAATTGTATTCCGAAGAGATTTTACAGACATACCGCCCTTATACAAATGAATATATACCTGAAAAATGACAGTACTAAATAAATAAATACCCGGGCAACGCCGGGTTTTCAGCTAGTATTTTATAAAAGGTTGTTAATAATGATGGTTTCAATAAAAACATAAGTTACATTTTTTACAGTATTGGCTTTACTATTTGTTGACGACGGTATTAGTTGACGAAGGTTTCGTAGATTGTTTTGTGAAGAGCTACCACGCTGTATTTTTAAAGTTATAGCTGTTAATGGCTTTCCAAGCAGCTAACCTCCTCAATCATAACATAACACGTGTAATTAGATATACCAAAATTTTAAAACAACTGAATAGGAATAAAGGTCACATCGGTATTCGAACAACTGACTCTATGGTCTGACTCTCAGGCCAGAACACTACCACCTGCGCTACACCGACAGATGCTGCAACTGTTTTAATTGTTGGCACTTACTGGTACATGCAAAACTTCGAAGTCAATTTTCTAGAGAATTTTTAAGATAATAGTCAAGAATCCCTTTATAAGATTTTTATTGCCATATATCGCTTATTGATTTCTTTATGACTATTTTCGACTCGTTAAAGAGTCATTATCAAGTCTTACGTGTCCAGGCATGTTAAGAAATATACTTCAGTGATGTTGGTTCATCTGAAGTATATTTCTTAACATGCCTGGACAAGTAAGATTTGATAATGACTAACGAGTCGAAACTAGTCATAAAGAAATCAATAAGTGATATATGGCAATAAAAATCTTACAGAGGGATTCTTGACTATTACCTTAAAAGATCGCCTCCTAAAAAAAATCCTGAATACGATGTCAGGTAATTGTAGAATTTTTAAGATTTGCGTCAAATGGCCTTTGCTGATTGTTATTTAAGTTCTGAACTTCGCGTGCCATAAAAATATAAAAAAATTCATCGGATACCCATGTGGTCTCCTTGCCAAAAACGATCAGGATGGAATCCAGACACTGTGTTGTTTACATAGAGTACGTTGCTCTGCTGTGACTGTTGTGCGAGACCGTGAGCTCTGAGGGAATATTCGGCACGGTGGATGCATCACTGGCACACTAGGCAATTCGGTATGGCATTACGAGCCGATTGTGGCCTGGCAGCGGCACATCAAAGGCGGCCGCCTAGCCTTTAGCTCTGCTGCACGAAGTAGCGGGGCAGCGTCGCATCATTTAGTTACCAGTCACATAGGCCGCCTTCAAGCGCCCAGCTCCCGATACAAACGGCGCCGTGTATAGGATTCCAGTTTGCAAAGCCCCATTCCCAGGGCAATGCCAGGGTACGGCAGGCTGTTCTGTAGCTCTCCGTTAAATTAAAAAGTTAAAACTGCAATGTTCTCAGTCCCTAGACTTACAAACTACTTAAACTAACTTATGCCAAGGAAACACGCAAACGTGCACACGCACACGCACACGCACACACACACACACACACACACACACACACACACACACACACACACACAGAGAGAGAGAGAGAAAGAGAGAGAGAGAGAGAGAGAGAGAGAGAGAGAGAGAGAGAGAGAAACACACATGCACCCGAGAGAGGACCCTAACCTCCGATGGCGAGAAAACGAACGCTTCACAGCAACGCGCCTTAAAGCGCACGGCCACTCACGCGCGGCGCCCTCCACTGGCCGGGAAAACTCTGGCACCTTGTCTTTAACCTTTGTAGATACACAAGATAATAAATATTTTCAAAAGACTGTTAAAATTATTTATTTGTGTAGCTCACGCCTGTAAATTTCACCACCCGCTATTTTCAAGCTGCATCTATCAGAATTTGTTATATTTATTTTTCATGTCCAGAACACCATCCTTCACAATACAGTTTGTCCATGTAATAAATTTTAAAATTTAGATATTTCTTGCCTAGTAATCAGCCACACAGATGGCCTTGTCATTAGCTAGCTGTAAATCCAAGAGGGTACAGCACGTGCTCAGGTGGGCACGTCAGTAAGTGGTCGTCCGTCTGAACATGCCTACATTCGCACAGAGGTTCCCCGTCGAGGTAGCCCCATCTGGAAAGGATGAACGTAATTGGAGGCTCCAGTCCTCAGCTTGTTGAGGGTCTTGCAGGTAGTAAATGATTTGTTACCTCCAGCTGCAAGTTGTTCTTTCAGGGCCAAGATAGGGTTAGGTGTTACCTCCTTCCATAGTTAAAGCTTCATCTCTTCGATAGTGACTTCAATTGGCTCTGATGTCTAAAGGAAGCTCCTTCTTGAGCGAAGCCGCCTAGGCTGTTGTTGGTGCCCGGCGATTGTCTGTCAATTGTTTCTTCCTCTCCACCTCGGCAGATACTTGCCGCCGTATGCTAGGGGGAGCTTTCCCTATGAGAGGATAGATATTCTCTGTCGGCCTGGGTCTCAGACACCCCGATATGATGCGGGCTGACTCATTTACGGCTACGTAGATACGTTTCACGCGGGCCGAATTCTTCCACATAGGCGCGGCATATTCAGCTACCGATTGACTGCCATGGGTGTTGTTCGAAGCACTTGTAGGTCAGCAGCCCAGTTTGTGTTCGTAAGTTTACGAATGATACTATTCCTAGTGCTGACCTTTTTCTTAGTGTCTAAACAGTGTTGTTTGAATGACAGAGTTCTATCCATCTTCACACCTAGGTATTTGTGTGCGTAACTGTGCTCCAGCTTACATGGAGTTTTGTCTTAGCTTCCTTATTCTTCAGATGGAAACTGCAGACTTGCGTCTTAGCTGGGTTGGGTTTCAAATGGTTCTGGTGATAGTAATTTCCAAGTAATTCCAGAGCTGTTGTTAACTTCTCCTCCACTACCTCGAAGGTGCTTCCTTGGGCGGCCACGACCGTGTCGTCAGCATGTATACACTGCCTTACATCGGGATGCGTTGGCTGGTTATTTGTGTATATGTCGAACAACGCCAGAGCTAATACACTGCCCTGAACAAGACCACTTTTTTTGATTCTCCATCTGCTGCTTTTTCCTTGCAATGTGGCATAAAAGCGCCTGTTCTGTAATATGCGCTGCATAAATCTTGAAAGCACAAAGTCCTTAGTCACCTGATAAACCTTACGTACCAACCTACTGTGATTAATGGTATCACAGGCTGCGCTAAGATCAACGAAAGCCACGTCAGTCACCTGCTTTCTTTCGTATCCATCTTCAATATGCTGGGTTAAGTTCAATATTTGCCCAGTACATGAACGTCCTGGCCTAAATCCAGCTTGCTCAGGCCTTAGGATTTCCTCTACATGATTGGATATTCTAGTAAGCACCATTCTCTTGAGGGCCTTGAACAGATGGCACAGCAAGGATACTGGGCGAAAGTTTTTGACATCTGCCTGTGGCTGGTGGGTCCTCTGTGGGTTTCTTGTAAGATTAAAACATCACATTTGCGTTTGATGCATATGTGAGACAGTAAAAGTTCTTTATTTGCTGATAACCCTTCAATGTTAACTGAAGTCATTTTTAAGGCTGGTTATGAAAATGGCTTTTTGTTTACTCTCATTCTGATGTTCTATCAGAATTATTAATGTCACATTTCATCGGCACATGGTTCACCTGGACTTAATACGTAAGCATGGTATTTTGTTAAGGGGATTGCGTTAGTATGCGTACCCGTAAAATGTTTTTGAAAATATGTTCAGACGTTTGTAGAGCTTATGGGACGTAACTACGGGGTCCACAGTCCCTAAACTTATAAACTATTTATACATTAGCTTTTACTAAAGATGGCACAAACATCCATGCCAGAGGGGGGATTCGAACCCCCGACGGGGAACGACCTCGCGCATCGTAGCATAGCGCCTCAATGCTAAATCAGCAACAAGAAATATGCGACTAGACACCGACTCCACAGTACCCAACTAAGAGACCCCTACACTGTCCTGTTAGTTCCTGGACACCGATGAACATGTATCACGTCTTTGTCGACGTCCGCAACGACGTCTTCGCACATATTTACGAAGTCACATAAATGTGACAAAGTCACGGAATGAATGAAGTCTGCAAAACGCTGCATAGATCACTATATTGATAAATGTCATTATTTGGCTACGAAATGACTTTATTTGACGCGTTTCGGCCTGGGCCATCATGTGAATTTTGTGGTTGAAAGTAATCAGTACACATTAGTTACAAGTTGGTCAGTAATATTCGTTACATGTTTTTCAGGTAACATCAGAGAGCAGTTTTCATCAATCCACCACAAAGTTGGGGAGTGTCAAACTACGTTTGACGTCCTACAATGTTGAAAAGAAGAGACTGAATTATGGGAAGTGGCAATCCATGGAACCACAAACGGAACGAAATTACAGACACATTACATAGCGCTGCTCGAGAAACGACACATGCCACGAACGAGGGAAATCCCATACCATCTTTATCTGAAAAAAATATAGTTCGCTTCAAGATTTTCCCCCAATTTTCGCAATAACGTTGCACATATAATACCCAAATGTTTGTAAATCTAAGGTACGTAACTGCTGCGGTTATGTCCCTAGGCTTACAAACTACTTTAACTTACGCTAAGGACAACAAACACACCCATGCCTTAGGGAGGACTAGAACTTCCGTCGGCGAGCAACCGCGCGCTCTACAACAATGCGCCTTAGATCGCTCGACCACTCCACCGGGGCTTGTTACCATCCCGCAAATATGATTACTGTTCTCACTTTTATTTGTCGTGGGATTTCATTTCTACATCAATTCATTAAAAAAATGAAAGAAATGGATAAGGGAAAAAAGTGGTTAAAGCGTCTGCCTAGTAAGTAGGAGGTCCTGAGTTCGAATCTCGGCCACAGCAGAAATTTTAATTTAACGCCTTTCCTTATATTCTATATATTTAATTATGAAGATAATTTCACAAAAGCAACACGTTTAGCGTTGCTTGGTTTTACCTGCTTCTGGTTTTATTTAATCCACTGGCAGCATTTATGAACAAAATATTAACATAGCTTACTGACTTTTTAGAGATTCTTACAGCTATTTCTTGTGTTTACGTATATTATAAAAATTTCAAAGTTCTTGTAAATTCTCATTCAGTACGGTACACGATGAATATATACGGGATATGTAATTAAAAATGGAAGCGGAGTAAAGCATGCCTGTGCTTAATTCACCCTATTATCACCATGAAATTGTACTCCGTTCCGCCTCTTACGTATACACCTCTCATTCTGAAAGCGACGCCTCTTTTTCTTTTTAGTTGAGGATGTAAATACGGGGGAGCAAAGGCCGCCTGCAAGCTACATTTGAGCTTACAAAAGCTGAAGTACGAGAAACAGATGCAAGGAGATCAAAGAAAAGGAGGGTGAAACTTCATCCAATATTTACGTTCGCTGCTCTCAGATTGTTGTAAGCTTATTTCATACAACAAAATTCTTCAGGTGCGACGTCCCTGCAAGCTGCATAAGGCGGAAAGTGTCAACCATGTTATTAGGTGACGCGTTTCTTTTGAAAGACTAGCTCAAAGAAAAGTGTTTGGTGCGTACGCGTGCTACAGCGAGCATAGGTACTTGCGCGTTTTATAAGGAACACTGTCCTTGGCGGTACAACGTAGCGAAAACCTACTAGTTAGTTGTCAGTGCTTCGGAATAGCGAACACGATCAGGTTCATTTATAAACGCCTCAGTAATCTAAATAAGAACAATTCACCAATTGGTAGAATATTTTATCCACATAAACTTGAAAAATAAAATCGTAGTGATTATGTCCTTTGATCCGACTTTAAAACGCACATGTTCCAATTATGAGCAAGATTTTTGAAAGAAATTTTCAATTTAACAAACAGACTGAAATTAATCACTAAATACCATCATATTTAGTGTGTAGAGCTAAATTTCGAGCTATTTAAAAACAAAAACTACGAGGACATTTGCATTGTACGAAGCGTGCTGAATATCCAAAATTGAATTTTTAAAAGGAATATTATACTGTCGGAAAGTATTGAAGCATAATTGGAGGGGTTTGAAAAATGCGCTTTTATAATGGGCAGCACTTGAGAGAGCGGAGTAGGTTTATCAATCAGGATTCACCATAATCCAGTGCGCCGGCAGGTCCTCCGCTTAAACATCCTGCTGACATTCATAAGTTGACAAAACCAAGGCCATCATCCTGAGGGGAAATGTAAGTGTTGTACGAAGTATCCAAACACCGTTAGCAGTCTGTGAGATATTACCTTTGGCGTCGGTAAGGTGCGGTATCCTAGTTGCCAGACGAGTGTTGGAGAAAGTAGCGCATTGTATTATGCATAATGCTTACCGTAGATTTTGAGTGGTACCAGGAAATAATAGATTCATATTGGGGGATTACAGTCTAAGAGATTCATTCGGCTGTCACAGCTGATCACATGGCGTTCAAGAGGCTTGTCTGTATACGCTCCTGTTTGCAGGTAGTAACTGAGCAAGTGTAGAGTTCAGGGTTGCCACAAGGTTCCCAAAGTGAAATTCCATGATACTCTCAACATTTTTTCCTGACAAATTTTAAGATCTAGATAAGTAAACAAGAAGCTGCAAAATAAATAAATTAAGATGAATTAACGTGTGTATTTTTGAACATATTATCAACTCTTGTTATGAACGAATAGCATGTTTTTGTTTATTATACATTTACGATCTGAAGGGTTGCTAAAGAAGTATGCTATCTAAATTGTTAGTTACATAATTTTAGTGTTTATTAACAAATGAACTGCTACTTGAACATCAAAATTTTGCTCCTGTGCCATACAGACAAGGTAATGCGTCAAATACTACGCGAAACACGAAAGATACATATTCAATAACATAAAATTAAACTTTGAAAAATAAGAACAGCAACCCTGGGAAACGTGTAGTTCCGTCTCCTCTGCCAAATACTTCTCAGTCAAATATTAAAAAGTCAAACAAACAAAGTCATTAACTGAAAACAAGTTAAAACTACACTCCTGGCCATTAAAATTACTACACCATGCAGATGACGTGCTACAGACGCGAAATTTAACCGATAGGAAGAAAATGCTGTGATATGCAAATGATTAGCTTTTCACAGGGTTCACACAAGTTTGGAGCCGGTGGCAACACCTACAACGTGCTGACTTGAGGAAAGTTTCCAACCGATATCTCATACACAAACTGCAGTTGACCGGCGTTGCCTGATGAAACATTGTGATGCCTCGTGCAAGGAGGAGAAATGCGTACCATCACGTTTCCGACTTTCCAACGTCGGATGGTAGGCTATCGCAATTGCGGTTTATCGTATCGCGACATAGCTGCTCGCGTTGGTCGCGATCCAATGAGTGTTAAGAGAAGATGGAATCGGTGGGTTCTGGAGGGCAATAAGGAACTCCGTGCTGGATCCCAATGGCCTCGTATTACTAGCAATCGAGATGACACACATCTTATCCGCATGACTGTAACGGATCGTGCAGCTACGTCTCGTTCCTTGAGTCAACAGCGGGGACGTTTGCAAGACAACGAACAGAACGACGACGTTTGCAGCAGCATGGACTATCAGCTCGGAGACCATGGCTGCGGTTACCCAAGACGCTGCATCACAGACAGGAGCGCCTGCGATGGGTGCACGAATGGCAAAACGTCATTTTTTCGGATCTACATCAACATCTACATGGGATACTCTGCAAATCACATTTAAGTGCCTGGCAGAGGGTTCATCGAACCACAATTATACTATTTATCTCCCATTCCATTCTCGAATAGCGCGCGGGAAGAAAGAACACCTGAATCTCTCTGTTCGAGCTCTGATTTCTCTTATTTTATTCTGATGATCATTTCTACCTATGTAAGTTGGAGTCAACAATATATTTTCGCATTCGGAGGAGAATGTTGGCAATTGGAGTTTCGCAAGTAACCCACGCCTCAGCGATAAGCGCCGTTGTTGTAATGATTCCCATCCCAGATCCTGTATCATTTCCGTAACGCTGTCTCCCCTGTATCGTGACAATACGAAACGAGCTGCCCTTCTTTGGACTCTTTCGATGTCCTCCGTCAAACCCACCTGATAAGGATCCCACATTGGGCTGCAATATTCCAAAAATGGACGGACAAGCGCAGTGTATGCAGTTTCTTTAGTAGTTCTGTTGCATCTTTTAAGGGTTCTGCCAATAAAACGCAATCTCTGGTTCGCCTTTCCCACGATATTATCTACGTGTTCTTTCCAGTTTAAGTCTGAAGTAATAGTGATTCCTAGGTATTTTGTGGAGTTTACGGCCTTCACATTTGATTGATTTATGTTGTAAACAAAGTTTAACGGATTTCTTTTCGTACTCATGTGGACGACTTCACACTTCTCATTATTTAGAATCAATTGCCAATTTTTACACCATACTGATATCTTATTCAGATCGTTCTGCAGTTGGTTTTGATCTTCAGATGATTTTACTAGACGGTAAATGACGGCGTCATCTGCAAACAACCTAAGAGAGCTACTTAGATTTTCCCCTAAATCGTTTATGTACATAAGGAATAGCAGAGGACCAATAACACTACCCTGTGGAACGCCCGATATCACCTCTGTTTTAGTCGATGCCTTACCATCGATTACTACGAACTGTGTCCTCTCTGACAAGAAATCCCCTATCCAATTGCAAATTTGGGGCGATATACCATAACCACGCAATTTGATTAAAAGCCGTTTGTGAGGTACGGTGTCAAAAGCTTTCTGGAAATCAAGATAGCACCCATCACTTCGTGTGAATATAGAGCTAGTTGTGTTTCGCATGAACGATATTTTCTAAATCCGTGTTGACCTTGGGTCAATAGATCGTTCTGTTCGAGATAATTCATAATATTTGAATACAGGATATGTTCCAAAACCCTGCTGCAAATTGACGTCAATGAAATAGGCCTGTAGTTTAGTGGGTTACTCCTACTGCCTTTCTTGAATATAGGTGTGACCTGTGCAACTTTCCAATCTTTTGGTACAGATCCTTCTATGAGAGAGCGGTTGTATATGACTGTTAAGTAAGGAGCTATCGTTTCAGCATATTCAGATAGAAATCTAATGGGTATACAATCCGGACCAGAAGACTTGTTCTTATTAAGTGATTTTAGTTGCTGCACTACTCCGATGATATCTACTTCTATGTTACTCATTACGGCATCTGTTCGTAATTCTATTTACAGCATCATGATGCATCATGATGGTCGCATCCGTGTTTGGCGATATCGCGGTGAACGCACATTAGAAGCGAGTATTCGTCATAACCATACTGGCGTATCACCCGGCGTGATGGTATGAAGTGCCATTTGTTCGCATGGACGGCACTTTGAACAGTGGCCGTTACATTTCAGATGTGTTACGATCCTTCATTCGATCCATGCGAAACCCTACATTTCAGCAGGATAATGCACGACCGCATATTGCAGGTCCTGTACGGGCCTTTCTGGATACGGAAAATGTTTGACTGCTGCCCTCAGCCACCAATTGGAAACGTCTAGCCAGTGGTGGCCGAGCAACTGGCTCGTCACAATACGCCAGTCACTACTCTTGATGAACTGTGGTATCGTGTTGAAACTGTACACGCCATCCAAGCTCTGTTTGACTCAATGTCCAGGCGTATCAAGCCGTTATTACGGCTATACGTGGTTGTTATGGGTACTGATTTCTCTGGATTTGTGCACCGATTGCGTGAAAAGGTAATTACATATCAGTTCTAGTATAATATATTTGTCCAATGAAAATTCGTTTATCATCTGCATTTCTTCTTGGAATAGCAATTTTAATGGCCAGAAGTGTAGAAAAAAGGTATGTGGTTAACTTACGAAGAGCAGCATACGGAACACATTATCGTTGTCAAGGTAGAGAGAAAGACACCACCGATCACATAAGTACAGTCTTATATGCCAACTAGCCATGTCGATGGTGGTGAGATTGAAAAAAAAATGTACGATCAAAGTGGTTTTCAGACAGTTAAGGGAGAGGAAAACTTGATTATGAAGGGGAACTGGAACTCAATAGTTGGAAAAACAATTGAGGAAAAAATAGTAGGTGATTAAGGTTTGGGGAAGAGGAATGAAAGACGAGATCGCCCTGATGGTTTCAGCACCGTGCAAGACTGTTGTTATCAAGAAAGAGACCTGGAGATAACATAAGGAACCAAATTAACTTAATAACTGTGAAACTTAATTTTGAAACCAGGTTCTAAAGTGTAAGACATATCGAGGGGCGGATATAGACTCTGACCTTAAGTTATCAGTTATTAAAACTGAAGAATTTGGAAAAACGTGGAAAAGTAGGGACTTGGAACCTGGTAAATTGAAGGAACGAGAGGTTGTTGAGAATTTCAAGCGACTATTTGGCAAGGATTTACCGGAAGGGGGGAAGAGGATAATTTAGGTAGAAAAGGTATAATAGAAATCCTTGGATAACACAGGAAATACTGAACTTAGCTGATGAAAGGAGAATATATCAAGGTCGTTATTACTGCTAGAGGTGGTTGTTCTGGGTACTGATTTCGCTGGCTCTATGCACCGAAATTGCGAAAATCAGTTCTAGTATAATATATTTGTCCAATGAAAATCTGTTTATCATCTGCATTTCTTCTTGGTGTAGCAATTTTAATGGCCAGTAGTGTATTTTGTGAGAGAAGCCACCTGTTTCTCAGTTCAAATGCGTGGTGTCTCCATAAAAAAAGAAATCATTTAATTGGTTAAGATAAAAACAAAATTCTCCAATTTTACTTCAATCTTTCCTGATATCTTTATTACATTTGAAATTCCCTGATATCGCCTGACTACTCTGATTTTCAGTACGTGTGCCAAGCTTGGAGGTGAATAGTAATTACAACACTCATTCTAGATTACTGTGCCTAGCTTGGAGGTGCATAGTAATTACAACATTCATTCTAGATTACGCACAGGATCCACCTACTTTTGTTGAAAAGTTCCAGCCATTTTAACGAGCACACATCGTCGCCACCAGGAAGCTGGATGGATTCATCGACGGGCACAATGTGTAGGTTCTGTGTCGTCGCTCTCAAGAATTGTCTTGGCGTACGTGCCATAACTGTCAGTTGACGTTGACTCTACCAGCCAGAAATTTCGGCGGGCCCGTCTTTCACGCCGTACGAGGCTCGAGCTGAGAGGAGAGGAAGCGATACTGCCAAAAGTGCTGGCTCACGTCAGCCAAGCTCTGTTTGATCAATGCCCAGGCATATCAAGGCCGTTATTATGGCCAGAGGTGGTTGTTCTGGGTACTGATTTCTCTGGATCTATGCACCGAAATTGCGTGAAAAGGTAATTACATATCAGTTCAAATCAAATGTTTGTTAAGCTTATGGGACTTAACTACGGGGTCATCAGTCCCTAAACTTACAAACTACTTATGAACTACTTACGAACTAGGACGGCACAAATATCCATGCCCGAGGGGGGATTCGAACCCCCGACCGTAGTGGCCGTGCTGACCGTGACTGGAGCGCCTCAGTCACCTCGGCCACCGCGGCCGGCATATCAGTTCTAGTATAATATATTTGTCCAATGAAAATCCGTTTATCATCTGCATTTCTTCTTGGTGTAGCAATTTTAACGGCCAGTAGTATATTTTGTGAGAGAAGGGACCTGTTTCTCAGTTCAAATGCTTGGCGTCTCTATATAAAAGAAATCATTTCATTGGTTAAGATAAAAACAAAATTTTCCAATTTTATTTCAATTTTCCCTGATATCTTTATCACATTTGAAATTCCCTGATACTGCCTGACTACTCTGATTTTCAGTACGTGTTCCAAGCTTGGATGTGAACAGTAATTACAACACTCAGACTACACACAGGACCCACCTAATTTTGTTGAAAAGTTCAAATGTTCAAATATTTGTATAGCTTATGGGACTTAACTACGGGGTCATCAGTCCTTAAACTTACGAACCACTTATGAACTAGCTAATACTAAGGACGGCACAAATATCCATGCCCGAGGGGGTATGCGAACCCCCGACCGTAGTGACCGTGCAGACCGTGACTGAAGTGCCTCAGTCCTCTCGGCCACCGCGGCCGGCTTGGAAAGTTCCAGCCATTTTATGGAGCTCACATCGTCGCCACCAGGAAGCTGGATCGATTCATCGACGGGAAACAATGTGTAGGTTCTGTGTCGTCGCTCTCAAGAATGGTCTTGGCGTATGTGCCGTAACTGTCAGCTGACATTGACTCTACCAGCCAGAAACTTCGGCGGACCCGTCTTTCAGGCCGTACGGTGCTCGAGCAGAGAAGAGAGGAAGCGATACTGCTAAAAGTGCTGGCTCACGTCAGCAAGCGCGGAAGTTCTTCAAACAAACCTCAATCGTCGACAGAGCTCGCTGCAATCCCGCAACCGTCTCAGATGAAAAACTGGCAACCGGATGGGCGCCTCGAGTCGCGGGAGGTGCTGAGAGGTAAACGAGGCGGCCCGCGTTTAGAAGGGGCGGCAGCTGTGGCCGTGGCGCGGCTGCCGCGTCTCCAAACACCGCCGTTTATTTGGCGACTGCCGCCGCGCAGTTCTGTTGATAGCGCGTTATCTCAAAGATTCGCGCCCACTTTGCTTATTTTCTCTCGTCTTCTGAATTCTCAATAGCCACGAAAAGCATCGCGCTCCGGATATTAAGCTAGCTTTTCTGTTTGCTTGTCTTTCGAAGTCGCCGCGGAGGAGCTGTTGCGAAGTAGGTGCCAGGGAAAGGACGCCGTCGACCGTCCTTGCCTAGGCTGCCGTATCGGGTGTCGTCTTTCTATACGGAGCCCTTTCGCAAAAGTCTTTTTCTTTTAGTACGTGGGCGTGTGGACAACAGTCTATTGTTCTGTCCTCTTCTTGTCTGAAAGACAACACCAACGTGCTCGAAAGGGGAAAACACAATCCATGCTGACCTAAAAGCCCTATTGATATAGTGCAGTATTTCTCAATCTATGGGTCTCACTAGGAAGGTCGTAGCCACACAAGGTCGTAGTTGCAAGCTTTAAGTAGCCAAACCAGGTCTGAATACTAGGGCATCAGAAATACAGTGACACATGCATCATAAGAGTGAAGTCTAATATATAACAATGAATGTTTGTGTAAGTGTTTCTATGAATGTTTTCTCGTGTTTTATGCGCTGTCGTACCGTTCATCCGATTGCTTACATGATCCAAAACATGGGAAAGTCACTATGTAGGTAAAATTTTGTTAGGTGCTTGGCAGGCGGTACTTTATCTACAAAATTCGACAGCATCTAGGGCTTTATTCCCGATATTGATGAAATTTTGCACACTTAACCTTCAGAACAAGAGGAACGTCACCGTCTACTTAAGCTGCATACGGAGCATGGTATAGGGTACTTTGCCACAAACGTAGATACCACTTTACTGATCAACAAGAAAAATTTAAATAGTTTTTCACAGATGGAGGATACAATGGAGTGAGGTGGTGGGGGAGGAGTTCAACAGAGACAAGGTGACTGGCAGAGAAAATGGAAGGTGGAAATGAGCAGAGTGAGGCGTTGGAGATGAAACAGAGGAAGTGGAGCTAAGGAGACAGAGAAAGGGGAGATAAGGAGGCGAACAGAGAAAGAGAGAGAAGGGTGGAAGAAGGAAACAGAAGGTGGGTAGAAAGAGAGAAAGGGAGGAGAGTTTGCCTAACTTAAGATTGGAATAAATAAATACTTGGGCGATGCTGGTTTTCAGTTAGCTTATTTTATGTTAATTCTGAAAAAAAAGGTGGTATTTTATGTTAATGGTGAATAAACAAAACTAGAGAACTATTCTCAGGAATTATTAGGTAAGGAATCGTTAATTTATTATTGGAGGGAAGTGGAGGATGGCATAAAAAACGCAGAGGCAGACCAAGAGAGGAATATGCCTCAAACGGGTGTGGGTTGTCGTACTTATGAGGAGATGAAGAGGCTTGCTCAGAATGGAGTAGGGTGGAGACCTGTATGAAACCATTCTTTGGACTGAAGACAACAAGAACAAAAGGACCAGTTCCATAGCAGAACCATTGTGTAAATATTCAGATGTAGTTTTTGCTATTATTCGTAGTTTTGAGATGCCCTCAGAAAACTCGGTCAAGACAGGGCTTTCAATTGTTACGTGCTATTTTTATATGTAATGTTACATCATCTATTCAAGAGATTTGTTTGAGATCAAAGTTATGATACTGTAGGACACGTTGATCGAAAATTTCGTTCCTCCTGTAAAGTTGCCTAATATGAGACACATTTATGTAAGCCCATTTTAAACACCCAAAAGTAAATGAAATTTTATTTCTTATGCTGGTAACAATACCTTTCATTATTTAATATTTCAATACATTTATCATATTTGTGATAATGTACAATTTTTCAAAGTAATTATTAAATCTCCACAAACAAGGCATTTCGTAGCAATGAGGTCACGAATTCTTAATATGCGACAGGAATAACATTTTCCTTTAATTGTTTTATTACCGAATAAGGACATAATTGAATACACGATATTTACACTATTTATGTTAAGTTTTACGATATTTGGGCCAAATAAAATCGTCCTCTGTGCTCTGCAATCTTCCTGAGCCCAGCGATAACAAATATTCAAATGTTTGTTAAGCTTATGGGACTTAATTACGGGGTCATCAGTCCCTAAACTTACAAACTACTTATGAACTACTTACGAACTAGGACGGCACAAATATCCATGCCCGAGGGGGGATTCGAACCCCCGACCGTAGTGGCCTTGCAGACCGTGACTGGAGCGCCTCAGTCTCCTCGGCCACCGCGGCCGGCCCAGCGATAACATTTCTTTCACTGTGTCTAATTTTTCCCATGTATGTCGCCCGAAAAGCGCCCTGCGTCATAGTCATCAATGCTGTCTGAACTGTCATCAAAATGGAAATCGGTTGCCTAGACACTAGACGATTCTTCTGCGTTAGTTCTACGTTTTGAAGATTTTCAATTTTTCCCTCCAAATAACTATTTGACTGTTTCCTTAACTTCAGATGCTGATGTCTACTGTTTAGATTCTTACCAATCGCTTCAGGTAAGGAAATGATGTTGGTCACGCAGTAAAGCAAAAACGACGCGGTGGGGTGACCGAGCGCTCTAAGCCACCTTGCTGCGGTTTCTCGCCGTCGTAAGTTCGAGTCCTTCCTCTAGCATAAGTATGTGTGTTTAACCTATTTGACTATCTCCTGGTGGTTTTACAATGTGTGGGAGATGTCTGTAGGGCTGATAACTTGACCATCATTAGCTTTATTTTCGTTTTCATCTTCTCTCTTTTGTAGAGCGTCAACATGGCGATTAATGGCAAATTCATGTTCCTCAAAGGTGTTTCTGTTGCTATCGATGAGACCTGTTTTTCTGAAGGTATTCACAATTGCTTCCAATATCATTGGTCAGTTGTAAGCTGTCCCAACTAACCTGGCTATTAATAATGGCGTTATAACACGACGTGGGTTAATCGGCAGTCACGTTTATGTTTCTTGCGTATAGTACGTTTTCAGAAGTCCCATCAATCCGACGTCAAGTGGCTGCATTTTATGCGTTGAGTTAGGTGGCAAACAAAGAGAATGAACATTGAGAGAATGAGTAACAATATTCGACACAGTCGCGTATTTGGATCCCCATAATATCGCATATTAGGAATCTGTTATCTTACACAAATAATCACTGAAATATTAACAACGTTAGTTGTCAATATCCATAGGTGATACCGTCATAAATAACAACAGTAAAAGAGTTCAGCAATATCGACTTACCTTTAAGCTAGGTTCACAGATCTGTGACTGGCTGGAAGACTTCCTAAGTAATAGAACGCATTACGTTGTTCTCGACGGTGAGTGTTCATCAGTGACGAGTGTATCGTCAGGCGTGCCGCAGGGGAGTGTGATAGGACCGCTATAATTTCCTGTCTATACAAATGATCTGATGGGCAGAGTAAGTTGTAATTTGCGGCTGTTTGCTGATGATGCTGTGGTGTATGGGAGGATGTCGTCTTTAATTGACTGTAAAAGCATACAGGATGATTTAGATAAAATTTCTAGTTGGTGCGAAGAATGGCAGCTAGCTATCAATGTAGAAAAATGTAAGGTTATGCGCATAAGTAGGAAAAACAATCCCATAATTTTCGAATACAGCATTAGCAGTGAGCTTCTTGATGCAGCCGTGTCGTCAGTTCAGAGTCGAGCAGCTAGGTTTATTACTGGTAGGTTCGAACTATGCGTGAGTGTCACGGAAATGCTCCTGGAACTCCATTGGGGATCACTGGAGGAAAGACGACGTTCTTTTCGTGAATTTCTGTTGAAGAAATTTAGAGGGCCGGAATTTGAAGCTGCGTGTAGTACGATCATCCTGCCACCTACTTACATTTCGCGTAATGATCACAAGGACAAAATAAAAGATATTAGGGCTCTTACGGAGACATATAGGCATTCTGTTTTTCCCAGTATTTGGGAGTGGAATAGGAAAGTACAGTGGTACAGTGTACCCTCCGCCACGCACCTTAGTGTGGATGGCGGAGTATGATGTAGATGTAGATGTAGATGTAGATGTATAATTTGAAATATTGTGTGAATACCGATGTCGCAAAACGGCGAACGCTATAAATGTTATCACAACCTCTATCTACACTCTGCGCCTCAGTTATAGCGTTCTACTTGCTATCTCGTAGGTTGTCACGCCATAGACGTGTTTAAGAGACTTTCCACCAAAGTGCAACACCTACCATGAGCACAACTGTGGTGTGTCATATCAGGGAACAATCGCATTATACCTACTACAAAGACTAGTTTATACATTTTCAGACGTAAATTTACAATTGTAAACTTGTCATTGTATGCAGGAAGTGGATATGAAATAATATTGACAATTGGAACCCCACAAGTTCATTTAAAGTATTTACAAAATTTATCTAGATTTCGACAACACTATGGAAGTCATCATCAGAATGTAAAATTACATGAGACTTTCACAAAAGTGACGGAATGCTCATGTTGTATAATAGATTAACAACGATATGATATAAATGGTCTGCACGGCCGCTACGGTCGGGGGTTGGAATCCGCTCTCAGGGATGGATATTGGTGCCGTACTTAGTGTTAGCTAGTTCATAAGTAGTTTGTAAGCTTAGGGACTGATGACCCCGTAGTTAAGTCCCATAAGCTATACAAACAATAAAATGACGTCCATAATGTTGTAGAAATCTAGATACATTTTGTAATTATTTTAAAGCAATTTGTGGTGTTTCAATTGTCACCATTTTTATGTAAATTTAGCTAAAACGGCACAAAACATTTTCCGTCGGCGAGATGCTGTCGCAACAAACGCGTCCCCTCAGTCGGCTTCGGCTGCACCCGTAGTGCTACGTGCCTGAGTGTGTTCGCTCCCCGACAGTCGGCCCTGGTCTGGACTGCCCAGTCGCGTCGGGTCGTGTGAGTGAAGCCTCACCAGGTAAAATGTTTGCGGGTCCGTCTGCGCCCTTCCCCACTGTCTCCATATCTGTCTGAATATTGGAGTAACTTGGGCAACTTTCCAGTCTTTGGGTACGGATCTTTCGCTGAGTGATCGGTTGTAAATTATAGCTAAGTGCAATACCTCCGTAGCTATAATTTACAACCGATCACTCAGCGAAAGATGTGTACCCAAAGACTGGAAAGTTGCCCAAGTTAATCGAATATTTAAGAAAGGCAATAGGAGTGATCCCCAAAATTACAGGCCTATGTCATTGACGTCCATTTGCAGTAGGATTTTGGAACATTGTTCGAATATTATGAACTACCTCGAAGAGACCGACCTATTAACCAGTAGTCAACACGGATTCAGAAAGTATCACTCTTGCGAAACACAGCTTTCCCTTTATTCACATGAAGTGTTAAGTGCCATCGACAAGGTATCTCAAATCGATTCCATATTTCTGGATTTCAGGAAGGCTTTTGACACTGTACCCCACAAGCGGCTTCTTATGAAATTGCGTGCTTATGGAATATCTTCCCAATTGTGCGATTGGATTCACGATTTCCTATCAGAAAGAACACAGTTCGTTGTAATTGACGGTAAGTCATCGAGTAAAACAGAAGTGATATCTGGCGTTCCACAGGGAAGCGTTATAGGTCCCCTACTCTTCCTCGTGTTTATAAACGATTTAGGAGACAATCTGAATAGCTCCCTTAGACTGTTCGCGGATGATGCTGTCGTTTATCGATTAGTGAAGTCAATTGAGGATCAAAAGCAACTGCAAAGCGATTTAGACAAAATTTCCGTATGGTGCGAAAATTGGCAATTGACACTAAATAAAGAAAAGTGTGAAGTAAATCAGTCAAACGTTAAGGTCGTAGATTCTACCAAATACCTAGGAGTTACAATTACGAACAACTTTGACTGGAGAGAACACATAGAAAATATTGTGGGGAAGGCGAACCAAAGGTTACGTTTCATCGGCAGAACGTTTCGAATATGCACCAGCTCCACCAAAGAGACTGGCTACATCACACTTGTGCGTCCTCTCCTGGAGTACTGTTGCCCCTTGTGGGACCCTCACCAGGTGGGACTGACGGAAGACATTGAGAAGGTTCAGAGAAGGGAATCTCGTTTTGTTCTATCACGTTACAGGGGGGAAAGCGTCACGGAAATGTTGCACGAATTGGGGTGGAAATCATTAAAAGAGAGACGTTATTCATTGCGGCGTGATCTGTTTGCGAAGTTTCAATCACCGACTTTTAGTTCTGAATGTGAAAATATTTTGCTAGCACCCACCTACTTAGAGAGATATGATTATCCCAATGAAATAAGAGAAATAGGATAGGAAACGGAACGATTTAGGTGTTCTTTCTTCCCGCGCGCTATTAGAGAATGGAACGGTAGAGAAAAGTTATGAAAGTGGTTAGTGAACCCTCTGCCAGGCACTTGAATGTGATTTGCAGAGTATCTATGTAGATGTAGATCCTGTGCCTACCGTGCCTCAGGCACTTCTGCTGGAATCATGTGATGAACTTTGTAAGAGAGGAGTGGTCCGGGCGTCGGGACTCACCGCAGTGGTGGACGGCCTCGTCCTGGCCGCCGGCGCAGTCGGGCACCCCGTTGCAGAGAGCGCCCTCGGCCACGCACCAGCCGTCGCCGCAGCTCACCTCCTGCCGCCCGGGCTGCTCCTGCGTGCTGCTGCACGGCCAGCGGGACGGCTCTGCTGCCGTCGACTCTGCAACACAGGGAAGGCAAACATTTCACTCGAGTCACACATTTACGACCTTTCTGGTAACAACATTTCTTTGTTATGTATTACATACTAGCTGAAAACCCGGCGTTGCCCGGGTATTTATTTATTCCTACCATTTTCCAGGTATATATTCATTTGTATAAGGTCTGTACGTCTGTAAAATCTCTTGGAAATACACTTAGTAGTAAAGAAGAAACAGATTAAAATTTTAAAGGGAAAGGAGAAGCAATGAATTAAAATTCGTTATGCGGCCTGGAATCGAAACCGAACCTCCGTGCTTAGTAGGCAGACGTCTGACCACTATTTTTTTGTTCTTCAGGTAGATCTATGGTTTGCGGTCGTTGGCTCAGTTCGTTTTCAGTTGTTCGTTGGATATTTGGCTCAGCTTTTTCATTATAAAGGGGGTTTAGCTGAGCCACGGCGCCCGGCACCACTAGACCACCGCAAGCCGGCCGCAGTGGCCGAGCGGTCTGCGGAGCGTCAGTCAATCTGGACAGCCGCTACGGTCAGGGGTTCGAATTTCTCCTCCGGCATGGATGTTTGTGTCGTCTTTAGTATAAGGCAGTTCATAAGTAGTTTGTAACTTTAGGGACTGATGACCCCGTAGTTAAGTCCCTGAAGCTTAACAAACATTTGAACATTTGAATTTGAGACCACCGCACCACTAGTGATTAATACGCCTCGAAATAGTCTAAGTACGACTTCCCTCCCCCTCTCAAACTTTAATTCAGCTTCTCTGTTCCATAGAATATTGCCATTACTGCTAAAGCTCTCCATGCAGCGGAGTAGCACTTCGGCAATGGAAATATTGGAACATTCCTGCTTTAACCGCAGGCTAGAGGTGATATAAATATCATTGTAAATGGAAATTTACTAACCCTGAGACTTTTTCGTTACAAACATGTCAAATACATTAAACATAAAGCTGAAGCGAGATATTAAAATTTGGGATGCGGCCGGGAATCGAAACCGGACCTCCATGCAGTAGTGGCAATATTATATGGAACACAGAAGCTGAATTAAAGTTTGTGAGGTGGAGGGAAGTCGCACTTGGACTATTCCGAGGCGTATTAATCACCAGTGGTGCAGTTGCTATACTGGTAAGATGTCTGCCTACTAAGCATAGAGATCCATGTTCGATTCCCAGCCGCATCACAAATCTTAATTCATTTCGTCACCTTTATCTTTAATCTCTTCGACATGTTTGAGACGAAAAACCTTCTCACGGTTTGTGAAATTCTATTTAGATTAAAACTTGGTGCATGATGGTGCGGTTTTCCATGAAAGTTACTGTTTATGGGCTCATGAACTGAAAGTTACTGTTTATGGGCTCATGAACTACGTGTCGTACTGTGATAGAACTTAAAAGGTACACTCAACTATATCATGTATACTGCCTGTAAAATTTCCTGCGGCTACAATTTGTTGTGTAGAAATTATACATTGTTACGTCATACAGAATGCCGTAGTTTCACTCCATAAACAGTTGTACAGTAGTAAGCGAGAAACGTTTTTCCTTTCATCACTTTTGTGTGGTTGTCAGCGAGAAAAAGATTAACAAAGGTTTGAAATTATGTTTAAAGTTTGTTGCAAGTCGCTAAGTACTCTCATTCTCATGTAGCGTATTTATAAAGTCTAGCCGCATTATGTGGGAGTTTTTACCGAATCCTATAGTTTATGACGTCATATCTTCTGAATAATTACTCTCTGAATAAGTACTCTCATTCTCATGTAGCGTATTTATAAAGTCTAGCCGCATTATGTGGGAGTTTTTACCGAATCCTATAGTTTATGACGTCATATCTTCTGAATAATCTTCGTATGTGATTCTTATCGCTGCAGCAATTGTTACCTCACGATAAGGAATGTGCGTACCAAATTTGGTTGAAATCTGTCCAGTGGTTTAGGAGAAAATTAGCAGTATCGTCGCTACTTGCAGCACTTTTTTGCGAATCTCATTATGACGTCATATCTCGTGAACTATGTATCGTACGTGATTCTTACACTTACGGCGACCGTTCTCATGCATCGAAGCTTACGCGTTCAAAATTTCATAAACATTCGAACAAAACTGTATTGTATGCAATACGTACACACAAACATACGGACACTGCTTTATACAGGGTGATCCATTGATAGTGACCCGGCCAAATATCTCATGAAATAAGCATCAAACGATAAAACTACAAAGAACAAAACTTTTCTAGCTTGAAGGAGGAAAACAGATGGCGCTATGGTTGGCCCGCTAGATGGCGCTGCCATAGTTCAGACGGATATCAACTGCATTTTTTAAAATAGGTACCCCCATTTTTAATCACATATTCGTCTAGTACGTAAATAAATATGAATGTTTATTTGGAACAATTTTGTCGCTTTGTGATAGATTGCGCTGTAATATTCACAAACATATTGCTCACAATTTTAGACGAACAGTAGGCAACAGGTACGTTTTTTAAATTAAAAAGTAGATACGTTTGAACTTTATTTCGGTTGTTCCAATGTGATACATGTACTTTTGTGAAATTATCATACAGTATAAGAACGCATGCTGTTACTGCATGATTACCTGTAATTACCTCATAACATCAATAAATGCTCAAAATAATGTCCTTCAACTTCAACGAAATTCCTCTGAACAGCGAGTAGTTCGCTTTCAGTAATGTTCTCACATGCATTTACAATGCACTGATGCATATTTTCAGGCGTTCTCGGTGAATCGCGATATCAAATATTCTTCAGTTTTCCCCACAGAAAGAAATCCCCTTCAGCCCCGCCTTTCGCTCGCCATTTTCTGCCTTCTCGGCCTGGCTTCAATGCCGTTTTAGTCTTCTCTCTCTAAGTAAATAAATTTTTTTTCTCTCAACTCGGTGATTAATGTTAAATCTTTTCTTCAAACAAAAAAATCTGATAAACATAGTTGAAATGAAAGTAACAACGCTGTCAAACTCGATCCTTGTATTGCACTGCGGCTTGCTGCTAAACTAATACTAGAAGTGCACCTCGCTGATCCCCAATGCACCTCATATTGGAATCGGGCACGTCTTCTCGATAGATTGTAGAGTAAGCTCCATTGTCCTAATCAGTTCTAGCTCTAAGTCGTTGAATATAGAAATTAACTTCTCATACCCGCTACTCCACAGCTGCGCGGGGGATCGCTCATAGCACTTCCTAGAAAGTTAGCATAGTAAAGTTTGTACTTTTGGTGGTTCTCGACCGTAGAATGACGTTCTTGCATTTATGTCCAAAAGTCAAGTACGTTCTTTTGGCCTTCTCTGAAAAGGTAGAGGACGGTCAGTTCTCGAATCCAAGTTACTGCATTGGTATGTCTCGTCCGGGTAGAGTAATATCCGTGGTTCGATATCTTGCGGAGCAACTCAAAGGAAAAAAACTATAATTTTTTGCGCCAAACTCCACACTTGTGCGGAAGTGCCGCATGTTAGGCGATGTTCTTCGTTATCTAACTCATTACATTCTGTACACAAAGGAGTGTCCACTTTATGTATGGCATGTAATCGGGCACGCGTCATGAATTTTCCATTGACGATCTGATACCACAGCGTACGTGTCTCTGTGTCAAGAAACATGTGGTGCACTCCCCACCATACCACCGTCCACGTTACTGTCGGGTGCCGTCTCTCTATCACGTTGCAAGGTCGTCCTCGTAACAGTAAGCAGTATATATCTCGTGCTGTTGTGGCCCTGGTAGTCGGTAGGTCCGCTTGTACATAACTGTATTCGACGGAAAAGGCACGAATATCGGCAAGAGACGGTGATATGTGGCGGACAAAAACTGGTGCTCTTTGGGAAGGTGGCGCTAATTTCTCTATCAAAGTGCCGGACAGACTTGACTGGTGTCGACGCCACATCTTGACCATCGTACTGACATAGAGAGCCACAGCGCGGTCGCAGACATGGACAAGGCCGAGGCCCCCTCGCTTAATGGGGAGGATGAGAGTTTCGTATCGGACTTTGAAAATTAGACCTGCGCTCACGAAGTATCCAAAGGCCGCTAGGAGGCAGCGTGCCGTAACCACCGGCATCGGGAGCACTTGCGCCAAGTGTGGAATGAGCGGTGACAGGTGAGTGTGCTCTTAACATGTTATCTCGAACATTCGTTCTGATAGACAGCAGGAGCCGTCTATAGTTGAGCGCTGCCGTGCGTCTGATATCGTTGGTGAATGTAATTCCCAAACATTTCATTGTGTCCATTAATCTTAACGGTGACACGCTGTTATCTGGCAGCCCATGTCCAATGTTCATAGCGCCATTTTAACGCAACTTCCTGTAGCCGAACCATACAGATCAATCCAGCGTAGTGCCGTAAGTATCTCCTCCCCCGACCGTGCCAGGAAGGTAAGGTCGTCTGCATATGTTCTGCAGATGAACGTGTGGCCCCTGGACGTCAGTCCTGTTAGCTTGTTCCGAATGCCACAAAGTAACGGCTCGATAGCTATGGCACAGAGTATCGACGACAGTGGACACCCTTGCCGCACAGATCTGGAGATTTTGATTGGTTCTACCGCACGTCCGTTCACGAGCACTGTGGAGGAAGCACCGTGGAGTAGTCGCATCACTACGGTAACGAAGTCCTGTGGAAAGTTGATTTTCGTCATCACTTCTGTCATGTATGCATGGCTCACCCTGTCAAATGCTCGATCAAAGTCCACAGACACCAAAACAGCATTGAGTCGACAGGTTGTTGCCAATGCTATCACGTCGCGGTAGTCACTGAGCGCTGTCTGGATATTGCTGTCCCCACCAAGAGACGTTTGATCAGGAGAGATAATTTGGCGGAGGACGCGTTTGATGCGAGCAGCAAGTATCCTTGTATAGGTCTTGAAATCTGAGTTGAGTAGTGTCAGTTTCCGGTAGTCTTGCATTCCTTTCCCACCTGACGGTTTGGGAACAGGAATTATCATGCCCTCCACAAAGGCAGATGGAAGAGGGGTGTGCGGAAACATCAGTTCTCGATACATATCAGTCCACCTAGGTAGCATGATATTTTTGAATGTCCGATAAAATTCTAACGGGAGTCCGTCCGGTCCCGGTGATTTGTTTGCTGTGCCTTTATCCAGAGCTTCTGCCACTTCATCTTCCGTAATCTCGGCCATTAGTAATCCGTCCGCCGTCGCATCAAGGGTACACGACAGTATTTGTGGACCTTCAGCAAAAGCTGCCTCATTGTTCTATTGTGTCGTAGAGGTTTCGGTAATGTTCCATTAAGGCGGTGGCAATATCTTTTTGCGTTGTTAGACTGTTACCATCCGGTAAGTCGACGACGTGTATTAAAGCTCTCCGACTTCGTCGTTTCTCCCTGATGACGTGGTGCATCGATGGTGGTTCTCCCTGTACTCGGTAAAAAAAAACTCTTGCTCGGATGACAGTGCCTTCTAGGTTGCGGCGCATTATGGATGTTATCTGAGCCTGTACCCGTTTGACTGCAGATTGCCGATTTGGTGAAGGTTCCTGCGTTGAGACCTTCCGTAGCATCGTAAAATAGAAGTCCACGGTGTTCCGTCTCCACAAGGACTGTTGTCTTCCGTGTGCAATCAACGCTCGGCGTATAGCAGGCTTGGCGCAGCCCAACCACCATTGTAGTGTCGTGGGAAATGTCGGTACGCGTCGCTCACAGGTGTGCCAGGTATCTTCTATTATACGTCTGCACTCCAGATCCCGGAGGTGTGAGACGTTCATTTTCCAGGTGTCTCGACTCCTCCACATCTTATGGCGTTGGAGTTCGATCGAGCCGCGGTGGAGTAGCCGAGCAGTCTAAAGCGTTTCGCTGCGGAGCGCGCGGTTGCTCGCCGTGGAGGTTCGAGTCCTCCCTGGGTAATGGGTGTGTGTCTGTATCCTTAGGGTAGTTTACCTAGGTTTAAGTAGTTTGTAAGCTACTGACTGATGACCACGCAGTTTGGTCCGATAGATTTACAAACATTTGAACTTTTTTGAGTTCGATCGTGCATATATATGCGGTGTGGTCTGAGAAGGCAACGGGCCACAATTTTGCATCAAGAAGCATTTGTGAGACCACGTGTAACATAAACTCGATCAATACGACTTGCTGAATGACTGGTATAGTATGTGTATCCGGTCCGGTTGCCAAGTATCGATCAAGTTCATATCTCTCATCAGCCGTTGTAACTCTTGACATGAGGTGTAATGAGGGTACTGATCTTTCGGGGCAAGCACACAGTTGAAATCACCACCAAGTAAAAAATGATGATATCGACCCAAGAAAATAGGAGCAATCTCCTCGGCATAAAATCTGGCACGGTCCCGCCGTAGGTCTGTACCTGACGGAGCATATATATTGACAATGCGAAGCCCAAGTACGGTCAGCGCAAGCCCCCTTGCTGAGGGCAGATACACCACGTTTTCGGCGTCGAGACCTTCACGTAAAAGTATCGCCATGCCGCTGGCGCTGTCATGTGTTGGTGTAATATGTGTGTCGTACCCATACAGTGCGGGAAAACTGTCTACACAGACTTCTTTTAGGACTATGTCAACATCCGACGCCCTCAACATGTCCTTTAATAGCTGTAGTGATTGTAGTATGCCGCACCCCGTTGAGAACTGGACGTATGCTCTGATCGTATTGATGTTGATGGATGCTATTCGATATGCCTGCTGCTGCATTGCACGGTGGAAAGCGTTCATGATGTTTGAATTTGTCGGTGTGGAGTTGAACGTCTGTTGAGTGTCCTTCGTATCCTTCCGCATATCCTGACTGACTAGTGTTTCGTGGGGTCGCGGCCGCTGCCGCGTCCGTGTCGTCGTTCATTGAGTCATCATCATCATGATCCTCGGACCAGAGGGCATGAAGCAAATCTCGATGAGATACCCCCGCGTGGCTTTGCAGCGGGGATGGGTCTGCATCAGGCTCAGGCGGCGGACCCACTTGTTGGTCTCCGAGGAACGATGTCGGATGTTTCTCGTGTACTGGGCGGTTCGCGTCATTCTGTTGGGTTTTGAGAAGGGAATCCACATGTGTGCTTTGAAGCTCATTATTCTCACTGTGTGTTACAGCGTCTTCCGTTGAGCTGGTGTCAGACGGCGATAGACGGCGTTTTTGTGCCACTTCGGCGATAGTTGTTTGCGTGTGTGTACCTCCGTATCAGAGTGCGGCAGCGACTCCCGGCGTTCAGGAGCGACGACGGGTGTGTGTCGCTGCCATGTCAACGTCCATTCGTGCTTGTGGGTCCTTCTCTTCGGCCGTCGATGTCGACGGAGAAGTTGCACATCTGTGTCAGCGGCCACCAGTGCTGACGGTTCTGGTATCTGTTCTTGAGAAGTGGGTAGTTCAATATTCGGCGTAGCGTCTCTCCGGAGTGCGTTGACGTATGATAGTGGGAGTGACGTCGGGAAGGGCGTTAGCACAGCTTCTCCTGGTACTTGTGCGATCCTCCGTTGCATGCAGTCAGAGCGTACGTGGCCCTCTTTACCACATCCTGAGCATGTCTTTGGTTGGCCGTCGTATATGACTACGGCCCTGCAACCTTCTATGAATAGGTAGGACGGGACGTGTTTGGTAACTTCGATCCTGATTTGCCGCACCCCGTTGAGAACTGGATACGTCGTAAAAGTGGATCACTTTTCCGCAACGTGACTGAGCACTGTACCATAAGGTTGGAGCGCTTCAATCACGAGTGCAGATGGCATTTCGAATAGGAGTTCAAAAATGCGTATTGTACGTAGTCCGAGTCCTGCATGATCAATAACCGCATCGCTGACATAGCCGTCGGTGTGTTTAAATTTGAGTCCATGCTTATTTGCTCGAATTATTCTTTCACATACTTCTTCACTGATCATTTTCAAGTAGACAACACTACTCAAGATAGAGAGGCGTATGCCTATAAGATCTTGCGGGTCGATTTTAACTTCTTCTCGTATAAATCTTTCGATTTCGTGAGCTTTAGGTCGGGCATATTCGTTCGAAAAGCTTAACTTTATCGTCGACTTGCGCCATGAGTGAGCCATTCTATAATAAGAAATACTTCACCCGCGAGAGCGGCCGAACACGTAAACAAGCGCGCGCGCGAGAAGCTCTGCGGTGGGACGTAAACACGCCCGTCCTCATCGCGTCGCTGCCTGACGCAGACTGTGGTCCCCTCGGCCACAGCGGCCGGCATCGTGTAGTAAAATCGGTAGAATATTACCTACGAAATCAGCATACATTGCACCATTTAGATTGCCATCGACAAAATAGGGGCCAATTGTCCTATCTCCCATAATGCCGCGCCATACATTAACCCGTCAAGGTCGCTGATGTTCCACTTGTCGCAGTCTTTGTGGATTTCCCGTCGCCTAGTAGTGCATATTATGCCCGTTTGCGTTACCGCTGTTTGTGAATGACGCTTCATCACTGAACAGAACGGGTGAAATAATTATTATCGTCCCGTAATTTACTTCGTACCAAGTGACAAAACTGTACACGACGTTCAAAGTCTTCGCCAAGCGAATCCTGGTGCATAGAAATATGGTACGGGTGAAATTTATGTTGATGTAGAATTCTCAACACCGACGTTTTTGAGATTCACGATTCTCGCTCAATTTCTCTATTACTGATGTGTGGATTAGCCGTAACTGCAGCTAAAACACTTTCTTGGGCATCATTTGTTGCAGGTAGTGGTTGACATTTCACTTGTGGCTGAACACTTCCTGTCTCTTTAAATAGCGTAACTATCCGACGAAAGGCCCGGACACTTCGATGATGTCTTCCAGGTTAACGATCAACATACAAAGCACAGGCCCGTTGGGCATTTTGATCACAATAGTCATACATAAATACCATATCGACGTTTTCTGCAATTGGTAAACTGTCCATTTTAACACAAGTAATGTATCACGAAGCAAATACCGTCCTCACTGGCGAAATGTTACACGATACCACGTGCTTATACGTTTGTGAATATTACAACGCCATCTATCATAAAGCGAAAAAAGTGTTCCAAATAAAACATTCACATTTATTTATATACTAGACGCATATGTAAAAAAAATGGGGGTACCTTTTTTTTTTAAATGCAGTTGATATCCGTTTGACCGCCGGCCGCGGTGGACGGAACTGAGGCGCTCCAGTCACGGCCACTACGATCGGGGGTTCGAATCCCCCCTCGGCCATGGATATTTGTGTTGTCGTTAGTATTAGCTAGTTCATAAGTAGTTTGTAAGTTTAGTGACTGATGATCCCGTAGTTAAGTGCCTTAAGCTTAACAAACATTTGAACATTTTTCCGTTTGACCTATGCCAGCGGGCCAACCATAGCGCCATCTGTTTTCCCCCTTGAAGCTAGAAAAGTCATGCACTTTTTAATTTTTCCGATTGATGCTTATTTCGTGAGATATTTGGCCCGGTCACTATCAATGGACCACCCTGTATAAAAAGAAGATGTACATTAGACTCGCATTTGATAGTCCGAAACGCTTACAGGCCATTCCACACTGCACATAGCGTGCGAGTCTGAACGCACGCTAGCTACTTTTAAATATACCGCTTCCCTTGTTATCAAATGAAACTGTCCACATGCCGGCCGCGGTGGCCGAGGAGACTGAGGCGCTCCAGTCACGGTCAGCACGGCCACTACGGTCGGGGGTTCGAATCCCCCCTCGGGCATGGATATTTGTGCCGTCCTAGTTCGTAAGTAGTTCATAGGTAGTTTGTAAGTTTAGGGACTGATGACCCCGTAGTTAAGTCCCATAAGCTTAACAAACATTTTTTTTTGAAACTGTCCACACTGCAGGACCACAGCAACGCCACCTAGATACAAGGCATGTGCGCTGCCTGCCAAGGGTAGTCATACCCAAAGCTAACTATTTATCTTACGTATCGTTGTATTTAGTTTGGGAATACTTACACGTCGCAGACTGTGTTTCAGAATGTTCTTAATGTTGTTATGTGATTCATACACAAATTTGTTTGGTATATTTATGAACTATTAGTAATATATCTTACCGATATTGGAATCGGACGATTCATATTAGGCATTTTGTCTCATAGCAGCAAAAATCTGCACAGAGAATCGCATAGACAACACGAAAACCATTCTGAAACACAATGTGCAACGTGTAGCATCCCAAACTCAGCTCAACACTACATAAGACAAATAGTTTGCTGTGTTGTGACTACTCTTGGCAGGCAGCGCACAAACCATGTATCTAGGTAGCGCTGACCATGGCCGCCTTCTACGCCGGACACACGTGGCTTCCGTTCGCTTCCTGAGCGATCTTTCTAAACATGGCGGCCACGTTTTCAGTCCACTTATGCGCAGAGCGAAGGTTACACCTCATGCAATCAAAGCCTCGTGCACTACACAGCGCGTCGTCTTTGTTGTCTGAGCTGTTGTGTTTACTGTGGGTCATTTGCAAGTAGTTCGTGTAAGTTGTGCTTTTCAGTAATCTTCGTGGGTTCAAAACGGAGCAATTAATTGAAGAAGTACGTACTCATCCAGTGATTTTCGACTCCACATTTAAAAGTCCACAGAGATGTTACATTGAAGGAAAAAGCGTGGGATGAAATTACCGAAACGTTTTTTTTTAAATACACTGTAAAAACAAGTTTAATAAAACATAATTTGTCTAAATGTTACTTTTTATAATACAGTAGCAACATAAATATGTATGTTAAGTATTATAAGAATAAATAGATACAATAATGCTGTAAAATTGCACTTTTTCTTAGCTTAAAGAAATAGCCAGTCGTTCCCTACTACTAATTGATTACCTGTAGGTGATGTCTTTATTCTTGGTGACATCATCAACCATTGTCAGGACATCATTGAATTGCTCATGACCTAACCTAAAATAGGTGCTGAATTTTTCATTATCCGCCACAAGATCACGCATCAAGTGATGGTATTCACCATGCTTCTTTCTTTTCCGATTGATTGGATGCACCACTCGTTTCTTCAAGTCAAAAAATACAACAAAACCAGCTCATTGTCACTACTGTCGCTGCTGCTAGTGTCATCAAACCAAGGTAAGCCACACGAAAAGCCAGACTGACTCCACGGAACCGTTGCAGCTGACATCTTTCTGCATAACGTCACTTTGGGTATATGGGCCCAGGGGGTAACTTGACCAAGGGCTTTTTTCATAAAAGTTGTGAGAATATTTTCACTTCAAGTGGTTGGTAGTATTGAACAACAGTTACTAAGACTGGAAAGTTGTGTACGCTGACGACTTTGTATTGACAGGCCTGTCCAATGGCTTTGCAGCAGCAGAAACCCTACTCATAGAAGATGTCCATATTATCGACAAGTTTATCAACACCGGGGATTGAAACAAATATAAAAATGAAAAAAGAAAACCAGAGGACCTCTGCTTCCATCTGAGCAACAGACAAGCCAACAACCTTATTCATTGTGCCTGCTGAAGTTGATCCACACCTTACAGTACACATCTGAGCAATGCGCCTGCTAAGTTCAAAAGTGGCACAAATTTTTGCACAAACTCACAAGAACGGGTTGGGGTACCACTGCATCTACTCTCACAACAATAGCACTTGCCCTAGTATAGCTAGTAGTTAAATACATCAGTCCTATTAGACTTAACAGTGCCTGTACAGAGAAGATCTGCTGAACGACACAATGAGGCCTATATTAGAAAATATGCAATCTATTCATCTGAAATAGTTACCGGTAACGTGCCACCTGCTCATCTCCGAAGGCAATTAACACAAAAGAGAGAATGGCTTGAAAGCTGCGACAACCCTTTTCTACCAACGCATAGACTGCTCACGTATCGATCTCAGGCTGAAATATCAGAATCCTCCGTGGAAATTGGGAAGGAAGGTTCCAAAATCCTTTTAAATTAGAGCAGCGACTGGCTGTCTTCAACTCTCACAGACTGGACCTACTTCGCAGCGGCGTAATAGCCGCGCGCACCAGGGCGCCGTGCTTCGATGCGCGGCCATTCGCCGTGGAGGTTCGAGTCCTCCCTCGGGCATAAGTGTGTGTGTTGTACTTAGGTTAACTTAGTTTAAGTAGTTTGTAAGCCTAGGGACTAATAACCAAGTAGTTAAATCCCATAGATTTTCACACAGTTCTTAAAGAATATAGCCGGCCGCGGTGGGCGAGGGGTATGCGGCGTGCCAGTCACAGTCTGCACGGCCGCTGCGGTCGGGGGTTCGAATCCCCCCTCGGGCATGGATGTTGGTGCCGTCTTTAGTATAAGCTAGTTCATACGTAGTTTGCAAGTTTAGGGACTGATTACCCCGTAGTTAATCCCATAAGCTCTACAAACATTTGAACATTTTTATACCGGCTGTAAGGACCAACGTAAAATTGAGCCTTTTATTGAACGAATGTACGATGTACAGAAATTATGTTTCAACGATTACTTGTCTTTAATATAATGATAAGTATTTCATAATAGTCACTATGTCCACGTGGTCAGCAAACTGCACACTACGGTGTACTGAAAATTTGCGCCCAGTGAGATTTGCACCCAGAAATGGTCGAGGACGGGTCCGCTAATTACCTTGCTCGGCAGACAAAAGAGTTGAGGAACGCTACCTGGAGGTTTTCGAGATGGGGTTTCAGCCGTCAGAGAGAGAGAGAGAGAGAGAGAGAGAGAGAGAGAGAGAGAGAATTAAGTTCCTACTACTCACCACTCCAAACACGTGTTTCTCGGAACAGAATCTTTAAAGTTCGATGGAAACAGACAATTTTCAACCGAATCTCTTGGAATATGAATATGTTTTCATATTCCTCATATAAGTGCGGCAAGTGGCCTAAAAGCAATATATCGAAAAAAACCCACGAGCTTCTATAACTGTTATTATATATAATCGAACGACATAATTCGAAACATGCAACAGCTATTTGTCTCGTCATGGTCCCTGGAAGAAACGAAGACGTCATCGTAAAATGCTGCACAGCCTCCAATTTGGAATTAAACGCTTCACAAAAATTATTGTATACAGTCACTGATTTGTATGATACATAGAGGGCTACCCAATATGTGTTCTCGCTTTATTTTGTAGTTTTTCTCACAATAAATCCCAACAAGCCAATTTTTCCGACCTGTAGAGAGTCTTAACCCCTTAATAACATGTTTGTCAATAGAAATATTGACTATATTACCTGGACAGCGTCTGCAACACAAGAAAGAAAATGGAACAATATTTTTGTCTGAACAAAATCTTCACAAGTCATTCCATTCCATGGTGGTATGCTGGTGGTGGCGGATTGGTGCAGCAACACTGGTGAATAAATTAAATATCAGCAGTCAGAAAAAAAGGGGGGGGGAAATGTTTGTAGAGCTTATGGGACTTAACTACGGGTCGTTAGTCCCTAAACTTACAAACTACTTATGAACTAGCTAATAATGACGGCACAAATATCCATGCCCGAGGGGGGATTCGAACCCCCGACCGTAGTGGCCGCGCAGACCGTAACTGGCGCGCCGCAGACCGCTTGGTCACCGCGGCCGGCAGCAGTCAGTACACAGAGGGGAGCGGGGGGGGGGGTGGTAAAGAGACTGTCACAGCCTGCCAAAAAAATACACATTGTTTATGACCGACAACGCAAAAAGAATTTATCTTACTACTGGACGTAACTGTCGAGGAGAGATTTTAAACTATATAAAATATTGGATAAAAATTGGCTATCAGAAGACATCGATATTGGTGAGGAAATTTCAATATTTGCAACCAAGAAAGAAATTCGAACCTACGTGCTAGTCACCTGTCGCTAAGGAGATCTTATATATAAGTTGCTATTTAGATTTGAACATTATTGTATCTACGTACATCTTCTGATAAATTCAATCAAGTTTCTGTAGCAAGCAATACTTGATCTCACCATTTTTTTTTTACTATTTTTCCCAACCTTTCATCACGTTTCATATAGACTATTTTTTCCGTTTACCTTACATACTCAGCTCTGCCCTTATTAAGGCGCTCGCAGAATTTTCTGCTTTTCGGCCTACAATCATGTCTGTAAAATTTGGTGCTGATCGGTTGAACGGTTCGACTTAAAAAGTGGGAACACGTAATGGACACACAGACATCGTAAAATCGGCGTTATTTTTGCAAATATCTATGAAACGATGCAAGATATGAAAAAAAAACCACAAGAGCATAGTTGTAGAGAAATGTCTACAAATTCATGTATTCAGTTTCTGTGTCAGATGAACGGTTAAGGCGTAATTTTCATTTAAATTTCGAGCTGTCAAAAGGCGATCGCAAAGGCCCACTTTTAGTGTTACTACCATAACCTAAAGTGAGCCAAAAGCACTATCGAATCCCTGGTTTTCAGCATTCCTCGACAGTGGTTTGCTGTCTGTCTTTAACAGCACCACGTCACTGTTCCATCTTCTTTGGTTCTCTTCGATATGTAAGAATTGCCAATTTGGCTTACCGCGATTGGTGGTTGAAACTTTCAGATCTGAAGTACTGTGTCACAAAGTGAACTCTTCTACAGCCAGAGAGGCACTAAGGCTGTTTAGTAGACAGCCGGCGGCTGTGGCTACTGTGGCAGAGGTGGTCTACCGGGGCGCTGTTCGGCCGTATCCAAGGAGCAGGTAGTTTCGGGTGATTAGAACGGCCTGGGCGCGGGTAAGGCAGATAAAAAGCAGGTACTGGGCGGAAACTTCGCACATTTCTGGCTGGGCGCAATTTTCATAGATTCGCACACTACTCGGGCCTGTTCGTTGGATACAAAGAAAAATATATGGAGAAGAACATGAGGTACCGTTGTGCTTTAAATATAATTTTGATATCTCTTCTGCGATAAAAAAGTAAAGCTGTCAACAATCCGAAGATTGGTTTGAACACCACAGTGCTTTACTAGGCATGGTCCTGTTTGGAGGTGGTATGCCGTTGCCTTCCTCCGACCTAGTGATGGGAACAATCGAATGAAAACAATCGATTCATTCGGTTGTTGGGAAAAAATCGATCATTCGGTTGTAGCATCTCGTATCGGTTGAATTATTCATTCATTCTTCTGAGTGAAACCAACCGAATGAAACAACCGATTCAGTCGGTTGGACTGTTCATTCGTTCTTTTGAGTGAAACCAGTCGTTGCAATCAACCGAATGAAAAAATCGACGCAGTCGGTTAGCATACTCATTCCTTCTTTTGAGTGAATTCAGTCGGTCGGAGCAACCGAATAAAATCGATACAGTTGGTTGGACCACTCATTCCTTTTCTTTTGAGTTAAATCAGTCGATGGGACCAACCGAATGAAAAAATTGACACAGTACGTTAGCCTCTTCATTCGTTCTTTTGAGTGAAACCAGTCAGTGGGAGCAACCGAATGAAACAGTCAGTCGGTCGTAGTTTTACTATGTTGGATTTATATTCGTTTATTTTTTTTCGAATGAAAGTAGTCTGTGGGAACAACTAAATGAAAACATGCGATACTTTTTCAGTTTTGTACATTGACTGAATTACTCATTCTTTCTTTTCAAGTGAAAACAGGCAGTAAGTTTTTCTGACGGTTGAACCATGTAATCATTATCCCAACTGAAACGTTTCATAAGTGTTTTAGCTTACAGAGCTATCCATTTATTTGTATGAATGAAACTGGCATGCACATCAGATAACTACAGCAGTGCTACATTATACCGCCATGAAAAAGGGGTATGCCAAAGTTAAAATGCGTATTACTATGTTCATTTTATTATGTGCTGAATGAAGTAACTTTTCGTTTTATAATATACAGTAACAGTGATTCATATTTTGTTGTAGATTAAATTGTTTGAGGTGCCATCAACGAGTAACTAATTAGATGTCGTATCGCTGGAGCAGGCCTGTGATCACTTTAATTGCCCACCCTAGACTTCCAAAACGCCGATCATCTGGGCCCGATCAGATTACTTTCGCAGACACCCACAATCTGTAGAATATAAGTGGCCGATGACCACGAAGTTCCGCGGGGAGCGGGGACACGACAGGGGGTGCTGCCTCGCTTGCGTTTTCACTGCTGACTCCACGCAACAGTGTCTGGCGGGCGGTGCGTGCCATCGCCGATTGTTGTCGGTTTCTTACTGTCTCAATAAAGAAGCGTGGAAACTACAGGGTGTTCCAAAACGATCTCTACAAGTTTAATCTCGCATACTGTATCTCCGAAGTGGGAATAGGTAGAATCGTGCGGTTTGCGGCTTCTTGTTCATACATATCTAAGGTTCTAGCAGGACAGAGTTAAGTATGTTAACTTTGAGCATATTTTCTAGATACAAATTCGAAGATCACTAAAACATTAGGTATTGTAAAAAAAAGAAGCCTTCATTAAAGTATTTTGTATAAAATATTTCTTATAAAAATATTTTTGTTAATTCCATCTAATTTGAAGGAGTACGAGAAGACATACAACATTTATCAGTGTTGTAAATATTCTTCAGTTTCATAATTATTCGCTCTTGTCACGCCGCGGTGGAGTAGCCGAGCGGTCTAAGGCACCACGCTACGGAGCGCGCGATTGCTCGCCGTCGGAGGTTCGAGTCCTCCCTGGAGATGTGTGTGTGCGTTTGCGTGTGTTGTCCTTGGGTTAGTTTACCTTAGTTTAAGTAGTTTGTAAGCTACGGACTGATGACCACGCAGTTTGGTCCGATAGATTTACAAACATTTGAACTCTTGTCACAGGTATGTCTGTGGTTATCGATGGACCGGTGTGGAGATTTATTCCATCCCTCCGCCATGTACCATACAAAATCTTAGATGAACAGTGAACTGCCACTTGTTTTGAAAGTCAAGTGTGCAAAATTTCATCAAGGTCGGAATAAAACTCTATATTGCCGTCTTCTGTCATGCATCGAACTGAAGTAGATGTAGACGGTGACCATTCTCTTTCTTTGAAGTTGAAGAGTGAAATACATCATTAAAATTCAAATACAAACGGAATTTGTCGAAGTTATTAGGTAAAGTACTCTCCGCCATGCACCTACGAAATGTATTGTACACAATTACCTTCGTCTTGTTTTAAAGGTCAAGTGTGCAAAATTTCATCAAGATCGGAGCCAAATTATGGTTTATGTCGAAGTTAGTATGTAAAGTACCTTCCGCCGTGCACTGAATTAAATTTGATGTAGACAGTGACTTCCTCTTGTTTTGAAGGTCAAGTGTGCAAAATTTTATCAAGATTGGAAGAAAACTGTAGATTTGCATGCAATAGAAACACACACACGGACACACTGCTATATTTATAAGATTTGTCTCTAAGAAAGTTTCATGCTGAATCACGGTTCATTTATACCCGAAAAGACTGAAGGAATATGCAAATAAAGTCGCACAAAGTCGGCGAATTAATAAAAACATCCATATAACTGCAGAAACGACAGAGACTTTTTGCAGCCGGTTGTATCGCATCAAGTGAAACCACTCAATGACGAGAACATTAATATAAAGGACAGAGACTTGTTTCATTCGGTGGTCACGCATCGACTGAAACCACTCAAACCCACTGATGAGTGAAAACATTCATATAGCGACTGCAACCGACAGAGACTGGTTTCATTCGATTGTTTCGCATCGACTGAAACCACTCAAAACCGCCAGTGAGTGAAAACATTCATACGGCCACAGAAACTATTTTCATTCGGTTGTTTCATTCGACTGAAAAAACCGACTGAACGAAAAAACAACCGATTGTTAAAAACAGTCGGTTGTCCCATCACTACTCCGACCTTCGAACTGACTTACCCAGCCAATTATTGGGGGACCTACAGTTTAACGTGGGCTCCGAACCACGGAGCTACTCGGTATTTTTCACATCACCAATACTGCCAGAGGTGAAAGAAGTGAAAAGTGACAGATAAAAATCCTAGGACCTGGCGGGGATCGAACCTGCGACCTTTGGATTTGTTGTCTGGCACGCTACCACTGTGCAACCGAGGCGGAATGTGAGTTAAAATCGAAGATACGGTAATGCTATACAGTGTGTTTCTACGATTGAAAATTGTTTGAGTTTTTGCGTAATAGTTTAAATTGATGCTGCCCAGTAATTCTGCCGAATAATGAAAATAACAGCAGTCCGTCTATGGGAGACGTCAAATTGACATCAAAGGATAAGTTTCATAGCGACAGCGATCAGTACGGCAACAAAGCCAAGCTCATCACTGAATGCAAAGAGAACTTTAATATCAGCGAGATAGGTAAATCAGTACGGTAACTCTGAACATTGGGATTCCTAAATAGATAGTGATAACGAGAAAGTTTTCAAGGTTGCCCCACGTCATCAATTTACGAAGACAAGAAAATTTCAACTACTTACAATGGATTGAAATTATAAAAGTAGGCTTTTCCCCCCACTGGGCTCACGGTTCTTTTTTTCGTAGGGAGCATGAGGCCACGAGGCCGGTCTTTCTTCATTCTCTACTCTTGATTACATTTCCATTCCCTTCTCCTCCTTTCCTCTTTCACCTCCCCAACGGGGGACTGATGACCTTATCAGTTTGGTCCCCATGCCTCAAATAACCAGCCAATAAAAGTAGCCATCCCTACAATTTTGTGGTGTACCTTGATAACGGATAAAGATTTTCGAAATCGGGGGAACTGCGTTCTAGCTAAATGTCTAATGAATATACAGTTAAAATATGATTTATGTGCTAAGATTAGGACCTTAAAAATTTTCTGTTCACGGAGCAAAATTAAAGCTATTAAAAAATTTAAAACGTTTGTGGACAATATCATCTTAAGAACATATTATAAAAATTACCGTTAACCGGTATTTTGCAGTGAATATAAATTATAGAATCAGTAGTCCCAAAATTCATAGTTTTTATATTAGAAATCATGTTTTCTTCTGTTTCTTTTGAGAGAGCGACCATGAACAAATGATTCTTCATAAGCCGCATGAAACATTCTTCATAAGCCACATACAACATAAAACGTACTAGCCTACTCTGCCGGAAAAATATTTAAAATTTAACTCTGTTTTGTAAAGTAGTTACATGAAGCCCATTTTTGCGATATGTACAGAAATGATTTCTTGTCGGAGGCTGTTAAAACACTTTATCTCTTGTCTTTGTGATCAATAGCACCCGAGACCCTGAGGAATCTCATATTCGCACGCGACATTTACGTTGTTATTAGCAGCGTACACTATCGTGCATGGTACGATATAGATTGCACTGCCCTAATTGACTGTTCCGGTAAGGAAAAGAAATGCTCTCATTATCAGAACGCCGTCAACGCCTTTAATATTAACAGGACATTTGCATTTGTATGTTTTGTATAAATGATTGGCATTTTAACCTTGTACGATCGCGGATTCAACGTCTACATTTATATCAGGACTCAAATCCACTTACCGGTAAATGTGCATACGGAGCTCGTTGTCACTATAAAATGAAGGTTATGGATCAGTATGACTTGAGCCAACACCACCTAGAAGACAAGGCCTCGCAACTGGTTGTGCCTGCGTCACACAGAGACTAGCTGACTGGCCGGCCGCTACGATGCGGTGGGCGTGCCCAAGCGGCCAGCCAGTCAGCTGGCGGACGCGGCCTCTCGGTGTGACGCAGGCACGGCCAGTTGTGAGGCCTTGTCTTCTAGGCGCTGTTACTTGAACAGGCTTGCGGGATGCCACGCACACGTATGCATGAACCGTGCCGCAAAACACTGAGTTTGAAGCAGTTCACTTTATTATGTGAGGCATCAGGACCGGCCTTAACGATCCTGGTGCCCTTTTTTATGTAAATGTTGATCCTGGCAGTTCTTTGCAACAGAGTATTTGCTTTCTAGAGATCGTCTTAAATGGTTGATTACGTCATCTTATGCTCGCAGCATGAATTTTTTCCCTCGTGAATTTAGGAATTTTCCAAAATATAGAAATCGGAAATGAAATGCAAATGATTTGAAAGCCTTCCACGACGCTCCGTTTGATTCTTGCCAGTGACGTCACTGTCCAGCACGTAGCTGTCGTTGTAGCATTCAGTAGGGATACAGGATTTTGCATGTTCCAAAGAACAAGGAGATGCGTAAAATGTGGTCGAAACTCGATCGCTTCGTTCGTTTATTTTTGTGAGGATTATTTTGATATTGTATTCATTCGCCGTTCATTATCATGCTCGTCAACTGCACTCTTTTAAAGTTTTGTTGTGTATATCTTAATAAACTTATGATTACATTTGCAAAACAGTTATTGGCGATATGCAAATCACTTATCGGTACGTGAACTAATCGATAATAGTTTTTCTGAATTATCAGAAAATTGCACTCATAGCGACGACACTCATTTGTTACTATTATGCAGCCACGAAAACACGACCCTGCCGGTCGTTACGGTCGGGGGTTCGAATCCCCCCTCGGGCATGTGTGTTTGTGCCGTCTTTAGTATAAGGTAGTTCATAAGTAGTTTGTTAGTGACTGATGACTCCACAGATAAGTCCCTTAAACTTAACAAACATTTGAACATTTGAACGACCCTACCTCCGATTCTTACTGACAATTACAGACATGGATGGGAGGTTTTTTTTTTATGGGATTGTAGACTTTCTCGGTGTATTCCATTAATGAAATCTTCTCGGGTAATCAGCCGAGTGATGGCGTCGTCTTGTCGTAACGTTTCGATGAGCTTCGCCAGAAGATGACGAGCACGAAGCTCATCGAAACGTTGCGACAAGACGACCCCATCACTCGGCTGATTACCCGAGAGTTATGGGAGAATAAATCGTTGTGCTGCCTACGTATGAAGTTTAACAAACATTTTGTGGCGCTGTATTATTCCAGTGCCTTAAGGGACCATTCTCCCTGAATGCAGTACATGCACTGCGTGATCAGAAAAATGCCATAGATTAGCCATTAAGTCAAAATATTCCATATAAACCCATTCAATTAAATCATAAAGTAATGCCTATTTCGCAGTCTGTATTTTCTTTCATTTGGACCGACAGTTAGTTTCTTTGATGTACGAGAGATGGTGCGACTGAATAGGCGCCTACTTGTTGCAGTTCTTGAAACGAACAAGAGAGGCGCTGTGCTGGTCTCGACTCACATCTGGCCGCTTGTGACGTCAGACAAAGCTCGCGTGAATCTTGGATGGATGCAGGCAACAGGAAGAGTGCATTCACCGCGTCTTCTGCTAGCCTGAATTCAGGGCATATTCGTAACATTAGCGACGGATGTTGAATGTGACGGAATAATATTTTATCTGTGTAAAATGTTTTTTTTTTTTTTTTTTTTTTTTTTTTTTAAATACATGCGTTGGCGCCCCTGGGCCGCGGCGCCCTGGGCGACCGCTGGAGTCGCCTCGCCCTAAAGCGGGCGCTGTGATGCATCAATCTGCGACACTGCTGCTCGTGTTGGATGAACTGCTCCGACAGTGCTGTGGGTGTGTGCAGAATGCTTCACGGGAGGCCGTTGAACACGACGGGATGTGTCATGTTGCACCATCCATTCTACCACCTGAGAAGATCGACACCTCATCCGAATGACAATGCCGCACATCTGCGTCCTCCACGGCTCTTCCGCAATAATGAAACAGTATAACACACCGCATTACGGCAATGTTTTTGTCTCGACGTCCATTTCTCCCCCTATCTTTGACTAGTGTGCAGAAACATGATAGACGAACAATGGTATACATAACGACATCACTGGTGATAGAAATGGCATCATAGTGTTTTGGGATGAATCCAAGTTCCATTTCTTTGAAAATGGTGGCCACCTTGTTGGTTCGCCATGGAATGGGGGATCGGCATCACTGTGCGAGCATTCGCACGAGACATACGGCGCCAACTCAAGATGTTATCACTGTCCAACATATACAGTCGCGACACTCCCACTGATTTTTGTTATACGCCACGACAGCAGCGCTCCAAGCGGCTGCTGAGATACATTTCTGAATATGATATCGGATGAATGTCAACAGTGTCGTTTAAATTGATTTTTAACATAGTTTTTACAACAGGGGAGGTATTTAGTGACATTAAAAATCAGCAATAACTACAAAATAACTCCACAATAGTCTATATTAGTTTTCCTAAAAAACATTAGAAGTTATGAAACGGCACATTGTAGGATAGTTTATTTAAGATTCTCTCGATATCAATGACTTTTTAATGAAGATTTTCGTTTTATATTAAGAACAAAATTGGTTGATAAATAACAGAAAACATTACCTTTGGATTAAATACGTCGGATTACTATTCAAAAACGTCAAAGTTTCGTCAAAAATTGTTGAATGTCGTAAATCGGTAGAATTTGTGTTCATTAATTATAAATGCAGCATCATTGTGTATCACTTTGGAGGAATTTTAACGCACTAATAAATTTGTCATCCTATACGTCGAGCAGTACAGTAATGGTAGAATGATCTGTATCGAATATCAACGAAAAGTTTTACACACACACACACACATACACACACACACACACACACACACATGTGCGATTGATGTGCGGTTTTCACAGAATGGATTAGTGGTCAGGGGTTCGTATTTTTAGTCAACAGATTGTAATATTACTTAGAAAGTGTTTTTAGGCAAACATACAGTTTTGTTTTAAATAGTACAATGGTTGTTTCTATCATGCACTGGAATTTTTTTACACCAGCTGTGTACAAAGAATTTTTAATGACATTTTTATCACGTTTAGATGGGCAGCTACAACCGTTCAAAGTTTCGGGGTCGGAGGCTGCGATAACATAGCGTACTTGTAGAATGGCTCTCCCCTGGGGCACGGCCCACTGCCTCATGACCACCAGCCAGTAAGATACGCTGTAGTAGCCTCCGCCCCCAAAACTTTGAATGGTTGTAGCTGCCAAAGTAATCGAGATAAAAATGTCATTCAACATTCTTTGTACACAGCTGGTGTCAAAAATTCCAGTGCATGGTAGAAACAGCTTTTGTCCTATTTGAAAAATTGTATATTTGCATAAAAATACACTTTCTAGGTATTTTTACAATCTGTTTACTGGCTCACAATACTAGTCCTTGATTACCAATTCATTCTGTGAAAACCGAACATCAATCGCTCTTTCCGTTTCCGCAATATTTGCGGTGCAAGTATTAAATGATTCACCCTGTATATAAATGAGCTGATGCTTGATATGCTTAGTAGGTACAGTTATTTAATATGTTATGTAAGCTTAAATTATATTGGTTAAATAATATGAAAAGCGATTTGATTAAAAAAAAAAAAAAAAAAAAACTGAGCACAACATTAAAACATTTGTCTTGCTAGGGGAAAAAAAAAATGAAAAGTAGAATCCCACAGAGTCTTAATCCAAATGAATGTTGTAAGACAATTTAATGGCTATTTACTTCTTGCTCAAATGTTTGTAAACATATTGGACCAAACTGCTATCTGTCATCAGGCTCTAGACTTACAAAGTACTTGAACTTACACTAAGGACAACAAACACACCATATGACCGAACGAGGACTCAAGCCTGCGGCTGTAGCGACCGCCCTGTCCGTAGCATGACGCCTTAGACCAAGCGACCACTCTGCGCAGCTTCACATCATATATCCTGTTTCGCTGCATTGATGGTATTGCAGGGGATGCAAACAAAGGACAGTTAAACGTGCATTCGATAGACAACGTTGTGTAGATGCTAGTGACTTCCTTTATTTATGCAGACAAACTAGTATCTGAATTGCTAATAGACCTCTTTGGAAAGTAAAAAAAAAGGTATATTTATTTCACAACGAAAAAATCAGTTTAACTGCGTGCGGAGTACGAAATTTGCATCGGACCAAGACATTAGAACTGTACAAAATACCACTATCAGCGATCAACTGCTGAGAAAAGAAATACAGCTAATCTTTTGAAGTTTATGTATTCTTTAACAGCGATCAACAGTCCAGAAATACATATTAAACAGAAAAACAGAAGATTGTGTACCCTAGATGTTTCGATTTCATAAATGGCGAATGTATAAAGCAGAGTTTAGTAATGGCCGAAAAGAAAAACCAGAACCTGCTGTGTAAGCTGTCGAGAATCTTTCATTGACTTTGAAAAGCGCAAAAGATTCACAATAAACGATAAAATCCCGCACGCATCTTTTCAATAAATACCCCAAGGCTGCAATGTCAACAGGAATGCGAGAGAAACGATTTTCACCAGGAGAACGAGGAGTTTACACCAACGGTTCTTTAAACACTGGGCCGGCTCTTCCTGTCGCTTAGCAGTTTTAATCCGCGGTAAACCAACACCACCTAGAGACAAGGCCTTACACCAGGCCGTGCCTACGTCACACTTAGAGGCCGCGGCCGCCATCTGACTGGCCGGCCGCTGCGCGGCGGTGGGCGTGCCCCAGCCAACAGCCAGTGAGGTGGCGGCCGGGCCTCTAAGTGTGACGTAGGCACGGCCAGTTGTAAGGCCTTGTCTCTAGGTGGTGCTGGGTAAACCCGCTTGTCTGAGATAGCCCTGCTGCCGCTGCTACGTAAAAGCGTAAAGGTGCAGCCGACTGCGCGGTTCTCTCACTGAGTGGCCAGCCGCAGGCGTATAAAGCGAGTTTTAATTCAGCGACGTGGAATCTCCTGCAGAACATTACCTTCCCACAAAAATCGCCGTTCATCTGAGGCAGTTAAGCCTCATTGTTCGTTTCAGATTTCATACACGCAATGACTCAGACGCCGAATGCAAAGCTTCCGTTCGGAATGTACTAGCCGTCAAAGAGAGAGAGAGAGAGAGAGAGAGAGAGAGAGAGAGAGAGAGAGAGAATAATAATAATTTCTTAGTGCGTAACACGTAAAATTTATGCCTAATGGTAATTATTAAATCATTGTGCTTTAGGTAGTATGGTAATTCTATTATTGGACATTAAAGCTTAAGTCGAAAAAGGCTTAGTTTTTTTCTTTCTCTTATGGTAGGAACAGGAAACTAAAAAATCTAATGTACTGATTTTTTAGTTTCCTGTTCCTACCATAAGAGAAAGAAAAAAAAACTAAGCCTTTTTCGATATATATTTATATATATTCCCCAAAAGTGCTATTGTCCATTGTTGTTGTTGTGGCCTCCAGACTGATCACTGGTTTAATGCAGGTCTCCACGCTACACCTCTCTGAACGAGAACGGCAACCTGTATCTATCTAAACCTGCTTATTGTATTCGCCTTCCGGTCTCCTGCGATTTTTACACTCCCCCCCCCCCCCCTCCATTACTAAAGTCACAATTCCTTGATGTCTCTGAATAAGTATCACAAATCGAATCCTTTTTGTTAAGGTATTGTTTTGTCTACAGTTCTGTTCGGTTCTTTCTCGTAAGTTATGCGATCTCCTTATCTGATCAAATTTCAAATGTTTGTAAAGCTTATGGGACTTAACTACGGGGTCATCAGTCCCGAAACTTACAAACTACTTATAAACTAGTTAATACTAAGGAGGGCACAAATATCCATGCCCGAGGGGGCATTCGAACCCCCGACCATAGAGGCCGTGCAGACCGTGACTGGAGCGCCTCAGTCCCCTCGGCCACCGCGGCCGGCCCCTTATCTGATCCTCTGGATTATGCAACAGCTGTTTCAAAAGCTTCCATCTTCTTCTTGTCTGACCATATTTATCGTTCACATTAATCATTCATGTACAAGCTACAGTTCAGAAAATTGCTTCCAGAAGAGGCTTCCAAGCACTTAAACTAATAATTAATTGCTGGTGAATCTTTCGGGCTGTATGTCAGTGGTCCATGAAACATTAATTTTCTGCTCGTGATGTTCCGTCGAGAGCTAAGCTCTACCTGTTCTGAAGAGCCAAGTCCAGATATTACTAAGTTTCATGGCTTCTTCCTTGTCGGCCGCGGTGGCCGAGGGGACTGAGGCGCGCCAGTCACGGTCTGCACGGCCACTACGGTCGGGGGTTCGAATCTCCCCTCGGGCATGGATATTTGTGCCGTCCTAGTTCGTAAGTAGTTCATAAGTAGTTTGTAAGTTTAGGGACCGATGACCCCGTAGTTAAGTCCCATAAGCTTAACAAACATTTAAACATTTGATTTGCTTCTTCCTTCCTGTTAAAATTGTCCCTACGGTTATACATTTCAATTGCTTTTCTATACATATGCGGACAATAAGTCGTCGTTGTTGTAGATAAAATTGTAATTTTACGAAAACTACACTTTATGAATTATGGATTTAAGTTTTCTCCAGTCGGCTAAGAGTTTTATGTACTTTCAGCCTTGCACTGACGCTTCTCTTTGTAGTTTCAATGTAGACCTTGTAACATGTATATTAAAATAAAATAAATAGAATTAAATAAAAGTAAATCAAAACTATGAATGTGTCAGAGAATGTGTGCGCGCGTTGGGTACTTGTTTGAGTGTGTTTGTGTGAAAGAGAGAGAGAGAGAGAGAGAGAGAGAGAGAGAGAGAGAGAGAGAGAGTACTTGTGAAACGTGTCCATAAAAAATATTTTTGTAAGAAAATGTCTAATATTGTACCTCCTGTTTTGTGTCGAGTAACTTGCTTGCAAGAAAATGTATAATATCGCTTCTACTGTGTGTATCGATATGTGTTCTTAAATCTGTGAAGTTTCATCTTTGGCAAAGATCATGTATTGCATAGCATTGTAAATCGCGCAGAGAGTAGCACTTGTGGTTCAGCTCGCTTAGAGAGCGGTTGAGTTGTGTGTATGGCTCCGATATAGGGCAGACGCTGCTGTACCAGCAAGTCGATTTCATTGTATTTGGAATATATATTGTATTGTATTGCAACACCGCTGGAATGAATTTGATGTGATTAGGAAGAAGTTGTACTATGTAGGTAATGTAATGCTGATTATTAATAATAAGTAACAAAGTTGACCTTTCTTTCCTGTTTCATTTACGTAGTTAGAAGAATAACCTACTTCCTTCATTTGATAATTAGTTATTAGTGGATTTAAAGTGCAGTATTGATTTTGATAATATTGTTGAACAGATTTCGTTATTGGTGCCATAGTAAATGATAGTTAATTGACTAGGATACTAAATTTCAATAATCAGAAACTGATCTGCATAAAATTCTCACAGTCAAACATCAAGAAAGTGGTTTGTATTTTTTTTAATATCTTTCTCGCAGTCAAAATTTTGAGTATAGTCAGTGTCTGTTTCAAATGGTGATTTGTCACAGTTGTTTTGTATTTAAAATATCCCTTGCGCACATAATCAGTTTAATGCACTGTTTCTTATTTAATAGTATATACATCAATATCAGGGCCATAATTAAACCAAATTGCTGTGTTAATGAACAATTTGTTGCCTGATTTAACGATAGGTTCAACATCAACAACACATACACACAGCTTTTATCTGGTATAAAACTGATCTGAATGTCTATTATTAAAAAGAGAATAGGTACGTTTAATCAGCCTGGAATCGACTGACTGCAATATGTATGGCCCCGTTAATGCGCTTAATTATCCAGAACACCAGTCTGACTAAATAACAATCTCACTGAACGAAAGTCCGGTTGTAGTTCAAAGTAGAAATCGTCAATATGACAGTCAGGCAGTTCATAAATTAAACAGAGTACAGTCCAATGCTTAACACGAGTGTAATGCTGAATATAAATGTTATCATGGGTGAAACAACAGAAAAATCCTAACAGTGACTAATAGTAACAGAATAGCATGTATGGATATAGCACAGAGTGGAAACGCTTAATTTGACAATTATGAAATAAATGTTCAAATGTTTGTAGAGTCTATGGGACTTAACTACGGGGTCATCAGTCCCTAAACTCACAAACTACTTACAACTAAGGACGGCACAAATATTCATGCCCGAGGGGGGATTCGAACCCCCGACCGTTGTGGCCGTGCAGACCGTGACTGGAGCGCCTCAATCCCCTCGGCCTCCGCGGCCGGCAATTATGAAATACATTAATTATTTACAGTAATGATCAAATTTTAAATAGAAAGAAAATAAATGGCTATGGATTCTGTTGCGACTTCAGCAATGATTGTTCTGTGTTGCGGCACGCGCTGAGAACAAGACTTAATTTTACTAACAAACAAATTATTGTGTTGTCGTCAAGTGATGTAAGTAATTTTAGTGTTTCAAACGCTTATCGCAAATCAACAAGAAATACTGACATCTGCCTGACAAGATAATAGGTTTAGTTGTAATTCGAAGGAAATGCAAGTCCGAGAATAAGTAGCTAGTCAAAACTTTTGTGTGACAAATAAGTAAGGCAACGGGTAAGCGGCCTTACCTACTCGTGATGTCTATAAATCAATTGAATTTCACTAAACGTTTTGTGGCGTCAGCAAACACATGCAGATTACGTACATTAACAAAATATATAATTTGTGGGAGCAAAGTCGGCATTAAAATTCGACTGAGGAAAAGTTGGTAACTCACTTCATAACAAGAAGCTCTGTCTAATTGTAATTATCAAAGATTATTTGCTTGCTTATCACAATACACTTCTAACGTGTTTCTTGTGTTATTTACACGTATCAGTTCTGCTCAAAGTTCAAATAAATTCTAAAATGCTGTATCTAAAATTCATGTGCAACTTAGAACATTAGTACAGTAAATATGGTGCTTTTGTCTAACCGTAACACACGAAACAGGAAACATATACCTTTAAAGAATCTAACACTTCACTCTATTTTTTTAGAAGCTTTCATTTAATAAAAATATGACCTATATCGTTTGAATTAACAATGACTTGTTGCTACATGAATGGATAATCCTACTTAACAATGCGCAGCGCAGTGAAGAAATTAGACATACGTAACATACCTTTTCTGGTGCAAAAGCATGCATAAATATTCATCAATAATAATGATCAATCATACATACTTCATCTCAGTACAAAATATATTTTACATGTCATATGCTCTTTTCAACCAACAGAACCAGACGCACGTCTTACACCTATCAAGAGCCAACCACTACTCTTTACAAACAATTTTCTTAAAAGGGCAACCACAGCTTAAATACATATTTATGGAATTCTCTACACAATCACCACAAAAAATAAAGATTGAAAATTAAAATTGACTTCGATGATGTCTTAGGTGGAGGTGTGTAAAGAATGAAATCGCAACAGTTGTCAAGATGTGTTTATTCCGACACTCAATCTGTGGCAACTAATATCGCTGACCCAAGTCTGTGACAATACCAAAATCAAGTGTTGCCACCATCCAACCTCTCCATAAGTACTCTGACTATTATACACACGGAATGCTGACAGAGGAAGCCATTTATCATATCGGAGTATTTGACTTATCTTCTTAGTTGGCCTAAATCCGGTTCGACATCAGATGTTTGTAAAATCTTCCCGATATGAACAGTAACTTTTCTGACAAAGGGGAGAGAAAGCGTGTTTTGTTGTTTGGCCTACCTACTGTTCCTTGGCCGCAGAACTCTGTTTACCTCTTTGTGCGAATATCCATCCTTCTCGAAAGCTTCAGGTGTTTCAATTCGGCCTCCAGGTTTTCCGGCGTGCATAGCCTTCTGATTCTTGCAAACAATACTTTTACTGATAACTCTTTTTAATTTCAATCTTATACCGTTCTGTCAGGGCACTATTCATTCCATTTAATTGCTCTTCGGGGTCCTTCGGTTTCATAAAAATAAATAAATAAAAAAATACATTGTAATTGGAAAACTGCAAGGTTTTTATTTCTTCTACCTGAACTTTAATTCCGTTCAAAATTTCTCCTTGCTCAATGCCTCAACGTACAGATTGAATAACGTTGGGGATAAGCTGCAACTCTGTCTTACTCCCTTCCCAACAAATGCTTCCCGTTCATACCCTTATGTTTGATGTCTGCTTTCTGTTCAAGTTGTGTTTAATTTTTCGTTCCTATTATTTTCCACAGACACTTTTCGAATTTTAAAGAGTGTACTCTATCTATAAACGTAGTTTTGTCTTTTTTAATATTCCTTTTTGATTATGACGTCAAGTATTCCTGCATTTCTCGTAAATCCAACTTGCTTTTCGCTGAAGAATTCTACTCGATTTTTCCATTGGTCTGTAATTACTTCGTGTTACTATTTTGCAACCACGACTTTTTAAACTGATAGTTCTATAATTTTCTCAACAGTCTCCTTATTGAAATTGTCACATTCTTCTGTACGTTTGAACGTATTTCACTTATGTCAGACATCTTGCCAGCAAGTGGAATAGTTATTCATGGTTGGCTCCCCTAAGGATATCAGCAATTCAGAGGGAGTATCACCTACCTGTTTACACTCAAATTATTTTTATATAATTAAATAGTTCTCTCATGCTCTGATAATATTTTAATCACCTACTCGTATGTAGATACACTAGCTACAAGATATAAGCAGTACCTTCACTGTGCGGGTAATTGTAATGATACCGATGACAGTTTTACAAATGCAAAGTTAAGAAATGGGGTTGCCCAAAATTCTTTAACCGAAGGAGACCAAGTAAATATTCTATAATTCTAATCCATAACAGCCATCAACATGACTAACTTTAAACTAGACACCCCTAGGGTAACAATCCGATCAGCATCTACACGCAGCAAGTCACCTCACGGTGGGTGTCGAGAGGTTTTTTGTCATACTACAGTCCCCCTCCCCTTTCTTTTTCCTGTTCCAGTCGTGTATGGGTCGCAGGTAAAATGCCTGCCGGTAAGTCTCCATGTGATCTAAAACCTATTTTCCTAGTCGTTTCACAACTTCTACGTACGAGGAAGCAATATATTTGTTGTCTATTCCAGAGAAAACGAAATAACTTAGAACTATGACAGTAGTCCATTCCATGATGCAGAATGCCTCTCTTGCAGCGTCTGCCACTACAGTTGGCAGATCAGATATTCACCATTTCGTGCTTGCTAAATGAACCTTTAACGGTCTTCTCCATCTCCTCTATGAGTCCTGTCCGTTACGGCTTCCACGCTGAGGAAGAGTATTCAAGTACGACAAATTACTTTCACGTTGGAATTTTCTCCACTGAGAATGGCATGCTGTGTTATTTGCTAGAAACCAATCATACTGATATCCGTATGATCGCATTTTGTTCTCTACGCGACAGTGCGGAACCACGTCCAACGCCTTCCAAAGAGTCATGAACGCGGAATCATACTGGGAGCTGCTGTCTGAGCTCTCGTGGACGAATACACATAGCTGGGTTTCACACAATCGTTTCTATCTGAACCCATGTTGATTTCTCTAGAGGTGATTTTCGGTCTTTAGTATTGTCATAAAACATGAGCATAGACATGTTACTAGGCCTAAAGTTTTGTTCGACGTCCTTTTTTGAAATGATCTGCGCTTTTTTCCGGTCATTAGGAACACTTCTCTTCTCAGCGAACCTGAGGTACAGAACTACTACAAGAGGAGGCAAGTTTCTCGCATTCTCTGTGTAGGTACAGCGGCCTTTGCTCAGCGATATCAGCTGCTTTTCCGTCCCTTGTACTGCACGGTCGCTACGGTTGGGGGTTCGAATCCCCCCTCTTGCATGGATGTTTGTGTCGTCTTTAGTATAAGGTAGTTGTTAAGTAGTTTGTAAATTTAAGGATTGATGACCCCGTAGTTAAGTCCCTTAAGCTTAACAAACATTTGAACTTTTTTTGTCTCTTGTAATTTATCTCGATATCTGGCAAATCAGCCGTATAGACCGTGAGTGGCACGCCGCAGACCGCTCGGCCACTGCGGCCGGCGATATTTGGCATTTTGTCGTTCGTGCGATCTACTTCTATGATGCAACTTTGGAAAAGGTAATTTAGTATTTCAGCCTTATCGACATACATACTCCGCAATCCACCGTAAGGAGCGTGGCGGGGAGTACTACTATTAGGCATTTCTTTTTCTATTCCACTCCCAAATAGAACGAGAGAGAGAGAGAGAGAGAGAGAGAGAGAGAGAGAGAGAGAGAGAGAGAGAGAGAGAAAGAATGCCTATATGCCTCCGTAAGAGCCCTAAATTCTCTTGTCTTGGTGATCATTACGCGAAATTTAAGTAGGTGGCACGAAGATCGTAATACACTCAGCTTCAAATTTCAGCCCTCTAAATTTCCTCAAGAGAATTTCTCGAAAAGAGCGGCATCTATCCTCCAGCGATCCCGATTTGACTTCCCGGAGCATTTCATACCTACCAGTAACGAATCTAGCTGCTCGCCTCTGAACTGCTTCTATGTCTTCCTTTAAACAGATCTGCTGTGGGTCCCAGACACTTCAACAATATTCAAGACGTGGTCGTACAAGCGTTTTATACGCGGTCTCCTTCACAGATGAAGTACATCTTCCCAAAATTCTCCCAATAAACCGAAGTCGACTATCCGCCTTACTCACAACTATCCTTACATGTTCGTTCCATTTCACATCGCTCTGCAATGTTACGCCTAATATTTGAACGACCCGACTCTATTAAGAACCTCACTACTAATGCTGTATTCGAACATTATGGATTTTTCCTACTCGTGCGCATCGCCTTACATTTTTCTACTTTAGGAGCTAGCTGCCAAATTTTGTCTAAGTCATCCTGTGTGCTATTACGGCCAAAAACGACACGCTTCATACACCACAGCATCATCAGCAAACAGCCGCAAATTACAGGTTACTCCGTCCATCAGACCATTTATATACAGTATATATATAATGGCGGTATTATCACACTCACACTGAAGATTAATTCGTCTCTGATGAACACTCGTCGTCGAAAACAACGTTCTGCGTTCTATTACTTAGGAAGTCTTCCAGCCAGTCACAAATCTATGAACCTATTCCATATGCTCGTATCTTCGTTAGCGGTCTGCAGTGTGACACCGCGTCAAACGCCTTTTTGAAATCGAGAAAAACACAATCCGCCTGTTGCCCTTTATCCATGATGTCATGTGTGAAAGCTGAGTTTCACATGAACGATGTTTCCTAAACCCGTGCTGATTCATAGAAAGAAGCTTTTCCGTCTCAAGGAAATTTACTACTTTCGAGTTGAGAATATGCTTCAACATTCTACATGACACTGATGTCAACGATATTGGCCTGTAATTATGTGTGTTAGTTCTCTTTCCTTTCTTATAAACGAGAGTCATATGCGCTTTTTCCAATCACTACGAACTTTGCACGGAATTAAAGATTCGTGATAAATGCGAACTAAGTAAGGGGCCAATGCCGCAAAATAGTCTTTGTAAAACTGAACTGGTATTCCATCCGGACCAGGAGACATTTTTGTTTTTAGCTGTATTACTATGTCCTCCATTTAGTACGTTAGTAAGTTGATAATGATGGTTCATTTGTGCGGTCCTCCTGCGTGAAAGATTCTTAAAAGTTAAATTAAGAACTTCAGCTTTCTGTTTGCTTTCTTCTATTACTGCCCCGGAATGATCAACGACTGACTGGATAGTGGGCTTTGACCCGCTTGTCGGTTTTACATAGGACCGCCGGCCGCGGTGGCCGAGAGGACTGAGGCGCTCCAGTCACGGTCTGCACGGCCACTGCGGTCGGGGGTTTGAATCCCCCTCGGGCATGGATATTTGTGCCATCCTTAGTATTAGCTGGTTCATAAGTAGTTTGTAAGTTTAGGGACTGATGAACCCCTAGTTAAGTCCCATAAGCTATACAAACATTTGAACATTTACATAGGACCAGATTTTTTTTTGGATTCTCGGAAAGGTATGGCTGTGGTAATTATTGTATGCTTCGCGGCATCAATCTTTTTATAGACGCACGAATCTCTACTAACTTTTGCTTGTAATCATTTACGTGTTCTTTTTTGAACCAAGAGTGCAATAGCATTTGCCTTCTCAGTAGCTTTCTAATATTATTATACCATGGTGGATCTTTTCCATCCTTAATCGATTTTACAGCCACATATTTCTCTAACCCTTGACTTACAATGCATTTAAATTTAGTCCACAATTCCTCTACATTCATTGTACAGAACTAAACGATGTCCATTCATTTTCTTAGTGTGATCCTAACAGTTGCTTATCGGCTCTTCCGTGTTATCTTCCGTTTCAACACCATTGTGGTCACCGAATGTCTGAGGTTTTGATAACTTAGTTAATTTAACCGTTACATTTCCATTCAAATTCGTTGGACGCACCACGCATGGTCCTCGTTACGCTAATTTTGGCTTCGGTTAATGTTTGTTTGTCTGCGAGGCTTTGACTACGTTTAAATTCGCAGTGAAGCTCTCTTTGCTTTCGCAGCAGTTTTCTAACTAGATTGTGGAAGCACGGGCGATCTGTACTATATTTCACAATTTAACTCCGCACATGCTTGTCTAAAGTGTATTGTGCGCTGTTCACGAACTTTGTACATTGATGCTGACATTGTCAATACTGTCGATGAAATTTTCCTGTTGTTCTGTTCCTGTCACTCTTGCTAAAACGAAAGATCTTCCTACCGTTCTTCACATCCCTTTTTACAGCTGTATTCAGTGATGCTGTAACGACCTTATGATAACTGATTCAGCTTTGAGTCGAAACGTTTGGTTATGTTTGTCATCAGAAGGTCTACGATTTACATCCACGAGTCGGTTATCTGTTTAGCTGATAATTTTCTATTCATAATGTTCAAATGTTGTGAAGCTTATGGGACTTAACTGCTGGGTCATCAGACCCTAAACTTACAAATTATTTATGAACTAACTTATACTAAAACAGCAGAAACATCCATGCCCGAGGGAGGATTCGAACCTCTACGCGGGGGTCCGTGCGATCCGCAACGTGGCGTACCAGACCGCATGGCTACTTTCGAATAGCCTTAATTTTCTGATAAAACAAAAATTTCACTGGATTCTCTGTCTGTACCACCCGTCGTAAGCATTTCAGGTTTCTAGTCTATATCTGGTAATTTAAAATCTCTACTTAATAGTATAAAATATTTTAAAAATAATCTGTCGATTAGATTAAATGTGAAAAAGTTTCTTTGAGAGTATGCTTATTTAGTAAGTCCACACATAGCAATCAAATATAACCATTTGCTCGAAGTATGATCCGCACCTAAACACTAGAAACTTGATCACGTCATACTAGTAATCAAGACAGGATATAGGAGTACAAGAATACAAGAAATGTATTTAAAATTGCGAATATATTTCTTGTATTTTTGGCAGATGTAGTCACCGCAATGTTCGTTCCTTCAGTCATACATGTACATACAAGGGATGGACAAACTAATATGAACACCTAATATAGGAAAAATATTTATTCCTTAGTAAGGAGATGGCCCACTCTCGCCATTGAGAACTGGTGCAACTCTTCGAGTTGAAGAGATTTGTAAAGCGTCTTTATAGTTTCCAACAGTATTTATCCATTCTTGTACCAAAATATCCGCTAATCACTTAGAACAGTAAATCTGGTTCAAATGTTTGTAAATGTATGGGACTTAACTGCTTGGGTATTAGTTCCTAGCTAACAAACTAATTAAACTAAGTTAACCTAACCTAAGGAAAACACAAACACCAATTCCCGAGGAAGGACTCGAACCCCTGTCGGCAAACGGCCGCGCGCACCGCAGCAGGGCGCTCCAGTGCGCATCTGGTCTTCACTCTCCGTTCTAGAATGTCCCATAACGGTCCAATTATATTGAGACGAGGCGATTGTGATTTCCAGTGGAGAGGTCTGACAATTTTCTCAGGCTGTACAAAGCACGACGCACTTTATTGGCTGTGTGTATGAGCGAATTATTATTTTGGAAGATGGTTGTATCAGCAAGTTGTTAGTCGTAGGAAGCAATTTGTTATCGACGATGTAGAGATATTCATTCACAGTTATCCGTCCATTGAGGATAAAGACACAACAAGTTGAATACCACGATATAGGTGACAGAAATCATGACGGAACCTTCTCCATGCTTGACTTTAGGAAGCACACATACTGTATCATATGCTTCTTTTAATGTTTCCGAAAAATAAACCCGATTTTTTGTTGGAATCAATGTAAACGATGATTCATCGGATCACACTAGATAGCAGGTTTTATGATATTGGCGGCTTTGAGTTTGCTTCCTTTATAAGGGTTTAGCTACAGCCTTTCCATAAAAACCTCCAGCTCTACTGTTTTCATCGCAACTTTTACTGAAGTAAGGGTTTTACAGTCGCTACTGTCGTCGTGATTTTATGTTGTTTGGCCGCAATTGTTCTTATTTCTCTCCGGTCATTGTAAGTAAACCTCAGGTTTCGCACAATAGCCCTCTTCGCAAATGATGTTTTACCTTGTTTTGTGTACGCTGTCACCGCAGAGGATATTGTCGCTAGCGAAAGTTAAACAATGGGGCTGTTTTCTGCACAGTCTGAAAGCCTGAAAGCGGTTCGGCGAACTTTTGCAGGCACTTACGTATGAATTGCAGACTCGTTATGTCGATGTAGAAGTATTTTGTAATACCAATGCACTTGTTTGCCTGTGTAGAGACCAGAAGAAGAGCACTCAAGCGCCCGAAACCGGTCGTTAAAAATAAATAATTACAAGCAACTGGTTGCTGCATTTCATGCATTAATAATGCAATTGCTTTACTACATAGGCTCTTGCAATGAGTTACTGCCAACGCGGACAGCTCAAACCTTGCTTTCCTGTAGCTTACTGCCAGCGGTCATGTGCAGATTGTCCTTGCTGTGAATAGGTGAGCAGTTCATTTATTGGAGGGACCCTCCGTGGTATAGAGTCACTGCAGAGAATCTTCTGAAGAAACAAAGACTATTGAACTATAGGGCTATCAAAAGAGAGAAGGTGAAATAAATGTGTTCGGCCGTCAAGAAAGCAATGCGTGGTCCTAAATGACTACCACAGCAGAATTGTGTCAAATAATCTTTCACAAAACCCAAATACATTCTTGAATTAAAGGGTACACACAGATTTTGCTCTTGAATCTATGTCACTACGCTATCTGTTGGTGGACGACGTTGAAACCATTATCACTACATTTACTATCCACATGTGGCATCTGGTGACACCGATGTCGTCTTCCCAGGTAACCTATTTTTTTCTTTATGGCGGTCTATATGCGGTTGGCCATCGTGCAATTGCTTACCACCTACAGAGCTAGTAGAAACTGGTTTGAAGAACGGTTCGCGACGAAATCTGCTCTTCGATTTATGTTGGGAACAGATGAAACTGCGACTGAAATTAGCCGGCAGCTTCAGGGAAAGATTTTAATGTCTCGCAGAACAGTGTTGGAACTTTGCAGCCAACAGAGAAATTTCACTGGTGAGAAGCGTAGTGGACAGATCTGAACACAGCGAGCGAGCAAGCGCTACGGTGTATGGCGGTGGAAAGTGAAACGCTTTGCGCCAACCTGATCATACAAGAACAGGTTTCTTGCGAGGAATGTATGTTTAAAGTTATATCTCAACGACAAGTTACATAAGCGATATTTAAACCATGTCTGAAAGTAATGTATTTATTATTAGTTGGTTGTATGTGTCTTACGAAAATAAAATTTACTTGTTCTACTGCAGGCCTTCGAACTTTAGTTTCTGAATACCCCTAGTATCTTGTGGGCTAAATTACTGCAATAATTACTGCACAACTTGAAGAATTAATAAGATTGAGTGAATGGGCCACTATTCGGTCAGTAACTAACTGTAACCATCAATTCGGTCGGTATCGTCGATATCCAGTCAGACTCCACATGAAATAATCCTTATTAATACTATGAACAAGAAAGAAGCTCGGCTGGTCCGCTTTCACGACTAAACCGCTGAATTGATTTAGTAGAAATTGGGTATCGAGATAGCTTGAGCGCTGAAGAAGAAACTGTTTAGTTCAAGATATTTGTTGAGTATAAGTATATAACTCAAAATATGGAACAGCTGTGCATCAACGTCTCTTACAGCTTCTGAGAAGCTTGATGACTACTTGGAAAAACTATGTATTCTGTGACGTTTGAAAATTATAACATGTATTAAAATTGATTGTAGCCATGATGGCTAAATTCAGAAACCGTGACTGTGTGAAACAATAAATAAATCTTCGTATTTCTGCTACCAGTCACATTATTTGTTAGTGTTTAAAATAACATAGCACATTACATTTCGAGCTTGTTTGATCATCACCAGTCGGTTTTAATACAAACAGAAGGGTTTATGTTACCTATAATTTAGTTATCTAAACTCCTGGTGGTTGGAGTTGTTGGAGGGGATAGGGCAGTGGATGGCCATAAACTAACGAGAGGTAGTAATATATTCTGCTGGCCTTCCTGTATGGTGCGATTTGTTTCACCACCCGTGTGGGACGTAGACAGGAATGCATCAGCTGTTGTGATAGAATGGTCTTGTGATTCACTTATGTTGATAGTCAGGTGCACACATACGATTTTCGTGTTCCAAGGTTTCTTGTGCCTCTTTGGTGCACTGGTGGAGATGCACTTATTCAGTACATTGCTTGTTTTAAACTGATTTTTGTTATCATACGCTCGCACAAAACCAGCTCGAAATGCGTTGTACTATGTTATATTCAACAGTAACAAATAAAGTGAATGGTAGCAGGAATACGAATATTTATTTGTTTATTAAAATACTGTTAATTGTTGATATGTCGTACGTAATAAGAGTCAACATAATGTATACGAAGCTTACACTAAACGTTAACGTCTTCAAACGGCCGAACTGACTGCGATGACATTTGAATCCTGCATAATTATACGTTCTATAACGTAGAGTTTCTTCGGTCAGCGGTTTAGTCACGATGTAACAAACAGAGTATATGTTCTTAATTACTAATGTCTTTATTTTCATCTCGATAAAGAAAGGACAATATTTACCGCTATTCTATGCACGGTTTATACGCATAATTATACGTTCTATAACGTAGAGTTTCTTCGGTCAGCGGTTTAGTCACGATGTAACAAACAGAGTATATGTTCTTAATTACTAATGTCTTTATTTTCATCTCGATAAAGAAAGGACAATATTTACCGCTATTCTATGCACGGTTTATATTTAAAACGGAAAATTGGAAAACTTTCTTTTCTCTTGATCATCCCGGTCTTAAGAAAAAAAGTTGCGAAATTATAGTACTTTCGGTGATGTTTGACACGTATGCAGGGCATCAACGCGAGCGAAGCCGCGGGTAAAAGCTAAAAAGAAATAAAAAAACTGGAAATATTACACATAAATGTAGTGTAAGCTCACACGGCCTTTCCACGCTCAGTTATTCTGAACACTGGATTAAAAATTTTCACTCATTATTTCATTACAGCCGCGGTGGCCGAGGGGACTGAGGCGCTCCAGTCACCGTTTGCACGGCCACTACGGTCGGGGGTTCGAATTCCCCCTCGGGCATGGATATTTGTGCCGTCCTTAGTCTTAGTTAGTTCATAAGTAATTTGTAAGTTTAGGGACTGATGACCCTGTAGTTAAGTCCCATAAGCTATACAAACATTTGAACATTTTTTAAATTTCATTACACCTTATATTTTCTGTCAGTTCATCTTTACGACATTGTCGCCATCAATCCACTCATTTCTGTGCATTTCATTCCTTTCAGGTACATGTATTTCTATCTAGCGTTGGAGTGAAGTGTATGGGGTAAAGATCGCACAGGGAGACCAAGAGATGAATCTATGTATCTATGTCTTTGGCCCTTTTCCCGCACTGTGTTGAAGACGGATTTGGCATCGGTTAATATTTACAGGGTGACCGGATGCCCTTCCTGCCGCCACCCCATGCCCCCGAGGAGGAAATGTGTACACCAAATGTCTCCGTATACTGTTATAAGTGTGCGAAAGTGTACAGTGTTACGAAATGTTTGCGAAACGTGTAACTGAGGCGGGACTTGGAGACCAGCCCGGTATTCACCTAGGAGGATGTGGATAACCGCCTAAAAACCACATCCAGGCTGGCCATCACTCCGACCCCTTTCGGTAATCCGCTGGGCGGATTCGAACTGGGACCCATACGCCTCCCCATCTCGGAAAGTGGTGCTTTAATCACACGACTAACCGAGCGGGTGGAGACCAAGAGATGAATATAGTAAGCAAATTCAAATGGATGTAGGTTGCTAGGTTGCCATTGTTATGAGGAGATGAAGAGACTGCTCAGAATAAAGTAGTTTGGAGAGCTGCATCAAACTAGTCTCCGGAGCGAAGACCACGATAACAAACAACAACATGTGTACGGAAATGACAATGAATTTGGAGATTTTGCACACTGTGTAGAGCGTCATATAGAAGCATGTGCCACTGAAAAACTTAATAATGGCAATTTCATAATTGTAATAGTGTATAGGTCTCCCTCAGGGAATTTTCAGCTTTTTCTGGAAAACTTGGTTGTATGGTCGTGCTATCTGTCGACAGGGGGAAGCAAATTATCAATTTTGGGGAATTTCAATGTTGATTCCCTGAAAGAGTAATAGGAAGAATTACTTTGTATTATTAGTTCATTCAATTTGAGCTCCATTACTCATTTTCCTACTCTGATAACAAAGAACACCAGTACATTGATTGATAACTATTTCATAGACTACGATAAGTTTAAGAACACCAATGCTTATTCTGTTGAGAATAGTCTTTCAGACATGGTGAACAGTTAGTTACACTATATGACATAGCTCCATGCAGTAAATCAAATCAAACTTTCAAAGTAGTGTGTTCAATTAACAATATAAACATTGATAATTTTAGGGAAAGCCTAAGTAGCTTGACTGGGATTAGGCGCATGAAATCCGATGCAAACTTGAAATAGAACTGATTTCATGATACATTTTTAGGGGTATTTGAAAATTTGTTTTTCCAGTAAAACAGTTAAACATAATTTTAAGAAAGCATGTAGAAAAACATTGCTAACGAAAGGTATAAAAGTATCTCGCAACTGTAGAAAGGAACTGTGTCTAACAGCAAGAGTGAGTACTGACGCAGAAACTGTTCTGTATTACAAAAACTAATATGCAATACTAAGAAAAGTTATTAAAAAATCCAGAAGCATGTGTGTCATGTCTGAGATCAGTAACTCTTGTAATAAAACTAAAACACTTTAGAATATTATAGAAATCGAAACAGGGCACCAAAGAGAACAGGAAGACTTTATAACCATACAACTGAATGGAAAGTGTACCAAAAAAGTCAGAAATTGAAAATATTTTTAGCAATCAATTTCTAAATGTTGTGGAGAAGATAGGACCTAGATGTTCCTTAGAAGAGGCGAGGCTACTAATAGAAGGGGCGGTACCTATACAGTTTGATACAATTGTAATTTCACCAAACTCTCCCTCTGAAATCAGTAAAATAATAAAATCACTGAAAAGTAAAAGTTCTTACGGGATTGATGGCATTTCCACCAGGGTACTTGTTTCCCACAGATAACTAGGTTTCTCAGACTCATATGTAAATAGCTCTTTGAAGCGGGGTGTTTTCCCTGATAGACAGAAATATGCCATTGTTAAATCATTGCATAAAAACGGGGATCCATCAGATGTCAACAACTACCCCCCAATCTCTCTTCTGACAGCATTACCGAAAACTTTTGAGAAAGTTATGTATTCAAGAGTAGCGTCCCATATTTGTAAGAACAAAGTACTAACAAAATGTCAGTTTGGTTTTCAGAAAGTATTTTCAACAGCAATGCTATATATGCCTTCACTGATCAAATGCTCTGAATACCTGTATATCCCATTTTTTGATTTCTCAAAGGCCTTTGTGTAAATCATGGATTTCTTTTAGATAAGCTTAATCATTACAGTTTGAATTGAGCAGTGCGCAAATGGTCTAATTCATACTTAAGTGGAAGAATGCAGAAAGTTGAAGTAAGTGGTTCATATAATGTCAAAACATCAGCTGATTCCTCAAGGACCGAGCGAGGTGGCGCAGTGGTAACGCACTGGACTCGTATTCGGAAGGATGGTGGTTCAAATCCACCTCCGGCCATCCTGATTTAGGTTTTCCGTGATTTCCCTAAATCACTCAAGGCGTATGCCGGGATGGTTCCTTTCAAAGGGCACGGCCGCTTTCCTTCCCCATCCTTACCCAAAAATCCGAGCGTAAGCTCCGTCTCTAATGACCAAGCTGTCGACGGGACGTTAAACCGAAAGCTTCCTTCCTTCCTTCCTCAAGGGGGCTATTAAGAATGGGGTCTCACAGGGTTCGGTGTTTGGTCCTTTACTGTTCCTGATATACGTTAATGACTTGCCATTCTACTTTGATGAAAGTGCAAAGCTAGTTCTTTATGCTTATGGTAGAAGTATAGTAATCAAATCCAAAAAACAAGAACTAAGTGTTGTTATTGTAAATAATGTTTATTACAAAATTATTAAGTGGTTCTCAGCAAACCGACTCTAAAATTTTGATAAAAGACAGTATATATAGTTCCGTACAGTAAATGACGCAACTCTAGTAATAAATATGGACTTTGAACAGACGTCTGTAGCTAAAGGAGAAATTTCAAAAAAATTTGGTGTGTGCATTGATGAGAGATTAATCTGGACGCAATGCATTGATGGTCTGGTGAAACGTTAAGTTCAGCTGCGTGTGCTCTTAGGGTTATTGCAAATTTTGGTGATAAGACTCTCAGTAAATTAGCTTACTATGCCTACTTTCTTTCACTGCTTTCGTATGGCAACATATTCTGAGGTAATTCATCATTGAGTAAAAAAGTTTTCATTGGACAAAAGCGTGTAAACAGAATAACTGCTGGAGCCACCTATTTAAGGATTGACAGTAACTTCACAGTGTATATATTCACTTATGAAATTTGTTGTTAATAATCCAAACTAGTTCAAAAGTCATTGAACGTCATTGGATTCGTCTCGATAGCAATAGTTTTTGACTCGTCCTCTACATTAGTGTAACATATCTCTCAAATATGACCTCAGCACTTGGACGACTTGATGAGAAAATGATTTGTACAATATGAGGTTATTTTTGATGGTTGTCTGTGAACAATCTTATATTTACAGTAACAAATTCTCTGTGCTAAGTTCAGCTGTGTCTAGGGAATGATACAAATTCGTCCACAGTCCCCACCTGCATATGATTAATTGAAACACAACTAAAATTACATACAAATAATTGTCACAGCACTTTGTTTACAATTATTAAGTAGTATGTTTATTTATCGGATCAAAACACTGTCACCAGAAAAAGCACTGTACGTTGGCGTATCTAATATAGGTCGTGAGCCCCCAGACAAACTTTATTTTGCCGAAAATATTTTAATTAGCCCATCAGGCTACTGTTCACTGCATAAAAAATGAATAAAACGTTCCATTAGTCTGTGCCTGACCGCAAATATTTTTCCTTTATATTCACAGTTTATTTGAAACAAAATAATGTTTAATAACAGATATCAAATGAATGAATGTTTATGATAACTCGGTTAACACTTCCTGGTAAGATGCATTTTTACAATCAGTTTACAACGGAAATGTATTGAAGTCACAGTGCCTAAATTTCACACGCTGCAATCTTCAAATTTTACGTAGCACACGGCAACTCGAGAAGAAATCTTGCAAGTTTAACACCACTCGCCACAGTCGATAAATCTTTCTAAGTTCGACCGCACTTTTACACTCTGAAAACTTTTAAAGTCTCACTCTTCCGAGGGTCGAGGCACAGACCGCCATAGCTTCGCTGTCGCGAACGCTAGCCAAACACCGACTGCCCCACGTGGGTCTACCGCCCAGCCTTTATACCTGTCCACCGCAGAAACCCACACGTCACGAACTTCCCCATTGCAAATCAAATGTTCAAATGTTTGTTAAGCTTATGGGACTTAACTACGGGGTCATCAGTCCCTAAACTTACAAACTACTTATGAACTACTTACGAACTAGGACGGCACAAATATCCATGCCCGAGGTGGGATTCGAACCCCCGGCAGTAGTGGCCGTGCAGACCGTGACTGGAGCGCCTCAGTCCCCTCGGCTACCGCGGCCGGCTTCCCCATTGCCAAACCTCTCCAACGTATAATGCTTTTGCCAAGTATACAGTGCATTTAACACAAATACATCTTTAAACACTTACATGGAATTAATCATCGTAATTAATATTTCATTTCATTGCATTTCATTTCTCCTGTGGAGCGATTGAATAAAAATTATTGATCAATGTGATTTTATATTTTATGGTATAGTCATTTTCTAATACGGCACCTGTGAACAAACACTGCCATGCTGGTCATGGTATTGGTGAATGAGGTTTTCTGTGATCCATATTACCTTGTAAGCATATCAGGTGATGCACCTTGTTGAGACCTTTTATATGAGCCCTCGCTCACCTTTATATCTTAAATGGTTTACAAGTTATGAATTTTAACTAAACACTAAATTGCCGTATTTTCATTTTTTAAAACATTTTATATGTACTTGATAGAAGGGACGTGTGCATTACTAGACGTGTCAAATGAAACCATTTCGGAAAATGTGTCGCACTTCTCTGTCTAAATTGTGTTTTATTTTTTAAATTTAACTTTATCACGTACAATACACTATCGCCTCGTTTGCTACGTGGTGGATTTTCTCTGACGTCACGGTCTTCCCAGGCGAGCACTAGGCTCACCCCTCCCCGACCGGCCGTTTCTGCCTTACACCACAAACAAATGTATACAGACGGGAAACCTTCGTAAGGGCCCGGTCCCACGGTCAGCGGTGCGGGGCAAGGGGGGGGGGGGCTGAAGCAGTTTCGCAAGATTTCCCATGATGGCGCTGCGATCAGAAGCAGCCCTTTAAACTGGCCAGAGCAGGCGGCAGGTAGCGGCTGTCCCCAGCACCACTTCCCCTCAAACGCCGGCACACCGGACACAGCCGTGGCCTCGTGGCAAGCAGCATGAGTTTTCCCCCCAGCCTCCCCTCCACGCTACCCTCTGACGTGCGGGAGGCAACCTCAGAAGTGCCTCTAGTGTGGTCTACCGGTACTAAGCCACGGAACGGCCTGACACCTGCTAGCATCTTACGGAACTACGACTGGAGCGTAGGACAGTGGTTTGGGGGGGGGGGGGGCTGCTTCTCTGTATATATGTTACTCTGTGCTTACACACCCACACACACACACACCTGCTTTCGCTGCCCAGCCCACTATGAGCCAGAGCTTCACGGCTGTTTAACATGATTTTTCCAAATTACAGATTTATACAGATAATGCCTTCCCATCAGTATCACCTAACTACTAAAATTAACAAAAGAAAAGGGTGTAACAATTTTGTGTATTGGCAAGGTGGCATGCGGTGCATTTAATCTATCCATAATGATTGAGTGCTACTCGTTCGGCAGTACTGTTACAACACACAAGTTCGTTAACTTTCCACAGTCAGCTGCAAAAGTTGTTATTCAGTCCAGTGCTAGCTGCTGCCAGTGTCACATCGTAAACAGCGCTAAGTATCATAATTTTATTTGTGTCAAATTTAATTTGCCAGTCAAGTTCTTCATTTTCGTTAGTACTTCTGTTTTAAGAGGTTTATTCTCGCGTACTTGGCATATTTCTTTTACGCTACTGTTTTAATAGTTTATTCTCGCGTATTTGATAGGTAGTGTTAGGTTAGTTTACCTTAGTTTAAGTATTTTTTTAAGCTACGGAAAGATGACCACGCAGTTTGGTCCGATAGATTTACAAACATTTGAGCATTTAAGTTAGAAAATTTGAAAAGAGAAATGGATAGGTTAAAATTAGATATGGCAGGGATTAGTGAAGTTCGGTGGTAGGATGAACAGGATTTCTGGTCAGGTGAGTACAGGGTTATAAATACAAAATCAGTTGGTGGTAACGCAGGAGTAGGTCTGATAATGAATAAGAAAATAGGAATGCGGGTAAGTTATTATGAACAGCATAGTGAACGCATTATCATAGCAAAAATAGACACAAAAACCAACACCGACCACAGTAATACAAGTTTTTATGCAAGCAAGCACGGCCGATGATGAGGATATCGACGAAATGTATGAGGAAATAAAAGAAATCCTTCAAAAAGTTAAGGGAGACGAAAAGTTGATTGTAATGGGGGATGGAATTCGGTAGTAGGAAACGGAAGAGAAGGAAATGTAGTAGGTGAATATGGACTGGAAAAAAGGAATGGAAGAGGAGATCGCTTGGTAGAATTTTGCACAGAACGCAATTTAATGATTTCCAACACTTGGTTTAATCATCGTGAAAGAAGGCTGTATACGTGGAAGAGACCAGGATACACTGGAAGGTACCAGATTGACTTTAGAATGGTAAGGAATAGATTTAGAAACCAGGTTCTAAACTGTAAGACATATCCAGGGTCAGATATAGTCTCTGACCATTACTTATTGGTTATGAACTGCAGATTAAAAGTTATGAGTTTGCAGAAAGATAAAAAAAGTTAGGAGATGGAAACTGGACAAACTGAAGGAACCAGAAGTGGCTGAGAGTTTCAGAGGAAGCATTAGGCAAGGATTGGCTGAAACAGGGGAAGTAATACAGTAGAAGAAGAATGGGTTACTCTGAGAGATAGGGTAGTGAAGGCCACAGATGATCATATAGGCAGAACGACAAAGCCTTATATAAATCCCTGGATAACACAGGATATACCGAACTTAATTTATGAGAGGAGAAAATATAATAATTCAGCAAGTGAAGCAGGCAAAATGGAGTACAAATGTCTGAAAAATGAGATTGACAGGAAGTTCAAATGTTCAAATGTTTGTAGAGCTTATGGGACTTAACTACGTGGTCATCAGTCCCTAAACTTACAAACTACTTATGAACTAACTACAACTAAGGACGGCACAAATATCCATGCCCGAGGGGGGATTCGAACCCCAGACCATAGTGGCCGTGCAGACCGTAACTGAAGCGCTGTAGTCCCCTCGGCCACCACGGCCGGCTGACAGGAAGTGCAGACTAGCTAAGCAGCAGTGGCTAGAGGACAAATGCAGAACCGTAGAACAATGTATAATTAGGAGAACGATAGATAACGCCTATAGTATGGAGGTCCTACGCAACGAAAACAAACTTTAAGGCAGTATTCTAGACATGGAAGACGAAGCGTTTTTGGGCACGGATCTTTCGCTAAGGGAGAGTTTGTAGACTATGTAAAGAACTACTGCATTGGCATACTCGGAAAGAAAGCTCACTGGTACACAGTCTGAACTTACTTTGGTTAAAATTTAAGTTGCTTTAGTACTCCACCTTTACTTCACTCCCTACTGTTCCTTATTTTCATTATTTTCATAAACGATTTAGGAGACAATCTGAGTAGCTCTCTTAGACTGTTCGCAGATGATGCTGTCTTTTATCGGTCAGTAAATTCAGCAGAAGATGAAAAGCAACTGTAAAACGATTTAGATACAATATCAGCACGGTGCAATAAATGACAGTAGATCCTTAATAGTGAGAAGTGTGAAGTCATCCACATGACCATTAAAAGAAATACGTTGAACTTACATTAGAAATACCACAGAGAAAATATTGTAGGGGAAGCGAACCAAAGACTACGTTTCGTTGGGAGATCACTTAGAAGATGCAACAGAAACTGCCTGCACCACACTTGTGCGTCCTATTTTGGAGCATTGCTGAGTATTGTGGGATTCCCACCAAGTGGGACTAACAAACGATTTAGAGCAGCGGTACTCAACCTGCGGCCTGCGGGCCACTTGCCGTCCCCCCCCCCCCCCCCCCCCCCCGAGCTTTTTTGAGTGGCCCGGCAAGCTTGTCGTCCAGTATTCAAAATTTCGGAATATAATGACAGGATGAAAAAAATGGGCGAGATGCGTACCGCGAAATCGAATAAGCCAGTACCCTGACATTTAAGCAGCATGTTCTCCATAACGAATGTCGTTTGTTGTGAAGCAGGCCCCTATGGAGCACTCGAGTGTTCGCGCGCCCCGTGCTTTCCCCCTCGTTGTCCTCGCCGGGTGGTGGCTGTAGCAGCTCCGACAGCGCTCGCAATCGTGTCTTTTCGGTGCGCTGAAGTATCCGTTCTGAATACTATCAAGTTCGATACTGTTAATCTGTCTTGCGAGCGTTCAGCATGAGAAAAAATGGTTCGGATAGAAGTGTGCAGTTTTGTTTCTTAATGGGAAGATTCGTATTTGTTTGTAAAACGTGTTAGAAAAACGCATTGAGGCACTATGCTGCGATGCGCGAGGCCGTTCCCAGTCGGGGGTTCGAATCCCCCATCGGGCATGAATGTCTGTGTCGTCTTAAGGTAATTTTAAGTAGTTTGTCAGTTTAAGGAATAATGACCCCGCAGTTAAGTCGCATAAGCTTTACAAACATTTGAACATTTGAAAGCGCTGTGCTTAATATGCAACGCAACCGTAAATATCAAAACACCGCCAGTGCACTGTCACTACGAAAATAAACACTTCATAACACTTGAAGGAGCGACGTAAAAATAAATTAATCGGTACTGTGCGTAACTGTGCTGAAAGTTTCAAATTTTAGCTTTTCCTATTTAAAAGTCAGCATCAATAAAGAAATTTGAAAATTTTTTTCTCTCTAAAATCCTTGAAGTTTCGTAATTTACAGACACTGCAGAAAGAATTTGAATTTTTTAATTATTATTAAAAAAAGTAAAAACCTTCACTCAGAGTTTTTATGACGCCTTTTTCGGTAGACCCACAGGGTGGATCACGGTTTGAGTTGACGATAATACCGTGCGATTCAGTTAAAACAAACTGCTATTACCATTACTTTGGAGTTCTGATTTTTCATTTTATAAAGACATTATCTGTAAACATGTTGTACTTGAAAGAGTGCATTAGGAGCTGCTGTTTTTCTGTGACATGTCTCTGACGTTCAGAGTTCCTTCTGGTTTGGCTAAACCAGTGACACCTAGATGGCACTGGCTTGCGTTCCTTGTCGGTGGACGGGGAGTAAGCGAATGATCTTCGCAGGGTTTAAGCTTATGTGTAGACAACTTAAGACAAGTCAGTACTTTGTTTCGCTTGTGTCGTGCGAGTGCTGTGAGAGTGAGGATTGAAGAGTGAGAAAATTATTATTCACCATGTCAGGAGCGGCTTCTAAAAACAAACGAAAACTATCTGTTGAAAGAAGACAGTTTCAAGATCAGTGGGAAATTGACCATTTTGTAGTGCAAAATAAAAGTGTTGTATTAAAGAAATATAATATTGATCGCCATTTCAAAACAAAACAGCGATCGTTTAGTTATACTTTTCCTCGGGGATCCTACATAAGACATGAGAAACTCGCAGCTTTAAAAAGTTCTTTGGTGCAACAACAAAAAGTTATGACGACGGTGATGTCACCAGATGCAGTCGTAACAACGGCATCGTATGAAAATTGTTATATACTTGGTATGCATATGATACCATTTACAGAAATTGTAAAGAAGAGTATTGTAACTGCTTTTTTTAATTAACTGTGGACCATCTCTCAGAGAGCTATAATTTTTTATGTTGTGATGGGATGCGCACAGATGCCAGCCAGAAGTCTATTACTGTTAACACACTGTTTGTTTGTATTTTTTTTACCCCAATGCAAACAGAGGAGTGTTGTAAGTCAGTGGTATTGTAGATCCGATTTGAAAGCAGAGCTTTTTTTCTTTAAACTACATTCCTGTAAACTCTGTTTAGCCATTTAAATTTCAGCTGTCAAGTTAAGTAAGAATATTTACCGCCAACGTTCTTTTTTGATATATGCTACTTAATGAATAACAGTTACATCAAGTTAGGTAGTACCAGTCTGTAGAGTTCTAAATAAAAGCCAACTGTCAACATCCATAGTAGAAGATTTAGAAGATAAATCAAATTTAACACGTTGGCTGCCGGCGGCCACAGCAGGCGGATCTGTGAGCCTCAAAAAATGTTTGAAAAATCTATCGGACTCGTCTGCTTGGTCATTAGTCTATAGCTTACAAACTACTTAAACTAAGGTAAACTAACCTAAGGACAACACAAACGTCCATGCCCGAGGGGGAAATCGAACCACCGACGACGAACGGCCGCTCGCACCGCAGCACGGCGCACCAGTACGCACGGCTAATCCGCCGTGGCCTGGCGCACCTCTGACGTCATCGCGATAGTCAACGTGTTTTAAAAAAAAAAAAAAAAACAACCAACCCCCCTCAAACACTTATTTATTTACTTTTGAAACATGAGCAGGATAGTATCAAAAGTTGTATGAAGTTACCTAAGAAAGATTTTTACTATGTTTTAATACTTCAGTGTATCTTTCACGGTATCTGTAAGTATTATGTGTTTTATGTTATATTTTCTATATTATGATTTGGTGTCTGTTACTCATTTCATTGTAAGCTTCAATATTCTATAACAATCACAGGGCATTGTTGCATTCTAAGTGGTCAGTAGTTATAAAATTGGTCCCACCTTTACAAATATGATCACCTTAACAGGCAATTATAAGAAGAAAAAAATAGTTGAAGTCAGAAGAATACACATATGCCATTTTGCCTACCGAAATTACCATTTCTGGAACACTCTTTCACACAACCAACAAGCCGAGTGGTCTAAAGCGCCTCGCTGCGGAGCGCGCGGTTGCTCGCCGTCGGAGGTTTGAGTACTCCCTGGGGCATGGGTGTGTGCGTGTTTGTCCTTAGGTTAGTTTACCTTAGTTTAAGTAGTTTGTAAGCTACGGACTGATGACCAGGCAGTTTGGTCCGATAGATTTACAACTCAAACTACAACTGCAACACTTGAAAGACGTGGGAGTTGCTGTGGTGTGTTGATGGAAGTGTTGTGAAATGCTATCCAAAAGCGGACCAAATATGGACAAATTAAATGTGAAACGCATAATTGTAAGTAATGTCTTGAAGACAGACTTATATTGTATCTATTCAGTGTAGCATACCAAAATTAGGGTTTACTTTTTTCTCGTTTAAAATGTAATTTGCACTAAATGTATACCATCTGATGATGAGCTGCTAGGCACCTTGAAACCGGTAATGGTTTAAATAAATCTTCATTAAGAAGAAACAAAAGGCGACTGGTTGCAGTAATTTCTAAAACCTATTTCAAGAAACGGTCGCAGGTTCCAACACAATGGATAAAAGTTGAATTTTTATCGATATTTTTTAATATATTTTTTATAATTTTACGTTTAATTTTGATGGATTTGAACTCTGTGTTCACTAACCCCTGTATCTGTTTTTATGATCTTTATTAGCTCCGGATTATTAGGAGGACAAGTATGTTTTCACGGCCATTTACTGTTCTAGTGGTTTCATGAACTAATTGTTTTCGGAGAATGCGTTCAGTACGATTTCGGTCGATGTTTAATGATTGTCTCAGGTTTTCATCATGAATTTTCCAACATATCGAGGTTAAGTTAAATTAAGGACCAATTAAAACTGTATGATTTGCGTATGTTTCTGATATTTGATCCAAGCTTTCTTTGAACATTTCTGCGAAACTCCTGAGTCAAGGGGTAGGTAACAGAAACCAATTATTAATTTATTTCGGCTGTCATATATAACCTCTACCAATATCAACTTGCAGGAATTACCTATTTCAATTTCACTAAAGATTAACAGCTTGTGACAGCAATAAATACACAACCACTTATTTTATTCAGTCTATTCCTTCTGAACACCATTAGAGCCTTTGTAAAAACTTCTGCCAAACCAATCTCCGGTTTTATTCGCAGACAGATTCCTAATGTTCCTAGAAAAAGATATTGTTGTAGGACTCTTTGATCAGGGGATTAATGTCATAGGTGCTGAACTGAGTGGAAACAAAACTACAGGCCAAACGTCACTACGGATACAGGTGGAACAGACTAGCAGAGAATATTGACAACGCGGTTGTTGGCTGACCACATTGCAGTGTATTTACAGAGGGCTTGGAAGGACTTAGCTGTATACCGAAAGCAGTAAGTGTTATCTGTTGCGTATCAAAAGGCACATATGGTGCGAACGATATTAATTTCATTCAGCCATGACCGCCAGTTCGATTGCAAATGAGCGCAATCCATATTCACATAGCCGTTTTATCTCGATCACTGTCGGTATAATTAGCTATGATCACACTGAAGAACCGGACTAATTCATATCATTTTCTATTCGGTATTGCGTTGCAAAAAAGAATTTTTTAGAGTTTGTGGGACACTTTACACAATGCTGGCCCGCGGTTTACGGTGGGCGATAGCGGGGACTGCCTTTTTAGTCATTCGGCCGTTTCGCAAGAGAGGAATTTGCCGGATACAATAGCAGAGTGCTCTGGGCCCCGGGCTGTTTATGGAGGCGTATTGCCCTTAGGCGTTACCTAAAAAAACTTCCTAGAAAGCAGCAGAGTTTGAACACAGTTAGTGTGACAAATGGTTAGGTTGAGAGGAAAGCTTTCTGCCCGTCTGGCACCCCAGGGGTTTGGCTCCAGCGTCTGTATCTATAGCACAACGTTAACATTTTTAGGTCGTGTGACCGTAACTAGGAGCAAGCTGAAATTCCTTCCAGGGCACTCACCCTGGGAACGGTGAAATACGCGGGAAGCTTTGGTGGCGTGGCGGAGCCTCTTGGCAGCCGTAGAGAACACGTCCTGATTCGGCAAATTATTTTAGAATGACAGCTAAACTATTTGTCAATGGCGCTACGCCATCCGATTGGTTTGACTATTAGCCGTTAGCAGGGATTGGTCTGTCATTCACGCGTGGGTGTGGCCGCCCGTCACTTGCCGTGAGCTGCGGCAGAGCGCGAGGACATACGACGACTCCTGTTTGTGCGTCCGAGGGGTACGGACCTCGGAAGACTCGTGTCTGAGCGTCCGAAGTGACGGACTTCACGAAGACTCCTGTTTGTGCGTCCGAGGGGTACGGACCTCGGAAGACTCATGTCTGAGCGTCCGAAGTGACGGACTTCACGAAGACTCCTGTTTGTGCGTCCGAGGGGTACGGACCTCGGAAGACTCATGTCTGAGCGTCCGAAGTGACGGACTTCACGAAGACTCCTGTTTGTGCGTCCGAGGGGTACGGACCTCGGAAGACTCATGTCTGAGCGTCCGAAGTGACGGACTTCACGAAGACTCCTGTTTGTGCGTCCGAGGGGTACGGACCTCGGAAGACTCATGTCTGAGCGTCCGAAGTGACGGACTTCACGAAGACTCCTGTTTGTGCGTCCGAGGGGTACGGACCTCGGAAGACTCATGTCTGAGCGTCCGAAGTGACGGACTTCACGAAGACTCCTGTTTGTGCGTCCGAGGGGTACGGACCTCGGAAGACTCATGTCTGAGCGTCCGAAGTGACGGACTTCACGAAGACTCCTGTTTGTGCGTCCGAGGGGTACGGACCTCGGAAGACTCATGTCTGAGCGTCCGAAGTGACGGACTTCACGAAGACTCCTGTTTGTGCGTCCGAGGGGTACGGACCTCGGAAGACTCATGTCTGAGCGTCCGAAGTGACGGACTTCACGAAGACTCCTGTTTGTGCGTCCGAGGGGTACGGACCTCGGAAGACTCATGTCTGAGCGTCCGAAGTGACGGACTTCACGAAGACTCCTGTTTGTGCGTCCGAGGGGTACGGACCTCGGAAGACTCGTGTCTGAGCGTCCGAAGTGTACGGACCTCGGGAGACACGGAATACTCCGTTTAGATTCGCGGGGAGAACATCGTCTTAAACGGTCCTCTGGATCGACTTGTGTGTGATTCCGAAGATTCGGACCTTGTAGAACTCGTGTTTACTTCACAGACGTTACATTGTCCGGTGATTACGCTGTGAGCGGCCACAGTTTAGTTTTCGTTTTCCTAGAAGTCTCTATTTGAGCATTCGCGCCTTTGCGAATCGGGCACTGCGTTTTTCCCAGCTCTTATTACGCAAGTAACTGATCGATTTGTGCCAAGTGGCCTTTGTGTCACCAATGCAAAATATTGATTAGTCTTCTAGCGTGATAGAATCGCACAGTAACTGCCTAGCGACGCCGAAGCTAGTGACGCTGTGTTAAGTTACATGTCGACCCTGCTTAACAGGTCGCTGCAATTACGGTCGGATAAAAATTTCAGCTCATCCGCTCCCACCGCCTGCTGCCTGCGAGCCTGAGACGCTGCCGTCAATGATCATCTGTGTGGGTAAGGTGACGCACTTGCTGGAGGGTTATATGAATCTTGTTGGATTCTGTCCCTTATTTTATTCTTTTGAGATCTGCCTATTTACTCTGGGGAGCTTAGGGCTAACGATAATTTCAAGCCTCTGTGTAGCCAATCTAATAGCATTCTGTTTTGCAAAACCTCCGACCTTTGACTCAGCCAGGCATTTTTGTGACTCAGTATTTTAACATTTATAAAAAATTTTTTTTTGAATACCATTATATGATAGGAAATGTCATCTAATTTATTTTTTATGTTTAATTATAATAAATTGATTTTGAGCAATTAAGAAAATTGCTTTCACTATTTTGGAGGGGAAACAGAATAGTTAAATGCCACAGTTTACCAATAATTTTTCAAGTACATTTTGTTTGTTTGTTTGGTACAACTGATACATTGCAATAGAGTAGGGATATTTATTATATGTTTGAAAATATGATCACATCATAGCTGATTAGTAACATTTTAATTTTCCATATTTTGGAGAAATATGGTGGCGACCCAAGATAACTAATTGCTGTCCTCTATTCATAACTAACGAGACATAGTTCATGGCAACTCCTGCCATAGGATTATCGACCTAATTTACAATATGACTTTCGTCTGATTGTTTTGTTATGTTTACTGTCTTCCTTAATTGAAACTTTTAATTTTGGAGGCATCCTCACAGTCTGTAAATTTGAAATCAGAATCTATTTTTCAGTGAGACGGTACTTTTGCTAAATGGCAGTGGAATATTTTTCGTTTTTATGAAAGAACCTGATTAGTTGAAATACATACGATGACTATTAAGTTCATTCAGCCAGGATAGATAAGGCTCCTTCCACCCGACAGTGTAGAAGAAAAGAAACTTCTTCCGAAATGAAACCGTAATTTGCAGAGAAAAATATGAATATTCGCACTGTGATATGAGGACTATAACAGACAAAGATAGGAAATGAAGAACGCAATAAAACGATATTTCCAAAATGATATTTTCACTCTGAAACGGCGTGTGCGCCGATATGAAACTTCCTGTCGTATTAAAACTGAGCTCCAGACTTGTGTTCGAACCTGTAGGGGGCTAGGTAATGGTGGAAGTAGAGCTGTGAGGACGGGTCGTGGATCGTGCCAGGTTAGCTCAGTTGCCGGCACGGTAACTCAGCGCGTTCCAAAAATGAAAATAAACGCAAGGTGGTAGAGCGCTTGCGTTCAAAAGCCAGGTTAGAATGACGGTCTGGTACAGAGTTTTAATCTGATACTAAGTTTTAAAATGACGTTTACTTCTAAATTATTACAATGTAATCATGTTGCTCTTCAATGAATGTAGTTTCCTAGTTTTCTATGTTAGGTGTATGTGAAACGACCGCATTATTTTTGACAAGTATTAGTGAAAGGACGGAAAGGTAGTGAGATGATTTTATCACTCAACAATTTTTCCACGTTTTTTCTCTTCTCCTAACTGGAACTTACATACATTGTAATCTGCTACGTAATTCATGTAGCCCCTGTAGTTTTACACTTAGTTTTGTACACAAAGTTCTTATTATTTGCATCTGTTATGTAACTTTGCGTACGACGTTTTATCAGGTATTTGGTATAATTAAGTCAAAAAAATTGTTTCTCTCGAAATGGTGACTTCTGCAAGGGAACGCGCCTCAGTGGTGTAGTTATTTTTAGCAAGTTATTATTATAGTCTCTGTAATAAGATAATTATATGAAAACTGTAGTACGTTAAGTAAAGCTGATTTTCCGGGAAATGGGCTGAGATTGGCGTCTTGCTGGGGAAATTACTGAAGTTAGCAAAAAGCCAGGAATGGAGAAGTGGCTCTTTGACGGATGAATTCTTTCATACGTGTAAGTAACAGTAAAGGAATAAACGCGGATGTACAGCTTTCACGGCAAATGAGATTCCACAAGATTCTGCGCAACGGTGTTCTTCGTAAACTGATAGATAATTTTACACTGTGAGACTGTCCACTCTGGTACGTATTGCTGCCGCCTCTGGACACCACCACCTACAGAGAAGGCCGCGGCGCTCTCATGTGACGTCAGGCTGACTGGGTAGCCGCTGGGGCACGGCTCACTATGCCGAAGCAGCGAGCCAGTCAGCTATGTGCGCGCAACTTACTCTGCCTGCGCCGCGGCATTCTCTGTAGGTGGTGTTGCTCTGGACTCCCTGCATTGTCCTACTGCCGCCACTTGATGGACTGTGTCAGCCGAGTGTCTCCACGTAGTCCGCTTATTATGACCCAAGCGAACTTCCCACAGCGCTTCGTTTGTCTTTTCTTGGCGAATATAGCAATAAGATCAATATTGTAAAGAGGTGAGTGATAGTTCGTTATGGACAACTAATTTAGACTGTCGTAAAAGTCCAATTTCAATTCTTGTTTTTCGAAATGTTAATTAGTTAAATTAGTGGATTTTGTGCACTTGGGTTTTGAGTTACAGCCAGTCAGATTAATCACTCACTATTCTGGCGTAATATCTGATACTCCAGGTAAAACCTGCTGTCTGTCTTTCCACTCCACCTATTGCTTATACCATTTTAGGCCTATTATCGTATCTTAACCAGCTTATGGAATTAATTGACCTAGTGACTCAAATTCCAGTGTCACACAATTTTCAAGTGATATTTGCCCATACAGGGTTTGATAGCGATCATTTCCAAAATCGCTTGTAGTTCTGCAGATGGCGTCCACCAAAACATTACTTACTGTCTGGCACAGCAAGACAGTGTCGCCAGCAGTAGTAAAAATAGGCGCCAAGATGACGACTAGTGATAGTTCGCAAAGAATTTCCTAGTATTGCACGGGCGTACGCGACTTGGCGTGAGAAAGCTGTGTGTGTTGGGAGAAGGTTAAAGAGCCGTTGGCGGCAAACTCTGCGATTGACTGTCGTTGCTACTTTTTTCATTTTGGTTGTATGCGACTCCCGGCCCTGCATTCTGATTGGGAAGGCCATTAGCAGGTCGATGAGATTGGCTCTTTGACAAGTAAGGCATGGCCGCGTGCTCGGGTGGATCTGGGTTTTAGAGATGAGCTTTTTTGGAGTTTGTGGAGGAGACTCGGTTAGGCTCCGCCGCCGAGAACGGTAGCCTCCGCTCTTGCGTGCATCGTATCGTTATCAAGTTGGACACCACAGTTGCCGCTTGCGTGTATCTGTGTTTTTAGAGTGTTATTTCACTGTGTGCGACCACACTTCGGCAATTTATTGTTGCTTTATTATTATAGTATTTTCGTGAATAGAATCCACAGCTGCTGCATCAGACTTCTGACATCGACGCCGCTGCCACCAGGTGTTTGGCATTGAAAATATACCGAAAAAGTGGTCTACATTTTCTACTAGCTATATGAACCGCGCTTCCCGACAGAAGTTAAAGAAGTGCTCTTGAAAACCTGCCAGCAATAACGGAATCCTTGTTGGATAACTTTGTCCAATGTGAACTTTAAAATTCTCCCGGCGGATCGACTCACCTGAGGATGGCTAGCATGTGTCTGGCCGAAATATCATGTGATGTTTTAGACGACGACCGGCTGCATACCCGAAACTTCTATGAAAACTTTATCCATAAACTCAGTTCTCCTAGCCAAGAGACAGCACGATCCTCAGCCTTGAAGCCGCTCTTCTGTATTACGAAAGATTCTTCCTGTTTTACGCATGGTTATTTATAAACAGAACGGATTGAAAATCTAATAAGTACGAACCGGAATCACGAAGCAAATTACAGAAATGCCATTGTTCTCGAAGAGAATTGTTACATAAAAATGAAAGCCATCGATAAAAGCGTAGGAATGTCGTTGTTTTTTATAAATACAAATGAAACCTGTGGAAACAAGCAAATAAATTTCTCTAAGTCTTTAGTAACACAAAGCGAAGTCAGTACCTCGCTTTTCAATATTAGTCTTCGTACACATAAGACTGCTGCGCTCCGTTCTGCCATGACGTACGGTTATCAAAATACTTCTGTTAGGGAGAGGACGCATCTCGTCACCAACGAATTCGTACAGATTTATGATACATGTAGGGCATGGTGGGCAGATGGCTAGGCGTTAAGGAAAAAAAATTCTTAAGAATCTATCACTTTATTAACCTTATTAATTGTCCCTGAGAGACTGTGTTTACGTAGTGGTTTTTAGCTCAGAGGTAATAGATCGGATTCCTATTGAAAGAGTCCCGGTTTGAACTACGCCTGGCGCCAAATATTTTTGTGTTCCTTGGCAATGCGTACACTGCTGGTGTCACTATTAACCCCAAAATCGTACAGTTCATTTCTTTGTTCAAAAATGTTCAAATGTTTGTAAAGCTTATGGGACTTAACTACGGGGTCATGAGTCCCTAAACTTACAAACTATTTATGAACTACTTACGAACTATGACGGCACAAATATCCATGCACGAGGGGGGATTCGAACCCCAGACCGTAGTGGCCGTGCAGACCGCAGACTGAAGCGCCTCAGTCTCCTCGGCCACCGCGGCCGGCTTCATTTCTTTATAATTATGTATACAACACCAGCATTGGACGTCATTATTTAAAATAAGCGCACTATCTTGCAAACTTGGGTTTGCGAACCTGAAACCCTGCTATGCATATTTTTATAGTCAGATAAAAATTGTAATAGAAAATTTAAAAGTTGCCTTACCTCATCAAAAAAGGAAAGCTTGGAAAAACTGCATTCCATAATACATAACCAGCAATTTTATTCAAGTATTCAGAGACATGCTGCGTTACGCGTGGCTAGCTAATGCATTATGCGATGAAAGAAACTGTTTCTAGAATGAGAATAAAGTTTGTTTTTCTATAGCGATATTAAAAAAAAACATGTAATTGCAAAAAAAAAAAAAAAAAAAAAAAAAAAAAAAAAAAAGATTATTGCTTCCCTTGATTCTTTGATGCGTATTGACACGTAACTGATTAATTCCAAAAGAATGGAACAGTTGATTCCCTTGTTCGCGTTAACTGCAAGGTGCTGAATGGTCTCAGAAAATATAGGTTCAAAAACTGTTCAAGTGTTTGTTAAGCTTATGGGACTTAACTACGGTGTCATCAGTCCCTATACTTACAAACTACTTATGAACTAGCTTATACTAAAGACTGCACAAACATCCATGACCAAGGGGGGATTTGAACTCCTCGATGGGGAACGGCTTCGCGCACCGGAGAATTGCGGCTCATTGTGCTCGGCTACTCCGTCGCCGCGAAAAAATAGGAATAAGATTTACGAACAAAATACCTTCCCTAGCGTTCAAAGTAATCGCCATCGACTACAATTACACTTCTAACATCGATTGTACAGCTGTAAAAAGAAATTTCGGGATTACAGCCGGTCGTCGTAAGCTTGCAATCCCGAAATTTCTTGGAACATTTTAAATTTCACATCGGTTGTACAGCGGTTGGAAACTGTCAGCAAACGCTTCTTATGGAATCGCTCGAAGCACTGAGGTCACGCGTTGCAAAGTGCTTACACTGTCCGTGCTGATCTTCGTCTGCTGGCATTCTTAAAGACAGCCGCCGATCATCCGCCAGTATCCGTCGTACTCGTTCAACGTTGTCGACGACTCTGGTTGTGGACGGTCGAGTCGGACGTGGCTCATCCTCGACACCTCCCTTCCCGTCTCTAAATCGTTTAAACCACTCAAACACAAGCATTTTACTCACTGCTTCGACACCATTCACTTACAGGAATATCCCATGTCTCTCCTTCGCCGTTTTGCCTAATTTGAAACAAAACTTTATGTTAACGCGTTGCTCGAAGTTGCAGTGCCATGAGTTCTCACACTGTCCCTGTTAGCTGAGCCGCAGCGTGTACCACCTCATCGGTGCAGCGCTTTGTACGATAGGAGGCGCTAGTAGGCACGATAGGGGGCGCTAGTAGGCAAGTCCCTTAATATGTATGCTCGGCCACAACGACCTATATAAACAACATAGACTGGCTAAGGTGCTGCCATTCTTGAAGCAAATTGAAAGCTCGGCCGCCATGTTTTACATCGTCACTTAGGTGTAACCAGTCGTCTGCTATAGCACTAAATCATATCAGTTTCAGTTTGTGCAATGACTTAACAAACCATTCTCTACCTGCTTATTATTATTTTTATAGCCAAACGAATATGGATAAAGGATAAATGATAAGACAGCAAGTGTTTGGTAGACATATTGGAAACTTTAATTACAAATGTCACATATAGGCCTACTGCATTGGTTAAACATCGTCTCATTCATACAAAAAACATGCCTCTTTCACTGTCCTTTAAACAATATTAATTTCGTGTGTATTTGCCTAATCTGCTTACCTCTTTCCTCCGCAGATTTGGCTTTACGTGAATGACGTATTCTACAAGCTGGAGTAATGAGATTTCTCCCAAAATTCCTAGGATACCATTAAGTGCTCGTAGTTGGTAAATAAATTAGGTCTATTTCCCAACATTCTAAATACATCTACGTACATTCGCAAAAGAAAATTTTTCTTTCAAGCAGTCTAAACACTTAATTTTTTTAGTCACTTGCCTCATGATGCTTCCATAAATATAGTCAACTAGTTTTTCGGAATATAATGTCAGTATTTCGTAGTCTGGCACATAGTCATGGTCAAACTGAATAGGCCTATTGCTCTCTGAATGACTTAAATCATAATTTGCAATAGGTAATAAGAGATTGCACGTCTCCTGCTTGGCTACATGACATATCTTCAAATGAAGCTGATTCAGCTATATGAAGTGTTTTTGGAGATCTCCTTACTGACGTTTTTGTTGTTTGAAAATGTTCAAGAAACGAAAATATCGTCGGAATCGCATTTGCAATTTGTGGCATTTGTTACATACATGATTTGTCCTCAAAATGCGGTGAACAAATGTAACTCTATGCAGTAGGTTTTCACAGTTCCATAGTTTTCTCACCCAGGGCCTACCGAGGCATTGGCAAGATTGGCGTTTGCCAAGGGCGCAAAATTGACAGAGAGGAATTATATATATATAATTTTCTCAATATGTTTCAAAAAGTGGCAGAAATTTTAGGCATGGGTCGGGCGCAGAACTACCTTGGTACAGCTCTGATCTCGCCTCAAATTGGCTTACCATCGTTTTGTAACTTCTTCATTTTTCAAAGGAAAACTAATAAAATATAATTCCAGCTTTTATTAGTTACAGTTGAACACATACACAACTCATAGGACTAATGAATACAGAAATGTGGTAAGTACAAAAGACGAGTATTCGAAATGTTAGAGATACATACAAATTCTTACTGAAAATACGATATTCCAACAGTCTTATTACTGTGTTTCGTACAGTTATATGTCGCGCATACACTCAGCATGATTTCAGCTTAATAAATAACCTTTCAAGTTTACTACGATACATAAAATGTGAAACCAAAACAAGCAAATAGCGCCGATCTAACTTTCGTATTCGCCGCACTAGACGTTTAAAAAAATGGCTACCTCAGTTGCTGGTTGCTGCCACAAAGAGCGCTGTACACGTGGAGATAGCCCCTCTATGCAGTTTATATAGCTCATTGCTCGGCCACCTCATCCTAGATAGCGCGGTTTGTAAAATATGGGACCATTCAACGAACTTTACAGACATACCTTGTAAATCTCTTTTCAAATGTTTGCAGTCCCGAATTTCGTCCTATGGCTACACTTTTTGTGCTTTGTATAAATTAATGAAATAAACTATACGACGGTTAATTGTGACGTCAGTAGTGTACGCATTGTCAAGGAGTACAATAATATTTGCCACACGGCGGAGTCGAACCCGCGATGATTTCAAACAAATGCTATCGTCGCTTTATTTTTTGGTTAGATCGGTCCTCTGCGGACTTAGGTTCGTATTGTTCTACATCCATCGTTTCGTAAGTGACTGATTCGTTTTGTTCGTTTTGTTACAGAGGGCGATCAGCCCTCTGACGGAAAGCACCGAAATACCGCGCTAGCGAGCAGAGCTAAACACCGTTTCCTACACACACTTTCACAGGGACAATTACTTTTATTTTCTGAATTCTTGTCTACCTGGAATTCCCACTAGGTCACTTTCATGTCTCACCACGCCCTACATGTACTACACATTTGGACGTATTCGACGATGCCGCGGTGGAGTAGCCGAGCGGTCTAAAGCGTCTCGCTGCGGAGCGCGCGGTTGCTCGCCGTGGAGGTTCGAGTCCTCCCTGGGACATGGGTGTGTGCGTTTGTCCTTAGGTTAGTTTACCTAGGTTTAAGTAGTTTGTAAGCTACGGACTGATGACCACGCAGTTTGGTCCGATAGATTTACAAACATTGAATATTTATTCGACGATGACGTGTAGGCGTCCTCTCCTTGTGAGACAATACACACAACAGGCGTCTTTTGGTTCTTTTCTGTACTCACAGGCACACTTCAAACTTCAGATTAAGATTGTTTATTTCCCTGATCTGATTTTGATGAATGAAGCCTTTATCTAACCGCGCGAAACGCTCACGTTTCCTGTGAAAATCCCTTGAAAATTCGTCAAGAAGTTTTGAAGTATACAGCAGACCTACATCTACAGCTTTATTATTACATGGAAGTCTTGGGATATAACGCATTGGAAAATATGGAATTGAAAATGAATTTCCAACAAAGGATTGTACTTACAGTGTCTACAACGGTTCTGGAGGGAACGTCGTAAGACGAGACTAATTAATACGAAAAGAACTTTTGTACAGGAAAGTTGGTGATGGCTCGTTTGGACCGAATATTCAAAAATCGGTCGATAAGTACCCTGAAAAATGAGGCCTGTCATCACTACTTCATACAAACCTTAGAACGTTGAAGTAGGCTGATACAAAGTTTTCTGATACATTTGATGACGCCCCGCGAGTAAGAGATGACATTTATGTGTTAATTGACTCTCCTGGAGGACATATCTTTCTGCAGTTATACTACGACATTTTTGAATATTAGGGACTGCCATCGGGCGGTACTGATACTTTTCCAGTTTGTATTGCGATGCTGTAAAGTATTTTATGAAGAACAAAACTGGTCTCATGAATAGAGAAAAAGAAATCACATGCCAAGAAGGCCACGTCAAAGTACATTCCTCTGTGTGTCAATCTACGACAATTTTTGGTGAAATTTGGCTACACACGTTACTTAGAGCCAATTTATATACGTTCTTTATATACAGTCTATGAACGTAATGTAAGTAGTTTATAATCTGGCACTAACTTAAAAAATAAAAAAATAAAAATAATAAAAAAACATATAATTGTAAAAATGCGGCAGATATAAGGTGTGAACGACCGCGAGAAAATGACCTCTTTCCCCGTATGTACGTTTAATATCACTGCAGCACGTGTAAATAATCGTCTGTACAAAAATTAATCAAATGTTATCGTGTACGCATTGCAATACACCCCTGAAAATTTATTTCCAATCACAAACTTTCCTTTGCATTTCATTTTAACGTATTTTATGAGTAAATTAATAACTGCAATATACTGAACATTAATGTTTTTTATTCTTACTGAAATGATATATGAAAATAAAAAGGTTCACAAACGAGACTCGACCTCATAACTTTCCGATTGCCGTTATGAATTCATTACACTGCGCCAATGGCTATCACAAATAGCTTATGCCTTGACTCGACCTGTACCGAAACTGATATTTTCTCTAATTGTTAATGGAGCTCACACTTTTCTTTTTTCATTTCTCGCCGAATCATGCTTACACCATAAATCTGGACGGAATCAATGATGATGAGGCGCGATCCCTCTTCTGTCACCCACATAAGTAGTTGTACGCTATCTAAACATATTGACGTTTCACATGCAGCCTGAATTCGCTGTATCTACAAAGATCAATGGCAAACACTTTGCGTGGCAGATATTAAACACTTCAGGCAACGCCGCGTTTTCAGCTAGTTTAGTTACAAAAACGGAAGCACTGAAGAACTGAAGCACTTGAAATACAAACCTGCAGTGCGAAACTTGTTTTGTTCTAATTTATTTACATTAGCACGCCCTGAAAAAACTGTTATTACCTTTGCAACACGTTGCATTTATTCGACTGTATAATAATAATTGCAGATAATTTCTAAAGGAGTCTATAAGATTGTCAATATTGATTGCGTTTTTAAATTTGAGGTAACATTCTGACAACATGGATATCGAGGACACGATAAGGCAGAAATTGCCGCTGGTGACGCCTGAAGAACAGAGCCCCATCCGTGGAGAGATCAACGAGGATTCTCGTCGTCGCAACGACAGCGGAGGACTGGCGTATCTCATTAATCTGCCTCCAGCTGCCAGTGGATAAATTGATGATGGGCTAGCTCTTTGGAAATTGCCTTTCATGGCTCACTAAGCCCGAGGGTCTCCTTTATCACTGGCTGAATGTAACAGATGATACCGATAAACTCACACGTGGAATACCGTGGATTCAGATTCAAGCTAGAGAGCAGATGGATATTTATCATGGGAAGATACTTTTTTTCGTAAAGTCATTTTACTCCCAATACCCCACATGAGCATCTTAGCAGTTGATAAGAATGTCCGGTCGCTTTACTAGTTTATTCGCAATTTTCACATTCAGTCGTATTTAACATAGAAAGGAACCATTGCCAATGGCAAAGTGCGATATCATTCTCATTTGAATGTTGAATGAACAGAGTTCCTGTTTAAGTTTTAAACGTGTATACTAAGATAACTATATGAGGTAAAGCAGAAGTTACAGCTCCGATATCACAACAACGATCGCAGGATTTGAAACCCTGATTTAGGCTTTCTCAGTGCCTGTAAATTGCGTTACGTGACGATGAAGCTGTTTCGTTCATTAGGTCAAGTTACTATTTCTATCAGTTGTTTATGTCAAACGCCACTGATGTAATTGCGACAGACTGCCTTCTTTCTACTATTGTATAGATCATGATGATAAAAGTTGTCATCCATATTAACTGGTGAAAAGTGATAAAGGGTAAAGCGATAAATTTTTTAATTAAAATAGTAAAAAGGTTGCAATTTTACCGCAGTTAGTCTTCTGAATCTCAGACGAAGCAAGTCCAGTATTGGCAAGGGGACGTCACGACGTTCCTATGACGAATTTATTCATGGATTTTGTACACTTTTAGTACTCCACTGTAACAGCATGATGTACAAGTAATAAGGAATACTATTCAGGCATGACTTGTATTGAATTTTCTGGCTGCTTATAATTTAATTTCAAAAGTTCAAATGTTCGTAAATCTATCGGACTTAACTACTTTGTTTATTAGTCCGTAGGCTTAACAAACTACTTAAACTAAGTTAAGCTAACCTAAAGACAACACAGAAATTTCCATGCCCGAGGGAGGACTCGAACATCCGACGGCGAGCAACCGCGCGCTCAGCAGCAAGGTGCCTTAAACCTCTCGGCCACTGCACCGCGGCTAATTTCGTTTACTTCGACAAATACTATATTACTTACTATGGAGAAGTAAACGAGCAAACGCATCAAATTTTCCTGAAAATGTATGCCTGCCGTTCTTTGCAATGTCTATTTTCAGACCAAACGGACGTATTTGTTAACAGACGTTTCGAAACTGCATTATGGATTGAATCTTTGTCACTTCATTAGCCGCGTTAATCGGAGTATCGGAAATCAGCTCCTTTCTTGCAGAAAAATATGTGCGTTTGCTCGTTTATTTGTTCGTAATTACATTTTGAGGCAAACAAAAGTGGTCCCGAGGCAAAGAGTTCCATGTTGCAAATGAACACAGCAGAGGAAAGGAAATACAATATTTAATAAAGACGATGTTGAAAATGACCACCATTCAATTCTTTGCACTTTTGGTCTCCGGTCAGCAACCGAATCGAAGCTGGACCGCTGGATTTTCTGACTTCCGCCCGAAATGTTTCACCGCATTTCTCAAAACTATAAGGGGTGTTACGACACACCTTGCAGTTAAGGGTTTTTACACAAAGTAATGGCACACTGACAGGTCAGAGGACCTGCGACCAGGGCGACCTCTGTTAACAGCTCTGTAAGGCGTGAAGGTTGTGCAAATGTGCTCCAAAGTTCTGCGGGATGCATGGGCAACTGCATCATCCTGCTGGAAGAAACTTTAGGCCTTTTTCTACTCCTTTATTACTGCCACAAATAGTTTCAAAGTAGTCTTAATGTAACGGGCTTATGTCATCGTCTGATAAAAGAAGACGGGACCAATAATGATGACGTGTAGATAATGTACACTTATACCCAATTTCCTGAGCACTCAATAGTATTTCGTGGAAGTTATATGAATTTTTCGCTACCCAGAACCTGTGATTTTGTGAGTTGATATAATCACTAAGGTGAAATCATCTTTCCCTTCTTTGCTTAGAACTTGTTTCCCATCTTAGCTCTTGATATTCATTGACTCCCTACGTCTCTTTTATTTTCCTGTAAGAAATTGGGGAGAAAAGGAGTTTCCGCCATATCCTGACTAAAAGAAGGGTTCGATTGGTAGGACACATTCTTAGAATTCAAAGAATTGTGAATTTAGCATTGTAAGGAAGTGTGTGGGGTAATAATCGCAAAGGGAGACCAAGAGATGAATGTAGTAAGCAAATTCAAATGGATGTAGGTTGCCGTTCTTATGAAGAGATGAAGAGGCTTGCTCAGGATAGAGTAGGGTGAAGAGTTGCATTAAACCAGTCTGCAGACTGAAAACCACCACCACCACAACAACAGCGGTATCTATCTTTTTTGTAGTTATAAATTCCTTTAGGGAATTTGTCCTATAGCCACATCTGTTTAACCAGTCTGCTTTTTCTGTCAACTTCATTTTTCAGCCGCTTGTACTCTCTGTTGCCTGATTCACTTGATGTATTTTTTATATTTTCTCCTTTAATTTCAATATCTCCAAGTGAAGGAGATATGAGGCCATAAAAACTGGACTGCGGGAAACGACAATGCAGGCCAAAGATCGGTACAGATACGTGTGAAATGGACAAAGAGTGGGGCAGGAAGTGATGGACGGATGGGAGATGGGCTAACGTAAGAAATATACTGTACTAGCTTACGTGCCCGTGCTTCGCAACGGTTGCTAAAGAGGGACCTGTGTATATAATGGTTTTTTAGGGTTCCGATGCTAGGTCAGCAAAAACAGAATCCTTGTTGGATCGCTCTGTCAGTAAACTCAGTTCTCCTAGCCAAGATGTCAAATTTAAGTAGAAGTCATTGTCGAAAACTATGAATGTTCATTATGTTTTTCAGACAAAAAGGGCAATTAATTTAAGTCCGTGCTCCGGAATGATGTAAATTCTATGTTAATTTGTGTTCTTAAAGTTAAGACTGTGGTGTGTAATTGTCTGCCTGGCGTAAACTTCTGAAAACACTTCTATCGTTGAGATGAGAAATAGTAATAATAATAACAGCGCCATGTTTTGGGTCTATGGTGTAGTACTAAACTGTTTATCTCTCACAGTAAGTGTATGCTGAAGTATTAGAATGTTGCAGTGTTGCACTGAGGACAATGTGGTTATTATGCATGCAGTGCTCCCTATTATCGAACACTCGACGAATGCTGAGTCTGGTAATTCAATAAACAGAGCAGTTCATGTCTGTTTAAATAAGACGTCATGGTGATGTTAATGTGGCATAAAGTAAGTCTGGGTAATCGTTGAGGAATGGCGTCAGTTGATCGTCTGTATGGAACTTTCCATTAAATGCAGTATTTCCACTGAATTGTCTTGACTGTGTTAGTAGCATCGGCCACTCTTTCAGCTAATATATGTCCTCACGTCCTGCAGTGATTACTTCGTAAAGCACGAAGTTGAAATCAACCTTGTGTAATAGAACTATATATTCAGAAGTCGCATTATAACTCAAGAGTACAGTTGTCTCTGCAAAAGAAAAAGTCTTTATCTGAATGTAGTCCGCACCAAAAGTAAGTAATTACAAATTTTAATCACAATATTGTACCGAACAATTGTGAAAGCAGAGAAGTTTCTGATGAGTTCGTCGCTCGCGTCTGTATATTATCCCTAGTGGCAGGCACAGAGGAGAAATATCTCTGGAGTGAGCTTTCAGATTCGCAGAACAGATTTTGTTTCCTCAACATTGAGGTGTCAATGTCACATAATATTGGGAAAAATCTACTAATCGCTGACTTTATCATGGTCATTTTTTTGGTTAAGACAGATGACCCTTTTAGCGACGCTTTTCTGTGACACATTTATTTAGAAATTATTTCATGTTATGTGATTGCTCTGCGAAAAGGAGGTAAGGCTTCTTTGCAGCCAATGCGGTACAAACCAATCGTAAGGGCAAATACATGTGTGGAAAGAGTGGATTTGTCTCAGTATGACGTGGTAGTTCCAGCTTAATGTTGAGAAGTTGCGTAAAACACAATGCTCACTCCATAGATATTTCTACTCTATGCACAATTTAGTGGTTATACCCGTCGAAAGATGCACTTCTTTTCTTTCCATGACACTGAAAAGCATATGGTATACAGCTATGAAGAAAATATTTTTTTTTGTTCTACCTTGGTGCAGTGGTAGCGGTTTTGTTTGTTATTGTTGACAACGAAATATTCGCTTTAGGAGGATGATTAATTTACTGACCAGAACAGAATAAATTATTTATTTCATCGTGGACATAAAAAATTATTCCCCTCATTCTATGTGACTGATTTTTGAAAAAGCATTCAACGGCCGTTGCCAACATCAGCAGACAAGGCCGCCGATAAGAGGTTGTTAATAGTTGAACAAACAGACACGACGGTTTCAAATGTTCAAATGTTTGTAGAGCTTATGGGACTTAACTACGAGGTCATCAGTCCCTAAACTTACAAACTACTTATGAACTAGCTAACACTAAGGACGGCACAAATATCCATGCCCGAGGGGGGGATTCAAACCTCCGACCGTAGTGGCAGTGCAGACCGTGACTGGAGTGCCTCAGTCCCCTCGGCCACCGCAGCCGGCCACGACGGTTTCTGAAATCACTTATAATATCGTTCGTTATCTTAATTTTCTGTGATCCGGTTTTGATAAAATTATGCCCATATGTTGACTGTGAAAAACGAATGAAGATTCGTCCGGTAGTTTTGAAGATTGAAGTGAACATCGACAGGCCTACATTTACATATTTATTATTAGTATAGAATTTGGGGCAACGGCGAATACTAAATGCGAACGGCACTGATGCTCTCTGGTGGGCGTTGTCCCTCGCACCTGCTTACCTACAGATGGCGAAAACGTTTACCGAGTCACACTGACATATCACCATGTCTTCAGTCTGTTTCAGTGTTTTCGTTGGTCAGTGTAACTCATCCTTCGTCGAATGTATAAGAACATGCCCAAAAAGAGTAAAAAAGGCAGGACCAAAGTGAAATACGTTTCACCTTGTCTTCAAACTGCTTTCTGTAATACCTGTAGAATTACCTGATTTTATAAACCGCGAATTCCGTTCCTTTTGCAACACCGCCCTGAATCCAATAAAGCTCATGCGACATGTTCTACACTCCACTGTATTTGCAGGATAATTGCTGGTACTGCAGTATCAGTAACACGAGGAGAAAGATGCATTTTGCACGGACGACCTCGCCACTCACGAAATTTAGGAATGACATTTGCTCTTCATAAATGTGGTAGGTAAAGGAAGAGGGTTTCATATGTTTAACCTGAACAAAACAATACTCATTGTGATGTTGAAGTGTATAACGTTACAGATAAAGAAGTACCTACTTTTTATCCTGTACGATAAAGGAGTTCTGGAGTCGAAATATGGCAGTGTGTGAAGTAAATAAGTTGCAATACATACGCAACAGTAACGAGAATAACAAAAACGTGCTCTCAGTACAGCTCATGGGTCGACTACATATCTTTCATGGACCAAATGAAATTATGAGATATAATGCAATATACTACGATGTCTATTTCAGACAGGTACGTTTAGCTTGCAGCGTGTGAGGACATAAAAACAATTACAAAACTGTGGTCAGTGATCGCTGATTATGTCAATTATTCTAGCTCTAAATTTGTACTCGGGGAAAGAAGTCTAAGGCGACGACGCGGGGGCCATCCCGACAGCATCCCATGGAAACGCAACAGAACTGACCTAAATGACCATGCAGTCCTGTAAAGAACCCATTTCCACCTTGCTGTCATCTTTTGTGTTCTGTACCTGTTGACTCACATGTTGATATTTTCTGTCCTATACCTGTTGGCTTAAATGTTGATATTTTCTGTCAAAATGTTCAAATGTTTGTAGAGTCTATTGGACTTAACTACGGGGTCATCAGTCCCTAAACTTACAAACTACGTATGAACTACTTACAACGAAGGACGGCACAAATATCCATGCCCGAGGGGGGATTCGAACCCCCGACCGTAGTGGCCGGGCAGACCGTGACTGGAGCGCCTCAGACCCCTCGGCCACCGCGGCCAGCTATTTTCTGTCACCAAGAGTAATCGCTGTTCGTCCTGCCCTTTCATGTCTCCCTTTATATTAAATAGAGTGACCTCGGTTCTATATTACCTTCAATGACGCGCACTGCGTGTATATTGACCTTTTTCTTTTTCTTAACGGATTTTGCAGGTTCCTTAATACATGGTGCATCACGAGAGACGCCCGGGAGGGGTTCCCCAGGTGCGCAGAGCGTTTGCTGGATGTTGCCACTCTGCTTGGCGGTTAACGCTGTGCGTCTTTTCGGACATTTTGCTCAAATCTTCAAATGTTTGTAAATCTGTCGGACCAAACTGCGTGGTCATCAGTTCGTAGCTAACAAACTACTTAAACCTAGGTAAACTAACCTAAGGACCTCCCCCCCCCACACGCACACACAGACACACACACACACACACACACCCATGCCCCAGGGAGGACTCGAACCTCTGACGGCGAGCAAGCGCGCGCTTCGATGTGAGACGTCTTAGACCACTTGGCTAGTCCACTGACGCTGGGCCTGGTCCTCTGACAAACATTGTCCGCGCGCGTTCTGTGAGTCTGAGTGTTCGGGTGTTTTGTTTTTAGTTTGCCATCGAGTTTTTGTTCGATGTGGTATACACGAATGGTAAACGTTTCTTGTGTTGAACTACGCAAAAATAGAATAGTCTGTGGATGTCGGCTTGAATTAGTACGGAAATTTCTCAGGGTGCATGTTCCAAATGTTTGTAGAGCTGAAGGGACTTAACTGTGCATGTTTCCAAAGAATTAATGACACGCAGATTAATGAAGAAATTTCGAGAGAAATCAAATGTTTGTACAGCTTATGGGACTCAACTACGGGGTCATCAGTCCCTAAACTACTTATGAACTAGCTAACACTAAGGACGGCACAAATATTCATGCCCGAGGGGGAAATCGAACCCCCGACCGTAGTGGCCGCGCAGACCGTGACTGGCGCGCCGCAATCCCCTCGGCCACCGCAGCCGGTAAATTTCGAGAGACTGGCTCTGTGTTAGGCAAACTAAAGCCTAGAGAAGGTAGTGTTTTAACCGGAAATAAATTAAATGAGATAGGGGAGGCCGGGCAAAAATGTCCGAGAAAATCTCTGCGCCATTTGGAACTTCAGAGCATGTACTCTCAGAAATTTACACAAACTGAGGATGAAGCCATACAAAATAACGGTACTGCATCAATTCACAAACTCAGATACTTTCTGTAACTGGCTGTTAAATAAATTCTCACAACAATCGATACTGGAGCTCTGAAAATCCTCATGTTTAAATGTTTGTAGAGCTTATGGGACATAACTACGGGGTCATCAGTCCATAAACTTACAAACTACTTATGAACTAGCTTTTACTAAAGACAGCACAAACATCAGTGCTCGAGATGGGATTCGAACCCCCGACGGGTAACGGCCTCGCGCATCGTAGCATAGTGCCTCAATGCGCTCGGCCGCAGCTAAATCATCATGAATTTGAACAACTTCTGCATGATGCGAAAACTGCAGTGTGGTGTGCAATTAGCTCAAAGCGAATCACTGGACCAATCCTTTCCACAAAACACATTCTCACAGGTATGTGAACAATATTCTGCTTCCTTGTCTACTATAACTTTAACAGAAGGATGTATGCACATTTCATGCGGGACAATAGAAGACCACATATACGAAGTATTTTGGATGACAGGTTAGTCGGCTGGCCACCTCATTCTCCAGATGTAAATCCCACACACTCGAAAAGTTCGAAGTCAGGATTCGACCAATCATTTCCTAGATTTAGGCAGCCGAAATTCGTCGAGTGTTTGCGAATGTGTTCAGGTGTTAGGCTGCTGTTTCCACAAAGCATTTTTTTTAGTGAAAAGGCTACAAGTAAATTGAAGAACTCGACAAAGGAATAGTAGTTTCAATGACTCATTAAGAATATACACTGGTCAAAATAGTTATCAGATCAGGTAAGATTACAAAATATACATAATTATCGTATTTTATTCAGATATTGGTTGTAATTGTAATCTGTGTGTGAGGCAGTACGACATTTTGCTGTCTCAAATCTATACTTCTCGTTTATATGGCCTTTACTTAGAGCGATGCACCATTATGTTGCCACAGTAATGAAAAATTCACTCTCATTGCCCTCTAATATGTTGTGTGCTCACCTCGTACCACCAGTACAGTCGCACACCGGCGTGGCGTGGACGGTATGAGGTTATCAATCAGCCCTTGAGGAATATTTGGCCACTATTTCATAAATGCAACCTTTGTGGGAGGTGCTGGTCTGACTGCAATACGTCTGCCAAGTGCACCCAGACATGCTCAATCGGATTTACGTACTTACGGTAACACTCCATTCGTTCAATTCCCTTACCTTCAAGCATACTGACCACCACTGTAGCTTCGAGGGAATGAGAGCTATCGTTCACGAGGCCATCGCCTATACAAACAGCATAGGGCACAAGAAAAGGTCGAAGGAACTTGTCTGTTTACGTCTGAGCAGTCAAAGCGCCATTCTGAACGACAAAGAGGTCCTTACGTTCGCCAATACTGACTCCTGCCCACACCATTCGTTCACCACCATGATATGATGAAATTACCTGTACATAAGCAGGTTTTTTTTTTATAGCTCATGGGAGTTAACTACGGGGTCATCAGTCCCTAAACTTACAAACTACTTATGAACTAGCTAATACTAAGGACGGCACAAATACCCAATGCCGATGGGGGATTCGAACCCCCGACCGTAGTGGTCGTGCACACCGTGACTGGCGCGCCGCAGTCCCCTCGGCCACCGCGGCCGGCAGGAGGTTTGTTTCGAGTTCCACGATTTCTCCAGATGAGAAAAAGATAACTGTCTGGCTGAACACAAAATCTTGATTGATTTATGAACATAACATGGCGCCATCCATTGCGAAACCAATCCGGAAGTTCGTCATTCCACTTTCCGCGGGTTAAATGGGTCTCCGTGTGTAGAGGCCACATTCCCGAAGGCGTTTTCGGACTGTCTGGACTGTGCATTGCATCATTGCATCTGAGTTGCATTCCGCTTCCTTTCTCGACGGCTGTTAACCGGAGATAACAATCATCTATTTCTGATATTACCCGTGAACGATCTTGATCCTGCCTTCTTTTAACGGTTCGAGCTGTCTCAAATCGCGTCCAGATCCTGGAAATTACACTTCGGACACTCCAATAGACGCAGTCACTTCCCTCTGTGTCTGTCCCGCTTCCAACCTCCCTATGACTCTCCTTGGTATAGTTTCGGGTACGTTGTTGTTGCATTGCTCACTACACTATCTGAACCCAACGGTTTGTGTAATTAGTTTGGTACAGTAGACACAGGTCAATACCAAACCCTATTGAAGCAACTTTCTGCTATGACCATTGTATCGGCTGCCGCACTGTTGTTGTCTCCACTCCATAGAAAAGACAGATAGACGTCGAACCAATTTAGTTCATTCTGCCGATGGCAATACTTCAGAACCTAGATGCTTCAACTGATGCTCTGCTTGTTTTCATCAGTGTAGTATAGTTCAATTGATCTTCAAAAATAAGAAAAAAAGTTCAGTGAAATTCTTGAATACGAGTGCCTAAATGGAAATTCCTTGGGAATGACATAAATAGGAAATCAAATACGTTTAGCTGAAATGGCTATGGGCCGTTCCCGCCGGAGTTTCGAGTCCTCTCTTGGACATAGTTTTGTGTGTGTGTTGTCGTTAGCTTAAATTAGTTTAAGTAGTTTGTAAGTCTAGGGACTGATAAGAGCTGCAGTTTGTTCCCATAGCTTTACAAACATTTTGAGAGTCGATCCTGAAATGTAGAGATTCTCCGCCGAATCGGTGAAGCTGAGGAGCAGAAAGAAGGGAGAGGATGATTGAACATGTATTCAGCCGTCAAGGAAGAGCTTCCTTGGTACAAGAGAAAGCTATAAGGGGCAAAACCTATAGGGACAGGCAGCTATTAGAATACAGAGACTAAATCAGACCCACCAAGTAACTGACAACCTAGGGTGCAAATGATACTCTGAAATGTAATGGTGCCTCCTGGACTATGAAAGGCCATACAAAATAGGGAACTTTAAAACCCTGTATTTTCTGAGCATCGAGTCGTCTTCGACAGAAACGAAAGTGCTACTGTCTTCGTTGAAGGACGAAAATTCTAATAATCGTGGCTTATGATGATTAAACTTAACAACAGGGCACCACTTATGCCGGAAAAGACATGATTTTAAATCTCTCTTATCCTCTTCCTGACGACCAGTGGCTATTAGATTAGTGAAGTATTAAAGTACTAAAGTTAGCGGATTGAAAGTGAAATTTAAAAGAAAAATAATAATAATAATAAAAAAAGAAATCGTGGAATAGGGCTCTTCATTTAAAAACCGTAATTGTTGTCGTTACAGTGCCGGTTCTAATGCTATATCTAAACCCAGACTGGACCGACGGAGTAACAAACTTAATTTGCGCATGTTTTATGCCGCGGACCACCGCTCCTGGTGCTTAAGAGTGTGTGGGCAGCATATTTAGTAGCGTGGTTTGTGGATATAAAGGGTGAAGCGATAAGCTTTGCCTTTAGAATGAAACTTTCACTAGGCAGCGGAGTGTGCACTGATATGAAACTTCCTGGCAGATTAAAATTGTGTGCCGGAACCGGGAATCGAACCTGGCACGATGCCGCCCATCGTGAGTCATGTCGGGATAGCACAGTCGGTAGTGCGCTTGCCCGCGAAAGGCAAAGGTCCCAGGTTCGAGTCCCGATTCCGGCACACAATTTTAATCTGCCAGGAAGTTTCAACCTTTGCCTTAGTCTGTCAACTCATATGAACGAATTATAATTTAAAGAGATGGGTTTCTGCCATTGCGCGCCTGATATGTGATATAAAATAACGAACAGTGTACAAAATTTGATAATAACGCCACATTTCCTTTTTTCTTCTAGGCTCGTCAGACATGTCTGGACAAAGGAGTTCAATGGCAGTGACACCATGCTTAGCACAAGGGATTCGTTCTTGCTATAAATATTCAATATTCATTAATTCATGTAAATTCCGTGTTCCTGCAAAGTGTCAGCTCTGCCCAGCTATGTTTGTATTCTGGTATTAATATTAGAGTGGCCTAGGAATTATTCCACCATCCATTTCTCGTAGTTGGCAGTCATCATTAGACAGACTCAGCACTCAGGTACGGGCGATAAGGAGAAGGTGCATATATTGCAGAAGGTTATCGCCGGAGGCCCTGCTAGTGGAAGATACCGAGCATGAAATAATTATAGTCTTGGCAAACACACCTGAAATTACTCTCTCTCGTCGTCGTTGCGCTGCAGAATTGAGACTCATAAAGCATCTAGCTTGATTTACCTAGCAAGAGACAGTAACGCCAAAGTTTAAATAGTTGCTGGTATCGAATTGACCGATATTTATAGATACTATCAAATAATTCACAACCTAAGAAAAGTAAAGGCCTAACTGACAATCGAAATCTGAGCTAAGTAAAAAACAACGTAATGAGAAAAGGGATCAATAAATTTTACATAAAATATTAATTTATGGAATTACAAAGTACTTAAAATTTTACTCTTGTAAACTCAGTAAATGTAAAACCAGGCAAGTAAATACCAACACGAAGACGTATCCCAGAACATATGTTAAAGAAAAAAATGTTCAAATGTTTATTAATCTTAAGGGACTTAATTGCGGGATCATCAGTTCCTAAACTTACAGACTACTTATGAACTACCTTATACTAAAGACGACATAAACATCCACGTCCGAGGGGGGATTCGAATCCCCGACCGTAGTGGCCGTGCAGACCGTGACTGGAGCGCCTTAGTCCCCTCGGCCACTGCGGCCGGCAGAGAATTTCCCGATCATCTCTATGACGCTTTCGGTCTCACTAAATGAGGCAGTAATGAGCCTGTAACGAAGCGTGCTGCACTCCGTTAGATCTTCATGTATCTTCTATCAACCCTATCTGACACGCATCCTACAGTGATTAGCATTACTGAGCTGTGGTCTGAACGCGTGCTTTGTGAGTTACTTCTTTTGTTGGAGGACTGTTCTTCCTGAGGGTTCTCCCATTCGATCTCATTCTGGCATCTGCTCATGCATGATTAATTTCAAGTGACCGCTCCAAATCACACCTGCAAATCGACCTGTTTGGAAGTAAGTGCTTTCAGTGCTTGTCCTCATATTGCATAATTATACAATAAAGGTGTTATCTTTCTATGTAAACACAGCACTTTGCATTTTCTTTATATTGAGGATCAATTACCATTCCCTGTACGATGCATTAATATACCTTTATTACCATGTCTACGTCGTTCATCGCCCATGGCCGGACAGATTGTGTCAGTACATAGCGATTACATGTTACAACCACTGTTAAAACTAAAACTAAGATATGAGAAGTAATATAACGCTTTTATAAATATACATATAAACAACACATTTAACTATTAGATCATGTCCAGTTTGTGTCTTAACTTGCAGAGAAAAAAAACTCATTCTCGGAATACAGTGATTGTTGGTTGAGCACACGCGTTAGGCGATTTCTGAACAACCTTGTTGGTAACGCTCGAACATGGTTGAACATTTTAAGGTAGCTGTGGCAAAACTGTCCAGTGTCTTACCTAAGTGACAACTTGGAATGCCAATGTCAGTCTTGTTTCGTGTGTTGGAATTATTAATCTCATGTATCTTGAGGGATGATCCTTGATTTTCTTTTATATAGACAAAAACATACTGGCTGTATATGGTCATTATTCCCAAGTGTTTAAAAACGGGTCTGCCTGCAGTGGTCTAATTTCTTACTGGAAGATATAATTCTTACAGCCTTCTTTTGTAGAAGCAAAATATTTTTACTTCCAGAACAGTGTCCCCACAGCAGCAGTCCATACGTGATATGGCAGTGAACAGTGCATAATACACTGTGATTAAATACTGCTCTGTCGTTACATATCTGAGCTTCCTGAGGAGATAGGTAACATAACTCTAGAGAGCTTAGACCACACATGCGAAGTGTGTTCGGCCCATGTCTGCTTGTTGTCAATTGTAATACCCAGGAGTTTGACGCTGTTGCCACGGGATAAAGATCCACAAAGTTGCTTAATATTTTCTGGGTATTATTTTCATTTAGTTTCATTTTATTTGCTTTAAACCACTTTTTGGCTATTTCAAACAGAATATCAGCATCCTTTAGTGTCCCAGCAGAATTTCTGTCCCTTCTAACTAATTTTGTATTATCAGCAAAGAGCAGGGTGTGAACATCACAACTCAAGTCATAGACAAATATTAGGAAGAGCAGAGGGCCAAGTATGCAGCCCTACGGTACTCCATGCTCGTCATTTCACATAAGTCGCTCCCTGGATACAAGTACTCTACTGCCTGTCTCTCAGGTAAGTTGACAAAGTCTCGAAATATCCACGCCCGAGGGGGGGGATTCGAACTCCCGACCGTAGTGGCCGTGCAGACCATGACTGGAGCGCCTAGTCCCCCCTTTTCTTTTCAATATCGCCTTCTTCGGCTAGCTTCTTTGCTATGGTTTGTTACAAAACATGAATGTTAAATAAAGAAATACCTCTTCAGTGGCTAACCGAACTACAAAATAAATTTCCCAACTGTCGATTCATAAAAGAAAATGTAGTTTCTCAAATGTAAATATAGTAATTTCTACTGATATCTAATTTCCAAATATTTTGTCTTTCAATCTTAACGTATTTTCCTGAGCCTGATGCTTGATCGGAAATTTTGTCGACAAATTGAGTTGCTTGTCATGTGTTTATGTCAAGTTACGTTTTTCGGTAGCTGCATTGCCGTTTCAGGGTTCTGCTGAGGCCTTCACGGCTACCGTAGCGGCCACGGGGCCCACGAAGTCCCCACCGTACTTCACCCTCAGCAGCTGTCCCCTACTTTAGCATGCAGTCATTATTTTACCGTATCCCACACCCTGTCTCTCAAACAATGCTTTTAATCTATTTCCAAAGCGTTTGTGATGGCTTTTCCTCCTATGTTCTTTGTAATATTCCGTATGTAAATACTGTTCATATTCCAGAATATTATCTTCGCCTCTGTTGTGAATGACATAGTTGATGTAATGGTCAGTCAGCCATACAATAGCATTATTCTTCTGTTCGGGAGAAGAGACATTTTGTGGTAGAAGTATATCATTTCTTGTGATTTCTCAACTATCAGTGCCTTTTATAAAGGCAATCTGTTTCTTCACAACATCCCAAATATTTTTGTTTCCTTCACAGACAGAACGGTGTTTTATGGTGTCTACTGCTGGACATTTCTGACAGACGTATTGCTTTTCCCAATATTACACAGTCTGGCATTTGTACAGATGATATTATTTACGACCTTATCCATGCTGTCTGCACATCTGAAGGTAATATTTTATTATGAATGTTTTTCCAAATGGACTTTCAATTTTGATTTGGATTCATTTGTTCCATTTTATTTCGATTTTCTTTCGTTTTAAGATGGTCGATGTACGTGCAGGTTCGTTTACGTTTATCTTCCATGATACTATGCAGGTAACTTATCTCTTGGTAGAATGTGCTTCAACTTGTAATTTATTCTATGTATATTGACAGGTGGTTGCAAGCTTTCGGGTTTTATGGCATTAAATAGGTCGGATGTGACACTGTTTGGATACGCTTCTATAATCTGAAGAGTACGTTTGATGAAAAGTGCTGTAGTCTTACGACGGATGTCAGTGAGTCCTAGGCCTCCCTCTTCAGGCTTCAGTGTTATCGTAGTGACGCTCACCTAGGGTTGCCAGATTGAACTCGAGGCAGGCCCGGAGACCAGACGTGCCCCCCTCCCCCTTGGCCAATGACTCACCCCCCCTCCCCCCACCAACTGCGACCAACTCTCCCCCCCAACCAGGATTACACGTGAATACTAATATATATATATATATATATATATATATATATATATATATATATATATATATATATATATATAAAAACACTAATCATCTCCTCCCTCCCAGCAAAAGTGGCAGCAGAAGTGGCGGCAGCATCAAAGCTGCTCACATCAACAGCTGCGCCTTCCAAGAGTTCCCGCTTGCGGCTCCGCGCACTGTGAAGGATCGCGCGCCACCAAGAAGAGCTTCTCACTGGCTCCATGTGGAGGGGCACAGTTACCGTCTGCTCCGTGTTACGACCACTTGCTGCCGCGTAAAGAAGTAAACTTGAGGGCATAAAATGATTAAACGTCCTTTCTATGAGAGATAAGATTATTCGAATAAACTAGTTTTCCGAACACCCACGTTCCCCAATTAATTCGGATAATCGACGTTCTAATGTAATATCAATTAAACATTAAGTTCGATGTAGATCGTCGCTACATGAGCATAGTACTTAAAAAGCGTCGTAAAAAAAGTGTTAAGATGAAGATTACATTGAAGCCCGGAGATGAGAGTCATTGGCCCATAGACCCGGAGAATTCATTCCAAACCCGGGCACTCCGGGCGGCGCCCGGAGATCTGGCAACCCTACGCTCACCCTAAAGATCTCACCTTGCCAAATATATCGGCAAAGTGTAGTCATGATATTTTTCGATATGTCTATTGTTATGGGGAATATTTGTCCCACATATATTGCCTTCGAGAGAACAGCTCAGTTAATGATTTTAATTTTCTGAATCAGGTTTAAATGTCTAATTCGGTTTAGTATTAGGGCGTCTCGAATATTTGCTGATGTCTTCATCCAATTAATAGTTATCGCCTTTAAAGGATCTCTGTAAAATGTGATACCTAAGGTTGTGTGATGGTCCACTGATTGTGCCCACTCTAGTCTAACATTTGTAAAACCGTTAAGATTTAAAAACGAGCTCTTTGTATCGTTTATTTTGGCTCCTGTAGCACTGCAGTACAGCCGAACAAGTTCCGTCAGTATTTCTACATCCTCTGAACTTCTGACAAGTACGCCAACATCATCAGCGTAAGCATTAGTTGCACTACTTTCGCCTAATATAGTTATACCCTCTACCTCATTGTTAAGCCGTCGTAATAAGGGTTCCAGGGCAACAATGTATAATAACATTGACAATGGACTGCCTTGAGGGACGCCATTTTTTATCTCTATGGGTTTGGTATAATGGCCATTGATTAAAATTTTTGTTTTTATGCCTTTCAAAACATTTCGTAAAACAACCAAGTAATTTTCTTGAAAACTCGTGTATTTCATTGTTTGGAATAAATATTCGTGGTTCACCCTGTCGAAGGCTTTCGAAAAATCTATAAAAGCTGTGCCTGCCCTGGCCAAGGTTGTAGAAAAAATCCCGATGATGTCCCTGTACTCGGACTCAGTCTTAAAAATACTCTTACCAGGAGGACATGTTTGATGTTGTCCAATTATTTTATCCAAGATAGTTCGAAGTCTTTCTTTCATTACCGTAGCTATGATTTTGTAATCAGAGTTCATTAAACAAATTGGCCTCATTTGTGTCAGTTCTTTTACTTCTCTGTTCCTTCCTTTAGGTAATAGTGCAGTAACGTTCTCTTACATGTCGTCAGGAACAAACGCTCCATTTAATGCTTCATTAATGACATCTGTGAATTTGCTGCCTATGATGTGCCAGTAAGTTAGATAAAACTCTAAAACTGAACCATGTGGACCTGGCGATTTTTTGACAGGTGCATTTTTGAGTATGTCTAGAACGTCGTCGCACGTTATTTCACTTTTGAGACCTCTATTTTGTTCCTCAGTTACTTTGTTCTCGATGCCACTGTCTCTGAATAATTCCGTTGCGTCAGACGGTGTGTAGTGGTCTTCACTGTATAACAAGTTGTAAAATCGGTGAGCCTCGTTTAAATACCTTTTTGTTGCTCTAAAATCTCATGGTCTTCAGTGCGGAGTTTCTCTATAAAAGTTCTCCTATTTTTTCATGTTGAATGTAGTAAAGCGATGCAGTTTCTTCTTCCACCGTAGTTCGCACACACGATTTTATTCTAAGTCCTTCCATTTGTTTCCTTTTGAGACTGATGAGGGTAGCCTTTACTTTATTGATGTTGATTCTGACTGCCTCTGACATTGGTACTTCATAGAGATCCCTCAAACAAGAGTAATGCAATTCTACAGTGACTCTAAACCACATAGCTCTTTCGCGTCCGTATGACATTAGAGTTGATCTTAGTTTCCGTTTTGCACAAAGCGTCCACCAATCTATAGTGGACCGATATTTGTGAGTCTGTCTTAAAGACGTCTGCCAAGATTCGTCAATTTGCTCAGTTTCGGGAAGCATGTCAATGTTTAGTTTCCATAAAGGCCGGCCCCAGTATGTCTTCTGCTTCGTGAGTCCGATGCTACAGCTCACCGCTAGATGATTGGAAAATGTGGTGGGTATTACTTCGACTGCACTGATGTTAGGCCCAAAATTTGATGAAACATATATCCGATCAATCCTGCTTTCCGCTTTGTTGCTGAAGTACGTAAATTTGACAGACGTTGGGTGTTTTAATTCCCATACGTCCTTCCACTGCAAATTCTCCACGAGGCTCATTAGTTCTTTGGAGACATTGAAATTTGGTTGTTGATCCTTTCTGTTTATGACACAGTCCCATCTGCACCAATGATAACTTCCGCAGGATTGTCTTTCAGTAAAAATTTAAGAAATTGACCCTATCCTGGCGAGCATTGGTTCCGGATGGTAAATATATATTGGTGACTGTAATATTTAAAATCTTGCACCTTATGCCTCTCCCGGAGTCTAAAAAGCACGTATTGGTGACCTCGATTCCATCCTTGACTAGTATGGCAGTGCCACATGCTGTTTCTGGGGCTACATTTAAATTTTCTTTGTATCCCGCGATGTCTAAGCGAGTAATAAGTACTTCCTGTAATAACGCAACATCTGTATCCGATTGGTAGAGGATGTCTTTAAGGGCAGCGATTTTGGTATTGCTTCGTATCCTGTTCACATTTAAGGTCGTAATGTGATAAGTGTGCTGCATTTTAAGTAGCGGTTGTGACAATCAGGCTATATTCTAGGAGTACTGACATTCCGGTTTCTGTTGTCTCTGAAATTGTCACATACTTCCATCTTTGTACTATTTTAATTGTCCTTTTCATTTATTGCTTCCGTAAGGAAGTCATCTTGTTCTCTGTCATCTGCCCAAGAGGAGAGACATGCGGGAGAACGATTATCTATAGTAAAGGATGAATTGTCCGTTCCTGTTGGTCCTTGTCTGGTCGTGTCGGCGTCTTCGAGTACTCTGGTATCCACGTTCAGTCTGTCGTCGATTCTCTCCAGCGAATCTCCCTCACCCGCCTTTGCGTTTCCTCTGATGGTACGTAGCCTCTCCCTTAAGGGAGGAGCCAAGGTTTCCGCATTATGATGAACCAGTCTCCTCTTTTTGTTGCGTTTCCGCGATTTCCTGGGCGACCTGGGCCGCTCTGGAGATGTGTCTGGCGACTTTCCGGAAGAATCCGGTGATGAAACCACTGATAGAGGATTTTCCTTTAATTCGGTATAATCACTGAATTCTGTTGTGGCACACTGGGCCGTTTGTGTACTAATCTCTAGAGCACTTGATGGGGTGTCACATCTGTCGTCCTCTATTTGGTTTTCAATGGTGCTGCTGTTCGCATTTCTGTCATCATTATCTTCCTCATTCAAAGGACACTCTGTAACTCCTGAGTGTCCTCCATTTCCTAATCCTTCTTTTTCATGGATGGAAATTACTGTGGACTGAGGGGCAGACGTTCCAAAATTATCGCTTAGAAGAAACAGGGTAAACATTCGGTTTATTTACCGGGAGTGAGGATGGACCGGCTTAGAAAACAGTTTCTTTTTCGTATGGTGTTCTACAGTTACTTGATTTGCGATCTGTAGTGGAACTATTCGATTCTGCACAGCATCACACACATCCATGTTGCTGGAGCTACTGTCCTGGACCACAGATGGGTCTCCCTGTTCTCCTAGTTACTAAGCCATCGGTCTTCTGGGGGAAGCGGCAGCAGCGTATGTTAATTTCATCTGTTCTACAGGCCCTGTAGTGGTACCCTCGGCATTAGATACTTGCGGGACTCTCCGTCTGCTGCATTCAGCACGAATGTGCTCAGTGGAGTTACTCAGAGCGCATGTCCCCGGCTGACCGTCATAGATAAAGAGGGCCCTATACCCACAAACGTTTACGAAAGATGGAATGTGTCTCTGCAGCTCTATTTTAATCTGGCGGACACCATTCAAAACAGGAAACATGTGTGGTTCAGACCACTTTTCCGCAACATTTGATATTATTCTACCATACGCCTGAAGGACTCTGTTTATTTCAGCAGTCGGTATCTCGAAAGGAAGTTAGAATAGACGAACTGTCCGTATTCCCATTCCAGCAAATGATACGACAACGTCACTAATCGTGCCGTTCGAATGATGGAACTTCTTTGTTCCCCCGCATTTTCGACAATTGACGCACATAAATCACAGCTCGAGAGCTTTACATAAGCAAAAGGACTCACAATCGACAAATGTACGCCTACAATATCATCTGGATGTATCATCACTTTTTCAGAATGCCACGTTCTAAACTCCATAGCTTTAGGACGAATGAAACTTCGGTCAAATATGAACTTAACTGTGTCTTTTCTTTGGTAAGTTTGAGTACTCATGTTGTCTTTTCAAATCACGAAGCGAATAATATAGTGTTAGCGCGCTGGCAGCAGCGACTAACCTGGAGCGCTCGTAAACAGCGAGGCGTTCGTCCGGGTCCGCCACACGCCCGTCCCGCTAGGCGGAAAACTCGCGACTACCAGTTAGATTTACTTGTTATGTTTCAATTAATGACAGGAAGTAATATCGCAGTAAGAGTTTGGTACAAGTTCAAATCTTCAAATGTTTGTATAGCTTATGGGACTTAACTACGGGGTCATTAGTCCCTAAACTTACAAACTACTTACAAACTAGCTAATACTACGAACCCCCCGAGGGGGGATTTGAACCCCCAGTCCCCTAGGCCACCGCGGCCGACGTGGTACAAGTTGTAGAAGCGCTAGCCTGAACAAAGGTCTGGGATGGTGGGATATGATTACATTGTTCCACAAAAAGCAGTAGCCTGACGCCTGAACAAAGGTCTGGGTTAGATGGGATCTGATTACATTGTTCCACAACATTAAATAATTACTAGTATCTCATAAGCACTGAATGTTTCTCTCTAGTTCGGTATTTTGCTTTAAGAACGCCGAATAGCTATTTCTGCTCCAGAGATATGCACGCGTTTACGTGAGAATGATGTGTATAACAAACAAACTGTACCAGAATACTTGTAGTGCCGAGGATAGGGGGCCTGCCGCTTCTGGAGCGTGCGATGAGCGACAGCCGTCTAAACCATCACTCACTCGTGGTCCGAGACTTGGCAAAGCTTTGCCAATACAGCGACAGCTAGGAGAGCGTTGCGAAATGCGATGGGCGGCGCGAGTTGTACCTGGGAGCTATGCAGTAGCTCCACGTGTCGCTTACGCACGTGTGTCTGACGAAAGAACTTTCTGATGTCCTGCTCATTTCTGGACATTTATATTCAAAATGGGGATGTTTCGTAACATCGCTGACGTCTTAAGAGATTCGGCGGACAACAATTTGTTACAGCCGATTTCGGGCAAGAAGTGGTTAAAAATTTCTATGCATCATCGGAATTAGATAATAAAATTTCAGGTATCCAAACGACTTCATATTTATTTTCTTCGGCACATTATTTCAAATGACTTAGTCGCCTGGACAAAATTAAGGTGCCCAGCCGGCCGCGGTGGCCGAGGGGACTGAGGCGCTCCAGTCACGGTCTATATGGCCACTACGGTCGGGGGTTCGAATCCCCCCTCGGGCATGGATATTTGTGCCGTCCTTAGTATAAGGTAGTTAATAAGTAGTTTGTAAGTTTAGGGACCGATGACCCCGTAGTTAAGTCCCATAAGCTATACAAACATTTGAACATTTTTTGAGGTGCCCATCTCTCTCCCAGTGGCTAACTTTTACATAGATCCCGTTCTACACACTTAAAAGTAACGAATGTCGTTTTATAGGGTAAAGTGCCCATGTTTTGGGTGGCTGCCTAATTCCCGGTATCTGAATATCTTGCTTGCTTCTGCATTCAGTAACTTGTTCCGACAAGCCGTGAAGGTCATTCTGATTCGCAATTATGAGTTTGGTGGTGTCACTGTGACGTTTCGTTCTCCACAGATGTTCTTGTATGGTGCTTCATCTATAAAAACCTTTGCACGACTGTGTTGTGTTCAAAATAAAATTTGTTGTGATAAAGGCTATCTCATACTAATTCATAAAAATTTTGTGTTGATTTTCGATCCGTAACAAGGCAACATGAAATTTGGTACCATATTTTCCAAAAGCAAAAATTTTACGTGTTAATTCTTTATACTTCAATTACTGACTGAGTAAATATTCAAAACATTTTTCCAACGTTAGCATTTAAATATCCCTAGTAATGACTTACTCGTTATCTTACATTTATTACAGGTATCCGATATTCTATTACTTTCTCCGACAAGTCGAAGCATGGTGTCTGTTACTTCAACAAGTTACACATTGCAAAAACGAATATCTTCAAAAAAAACTTCATACAGATACAATTGTAAAAACCCTCCGTATTAGGGCCATGCGACTGTCCTTCAATGAAGACAACCTTTCGTCTCCTTACGGATATAAAGCAAGACTGAGAGCGAAGGTGAAATCATTGTGGTCTACCAATACTTCAGAATTTGAGTCGGGTGTAAAGAGAGTCCAGAGAGTAGAGTCGACCACTCTCATAAAGCGGGGAATCTGGGTTCAAGTCCCGTACTAGCATAAGTTTTCAACTGCAGCTGAGCCTTGAAAATTGTATTTTAATTATTTAATTATTCTGTTTATTAGGATTGAGCTGCGCTCAGAAACTGTTGAGATTTCGTTTTCATAAAGTGATGACTGTCGTTGGAATACTATGCAAGAGAGTGAATAAGCTGCGTTATCGAGCCACGGTGAGAGTAAAAAAATAAATAGAAGAAAAACACTAGCGCACAATTAGGACTCCGTCGTTTCAACGAATGTCCTCTTTGAGCATTGACTGGGACGAGCTTAATAAATGGAAGAAGCGCTTGACACTGAACTAACTAAAGCCAGCGTTAACTTTCCCTTGTCCATATCTACACCGTACCGCATGATTTTCGTTGTGATCGTTTTACCGGTTCATATGGGTTCATAATATTTAATTAATGACATACAAATGAAGGTTATTATCTTAATAGGAAAATGCTAATAATGGGGTATCATATAACATTATTCTGGATCAGAACGAGTGATTATATTTTTAAGAATTGTTTTAAAGCTTCGTAGAACGAAATTAAAAGTGCTGGAATGAAAGCGAATTAAATCATGCCATGCTGAGGGAATTACATTAGAAAATACTGTAGAATACCAGTGTAAACAAAAGCAGCACTGTAAACATGAATTTGTTAACTTAGAATATCAATATAAGTGTAAGGAAGCCTCTTCTAAAGGCATTTGTCTTGAATCCATGTATGGTGCACAAACATGAGCCAAACGCAACTGACACGAGAATTGGAGCTTTTGAAATGTCGTGTTACAGAAGAATGCTGAACATTAGATTGGTACATCTTATAGCCAATGAGGCGGTACGGAGCTGAATTACGGAAGAATATTCGTGACGTAATTTGACTGAATGAATGGCTGGGTTGGCAGAACACATCAAGGAAACAGTAACTGAACCATGGAGGGAAATGTTCGTGGTAAAAATCGGAGGAGAGACCAAGAGATAAGCACAGTAAACCGGTTAAAACCGACGTGTGTTGCCGTTTTTAAACAGAAAGTAAGAGGTTTGTACAGATTACAGTAGCGTGGAGAGGTTCATTGAACCAGTCTTCGGAGTTATGACCACAAGAACATTTCAAAGATACACAAACGGTATTGTATAGGCCTTACGATGTATACCCATAAGCTGTTCTCTCAATATAGATTGTCAACATGATCTGCATACTAGGTATCTGCGTAGAACTTCAATATTCACCATCTCTCTCTTCCTATTTATCGATTATGTTTCTGGATATGACACAAAATTCTTTGTACCAATTTCCCTTTCTCACTCTCGAAAAGCTTTTCGCAATTCTTTCCTCCAAAATGTGAAACAAAAACAACATACACAACTGAGGTGAAAATATTTTTATTATTAATGATATCACTACTATTGCGAAATACGTGTTAACTTGATATGGTTACCAACAATATTTATTCCCGAGGATCATACGGTAATAGAAGAGGATACAGAGTGCTGCTGTAGATGCAATTGTACTAAAGAAGTGATTTTATATTATGTTGATTTAAAATTTTATCTGAATAATATTATCATTGACAAGGAACTTTCTTTTTCTTTAACCGCGGCGGAGTGGCCGAGCGGATTGAGACGCTATGCTCCGATGCGCGAGGCCTTCCCCGTCGGGGGTTCGAATCCCCCCCTCGGGCATGGATATTTGTGCTGTCTTTAGAATAAGTTAGATCATAAGTAGTTTGTTAGTTTAGGGACTGATGACCCCGCAGTTAAGTCCCATAAGCTTAACAAACATTTGAATTTTTTAAAAACTATTTTTAATGCTGCTGAAACTGTTCAAATGTATGTAAACCTGTTGGACCCAACAGCTATGGTCATCAGTCCTTCGACTTACAAACTACTTAAACTAATTTACACTAAGGACAACACACACACACACACACACACACCCATGTCCGAGGAAGCACTCGAACCTCCGACGGCGAGCAACCGCACGCACCGCAGCAAGGCGCTTTAGAGCGCTCGGGCTCTCAACCGCGGCTAACGCTGCTGCGGTACGTTGTGATACGAGGGGACAGTTGACAATAACGAGACTTAAATGTAAACGTATGCAGAGTGCTTCAGTGGCGACAGCATCACATCTGCACCCGGTAATTAACTGCACTGCAGCGACTTTCGCTGCGCAATGTCAGCCATGCGGTAATCCACAGATCCACAGAAATGTGTTCCCCAGATGAGCCGGCATTGTCACGTGTGTGTCGACACTGTCAGCTAACTGACCTCTGGCATACAGTCTGTAGTTTCCAGCGCTGGTGATACATTTGCTGTGTATTTAGGCTGCATCTGTGCCCGTCATGCTTGTTCAATTTTTTTTTTTAAATAATTTTTCCTGTGAAACGAAGAGACACTTGCACAGCTGCAGCAATTTATACTTCACGAAAGAGCTATCATAAAAAGCTTACCTATTTAAGAAATGCACACTAAGGCATTAATAGAGTGAACGTAGAAACATGATGATAGCTGAATGTGGCTTTCACATGAACACTGAAGTTCTCAATGTCTTCACGTACTGATAAAGCGAATCATAAGTTCAAAGACTGTCTCAAACTGTAGTGTATATTGCATATGTATAAATGCCACATTACTTACCTTGGTAAAGTCCTAGTGGAGATATTGCCCCTCGTACCCGTTATAAAGTGTTTAGGTGCCTTGATGAGCGTACGTAGTGGTTGAACGTAGAACGATACATAGGTTGGACTCGGATCGAAATGTGACAAAATGAATGAAACTGATTAAACCTTTTCCTTATACATACACAATAAATAAAATGAACAAAATTATTCTATGGACAAAATAATATAATTGCACTATGCAACACTGCCCGTGGAATAATTTTTATCTTTCTAAATTTTATATTTTACTATTGACGCTATTTTGTCATTTTAAATTATTTTCACTTCTGTTTTCTCTGTCTGCTTACAATAATGAACGCAAATGTGTTATTCTCTTCTTCTTTCTTCTTTTTCTAGCCTTTGTCGCTTTTTAGACTTTGGCCTGTTAGTTTAAGGAATGGCCAAATGCCCTCCTTGCTCCAGTAAGCCGGCCGCGGTGGCCGAGGTGACTGAGGCGCTCCAGTCACGGTCTGCACGGCCACTACGGTCGGGGGTTCGAATCCCCCCTCGGGCATGGATATTTGTGCCGTCCTTAGTATTAGTTAGTTCATAAGTAGTTTGTAAATTTAGGGACTGATGACCCCGTAGTTAAGTCCCATAAGCTTAACAAACATTTGAACATTTGAGCTCCAGTAAATGTATCATTCCATGACATAAACATTGTTTGGGACCAGATATTCGTAATCTCTCGTGAGCTTAGTCGGCTGGATAATAATACATGTAACCGTTACCATCCTATGGCTTGTAAACCAGGAAAAGCCGGCCGCGGTGGCCGAGAGGACTGAGGCGCTCCAGTCACGGTCTGCACGGCCACTACGGTCGGAAGTTCGAATCCCCCCTCGGGCATGGATATTTGTGTCGTCCTTAGTATAAGGTAGTTGATAAGTAGTTTGTAAGTTTAGGGACTGATGACCCCCTAGTTAAGTCCCATAAGCTTAACAAACATTTGAACATTTTTGAAACCAGTAAAAAGGCCCGGTCAAGGCCAGTCACGTGTACTTCCGAGAAAAAAAAGAGGTTAGTGTGGTTTGGACACATGCTCTTCCCTGTGGAGCGCAACAGTCATAATAGTATCTAGGTAGCATTAGTGTAGAAAAATTTCACAATAACAGCCTCCCATCCGACATTATCAGAATTTGGTGTATCATTAGTTTTTATAAATAAAACAATAACGCAATGAGTGAGTGCACCACGAGAATTCTCTTTTCCACCAAAAGCCCGTATAAAAACCTCTTACTGCTGTCGCAATCAATTCACCCCTGTTTCTGCTGCCACGAAGGTAGGACCGTGCCGAAGTATGGGATAAGTCAAACGCATTTGGTCGCTCGAACAACATCAGTGGTTACCAAATCTACGTGACAAAATTTTATCTTGTGTGTAATTTTGGTGAATATTATATTTTTTGTGTACGTGCAACGTTGTGTGTAGTTTGCTAGTTTGCTTACGTGATTAAAGTAGGTGGCATCCCTAATAATCATATTGAGTTATCAGTCTACACCTGAGCCCACTACTCACTTAAGATTTACAGTCTCACTGCACGTCAACGGATCTGCTTGGGGATGATATCTGAGAAGCCATGAAGTCAGTAGAAAACTCTATGAAAGAACATTTAGCGTCAGTTCTGACGCAATAGAAGACAACTACGCTCCTCGCGTGTTCAGCACTACTACTACAAATAACGCCGGTGCACGTAGATCGTGGTGACATGACTGGGGGAAAAGGGACAGAAAATGTAAGAAAGTGTTATTTAAGGTGGAAGCCGTAAGATTTAAAAAAAGAAGAGTCGACGTCAGTTAAATCTCCGATGTGTTTCCATGAACTTCGATCCACCAAGCACCCCACTCCTTTTCTACAGCCCCAGTAAAGTCGTAACTTCTTCACTCTTCACTCTTTGGCCAATCTCGATGTAAGATGGAACATATGTCTTCATGGAGAAGATTTTTATTCTTCTCAAGACAATGTTTGTAGCATGGTGGAGGGCACATTGCAATAAACTCCGACAAACTTTCACCGATCACCTTAAAAGTTAGCCTCTATATGTACTGAGAGAGGGTGAGGAGAAGATCGATAGAGATAGAAATATTTGTAAAGTTTATGGGTCATAAGTCCCTAAAAATACAAACTACTTATGAACTAGCTTATACTAAACACAACACAAAAATCCATGCCCGATGGAGGATTCGAACCACAGACGGGGAGCGGCCTCGCGCATCGGAGCATAGCGCCTCAATCCGCTCGGCCACTCCGCCGCGGCGGAGGAGAAGAACAGGTCCATGGTGAGGGGGTGAACCGAGGAAGGGGGAGAGGAAGGGGGAGGAGGAGATGAACAGAGAGAAGGGAGAGGATGACAGAAGAGGAGGAAGACGTAGCGGATGTAGGGAGAGGAGAATTAGGAATTGAGAGGGATGGTGTGGGAGGTGTATGAAAGAGCAGATGCACAGAAAGAGGATGGAAGGGATGACTTAGCAGAAGTTTTCAATAAGTACACGGGGACCGCCAGGTACTAAGACCATCTTGTCATTTCGAGAAAAAAGAAGCTCCATCGCAACGGAACATATGCCCATTATCCCCACATTTAATTAACTTATTTAATGAAAAATCCATTGGAAAATTTGAAAGGAAAACAAAAGGAAGAAAAATTAACTGGAAACACATACAGTGTATCTGTTTTTCAGATTATGTAGTAGTAAAAGAAACGGAGTTCATGTTGCTAACATTTGCCAAAATGCTAAGAGAATCTAATCTAATAATAAATATGAAGGAAATAAACCTATAGTTGTGGGGAAGACAAAAGATAATGGTAAAAATATTAAACAAGAAGATGACATTCTAGAACAGGTTGGGAACTTCTGTTATTTGGGGAGTTCAAATGTTTGTAAATCTATCGAACCGAACTGCGTGGTCATCAGTCCGTAGCTTACAAACTACTTAAACCTAGGTAAACTAACATAAGGACAACACACACACCCATGTCCCAGGGAGGACTCGAACCTCCACGGCGAGCAACCGCGCGCTCCACAGCGAGACGCTTTAGACCGCTCGGCTACTCCACCACGGCTATTTGGGGAATAAAGTCACTTATAATGATAAATTTATTACAGATATAAAGAGAAGAGAAGCCCTGGCAAAGCAAGTTTTTCATAATAAATGGAGTTTACTTATAGAAAATCATATAAGTTCGGAAATTACGAAAAAATTGTCAAAGACAGCGTCTTAACATACGGATCTGAAGCATAGACACAGTGAAAGGCACAGAAAAAGAGACAGGAGTTAATGGAAATTGGAGAAGGATGACGAAAAGAGGCTGGGTGGATAGAAAAACTAATGATTAGATATTAACAGAAGTGAATGAGAGTAGAACGCTGATAAAGCATGTAGGAAGAAGAAAAACAAAAATGATAGGACATGTAATGAGAACAACCAGTTCTTAAAGAATATATTTGAAGGAAAAATTTTAGGTAAAATACGAAGAGGCAGCCCAAGAGAAACGTTTTTTCTTCTTTTAACAACATCAAAGAAGAAATAGGCTTGAAATGATATGAAGAACTGAAGAGTTTGGTAATGGTGAGAGGAACGTGCCTAAATCGACAAAGCATGGCCTTTAGTTAATGGTGACGACACGTGTGTATCTAGTACGGTGAAGTTGTGCTTGTAAATGCAAACGTAATGTCTTCTGCTGCGGTATGAAACAGCTCGCTACCGGCGTAACGTGCACCACTCACATGCGGCAGAAGACCACCGTGCGTGCTAAACGTAACATTCGCCCAGTCTCTCTCCCTGTCAGTGTGTGTGTGTGCTCCTGTAGCGCACGCGTGTGTGTTAGACGTAATTTACCTAACTTTACCCACGAGACCGGAACAAATTGAAGCAACGCTTGCGGGTTTCTGAAGCACGCGGGACTTGCTACCTGCAATGTGGTTTTATCGCGCTGTGCAAACATATTCTGTCTTCTTTTACTATGGCTCCGTGCGGACAGGGCGAGCCTGAAGAATTACAAACAGCTGGGCATCTCAGTGTGTGCTCACGTCACAACGACCACCTGCGCCTGAAATACGTAGCTGGCTTCTTCACTGCCGTATGCGAAGAAGAACTATGCCAGGCCTAGGGAAGCAAACAAAAAAGACCCCCCCCCTTTCTCTCTCTCTCTCTCTCTCTCTCTCTCTCTCTCTCTGTGTGTGTGTGTGTGTGTAGGTGTAGATATGTTTATACGAACTGTCTTTGATCTTGACGCATAAGAAATAGCATGCGATTACTTGAAATGGTTTTCGAGGGTACAGTGGTTTATGTGATTTAGTCCTCTATCTGTTCTTCCATGGCATTTATAATTTCTTGCCTTTCGGAGAAGTATTTCACCATCCATTCTTTCTAGATGTTTGTTCCTTTTTCTTCTGTATTCTCGAATTTTATCATTTACAATAAATATTTGCAGTTCTTCCTTAAAGCTTGATTTCTTAGCCTATTTACCAACCATTAAGCCGGCCGCGGTGGCCGAGGGGACTAAGGCGCTCCAGTCACGGTCTGCACGGCCACTACGGTCGGGGGTTCGAATTCCCGTCCTAGTTCGTAAGTAGTTCATACGTAGTTTGTAAGTTTAGGGACTGATGACACCGTAGTTAAGTCCCATAGGCTTAACAAACATTTGAACATTTTGAACCAACCATTAACTCCTCTCAGTAATTTTATTTCTAGCGCCTGAATACGGCTTTCTTGCTTCTTGGTAATCACCCAGTTGTCACTTCCATAGAGCAATGTGGGAACTGCAAAGGTTTTATAGAATTTCAGTTGAGTGTCTTTGCTGGTTTTTTTTTTTTTTTTTTTTGGTTTCTGTTAATTGTTACAAATACCCAACTGAATTTATTAAGCTTGATATCAACATCTTTGCTATAGCCATATGTCACCCACATCCGAGGTAAATGAAATGGTTTCCTTGCTCTAAAATTTTTTGATATCACTATTTTGGTTCTAATTGGTTCTTTCCCCATGAAGGTAATTGTCTTAGTTTTCTCTTTTGAGATTTCCATGTCACATTTTGTACATATTTGTTTTAGTGAGTAGACTCCTTTCTGGAGGTCATCTTCCTTATCTGCTAGGATCACTGCTTATAGTAAATTATTTGAAAGAGTAATTGATACCTTTCTGACATTCTGTGTTCCATATATGTATAATTTCATTAATGTAAACGTTGAACAAAGTTGGAGAGATTCAGTAGCCTTGTCGTACTCCGTTGTTAGCTGGTATCTCATTAGTTATTTTTCCATTAAGATTTAAAGTGATATTTGTGTTTTGATATAAAGTTTTTATCGCATTTATGAGACGCTTCGGATATCCGCGATTCGTCATTATGTCCCAAAGTTTCTGTATATTGGCGTTGTCAAAAGCTTTTATAAAATCAATAAAATCAATGTGTGATTCTTTATTATACTCTCTGCGTTTTTCTATTATTTGCTGTAAGGCATCTATTATGGAGCGTCTTTTCCTAAAACCCATTTGTTCCTCGTGCAGTACTGCTGCTGTTATGTTTTTAAGTTTTGTATTTAAAAATCCGAGTATATACGTCATATGCTGAGTCAAGTAAACTTATTTCTCTGCACAGGCTATTTCTCCTGTCTTAAAAACTAATACCACTCTAGCTCTTTTCCCAATGCCTTGTATACAGCTAATGGGTTGCTTCAAGTTATAATTAATTTTGCGACGGTCAAGCCGCGGGAAAACCATTTTGGAGCGTAGTTAGCAATCTTCGAAAGGGAGGGAAGAAGGAGTTAACAAGTGTTTTGGACAGGTCCGGAAAGTTGCTAGTCAATCCTGTGGATGCCTTGAGCAGATGGAGGGAATATTTTGAAGAATTGCTCAAAGAAGGTGAAACGTTCAATGATGTGTCAGATTTTCAGGTAGAATGGGATAGGAACGACGATGGAAACAGAATCTCATTTGAGGAAGTGGAGAAAATGGTCAGTAGATTACAGTACAATAAAGCGGCTGGGATGGATGAAATTAAGCCGGAACTCGTCAAATACAGTGGAATATCAGGTCTCAAATGGTTACACAGGATAAATGAGAAGGCGTGGGAATCGGGACAGGTTCCATCTGACTGGACGAAAGCAGTAATCACGCCAATTTTCAAACATGGAAACAGAAAAGATTGTAACAACTATCGAGGTATCTCTTTAATTAGCGTCGTAGGCAAAATATTCTGGGGTATTGTTGAAAGGAGTACGAGTATGAATTCAGGACAAGTTAGATGAAAATCAGTGTGGGTTTAGGCCTCTTAGAGGCTGTCAGGACCAGATCTTTAGCTTACGGCAGGTAATGGAAAAGTGCTATGAGTGGAACAGGGAATTGTACCTAGGCTTCATAGATCTGGAAAAGGCTTATGACCTTGTTCCTAGGAGGAAGCTACTGTCAGTTCTACAAGATTATGGTATACGAGGCAACCTTCTGCAGGCAATTAAAGGACTTTACGTAGACTGTCAGGCAGCAGTTAGAGTAGATGGCAAATTAAGCTCATGGTTCAGGGTAGTTTCAGGGGTAAGACAAGGCTGTAACCTGTCACCACTGTTGTTCATACTATTCATGCATCATATGCTGAAAACAGTAGACTGGCAGGGCGGGATTAAAATAGGTGAAAACAAAATAAGCAGTCTCGCATATGCGGATGACTTAGTTGTAATGGCAGATTCGATTGAAAGGTTGCAAACTAATATTTCAGAGCTCAATCAGAGGTGCAAGGAATATGATATGACGATCAGCATCTCCAAAACGAAAGTAATGTCTGTGGGAAAGAGATTTAAACAGATTGAGTGTCAAATAGGAGGAACAAAGTTAGAACAGGTAGACAGTTTCAAGTACCTAGGATGTATTTTCACACAGGATGGTAACATAGTGAAAGAACTGGAATCAAGGTGAAGCAGAGCTAATGTAGTGAGTGCTTAGCTAATATCTACTCTCTTCTGCAAGAAGGAAGTAAATACCAAGACTAAGTTAGCAGTGCACCGCTCTATCTTTCGACCAACTTTGTTGTATGGGAGTGAAAGTTGGGTGGATACGGGTTACCTTATTCCCAAGGTAGAGGTTACAGATATGAAAGTAGCAAGAATGATTGCATGTACTAATAGATGGGAACAATGGCAAGAGGGTGTCCATAATGAGGAAATCAAAGAAAAACTGGGAATGAACACCATAGATGAAGCAGTTAGAGCGAACAGACTGAGATTGTGGGGTCATGTTACACGCATGGGAGAAGCAAGGTTACCCAAGAGACTCATGAGCTCGGCAGCACAGGGTAAGAGGAGTCGAGGTGGACCAAGAAGAAAGTACTTAGATTCGGTGAAGAATGATTTTGAAATAAAAGGCATAACACCAGACGAGGCATCAATGTTAGCATTGAATAGGGGATCATGGAGGAATTTTATTAGAGGTACTATGCTCCAGACTGAACGCTGAAAGGCATAATAAGTCTCTAATTATGATGATGATATATAATAGGAGGAATGAACCTTAGGTTAGCTGAACGTATCTACAGCCATTATTGAATTAAATTCTGTAGTTCTTGAATGAAATATTTTCCCATGTGAACAACTGCTACAAGCTTATGAACTTTTCTCTGTGTCATTGACTCTGTACAATTAGATATTGATGTTAACTAGCTCGGAAACTCACTAATGTTTATGAGTATCCGCGATACAGCATGAAAACCTAAAACGTTAATGTCATTAACTTTTGACCCCATATATATATATATATATATATATATATATATATATATATATATATATATATATCCTCATCTTTAAATTATATTTCAATGAGTTGCATTTAAAACGCGGTTTTCCATCAGCAACTTTGACTTGATTTTTTCAAAAAACTGCTGAGTGTGTAGCAAAAATCCGAAACACTATACTCAGTATAGAACGTCTATGCAGAATGTGAGCTAAATCGGGAAACATACGTCACTCTCTTTGTCAGTCTTGTAAGAAATGATCGCAAGAGTAAATGAATGAATTCTTGCTAACATAGACGGGTGGACGAACTGCATCAACCAAATCCTATCCTTGTCTACGTTATAGTAGCCATAGCGAATTTGAATTTATGATATGTTTTGTTTGTCCTTAACCTGTAAAAACATTAAGATCAGATGGTTCACCGACTCTGAAGCACGCAACGTATAATTGCTTTGAGGAACGCAATATTTTTGTACAATACAAATTTTTGTACAGCTTAAGGGACTTAACTGCGAGGTCATCAGTCCGTAAACTTACAAACTATTTATGAACTAGCTTATGCTAAAGACGGTACAAACATCTATGCCCGAGGGGGGATTCAAGCCCCCGACGGGGAACGGCCTCGCGCATCGTAGCATAGCCCTCGGCCGCTCCGCCGCGGCTGTACAATATGTCCATCTACTTCCCAACCATCCTTTTCTCTGTCCATCTCCTCCTTTCCTTACTTCTGCTTTCCATCTCATCCTCCCTCCTCTCTCTCTCTCTTTCTCTATCTCTCCCCATTTCCTCGTACCGTCTCGTAGCTATTTAAAATTAAGAAATAAAAACCTAGGAACATGCTTAAAATTTTGTAGTAACAGTGGCAATTCACCAGAAAGTAGAATTACAGAAACGTTTCCCCCCAGGATGCTCACGGTTCTTTCGTTAGTACGTGTGTGGCGAGCACGGGGCCCCGCGCTAATGCAGTCTTCCTTCCTTCTTTACTTCCCGGACTGCATTTCCTTTCCTCTCCCCTTCTTTCCTATCCTCTCCCCTTCTTTCCTATCCTCACTCCTTCCCCTCCCCACCGGGGGATTGATAACCCCAGTAGTTTAGTCCCCCTATCCCAACCAAACAACCCAACCAATTAACAGAAAAGTTATCAAATAAGGCTACGTTATTTACAGACTTAGTTACTACGATGGTTTAGTTTAATACAATCTTGGAAAAATTGTAACTTTTCTTTGAAAAATCTATTACGGATGCAAATCCTTCTGTGCCTGCTAGACAGTGGCATAGTAAATTAACGAATTGTTGCACTAAAACCCAGTAACAAACATCTCTGATGATTCGAAAACTTAGTGAAATAAACATTACGGTGGCATATGGCTCTAATTTATCTGGATAGAAAGTTACGATACGTTCCTTAGTAGTAGTAGTAGTAGTATTAGTAGTAGCAGCAGCAGCAGCAGCAGTAGGACACCAACAACGATTTGCTACCTTCAGGGAATTCTGCAGAGTGAGCTCAGTACATTGGTGTAGTGTTTAAGTGTTGTAGATTGTTGTTGTGCGGTGCTCTGTTTTAACTACTTTCTGAACACGATACGAAGGATTGTTAAACGATATGTACAACACTTTAGAAAACAGTTGCTAAATGACCAACAATTAAAGGATTGGTTGTTACAGATGTCCGGGGAACCTAGTAGTGCACGGTGCCAATGCAACGTGAATTTGAGCTTGTCAGACTTACCTGTTCATGGAAAAAGTAAGAAACATTTCAAAGCAGCCAAACCTTTTCCATCTTCACGAGAGTCAATATTACCATTTCAGTCTATCAACCAGACGTATGAATGCGCAGCTGATCTTACATTTTTTGCAGTTAAATTTTAATTTTATTTTTGCAAGATAATTGGGAATATCTAATTTTGTCGGAGTTTTAAATATTTTTCTGACGCGTAATCAAAGTAACAGGTCCTAAGAGTTAAAATTAATTTTTATTTTGCAAGAAAATCACCTACTGTCGGGAGCGCTCACGTCTAAGGCGTATCGCAAGAACCCTTTGTAGTCTTCAACAACTGCAGCGTTACATTACAGACGAGGAGGGAGCGATTTTAACAGTCTAGCTGCCGTCTACCTTCAGTAACTTGCTGACTAGGGTCCAAAAGTGCAAACAGATGAATGGTGATCATTTTCAACATCCGATGCGGACAGGTTAGTAATTTACTTTCGCCTGCTGTGTTTCTTCGTTCCCTGGAACTTAGTTTCATTGGCAACTTTTTTTGGCCCCAGTCTGTACCTTCTGCCGTGAACCGTCGATAATACCTGCAGCTCAGCTCACTGGCTGCACAAACTTAGTAGAGATCGTGGCATAGGCGTTTGTTATAATAAAATTGTTATAATAAATAATCTATACCTATAAATGTGAATGTCTGCTCGGTGTACGTTTATCACGTCTAAACCACAAGACATAAAGAGCTAAAAATTTGTACAGTTACTAATGTCTACCCGGGGAGCCTTTAGGTACGGTTTTATGGCGATCGGATATCTATTTATCTATATATATTAATGTGAATGTCTGTTCGGTGTACGCTTATCACGTCCGAACGACAAGACGCAGATACTTAAATATTTGTACAGTTACTAATTTATACCTGAGGAAGGTTTTAGGCACGGTTTTATAGCGATCTGTAGATATTTAGTAATTTGAAGAATACAAAGCGAAATGCGGAACAATAATTACTCTTTGAAAATTATATTTACTCTTTGAAAATAGTTTCATTGGTTGCATTGTTGCTTGAGGGTTGATAATGATAAAAGCGTGGGCTATATTCAAATGGAAAGTTATCGGTGTATATAAAATTCTACGTGTGTGTGTGTTAATATATCGCTCTGCAGCGAAAACTACAGATTGCAAACGAATGGCCTGTGAGTATAATTGTGTGGCGGACCCGAGTGTTAAGCTATGTAAATTATATCTCTGAACTTCATTCAATTTTTATTACTTCAAATGTTTTTAATTCGTTTTCTGTTCTTGTTTCTTTCCTGCAATGTTTTGAGTGACAATTAAAAGTTATAAACTCATCCTTTCTCTCATTTTATGAACCTTGTACATTAACAATAACCATATTTGTGTCCCGACGTGATTAATACGGAGCAGAAAACATTTTTAATTTGTGAAGTGCAAATTCACGGCCTACATCAGCATGGGACGAAGCGGTTATTGCTCGTGTTTCAGTGAAGATTCCGCCCATCTGTAAGAAAAACATAAAGGTATGGTTTCTTCAAATTGAAGCTCAGTTTACCACGTTGAGTATCACTAACGAAACCACGAAATTTAATCATGTTGTGGCATCATTAGACGCGGATGTTGTGGAATTAATTTCCGACTTTTTAACTCGACCTTTATCTACCACTCCATTCACAGAGCTTAAAACAAGATTAATTCAGGAATTTGAAGAGTCAGAAAATAGAAAAGTAACAAAATTATTAACAGAACTGGAATTAGGTGATAAAAAGCCAACTCAGCTGTTACGTGAGATGCGAACTTTAGCTGGTATACAGGTCAAGGACGATTTTTTGAAAACCATATTTATGCAGCGGCTTCCTGTTACCGCACGTTCTATACTAGCTACAATTAGAGATGATCTTGGTACCATAGCCACAATGGCTGACAAGATTGTTGATTTTTCACACCCAGGATCAAATATTTGTGCTCAAACATTGCAGGCATCATCCAGTATTTCAACCAGTAAAAGAAATGATGCAAATAACGACAGTATCTCAAGACTAGAGAAACAAATCGCCGAATTAACGCTGACTGTCAATGAATTGAAAACACAGTCACGTTCAAGAAGCAGCTCACGTTCATCTCGTTCCCCACGAAGTAGATCACGAGACAGGTCACGCTCATTCCAGTGTTTTAATCCTAATGGCGCGCTATGTTGGTATCACTTTAAATATCGCCACAGGGCAAAGAAATGTCAGAGCCCATGCTCGTATCAACCACCTCCCGCTCAAAATTCCAACAAGCAGTCAAACTCAAACGCTCCACATTAGCGGCGGCAAGTGATCGGAGCAATTTTTCACGCCGCCTATTTCTCACAGACAGAAGCAGCGGAAGACGTTACCTAGTCGACACCGGAGCTGACATTTCTGTGATTCCGCCTTCGGAAAGTGACCGCCAAAGAAAAACAGATCGTAAACTTTATGCGGCAAACGGCACTTGTATTAATATTTACGGAGACCGTCTATTAGTACTCAATTTGGGTTTACGGCGCAATTTCACGTGGAATTTCGTAATTGGAGATGTGCAATCGCCGATTATCGGAGCCGACTTCATTCATCATTACAGTCTTTGGGTAGATCTCAAGAACAGATGTCCAATCGACCCATTAACGTCAGCAGAAACACCTAGCACTCTGATTAAAGTCTCGGACATAGAAACAGTTCATGTAATGCCTCCAGATCAAAAACATGCTGACATTCTCAAGAAATTTCCCAGCTTGCTTAATAAAAACATCCATTTTGACATTCCAGATACCACTGTTTTTCATACGATTGTCACAGAAGGACATCCTGTAGCAGCAAAGGCACGACGACTACCACCACATAAACTCAAGGCAGCTAAAGCAGAGTACCAACAAATGATTAATATAAAAATCTGCCAGCCGTCAAAGAGCGCCTGGTCAAGTCCTCTCCATTTAGTTCCCAAGAAAGACGGATCCTGGACGCCTTGCGGAGATTACCGTGCTCTCAACAACATCACCAAACCTGACAGATATCCTATTCCTAACCTTCAAGATTTTAATAGTCAACTGCATGGAAAACAAATATTTTCAAAGATAGATCTGGTCAGAGCTTACCATCACATCCCTGTACATCCAGACGATGTACATAAGACAGCAGTGAAAACTCCATTTTGTTTGTTTGAATTCTTACGACTTCCATTTGGACTCCGAAACGCGGCTCAAACTTTTCAAAGATATATCGACAATATACTGAGAGACCTCGATTTTGTGTACTGTTATATAGATGACATTCTAGTAGCATCACAAGATGAAGAAGAGCACAAGACTCATCTTCAATTGCTTTTCGAACGCCTCAGTAAGTTCAACATCAGAATCAATCTGAATAAATGTATTTTAGGTTCAACAGAAGTACCTTTTCTGGGATATATGGTAGCTGCAGAAGGAATCAGACCACTACCAGAGCGAGTACAAACAATTATTGACTATCCGCTACCTACAACAATACAAGAACTACGCCGATTTCTTGGCCTCATTAATTTTTACCGAAGAACACTACCAAATCAGCCGGTAAACAAGCAGATCTTTTGAACCTACTCCATGGGACAAAGAAAAATGATAAGAGAAAAATTAATTGGACAGAAAATCTTCGACAAGCCTTCAATGACCTGAAAAATCATCAGATTATAAAAAAATTCGGACTGAAGGCCAGCGATGATGTTTGCGATTCTATAGCAAGGAGATTACATCCAGCGGAACGTGATGCCACAGACCATATCTTTGGTCTATGCGTGCTTCAAAACCATTCTCATAGCACACTACTGAAAGATGGCTTATCTATCATAAGCAACCAACGCGCGAGCGGAGCCGCGGGTTTATGATAGTAAATAATAAAATTAGAATATACTAAATTTCACCACCGAAATGACCACGTTTGTAGAAGTAACTTCTGTTTAAACATTATAAAACATTATTTTTATTATAAATAACTGTCAGTTTGCACAGAAGTCATATTTTTACCATGGACGTATTTTGTCCATTTTAAAATTAACTTGTAAGTCCTACAATAATAAAAGTAACTGGTCACCTGGTTTTTATATGTGAATGGACAGACCTTTCTACTGTAAAGCATAGTAGTTTACTGTGTGATTTGCGGTATAGAGTTCTTTGCACCCTCACATAAGAAACCAAGTGGCTAGCGGTGTTGTAATTTGTTATTGTAGTACTTATTGTGTACTTGAAGTTCGAAAAAAATAAATCCGAAACGCGTGGTGAAAAGTAAAAATCTAATTTCTGTGCAAAAATTGTCAAATTATCATGCTGCTCTCTGTACCATTCAACATGCTGGAAATAAATAAGATGTATTTAGAGCATTTATGATAAATTGTCAAAAACTGCAACAAAGAAGGGTCAAATGCTGTTCATTAAGCTTACCTCTTTCGATTTCAGCGGCTTCGGAGAAAGGTGCGCTCAACAAGAGCATCAGCAGACAAAGGCAAACGGTGCTGCAGTAATGAGGCATGTCACTGAACACCTGAAACAAGAGGAAAGGTATCAACCACAAAGTGAAGTTTTTGAACTTTTTCAGGAGAATTAGCTGCTTCTGGACACTGCATGAAAACGCATGCAGAAATAAACAATTAAAATTCATTAAAGTTATGGCGTAGAAAATACAGGCAAAAATCGCTTGTCAATTGTATTCTTTCCTGTATGCAAGATGAAAGGCGATAAAACTTGTATCGTCGGTGCCACTGTCAAACAATACTCTCAAAAAACGAATTGTTGACTTGTCGAAGGATGTGATAGAATTTCTCGTTTTTATCATCTTAACACAATGTTCTCACCAAAGAGTTGAATTTATCGACGATGCCTTATCAGGGATTTTATTGGATTTTGTCCGTCATGAATACTAAAGATGTTTCGAGGAACCCTCTTTTTGTACACACAATTACGTGCCAATGCAACAGGTACTGAAATATTCCATTCTCTGGGGAATTTTTTAAAGACCAGCGAAATTTAATTGCATCAACTTGCCACAGAAGGTGCAAATACTATGACGAGCCCAACTGTAGAAAAGATAAGTAAAATAAAATAGAGCACGAAGGATTGGAGTAGTCATTGTGCTCTATACAGATTTCTCTTAGCTGCGAGAACCTATATGGCCGCTTCTTTCGATCGGTCCCAATTACTAATTATATAAAAGTAAGGCCGTTGAATGCAAAACATTTACCAAGACTGTGTGAAGATATGGAAAGCCTTCAGCGTTCCCTGCTTCTCCACACAGAAGTACTGTGGCTCTCATGTGGTGAAGAACTCTATGTTACATGAATTACATTTAGAAGTGCTAGCTTTCCTTTTGCCCCATATTACCAAAACAGCAGTCCTTCATTAATGACGGAAATCGGCTGTGTATACTTGCTTAAGTGACACATATTTACCCCAAAATAAATGAAATGAAATTTTCACTGGTATGGGAAAGTATAATGGGCACGGTCAACGACAAAGGTCGAGCGTTTTAACCCTTTAATTCACAGTGTAGCTGATCACTTACATACCTTATTTTTCCCATCATCTCTCAAACTGATCAACATTTTACAACAAATTCATTTGTAGCTCGTCCCAAATGTTCAAATGTTTGTATAGCTTATGGGACTTAACTACGCGGTCATCAGTCCCTAAACTTACAAACTACTTATGAACTGACTAATTCTAAGGACGGCACAAATATCCATGCCCGAGGGGGGATTCGAACCCCGACCTTAGTGGCCGTGCATACCATGACTGGGGCGCCTCAGTTCCCTCGGCCACCGCGGCCGGCGTACCTCGTCCCAGAACTTATAAATTGCAGAGTGCTGCTAAATCAGTTACACAATTAGCTGCATTGAATTACTCCTAACATGTACGTCTGTTTACTTTAGTGTTTCTCCTTTGCCACGTAAAAGTAGTCAGTCACTTACCGCTGTTGTTCTATGAGTTACTTTCTGGAAATATGAGAGTTATAGTAGTGACATTTACTGCGTCGGGCATGGATGCACTATATAGCTGACCAACGATGAACTTTTTGTTGCTAGTAGTGCATAGTAATTTAAGGATTTTTTAAAAATATTTTTCTCAGTATATACGCACTATACATTAATCGTGGTAGTTTTTATAGCTTCAAATAAAGTAATGCTTTGAATGGTTGAGAGGAAATAAGTTTTTGGACAGGGGGCGTCGAAGAAAGTCGAGTGTTTCACTTCTGAACGTGTCACTGAAAGACGGGGTGTTGGAGCTTGGAAACAATTTCTTTCGTGAACTCCTCTTAGAACTCCGAAAGTTGACGTCATCTATGGAGCATTATATCCCAACAACTGGAGATGAGAAGCTGCACGAAACTTTATTCAAAAAGCCGAACATTCTTTCAACCATTGAATTATTAGGTGTTAATCCAAATTTCCACAGATACAGTTTTGAAGTCACCCTCTCGGATCCGTTTGGAAAATAGGAAATTCTTTTTTCTTAGTCGGGTCTGGTGGTCTCGAGGTAAAGCGTTCGACTGAAAACCGAAGGGTCGCTGGTTTGAAACCCGCTCGGATGTCGGAATTTTTCAGTCTGCGTTTTAACCGAGCCTTCACCTCTCAGCGATATGAGGAGTCGCCAGAAACGACTAGTGGTTCGGATTCCACGTTAAATTGCTGGTCCCCTTTGTCCGGTTGGATAACTTGTGTTGGTTAGGGACACGCTAGTCCCCGAAGTGGCGAACAATCGAAAGACTTGCACCAGGCCACTGAGCCAGACGAAATTATAATACTTATCTATTCCCTTGTTGAAAAATCAAAACACTCTACTTCAATTTGATTAAAAGTACTTGTGCGAATCGCGATTCTAGATCTATGCCGCCGAAAGTTCCGAAATTGTCTAGATGCTGAAACAGACATCTGTCTGCGGCTGTGAAAAATTAAACCCGACTTTACAAAATTATGTCAGCAGAAGCACCACCAACCTTTGCATTACGATTTAATTTTGCTTACTCGACAAGCTGTGAACGTTCAAGGACTTAATGTAATTCTGTTGGTATTGTTAATTTTGTCCAGAAAATTAATAATATCCGAGGAATGTGTGTTTTTTTTCTTATTTATTCCACGCTAACCATAAATACATACAGCCAGCAGGCTGGTAGCAGCTTAGGCGCTGCGCTTCAGCCAGGACAATTAATAAAACAATGGACATGGCGAGATTAGCATAATAACGATATGGCGTTAAAATGTGGAGCATTAAAATCCTTGACACGTAGAAGTAATTGACGAACATACACAGTAGACAGATGATATAAACATGTGGTCGGTGTCGAGAAAACCACAGTGAGGAGAAATCAGACACTGGAAAGACGAATAACACTTGGAGAGACACTGGTTAAAATATACGGCAGACACACTTGTTCGTGAGCGGTGGACGCACTGATTAAAACACATTGGAGCACTGAAGACAGTGACACTGGACTTAGCACTGTTAAAACGACAGCAATGGGGACCCCACAGGGAAGGTAGGGGGGAGGGTGGGAAGCGTAGGAGGAAGGGGTGAGAGAGAGTGGGGAGGTTTGGGAGGGGGGTAGCCAAGCGGTGGGAAGGAAAAGGAGAGGAGGGCGAGGAAGCGTTGCATCCATGGGGTTGGTGCAAGTAATAGATTTCAGGGTGGAGGGCGGCATCCGGTAGGGGGAGGTGGCGAAAGTTACCCTGGGAAAGGATGTGTAGCGTGTTCGGATGGAGAAAGGAGGGATGCAGTGGTGGAGGCGGGGCAGAGGCCCAGGGTTGGTGAGGATGGGGTAAACCAGAGAGTTACAGGAGTCTATTTTACGGTTGATGTAAAGGATCTGAATATGTTCAATGTACTGCAGGAGAAGAGGCAATGGGATGAGGTCGTATAGGATGCGTGTGGGGCAGGGTAGCCGGATACAGGAAGCAAGATGGAGGGGACGAATGTTGCTTCTGTCTGCAATATATCCCCCACCCACACCCACCCAATTAGAAATATGGTTTGCATCGTGTGTGGAACAATGGGGGTTAATATAGTAGCAAGTATCTTATTATACTGGTGGTTATAATTAAAATGGCGGTGTTCAGAGTGCTGCGGAGCCGACTGTATTTATCGAAGGATGTTGAACGTTTGTGGATACGTTCAGTAATCGTTGCGCTCGTGGAGTGCGATAAAGAAATTATAGTTCCACTGACTACCACCAGGCGAAAATATAGATCTGTAAGCAGAATGTGAAAACTTTCCATGTTTGACATCAGTATACTTTTGGTTGTTTGGCGACGATTTTGATGTCGTTTTTGAGTGATTATTAATGTTAAGGAGGTAGCACTCTTAAAACGACAGCACTGGGGACCCCACAGGGGAAGGAAGGTGGGAGGGTGGGAAGCGCAGGAGGAAGGGGTGAGAGAGGGTGGGGAATGTTGGGAGGGGGGTAGCCAAGCGGTGGGAAGGAAAAGGAGAGGAGGGGACGGCGAAGAGACGTTGCATCCATGGGGAGACGATCAGGGTTGGTGTTACTGTAATAGATTTCAGGGAGGTGGGCGACATCCGGTAGGGGGAGGTGGCGAAAGTTACCCTGGGAGAGAATGTGGAGAAATATTTTGCACTGCTGGGAAAGTTGTTTTGTCAGAACAGAAGGAACAGCTGCGCTGCAATACGGAATTATCGCCGAAGAGGCCCCATGTAAATAAAATGAAGGATATGATCAATAAATTTGAAGAAACGAGTGAATTAGGAGGTGCAGCAGGGAGAGGGAGGCATTCCATTCCTGTGGCGGTTGTTGAAGTCTGTGTGTCTGTTGATGACCGTGCAGCACATGCTTCAAATTCTGCGGCTAGTGTGAGAATTATGTAACGGGAATTGTCTCTCTCCTTGTCAACTGCTCAGATGATTTTGCGGCGAATTCAGTGGAATTCATAATGCCAAAGAACTGTGGCATATTGGGTTCCATATACCCCATCTTATGCAGGAACATCCACTGCATTCAGATTATGTGATTGTGTCGTGTGTTCTCGGTCCGTTCGAGGAGAAGACACCTTGTGGGCCTGTTATGTGTACAGTAACACCTGCACGTTATAGAGACCTACTCGCGGAACATGTGATTCCAACTTCTCAAGAATGAAACTATGTCCACAGCTCTATTTTCATGCAAGATGGGGTGACACCAAATTTCGTTCGGCAGGTGAAATATGCCCTTCGAGAAATCTTCGGTGATAAGGCAATTTCAAGATGCATGGCCTTCCACATCCCCCGATCCGATCTCCGGTTGTGGGCATATTTGAAGGATCGTGTCCATCACGCATGAACCGGGACTCTTGATGACCTGAAGGGTAGCATAAAAGTACATATCACCCACATTACACCAGATATGTTGTACGCAACTGTAGACCATGCCATCTTACGGATGCAGCATATTGCTGAGTCGAGGGGCCATAATAAACACATGTTTTAACTTGTGACCATATCCTAATCCTTCCTTATTACTGCACCCGCTACACATTCTGAGTGATTACAGCACCATATTTTTGCCAAGTGCCAGAAAGTGGGATCTTGATCTTTTCCCTCCATACCCACGAAGATTCAGCGCCTTGCGATGTGTACAGCACACAATGCAGCACCCGGAACGCCGAGTGAATTCAGACAAATGATAACGTCGGTATTTCATTTACATATTTAAACCTAAGACTTTTTATTCGTCGTGGGATTGGTGGAAAAATGACACTTTCATTAAGAAGTTTTCAATTCCCGTGGGATTAGAATTTCACCAATTACTGTGGGCTTGATTCATAAGGGATCCTGCTTGTATTTTCGCCTGGAAAACGGGTCGTCCAACAAAAAGATTGGGAAGTCGTTATGAAATTTATAACCTATGACAATGAAGTTCGGTGAAAGAATACAGAACTGTCGTACGGGCAACACAGGTGAATAATAAAGCTGCACCTTCCTAGCTGCCGCTATCGTAGTCTCAACATCGTGTGTGCTCCTTGTTAGATCTGTTGAACGAAGTGCTTGTTTAGTGCGTTGGTTCTGAACTGAGGACAGGACAATGAACGAGCAAAGGATCAATTTAAAATTTGTTTTAAGCTTGGCAAGAGTCCTGAAAAAACACATGCGATGCTGGTACGTGTTCCTGAGGATCAAGCATTGTCTATGAAGTGTGTGGACGCGTGGTTCTCCCGTATCCAAGGAGGCTGGGAAAGTGTTTCGCAGATAATCCCCGTAGCGGATGACCGGCAACCGCCGTCAGTGACGAAAACATTGAGAGTGTGTTGTTATTAATACGAACAATCGTCGATTAGCTGTGCGGCTGACAGCGGATGACTTGCAGATTAACCGTGAATCCATGCGACAATCCTTACTCAGAAGTTACGGAAGAGGAAAACGTGTTGTCGTCTTGTGCCACAATGACTGACGAAAAGAAGCAGACACCTTTAGAGGTTTCGCGGAATTTGCCGAAACGGCGGATGCGTCACCCAATTTCTTAAACCGTATTGTCACTAAGAATGAAACCTGGTGTTCTAGATACGAATATGAAACCGCAAAGCATAGAATGACATCACCTCGTAGGGAAAAGATCAGAGACGACAAATCACGCATCAAACCGATGCTCATTATCTTTTTTGGATGTCAAAACATTATACACAAGTAATTTCTACCTGAGGAAACGACATTGAACGCTACAAGGTACGTTGACTTTTGATCCGTTTCATGCAACGTCTGTGCAAGGCGCGGTCCCAGTAAGCACAACAGGGTTCCTGGTTTTTTGGTCACGACAACGCTCGCCCACACACAGCCAATATCGTCCAACAGTTCCTAGAGAAAAAGGGGGTGCTGCAACTTGAACATCCACTTTACTCGCCGGATCTCAATCCTGCATTCTTCCTGTTCCCTCGCCTCAAAATCGCTTGGAAAGGAAAGAGGTTTGACGATATTTCTGGTATCCAACGAAACGTGAGGAGACATTTGAACAGCATTGGAAAAAAGGAAAACTTCATGCGAAGTTTCCAGGAATTGTATCGCAGAGCTCAGCGATTCATAGTTATAGGCAGTGTCTATTTCGAAGGACAGTAACGTATATGCAGTTCATTATTTATCTACGTCAATGTTGCAGTAATATTCACCGAACTTTATCGTCAGAGGCTTTACTTAACGTCTAACAGCGGCCTTAAGCCATAGCTCGTGAGGTTCTCGAATGCTTCAATACCCCTTTATGGCTAGAGGCATTTCGCATTATTCAGTTTAATTCCTCAGCAGTTCACGCAACAAGGGCCATGTAATCATCTGAAGAAGATAACATTTTCTGGAACGAAACCTTAGTAAAGTGTGCCATTTGACCTTTACAAGCAACTTTTATGAACTTTAAAATCTTGCAGAGCCTCATTTCAATGATTTCAGACAAAAGTTATTTTTATTTTTTGGTTCACTTGCCGCAGAAGTTCTACGCCTTCTTCAGAAGGGCTGAACGAAAGAGCGCGTTGTCGCAGCAGGCAGGGCGCCTCGCGCACTTGCAGAGCAGAACAGCGTGGCGCGGTAACGCGTTCACGCCATTCGCAGCTGCAGTCCTCAGCCCGCGAACGCTCGCCCACTCGGGAGTACTTACCCCATTACTGGGCTGCTTCCCCATTAGAGCTCCACTGTTCTGTGAGTGCTCCGGGCTACGAGGCCGGCTGCGGCCTGCTGTTCAAGTGCCCAGGGTGCAAGTGCAGCCTCGCCATATGGACTTCTAGGCTTTTGCCTTGTTCTAATCGCACCGCTGCGGTTTGTTTCACGAATTGTTTCGTGCTAAAAAGAGAAGTAATTTTTGCGGTTCCTTTTTGTGGCTGATGGTGTTGGGACAAAAAATTACACGCAAAACACTGTTTATGTATGTGGACTAGTTGTAAATTAGAAAGCAAAGAAAATAACACTATACACCTTTGTATGCTCTTTCTTACCATTGGCAATGACTAAAGCACACATCAAATAGAGCTACTCAGGGGAAAGCGAAATTCAAATTATCCTAACCCGTCAGTGATGCAACTCCCCGCCACAAAGGCTATTCATTAGTGATCGAAATACGTAGTATGTGTGTATTATATGTTCAAATGTTCAAATGTTTGTATATCTTATGGGACTTAACTAAGGGGTCATCAGTCCCTAAACTTACAAACTACTTATGAACTAGCTAACACTAAAGACGGCACAAATATCCATACCCGAGGGGGGATTCGAACCCCCGACCGTAGTGGCCGTAGTAACCGTAGTGGCGCCTCAGTCTCCTCGGCCACCGGGGCCGGCTGTATTATATGTATGACCACCATACAGTGTGTTTGCCTCTGTAACTTATAAAATAATAGGTAACTGGAAATTTTAATGCGGTAGGTCAACACAAGAAATGTTGCACTTTCTGAGGAGTTATGAACATAGTTTATTGTATCATTTTCCAAAGAGGTTCAGCACAAAGATATAATTTTTTAAATGGAACAATAGTTTTTTTCTATCGTGCATTGGATTCGTTGAAACCAGCTGCGTCCAAATCAATTTAAACTACATTCCTATCACTGTTAGTTTGGGAGCTAAAACCCTTCAAAATTTAGGGCGCGGAGGCTACGACAGCGTAGCTGACTGGCTGGTGGTCATGAGACAGTGGGCCGTGCCCCAGGGGATTGCCATTCGGCAGACCGCAGTTATAAGAGTCGAAGAGCAGAAAGGTATTGGTTGGGAAGGGAGAGAGACACGATTGTAGCCTTGTTATTCAGTCTGCACATTGAGCAAGCTGTGAAGGAAAGCAATGAGAAATTTGGAGAAGAAATCAAAGTTCAGGGTGAAGAAATAAAAACTTTGCGTTTTACTGTTGACACTGTAATTCTGTCAGAGACAGCAAAGGATTTGGAAGAGTAGTTGAACGGATTGGACAGAGGAAAACAACGGTAACGGAATATAGTCTATGAAAATCAGGCGATGCTGAAGGAATTAGATTAGGTAATGAAGCAATAAAGGTGCCACGTGAGTTCTGCTACTGTGGCAGTAAAATAGCATTCGATGATCGCAATACAGATGGTATAAAAGGCAGAATGGCAATGGGAAGAAAAGCGTTTCTGAAGAAGTGAAATTTGTTAACATCGAAAATTACTTTAAATGTTAGGGTATCCTTAATGAAAGTATTTGGAGTGTAGAATAGTACGAGAGTAAAACGTCGCCGATAAGGAATCCAGACAAAATAATAATATACGTTTTTGAAATGTGGTGCTACAGACTAATTCTGAATGGAAATATGACGCAACTAATGATGAGGTGCTCAACAGAACTAAGAAGATAAGAAATTCGTAACATATCTTGATTAAAGAAAGGATAGATTGATAGGAAACATTCTGAGACTTCAACGAATCCTTAATTTAGCATTGGAGGGAAGTGTGTGGACTAAAAATTTTTAATATTCGTAGAATATATAACTTCAACTGCTATTGGGCAAAGCTGAAAATGTGTACCCAGCCGGGATTCGAACCCGGGTCTCCTGCTTTCTAGGCAGTTGCGCTGACCCCTACACCACTGGGGACACAGTGATCACCGCACCTGCAAGGACTACCCATGCACGCCTCCCGTCAGATACAAATTCCCAGCTGGGTACACATTTTCAGCTTTGCCCAATAGCAGTTGAAGTCATATATTCTACGAATATTAAATAATAACAGCTGCAGGATCAGAATGTGACGTCTGTTCTTTCCGAACAGACGCCACATGTATATATATAATATGCCGGTGACGGGCAATGATCCTATCGTTAGTGGGGAGGGGTGGGCAAGTTTGAAGCCCTTACTCTTACGGGAATTAGTTAAACTACGAGTTTGAGTACTATGGGCAGGGCGAAGCTGGGAATTTGTATCTGACGGGAGGCGTGCATGGGTAGTCCTTGCAGGTGCGGTGATCACTGTGTCCCCAGTGGTGTAGGGGTCAGCGCAACTGCCTAGAAAGCAGGAGACCCGGGTTCGAATCCCGGCTGGGTACACATTTTCAGCTTTGCCCAATAGCAGTTGAAGTCATATATTCTACGAATATTAAATAATAACAGCTGCAGGATCAGAATGTGACGTCTGTTCTTTCCGAACAGACGCCACATGTATATATATAATATGCCGGTGACGGGCAATGATCCTATCGTTAGTGGGGAGGGGTGGGCAAGTTTGAAGCCCTTACTCTTACGGGAATTAGTTAAACTACGAGTTTGAGTACTATGGGCAGGGCGAAGCTGGGAATTTGTATCTGACGGGAGGCGTGCATGGGTAGTCCTTGCAGGTGCGGTGATCACTGTGTCCCCATTGGTGTAGGGGTCAGCGCAACTGCCTAGAAAGCAGGAGACCCGGGTTCGAATCCCGGCTGGGTACACATTTTCAGCTTTGCCCAATAGCAGTTGAAGTCATATATTCTACGAATATTAAATAATAACAGCTGCAGGATCAGAATGTGACGTCTGTTCTTTCCGAACAGACGCCACATGTATATATAAAAATTTTTAGAGGCAGCCCAAGAGAAGGATTCAGTAAACAGGTTCAAAAGGATATTTACTTCTTTGGCCACTTCAAGCTTTTTCAGTTTCGTCCCTTCTGATGTTATACTTGTATAATACGCGATGTTTCTCCAATGCATACACCAATTTCATCTTCGCCGCCTAATAGTTCAGTTTTATTAGTGAGCGGGGCGCACAGAGACTAAGTGATTTCAGTCAAGTCTAACCTGACACGCCGAGTAGCTTGCGGCAGATTTCAGATGTCATGCTGGATTGTTTTATTTTTCATCAAGATCTAATGTTAAGTGTCATTTTACGAATCTTTTATTGATTGTAATGGATAAGGTGGCAGACAATGTACCAACGTAATCAGTCTGTTTAATTGACATTTCTGATGATGGTTCAAAACCCAAACCGGTAAAGTTATAAATGTAATAAACAGCTGATGGTTGACAATATACATTTTAAAAGTATATTCGGCTATTACGAACTCAGTAAAAATTTAAAATGTTATCAGAAAGAACGAACTATTATTCAAATATACAGAGAATCCAACATATTTCATAACCGGTGGGATAATTTTAATAAAAAGGAAGAAGCCAAGTATAACATGGACAGTGGCTCTTCACAATAGATGTATATTCATCCTTCACTGGCGACAATAAATTGTTAAGTTTTATTTTTGACCGGAATTATCTCTGCTGATGACGTGGAAACTTGAACATACTCGGAGATTTTGGCCTCAGGCATTGAGCCTGGGTGCGTTCCGGTACGCGGTGAGGAGTGGGGGGTGATGGGTGTCTTATGTGTGGGTTTGGCTATGTAGCAGCGTGACAGCGCAACAGCGTAGCCAAGCGCACCTGAAAAAAATATCCAGCGTTGCTTTAAACGAACGTCAGGAACGTAAATTTTTCAGGGATTGCGCCAGACAACCCGTAATATTTACCAGCAAGAGAGAAAATGCTATGCGAATTACATTCATAAAAAAAGTATTTCATCGCGTGAACACTAACGTTAAATGTGCACATTGCATCAAGAACACAGTTCCTTAGAATTTCCGTAGATGTCATTGAACCCGCACAAAGATGTATACAAAGTCACCTGAACGGTGCCAACACGACGGAGTGCTTACACGGCCGAGTAGTTCCAGTCAGCTGCCCGGGAACGAACGCGCTGTTCCCCTCACCATGCCAGGGACTACGCGGCCGTTCCTGTCGGCAATTCAGTTACATTAGATTAATACTTGTTCCACTGATTATAAATAAGACATTTCGCAATGATGTGGAACGTGTGAGTTTAATGAATAGTGTCTATACTTGACACCCAATATTTTGTTTATTTTCTTTTGTTTTTTGTTTATGTATTTTTTTGGCGAAATTACTTTTATTTAAAAATCCACCCGAAGTGCAGAAGGAGTTGTCATTCAGAAATTCTTTCATTTCTCTTTTTAAATACTAGTTGGCTATCTGTCAGACTTTTGATGCTACTTGGTAAGTGACCGAAGACTTTTGTGGCAGCATGATTCACCCCTTTCTGTGACAGTTATATTTAACCTTAACCAGTGAGTATCACCCTTTCTCCTAGTGTTGTAGCTGTGCACACTGCTATTACTTTTGAACTGGATCTGAATGTTAATAACAAATTTGATGAATGAATATATACAGGGTGTTTCACTAAGTGTGTTTGCCTCTGTAACTTAGAAAATAATAGGTGCCGGAAAATTATAATGCGGTAGGTCAACACAAGAAATGTTACACTTTCTGCGGAGCTATGAACACAGTTTATTGTATCATTTTCCAAAGAGTGACAGCACAAAGATATAATTTTTTAAATGGAACAATATTTTTTTCTATCGTGCATTGGAATCGTTGAAACGAGCTGCGTCCAAATAAATTTAAAGTATATTCCAACACTGTTATTTGGGAGCTACAACACCTCAAAGTTTCAGGGGCAGATACCACACGCTGTACATAATACATGGCTGTGTGGTGGGTGATGGATGTTATAGTGGTGGAAAGTTGATTTACATGAGATGTTCAAATGTGGGTTCATGTTTCTCAATGCATAATGCAATGAGCCGTCGAAAGGATCTGCGGACGAGATGTAACATCGCCGGTGTGACGGAGCGACATGCGTCCTCGATGCGCCGTTTTAGATAATCTGGGGATGTGGCCTCAGTGACATAAACGCGATCGTTTAGATATCCCCACAAAAAGAAATCTACTGGTGTTAAATCTAGCGACCTTGCGCGCCATGAATGAGGACCATGGCGCCCCAACCATCTTCCTGCAAACCTGTTGTTTAGTTCTTCCACAACAACAGAATGGACTGGGTGAACACCGTGCTGCATCCACATATGGACTCTTGTGTGTAGACACACATGTTCAAGGAGACCATCCAAGCTGTCGGCTATAAAAGCGCGATATAACTCACCTGTAAGTGTAACTGGGAAGTAGTGTGGACGGATGATTTCATCCCCAAGGATTCCACACCACACGGTAATAGACCACCTACGTTGACGGTCGACAGGTCGTACCCACCGAGGATATTGTCTGCGGCCCGTAGTGCCGTAGTGCATGTTATGGCGATTCACTGCACCATAATTTCTGAACGTGGAGTCATCAGAGAACATGACACTTTGTAAAGACTCCAGCGTGAAATACGCATGGCCCACTCACAGAATGTCACTCTTGCACAGAAATCGTTCCCATGCAGCTCCTGGGTCAGTGACAGACGGTACGGGTGAAACCTTTGGCCACACAGATGTGAGACTGACACCAGCGACTGCAGCAACGGCTCGTAATCTGACATGAGGATCGTGGTATAGTGCAGCTAAAACAAACACCTCCGTCTCCTCACTTCTTGCAGGGCTTCGTCTATTACTGCGGTGCATTACCAAGCTGCCTGTTTCCCAAAGTCGTTGTTTGGCACGTAAGAACGTAATGGCAGCCGGGGCTCTCGCCTAGGATATCTCACAGCATACGCCGTGGCTGCTTCAGTGGCATCGTATCGGCACTCGCCGAGCATCAGCAACATGTCAACGTACTCGTTGTTCGTGTATGCCATCGTCTTCCGATGTCAGTAACTGAGGTATATTGAGCCCGGTTGTTTGTGTGGCTCCAGCTGTCGGGTATACGGCCGTGTGCAGTGACAGTCGGCAGTCTAACAGCGCATCTAGGAAGCATCTCGCTCCGCGACACCGGCGACGTTACAACTCGGCGTACCACATTTAGAAGGCGCATTGCATTATGCGCAGCGTTTGTGGTATCTGCCCCTGAAACTCTGAAGGGTTGTAGCTCCCAAACTAACAGTGATAGGAATGTAGTTTAACGATTCCAATGCACGATAGAAAAAACTATTGTTCCATTTAAAAAATTATATCTTTGTGCTGTAACTCTTTGGAAAATGACACAATAAACTATGTTCATAGCACCGCAGAAAGGGTAACATTTCATGTGTTGACCTACCTCATTAAAACTTCCCGTCTCCTATTATTTTATAAGTTACAGAGGCAAACACAGTGAAACACCCTATATATATATTGTGAAGCTACAGTGAATATTCCTAGATCCTTAAATGAATGTCTGAAGGATGATCTTGGGAGGCCTCCGGCAATTGTTCTGGCCAATTCCGGATTCTTGCGACTTTTCGCAACATTTTTATCAAACATCTGCATGTATGTAACGGCCAGAGAGTGTTTATGTGTGTGTGTGTGTGTGTGAGAGAGAGAGAGAGAGAGAGAGAGAGAGAGAGAGAGACAGGGAGAGAGAGAAAGAAAGCCGGACAGTGGGAGGGAGGGAGGGAGAGAGAGAGAGAGAGAGAGAGAGAGAGAGAGAGAAAGATCGAGAGTGTGAGAGACATGTAGCACATATGCATAATAAATATTCCAGACTAAGATATATTGTACGTAACATATATTGTCGAAAATGTTGCCTTTAATGACCCTGTTTCCTTCTAAAGTGGAAGAATAAAATCATACAACAAAACGGTTTTTATCACCGCCATCCAGCAAAGTAAATGAAGTCTGGCCTCGCACTGCATCAATACGCCCCGAAGGTTCAGTGATATTTTCAACTTTTAATTAAAAGCGGCCTTTATATTAAAGTCATAAAGATTTTACACGACAAATTTAACGTTATTTTTTTTTTTAACGGTTAGGCCCTACTCATCTGAAAACGTTACGAACAACACTTTTCTGTTACGTTACTGAGTCAAGTAACACACTTAATTTTTGTGAAGCACGTTTGTCACAGGTGACTGTAATATTTCATTGTAATTTTTAGTGCGGGGCTGGTAATTTACTATCTTCCATACGTTGTATATTGAGGACGGGAAACGTACTAACAGACGATTCCATAGCACGTGTTATTTCATACCTTCAAGGAGGGCGGTGGTTCAAATGCACTTTCAACCACCCAAATTCAGCTTTTCGTGATTACCCTTAATCACTTCAGGTTAAAGCCGGGATGCTTCCTTTGAAACCACGGTAGATTTGCTTCCTCATCCGTAACAATAGTCCAAGTTCGTGTTCCGTCTCTAATGATCAGGCTGTTAATGGGACGTTATATCTCAACGTTCCTTTTTTCATCATATCGGTTCTGAATTCTTTGTTGGATATATTCCAATCACTGTCTCATATCAAACACTTTATCCTCTACATCTTACTTTACAACTATAGAAGTCACCCCCTGATGTCTTGATGTATGTCTCATCATCCAAGCCCTTACTGTGGATCCCACGTCTACAGAGAACTGACCCATACAATTCAAGCATATTCTCAGTTCGAATATAGTAACTTTCCTTGAAACGGAAAAGCTTCTTTCTGTGAATCAGCACGGGTTTAGGAAACATCGTTTATGTGAAACTCAGCTTGCCCTTTTCTCACATGACATCTTGCGAGCCATGGATGAAGGGCAACAGGCGGTCACGAAGATATGGAATAGGTTCACAGATTTGGGACTGGCTGGAAGACTTCCTAAGTAATAGAACGCAGCACGTTGTTCTCGACGGCAAGTGTTCATCAGAGACGATGTATCGTCAGGCGTTCCCCAGGGGAGTGAGGACCGCTATTATTTTCAATCTATATAAATGATCTAATGGACATGGATCTGATGGATCTGGATCTGATGGATCTTTGCGGCTGTTTGCTGATGATGCTGTGGTGTATGGGAGGGTATCGTCTTTAACTGACTGTAATAGCATACAAGGCGACTTAGACAAAATTTCTAGTTGGTGTGAAGAATAGCAACTAGCTCTCAATGTAGAAAAATGTAAGGTGATGCGCATGAGTAGGAAGAACAATCCCATAATGTTCGAATACTGCGTTAGTAGTGAGCTTCTTGATGTTGTCGCGTCGTTCAAATATCTAGGCGTAACATTGCAGAGCGATATGAAATGGAACGAACATGTAAGGGCAGTTGTGAGTAAGGCGGACAGCCGACTTCGGTTTATTGGGAGAATTTTGGGAACATGTACTTCATCTGTAAAGGACTCCGCGTATAAAACGCTTGTACGACCACGTCTTGAGTATTGCTAAAGTATTTGGGACCCGCAGCAGATCAGTTTAAAGGAAGACATAGAAGCAGTTCAGAGGCGAGCAGCTAGGTTTGTTACTGGTAGGTTCGACCAATGCGCGAGTGTCACGGAAATGCCCCGGCAACTCAATTGGGGATCGTTGGAGGAAAGAGGACGTTCCTTTCGTGAAATTCTGTTGAGGAAATTTAGAGGGCCCGAATTTGAAGCTGAGTGTAGCACGATCTTGCTGCCGCCTACTTACATTTCGCGTAGTAATCACAAAGACAAAATAAGAGAAATCAGGGCTCCTACGGAGGCATATAGGCATTCTTTTTTTCCTCGTTCTATTTGGGAGTGGAATAGGGAACGAAATGCCTAGTAGTGGTACAGTGTACCCTCCGCCATGCACCTTACGGTGGATTGATGTAGACCACATAATTTGCAGGATCTTGTCATATTTCTGACTTTTGAACTACGAGGTAAAATCTCAAGTTGGTTAATGCTACATTTGCATGACTGAAGAGTTGAAATGAGGAACAGGTAACAGATGGCCTAGTGTGCTAACCCTCTAGTTTCTTTGATTAATATATAAAATAGTAAAATTCAGTTAGTATCAAAGTGATTTCAGGCGTTATCGGCGTATTCCAACGAGGAAATTATTAGATGGTTGCGTCATCTTGTCGCACTACGCACTGAAACGGTGTGAGAAGCCGGCGCTGCCAGTTGATTCACCACCCGAGATGATTTAATAGCCAGGTTCTATTTTCTGTCGGTCTACACGATCTCTCAGTAAAAAGCCATCATATACGGTTATTTACAATGTTTTTTGACTAAAATTTTTACTAATAAAAGGAAAAAGAAGCTCGAGAATTCTCGGTTTTGTGCCAAAACTGGCGGATTAATTCGCGCTGAAGGACTTATTCTATTTGTTTACATTTTAAAATGTCTTATAGTTTTTACCTTCATCAGCCTCTGCAGTAAATTCACGCATGTGGAAATCATATTTTAAAATCTATCGTTTTTACAGAGAAAAGTTTACGTGGGGCACCATATATATAGAATCCTTGTGTAATCACTTGCACGTTTGATAATTTTGAGACAGTTTATAATATTGCATTGAAAGAACCTCTGATTTTTTTTGCTGCAACAGCAGTTCGTATGAATACAAAATACATAGAAAAATCTGGTATGGCAACCTTGGAATGCAGAATCATTTATTGTAATTGTGAACTTAGTCGCCATCACTTTATTTCAACCTCACGTCAAGAACGAGCCTAAGATCCATATAGTGTAAATATCTGTGGAGTGAGCATTCAGATGTGGAGATCGAGAATTCTGTCCGCATCATCTCCTGCGCTAAAAGTCACGTGATTTTGGGGCGGTGCGCTGCAACTCGGGTAGCGCTAAATGTATTTGGAGCGTTATTAATTCATAATTACGTGGATATAACCTTCAGAAGTATTGTAAAACTATGCAAACATTATAGGCATTGGACGAAGTTGGTTTAAACACACAAAAATCGAGAGAATTATGCTTCATTATCATAGCCGAACTCATATTATTTACATTTTTCCGATGACGGGAAAAATATCTGACAACCAACAATATTTTAATTTTGAGGTTTGATTTCATTTTTTGAACGGTGTGCTCAGCGACCACAAAATAATGAATATAATAAATATAATTATGAATGGCAGTGATATTCCGTCTTTTGCAACTACAATAAAATGCGATTTTTTCACACCAGACGCGTTTCGTTTTATTGAATGTAAAACATCATCAGTGGTGGAAATTTTGTCTTCTTTTCGCTTCACATCATGGAATGCCGGTCTGTTTAGTGCAATACCGCCGGTTCTTCATGCTGTGTCGTTTTCTCACAACTTTCATTGTCACTGTTTCACTGTTTATAGTTGTTTTTCACAGATCAGAAGTGTTTGTTTTCAATAATAAATATAGTATGCAGCATTGGGCGTTTTTTATTGATGTTTTTACAGAGAGTATTGAAGGTGCATTGAGGATGATCATTATGTGATCGAAATCGATCTGCAAAAATATTAATAAAAATCGACCAATGCTGCATACTATATTTATTATATTTTTATTTGCTACAGTTGTTATACGACTGCCTATTCCAATTAATTACATTACAAAGACACTGCATTAGTATCGTAGCCAAGGAACAAAGAGAAATAAAAAAATTTGTAGCAGTTAATTCTTACAGCAAATGACCATATTGCACGATTATTTTCCATTTTTGCTTATCATTCTGCTGTTTTCGTGCAAATACAGTTACTGGTATTGTTACTGAGGAAACTAATCTGTTATAAGTTACTGTTATCTAACACGTTTCGCGTAAACACGTGAAAAAATCATAAAAAATAGCTATACAATGTAACAGCTCATAATACCATGGTTGGAACTTTTTTAACAATTAAAGTGCCTCATATCAACAGGACATTTACAAGTAGGCATATACCGAAGTTATACGTAAATTACCTATGAAAAATAACTGGTCTTCCTTTCACATATTATTTATTGCAGTCATAGCAGTAACAATACTGTACAAGATTTGGTACTAATTCTGCAACATACAAAACCTGATTGAAACCAGGCAAATCGTGTAATATTCGAAACTCGCTAGTATCACAGTACGCAACCAAGCCGAATCGTCCCAATACCACGTGACTTACCCAGACAGATGATGAGAACATGTGCAGTAGGCTATGCTCACGCCATAGATATTTATACTCTGTGCTGTCTGAGTGCTACTTGTGCACTAGGTCAAGACGTATACAGAATAGCTCTGAAAGGAAAATTAAAATTAACAGAACTTCAGTGTTCCACCTCGGTAACATAGAATATATTTAGGACTATCACATGCCTATTTTCAGTACCAATGGAATCACTTGCGTGGAATACTTGGTAATTCGGAGGGGAAAGAAGAGGGAAGAGACAAAGGACGCAAGGAGATTGAAAGTTGATGCATTTGAATTAATGAAAATGTCTTGCGGATACAGTTGCAGTTAACTACAGAGCTATGCAATTATATCCTGCCCCCACACCTCACTATCCAATCTGACTGAAATATTCATTTTCACATTTTTCTTTCCTGCTGTAATCACTGTGTAAGACTGCGCCTCAAGCGCTTCGGTTCTCCTCTTCTTCGGTTGTTTTCATGGTTCATTTCCATACAGAGCTGTACTCCAGGCACACATTCTCAGAAACGTCTTGCTTTAAATAAGATAAGAAGTTACTGGGTTCGTAGACAAGGCTCCATCGAAGGTAGCATGCAGTTTTCTTTTTATCAAGAAGTTCTCGATCCAGTTACGTATTTAGTTTGTTTCTCTGAAGGCAAGAAATAGTTACCTTACACGACTGCCTTGATCTTTGGCTTTCAGGATGTCATGCGTCTTGTCTACCACGCGACCGATGTTTTCTGAATTCGTTTCAGTTAAGAATATAGGATTCTTCATCCAATTCATAACTTCATAAAATGCATGAGTAAACCACTAGGTAATTACTCCACGTGTTCGGACAGCTATTTTTGGCGATAAATGTGAGTCTTTTTCAATAGGTTTAATAACTATTGTTTTCCTGTTATCTGAGCCAGGGAAGATGTACGTATTGTACTGGTTTCCATTTTTAATCTACCACTAGAAGAGCCAGCAATTTATTTGTTGTACCTAAAGATGGATACTCGTAATTTAACTATCAAAGATCTTTTGCAGAAATCGTAAAAAAAACTTTTTCTGCAGTCCGAGTTTACAACACACTTTCCAAAAGAAAAGAAAATGTGTACCGAATCCTAAACCATGACATTGTTCGCCAAATTTCCAGAGGCAGTTACCTACATTATATACAATTGTATATATACAGCTCATAGAATTTCATTTGTTACTCCAAATCAAATACCTACACACTTCACATGTCTCCTGCGCGTCCTATTAAAACATCCAATTGTTCCATTGCTTACCTCTAGCAATGTGGCACCCATACACTGATACCTCTCTGTATTTCACAATTCGACAAATTCCCACCACTTCTCCGGTGACATTTTAACATGTACTCACAACCATACTTCGAAATCCACCGGGAAATGTAGCCTACCAGTTGCAAAGAATCTCCTTCACCCTTCTCTAATAAAAACTCTTTGCTTTCCGTTTATATAGCTTTTTTGTTGTTACTTCCTCGATCTTTTTCAGTTTCCTTCTATTAGTTCTACTTATTAATGTAATTAAAATCATTTACAACCTGTAATTGATGTTATGGGAGGAGACTTCATTCTGTATAAGCAGTTTCTAAAACTCAGGCTGATTTCGAATACTGAGTTATTCTCTGACAAGAAACAGGCAATTGTTCTTATCGTCGCTTCTGAGATGCGCTATAATCCTGACTGATTGAGCAACTTAGCTGCGAAGGGAAAATTTCATTACTTTTTCTATTGTGAGGTGTTACTGTTGTCTAGTTGGCGGCCTCATTTATAAATGTCATGCACTAACTACACTAGACTGAGGTAAAATACTCTGCGAAACCGAGAACGTTCTGCCCGTGTGAGCACTCCACTCAGTTTTAATCCTGCTGCTTGATCCGCTCTGAATCCCAGCCGTATCAAGATAATTACGTGACGCTGTTTGACGTGCTGTACCGCTCCCTATTTGTCACATGATATGAGAATGCAGAGTGATCTACGGTGGAACTGGATTCCTCGTGAAAATTGGCACAAAAATTTAAAATTGTTCAACGTAAATGTCGGGAACATATTATCTTCACATATCGAAACAAACCAGTTTTTATTTTACGTTAATTATTGTTGATTATTTTTTTACTTCGTTACTACCGTTCTGCCAGGTTTTAAAAACTAAAGTATTCGGGACCCCATGAGAAAGTCTACAACGCCATATAAATAATAGACTGACTTTGGAACTTTCCCGAAATCATGTATTTCTGTGTTTACTAAGTTGATTTGCCCCTTGATAATTAGACTCAACTTGGCTTGTTTTTTTATATTGGTGTTCTTTTCCTCTCGCCGCGAGGGAGTGGCCGCACGGTCTGAGGTGCCACTTAGTCACGGATTGCGCGGCCGCTTTCATCGGAGGTTGTAGTCCTCCCTCGGGCATAGGTGTGTGTGTGTGTGTGTGTGTGTGTGTGTGTGTGTGTGTGTGTGTGTGTGTGTGTTGTCTGTAGCATAAGTTATTTTAAGTAGTTTTAAGTGTAGGGACTGATGACCGCAGCTGTTTGGTCTCTTAGGTTTACAAACATTTTTCCTCTCTTTTAGTGCGGGTTAGCTGGTCCTGTTCTGGTTGATGCCATGTAGATTTAGTTAAATTGTTTTTTTATGAAACAAACTCGTAACGTCCCCCCTGTGACCCACCCCTCCCTCCTACATATATCCCTCTCATATTGACGATTCCTTGATCTCTGGGAATGGGTGATATCAATCTACCATTCTTTTCTACCGAATTCCGTTCAGTACCTCCTGATTAGTAACGATTTACTCATCTAATCTCCACCATTCTCCACGTGATTTAAACAGTTTCTATCAGGTTTTAATCTGAACTGTTTATCGTTTTCCAGAAGGCTTTTGACACCATACCTCACAAACGTCTTTTAATAAAATTGCTTGGTTACGGTATATCGCCCCAAATTTGCGACTGGATAGTCTATTTCCTCTCAGAGAAGACACAGATCCTGGTAATCGATGGTAAGGCATCGCCAAAAACAGAGGTGATTTCGGGCGTTCCACAGGGTAGTGTTATTGGTCCTCTGCTGTTCCTCATTTACATAAACGATTTAGGGGGAAATCTAAGTAGCTCCCTTAGCTTGTTTGCAGATGACGCCGTCATTTACCGCCTAGTCAAATCATCTGAGGATCAAAACCAACGGCATAACGATTTCAATAAGATATCTCTATGGTGTAAGAATTGGCAGTTGACGCCAAATAATGTGATGTCGTCCACAAAAGTACGAAAAGAAATCCGTTGAACTTTGTTTACAAGATAAATCAATCAGAAGTGAAGGCCGTAAACTCCACAAAATACCTAGGAGTTTCAATTACTTCTGACTTAAATTGGAAAGAACACGTAGATAATGTCGTGGGAAAGGCGAACCAAAGACTGCGTTTTATTGGCAGAACCCTAAAAAGATGCAACAGAACTACAAAAGAAACTGTATACATACACTACGCTTGTCCGTCCTTTTATGGAGTGTTGCTGCCCAGTGTGGGATCCTTATCAGGTGGGTTTAACGGAGGACATCGAAAGAGTCCAAAGAAGGGCAGCTCGTTTCGTATTGTCACGATACAGGGGAGACAGCGTTAGCGAAATGATACAGGATCTGGGATGGGAATCATTACAACAACGTCACTTATCGCTGCGGCGTGGGGTATTTACGAAACTACAATCGCCAACCTTCTCCTCCGTATGCGAAAATATATTGTTGACTCCCACTTACATAGGTAGAAATGATCATCAGAATAAAATACGAGAAATCAGAGCCCGAACGGAGAGATTCAGGTGTTCTTTCTTCCCGCGCGCTATTGGAGAATGGAATGGGAGATAAAAGAGTATAACGGTGGTTCGATGAACCCTCTGCCAGCTACTTAAATGTGATTTGCAGAGTAACTCATGTAGATGTAGATCGTCCCCGTTTCATTCCCAAATAAGGATGTACTCAAGATAATAACTTACTAATAGAAACTAAGAAATTTGTCCGTAAATGCTTTTCTGCTTATTGCCATTCTGCATTTTATATCTTCCCTAATGCCGCCGTCGTAAGTTATTTTACTGCCCAAGTAATGAAACTCCTGCTACTTCTGTTGTTCTGTTTTCTATTCTAATTCCCTCTCTATCGCCTGAATTAATTAGAATACTTTATAATGTCCTTATGTTACTCTTTTCAAGGCTCATATCGTGAATTTTATTGCCTGGTAATAATCTAATTAAAAATGGTTGGATAAAGTTAATGAAAACCTCTTACTATTTTATATTTTATTCTTATTGATCTCACGATTGTTTTCCTTTCTGCAGTTTGCAGTTTTCAGATTTTTAAATGTATTCTTTTCTGTTCTGTGATATATAAGTAGTAAAATATTGCATAATATTGTATTATGGGCTTGATAGGAATGACAAAAAGTCCTAAATAAATAAAACAATATAGAAAGCGCCACCGTACCTGAACGTGATATCACTTTTGTAATATGGTCTTTGGCTATATTAATTATCTGCAATTTCTACAAGTTTTAGATTACGGATGAAGACTTTCTTTATAAACTGAATTAATATCATAATATTAGTCGCTAAATCTCGGACAAGCTTTGCTGTTTCTAGTCTGATAAGAAAGGGAAATAGCTTGCGAAGAGAACACAGTCACACACACACACACACACACACACACACACACACAAAAGAAAAAATATGAATAATAGCATTCAGTATTTACTGTAAATCCAGCGGATTGACTACATGTTTTGGTTGTTTGCTTTCTGCACGAACGTGTAGCTCGGATGGCATACCCTCTCTGTCTCCTCCTTCTTGTCTACCTTTATCTTCCTTCTCCTCCTCCTCCTCCCCATCCTCCATCCCGCGTCTCTGTCTCTTCCTTTCCTTCCTTGTGTCTTCCATCTATTCCTTTCCCTTTGTCTACTTTTTCCCTACCTGTAGCCGTTTAAACTGAAGAAATCAATAATTAGAAACTTACCTCAAATTATGTAGTAACGTTGGCAAATGATCACAAAATTACTCTTACTGGAAAGTAAGTGAAGTAATGAAGCCAATATACAGCTTTATATACAATGTATTGATTTACTCTGCTGACTGTTGCCGTTGTGGCATAGTAGCTTCTCAGCGCTGCAAATGAACCTATTAAAAGTGAACTTCACTAGAACTAAATCTCACGAAATGTTTTATCCTCGTGTATCACTTCTACCATAGCATCCATTCGATACGCAAGGTAGAAGTTGGATCCGTTATTATGACAGCTGGAGATTTCAACACGTGATTGGGCTGGTAGAATCAGAGGTACAAACATGAAAACATCTTGTTAACAGCTATGTACATCAGTGATTTACGTTTTGTGCACATGTTTGGCAAAACTCCTTTCGAATTATGTACGTTTCACTGGTCCCCCTGCATTATTAAAATAGGTTATTGAGTTTTTGTGTCCAAGTATTAATGCTACGATTGTGTCTGAATTAGTTTGTTAAGGGTCTGACAGCAGCCAGTGCAGTTGGCGGTCGTAAGGAAAGCGCCTTACCGGACGGCCTCGGGGCAGCTCGCGCCGGGCACAGTGATTGCTGCCTGTGTGTGCGTGGCGCCGCGCGGGCCTCTGATCCCACACTGAAGCGACGCCGCCAGACGCCGCCGCCGCCGCTGTCGCTTTCTGCCGGCGATCGCTCTGCGCATGCGCAGTGCCACTCGACGGCCAGCCACGGAGTCGGCAGCGCCTGGCTACTGTGTAGCCGACGGAAAACATCGCAGTACGCACTGATCAGTATATTTAAAAAGCCGGCCGCGGTGGCCGAGGTGACTGAGGCGCTCCAGTCACGGTCAGCACGGCCACTACGGTCGGGGGTTCGAATCCCCCCTCGGGCATGGATATTTGTGCCGTCCTAGTTCGTAAGTAGTTCATAAGTAGTTTGTAAGTTTAGGGACTGATGACCCCGTAGTTAAGTCCCATAAGCTTAACAAACATTTGAACATTGAACATATTTAAAAATTGATTGTATTTACAATGGAACAGGTCAGTAAAGTTATACGATTTATAATTTTCCAAATGAAATGCCAAGATCGCGCATTAATATTTTATTCACTGACGACCGGTTTCGGTAAACTGTGTCACATATATATTACAGGCTGGTCATCTAGTTAAAATTGGAATAAAATAAGAAGTGCAAAATTGCACTTAGTCACTATATAAAAAATACACAAGTTAAAAACATGACAGCTTCTTTTATACCAAATTTTTAACAAGATTACTAGCTTGTAATATGTATGTGACCAGATGATGGTGACACAGTTTACCGAGATAATTGCAAAACGACATATTAACATATTAACACAGTGTGGGGGGGGCGATAACATTGATTTAATCAGCTTCCTGAACTCGCGTCAGGCTGTACTTTAAATGATGTTATCTTTTTTACAGTGAGCTTCTCCCACGTATAATTGGCTTTTATGTATGCCGTAAGTTCTGGTGTTTTGAAAGCGTCAGTGTATGTTTGAATCAACTGTCATATTACAACCCATATCACCTACATATATAGGGTATCCGAGGATGGCAACGTAAATCTTCTGTGATATTATAGGAATTATCATTTATACCCAAAAGCTTCAAAATCATGTTTGTATAGATTATAGGACTTAACTATGGGGTCATCAGTCCCTAAACCTACAAACTACTTATGAACTAGATAATACTAATGACGGCACAAATATCCATGCTCGAGGGGGATTCGAACCCCCCAACCGTAGTGGTCGTGTAGTCCCCTCGGTCACCGCGACCTGCCCAAAAGCTTCCTCTGGTCATTGTTCCAAATGTTGGTAAGTAGTCGTCGACAGTAAGCTTTGCACTGAAGACAGTCCTCAGAGCCAGTGTGGACCAGCAGTGGGTCACTATTACACCCTAATGTCACACAAATCTATGCTGCATGACAATGCCAGTAGGGCAAATTGGGATCCTATTGAGATCGATTTCAACCTCTGTTGGGTGATAAGATGCGCGAAGATAGAAATCTATTGTAGATCTAGGTATGGACTACAATTGTGCATTATGTATGCTCATATACATTTCTAGGGATCAGGGAGAAATCATAAACAATACACATATGGTAAGGTATTTTATTCAGATAATGGTTACAATTGTCGTTTGCGTGTGATACTGTAGGACATTGTGCTGTCTCAGTTCTTTACTTGCTATTTATATCTTCACTTAGAGCGAGGCATCACGGGGCTGCCACAATAGTGAAAAGTCATTCTCGTTGCCCTCTAATATGGTGTGTAATCACCTCGGAAGTCCAGTACAGTTACACAACTGAAATGAGGTTATCAATCAGCACTTGAGTGCAATGTCCATCTCTGCAATCGTTTAGGGAGGTGCGGCTCTGGCTGCAATGAGTCTGCCAAGTGCATCCCAGACATCCTCAGTCGGGTTTAGGTCCGGTTCAATTCGTTCAAATCCTTCAACTCAAGCACATTGTGAGGACGAGCGTTATCGTATACCAGAAGGAACCCATCTCCTATGGCAGCAACGTAGGGCACAACAAAAGGTCGGAGGATCTCGTCTCTATACCTCTGAACAGTCAAAGCGCCATTTTGAACAACCTAGTGGTCTGTACATCCGTCAATACTGACACAGGACCACACCATTCGACTACCACCGTGATGTAAGCAGAATTGTTTCAAGTTCCACGTTCTCTCCAGATGAGTGAACGACTGTTGTCAGGCTGGACAGAACATCTTGACTCATTTGTGAAGAGAAGCCGACCGCATTCTTTACGACTCCAATCCTGATGTTCCTCCCCCCAGTTTAGAGTTTCTGCGGACTAAACGGTGCGGAGAGGCCACATTTCAAGTCCTGTTGCTGCCGGGGAAAGGGGTCGGGGAGCGTTGCAGCTGAGTTGCATTTAGCCTCCTGTCTCAACAGGCTGTTAAGTGGACATAAGTCATCTTTGGTGATGTTACCTGTGGACGACCTTGGCCTTGCCCAATTTTAACGGTTCCTGTTGTCTGAAATCGCAGGTGCAGGAAATTACACTTTGGGATACTCCATCAGCTGCAGCCACCTTCCTTTGTGTGTGTCTCGATTCCAACCTTGCCATGTCTCTCCATGCCATTGCTTCGTATAACTCACATTGTTATTGAATTGCACTACCTGATCATTACACAGTATCTGAACGTAACTGCTTGTGTAATTCGTTTGGTAAAGTCAACACCAGCAGCTTTCTGTTATTACCACTATCTCGGTTGCCAACGTTGTTTTCTCCACTCCGTAAAACCGACAGAAAGACGTGAAACCATGCTGCCGATGAGAATACTCCTCAACGTATACACTTCGACTCATCCCCTAATTGTTTTGACCAGTGTACTTCCAAACATGGTGGGTCACTGAGTTGTTGTACAATGAGGCATATTGCTGAATACTTACAATTCCTCCTGGGACACGTTTTGAAACTCTCTGTTTTGACATTCATCAACTGGTAGCGATGATATAGGCGAAATGTAGATCAGGAACAAAATACAAATTTTTGCCACCTTTTGGTGCCTTTCCTTATATCAGAACTGTAAACGGTCACTGGGCACGGTGTGTTTAGATCCATTTAAGTTTAGTTGTTGATTCTTCAGTCCCACAGAATAAGAAGTACCCCTGTGTGCTTCACATCGGCTTACCAGGTCTAGGAACGACATGAAACATGAATGCGTTTCGGTGGTATTTCTATAAGTACCAGAAAACGGCAACCGCCCGGAAAACTATTTGAATACGACCATGTTCGTGATTCACTTCTCTTTGATCTATATAAAGGTTCGTTATGAGATGTGAATAGGATCATCTTGCGACGAGAAGATATTATTTTCTTTTGGGAGCCAAAAAACAACGTACACGCTTTGCGTGAACAATTTGAATACCCGGTCGTTGCGTATACACTGTAAAACGAAATTATATCGAGGACCTCTAATATGTAAATTCGAATTTATACTGAAGCATCATTAACAAACTGTGTCTCCTCTTCAGTAAATTGCTTTTAGTTTGTCAATTACTTCAGAGTAGAAAAATTATAACGGGCGCCTCCTGATGTTAAAAAGCTGATAAATGAAGTCAGCGGACGTCGTATTTTATTGCAGAACATCCGTATTAGCAGTTGTTAGTAATTTAGCATGGATTTTAGTGAGACTGTTCAGAATACGTCATGAGTTATTTGTTTGTGTGCTCTCCTCTAAGATCAGATTGTGTTTGTAAAAGTAAGGAGAACTTGTAGAAGTATAGGGGATATAGCTAGTGCTAACAAATGAATCGTGCCTCCTACCTCTCGCTTTCTCTTTCTTTGTCTATATTCCGAAATGGTACGTGGTGGATATTGACATAGTGTTGCCAATTTTTTCCGCGCTGACCCATCCAGCACTCAAAGTTGTCACTATACCATGGCCTCCGCATAGAGTAGACTATTTTCTATATAAATGAGGGCTAGCTGCCGGCTTTTTTATGCTGGGATGCTTCCTGTCCTATTAAGGCATCTCTCCCTCTCTCTCATATCGCCTTTTGTCTTGCAGCTCACACCCGCCTCAGACGTCACGACCGCTGTTCTGTATTCTGCCTACACTGCGCTGCTGGCGCTAACGACCATTCAGACACATCGTTGGTTGCCTCCCTGCTGACTTCGTTGCTGTCCTCCACGATCATATAGCTGTGACATACATTGTGCACTTTTACACTTGAAATTATAGGAGTTAGTTACTTTGCTTTAAAGAAAAATTTAATGCGAATGCGGGATCTGCAAAATTCACTTCGTGAATATTTGAACTGGCAAAAGAGGAGTGCCGCGGTGGAGTTGCCGAGCGGTTTAAGGCGCCTCGCTGCGGAGCACGCGGTTGCTCGCCGTCGGAGGTTCGAGTCCTCCCTGGGGCGTGTGTGTGTGTGTGTGTGTGTTGTCCTTAGATTAGTTTACCTTAGTTTAAGTACTTTGTAAGCTACGGACTGATGACAACGTAGTTTGGTCCGATAGATTTACAAACATTTGAACATTTGAAAAGGAGTTTGAGTTACGATGAGCAGTTCAGTATTAGAACTACAGCTTATCAATAGTGCAGTGAAAATATTAAGAATAAACTTAGCCATGTGATACTGCAACTGTTCTCAATATCGATTTTAATTGGTTTCTTTTTAGTTCCAGCTGTTAGAATGTGTTGGACCCATTTTTTAGAACATATACGTTCCTCAAATATTATGAATTACCTCGAAGAGAACGACCTATTGGCGCGTAGTAAACACGAATTCAGAAAGTATCATTTTTGTGAAACACAGCTTCTCTCTTTACTCACATGATATTATAAGTGCTATCGGAAAGGGATGTCAAATAGATTCCATATTTCTGGATTTCCGGACGACTTTTGACGCTGTACCTCACTAGCGTCTTCTAATCAAACTGCGTGCTTATGGAATATCGCCACAGTTGTGCGATTGCTATTGGATTTGTGATTTCCTATCACAATGGACTCATAACGTTTTAATTAATGGAAAGTCATCGAGTAGAAGTGATATCTGGCGTTCCCCAGGGAAGGGTTATAGGGCCGCTACTATTCTTTATTTTTATAAACGATTTAGGAGACAATCTGAGTAGTTTCCTTAGACTGTTCGCGGATGATGATGTCACTTATTGGTTAGTAAAGTCACAAGAAGACCAAAAACATTCCAAAATGATTTAGATATCTGCATGGTGCAAAAAATGGCAATTGACCCTTAATAATGAGGTGTGAAGTCATCCATATGAACATTAAAGGCAGGCCTCGGTGGCCGAGGTGACTGAGGCGCTCCAGTCACGGTCTACACGGCCGCTACGGTCGGGGGTTCGAATCCCCCCTCGGGCATGGGTATTTGTGCCGTCCTAGTTCGTAGGTAGTTCGTAAGTAGTTTGTAAGTTTAGGGACTGATGACCCCGTAGTTAAGTGCCATAGACTATACAAACATTTGAACACTAAAGAAGCCCGTTAAACTTTACAGGCCAGGGGAAAAACAAAATGGGCAATCTCAAAGGATGCAGGTGGATCACAGGAGAAATGCAGATCTAGGAACTATCGGTATAACAGTTGTAAATTGTCATAGCTGTGTCGGGAAAGTACCTGATCTCCAAGCGTTAATATAAAGCACCGAATCACAAATCATTGTAGGCAGTGAAAGTTGGCTCAAGCCGGAAATAAGTTCAGCTGAAGTTTTTGCAAAAGATCTGACTTCAGAAAGGATAGATTAAACAAAACAGGTGGAGGCGTGTTTGTCTCATTCAAAAGGAGTCTTTAGTGAAGCGAAGTTGATAGTTCCTGTGAGCTATTATGGATAGAGGTTGTACCTGAAAATCGTAATAAGTTAATAATTGGTTCTTTTTACCGGCCTCCCGACTCTGACGATACAATAGCAAAAAGGTTCAAAGGAAACCTGAGTCGAATTACAAAAACTTACCCGACCCATACGATAATAGAAGCGGAGATTTTAATTTACCCTCAATCTGTTGGGGAAATTATATTTTCAAATCAGGAGATACGCATAAAACATCGTGTGAAATTGTACTCAACGCATTCTCTGAGAATTACTTCGAAAAATTCGTTCATGAGCCAACTAGAATTGTAAATGGATATGAAAATACTCTTGATCTCTTAGCAACAAAAATCCTGAGCTCATAACGAGCACCAAAACGATTACAGGTATTAGTGTCCAAATGTTTGTAGAGTCTATGGGACTTAACTACGGGGTCATCAGTCCCTAAACTTACAAACTACTTCTGAACTACTTACAACTAAGGACGGCACAAGGGGGGATTCGAAACCCCGACCGTAGCGTAGTGGCCGTGCAGATCGTGACTGGAGCGCCTCAGTCTCCTCGGTCACCGCGGCCGGCGGGTATTAGTGAACACAGAGCTGTCGTAGCGAGATTGAATATCGAAAGTCCCAAAGTTACCAAAAATAAACGAAACGTATATTTGTTCCGGAAAGCAGATAGAAATAAAATACATTGCTTCTTGAAAGATAGCTTCCACTCGTTTCTAAGACTAAATGCAGGTGTAGAACACATGTGGCTCAAATTCAAAGAAGTGGTATCGACAGCAATTGACAGTTATATACCAAATAAATTAATAAAAGGAGTTGATCCTCCTTGGTATACAAAACAGGTCAGGACACTGTTGCAAAAGCAACGGAAAAGGCATACTAAATTTAAACGAACACAAAATCCCCAGGATAGTCGATCCTACACAGAAGCTCGAAATTTAGCGAGGATTTCAATGCGAGATGCCTACAATACTTACCAAAACGAAACCCTTTCTCGAAATTTGACTGGAAACCCTAAGAGATTTTGGTCATATGTTAAATATACTAGGGGGCAAAATACAAACAATACCCTCACTAGGTGATAGTAATGGCGATTCTGCCGATGACAGCGCTACTAAAGCAGAGTTACTAAACAAAGCTTTTAGAAACTCATTCACCAAAGAAGACGAAATCAATATCCCAGAGTCCGAATTACTAACAGAGACCGCAATGAGTAACGTAGAAGTAGATATCATCGGAGTAGTGAAGCAACTAAAATCACTTAACAAGAATAAGTCTTCTGGTCCGGATTGTATACCCATCAGATTTCTATCTGATTATGCTGAAGCGATAGCTCCTTACTTAACAGCCCTATACTACCGCTCTCTGAAAGAAGGATCTGTACCTAAGATTGGAAAGTTGCACAGGTCACACCTATATTCAAGAAAGGCAGAAGGAGTAACCCATTAAACTACAGGCCTATTTCATTGACTTCAATTTGCAGCAGGGTTTTGGAACAAATTCTGTATTCAAATATTATGAATTATCTCGAACAGAATGATCTATTGGCCCAAGGTCAACATGGATTTAGAAAATATCGTTCATGCGAAACACAACTAGCTCTTTACTCACACGAAGTGATGTGTGCTATCGACAAGGGTTCGCAAATTGATTCCGTATTGCTTGATTTTCAGAAGGCTTTTGACACCGTACCTCACAAACGGCTTTTAATCAATTTGCGCCCCAAATTTGCGACTGGATAGGGGATTTCCTTTCAGAGAAGACACAGTTCGTAGTAATCGATGGTAAGGCATCGACTAAAATAGAGGTGATATCGGGCGTTCCACAGGGTAGTGTTATTGGTCCTCTGCTGTTCCTTATTTACATAAACGATTTAGGGGAAAATCTAAGTAGCTCTCTTAGGTTGTCAAATGATGCCGTCATTTACCGTCTAGTAAAATCATGTGAAGATCAAAACCGACTGCAGAACGATTTGAATAAGATATCAGTATGGTGTAAAAATTGGCAATTGACTCTTAACAATGAGAAGTGTGAAGTCGTCCTCATGAATACGAAAAGAAATCCGTTAAAGTTTGTTTACATGATAAATCAATCAAATGTGAAGGCCGTAAACTCCACAAAATACCTAGGAATTACAATTACTTCTGACTTAAATTGGAAAGAACACGTACATAATGTCGTGGGAAAGGCGAACCAGAGATTGCGTTACTGTTACTTGGGCAGTAAAATTATATACAATGGTCGCAGTACAGATGATACAAAATGCAATATGGCAATGGGAAGAAAAGCTTTTATGAAAAAGAGGAATTTGCTAACATCAAATATTAATTTAAAAGTAAGGAAGTCTTTTCTGAAGGCATTTGTGTGGAGTGTTGCCTTGTACGGGAGTAAAACAAGGACGATAATTAGTTCAGACAGGAAGAGGATAGAGGCTTTTGAAATGTGGTGCTACAGAAGAATGCTCAAGATTACGTAGATATATCACTTCACTAATGAGGAGGCACTGAAGAGAATTCCGGAGAAAAGGAATTTTAACTTAGCCTACCTTGACTAAAAGACGGGATCGATTGTAAATGTCGCAACAAGGTAACTGTAGTTGACAGTTATTTACGTTAGTGTTTATTGTAAGAGCTTGTATTATGACTTAGCTATTGTTAAGCTACGGTTATATTTGATAACTGCTCATCGTAATTCCAACTCTTTGATTTGGTCAATTTAAATATTCACGAAGTGCCCACGTTATTTGGTGACAACACCTACTAACAACTGAGATTCAAAAGCGACAGCTTGATTCTGTCATAATATGGCGTTGAACAATGATTAATATCGACTAAGACTGCAGGAAGTGGAGAAAATATGGAAACCTCAAATACCCAACATATTAAAGTACCCAGTACGGTGTAAGAAAACAACAGAATTCAAAACAGATTCCAGCCTTTCAAAATGGTTAACTATCCACGTGTCTACATTATAGTATACCAAATAGTCGTTCACATGGATCAGTGATATAATGTGAGCAGAGTTCCACAATACGTGATGTACCAAACTACTTTCATAATTTATCTATTAGATTTTTATCCCATCTCTCACTACAACTGGTATTATTTTACTTTAAATTCTATTTTACTCTAGATTTAGGTTCTTCAAATGTTACATTTGGGGACTGCATGTTATATCCCTATTTCATTTTAATTTAGTGGTAGATGACGGAGGAAGCACGGTCCTCACATTTTTATATAACTTATTACCGTCTTTCTGTGTACGTAGCTAAAAACTACATCGTTTTCTTTTTCCAGTACATTTACATTTTGTTTTCCCTCTCAAGAAGTCTAAACACGCTATTATAATAAATTTAAGTTTTTAAACGTAGACTACTTAATTCCAAGATATATTCAAAAAGGAGAGCTCAACCAAACGGCCATAATGGCATGGGATCATTATTATGCCCAATCTTCCTGCAAAGCATTGGCAATTTCAGAACATGATGAATAATAATGGAGCACAATAGCATGATAACAATGAGACCTAGGCCAGGGTAGATGTTACAGTTCAACCAAATGATTAGCAAACCACTCCTGGACGATGGAAGGTGTGTGAACAAGGAGCCTGTCGTCTTGACATATCTGGAGACCGGAAACACAAATTTAGAAAGCAATGATCGTTCTGTTCATCTCCGAAGGCCATAAATCAGTAGTACATACCGTGCTTGTTAACTTTTGGAAGGCGTTTCGTACGATTGGTCAGTGTCGCTTAGTTAAGAAAATAGGAGGGTACGGAATATCAGAACAAATGTTTTACTCGATGCAATAGTTTGTAACGAATAGAAAACAGCCAGTCATTCTCATTGGGTAGAAATGTTCTGAAGTGGAAGTACTTTCTGGCACCCCCGAAGAGAGTGTTACAGTCACAATTAAAAATGACCTAGTGGATAACATTGGAAGCTGCATGAAACATTTGCAGATGATTCTGTAGTGAACGGGAATTCGCAACGATAGCTAATTGTAGTAAAATGTTGGAGGATCTGTAGCTTATCGACTCTTGGTGCAAGGACTTGCAACTGAGTCTCTATATAAGCACGGCAAACTATTGCGAATACACAGCAAGAAAGAGCGGTTATCATATGATTACGCGATAGCAGAACAATCACATTTATTTTGATAAAATGCGTGGGACTGTGCCTGCATGATCTGAAATGTAAGAACCGCATGAGTAAGGGAGGTGACAGAGATTTATTGTAAGAATATTCAGTGTAGTCCATCAACAGAGGAAGTAGTTTACAAAACATACGTCCGACCGCCAGGTGGGAATGATAAGGGAGTTGGAGAAAATACAGAGATGCGCAACACCCTTACAGGTTTATTTAGCAATCGTGTAAGCCTCTCAGTGGCAGACTTACCAATAGATTCTTTCTGTGTTACAGTAAGGGCTTTTGTCAAAGTATCGCGAGCGTACCTTTCTCGACGATTCGTCTGGTGTATGGCTTCCTACTACATATATTTCGCGAGAGGACCATGAGAGAGATTAGGGCTCACACTGTTGCTTACTGGCTGTCGTTGTTCCCCCGGACCATAGGCGACTGAAAAGGATAAAGAAAGAACTGACACTGGTCCAAAAATTACCCTCCGCCACAGACATTGAGATGGCTTACGGTTTATAGATGGAGTTGTACCAAAGTAAATACTGACATTTTGCAAACGAGAAAACACTCTGTTGCTAACTTGTCAACGATTCCAAATACACGTTTCACATTAGCGTACCGCATGATTGGTTAAAACACTAAAGACGTAAAGTATGGGGCCCCGGCTGTCACATATAATGACGGCGCAAAACACGTGGAATGATGAAACTTCCTGGCAGATTAAAACTGTGTGCGCTTGCAAGAAAAAGATCCCAGGTTCTAGTCCCGGTTCAGGCACACAATTTTAATCTGCCAGGAAGTTTCGTATCAGCGCACACTCCGCAGCAGATTGATGGTTTCATTTTTATTTGAATTGTCATATCCAAATAATACGAACGTCATTAAAAACAAAAAATAAACACCAAATCATAGTATACTTAAAAAGCAAGCTCGTGTCTCTTGTACTACGTACTCTTAATAATAATGGACAGTCGGTAGAATGTGTGATTGCAGATTCGCCTATATGCATTAACACCTTCGTTTATATTAGTACACAAACTATACTCCGTTCACCGAAACGAGAGACGGAATGTAAACACACCAAGGCGCGTGACCAGGGGTGAACAAAATGGGTCGCTCTCTGTGTCGCCTCAGCTATTTCAGGTTTCGCTGTGTGTTTTGTTTCATAGCAGTGATAATAGAACATATTGAAAATTAATTCTGTTACAATCTATAAATTTTGGGCTTCTTAAAATTGCCCAAATCTCCATATTCGTTTACGACAATATGCACTTCGTCAATTGTTGGCCATTCGTTACGAATGGAACATTCATATACTTTTCTTCGCAACACATTTCTTCAAATTCATCCTCACTTTCTAGAAACTTCTCTCGTGATTATTTATTGGCATACTTCAAGGAGCGTGTGGCTTTGTACTAATTTTCCACCCGATACACTGAGGAACGACCAAAGCCGGTAGATGCAGCTGTTTTTCACAACAGTATATGTCATTGTGTGTTTCGGACACCATAGCTCTGTTTTATACAACTACAGTTTCTCTGAAACACTTATATTTTCTTCTTAAATCGCTTCTTGAGTGGACACAAAATAGGGGATGACAAAATGAGTTTAATTTTACATGATACTAATAAGAGAGAGAGAGAGAGAGAGAGAGAGAGAGAGAGAGAGAGAGAGAGAGAGAGAGAGACAGAAACAGTGAATGCTGAATGCGATTACAAACACTAATACTTCCACCACTATTCATCAACTGGTCGTTCAAGATGAATCAGCATTTAATATCGCTGCCATGCAACAACACACTGAAGCGCATGAGGGCAATCTGAGCGAGTGACTCTGTTTTGTCCACACCTGGTCACGCGCCTCAGTGTGTTCACAGTCCGTCTTCGTTTCGGTGAAAGGAGAATAGTTTCAGCGGAATACCCGCCATCATCAGCACGTTTTGTATATTCTAGAAGCATCCAGAAATAACATTGAAAGATTGTGAAAACATTATAACGTGCACACTTTCTTTTGTGCCGCTTCATTCTGTAAATAGTTACTATCGTTCCATGATACCACTTAGCGGCTGCAAATTCTACTGTGTTTGTTGCCTCTTCTTTCACATACAGCTTGGCATCTTCAACAGCATGAGCGCCTAGTATTAGCAAATTTAACTTTTGTGAACTTTCCTATAGCGGTGGTTGTAAACGTTGGGTTTGTGGCATTGTTATTAATACAGTTGATGAAGGAATTACGCTGATCATATTTTGGAAACGCACTCACGTTAATTGGACTGTTAGCGGATGCTCTCAAATGTTTGTTAAGCTTAAGGGACTTAACTGTGGGGTCATCAGTACATAAACTTACAAACTACGTATGAACTAATACTAAAGACGACACAAACCTATGCCCGAGGGGGGATTCGAACCCCCGACCGTAGCGATCATGCAGACTGTGACTGGTGCGCCGCAGACCGCTCGGCCACTGCGGCCGGCGCGGATGCTCTCAAGACACAGAATTACATCTACCGCCTTAGGCAGTGGTTTGAAACTTGATGCAGTTTGTTGTTTACGTATGGCGCGACATGGATTGCATTTTGCGAGAGTTTACTGGAAAAAAAGGCAGGAATTCAACATAACCAAACAAATTGCTGCTGAAAATGTTTGCAAAACCAAACTGAACAACAAGATAAAAAAATAAAGACTATATTACTAGCAATCCACGTAAGTTCACAACGTAATCACAGCGGTAGAACGCTCAGACAACACATCAAACCACAGCACTTCAGGAAACAGAAACAAATGGTACACATTAATGAACAATAATTAAATAGTACACGAAATTAGAAATAAAGAAGCAAGGGATCCCCATTTCTTTCAAAATAAGCAACACAGTACAACTAATACTGAGACAAGAAAACTCCAGACAAAAAGAATAATACGCTAATCTACCAACTCGTTTGTAATTTCTGTCAGTCACAATACATTGGACATACATGCAGGAATTTCAGAGCACTGTACACTGAGTACATAAGAGCCCTGAATAAGTGAAAGCACATATTACATCTTTGCAGAACATTTGATGAAAAGAATCACCACTCAACAAATATCGAAACTGACCTAGAAATAATGAAAAACAGCAACAGTCTAAACCGCAAGCTGATAATAGAAGAAAGTTATTACAATCAGAACGTCACAAAGAAACCCAAAACGTGATAAACGAATACATAACACTTTGCAACAAATACACTCTTCAATGTTTTAGATGAACTAACACATACAGAGCGTTAATAGCGCACGTGCACACATAAGAACAAAACGGAAGCAATCAAATTTCGCGTCACAGCTGCCAAAACACTCTTTTGATACATCTCGTGACATATGTAAACAACAAAATGGCGTCAAGTTTCAAACCATTACCAAAGGCGGAAGATGTATGTCAGTGTAGTGAAAGCATCCGCGAACCGTCCAATTAACGTGAGTACGTTTCCAAAATATATACAGCTTAGTACAGACATAAACTGTACTAATACCAGAGCCACAAGCGCAAGGTTCTTAAAAAACCCATACAGGATAGTCCACAATAAGCAGATTGCTAATAACAGTCGCTCATACCGGCAACAAATACAGTGGAATGTGCAGTTGCTATGTGGTATAAAGGTACGATAACAACTATTTACGCAATGGAGTGGCTCAAAAGAAAGTGTACACGTTATAATATTCTTCACAACATTCTAACGATGTTATTTCTGCATGCTTGTAGGAGAATCAAAACCCACTCATGGTGACGGGATTTTCGCTGAAGCTAGTTTATGTATCAGACTAAAAACATGTGTTTTGTATCAAGGCGAACCCACAATCCCACATTTGTAACACAGGAACGGACCAGCAAAAGAGTATCAAATTAAAATAACTGACGATCGATATTAAAATATATTTCATATTCTTTGAACAAAACGTAATAAGCAATCACACAAAAATGATCTAATATTTTGTAAAAATTAATGATTTGTTTAGAAACGAAAACAGCAGAGAAACATTTGACACGCCTTTGAATGATGTGCCGATTGAGAATAAGGTGCCGATAATCAAATGTTTGTCAATCTAAGGGACATAACAACTGCGGTTATCAGTCCCTAGGCTTACATACTTAAACTAACTTACACTAAGGACAAGACACACGTCCATGCCCGAGGTAGGACTCGAACTTTCGACGGTGAGCGCTCTGCAACAAGATGCCTTAGAGCGCTAGTCCTCTCCCTCGCGGCTGCCAATTGAGCATTTAACTCAAATAACCACTCAAATAACATTACTAATTTTTAAAATTAAGCTTTATTTATCGACATCTAATTTGCGGTAGGTGTTTTCGTACATCAATAAAAGACACGTCAGATGTTTTGATAATCATTTAAGAGGTTCCTTTTAGACAAATAGTTCCACAAAAAATCTGACATCTCTTTAAGAAATTTTTAAAAATTGTTATTGCTACTACTCGAAAATTTCCAAATTTCTGGTGCCCATTATGGGAACTGGTTTTTTCATGCTAATCGTTTTTCCACAGCATATCCCGTACATATCCTATCCCGCTGTCTATGCTATGTATGTCGTCAAGACGCGGATTAGCCGTGCGCATTGGGGCGCCGTTCTGCGGTCCATGCGGACGTACGCCATTGGGGGTTCCACTCGCCCCTCGGCCACGGGTGTTTGTGTTGTCCTTAGGTTAGTTTAACTTAGTTTAAGTGGTTTCTAAGCTACGGACTAATAACCACGTAGGTGAGTCCGATAGATTTACAATCATTTGAACATTTTATGTCGTCAATTTTTCGGTTAATGTAAAATCTTCTCTTCAGTATTTTTTATTCTTATTACTCTTTTGACTGATACTTAGTTTTCACAACCAAATTTGCTTGTAAAAGAATCAGGATGGCTAACAAGACGTAACTCTTATGTAACCATAATGTAGCCCTTCTCTTCCAAATGATGTAGGTGGTGGTTATTACATTCCCAATGTACTACTCTTTGTTGTTTAGTATATCCTCTGTCTGGAATCTCTGATCCGCGTCCTAGTCATCTAGAGATGGAGTGCTAAGACGAGGTGAACGAGTTAGCGCAAGTACCCACAACGTGCCAATGAAATTCGTTGATACGCTGTTGGAGTATGCAGGATAAAATTCAATTTAATACACAATCTATATAAGATTGTGCAGAAAATGAGATCCGGCGTCAGAAATAGGGAATGGAATATTAAAAAAACTATTGAACGGTTAGTTCCCGTAAATGAAATTAAAGTCAAATGTTTGTAAATTTACGGAACTCAACTTCTGGGTCATCAGTCCCTACTTACACTAAGTTAAACTAACGTAAGGACAACACAAACATTCATGCCCGAAGGGGAACTCGAATCTCCGACGCGGCTGAAATGAAAGCAAGTGGTATGAAATAAACGTGTTTTAAGTTCTGTGTTTCCACAGAGTAAACTGCACGTAATACAGAATATATTCGATAGTGATTTGTAGCATATTGGCCCACTTTAGGTTACGGTAGTTACACTAAAAGTGGGCCTTTGCGATCGTCTTTTGACAGCTCGAAATTTAAATGAAAATAACGGCTTAACCATTCATCTGACACGAAAATTGAATAACCGAATTTGTAGAGGAGAAAATTTTCTACAACTTTGCTCTCGTATGATTTTTTTTCATATCTCGTAGCGTTTCAAATATATTTGCAAAAATAACGGCGATTTTGGGATGTCTTTCTGTCTGTCCGTAACGTGTTCCCTGCTTTTAAGACGAACCGTTCAACCGATCAACACCAAATTTTACAGACATGTTTGTAGGCCGCCAGAGACCAGAACCTCCCTTTTTCAAATTTTTCGGACAAAAAATACGGTAGTAAAACCAAAAAAAGCCGTTTGTAATATAATTGTAATTGCAAACGAACCGTTCATCTGACACGAAAATTGAATAACCTAATTGGTTGAGGAGAAAATTCTCTACAACTTATCTCCCTTATGTTTTTTCATATCTCGTATCGTTTGAGACATATTTGCAAAAATAACGGAGATTTGACACCCTCCATTGAATTAACGAAAACCAGCCGTTCGGAGATGTCACGTGACATTCCACACGTATTTGATAATTTTCTTATTGTAGCTCACACGTTGTCATTTCAAAGCAACGGCATACTGAGGAATTAACAAAAATACATCGTTCTTCGTACGATAATTGATAATTTAATGTCTACAAATGCCATATTATCAGTTAACAACGGTCATCAATAATATGAGATTAAAGAACTCCTGTTTTGGTTTATAGCAGTAGCGTGATGGGCAAGGTGCTGGAGTGTGACGCGAAAGGTCGGTGGTTCGAATCCCGCCAGTACCTAATTTTTTTTTCTAAAAGGGTTTCAGACACTCTTATTAATTAATTTGTTATTATTTAGATTATTATTTTGGTCCAAGATGTTTCCAAAAACTTATAAAACTACAAATCTAAAGTGGACCGTAAAACACGTCAGTGCGATTTTTTTTTTCAAATATAGTCAATAGCATGTTACTCTACAAGTTCGTGTATTTTGAATTACATTTGAGGTATCTTACATGGTACAGAAAGACCATCATTATGAGATTCCGAAGTAAACTGGAAACATCGAGAATCATTTAAAATATTTGTTTTAGATAAGCTTTTATGGATTTCCGGGGGGAGTTTCGAATGGTACTTACGTAAAGTCAGGTACCGGAAAAAATAATTCAGAAACACAGAAACAATTTGCCGCATCGGAAAATACTGTATGGATGCCGCTTGCTCATTTGGTCACATAACTAAACTTGTTGCTTCCATTAAGTTCAACAATTTATGCAGAGGCTTTTACTCGGTTTAATTTCCTTTTTCAGAAATGTTCAAATGTTTGTATATCTTATGGGACTTAACTACGGGGTCATCAGTCCCTAAACTTACAAACTACTTATGATCTAGCTAATACTAAGGATGGCACAAATATCCATGCCCGAGGGAGGATTCGAACCCCCGACCGTAGTGGCCGTGCAGACAGTGACCGGAGCGCCTCAGTGCCCTCGGCCACCGCGGCTGGCCCTTTTTCGGAAATTAAATCTTTACACAAGGATAAGTGTGTAAGAATTGTTATTGAAATTGAGATTGAAACTATTGCAATAATTTAATGCTCGCTATAGCTTCTACATCTACATCTACATACACACTCCGCAATTCACTGTAAGGTGCGTGGCGGAGGGTACACTGTATTTAATGTTATTATAATACTATCAATATTGGATTTTGTGGAGACGAGGACGATTAGAATGACGTTGATTTCTCAAACCAACATGGATCAGATTTACAAATATCAACAACTTTAGTTGGAAAGACCGCTTTGATATTGTTGTGGGGAAAGCGAAGCAGTCGCGCGGGAGTACCCGAGCGGTCTGGAGCGACACGTTTCGGATAGCACGGTCTGCCGCGTCGGGGATTCGAATCCTCCCTGGGATATGGATATCTGTGTTATCTTTGGTATAAGTTACTTCATAAGAAGTTTGTAAGTTTAGGGACAGATGATCCCGCAGTTAAGCCCCATACGCTTTACAAGCTTTTGAACATTTCAAAGCGAACCCAACCCAGCACTGTGCTTTGTTGGCTGAACACTTACAGGATACAACGGATCCACTAACGAGACACTCTGTGCTTGACCATTCCCTGCTGGAATACTGCTCTGTGGCATGGAATTCTTACCAGATAGGCCTGACGAAGGACATCGATAAAGTATATATAAGGGAAGCTAGCTTTCTATAAAGGAAGAGAATGTCACAGATAAGACACACGAAGTGGGGTGATAACCATTAAAACAAATACGTTTACCATTGCTTGGAGATTACGAAATTTCAATCACCACCTTTCTTCTTCGAATGCGAAAATATTTTGTATACCTCTCCTACCTAGGGATAAATTATAATAATAATAAAACATTAAAATGAGAAATCTAACGGAGGAAATTAGGTGTTCATTCCTCCTGCGCGCTGTTCGAGAGAGGATCCGTAGGAAACTAGTATAGAAGTTGTTAGATGAACCCTGTATTAGGCAGTCAAATATGAGTTCTAAAGTAGTCATTAGATGTAAAATGAATATCTTGGAGTATCTGTTTCCTGCAGCCGAAATTTATGATATGAACACAGTAGTAGAACCCTTTAACTACCTGGGTTAACATACTTCAGTTTTTAGTGTTTCATCAGACTGAGCAGTAGTGATTGTCCATTATTTGTTGGTACCCATGGTTCAAAAATGGCTCACAAGTAACAATTTTCCCTTATGTGTTCTGGGAAGTATGAAGTAAATAAGCGAAAGATCTATCAGATCATGTAAGTAATTCATGTTCAGATAAACTGGTTGTCAACCTAGAAAACTCAGTTTTAAGGATTAACGTTCCCATTTATTTTAGGTATTTTTAATAGAGGAAACTTTAGAAAATCTGATGGTTCATTTACACAGCCGAATTAGGAATTCGGTTGTAAAACATATTTCATTTTGAGACTTTCTCAATCATATCAGCATTTAAAAACAACTTAAGTTAAACTAACTTACGCACACCGATGCCTGAGGCAAGACACAAACCTTTGGCGGGAGCGGCAGTGTATTCCGTTGCATGGTGCCGTAGAACACACGGCCATTCCTCCGCGGCAAATATTACGCGTAAAACATAATCTGTTGGCAGACGTCCATGTATACCATACCATATGGAAGCTTTCCGGTTAGTCGTAAATGTTTATGTCGGAATTATTTCTGTAACAGTTTATTTCTCTTCAGTTTTCCCCAGACCTCGATTTATATATACGTATTTATGAGTGGCCTGTTACAGCTGCACAGATTATTACCATTTTATTTATCAGGCTGTAGCGCATCAAATAGATTTATAACTTTTTTTAGCCGTTGTTTGATGATCTTTAATTCAGTTTGGCGAAAGATACATAACGTCTTATTTACAACAATAGGCTGGGAAAGTGTTGTACCAGTAGTAAGGTGTACATAAGGAACTATGTCCTCTTTTGGTCGCTATGTCAGTTTAGTGTTGCTAGAATGGACGTATTGTTTTGTAAAACATTTGTAAAATTTCCACGCTCACATACATATGTATTGGGTAACGAATTAAAGGTATTGGTAGGTATTTTTAACTGTTAAGACACAGAACTTATGAGGAGTAAAACACTTTATAATTTAAAAACCATCCACTATATGCCATTGATACGTAAATAAAATTAAAGAAGGGTTGACGCATGCCGTGCGTTTTAACGGGTCAGTGCCAATAAGAAACGAAATCCTTAGAGGATCACTTAGTTAAGAACTTCGTTTTTCCAAGCCAAGTAATGAAAACCTATGAAAAGAACCATCTCATATTGAGCAGTACAGGACGATCTGTGGTATTAAGCATGAATGGACTTCTCAGTCAACATTCCATTTTACGATGAGTGGTTTAAATTAAACAGATTCAGTATAATCTGATCTTTAATTAGTGTACCTAAAGTGTTGTTGTGGCTTTCAGTCTGCCGCGGTGGAGACGCCGAGCACACTGAGGCGTCTTGCTGCGACCGCGTGGTTCCTCACCTTCGGAGATTCGAGTCCTCCCTCGGGTATGTGTGTGTGTGTGTGTGTGTGTGTGTGTGTGTGTGTGTGTGTGTGTGTGTTGTCCTTAGTATAAGTTAGCTTAAGTAGTCTAGGTACTGATGACAGTAGCAGTTTGGTCCAGTAGGTTAAAAATAAAACATTTGAACATTTCTGATCGTCGGTCGAGAGACTAGTTTGATACAGCTCTCCATCCAACTCTATCCTGAGAAAGATTCCTCAAATACTCATAAGAACGGCAATCCACATTCGTTTGAATCTGCTTACTGTATTCGTCTCATGGTCTCCCTCTGCGATTATTACCCCACACACTTCCCTCCAACGCTAAATTCACGATTCCTTTATATCTAAGAATATGTGCTGCTAATCGATACCTTCTTTTAGCCAAGGAATGCCAGAAATTTCTCCGCAATGATACTCCGCACCTCCTCATTAATTACGCGATCTACCCACCTAATCTTCAGCATTCTTCTGTAGCACCACATTTCAAAAGCCTTTATCCTCTTCCTGTCTGAACGATTTATCGTCCAGTTTGACTCCGGTACTAGCAAAACGCCACACTAATGCCTTCAGAAAAGATATCCTTACGCTTAAATTAATATTTGATGTTAACAGATTTCTTCCCACTACCATTCTGAATTTTATATCCTCTGTACTACGACAATCACATGTTATTTTACTGCCAAGTAACAACACGAATCTACGACCTTTATAGTTTCGTTACCTAATTTAATTCCTACAACATCGTCTAATTTTCTAAGACTGCATTCCATTACCCCTATTTACTCTTGTTAATGTTCACCTTATATGCTCCTTTCGTCAGGGTTCATTCCATTCAATTGCTCTTCTACGTCCTTTGCTGTTTCTGACAAAACGCAAAACGCAATGTTCTTATTTCTCCACCTTGAACTCTAATTCCATCTCCAAATTTTTCCCTGATTTTCTTCACAGCTTTCTGAATGTACAAATTGAATAACATTGGAGAAAGGATACAACCGTGCCTCCTCCCTTACCAACCATTATGTTCCTCTCATCGTCTTCAACTCTTATAACTGCTGTCTGGTTTTTGTACAAGTCGTAAATAGCATACCGTTACTTATATTTATCCCTGATGACTTCAGAATATGAAAGAGTGCATTCCGACCAACATTGTCAAAAGCTTTCTCCAAATCCACAAAAGCTAGAAATATTCATTTCCCTGTCCGCATTGTAAGATAAGTCGAAAGGTGAGTATGCCGTGTTCCTACTTTCTGCTGAATGCAAACTGAACTCCCCCGTTGATCAGATTCCACCACAGGCATGGCCAAACACCGTCCCACGGGCGCCCTTGTCGCACCCACAGTCGCCTTTTCCGCGGCCCTACCCCACGCACTGAGTTGTTTGAGCTCGATGTGTCGAAAATTATTCTTTCTCTGTAAGGAATTCAATAAAAGTTTCTATATATGTTAAACAGCTTAATGCGAGTGGTTTTGCTTTGCAAGAAATATATGAATTTATAGTAATCACAAGAATGCTGCGTAATGTGCTTATTTCATTAAAGAATAAGGTTATTAATTTTCGAAAGCATTTTTTGGAACAGCGATCTTGAAAATTTTAATAATTAAAATAAGACAGTGTAGATCGCAATTTGTTGCTGGCAACCGGTTTCGGTTCCGACCAAATTACAGGCGCTAATGTTTGAAACACCTCTTCGTCAGCAGAGTCGGCTCCCTCATGACATATAGGACCGACATCCATGGTCATAGTATGGTGCTCGCTTGGTCCAACAGTCTCGGCTGTCACACAGGGTGTCCAGAAAAGGACTCCCTGATTTTAAAATTAAATATCTCGAAAACAAAGATCGATAGAGGAATGCAGTAAACGGTATGTTTATTGTGAAAGCTCTAAGATGTTTATACAGCAGTTTGAAATAATAGTTACAAAAGCTGCTAACAGATGGAGCTGTACGCTGTACAGCTCATATCAGCATATATACGTGAAATAATCGTATGAAAACACTCTTTGCAAAGAATCACATGTTTTCAAAATGTTCTCCATTGGCACTTCAGAGGTGGTGCAAACGAAGAATGAAATTCGCCATCACATTTCGTGTCTCAACCGAAATGGATTCACTTGCCACAGAGATCGCCGATTCAAGCTCGTCCAGCGTGGCGGGATGCTTCTTGTAGACCATGTCTTTCACTGTGCCCCACAAAAAAAAGTCACAGGGACTCAAATCCGGCGAATATGGAGGCCAATCCATGTCTGCACAAGTAAATTTGTGATATTCCAAAGCAATGACTGGATTCCCGAAGTATTCCTCAAGAAAGCGAAACACTTGTTCGGTCCATCTTGCATAAACCATTCAGTACCTGGTCGATCCTCTAACGCTTGATGTGTGGCGACAAATTGTTCCAAAATTGCAACGTAACGTGCACCGGTGACCGTTTCTCGAAAGAAAAAGGGCCAATAATGCCTTTGCTGCATACTGCAGCCCACACAGTAACTTTAGGAGAATACAGGGGTTTCGCTTCACACCAATATGGCTTTTAGGAACCCCAAAATCACCAGTTCTGCTTATTCACGTATCCATTCAGGTGGAAGTATGATTCATCTGTAAACCAGATGTAGCCAACATCTAATCCTTCACTCTCAATCATTGTGAGCATCTGATTAACAAAGGCAACCCTTTGTTGCACAGCTCGAACGGATATGGCCTGGTGCGTTTGAATTTTGAATGGAAACATGTGTAGGCTCTTTCTCAGTATTTTCTGCAATGACATTCATGAGATGTAAAATTTTACCGGCCTCAGTCGTATCCGGGCTAACAACGTGACATAGGGCCAAAACACTGTATATACGACTGCGTTGACTCACCAAGCCGTGAGGCCCTGTTCTTCAATTACTCTTCCGATAAACAGACTTGTTGCTGTGGTCTCCAAACGTCTTCTTAAATTCTGTGTGCAGTTTTTCCCAGCTCTCGAGCTTGTCCTGGTTAGTTTGAAACCACTGTTGGGCCGTCCCATCCAGGTAGAAATATACGTTTGCCAAGCACATAATGTGGACCCCCCTTTTATACTTGGCGACTCGGTCGAATCCTTTCAGCCATTAGTTTGGGTCCTGTCCAGCGTTTCCAGAAACACTGATGGGTGTCTGATATGCAGCTGGCTAACCGCTGTATCCGTGGGTCTTTTGATGACACGAACCTTCGGAGGTAGTCAGTATTCCCTTTGTATTCCGGTTCTTGTCCGCGTAGGCTGCCTGATCGGAGCCACGATGATGCAGATGTGTTGCAGGATACCCGATGCCCCCACCAGAAAGTGTCAGTTGAAACCTGCAGGTGGTCCGGAATTCGATGGCTGGTCGTTAATAGAGAACAATACTTTCACTTTTCCAAATCGTCTAGGTGCTAGCCTTCTAGGTCGCTGAGAAACAGGTGGACCAAGTACCCTTTTAATGTGGTGCACTGTGGTATGCAATACCTTCTGTAATTGGGAGGGAACATATTTTTTGTCTTTTGAATTTTCTTCTGTAACCTAAATTCACAATTTCTTCACACTCACCATAGGCTGTGATGGATGTATTGTTAGCTGCCATGAGGGGAAAATATGTCTACTGATGCTGTCTTACTCTTCCTGAATGGTAGTGTACTCACGTCGGAACCTGAATCTATGAGATAGTATCGATCTGCCCTCCTGTCTTTTGTACGTACTTGATAATGTGACCAAACAATCAATAATCGTTGCCTTTGTTTGCACGACTGTTTCATCGCAAAAAATCGTGCCAGTCTTGCGCGATTGAAACTTGCAGGGAGACGTAGCCCGATCGCCAAAACGTTTGCCCTACCAACACACAGGTCAATTCTTTTCCGGCGCCATCTGCATATCTACTTGATTATAAAGGCTAGATGGATACATATCTTTACTTCTGTGCTGGTCTGCTTATCCGATGCCAGGTCCAACAATTGTTGATGTATCGCGTGCATCTGAAGTTTAAACTGCGTAGCTGTTGGTTGACGTTCGTCTGTTGTCCGTGCCATGTATCCGCGTGTTCTCCGGTATTAATATCACTAATTACTTGCGTCACACCCGTAGCGTGCACCTTGTCTGCCACTGCAAGCACGCAATTAATAGCTCTCGCATCACGCTGCTATTTTCTTTGAAGATGGTAGTTGCGTTAGCCAAATGAGTTGTCATGTTTCATCTGACATTGGTTCTTCTACAATGCTCCTCATGTGTCCCCAGAATTTTGACGGTGTTCTATCGCCAATGCGCTCCAACTGAGCACTTGTTGCATTCGTTGTCTTAACGATTTGCACATCCTTTTAACTACAGTGTTCTTATTTAATTTAAATTGGCATTATATCCTAGAAATAAGATAAACCTTTCGTCAGTCTTTGGCTTATAAGAAATCTCTTAGTCTGTAGTCTAACCATGCTCTTTGGTTTTTTTACAATTTGTAAAATACCTGAGAGTTGCTATCTGCAGAAATGTCTGTGCTGTGGAGCATTTGCAAAATGTTTTCCAAAAGCGACAGAACTGTAAGTAACAACCTAGACGAACTTAAGTTATAAATATTCAATGTAACATACCACATGTAGTGGTTACTTGATTTCCGTTCTGGCACAGATACATAGCACTAAAATACACTGAAATGTTTTGTATGTAGCATCTGATGCTGAGCAGCTAGCTAGCATTAATATTAGAAATTTCAGAGAAATAACGTCAAGGTGCAACTAAATGTGTATTAATAATATGATAAGATGAAACTTTGTGGCAGATTAAAATTGTGTGCCGGAACTGCCGGCCGCGGTGGCCGAGGGGACTGAGGCACTCCAGTCACGGTCTGCACGGCCACTACGGTCGGGGGTTCGAATCCCCCTCGGGCATGAATATTTTGTGCCGTCCTTAGTCTTAGCTAGTTCATAAGTAGTTTGTAAGTTTAGGGACTGATGACCCCGTAGTTAAGTCCCATAAGCTATACAAACATTTGAACATTTTGTGCCGGAACCGGGACTCGAACCTCGGACCTTTGCCTTTCGCGGACAAACGCTCTACCGACTGAGATATCCAGACACGACTCACGATGCCGCCTCACAACTTTACTTCCGCCAGTATCTTGCCTCCTGAATATGATAAGATGTTTTATTGTTAAAATATACTCTTAATTTCAGCTATAAATGATGAAAACTACAGTTTCACCTGGCATTACTTGTAATGACGGAACCCCCTTTTTGCCTCGAGTCAAGTGACTTAGCTGTTGGTCTCAGTATGGTGACCAAAGTTCATAAACCAATCAAGAAGGCTAGGAGTGTGTTTTTGTTGGGAAGAGCCGATAAGCAAATGTTAGGATCGCACTTAGAAAATGAATGAGCATTGTTTAATTACGGGACTATGGATGTAGAGGAATTGTGGACTAAATTTAAGTGCATTGTAAATAAATGGTTAGAGAAATATGTACCAGTAAAGATGATTAACGATGGAAAAGATCTACCTTGGTACAATAATAATCTTAGAAAGCTGCTGAGAAAGCAAAGAGTGTTGCTTTCTCGATTCAAAAAAGAATAGGCAAATGATGACAGGCAAAAGTTAGTAGAGATTCGTGCGTCTATAAAAAGATCGATTCGCGTAGCATACAATAATTACCACAGCCATACCTTACCAAAAGATCTTTCCGAGAATGTTCAAATGTTCAAATGTTTGTACAGCTTATGGGACTTAACTACGGGGTCATCAGTCCCTAAACTTACAAACTACTTATGAACTATCTAATACTAAGGACGGCACAAATATCCATGCCCGAGGGGGGATTCGAATCCCCGACTGTAGGGGATAGGACGCACAAGTGTAGTGTAGGCTGTTTCTTTAGTAAAACTGTTGCATCTTCTATGTGTTCTGCCAATGAAGCATAGGCTTTGGTTCGCCTTACCAACAATATTTTCCATTTGTTCTTTCCAAATTAAGTTGTTCGTAATTGTTATTCCCAGAATTTAGTTGAATTTACGGCTTGTAGTTACTTCCAAATGAAACACGTTTCTAAAATGTCTGAATAATTTTCCCTGCATTCAAAATAGGAATTTTGCGTTAGTCTTTGAAAAGAATAAAACATCTAACTGGTTTTGATAATAGTTGTGCTTAATTTATTTTACGTATTGATCGCTGGTGTGTATTAGAGTAATGATGTGACTTACATATTGAATGTGAAATTACGCTATAAAGAATTGGCAGTAGAAACTATAAACAAAGAAATGTGTGTGAATATTTTACAATTTGTGGTATCAGAAAAATGAAATGGGATCCATTCGACGTTGACGCCTGATGCAGCCAGCGGTTATGAATTTATTGAAATATGGCACTGGCGGGTGCAAATTGTTTTCTAATGTTTGTTTGGCTGGCTTTGAGGTTTGGCGCACCTCCAGCTCCCGACCACATTCATTCGTATTTTGTTCGCTGCGCGCAACGCCCCGTGCTGTGCTCGTCGAGTCGCGCGGGAATAGCCGAGCGGTCTGGAGCGCCACGTTGCGGGTCGCGCGGCCTCCCGCGTCGGAGGTTCGAATCCTCCCTCGGACATGTGTTGTTAGTTCATAAGTAATTTGTAAGTTTAGGAACTGATGACCCCGCAGTTACGTCTCATAAGCTTTGCAAACATTTGAACATTTGTCCTCGTCGAGACAAGGTTGGCAGCGAATAAAGTCATTTACTAGTTTATTTGCTATGCGACTGTGTTTACTTGTTTACTGATAATTATACATATTAATGCCTTTTTGTGATAGCATTGACGGTAGGTGCCTCGTTACAGTAATTTCTATACATACCAAGGGCGACCAGAATGGCGAAACGCATATATATAGACTTTTGGTAAGATCATAAAATTTATATAAATTCATATACGATATGTATAAAAGCGTGCGCAAATTCAGGTAGAAAATTGTGGAAAAATTGCGTAGCATTCGTTCAGTAACTTCCAAAGATCTGCGGTTAGGAACGTCTACGTTTACAAATGTAAATGATTTTTCGTTCAAAAGCTGAAATCTTCGAAAATTCTTTCGATATTCCGCACATTTTTCCTAGTATTCATTGCGTTGAATCATAATGCGTAGGCCGCGGTGGAGTAGCCGAGCGGTCTAAAGCGTCTCGCTGCGGAGCGCGCGGTTGCTCGCCGTGGAGGTTCGAGTCCTCCCTGGGGCATGGGTGTGTGTGTTTGTCCGTAGGTTAGTTTACCTAGGTTTAAGTAGTATGTAAGCTACGGACTGATGACCACGCAGTTTGGTCCGATAGATAAAAAAAAAAAAAAATAAATAAATAAATAAATAATGCGTAGGACATAGTAACCAATAAAACAATTTTCAGATATACGGTAAAGTTGAAATCTCGAATACAATTTTCACACAGTAATTATTGTTCCGTTATTACCGTTACACGAGCTCAAAGTTGGACGTGGCATACAAAACTTTTGAAATATGGTTTTATCCATTTTTATGCTACTAACATACCCGCGACAACAAGAAAACCTTTAATTGATTAAACTAGCAACTTTGATTATAACTGATGATGTGACATGTTAACATATCTCCATCAATACCGTTTATCCGACTGCAATAAATTTTTGCACATTTGACTTTCAGAGCAAGAAGAATGACGCTATCTACATAATAATTAGTTCGGTGCATGGCAAAGGGTACTTTACAACAGACCTCCCATTACGATCTTGGTTAAATTTTTCACACTTGACCTCCAATACAAGAAAAACGTCAGTGTCTACATAAGATTTAGAATGGTTCATGGTGATGGGTTCCTTTACTCCACACTTCGGCATTGTTTAAACGATCACCATGAAAATTGGGAGATGTATATAATTTTTCACGGGAGGGAGGAAAGTGACAGGAAACGGGGAAAGGTAATGGCAGAGTGATTGTAGGGTGGATGTAAGAGGTAAGGAGGCAACAGAGGTAGACAGGGAGGAGGGACAAAGAGAGGAGGTGGAATAAAGAAATGGATATAAACAAAAGGGCTGGGGTAAATAGTCGTAGTGAGGAAGAGGAGGAGGTGAATAGGTGTGGGCTAAGAGATATATAGGGAGTGGGGTGAAGGTGATGGACAGAGGTAGGGGGCAGGAAGAGAATGTTGATAAATTGGGGAGGACGAAGAAGACAGAGAGGAAAAAATGGACGCGAGGGGAAGAGAAAGAGCGTGGGAGGAACGGGTGGGAGATAAAGAAAGGGAAGGAGAAGGACATTATGGTTTTTATCCAGTTCCCATAGACATCAGCAATTGTGCAGCATTGCCGGGTTTGCCTTTTATTAATAAAAATAATAATAAAATTGTCAACCCAGGAAAGTTTTAATTTATAGTACAAGTGTCATGAGTTTGAGACGTCGAGTGCGAAGTTTGTTATTTGTGTTTTACGAATTTACTATAAACCTGCCGCACAAATACAGAACTAGCATCGAGTTACAGAAACGCGGAAGCTATATCATCACTTGCTTAGTGTAATGGGAGATTCAGAGTTATTGAAGCGTTCGTAGAGTGTATCACTCACCTGTAATATTTGTCCCCCAGAATAATAATATCAGTTTTAAAAGATATTGATGATGATTATACAAAATAATTACCATTTTTGCTACGAAACATACCTGTTTAAACTTCGTGGAAAATTAAAACTGTGAACCAGACCGGGTTCGAACCCAGGATGTTGGTCTTTCGCGGGGCAGGTTTCTGCCGGCGTAGCTACCTGCGAACGCCTCGCGGCTAGTTGTCACAACTTTATTTCCACCAGTACGTTGCCCTCGTTCTAAATTTAACGGAAGTTCTCCTTTGAACCTTGCAGGGTATTATGGAGATATGCATCAAGTACACGCTATGGGATGTTTCAGGATGAAATTTCCGCATTTCATAAGAGTGTGCGCTATTGTGAAACTTCCTGACAGGTTAAAACTGCCAAAGGGTATCATATCGATTGAAAGAAAATATCACCCTGGAAACAATGCGGTTGTTCAATGCGCGAGAACTCGCTTTATAGGTTCTCTTGTGCGTGACTATTAAATGTACACTCCTAGTTGTCGGGCCTTAAATGAACATACAACAAGACCTGAGGATACTAACAAGTACGCTATAGTCATCATATACAATATAAAACTGTGTTCGTGTGATTGAATGCGAATTGTAGTTTTTATTAAATATTTCTCCCTTATTAAGAAATGTCATTAACCGTACATGTTGCTGCTGGAATTAACTGATGAGTTCAAGAGATGTCATACGTTAGGCAGCTTTCGTAGAAAACGTTACTTTCATTGTTACAAGTACCTGCACTTCTTTTCATGGGTACTACACATACTTGCATATTTAGCATTATCCATATGAATTGCTGTTACAGCTGTAGTCAATTACTGAACTACACTGAACAAAAGAAATAGGGTATCAGGTCAGATATCATACCAAATATACCAATGATAACGTATTTTATACAGATATTGGTTACAGCTGTAATTTGGTGTGATACAGGATATTTTGCTGTCTCATCACTTTACTTGTGGTTTACATGGCGTTTACGTCGAGAGTTGCGTCAAGAGTTTACTATAATAGAGAAAATAATTTTAGTTGTCCTCTAATATGATGTGTGTGATCATCTCGAACGGCCAGTACAGTTTTGCACTTGCTTGGCATGGACAGTAAGAGGTTATCAATCAGCTCTTGAGAGATATTTGACATTCTTTCTCGAGTGCAATATCCAGCTGGTGGTGTTGGTCCGTCATGAAGAGTCTGCCAAGTGCATTTAAGACATGCTCAATCGGCATTAGGTCCGGTGAACGAGCTGGCCACTCCATCCGTTCATTTCCCTTAGCTTCAAGCATGTTGTCCACCACTGCAGTCTATGGCACCAGCGTACGTCACAACAAAATGTCGAAGCAATCTGAGCAGTCAAAGTGCCATTCTGAACGACGTAAAGGTCCTTACGACCGCCAATAGTGACCCCTGCTAACACCATTCGTCCAGCAGAATAATATGATGTTTCCTGCACATGAGCAGGATTGTTCCGAGTTACACGTGCTCTGCAGATCAGGGAATGACGATTGTCCGGCTGAACAAAACTGTCCTGACTCATCTGTGAAAAGAATCCGGTGCCTTTCGTTACGATTCCAATCGTGATGCCCCTCCGCCGTTTCTGTAGGCTAAACTGTATCGTGGTTTTAATGGGACACACATCATAGGCCTCCATACGTAGATTCCACATTCCTGAGGGTGATTTCGGACTGTTTGTGTTGATATTGCATGTTCTGTTGCAGGAAGGAGAGTGCGTTGCAGCTGAGTTGCATTCAGCCTCCTGTCTCGATGCTGATTTGGTTGGTTTAGTTTATAAAGGGATCAAACTACTATGGTTATTGCCTCCTTTTTCCAATCACAGAGAGTTTGCTAAACATTAGACACTAAAATGTACGTAAAATGTCTAATACCACATTGAAGCAGAATACGTAACATGTGAAAAACGGTAACCAAAATGGAAGAAGGGTTCAAAACAAAATAGCAGAAGGTCTACGCTAGCTGATCACAGTAGATGATCCAGTCACTCAGTAACACATTCAAATGCCTAAACGAAGTGTAATAGGAAAAAGGAAACACAGATAGAGAAAAAAAAGGTATCTCAACGTTAAACTGAATGATGAAATCCACCTTCACGAATAAAATTAAAAACTTTATCAGCCGTTGAGACATTGTTAACTAAAAGTAGCGATAAAACTTTAAGGACATAAAAGTGCGTCTCAAGGCGGCTAAATTGAGACATTCCTATAAAATGTGTGCAGTTGTCAATCTCGAACCACACCGACACTGGGAAGAGTCGTCGCCAAGTATGGCGGACGCGGAACGACAGGGGACACCGGAGACCCTGGTTAGAGGCCCACATGAACGACTTACACACACGTTCGTTGTCTCCCTTACCACCTACAGTTTATTAGGTGTAGTAAGGTTGTCCCATTGGGTATTTCATAAACTGAGAAGTCGACTGCTTTATACCGATCGCAGATCACTTCCCAGAATGTTGATCTCCAGAGAGGTAGTCTCTTTGGCTAACCTGCCCGCGAGTTCATTTCCGGTTTTTCCGACGTGTACTGAGGCCCATAGGACGACTACCGATCCTCTACGTTGTTCGATGGTGTAAATTGACTCTTAGATGGGCATTAAAGGGATGGCGAGGATATCACTGGTTGAGGGCTTGTAGACCGCTCAGAGAGTGACTGAAGATGATGATGTCTCCTCAGTCCAGGAAAAAGTATGACTAAGTGCGAGGAAAGGGACATCTAGCTCTGCAGTGAAAACACTGCAGCCAGCCAGCGACTCGATATATCCTGCACGAAAATAAGCAATGCCAACACGACGATCAACCTTCCTGTCATGCGTGAAGATCACGCCTGAGCCCAGTGCCGCGTCAAGAATGGACAAGAATTGGCGGCGGAGGGTCTCAGGGAGATCAGAGTCTTTTGGGCACTGGAATAATTCCAGTCGAAGCTGTGATCGCCTTATACGCCATGGTAGTGTACCTGATCGGAACCGGAAAAAGAGGTCGCTTGCTAAATAGTTTTCTGAGAAGGAGCTGGACACAAAATGAAAGTGTAATCCCCGATCTCTGCCGCCGTTTCGGGATACGAAGTGCTGGGATCCAGTGGTTCGGATGGCCAGGCAAACTCTGAACGAGTGCAACGTAGTTATCCACAGTTGTTGGAGCCTGATTCGTAGTGGAGAAATCGCAGGCTCCGCGAGTGGGCTGTTCACAAGGATAGTTCTGAAAACTACCGTTCAACTCTGCAGTAATGGATTGGGTCCAGCATTCGCAACGTCGAGGGCGATGCTGAACCATATGCCAGGGTCCTATTGTTGGACTGAAGAAGAAGGACTTTGTAGAGCCGTGGCAGTGTACGACGATGTGCACCCTGAGTGGAGTTGGTCGGGCATCGGAGGGCGTTAAGGTGCTGTCAGACCTGCTTAATCTGACGAATATGGGGGAAGTCGCGTTACCTGGGCGTCAAATACCAGTCCCAATAAGCGATACGTTTTCGCTACAGAAAGTAAGTAGTCGTCATCAATACAAAGTTGTGAGTGTGGGTGGTTCGTCCAACGCCGACAGAAGTAGATAAGACAGGTCTTGGCGGTAGAAAACTGAAACGCTTGGCCGAGCGTCCATTACTGTGCCTTTGGTAGAGTCAACGTTCATCAGTAGATATGGGATGCAAGTACGGGAACGCTTCGGCGATTGGACAGAAGACCTGACAACAAGGAGAACAAGAAGCTTTAGTTACTGTGTTACAGGCATTTTCTAAGGTGTACGAAACACAGTCCACTTTAGTTTGCAAGTTGGTCATTTGCGTTGATGTTGTGGTCTTCAGCCCGCAGACTGGTTTGATGCAGCTCTGCTCGCTACCCTGTCCTGTGCGAGCCTCTTCATTTGAGAATACGAACAGGAACCTACATCCTTTTGAACCTGCTTGTAGTATTCATCCCTCCGTCTTCCTCTACGATTTTTACCCCACACACTTGCTTCTAATGCTAAGTCGACTATTCCTTGATGTCTCAGAACGTTACCCCCAACCTATCCCTTCTATTAATCAGGATATGCCAGAAACTACTTTTCCCCAATTCTATTGAACACCTCCTCATTATGTGATCCATCCATCTAATCTTTATCATTCTACTGTAGCACCACATTTCGAAAGCGTATATTTTTGTCTGAACTCCTTACCGTCCATGTTTAACTGCCATACAAAGCTACACCTAGAGAAATGCTTTAAGAAAGGACTTCCTAACATTTAAACTAATATTGGACGACAATGAATTTCGCTTCTTCAGAAACGCTTTTCTCCCCATTTTACATCTTCTTTAAATCGGCCATAAGAAGTTATCATGGTACCCAAATAACAAAACTTATCTACTTCTTTCATTACCTAATCTAATTCCTTCGGGATCGCCTTATTTTTTGACACTATATTCCATTACAATTATTTTACTCTAGTTAATCTTCGTTTTATACCTTCAAAACACTGCCCATTCCGTTTAATTGCTCGTCCAGGTGCTTTGCTGTCTCTGACAGAATTACTATGTCGTCAGCAAACCACAAAGTTCTTATACCCTCTCCCTGGACTTTCATTCTCTCTGCAAATTTCTCCTTGCATTCCTTCACAGGTTGCTCAATGTACAGGTTGCACAACATTGGGGGAAGGCTACAATCCTGTCTTACTCCCTTCCCAACCACTGCGACCCTTTGATGATATTGGACTCTAATTGCAGTCTGGTTTTTGTACAAGTTGAATATTACTCTTCGTTCCCTATATTTTACCCCTGTTACCTTTAGAAGCTGAACACATTTTGTAAGTTAACCACCCTCCGCTTCCTACCAGTTGCCGCCTTGCTCAGTGATTATTTACGGTGTTAAAAGCAGATGTTATTGCCCTGGTAAAATTGTATTGCAACGGATAACGACTTTTTACACACAAAAGACTGCAGCAACTGATAGCATACCAGTGGCAGTTCCCTTACTAGATGAAATCCCCCCATTTATATTCTCTCAATTCCCAATTAAATATTCTCACTCTCCTTTTAATCATTAAACATAAATGGGACTCAGAATTTCATAAAAACACCTAGAGACGAAATGTTTAACTATTTACACAAGTTTATTAAATTCACTGTACATCTCCCTATCATCATTTTAAAGCCAAAAATACAAAATATTCATTCACTAAATGTATCACCAATTGGTTGAGACAAGGATCGTAACCTTACATTCATACTGTACATTCTTTACTCTCTCATACTGCACCCACGTAGCTATGCACAACATTCCCATTATACAAAATCATTTCCCCACTGAAATAGAGACAGAATTAACACAATCAACACAGTTCCTGATACTTTACCACGGAGGCCACCATACTCACATCCTTCCTCTTCGACAGCCGGAAACGTTCTCCCTCTCGTGGCCGCTCCCCGTCCTAACCGATCCTCCCGTTCCAGTTCGCGAGTAGCCGCGCCCTCATTGGCTTGTGATCTAACGGGATCTTCTGCCAACCTCCGAATTCTGAAGGAACTCGCAAGTCGCAGCCACTTGACCATCTCATCCCCAAGGAAACCTCTCTGCCACACTCCAAAGCTAAAGTTGGCAAACCTACCGAGTGTTCTGCATCTCTCCCTTCCCAGCCGCGGCTTCATGCACACTTACAGACCCTCACACACACAATCACATAGGGTATAAGAGGAGTTGGGTACTGTGGAGCAAAGCTCCTTATGTGAGCGGCGCTCACTTATTTGTCCTGCAATAACAATTTTAATAAATAATAAAGCATTCTTGTCTCCACCTAGTACATCCCCCATTACAGTGGCACTAAAGGCCAAGCACACTTCTACGAAATGATAATCGGATGAAAGTAACGTACACTGTAGTATTCAAGGATTTAATGGAATGATACTACAGTATCGTTTCAATTTATGCAAGTGAATATTATCGAATGCTTTCTCCAGATTCACAAATTCTAAGTCATAATGTGAGTACTGTCTCGCCTTACGTGTTGATACAGAGTAATTTACTACCTCGAAATGGCCACCATGAACTGTAATGCAGGCGTCTGTGTCGCATCATTGACTCACTCGATCCTTGCTCCAGGCGTCTGTCCTATCACCTGACACCCTTGCTCTACGCGCTGACACAACAATTCCATGTCATGAATAGATGTACCATAAACAACGGCTTTCAAATGACTCCATAAGTAGACGTCTAATGGATTTGGGTCGGTAGAAAAAGCAGGGGAAGGTAGCGGCCCTGGTGCACTGTCCAATTGTTTGGGAATGGCTGATGTAAACTTCCTCTTGCAGCACAAGAGGAGGTGGTGCTCCACATGCACTGAATTAAATCCAGTGGAACGTCTTACAACGAACCATGACATCTACTTGCATAGTGACACGGTAACGAATAAACCATATATTTACAAGACATTTTGTGCTGTCCGGAATTTGACGGGATAGGGGATTTCCTGTCAGAGAGGACACAGTTTGTACTTATTAATGGTAAGACATCGACTAAAACAGAGGTGATATCGGGCGTTCCACAGGGCAGTGTTATTGGTCCTCTGCTGTTCCTTACCTACATAAACGATTTGGAAGAAAATCTGAGCAGCTCTCTTAGCTTGCTTGCAGATGACGCTTCATTTGTCGTCCAGTTAAGTCATCTGAAGATCAAAACCAACTGCAGAACGATCTAAATAAGATGTAAGTATGGTGTAAAAATTGGTAATTGACTATAAATAATGAGAAGTGAGTCATCGTCTACAAGAGTACGAAAAGAAATCAGTTAAACTTTGTTTAAAAGATAAATCAATCAAATGTGAAGGCCGTAAACTCCATTAAATACCTAGGAATTACCATTACTTCAGAAAGAACACGTAGATAATGTCGTGGAAAAGGCGAACAAGAGACTGCGTTTTACTGGCAGAACACCTAAAAGATGAACCAGAACTACTGAAGAGACTGCATACACCACGCTTGTCCGTTCTCAGTTTGAGTATTGCTACCCAGTGTGCGATTCTCATCAAGTGGGTTTGGTGGAAGCCATAGAAATAGTTCAAAGAAGGGCATCACGTTTTGTATTGTCACTATAGAGACAGCGTCACGGAAATGGTACCGGATCTGCGATGGGAATCATTACAAGAACGGCGTTTATCGCCAACATTCGTCTCCGAATGCAAAGATATATTGTTGACTCCCACCTGCATAGGTAGAAATGATCATCAGAATAAAATACGAGAAATTAAAATGCTCTTTCTTCCCGCGAGCTATTCGAGAATGGGATGGTAGATGAATAGTGTAAAGGGGGTTCGATGAACCTTCTACCAAGCACTTAAATGTGATTTGCTGAGTATCCCATGTAGATGTAGATCTTTACGACATATTTAGATACATCCTGCATACTAAAAGTACGGAATTTCATCCGATATGAGGTTCTAAACAATAAAGTTCATGTAAAACCGTCTAATCATGCGAAATATTTTGCTCATATATAACTGAACGTACTTTCGAAATTATATCATCGTATGACAAATGTTTCCGGAGTTGTTGATCTGTATTAAAGCGAAACTGAAATGTACAGAGTATGGGGCAAAAGGCGACGAACAAAGGTTGTGGAAGGACATAGACTAACATAAGAAAGGAATAAATACAAGTAAAACAAGGGCAAGAATATATTGAAATAACTATAAATTCTGAGTTTGAAAAGTAAATTATAAGCTCGAGAAACATTTTATGCGAGATTATGAATTCCCCGGTTCATTCATTTAAAGCTGATAGTAACCTTTAAAAAACAGTTTTAAAACCAATCTGAATGAAACCTTTTACGCTACCGGTACGTCTCTATTCACATGTAGTAATCTGTATGCTTCTGCCTTGATGTTTAATTTGTTTGAACGGAATCCATCGTTGTTGTCTAGTGTGCTTTACAAAGGAAATGAAGTACGTAGCAGGAAACAAATAAAAATAAAAATAAAACAACTCGATGGTGCTGCATGCTCGTGTACGTATCCCCAGGCAGTTCATTTAAAACTCTAAACAGTCTTTTTTCCTTAGCTCCGTGCCCAAGACTGTTTTGTGAGTTACATTTATTTAATTCAGTAGATCAAACCGGATCACCTGTTTGACATATCTTTTGGAAGTTCTTTTCTTAAGTGCAAAATTAACGCCGTACGTCTGGAGTGAGAAACAGGTATAAAGTAATTAAAAGTTTCCTGACGACCGTTTAAGCATTTTCGCAATCGGGAAACTGGAATTTATATTTCAGTATCGTCCTTTTTAATTTGTTCTTTGATTACTTTCATTTCGTTCACATACAAAGTGCTGACTATATGCTGAGCAAAGAGAATTTCGCTGCATCGTTCCAATTGCTTCGTTATTTCGAAATATGAATGCAGTCAACAGCAAAATGGAACCTTTAACGATGTGCTCGTCGTGGACAGTAAAATAATGAATAAACGTGTTTTTACTTACAGTTTTTATGCTTATTAATTTTATCAGTTTTTCAGACGGAGTTATGACAGGGGCACTTGCTAAGGTGATTTAGGGCCGGATTTTGAAACTCATCGTCGGTTACAGTTTTACTTACTGTGTTCTTCGTATATCCATCGTCGACTGATGTAATCATGCAGCGGACGTGCAACGGACTGGTAATATAACGTACTCGCCTGCCATTCTGTTAGTGTTTAGTCTGTCTTGACGTAAATCGACGAACATTTCACAACAAATTAGAGACAGTAGAAAGTCTTAAACGTGCCTCCCTTCATGCGTAATAGATGTAGGCACAGATGATGATTTGTTTATATTAAAATAATTTCCAAATGACTATCTTCTTTTACACTAGCAGTGTAAAAAGGTATGAACGTCAATTACGGTTTTGTCACTAAACGACATATTCGCGGGCTCCAAACTAAAGAAATTATTGAATTTCTTACTATCTTTTGAACTGATCCTTCGGTCACTTCTTGGTAAGAGAATTCCATATTTCGGGTTAAAACTGTGGCTGGGCGGCGACATGGTTTGGTTTGTGACTGGGGCGACAGTTGTGTTGACTTCGTTTTATATTAGGGTTGTAATTTGCGACTTTTAAGCTGTAGATTACGTCTTAATTTCCACCGTTGTATTGGATGTATAGGTTCAAAATTCTATTTGTCACCTCAGTATGAAAATTCTGTTGGTAGCCCTGGTACTTCTTCGCAGTTAATAAAATTTATATCTTTGTTGAATTTTTCACTGTAAATATTGGCTCTGGATTTCATTATATGTCAAGACCTATTTTAATGCTCGAGCATGAAAATCTGTTTCTCATGGGCTGATATTTAATAAACCTAAGAATAAAAATTTGAATAACTGAGTCCCGGTAGTTCAGATAATTTGACGCCCATCACAAAGATAATTTTTTTGCTTGATCCTTTTCCTTTATAGAATTATTCTTTAGAAAATTTCACCATAAGTTTCTCCTGACCACTACTGTTAGATATATTCCTTCACTTTTAGAATATGGTGGGACAATATTAGGGAACTATATCTACATCTGCATAGATACTCTGCAAATCACATTTATGTGCCTGGCAGAGGGTTCATTAACCACTTTCCTAACTTTTCTCTACCGTTCCATTCTCTAATAGCGCGCGGGAAGAAAGAACACCTAAATCGTTCCGGTTTCGATCTGATTTCTCTTAATATTTTGGGATGGTCACGTCTCAATAAGTAGGTGGGTGCTAGCAAAATATTTTCACATTCCGAAGTAAAAGTCTTGATTGAAACTCCGCAAACAGATCACGCCATAATGAATAATGTCTTTCTTTTAATGATTTCCGCCCCAATTCGTGCAACATTTCCATGACGCTCCCCCCTCCCACAGAACATGATAAAACATAACGAGCTGCCCTTCTCTGAACCTTCTCAATATCTTCCGCCATCCCACCTGGTGTGGGTCCCACAATGGGCAACAGTACTCCAGGAGAGGACGCACAAGTGTGATGTAGGCAGTCTCTTTGGTGGAGCTGGTGCATCTTCGAAGCGTTCTGCCAATGAAACGACTTCACTAACCGATAAATGACAGCATCATCCGGGAATAGTCTAAGGGTGCTATTCAGATTGTCTCCTAAATCGTTTATAAACACAAGGAAGAGTAGGAGTCCTATAACGCTTCCCTCGCCAGATAGCACTTCTGTTTTACTCGATGACTTACCGTCAGTTACAACGAACTGTGTCCTTTCTGATAGGAAATCGTGAATCCAATCGTACAATTGGGGGGATATCCCATAAGCAGGCAATTTCATTAGAGGCCGCTTGTGGGGTACAGTGTCAAAAGCCTTCCGGCTTTACTCGGAGATATACATAAACACGAGGTCTTACGTTACGACATTCGTTAAGAAGTTTTCACTTTCTTCTCACTGTGAAACATCATTTTATTGTGAAACATATATATAAACTAAGACGAAACTTTTCACTCTTGAGAAAGATCTGTATTTTTCTGAAAACATTTACATCACAGCTGAAAGTTAAAAACACACACACACAGGTACAAAAAAAAAAAAAAAACTGCTAATTAACAAGCAAAGATACTGCTCTTCCACTTTTTTTCTTTTAGTTCCACAGATGAATTTTTTTCTTCACAACATTAATTAATAAATGTCTATTATTATTATTATTATAATTATTATTTTCTACTTTTTTGGAATAATGAAATTAAAATAGAAATTCGCTTCTTACAGTTCTGATACCCCAACACTCCATCCCTGGTAACAGCACATCTGCCCCCATACTTTGGCGAATGTACGCAGTTACATGTGGCAGAAGTATGTTATATATCAGAACAATAAGATAGCTTTCCTTGTTGGCAAAAGATTAACCTTGAATAAGAAATATTTGTCCACGGATTGGCTCACTAGCTGCTAATCTAATTGAGAGGCCGTTTATCTACCTTTTCATTGACATAATTTAGAATCTGGTAAGGAAAAAAATCATCAAAGCACACATATAAGAAATTTACACAGAAATATACGTCTACACATAAATTACATAGATCAATACATATACAAAGAAATGTTTACAAGCAAAAAAAAAATTTACAAATTTTCCACGCCACGGGGCGTTATAACCTTTTAGTCTCTTTCTTTTCCTTTTCAGTTCCATTGTATGTTTAAAGTATTTATCGTCACTTGTGATCGTCCCTTTTTTTCATTCAAATGTCCCGCTACGCACAACAAGTGTCCAGCGATATTGCATTGTCATGCAAAAAGAATGCGATCTATGACTTCTCTGCTCGGTAGAGAACAATACCTGTACCTTACTCTTTGTTATCTTGCTCGATAGATTGGCGCTCAGTTCAGCAGCATACAATGTTGAGAGCATATTGTAGTTCGTGCTATTGTGTGAGGGAGGATCCAGATGCTGCTGGCGTCGTTGTTATATCCCGCTCTCGCCGTTTATGCTAAAGCGTCTATTGGGATATCATCACGACCACCGCCCGTGTACTCCGTGCTGCTGATTTGCGGTAAGTACTTTATATTGAATCACTTCACCTTTTCGACTGCACACGCGGCACAACACCGATCTACTATCCCCTCACAGATTGACACGTATCACCCTTTTTACACTAATGAATTTACGTCCTCGTCTGCTCGTTTTGTCATCATGGCACTATAGTTTTCGTTATAATTAGTATTTTACCAAGACATTTGTTCAACGATACATATCGTCCTGTCGATCTTGCTTTATAATTCCTATATTTAACAGTCTTCATGTTTTTTTTTTAATGTTCACAACTATTAAATTATGAATTTTACATATATTTTATCCTTGAAACAAGATTTTTATGATTATTACTTCATTTACATATGACAATAATATTACTCCCTTTTTACATCAGAAATTATACATAACCATAAGAAAACATTCACTCCATTCTTTTATTACCTATAGTATTATAACCCCCCCTTTTTTTTATACTCTTTCTATACCTCTCGTAAAAAATCTTTCCTTGTACATTTATACGCCAACCATGGATTTACTTAATCTATTTATGTTCAGACCTATTTATTCGGATATAAATATGAGATCAGGCCAGGTTTATGGTCTTGCTTTTATTGAAAAAATTTTTTCCTTTTTTTTCAGACTCGTAAACGTCTCATGAAGGGATATATATATATATATATATATATATATATATATATATATATATATATATATATATCCTCCAAGAAAACAAAAAATCGGCCCACACTATCCTCCAACCACGATAGAAGGAAAGAATCCTACATCATTTATCATGTGTAATGTGGTTAGTTGTGTAGTAGTAGAGAATAGCTGTGAGAACTTTGTCTACTCGTGTTTCAATGGATAAGCATATAAACCATAATTGGGAAAGAACTCTCTGTTTATATATATATATGGACTTTCTAGACTTCAATTGACTGAACTGCCATAAAATATTCATCCTGTTCATAAACACTAACCGTGTGAGGCTAAGTCCGTGTTCGGAAGAACATTATAGCAATATTACTCTCAACTTTCTTGTATAAACGGAATATGATTCGGAACCCAAAATTCATTTACCTACTGATTTATATATGGATGGTTTGACCTGTTAACCATTAAGATTGACGAATCAGAATTGGAAGTGTGTTCCCTGTCTTCTGTGTCATTGTAACCCCTGCTTCGATATGTTACTCAGTTATTTCTTGTTTTTCTTAATCAATATTTAATAATTCAGGATAATGTAAATTAAGAGGCATGAAGTCCGTTTTAAGACACTTCGCATTCATTCATCATGAGATTCATTCTTCCACATTCGTCTTCGTAGAATAGGGTTAAAAGAAAAGAAAAATCGGAGTTGCGGAGGCCACAATTATTCATTTTAGATATCATCGTGCAAATATCCGACCGAAAGCAAATAAGCTCCACCTGCCTTAGCACAAAACAATTCAATGATCCCTATCTCAAAGTACAATGTGGCCACAATTTTTGTCAGGCAATACACCTTCCACAAATACATTCTCATTATTATTATTGACATGAAGCGCGTAAAATGTAACCTATGCCTACTGCATTTCTCATTTACATATACTTTAATACTTATCGCAGCTTTCTTTATTATCTTTAGAAAATTTCCGCAGAGGTTTTAATTATTAGTTTATTATTTACAGTAGATACTTTAGTGTGCAGTGTAGTTGATTTTATTTTTTTAAAATCTGATTTAGTTAAATTGTAGTTAGAGGAATTAGGCTGTAGTTAGTGTAGTTAGAGTATTTAAACAGTAGTTAGTTAGTAGTGTAGTTTAGATTTGCATATATCCGGCTAGCTTTAAGGTATCATTGTTTTTAAACAGTTTTAAATTTCGTTTGTATATATATATATATATATATATATATATAATTTTCGTATTTAATTTCGCGTGTGCATAGTTCGTTTTCCCTCGTGTACATAGCATATTTTATTTCCGTGTATATATATATCTTTATATATCTCGGTGTTTATCCTGTTTATATGAACCGGTTCAAACTGAGCACGCCCCCACATGTTTGACACTCCATCCGTATAAATCAACTTTGACAGCTGGCGGGCGTTGATCATCAGCTGTCTCAGCGCTATCCGCCAGTGTTTATGATAGTCACGTAGAGTAGAATTCAACTTAGTGGCACGAATCTTTCGCGTGCATAGCGGTGGGCGTACGCATACTTAACACCGTCATATAAACATCTTTATAAAATTAGCTGAATGTGTCTTGTATGAGTGTTATTGGATGTATGGTTTTAGTCCTTTTATTTTTCCCGATCCGGGATATGCTAACAGATAGCTACCAGATTTCCCTCTTCAAATTTGTGAATACGACCTAGCTTGTTGCCGTACCTACTCTTTCTTCTCTGTGCCTCCTCATTCAGTACATTCTGGTTTTGTCCATTGCGAAAATTATTACGCTTTTGCCCATTCTGGTAGACCGGGTTATAGCTATTATCAGTCCTCCTCCTATTGTCGTTCCGCATTCGGTAATTGTTATTATTGTTGTTACTACCACCGTTGTAATTACCCTTTCGGCTAGAATTCGTTCCATTTTGCCTAGGCGGTGAATTCCGACCAGAATTCCCATGGTTCACATTATCACCAAAATTATCCCTGTTAGAATTGCGAACAAAACCTCTCTCCCCATCATGGATCAGGACATAATCGTCTAAAGCATCCAGAAAATTTGGCAAATTATACTCAGGCACCCACATAATTTTTTCAGCAATATTAGTGGGTAATTCTGAGTTGAGTATCGTAATTACGTCCACGTGTGACATTGGTATCGTCCAACACAAGGTTTTATTAAAATATTTTTCGAAATATTTACGTAGGCTGCCCGAGCGTCTGTTATACGGCTCCGGACTGAAAACTTGCCGTCTTAGACGTTCTTGTACAGATTGTGGCCAAAATCTTGCAATAAACTCCTGCTCAAATTGAGCATAGGTTTGACACCTATTTATGGCGCTAGCAGCCCAAGCAGAAGCATTGCCTTCGATGTGACTATTTCCTGAATTTTCCTAGCATCCGACCAAGAATGTGGCAATACATTCCGAAATGACTCTTTTTGTTTTCTTTCGAAAATGTGGGAAATTTTCTCGATCCACCTAAATTGTCTTCGATAACAATATTGATAACCTGCTCTCCGTTTTTTGCTGATTGGGTGTGGGTTACAACTGTGGACAAACCGGGTACCGTATTTATACGCGGCCCATTTGATTGTGTTGGCATAGTTAAATGTTCCAGAGGTGATCCATGACTTTGCTGTATATTAATGTGTTGGAAAATTGGCGGCGCCGTTTGCGACCTTGTAAACGACACAGACTCCCTATGCTCATTTACTAAATTATGTCCCGGTGGCACGGTATTACTTGTTAATGTGGATGATTGAGCCGGTGTGTTTTCTCCGTAAATTTGACGGGTCATATTTTTATTTCCCGCAGTATTTGTTCCACTTTTTCACTTACCCATTTTTCCACTTCCTCTCTACAATTCCGATGCCCTGAAGTGCTACTGTCGCATTCATCGTCTTGCATTTGCTTTTTTATCTCTTGTAATTATATATTGGAATTCTTTTGTTCTACCTTTAAATATACTACTTCACGTGTTAGCTGTTCCATTTTATCGGCTAACGGATTGTACCCCTTGCTCAGCTCGTCTACTCTTTGCTCAACTGAGCAAATCCTTTGACCATTTGTTTTGCTGCTTTTAAACTTTCACAATGCTTGGCAATACGATCTACTTGAGTACTCAAACGGGTTTGCCTAACATTTAAAGCCTCAAATTTAACATTGATTTCTTTTACTTCCTGTTGTATGTCAGCTCGCATTTGCGTGACGTGTGTTTGTAAATTTTTAACAGACTCCTTGGTAGCCTGTACTTCAGTTCGAAAATGTTGCATTTGTTCTAATTGTTTGTCCGTTTGTTCCGATTGTTTGTTTATTTGTTCCGATTGTTTAATTGTTCCATTATTCGGTTAAAAAGAATGTACATTTCTGACGAAGATTTATTTTCCGTCTCTACTCTGGTGTTATATGAAATTTTTATTTCCGCCAGGTGCACGGTTTGTGCCTTTGAAGAAGTGGGGGTATGCCAGTTATTAAATTCAATTGTGTGGGCGTTTTGTGAAGCTTCATCATCAGCCACACAAATTGCTCTGATATTCCAGAAGATTCTATACTCATCGATATATTCGAATCTAACAAAGGATTCATCATCGGGTCATCGTTTGATGTTGTTGTTGTGGTCTTCAATCCGGAGACTGGTTTGATGCAGCTCTCCACAATACCCTATCCTGAGCAAGCCTCTTCATCTCCACATAATAACGGCAACCTACATCTGTCTGAATCAGCTTACTGTATCCATCTCTTGGTCTTCCTCTGCGGTTTTTACCCCACACACTTTTCTCCAACGCTAAATTCACAATTACTTGATGTCTAAGAATGTGTCCTACCAATCTATCCCATCTTTTAACCAACGTATGCCAGAAATTTCTTTTCTCCCCAATTCTGTTCAGTACCTCCTCATTAGTTACGCGATCCACCCACCTAATCTTCAGCATTCTTCTGTAGCACCACATTTCAAAAGCCTCAATCTTCTTCCTGTCCGCACTGTTTATCGTCCATGTCTCACTGCCATACAAGGCAACACTCCATACAAATGTCTTCAGAAAGGACTTCCTTAGCCTTAAATCAATATTCGATGTTAACAAATTTCTCTTTTTCAAGAGCGCTTTTCTATCCATTGCCATTCTGCATTTTATATCCTCTGTACTGCGACCATCATTTGTTATTTTACTGCCCAAGTAACAAAGCTCATCTACCTCCTTCATTGCTTCGTTCACCAATCTAATTCCTTCAGCATCACCTGATTTTCTTACACTGCACTCCATTACCCTAGTTTTGCTCTTGTTAATGTTCATCTTATATGCACCTTTCAGCACACTGTCCAATCCGTTCAATTGCCCCTCCAGATCCTTTGCTGTATCTAACAGAATTACTATGTCGTCGGCAAAACGCAATGTTTTTAATTCTTCCCCCTGAACTTTAATCCCTACACCAAATTTCTCCTTGCATTCCTTCAGAGCTTGCTCAATGTACAAATTGAATAACATTGGAGAAAGGCTACAACCCTGTCTTACTCCTTTCCCAACCACTGCATCCCTTTCATGCCCTTCAACTCTGACAACCGCTGTCTGGTTTTTGTACAAGTTGTAAATAACCTTACGCTCCCTATATTGTACTCCTGCTTGCTTCAGAACTTGAAAGAGTTTATTCCAATCAACATTGTCAAAAGCCTTCTCCAAATCTACAAAAGCTAGAAATGTAGGTTTGCCTTTTCTTAATCTAACTTCCAGGATAAGCCGTAAAGTGAGTATTGCCTCCCGTGTTCCTACATTTCTCCTGAACCCAAACTGATCTTCCCCAAGGTCGGCTTCTACCAGCTTTTCCATCCTTCTGTATATAATTCGTGTTAATATTTTGGCTTGCGTGCCTCAACGATACAGATAGCCGTACCGTAGGTGCAACCACAGCGGAGGGGTATCTGTGGAGAGGCCAGACAAACGTGTGGTTCCTGAAGAGGGGCAGCAGCCTTTTCAGTAGTTACAGGGGCAACAGTCTGGATGATTGACTGAGCTGGCCTTGTAACATCAGCTAATGTGGCTTTGCCACACAGCTACTGCGAACGGCTGAAAGCAAGGGGAAACTACAGCCGTTATTTTTCCCGAGGACATGCAGCTCTACTGTATGAACATATGATGATGGCATCCTCTCGGGTAAAATATTCCGGAGGTAAAATAGTCCCCCATTCGGATCTCCGGGCGGGGACTACTCAGGAGGATGTGATCATCAGGAAAGACAATACTGGCATTCTACGGGTCGGAGCGTGGAATGTTAGATCCCTTAATCGAGTAGGAAAATTAGAAAATTTAAAAAGGGAAATGGATAGGTTGAAGTTAGATATAGTGGGGATTAGTGAAGTTCGGTGGCAGGATGAACAGGATTTCTGGTCAGGTGAGTACAGGATTATAAATACAAAATCAGTTGGGGGTATCACAGGAGTAGGACTGATAATGAATAAGAAAATAGGAATGCGGGTAAGGTACTATGACCAGCACAGCGATCGCATTATCTTTGTCAAGATAGATACGAAGCCAACACCGACAACAGTAGTACAGGTTTATATGCCAACTAGCTCTGCCGATGATGAGGAGATCGAAGAAATATATGAGGAGCTAAATGAAATTATTCAGACAGTTAAGGGAGAGGAAAACTTAATTGTGATGGGAGACTGGAATTCGGTAGTAGGAAAAGGAAGAGAAGGAAAAATAATAGGTGAATATGGACTGGGCAGGAGGAATGAAAGAGGAAGTCGCCTGGTAGAATTTTGCACGGAACATAATTTAGTTATAACAAACACCTGGTTTAAGAATCACAAAAGAAGGTTGTATACGTGGAAGAGACCAGGAGACACCGGGAGATACCAGATAGATTTTATAATGGTAAGACATAGATTTCGGAACCAGGTTTTGAAGTGTAGGACATACCCAGGGGCAGACATAGACTCTGACCATAACTTGTTGGTTATGAACTGTAGGCTGAAACTGAAGAAACTACAGAAAGGTAAGAAAATAAGGCGATGGGACCTAGATAAATTGAAGGAACCTGAAGTTCTTAAGAATTTCAGAGGGAGCTTCAGGCAACAATTGACAGAAACAGGGGAAAATAAAACAGTTGAGGAGGAATGGGTAAAATTGAGAGATGAAATAGTGAAGGCAGCAGAGGACAAAATAGGTAGGAAGGCAAGACCTACAAAGAATCCTTGGATATCACAGGAGATACTAAATTTAATCGATGAAAGGAGAAAGTATAAAAATGCAGTAAATGAAACAGGCAAAATGGAGTACAGACGACTAAGAAATGAGATTGACAGGAAGTGCAAAATGGCTAAGCAGGAATGGCTAGAAGGCATATGCAAGGATGTAGAAGAATGTATAAATAGGGGAAAAATAGATACAGCCTACAGAAAAATAAAAGAAACATTTGGAGATAAGAAAAACAGCTCTATGAATATCAAGGACACTGATGGAAAACCAGTTCTCAGCAAAGAAGGGAAAGCTGAAAGGTGGAAAGAATATATAGAGGGGCTCTACAAAGGAAATGAACTTCGAGACACTATTGTAGGAAGGGAAGAGGACGTAGATGATGATGATGAAATAGGAGATACTATACTGAGAGATGAATTTGACAGAGCACTGAAAGACCTAAGTCGAAACAAGGCCCCTGGGGTAGATGATATCCCGTCAGAGCTACTGAAGTCTCTGGGAGAACCAGCCATGACAAAATTGTTTCACATTGTGTGTAAGATGTATGAGACAGGTGAAGTACCCTCAGACTTTAAGAAAAATGTTATAATCCCCATTCCAAAGAAAGCGGGTGCAGACAGGTGTGAAAACTACAGAACCATCAGTTTGATAAGTCATGGATGCAAAATATTAACACTAATTATATACAGAAGGATGGAAAAGCTGGTAGAAGCCGACCTCGGGGAAGATCAGTTTGGGTTCAGGAGAAATGTAGGAACACGGGAGGCAATACTCACTTTACGGCTTATCCTAGAAGATAGATTAAGAAAAGGCAAACCTACATTTCTAGCTTTTGTAGATTTGGAGAAGGCTTTTGACAATGTTGATTGGAATAAACTCTTTCAAGTTCTGAAGCAAGCAGGAGTAAAATATAGGGAGCGTAAGGTTATTTACAACTTGTACAAAAACCAGACAGCGGTTGTCAGAGTTGAAGGGCATGAAAGGGATGCAGTGGTTGGAAAGGGAGTAAGACAGGGTTGTAGCCTTTCCCCAATGTTGTTCAATTTGTACATTGAGCAAGCTATAAAGGAAAGCAAGGAGAAATTTGGAGAAGGAATTAAAGTTCAGGGTGAAGAATTAAAAACATTGCGTTTTGCCGACGACATAGTGATTCTGTCAGATACAGCAAAGGACCTGGAAGAGCAATTGAACGGAATGGACAGTGTGCTGAAAGGTGCATATAAGATGAACATTAACAAGAACAAAACTAGGGTAATGGAGTGCAGTGTAAGAAAATCAGGTGATGCTGAAGGAATTAGATTGGTGAACGAAGCAATAAAGGAGGTACATGAGTTTTGTTACTTGGGCAGTAAAATAACAAATGATGGTCGCAGTACAGATGATATAAAATGCAGAATGGCAATGGGTAGAAAGGCGTTTTTGAAAAAGAGAAATTTGTTAACATCGAATATTGATTTAAGCCTAAGGAAGTCCTTTCTGAAGGCATTTGTATGGAGTGTTGCCTTGTATGGGAGTGAAACATGGACGATAAGCAGTGTGGACAGAAAGAGGATAGAGGCTTTTGAAATGTGGTGCTACAGAAGAATGCTAAAGATTAGGTGGGTGGATCGCGTAACTAATGAGGAGGTACTGAACCGAATTGGGGAGAAAAGAAATTTCTGGCATACCTTGACTAAAAGAAGGGATAGATTGGTAGGACACATTCTTAGACATCAAGGAATTGTGAATTTAGCGTTGGAGGGAAGTGTGTGGGGTAAAAATCGCAGAGGGAGACCAAGAGACGAGTATAGTAAGCAGATTCAAGTGGATGTGGGTTGTCGTTCTTATGAGGAGATGAAAAGGCTCGCTCAGGATAGAGTAGGGTGGAGAGCTGCATCAAACCAGTCTCCGGACTGAAGACCATAACAACAACAACATTTTGCAACCATGACTTATTAAACTGATGGTTCTGTAGTTTTCACACCTGTCTGCACCTGCTTTCTTAGGTATGGGGATTATAACATTTTTCTTAAAGTCTGAGGGTATTTCACCTGTCTCATACGTCTTACACACCAGGTGAAACAATTTTGTCATGGCTGGTTCTCCCAGAGACTTCAGTAGCTCTGGGGGAATATCATCTTGATATGAAAGGGGTATTGTTATCACCATTGGATTCATAATTTAAGACTGGGATCTGTAATTCGGGCTTTTGGACTAACTGATTATCAAACCTAACTTCGCCATCACTGCTAGAAGATTTTCCTGATGGTTCACACTGTTCACGTTTATCGGACAATTTGCTAAACTTTCACTTAAGGCCTCGGCAACAAACCACTATTAAAAAAAAAAAAAAAAAAAAAAAAAAAAAAAAACCGCTTCAACAATCACAATTGAACACTTAAAACCAATTTCATGCCTTATATTCCACAAGAATTTAATTTTAGGATAAGTTTAGATTAACACACAAGCTACATCAGCAACTACGTAATGTTACACCATCCAACTACGTTAATTCTGAGAAACTATTGAAGCTAGGTGGAAAAAGAAATTTCAAAATATTGTTAGTTTTTACTACCAGAAAGATTGTTAATGAAAATTTCTTTCGCGTTGGAGTATAGATAGGACACCTCTTGCACCATGGAAGCACTGGGTTATCTTCTGCTACCTTTTGTTGTCTTCTCAATACCGCTTTGCGTTGTTATTTGTGCATTCCTTTCCCGTTACCTGAGTCGATCTCAGCCTCATATCCTTTTTTTCTGGCTCCATAAAGTACGATACATCGAAAAGTAAAAAAAAAAAAAAAAAAAAAGATACATCGATTAGTAATTAATACCATACTTGGCCACCCCGTTGGGCGCCATTGTGAAACATCATTTTATTCTGGAACATCATTATATATATATATATATATATATATATATATATATATATATATATATATATATATTAAAAATTGTTAATGAAAATTAGCAAAGAAGAACTGCAGTAAATATTAATAAACTTCAGAGAAACTTTAGAATAAACTCATGTAAAAAAAATACCGACAGTTTTCTGAATGTCTTCTTATTGTTGATTGCTTCATCACATCTCAGGGTAATTATGTAGTTCACTTTAAGGCCTAAGTAATAAACTAAGACGAAACTTTTCACTCTTGAGAAAGATCTGTATTTTTCTAAAAACATTTACATCACAGCTGAAAGTAAATAATAATAATAATATTAATAATAATAATAATAATAATAATAATAAAAGGAAAAAACGAGACAACTCATCACTTCTAACTGCTCGTGAAGACAAGACAAGACTGACTGCTAATTTGACTGCTAATTAACAAGCAAAGATACTGCTCTTCCACTTTTTTCTTTTAGCTCCACAGATGATTTTTTTCTTCACAACATTAATTAACAATTGTTTATTATTATTATTAATTTTTCTTCTCTTTTTGAATAATAAAAAATGAAATTAAAATAGAAATTCGCTTCTTACTGTTCTGATACCCCAATACTCCATCCCTGGTAACAGCACATCACGTTATAGATAGTGTTCAATACACTTGCTTATCATTGATTAAAGTTTGGTTTAAGAATGTCCAAAGTTATACACATCAATGATACACACAAAATCCCACTCATCTAGTACCGTAGCTGTGCCCGTTCATAAAACGAAAACATTTTCAAACTCCTTCGCTGTCTCTGCTGTTCTCCTCTGGAACAAGCAGCCCTCCTCTCTTCGCACGATTCAATCTTCTGCTACAAGAAAACGTTGAAACACTTCTTTATGTCACCCCGTTAAAACTCTCGCCAAAACTCACGTGTACAGTCAAGTTTCTCTCTGTGTGATAGTAAAATCAATGCTCTTTTCCCCGTTATCTCTCTTCCTTCTCTTTCTTTCACCATAATCTGGTCTTCCGTTAAGTCTCCTTATATGAGTATTATTACTCACTTTTCTCCCCCTTTCCTACCCCTTCTTCCTTCTGCAAGGAACGATATTTAAAACCTTTCCGTATTGTAATACTTTCCATGCTTCTTATTTATCTGTATGTCCTTTCGTTACTTGTAATAATTTTTGTAGATTTAGTATAACTTCTGTAATATTGAGAATATAAAATATGTAGAAGGCCTGGTTAAAGAAATGAGTAAAATAAAAAATAATAAAAAATATTTTAGTGGGCTCGTGACCTGTGTTTTGTATTGTTAAAATGAACAGTGGCTACATTTGTTGTGCATCAGACATTACGGTGTAAATATGGTGTTACTTTTTAATATGGTATACTTGTGTACACCACATTATAATTTTACAATTTTTATATTGTTTTTACTTGAGGTTTTTTGAGGTGAAAACGGTAAGTACAACAACTGTGTACATTGGTATAGCAGTATTTTCATTGACTATGGTACACACTACAAATAAAATGAAATAGTGATGGTTAATACTTTCTTATTAATTCGTTAGAAATACACTGTATAATACTCGATGGTATGTAAGTAAAAGTGAGCGTCTTCTGAGGAGTGAAATTATTAATGTACAGGAAGTTTTCAAATTACTCGGAGTAAAATATTTAGCTCTGTAATTCTTGTCTTTTACTTGTTCTTGACTGAACATGCAACTTTCAGCCTTACGTGTATAGATATCGAAGTTTTCAATTACGCGTCACCACAGAGTGAATAACAATTGATTTGATTTTCTCAGGGAAGCCAAAACAGTGTTGGTGCAGCCCGCCACTGCCCGCACCGAAACTAAGTTTATTGTGCGGTATCGCTCCCTGTATATCTAGCAAAGCCAACCAATGCCCTTGAACAGTGCAAGGAGTCCCTTTACCAGTTCTTTATTAGACACAATTTCTTCGGGTCTGGTTGTCCCAAATGTTCTGTGACTTTTACTCTCCAATGCAATGCATTAGAAGATTAGATGTGATGCAGTTTCATCTCCGTCATCACAGATCCTACATTTAGGGTCCTCTTCTGTTATTCCCATTGTAAGTAGGTGTTTTTTGAAATTCCCATGGCCTTTCAGCAATCCAACCACGAGTCTAATCTCTCTTCTGTTCAGGCCTAGGATTGCAGAGCTTCTTTTAAAACATCGGTTTGGCATCATTGCCTTGCCATGTTTTTGTTGATAGACTTTGGTCCAATATTCTACGTGTTGTCTTCTGAGCCAGTTACGTAGCTACAATATGATCATTGCCTTGGTGATTGTCAGGACAGGTTCCGGTCCAATAAATGGAGTCTCTGCCCCCATCCTGGCTAATCTAGCGAAAATATATTGTTGAATCCCACTTACATAGGTAGAAATTATAATCGGAATAAAATACGAGAAATCAGAGCTCGAACGGAGAGATTAAGGTGTTCATTCTTCCCGTGCGCTATTAGGGAATGGAATAGGAGATAAATAGTATAACGGTGGTTCGATAAACCCTCTGCCAGGCATTTAAATGTGATTTGCAGAGTATGCCGTGTAGATGTAGATGTAGATGAGGAAAAGTGAAATGTGCATTTTAATACAGCACAATCATGGATTTCACCCTTTGCACTTCGAAAACTGCTGGAGCCGAAAACTGTCGCTGGAGCGCGCTGCTATCGCGCGTAGGCTGATAAGGGCCCCTATACACGTTCCGGTTTCTCGAGACTAATTTATCGGCTGTCCGATAAACGATAAATTGGACGTGTGGAGGCGCTACCCGACCAACCGCTTTTCGGGTGGTTGTTCAGGTCTGGCCATACGCTACCCCTCTACCCCCCCCCCTCAAAAAAACACTTAACCCGAAAAATTGTACCGAGTGTAGCGCTTCCCGTCCAACTGCCATGCCTGCGGTCGTCTGTACAGAGAACACGCGGAAACAAAAACAGTTCGACCAACAGACACCAAAACAAGGTGGCGCTGCGTGCAGTGGGTCGGAACATGTGTAGGCTCCTACCAATTGGTTGGTTCGTGGGACATCTTGTTGGTCGTACGACAAATTGGAGCGTGTGTAGGAGCCATAAGGCACTCGTTCCGTATGGGCAAGTCGCACCGAGCGGTCAGCCGCACGGTGGACTGGGCACGCTGACCGTGCGCGTTCAGACAGAAGCTCCCTGTGCCGGCGGCCTTAGCAGCAGACGGTCCTCGGCGCCTGGACCCAAGTTTGGGCCGACGTGGCGCGGCGCGGCTAGTTGGAGGCGTGTCCGCTACGTGACTTCCTGGGCCGGCGGCCTGGGGTCGTTACCGGCCCTCTACATGCGACTGCCGACGGCCGACGGCCGACACCTATTTACGTGACAGCGGCGCCAGACGGGCGTTGTGTCGCCTCGTCACGTTTTTAGTGTCCAGGTGGCGCCACAACCGACCAGGAGCTCTGCAGCGCTGCTGTCTAACATACAGTGACCAGAGTTCCTAAATAAAAAAAAAATCGCACTGACGTGTTTTACGGCCCACTTTAGATTTGTAGTTTTATAAGTTTTTGCAAACATTTTGGACAAAAATAATAATGTAAACAATAAAAAATTAATTAATAAGAGTGTCTGAAACCCTTTTAGGGGGAAAAATTAAGTAGTGGGGGTTTTGAACCACTCACCTTCTGCGTCAGAGTTCAACACATTGCCCACTACGCTACGGCTAACACATAGAACTTCGCTTCTTAAATTTAATACTATTCATGGCTGTTGTTAACTAATGCTAATATGGCATTTGTAGACACTACATTATCATGTATAGTACGAAGAACGACGTGTTTTTGTTAATTCTTCAGTGCGCCATTGCTTTGAAATGAAAACGTGTATGTTAAAATAAGAAAATCATCAAATACGCAACGCAAGATGGCGTATGCCAGAGAGAGAGTTCTAGGCGATAAATGTCACCTGACATCTGCGAATGGCTGGTTTTCGTTAATTCAGTGGAGGGCGTCACAACTCTTATTTTTGCAAATATCTCTCAAACGATACGAGATATGAAAAAAACATAAGGGAAAAAGGCAGTAGAGAATCTTCTCCTCTATAAATTCGGTTATTCAATTTCAGCGTCAGATGAACGGTTTATATGCAATTAAAAGTACATTTCAAACAGCTTTTTTGGTATTACTAACGTATTTATGGTCCGAAATATTTGAAAAAGCGAGGTTATGGTCTCTGGTAGCCAAACATTGTCTGAAAATTTGGTGCCGATCGGTTGAACGGTTCGACCTAAAAAGTGCGAACACGTTACAGCCACACAGACATCGTCAAATCGCCGTTATTTTTGCAAATATCTCCGCAACGATGCAAGATATGAAAAAAAAAAAAACATAATAGAGCGAAGGTGTAGAGAATTTTCCCCTCTACCAATTCCGTTATTCAATTTTCGTGTCAGATGAGCGATTCGTTTGCAATTACAATTATATTGCAAACGGCTTTTTTGGCGTTACTGCCGTATTTTTTGTCCGAAAAATTTGAAAAAGGGAGGTTCTGGTCTCTGTCAGCCTACAATTATGTCTGTAAAATTTGGTGTTGATCGGTTGAACGATTCGTCTTAAAAACGGGGAACACGTTACGGACAGACAGACAGGCGGACAGACAGACATACATCCCAAAATCGCCGTTATTTTTGCAAATATCTCTGAAACGCTACGAGATATTAAAAAAACATAAGAGAGCAAAGTTGTAGAGAATTTTCTCATCTAAAAATTCGGTTATTCAATTTTCGTGTCAGGTGAATGGTTAAGCCGTTATTTTTATTTAAATTTCGAGCTGTCAAAAGACGACCGCAAAGGCCCACTTTTAGTGTTACTACCGTAACCTAAAGTGGGCCAATACGGGACACACACGAGTACCGATGTGTGCGATACCAAATGTTGTCTTTACTTGTGGCATTAACGCATACATAAACACACGAAATGATGCACATACACACACACAGCAGTGTTTCTTCTCCTTCCCCCCTCCTCCCAGTTTCCCGAGCTCAAGTGAGTATTTGCTTCTCTCGAAATCACTTCCCCCCCCCCCCTTTAGGGGGCTCACGGTTCTTTCGTGAGTACTTGCGTGGCGAGCACGGTGCCCCGAGCTAATGCATTCTTCCTTCCTTCTTTACTTCCCGGAACTGCATTTCCTTTCCCCCTGTTTTCGTATCTTCACTCCTTCCCCTCCCCACCGGGGGACTGATAACCTCAGTAGTTTAGTCCCCCTAACCCAACCAAACAAACAAACCCAACCCCACATTTTTTTTTAAGTACTGAGCAGAAAGTCTGACTTTTCAGTACAAAACTATTACCACAACAGGAAAAGTATTTAATTTCTAAAATAACATGAAAGCAATGGGACAAGCATCGGAATTACGGGTTTTTCGGATAGGACAAACTACATATGAGGCAATCTCAACTAAGACATCCCAGCCGCGGTGGAGTAACCGAACGAACTAAAGCGCCTCGCTGCGGAGCGCGCGCTTACTGGCCGTCGGAGGTTAGAGTACTCCCTAGGGCATGGGTTTGTGTGTGTTGCCCTTACGTTAGTTTACCTTAGTTTCAGTAGTTTGTAAGCTACGGACTGATGACCACGTAGTTTGATCCGATAGATTTACAAACATTTTAAGACATCCCAAGTCAAATGCTAATACAAAAATTAACCAAACATTGTAGCTACTCGCATAACTAAAAGTCAAATAAATTGCATTAGTAGTTAAAGAAATACTCTAGTCTTTTATAGTTTTCAGACGCAAACAAGTGAGAAAGTTATTATTGCTTTGCGCACTTTACTTATTTCTCAATGAATTATATTTTGCCGAAGAATGTTTTCATTCGAAACGTCGGTATTTTCTCATAATGATCACCATATGACCTACTGTGGAAATGAATTCTTGTTATAATTAAATTACAGTTTGCATACTAAATGTATTGTTTTCACAGAGCATAAAACATTTGTGGTGGAGAACACTGTGTCCACATCAGCATTTGCTCCAGATATCCACAGATGCAAGTAAATTGAAAATGAGACAACAGCTTTTACCAACACGCTACACAGTTCTCAATTAATACATTTTCTCTTTTTGTGTATTTTGTACACGGTACACTTCTTCAATAAGCTGATCTTCACGTCGTTTTTCTTGCAAAATAATTTCATTAAACTTAGGTAAATTTGACTGATCATACTTCCATAGAAGAGGATATTTGAGCTGACACTAATTTAATGGGTTCAGCACACGAAATGAGCAAGCCCATTTCACGATATAATCAATTAACGTCTCGTGAAATGAACTTGAAACATCGAAGAAATCAAGCACTTCGATCATGCTGCCTTGTTGGAATGAACTAATTAATCACTTGATTTATATAATTGGAAAACTTGTACATGGCGTGTGAAAGCATTACTTTACAAAATCGTAGGTCCCCCAAGACCACTTTAAAATTTATATAGTGATTTTGGGCAACATATGCTTTTTTGCGTTTAAAATTTAAAAAAAAAGGTATATCACCCCAAAGGTTGAAATATTATAAATATGTGAAATAATTACGTCAAAAATCGTGCATCCTCTTTTTGGTTGAAACCTATTTTCTTTATTGCTCGGATGTGACTACATTTGTTCTGCATTTGGTTACGTTAACATTACTTTAAAAAGATGTTAATTCGAAATATATGGGAAGGTTAACAAAATACGGGATAGTATACATCCCGTATTTATTTTCTCTGGCCAACGGGACATTAGGCTAAATATGGGACGATGACGTAATATATGGGAGATATGGTTACCCTACAGTCTAAGCGAAATGCAGGCAGTCACGTCTACTGATGTCAACAGTAAGGATCTGGAAAAGGAAAAAAAACTGTATTATGTTTTACACTTAACCCTTATTGTCAAAATCAGACGATACGACCAAGCGAGATAGCAGAGTGGTTACTCACTCGCATTCGCGAGAACGGTGGACCAAATCCACCTCCGGTCATCAAGATTCATTTTTTCCAAGATTTCCCTACATCACTCCAGATAAGTGTCGAGATGTCTGAAAGGGCACAGCCGATTTCCTTCCCCTATCCATCACCGTCTCTAATGACAACGGGACTTGATTTCTTCAGAGGCTACGCATTTGCAATGCTATTTACCGTTAAATATTGCGAGTCTCCTGGTCCTGTAGTGTAATGCGAGAAGTCTGTACCCCTGTTCTGACCCATTGTAGGTCTAAAATTGCGACGCAAACAGGTCACTGAAGAGTGGTCATATTTATAAAATAAAATATCGCGACGGTATTTCCATACTTGCAGACGTGTATAATTGTCTAGTATCTAGGCTAGCAGGTTGGGTACCCACCATACTCGTTGGATATCAATCCTCAAGACTTCTTCCTATTCCATCGACTCCAACTCGCTTTGAAAGGAAAGAGATTAGATAATTTTCCTGACATCCAACGAAACTTGTGGAGGCATTTGAACACCAGCCTAAAGAAAGTCTTCTTGCAAAGTTACCAGGACATATATGGCAGAGCTCAATGGTCCGTAGTTATGGGAGGTGACTATTTTGAAGGGCAGTAATGTACTGTAGTTGATAGTTCATATACGTTAATGTTACAGTACTACCCGAGAAACTTAATTGTCAGAGGTTTCAGCTTTGACGAACCCGGGAATAAAACACACTGCTCAAAACAGTGTATCAGATGAGATATCATACGCAATATGCATATGGTAACGAATTTTATTCAGATATTGGTTACAATTTTAATTTGTGTGCAATACTATACGATTTTTGCTGTCTCTATACTTGAGGTTTACATGGCGTTTACTTAGAGCGAAACACCACTGAGCTACCATAACAGTGAAAATAATCTTGTTGAAACAATATAGTGTGTGATCTCCTTGGACGGCCGATACTGATGTACACCTGCGTGGCATGGACAGTATGAAGTTATCAATCAGCTCTTCAGAGGTTTTTGGGCATTGTTACATGAGTGTAATATCTAGCTCTGCAACCGTTGTGGGGGAGGTGCTGGTCTTGCTGCAGTGCGTCTGCTAAATGCATCCCAGACGTGCTCAGTCGGGGTTGAGTCCGGTGAACAAGCTTGCTACTCCATTTGGTCAATTCTCTCGCCTTCAAACATGTTGTCCACCAGTGCAGCTGTAATGGGAAGAGCGTTATCGTCCACCAGAAGAAACCCATCTATCTTGGCGCCAGCGTAGGGCACAACGAAAGATATAAGGGTGTGGTCTTTATACCTCTGAGGAGACAAAGCGCCATTCTGAATGAGACAAATGTTCTTACATTCGACAATACTGGGTCCTTCCAACACCATTCGTCCACCACCATGGTGGTGCACATGGATATGCACATAATCGGGATCGTTCCGAGTTTCACGTTTTCTCCAGATGAGGGAACGACGAATGTACGAGTGAACAAAAAAGCCTGACTCCTCTGCAAACAGAACCAAGTGCCATTCGTTACGACTCCAATCCTGAAGTTCCTCCGCCAAGTTTCTGTGGGATAAAGAATGTCTTGGTTTCAGTGGGACACACATCATAGGCCTGCATGCGTAGATGCAAAATTTTCGAATGCGATTTTGGATTGTGTAGATATTGCGCTTCGCCGGCCGCAGTGGCCGAGCGTACTGCGGCGCGCCAGTCATGGTCTGCATGGCCACTACGGTCGTGGGTTCGAATCCCTCCTCAGGCATGGATATTTGTGTCGTCCCTAGTGTTAGCTAGTTGATAAGTATTTTGTAAGCTTAGGGACTGATGACCCCGTTGTTAAGTCCCATAAGCTCTACAAACATTTGAAAATTTGAACATTTGATATTGCGCTTCCTGTTGCTGCCTGGTGAGTGCGTGCAGCTGAGATGCTACTGCAGCTGAGCTGCTTTCGGCCCTCCGTATTAAGGGGTTCTTAATCGGAGATAACGGTCATATCGTGCTGATGATGTTCATAAGCTAGTTGATAAGTAGTTTGTAAGTTTAGGGACTGATGACCCCGTAGTTAAGTCCCATACGCTATACAAACATTTGAAGCTACATCCCTCTGTCCCGCTTGCGATCCTCCTTTGGCTCTCCGTACCGTAGCTTCGTGTAAATCACGCTGTTGTTGCATTGTATCATCTGCTCTCTACAGTATCTCAACCCAACTCCTTGTGTAATTCGTTTGGTCGGATGAACATAAGTCGGTCATCGAACCATTTTAATTCATTCTGCCTATGACAGTACTTTTGAACCTATATATCTCAACTTATTATTCCTTAAGTTTTTTGACCAGTATATATGTAAAAAAGGTATTGCGTCTTATACTGTTTACTTCAGTATTAATAATTTGCTAGATCGCCCTCCGACATATGATAGATATCAAGTATATATCTCCTTACATCACTTAATGCGGAATGGTTCTTTTGAAAAGTACGCCACGTATTTCGTGGCCCGTTGTTCAACGAGCAGTCAATGAGGCAATAATTTCTTCCAGAAATGTGGTATGTACATAGGGAAGCACATCCTCTTGGCAACTCGAATATCGAATAGCAGTGCATTAGAATCGTTGTGTCTCAGTCGTGTTTGCATTTTAGTCGAGTGCAGAATTTAATCTCATGGTAAAATATACAACGTCGTTTGGACCGTTTTTTAAGAACAGACTGTTCGGAGACCCTGAACCAATATAAAGATCGCATTCCAAGCAGAGTCAGTGTCACGAAATGAGTTCTCTTCGAAGTATTGTATAGAGCACTCCGGTTACCACGGTTAGAGATCAGACGTTAGAAATAGCATCAACGCGTAAGTCGCATAGATTAAGATCTTCAAATAAATCGGACTATTACAATACCTGGTGATCGACCTAAGAGGCAAGGAGTGTAGTCTATTAACATTTGACAAGTGAATAGTTCACTTAACAATGTAGGTACTAGGCACCTTTAGCACCCCCCACTTCCCCCCCCCGCCCCCAGGCCGGCCGCGGTGGCCGAGGGGACTAAGGCGCTCCAGTCACGGTCTGCACGGCAACTGCGGTCGGGGGTTCGAATCCCCCCTCGGGCATGGATATTTGTGCCGTCCTAGTTCGTAAGTAGTTCATAAGTAGTTTGTAAGATTAGGGAATGATGACCCCGTAGTTAAGTCCCATAGACTGTACAAACATTTGAACATTTTGAACTCCCCCCCCCCCACCCCTCAGACCCCTCAATCGTGTTTACCAAGACTAGTACAAATAACTTCAAGTATTTTATTTAATAGTAGGTAAATAAGACAGAAATACATTTTGATGAAAAAAGCAATTTATTGTGATTAGTATGTTATTGTTGTTTGAATATTCCTGACTCACAAATATTAGAAAAAGTTACAGTTTAGGTATGATACCAGGTATTACCTTTAACTATTACTTTTTAGCCGAAATCCTGGATAAAATACTAATAATATGCCTTCCTATTTATGATCAACACATCCATTTTTTTCTTTGTGAAAAGAAAATGATAGAAATGTGGATTTAAACTTTGTTCAATCGGATCTTTCTGGATATATGATACTATTCATGAGTCAATAACAAATTCGAGAAGTATGAAATTCTGGGTTAGATTTCTGACTGAGAATTTCACGAACTTTAGGTGGATACTGGCAGAAACTCTTACCCTTCATCTTTAATATGCGCTCAAGGTGACTACGTTATTTAAAAAAAAATTACCGTGTAATTGTTGTTCTTTGTGAACATATTGGAACAAACGTCTATGGCCATCAGTCCCTAGACTTACAAACTGCATATACTAACTTATACTAAGGACAACACACATATCCATGCCCTAAGGAGGACTGTCACCTCCTGCGCTAACGGTTGCCCAGTCTGTAGCATGACGCCTTAGACCACGCGTCCATTCCGCGTGGCCCGTGTTATTGACTTGTAATAATATTTCGACGGAGCTCTTACTTATTGCGGTGTGTGTGGAGTGATAGATTTGATGCTTGATTCCACACGTCTATTTTATTATACTAACTGGCTTTAGTTCCCAACGTTGCCCCCGTATGTGTTTATTCTATTTTTACAAGGGCCTTCCGGAAAGTAATAAGCGTTTGCGCAGTATGCAGAGTCAGTAAGTAGAGTAACAGCCGGATGGGATCTAATGCTCTCAGTTGCTTGTTTGCTTTCTTCAAAAATGTTCAAATTTTTGTATAGCTTATGGGACTTAACTACGGGGTTAACAGTCCCTAAACTTACAAACTACTTCTGAACTAGCTAATCCTAAGGACGGCACAAATATCCATGCCCGAGGGGGCATTCGAAACCCCGACCGTAGTGGCCGTGCAGACCGTGACTGGAGCACCTCAGTCCCCTCGGCCACCGCGGACGGTTTGCTTTCTATGTGTAACGTTGCGTGCCTTTCACATTGACTGTATTATGATCATTAGTGTTTAAAAATAGAGAATTTCACCAGTTGTGATATTAGGGTTGTGATCAAGTTTCTGAAGGCAATAAATCTGTGTCAACTGTAGGATGTGTGTGGACACAATATTATGGACGAGTCGCCTGTCTGGCGCTGGTGTCTTCACTTCAGCCTGGAGAGAGAGAACACTCAGGACAACGAGCGTTCGGGGCGGCCGTGGTTACTGGCCAACTGCTTGGTTCAGTTGATGAATTGGCGAAGAACGATCAGTTGATGAAATCTGTGAACATTTAGGTAATGATTCACGAACACTTTATCATAAAATTGTTAAAGACCATTTGCATTATTCAAAATTTGTCCAATGTTGGTCCCTCGCATGCTGATGAAGACAAAACCAAGAGTGTGGTTACAGCATTCGCAATTTTGGGCCATTTTGGAATGGCCGTGCTGTTCTAGACGCCATGTCAGGGACTGGCCAGACCTGCCGGAGGTTCGAGTCCTTCCTCGGGAATGAGTCTGTGTGTTGTCCTGAGGACAAGTTTTAGTTCAAAATATTTGTAAGTCTAGGGATCGATGACGACTGTTGTTTCTGCCATAGGTTTACAAAACATTTGAACATTTGATTTGACATTTTTAAAACGTTATTTTGTTGAAGGAGACTTACTCGGATAGTCACAGGTAACGAAACAAGAGTTTCGCCTGCAACACCTGCGACTAAACGACAGTCAGTGGAGGGGTGTTGTGCTCCTTCACGCCCGTAAATTCTGGCGAGGTGTACTCCTGACTGATTACATGACCCGTGGAGACACTCTGAATGCCGATCCATGTTGATCAGCATTGAGAAAGTTACGGTGAGAGATTCAAAATCGACAGCGAGGTCTGTTGTCTACTGGTGCAAATCTATATCCACGACAGTCTCAGGACTCAAACGTCTGAAGTAGTACAACTGGGAATCTTTCTACCATCCACTCTAAAGGCCAGATCTATCTCCTTCAGAATTTCATCTCAAAGACTTTTTGGCTGGAAACAAATTCGGGCGTGATGAAGAACCGAAACACCGGGTGACTACTTATTTTAATACAATGGCGCCGGGCGAATATGATGCTGGAGGATAAAAACTCGTCATACGTTATGACAATTGTTTAAGTAATTTTAGAAAGTACAACGAAGAAAAACATCTACCTTGATATACTGGTTATAATGAGAATTAAAAAAAGTCTAGATAGCGAAATTGTTGTCTCCATTTCGTGGCCCATTTCAGTCTAGTCAGAACAGCAGCAGTTCCGTTTGCGCGCCCTGCTGTGTCTACCGCAACCGCCTTCCATCTGGTGGTACTTCATCTAAAGATCTATATAGAATAAAATTGTTCATGAAATAAAAACAACAATTTTGCGATCTAGAATGATTTTAATTATAAAAACTGTATGAATTTGCAGAGTGACTAAGTAGACAATTTCATGTATATTCTCTTCATTAAAACCTAAGTGTTTGTTAACATTTACTAGTTTTTATTTTTATTCCCAGAGGGGTTCTACTTTGCGGACGATCCTCGTATGACAGTCCAGCTCATTCTTCCCCCTCGGTCCACCGCCTTCTTCCCCTCTCTGTGTAAATTTCCTGAATAATGTATCATAGAGTGCAATACTGGGAAACTGCCTGAGAAAAGTGTTGCTGATAGACTTGGTAGCAAAGGTCCAATAACGTACAGCGTCATGTGTGATAGGGCGGTATTTCATAAACCAAATGATGGCCTCATATCTGTTGAACTGTGTGACTTAATATCATATAATTTCGAAGGCACATTGAGAGGTATGTGTATGTATACTGTCTAGAAAAAGTGTCACTAATACAGTTAGTAGTGTGGGAGTAATAGATTGCAACGTTATGACGAACGCCCTAGGTTTTCTGTACGAAGAGCGGAAAGGTAGTAAGTGTTAAACTTCTTCAATTTCATCATTTTTCTGGAGTTATCAACGAAAAATATTTCATGAAGGTTTGAAATTATGTGTAAAATTAGTTGAAGGTCACTAAGTGCTCGTATTGTCAAATAGTGGACGAATAAAATTACTTCCCATGATGGGGCGGTTTTTTGTGACTCATTTTTTATGACAATAGCGATTGTTTCCGGAGCTATAGAAAATTTGTACTAAACTTTGTTTAAATCGCTCCACTTGGTTAGAAGGAGAGGTGTGCGTGCTGTATCAGTTTTTCGCTATTTCCATTGTTTATGACATCATACCTCCTGACGTACGCATTGAAGGTGATTCTTATTACCACATCAATTTCTTGTCTAATAGTAAGGAAAATGTATACCACGTTTGGATGAATTCTATCCTGTAATTTTTGAGAAGACATGGAACATACACAAATATACCAATGTTTATTATATGTAACGATACAGATAAAATAATCACTAATGATATGTTTGTGAAGTTAATTAAGAAGCTGAAATTACAAAAACTGATTCTGAAAAGCGAATTACGACTTGTGCATTATTGCAACAATTTATAACAATCTTGTGGATAACGCAATATTATTGGTGAAACCCTTACATGTCTAAAAAACTGACACCTTATTGGTTGCTTCGTTTCTTGCGATGTAGGAACATGCAGAAATTCTTTCGAAAGCACCTACGTTTATTGAAGTGGTACGAGACGATGAATGTTTTGTATGTCGACTACATTTGCCGTACCCTGGACGGATCTTCCGGATGCGACGCATGCGAGGCAAAAAGTAACACGCATGGTTGGAAGGACATGGTGTTTTACTGACCCGAAAAAAGTGCACAAAATGAATAACAAATGGTCTTTTACAAAGTATAAAAACCATAATTAGCAGAAAAATAGATCTACGGTGATGACAAGTGTTGTTTGTAAATCTATGGGACTCAACTGCTTGGTTTTTAGTCACAAACTGACAAACTACTGAAAATAACCTAAGGACATAACCTAAACCCATGCCCGCGGGGGGACTCGAACCCCCGACGTCGAACGGCCGCGCGCACTGCAACATGGCGCCTCAGTGCGCACGGTTATTCCGCCGCGGCTACGGCGGTGACGATATTCCTGACAATAAATGCTCAACATATCAGCTGTCATTCATGAACAATACCAATAGTCAATGTTGTGAGCAGCACTGTACTTTACCTAATGTGAGAAATTAGGATGTCGGCTATTAGCGTACCTAATTAGTAAGCTGAGCGGTCGCAGTAGACTTGCGACTTTAGGTAACCCCTCAATCAATAATGACAAATTTAAAACGAAACGTCTGTTCCAAAGGCACACAGACTGATGTCCGCGCAGTCTAGTCCCCTCTAAACAACAACAACAAAGGCACACACGTTGCAGATGTAGATGGTCTGGAGCTTGTGATACAACGCAGTGACCAACGCCACTTTTCATTTATGTGTATATACAGCGTTTACTATAATGTAATGGTTCATTTTTTCTTGTTATTTGTACTTAAGTAATTATTTATGTATTTGTTATCTTTCATTAATTAGATGCATTTGCAATGTCGATTCTGTATATGTCTGAAGAAAAATTTTGTAATGAAGTAGACACGCTGGTTTATCAAGGTTTTTGCTATTGTATAAAGTCATCTGTGAGTAGGGAGTATTATCGCTGGTAGCGCGGAGGCGTGTAGCGGAACAGAGTCGGTGTTGGGCGCTGGACAAATTCGGACGTAACAGTCAAACGGTGCGCGTAATAGTGTCTCGCAGAAGTATGTGACTAAGTGCGTATGTCGGCTTGGTACAAGAACAGGAAACGGCGAAAAGGCCTTATTATTAATTTGTATGGGCACAGCTTAAGTAATTATCAAGTATGCACTAAGAGGAATGCTGTGGTCTAAAACTTACAATTGCATTCGTAGCTAAGAAGAGACTGTCTTTGCCAATTGTTTTGTGTCCATGGTCTTCATCAGCAGCACCATCTCGCACACAAAAGAAGTAAGATCTGACCAGGTTTACTTATTTAGTATGTAGAACTAAACCAGCGTAGTAGTACTAATTTTCAATAGTGAAAACTGTGTGATTGTGAAGTATTGACTGGAATTTCATTATCCTCAGCCCTTGTCCAGTCAGTTTCCTTCCTCATCCATTGTTTTCACCGAGAATACAGTAAATAATTATTGAAAACTGAAGATTGACTAAATGCACAGTGCTGGTGAACAATATTTAATTTGTCAAGAATAGTTTCTGTTAATGCAGTTGACAATATGTGTTGCTAACTGTAGTTTTCACGAATCCGACTAAAAATGCTAAAATAGCATTTATGGCAAAAGAGCTTTACGTATATAATAAAACTAAGACTATTATTATTATTATTATTATTATTATTATTATTATTATTGTTTTATTTTTTATTTTATTTTATTTATTTATTTTACAGCAGAAACTTTGGTAGGAAACTTCAGTTAATGCGAATAGTGATTGTTTGTCACTTAAGTTTCATGACAGAGAACTGCTAATTTCAAGTTCAGAGAAAAACAAAGTTTGAACAGATAGTTAAATCATTTTTTCAGATAATCAGAAATTACCACGACAGGACATTATTTTTGTAAATTTCATCAGCATAGTTAGTTGTTCAATCACGACCATAATCAACTTGGCATGCCTGCAGTTGAACGTTTACTAATAAAAACGTATAATTTTGAACACCCAAAGCAGTAAATGATAAGCATTAAGGTGAGACGTGCATGTTTTGTTGCATGTGATGATTGATTTGCCTTTGCATTCATTTTATTGTTTAGTGTTTCTACTCTCTATGTTAATGGTGTAATCGCCATTGCCTCGTGCGATATCTGTGCTCTTTCAATCCGGATTTGACTCACATATCCTGATTGAGTTGTCCACCCGAAAGTTTACGTAATTTTTCAGACCACTATTAGCATTATTATTGTGATTAACTTTCCACTAAAATTGTTTTGGCGTCCATCGCGCTGGCGACTGTAAAATCGGACATTCGTTTATTTTCCAAATTATTTACCGCAATCTGTTTGTTCAGTATTTTAATTACATTAATTAAAATTTTATTCCACATTTTATTTTCTCAATCATTTATCGATCGTTGTTGCCGAGCAAAAACCTGCAGCAACGTTCCGGTTATAATCTCCACTACGTCATCGGCCCCTTTAACGAGAGCCTTGTCAGAGGCATGAGGCACACGATCATCAAAAAAGTTATGTTCCCAGAAGAAGTGCCCCTATATAATTGCCTTTCAGTATACATCCCCACCCATAAACATCGGATTCTCACATTTAAGTGCCTGGCTGAGGGTTCATGGAACCACCTTTATACTATTCATCTACCATTCCATTCTCGAGTAGCTTAATGTTTAATGTTTGTAAATCTATCGAACCAAACTGCGTGGTCATCAGTCCGTAGAGTAAAAACTACTTAAACCTAGGTAAACTAACCTAAGGACAGCACACACACACCCATGCCCCAGGGAGGACTCGATCCTCCACGGCGAGCAACCCCGCGTTCAGCAGCGAGACGCTTTAGACCGATCGGCTACTCCACCGCTTCTCGAATAGCGCGCGGGAAGAAAGAACATCTGGATCTCTCCGTTCGAGCTCTGATTTCTCGTATTTTATACAGATGATCATTTCTACTTATGTAAGTGGGTGCGAACAATATATTTTCGCATTCGGAGTAGAATGTTGGTGATTGGAGTTTCGTAAGTAGCCCACGCCGCAGCGATAAGCGCCGTTGTTGTAACGATTTCCGTCCCATATCCTGTATCATTTCCGTGACGCTGTCTCTATCGTGACAATACCAAACGAGTTGCCCTTCTATGAACTCTTTCGATGGTTTCCCTCAAACCCACTTCATAAGGATCCCACACTGGGCAGCAATACTCCAAATGAGGACGAACAAACGTAGTGTATGCAGTCTTTTTAGTAGCTCTGTTGTATCTTTTTTCTGTTTTGCCAATAAAACGCTGTCTCTGGTTCGCCTCTTCTAGAACATTATCTACGTGTTCCTTCCAGTTTAAGGCTGATGTAATAGTAATTCCTAAGTATTTAGTGGAGTTTACGGCCTTCACATTCGATTGGTTTATCTCGTAAACAAAGTTTAACAGATTTCTTTTCGTACTCATATGGACGACTTCACACTTCTCATTATTTAGAGTCAATTGCCAATTTTACACCATATTTATATCGTTCTACTGTTTGTTTTGATCTGAACTTTACTAGACGATAAAAGATGACATCATCTGCAAACAACCTAAGAGAGCTGCTCAGATTTTCTCGCAAATCGTTTAGGTAAATAAGGAACAGCAGAAGACCAATGACACTATCCTGTGGAACGCCGGGTATCACCTCCGTTTTAGTCGATGCCTTACCATCGATTACTACAATGTCCTCTCTGACAGGAAATCCTCTATCCAGTCACAAATCTGGAGCGATATTCCAGAACTACACAATTTGAGTTGGTGAGGTACGGTGTCAAAAGCCTTCAGGACATCAAGAAATACGGAATCAATTTGAGAACCGTTGTCGACAACACTCATCCCTTCGTGTGTGTAAAGAACTAGCTGTGTTTCACATGATTTTATGTGTGATTAAATGATTTACACTGCTCTGTCTACAACAGAGGTGGTCAAAACACGCCCATCGAACCCTCGAAAGAGAAGGCCGCGCCGCGCTCGTGCCACGTCACGTAGAGCAGAGCAGGTCGCTATCTACATCTACATAGATACTCTGCAAATCACGTTTAAGTGCCATTAACAATTTTCATAACTTTTCTCTACCGTTCCATTCTATAATAGCGTGCGGGAAGAAAGAATACGTAAATCGTTCCGTTTTCGATCTGATTTCTCTTATTTTATTGAGATGGTCATGTCTCCCTAAGTAGGTTGGTGCTATCAAAATGTTTTCACATTCAGAAGTAAAAGTCGGTGATTGAAACTTCGCAAAGAAGTCACGCCGCAACAAATAACGTCTTTCCTTTAATGATTTCTACGCCAATTCGTGCAACATTTCCGTGACACTTTCCCGCCCGTAACGTGATAAAACAAATCGAGCTGCCCTTCTCTGATCCTTCTCAATGTCTTCCGTCAGTCCCACCTGGTGAGGGTCCCACAAGGGGCAACAGTACTCCAGGAGAGGACGCACAAGTGTGATGTAGGCAGTCTCTTTGGTGGAGCTGGTGCATCTTCAAGCGTTCTGCCAATGAAGCGTAATCTTTTGTTCGTCTTCCCCACAATATTTTCCTATGTGTTCTCTCCAGTCTAAATTGATCGTAATTGTAACTCCTAGGTATTTAGTACAATTTACGACCTTAAGGTTTGACTGATTTATCGCATAATTGAAGTTCAGCGGATTTCTTTTAATGGTCATGTGTATTACTTCACACGTTTCTTTATTTAGTGTCAATTGCCAATTTTCGCACCATGTAGAAATATTGTCTAAATCGCTTTGCAGTTGCTTTCGATCCTCTGTTGACTTCACTAATCAATAAACGACAGCATCATCCGCGAATAGTCTAAGGGAGCTATTCAGATTGTCTCCTAAATCGTTTATAAACACAAGGAAGATTAGGGGACCTATAACGCTTCCCTGTGTAACGCCAGATATCACTACTGTTCTACTCGATGACTTACCGTCAATTATAACGAACTGTGTCCTTTCTGATACGAAATCGTGAATCCAATCGCACAATTGGCAAGATATTCCATAATCACGCAATTTCATTAGAAGCCGCTTGTGCGGAACAGTGTCAAAAGCCTTCCGGAAATCCAGAAATATAGAATAGATTTGAGATCCCTTGTCGATGGCACTTAACACTTCATGTGAATAAATGGCAAGCTGTGTTTCGCAAGAGCGATACTTTCTGAATCCGTGTTGACTATTGGTTAATAGGTCGTTCTCTTCGAGGTAGTTCATAATATTCGAACAAAGGGATATGTTCCAAAATCCTACTGCAATTCGACATCCACGAGATTGGCCTGTAATTTTGGAGATCACTCCTATTGCCATTCTTGAATATTGGAGTAACTTGGGCAACTTTCCAGTCTTTGGGTATGGATCTTCCGCTGTGTGATCGGTTGTAAATTATAGCTACGTACGGAGCTATTGCATCAGCACACTCTGAGAGGAATCTAGTTGGTATTCAATCTGGCCCGGAAGATTTGTTTTTGTTTAGTAACTTAAGTTGTTGCTGAGAGGCTGGCCGGTGGGGCACAACCCACTAGGCGGTAGCGACCAGCCGTTCAGCAAGGCGATAGCGACCTGCTCTGCACGAGCTCGCCGCGGCCTTCTCTTTCGGTGGTGTTCAACACGCTTGAGCGAGCGTTGGCGCCCGCATGTGCACGCAGAGCTATCGCGCGAGCACTTCTCCTCCGCCTCTCCGCTAACATCACGAGCAAGGTACGAAGCAAGACGAGCTTCCCTAGTTCCTGTCCTTAGTGTTTTAGTTGCCGAAGTCTCACTGGCACTCGTGGCAGGACTAAATTATTGTGTGTAAAGTTCCTGAGGAGGAGTTCTTCAAACCGAAAATGCTGACCCCTATGGATGGGTGTTATCGACAAGGGTTCGCAAATCGATTCCGTATTTCTTGATTTCCAGAAGGCTTTTGACACCGTACCTCACAAACGGCTTTTAATCAAATTGCATGGTTATGGTATATCGCCCCAAATTTGCGATTGGATAGGGATTTCCTGTCAGAGAGGACACACTTCGTAGTAATCGATGGTAAGACATCGACTAAAACAGAGGTGATGTCGGGCGTTCCACAGGGTAGTGTTATTGGTCTTCTGCTGTTCCTTATTTACATAAACGATTTAGGGTAAAATCTAGGTAGCTCTCTTAGGTTGTTTGCAGATGACGCCGTCATTTACCGTCTAGTAAAATCATCTGAAGATCAAAACCAACTGCAGAACGATTTGAATAAGATATCAGTATGGTGTAAAAATTGGCAGTTGACTCTAAATAATGAGAAGTGTGAAGTCATCCACATGAGTACGAAAAGATATCCGTTAAACCTTCTTTACGAGATAAATCAATCAAAAGTGAAGGCCGTAAACTCCACAAAATACCTAGGAATTACTATTACTTCAGACTTAAATTGGAAAGAACATGTAGATAATGTCGTGGGAAAGGTGAACCAGAGACTGCGTTTTATTGACACAACCCTTAAAACATGCAACAGAACTACAAAAGAAACTGCACACACTACGCTTGTCTGTCCATTTTTGGAGTATTGTTACCCAGTGTGGGATCCTTATCAGGTGGGTTTGACGGAGGACATCGAAAGAGTCCAAAGAAGGGCAGCTCGTTCCGTATTGTCACGATACAGGGGAGACAGCGTTACGGAAATCATACAGGATCTGGGATGGGAATCATTACAACAACGGAGCTTATCGCTGCGGCGTGGGCTACTTACGAAACTCAAAACGCCTACATTCTTATCCGAATGCGAAAATATATGGTTGACTCCCACTTACATAGGTAGAAATGATCATCAGAATAAAATACGAGAAATCAGAGCTCGATCGGAGAGATTCAGGTGTTCTTTCTTCCCGCGCGCTATTCGAGAATGGAATGGGAGATAAATAGTATAATGGTGGTTCGATGAACCCTCTGCCAGGCACTTAAATGTGATTTGCAGAGTATCCCATGTAGATGTAGATATTACAATCTGCATTGCTAATGACCTTACAAAGCACATAAATTGCCGATATTTTTTGACTGTTTTGAGATTTGAAAAGAAAACTACTCTTGTGGATAGAGCAGCTTTCAGGAAGGTCATTCGCGCATTTCGTGTACTGCATTACTTTAAATTAAACAAATCTTGAACATTGGGTGAACAGTTTGATGAGATTGTTGTAGTCTTACACAGTTTCTTAGATAATTTTGACTGGATTTAGCGACTTATATCGTTTTGATTTTATAATGGTAAAACATGGATTCCGGAACCAGGTTATAAACTGCAAGACATTCCCAGGGGCAGATATAGACTCTGACCATAACTTGTTAGTCATGAACTGTAGGCTGAAACTGAAAAAACTGCAGAAAGGTAGGAAAATAAGGAGATGGGAACTAGATAAATTGAAGGAACGTGAAGTTCTGGTGAATTTCAGAGGGAGATTTAGGCAACAATTGACAGAAACAGGGGGAAATAAAACCGTAGAAGAGGAATGGGTAGCATTGAGAGATGAAATAGTGAAGGCAGCAGAGGACAAAATAGGTAGAAAGGCAAGACCTACAAAAAATCCTTGGATAACACAGGAAATACTAAATTTAATTGATGAAAGGAGAAAATATAAAAATGCAGTAAATGAAACAGGCAAAATGGAGTACAGACGACTAAGAAATGAGATTGATAGGAAGTGCAAAATGGCTAAGCAGGAGTGGCTAGAAGCCAAATGCAAATCTGTAGAAGAATGTATAAGAAGGGGAAAAGTAAATACCGCCTACAGGAAAATAAAAGAGACATTTGGGGACAAGAAAAGCAATTCTACGAATATCAAGAACTCAGATGGGAAACCAGTTCTCAGCAAAGAAGGGAAGGCTGAAAGGTGGAAAGAGTACATAGAGCAGCTCTACAAAGGAAATGAACTTAGAGACAATGTTGTAGGAAGGGAAGAGGAAGTAGATCAAGATGAAATAGATACTATACTGAGAGATGAATTTGACAGAGCCCTGAAAGACCTAGGTCAGAACAAGGCCCCAGGAGTAGATGACATACCCTCAGAGCTACTAAAGTCTCTGAGAGAGCCAGCCATGACAAAACTATTTGAACTGGTGTGTAGGATATATGAGACAGGCGAAATACCCTCAGACTTCAAGAAAAATGTAATAATCCCCAATTCCAAAGAAATCAGGTGCAGACAGGTGAGAAAATTACAGAACCATCAGTTTGATAAGGCATGGTTGCAAAATTTTAACACGAATTATCTACAGGAGAATGGAAAACCTGGTAGAAGCTAACCTAGGGGAAGATCAGTTTGGATTCAGGAGGAACGTAGGAACCCGGGAGGCAATACTTACCTTACGTCTTATCGTAGAAGATAGATTAAGGAAAGGCAAACCTACATTTTTAGCCTTTGTAGATTTGGAGAAAGCGTTTGACAATGTTGACTGGACTACACTCTTTCAAATTCTGAAGTCAGCAGGGGTAAAATACAGGGAAATGAGAGTTATTTACAACTTGTACAAAAGCCAGACTGCAGTTATTAGGCTCGAAGGGCATGAAAGGGAAGCATCAGTTGGGAAGGGAGTAAGACAGGGTTGTAGCCTTTCTCCGATGTTATTCAATTTGTACATTGAGCAGGCGGTGAAGGAAAGCAAGGAAAATTTTGGAATAGGGATTAAAGTTCAGGGGGAAGAAATAAAAACATTGCGTTTTGCTGATGACATTGTAATTCTGTCAGAGACAGCGAACGACCGGGAAGAGCAGTTGAATGGAATGGACAGTGTGTTGAAGAGAGCGTACAAAATGAACATTAACAAGAGCAAAACAAAAATAATGGAATGCGGTCTTAGAAAATCAGGTGATGCTGAAGGAATTAGATTAGGTAACGAAACAATGAAGGTGGTAGATGAGTTTTGTTACTTGGGTAGTAAAATAACATGCGATGGTCGCAGTACAGAGGATATAAAATTCAGAATGGCAATGGGAAGAAAAGCATTTTTGAAAAAGAGAAATTTGCTAACATCGAATATTAATTTAAGGGTAAGGAAGTCTTTTCTGAAGGCATTTGTGTGGAGTGTTGCCTTGTACGGGAGTGAAACATGGACGATAAGCAGTGCGGACAGGAAGAGAATAGAGGCTTTTGAAATGTGGTGTTACAGACTAATGCTGAAGATTAGGTGGGTAGATCACATAACTAATGAAGAGGTACTGAACAGAATTGGCGAGAAAAGGAATTTTTGGCATACCCTAACTAAAAGAAGGGATCGCTTGGTAGGACACATTCTTAGACATCGAGGAATCGTAAATTTAGCATTGGAGGGAAGTGTGTGGGGTAAAAATCGCAGAGGGAGGCCAAGAGACGCGTATAGCAAGCAGATTCAAGTGGATGTGGGATGCCGTTCTTATGAGAAGATGAAAAGGCTTGCTCAGGATAGAGTAGGGTGGAGAGCTGCATCAAACCAGTCTCCGGACTGAAGACCATAACAACAACATCGTTTTGAAACTGATTTATTATAATATTGTTGAACTTTGTAGCCATATATCTCAGTTGGTAATTCAGTTTGATATGTTTCATCATAAAGATAAGAAATTTCTTACTTTTGCAATAGATTTTTTAATTCCTTATTATCATGGTGAGAAATTCCCGCCCTTTTCAACTGAAACTTTTTACCATTTCAGCCGCAACATCTTTATAATTAAACATAAACAAGTTATTTGGCGTTTACAGAAAGATTTTTACGACTAAGATAACAGCAAGCAACGATATTTAATTATGATATCTGTTTGAAAAACAGCGCCGTTACCGACTTCAAATCATAAACAGACAGCTGTAAACGTCTACATATATTTCTTATCAGAATGAAACTTTCACTCTGCAGCGGAGTGTGCGCTGATATGAAACTTCCTGGCAGATTAAAATTGTGTGCCGGAACCAGGACTCGAAACTGAGAACATTCTTTACGCTGTGGCTAAGCCATGTCTCCACCATATCCTTTCTACCAGGAGTGCTATTCTTGCAAGTTTCGCAGGAGAGCTTCTATAAAGTTTCGAAAATAGGAGGCGAGGTACTGGCGGAAGTAAAGTTGTGCGGCGGCATCATGAGTCGTGGCGGGATAGCTCAGTCGGTAGAGTGCTTATCCGCGAAAGGCAAAGGTCCCTGTTTCGAGTCCCGGTTCCGGCACAGGAAGTTTTATATTTCTTGTCTTCTAAATTTTCGTGATGCTTATAATACTTTCTTATAGGGATAAGTTCTTGGTTTGGTGCTGCCCTCGAAAAATCAGTTCCATTAGACGCCAGATTGCTACAGTCGTTGAAGCGATGGTCACTTTCTGTATCACTTGTTTCACGTTCTAGGAGCAGCATATCGTGATTCTCTCTCTCTCTCTCTCTCTCTCTCTCTCTCTCTCTCTCTCACACACACACACACACACACACACACACAACAAACAAACAGTTTTTCTCACATAAGATACAAAGATTTAGCTTTTTGACAGTGGGTGTTAGAATTGCTGCTCCTAAACTCAGAATTTTGTGATTTTCACCGAAGTGAAAGGTTTTTCACTGTAGAAGAAATTGAAATATTAAATATCAAATTTTGCAAACTGACAAACAAATGAAACAACACAACTGTATTACAGTCTAATAACAGACATGTAAAGCCTTTTGTCTCTTTAGTATTAATTGCAATATGGTACTATCGTAATTACAATACAATTTAGCGCTATTGGAAACTGTCGATCGTGTAGTATGGCAGTCTCCAGGTGTGTTCGCAGGAAGGGAGTACGAACTGTACGCGCATCATGCTCGCACAGCCCACACACATGTCCGAATTGTCCACGGGCAGCCTCTTGAGCAACTCACGTGCACACCCTGGTATAGAACGTCCACCAGACTGATTTCGTGAACATCAGTAAACACTTCCGGGCTGAGTTGCCTTGGTCGATCTATAAAACCTCCTCTCCCTGAAGTTTCGTTCTCGACTACGGAGAACATCTTCCGAGGTTGAGTCGACGACTGGCTGTTGGGGGCTGAGGCCGCTTCTTATATAAGATCGTAGAGGGCGCCACCTCACGTCACGTGACGTCGATGTGTGGCTATCTCTGGCTATCGCCTGTTCTCCCGATTGCGGGCAATCGATTGTCACGTTATTGATGCAACGTCGATCGCCATATGTTGTCCAATTTTAATCCTTCTTCTTTACGATTAAAATTGTATTGATGTTTGTGGATTTCAATTGCCTCCGTATACATACGTGTATAATAGTGTGACGTCCTCGCCAGCACACTTGTCCTACCAAATTTTTTTTCGTGATCTCCTTCCGTGAAAACATGTTCCATCACTGCCGATTTGTCGATCTGTCCCAAGCGACAATTTCTTTTATGCTCCGTCAAACGTGTATTAATGCTTCTTTTTGTGGTTCCTATGTAGACTACACGGAATTTTATATACCCCTGGTGTGGCCAGGGGATGACGAGCATGTGCTGGAAACCCTATGACATCCTGTGAGTAGTGACACAGTATCCCACAAACTTGCATATGTTGTGTCGGATGCCATTGACACCAGAACATGGACAACATTATTGGTGCGACGCTGTACACAGGAGGTATCGACAGAGTATGCATGTCGTTGCATAATATTAAGTGATCAATCCCACTTTTTCATAAACTATAATGAGCATCATGTTTGAGTTTGGCAGCGTCTAACTATGACGATATATTTTTTCCTATACAAGAGAATCTTGAAAACATGCCAGCGGTTTCCATCTAGCATATGAATAAAGTATGAAGAAGGGGATAAATTCATGGGATTACAACTTGATAATAAATTCAGTTGGGAGGAAAACACCACAGAACTGCCCTAAAAATCTATATTTGCAACTCGACTGGTAACCCTTTCAGTCCCACATTATGAAATAAGCTTTGGAAAAATTAAAATTCAGTGTTTGCTGTATTAACATAGTACAGTAAACATCAAAATATGTAATCCAATAAATTTCAGGCGTGCAGCCGTGCAAATTCCACGTCTTCCACTAATATTTCGTCCGCGTATCGTCCGGCCACCTTCTGTTGGCAGGACGATACGCGGGCGAAATATTAGCGGAAGAAGTGGAATTTGCACGGCTCCACGCCTGAAATTTATTGGATTACTCCTTACGCCGTGAAAAGTTAAAAATGCAGAACAATATACGTGTTTAAAAATTTTTGGTCGAACTATTGATTTTTACGTCATATTTCATGCACAACTCAGACGTTTGTATCGAGATATTTTATTACTTGGACGTTATTTTGTTGATCGTTAGCACTGTCAGATCAATAATGATAGCATAATCTTCGCCACAGCACCAAAGACAAGACAGCAAATACAGACGGCAACGCAACAGAACCTTCAAGATGGACAGATTACTGCCTTGGAAGTGGCTACACGCCGTACCAAGTGGCTAAATGTCGTACTAGAAGCATGTGATTCATAAACAAAAATGCAACTTTTCGGATTGAAGCACAAAATACGCTATAAATCAAGTTTTAATACGTTGTTGCCCAGGAACAAAATCTGGAATGAAAGGGTGAAAGACGACTGTCTGTCATCTTCCATATATTTTTTATAAAACTGTAATTTATTTGATGTCGCTAGATTAGCATTTTGTTAAAACTAGAACCCCACTCTTTTCGAGGCATGAGGAATGGCATTTTTATTTCATGTTTTAATATATTAGTTTCTGAAATGTTAGTTACTATTGCTAGGATTTTGGTATATTAATAATTTATTATTGTGGTTATGAATGTGGCAACAAGTACGGCTTCTCCGCTGCGCCACTGTCCCTGTGAGAATGTGTACTTGTTTTACTTTTAAGTGGATGTGCGAGAATCTAATGGCTCTCTGAGTGTGGGTAGTAATAGCTCGCTTTGAATGGTTCTCTCTGGCTCAGAATCGATAGTTAGTCGTTACCAACCCGCTTTTGGTGCTACCAAAGAGGTTCCTCCAACTTTTGGTTTCAAGTTTGGTTAGCAAGCCTCGGCTAGACGCACGAGCTTCAGCCTCCCCCCCCCCCCCCGCCCCCCCCAACCTCGTTTTTAGTGAGTTTTGCCAGTTTCCGGTCTCGCGCCTCGTGGCCGCTCGCTCTTCACTTTGTCCTTGGATCGTGGTGAGGTAAGGTTGGTTCTGCTCTTGTGTCCGCGGAGATGGTAGAGATTCGTTGTCTAGCAGGTTGAACTTAGACTCTTGTACTTAGATTCATTTTTCGGAATATTTTTTTTCGATCGTGCGCAGAAATTTGTTCTAGTTTTCCAATCCAGTGATTTCCAACAGATAAACAAGGTGTATGTGTTACTAATTGCAGTTTGATATCGGCCTGGTATATTCAAATCTTTTGTGATTATGTGCGGTGTACGAACTCTATGTAAATTATCTTCGTGGGGCCCGATTTCTAACAGAAGATATGTTCGCTTTGTACAGTGCAAGTGAAATCTTTCTTATCGTTTCCTTCTGTGAGTGATGTGTGTTCCACGTGGTTGGTTCTTAGAACAAAGCCTTCAGCTTCCACTATTGTTTGTTCCTTGCCCATCAGGCAAGTAACTATCCGTGTATCCTTCTGATTTCCAATAACATTTGCGATGTTCTCTCCCTGCCTATTTTTTAATTTTGCTGTTTTTCTCCAAACTTTTAGTATTCACTCAGTATTTGTCGGTAATTCTCGCCGAGCCTTGTGCAACCTCCTTCAATAGCTTGCTTATGAAATTCTAAACATTTCTAAGGCTTGGATGCTGTAGTTGTTATTCCCAGTTTTCGGTCTTTGTAATTATGTCACTGTTCTTGTTTTTTGAGACTGGACTTCATCCGTGTCTGTGATCGCTCCCTATCGCATGTTGCTGCATCGCAGTAGCTTCTTTATGAAATTCTATGCAGTTCTAGGGGGTTGCATGCCGTAGTTACGTTTCTTTATTTTTCGGAAATTGAATTTATAATTTTTATCGGTTTTCGGAACCACGTGGGTCCGAACTCCGACTTCAGTGGTTTGCAGCTAGTCACCTGAACTCACGCCACTTCTCATAAAACCAGTGCCTAGATAGTTTACTGTCAGATTACAACTTAAGAATCCACCGTGATTTTGTGTAATGTTTCCTATTTTCAACCACCTTCAGTGGAGTGCGATCATGTAACGTAGCCTGGTGTCGCCGTTAGCGTGTTTGCTCGCGGTCTAATCTAAATACAACTTTGCTATACTCACGCACCGTCTCAAATCCGGCACGACAGACAAGAGCCATCTTCGCAGATTCATTGTACATTGTGTTGTGTGGTACCTCCGGCTTTGCTGAATTTTGCCTACGATAGTGGCACCTGCTACTGCCTCGTTTCAGCACTCTGATTTTGATGAGTTTCGCTGTTGCATTGCGTGTGTGTGAGCGAGTGAGTGTTGTTTGTAAATCCCCCCCCCCAGTAGCGTTAAGTTTAATTTATGTTAAATTCAATGCTGGGCATCGTCAGTATTACATCATGTAAATGGGATGCATTTTTATTGTATGAACAAAATCAGTTCCCCATTTTGCTTTCGTTTGACGTGAATAAATAAGTTCAGTATAATTTTGACTTGCCAATAAATGGTAGTTTTGAGCACCTTCCCCGTTTTATTTAATATTGTTTTTCACCAGTGCAGAGAACAAGCTCGGATGCAACTTTTTTATGTCTAAGTTCCGGTACGCCATAAATGTTCTTAGTCATCTTTATGAAACAACTTTAATTGTTGTGGTTTGTTTATTAATGCCTTATCTGGGTACCTCCTACCAGAATTAAGCTTTTGTTTCGTACAGTGGCCCACTTTTAAGGGTTAACAGATGTCAACAACATGAAAATAAAAAAGGTTCAATACTTTGCTTACATTCTTTCCATAATGTCATTCTATATGATTACTTGGGTTAACTCTTCAAGTAAGATAAAAGATTTCAAAGTCGAAAAGCATGTATGTAATCTCTGAGGTAAATTCACGGGAATCCTGTAGAAGCCTCTTCAAAGAACTGGGTATAGAAAGTGCTTCCTCTCAGTATATTAATTCGTCAATGGAATTTGTCGTAAATAATAGATCCCATTTTCCAATAAGCAATTCTACATAAAGTACTAGAAACAAAAACGATCTACACAAGGATTTAAAACGACTTACTTTAATTCAAAAGATTCAAAAGGGGTCCACTACTCAGGAACACACATATTAAATCATTTGCCTGCAACCACGGAAGTTTAGGTACAAATTTAAGAGGAGCCTGAGGGACTTACTAGTGGCCAACTCTTTCTACTCTGTTGACGAATTTCTTTCGTAGAACATGATGGTGTGTTGTATGCATTCATACTATTAGCATTAATATTTAAGCTTGTTAAGTTTTTAAATTAAATATTGACATATTCCTCATCCATGAGTAGCTCCTCAATACGAATCTATGGAATGAACAGCTAATCTAATCATAAACGGAAAGAAAAAGCTCTTGAAGGTGAGTAATTATGCACAATGTAAGGAGTCGTGTCCTCATGTCTGTAATTTCTTACATATTCTGACATCATCACCTTATCCTACTCATCGAGGCGATTCATTTGAATATAAACTCTATGGCATATGACTATTTTCGACAACAGTAAGTACTTTTTTTTAAAATACAAATCACAGATTCATATTGCAGCTGCGATTATATATTTAAATTCCAGGCTGGAGCAATTACTTGTTGCCATACACCAAAAGGTACAGTTTCAGGGTCAAGACTCTTGGTTTATGAGAAGTGGCTCACTGGCAGAGGCACGCAAAATCCCTTCCACTATGACTCAGGCATTCCAAGTGATATTTCGGGCACGTCCTTTCACAGAAGCGAACAATGGAGGCTGGTCACACTAAAAGGGATAATTGGGCAACTGGAGAGTCCACGGCTTAAGAAAATGGTGCTATCCATCATAACTGTAACATCTAACATTGGACAAAACAGAGTGTTGCTAAGCAAATATCAAAACCTAACATATATGTTAATTGTATTGCTACTGACAAATTTAAAGTGTGCAGCATCCCGTGTCTGAAAGCGATCAGTCAATAGGTAGGCAGCTCTTCCAGGGGAGAGGGATCACTAATAGATATACTTGATGGGATGGACTAATTTTTCGGCGACTTCTGCGACGTTCCTGAGAGAACACGTAGCCAGTGTATATGCACAGTTCTATGTTCAAAATGGGTGCACAGAGACTCCATTGCAGTTTTTCACTGTGGGAACACTCTGTCAGGATACAATAGATAGCACGGTCTTCACTATGTTTACTGCAATAGTTAATGCCCATCGTGAACACATACTGAGAGAATTAGTTAACAGTCGAAAGTGGATACTGAGTGGCACTGTGGCGGGTCGGTTACCTGACCAACGTACCACGTGATCAGACTAGGGTTGATAGGTTTTTTTGACATAATATGTAGGGAGAGTTCGATTGACAAAGGTCGATCAAGGTTGAAATATATAGTTGTGAAAGCTTCTGTGGCCAGATTCAGTTGGCATAAAATTTTACTGGGTATTGTACACATCATAATGTAAGATGGCTACAATATGTCAAGGTTGAATGACTTAGAATTATTCGTTCCTGCGGAGATGACATAGCCAGCAGCCATCGCTGCTCATGGTACAGAGTAGGAAGAGTCAGGCAAAGCACACCTTTCCTGCCGATCAGCACTTGTAGGCTTCATTTATGACACATAATAACATTTATCATGACACGACAGCCTTGACTGTGTTCAAAATAACTGAATTGGGTTAAAGTAGAAAGAGGACCGTCTGTCGTCTTCCATATATTTTTTTAATAAAATTGTAATTTATTTGATATCGTTAGATTAGCACTTTGTTAAGACTAGAACCCCACTCTTTTCGAGGCATGAGGTATAGCATTTTTATTTCATGTTTTAAAATATTGCCGATCGCGGTGGTCGCGGGGACTGAGGCGCTCCAGTCACGGTCTGCACGGCCACTACGGTCGGGGGATTGAATCCCCCCTCGGGCATGGATATTTGTGCCGTACTTAGTGTTAGCTAGTTCATAAGTAGTTTGTAAGTTTAGGGACTGATGGCCCCGTAGTTAAGTCCCATAAGCTTAACAAACATTTGAACATTTAAAATATTAGTTTCTGAAATGTTAGTTAATATTTCTAGGATTTTGTTATTATAAGAATTTATTATTGTTCCTGTGAGAATGTGGGTGTGCGAGAATCTAATGGCTGTCTGAATGTGGGTAGTGATAGCTCGCTTTGCATGTTTCTCTCTGGCTCAGAGTCGATAGTTAGTCGTTACCAACACCTGCTGCTGATACAACCAAAGAGGTTTTACAGCTTTTGGTTACAAGCTAGTCGAAGAGCCTTCTCCAGGGCGAGTCACGGGATCTTCTCTCCCCACCACCGCTGTTATCATGAGTTTTTCCCAGTTTCCTATAGCTTCCCCATCTCCTGGCCACTCGATCTTCACTTTGTGCTCGGACCTCGGTGAGGTAATATTAGTTCTGCTCGTGTGCCCATGGAGATGGAGGCAAATCTTTGTCTAGCATGTTTAACTTAGACTTTTGAACTTAGATTCATTTTTTGGAATATTCCTTCCTATCGTGCGCAGAAATGTGTTCTAGTTTTTCAATCCAGTGATTTCCAGCAGATAAATGGGGTGTATGTGTTACTAGTTGCAGTTTGATAACTATCCGTGTATCCTACTGATTTCCACTAACATTTCGCGATCTTTCCTCCCCGCGTATTTTTTAATTTTGTTGTTTCTTCTCCAAACTTGTAGTATGTACTCAGTATTTGTCGGTAATTCTCGCCGAGCCTTGTACAACCTCCTTCAATAGCTTGCTTATGAAATTCTAAACATTTCTAACGCTTGGATGCTGTAGTTGTTATTCCCACTTTTCGGTCTTTGTAATTATGTCACTGTTCTTGTTTTTTGAGACTGGACTTCATCCGTGATCGCTCCCTATCGCATGTTGCTGCATCGCAGTAGCTTCCTTATGAAATTCTATGCAGTTCTAGGGGTTGCATGCCGTAGTTAATTTTCTTTATTTTTCGGAAATTGAATTTATACATTTTTATCGGTTTTCGGAACCACGTGTGTCCGAACTCCGACTTCAGGGGTTTGCAGACTTCAGGGGTTTGCAGCTAGTCACCTGAACTCACGCCACTTCTCATAAAACCAGTGCCTAGATAGTTTACTCTCAGATTGCAGTAAGAATCCGCCGTGATTTTATGTAATGAATCCAGTTTTTAACCACTTCACCTTCAGTGGAGTGCGATCATGTAACGTAGCCTGGTGTCGCCGTTAGCGTGTTTGCTCGCGGTCAAATCTAAATACAACTTTGCTATACTCACGCGCCATCTCAAATCAGTCATGACAAACCAGAGCCATCTTCGCAATTTCATTGTATATTGTGTTGTGTAGTACCTCCGGCTTTGCTGAATTTCGCCTACGTTAGCGGCGCCTGCTTCTACCTCGTTTCAGCACGCTGATTTTGGTGAGTTTCGATGTTGCATTGCGTGTGTGTGCGCGAGTGAATGTTGTTTGTAAATCCTCCCCCCAGTAACGTTACGTTCTGTGTAATTTATGAAATTCGATGCTGGGCACATGTATATGGGATGCTTTTTATTGTATCAACAAAATTGGTTCCCCATTTTGCTTGCATTCGACCTGAATAAATAAGTTATGTTCAGTATAATTTTGATTTGCCTATAAATTGTAGTTTTCAAGCACCCTTTTATTTAATATTGTTTTTCACCAGTGCTGAGAACAAGCTCAGATGCAATTTTCTTTAAGTTCCGTTGCTCCATAAATATTTTTCTTAGCCACCTTTATGAAATTACTTTAATTGTGGTGGCTTGTTTATTAATACCCGTGTGTAATTTCGTGTGAACTGCTATGTATATTGGCCACTGTATCGTTAACTTCAGTTATTAGTGTCATTTGAACCCAGTCAGTTCTCAATTTGGGCCAGGAAACAAGGTTTTACAGTAGGGAATAGCCGGTAGTTCACACGGACCTTTTGCTAATTTCACTGCTAAAATTAAGTTTTTTGTGTAACAGTAAACTTATCTGGGTACCTCCTACCAGAATAATTATGTTTTTATTCCATATAGTGGCCTAGTTTTAAAGTCACGTAGACTCGGCACTTCAGCCATTTTGCCGACTGCGCAATATTTCGTTGAGTGGAGTTAATTATTTAAATAATCATGCATTGAGTTTTTTAATTATTCGTAACTTCCTAACAATATCTGTCATTGCAACTAACGGTTACTATCCAAATGTTAACTGGAAATAATATCTGTTAATTACAGTCCAGAAAGAGAATAAAACAGCGTCTCTTGTAACAGTGGATGATGTACGACATGACATAGTGGGTCCCTTACCACGTTATGGCCGAAAGGGAAAATGTAGGCTATGTCCTCATGGGTACTAATACCAATAGCTGCATTTTAAATTTTACAGTTTTTCACCCCTCGGAATTGGCTAGTTGGTGCGCTTAAACATTTACATGAATGGTCACCCTTTATTTGTAGTAATACTAATAGGCTTATCCCCAATCAATTTCCCATTTCGCCTTCTAATTTTAAGTTCTCATGTAATGTACCTTACCTAGATAGTGGAAACAATGAGGTCATAGGTGTTAACCTTGTTTCTTCTTCCCTAAATAATTCATGTTAATATTTTCACCCACATTTCAGTAAACTGGTAGTTTTGTAATGTTGACTTCTTTTCCAGAAGTGTTATTATTATAGTGTTCTTGAAGTTCAAATGTTCTAATGTTTGTAGAACTTATGGGACTTAACTACGGGGTCTTCAGTCCCTAAGCTTACAAACTACTTATGAACTAGCTAAGACTAAGGACGGCACAAATATCCATGCCCGAGGGGGGATTCGAACCCCCGACCGTAGTGGCCGTGCAGACCGTGGCTGCAGCGCCTCAGTCCCCGCGGCCACCGCGGCCGGCGTTCTTGAAGTCTGGAGGTATTTTGCCTGTCTTATACATCTTGCACCCTAGCTGGAATAGCTCTCCAAGGACATCAATAGCTCTGAGGTGTTATCATCTTCTCCAGGGCCCTTGTTACAGCTTTAATTCTCCAGTCCTCTGTCAAATTGTTCTGTCAGTATCGTATCTCATTTCTCATCTTCACCCATTTCTCTTTCCTTTCTGCAATACCACCGTCCCTTCATTTCCCTTGTATAGCCTCTCTATGTATTTATCCCACTTTTAAGCTCTTCGTTATCTGCTTAGAAATGGTTTCCCAACTGGGGAGCTTAAATGTTGCTACTGTACCAAGCGAATTCTTCTCAGTTGCAACATTTCCACTGTTGGCGTAGACGATTACCATACGATGCTTTACTTTAGCAAATGGATCCTTGATTTCGATTTGCTTCTTCTGCCAGCGTGCTACTCTACTGTGGTGCGTGCATTTAAAAAGTGTTTCAGGACTGCAGACATCTAGATCCATATAAATAATTACATGATATTTTAAGCTAAGAAACCTTACGAATTTTGGATGAAATAAAATTCGACACTCACAAATTAATTTAGTTCACACGTGAACAAAACGATACCATGTTTGAGGAGATAAACTACATTCAAAGAGACAGTGAAAAATTATTGCTGATTATGCTAAGAATTTACACTTGTCAGTAGCGTATTCGTCTGCCACTGTTATGGGGCTTGAAGACTGTACCCTGACGGATTAAAACTCGGGAGTGAAGGGTCTCTATTGAAACTACGCAGTTCATTACAAAAAGAAATGTAAATGCTGGAAAAAAGAAAAGAAATATGAGGAACGACTGCTTTTTTCTGCCACAGATTTACGCATTTCACATAAAAAGGGAAAGAAAATAAAGCGAGGTAACCACGTAATTCTGTGTGGTACAGGAGTGGAGAACGGGATCATCTGCTTTTGTGGAAACTTCCGAAAAAGATTACAGACCCTGTTCACACGGGGGCTCTTAAACAGTTTTGAATCAGTCTGTCGACGTCTAAATAAAAACCGTAAAGCAAAAATGGAAGTAATTATGCCAAAATCTTCTTTGGAGGTCTCTGAAACGACCTGTTAGAATGTTCGACTGAGCGCAGCGATTAATGCCTAATTCCATGTAGGATAGAGAAAAATATGAAAATGTTAAATTCTAAAAGAAATAGTCATTCTTGGTGGAAATAAAAGCACTTCAGGCGTTTTAATGAAATGCAGCAGTTCTGTATAAATATTACATTATACTGTGCAATTTTACGTGTTTGTTATTCGCTGCGTCTAAATAATTCAGGTTATAGAAAATTGCAGACATATGCTCGAGTAATGTTCAGAACGCTCTAAACTTAACTGCGTCCTTTACAGCCAGGAGGTATAGCTTGTCTTCCGTACGGATTTGCTGTATTATTTGCATGGCGTCTCCAGATTTGGCGTGTAAAGCGTATGCAAGGAAAAAAATTCTATTATGCTCTACACTTTAGCGATATTTTTGCTAGAATCTGACAAAACTAAATGTTGAGGCTAACTAGTGTCAAATGTTGGTACGTTCCCACTCCCGTGGCGATAAGTAGAAAACCTCTACGCGTATAGGTAGAAAAATCTGAAGTAAACTAGTCACGGAAGGACGGACAAATATTTATCAAAATAAAATGATACCTTACATCACGTATAAGGCACAATGCGTTTAACCAATAAAACCACGTATCACGTAGTTTAAACACACTGTCGCAAACACTCACATCTTACAGGATGTCCCTGAAAAGTTATTCGACCTACTAAACTATTAACAGGATAATACGTAATGTGTAAATCTCTCAATACAAATAAGTAAAATAAATAAACATAAGCAAACCTGAATAGATATAGGAGTTCTGAAACAACGAAAAAAACAATCACCGTTCGACACTCCAAACTTGTAGCTGCAGTACGACTATGTTAGACTACAAAGATTAATTATTGTATTTGGTGGGTAAGTGATACGAATCTCCATTATTTTCAACAAACGTTATGGTAGGGAAATTACAATCTCCCACTCTCTTTCTCTTTGTCGATAAATATGTACCGAATATAGGTGAACAAATCGTTATTTTAAAAAAATGATTATTTTTATGTAAAGCCACAAAATTAGTACTCTTAATTTCATTACCAGTTTCATCTCTGGGAACTTCAGCTACTGCATTCATTCAATCATTTTGAATGCTTGCCAATAATTCGCGGAAAACTGTAGAAGCTACTAAATATTCTACAGTGAGAATGTACTTAATTCATTAGATAATAATTTACAAACAGCAAGTATTTTCTGTGATTTATCAAAGGCATTTGATTGTGTGAACCATAACATCCTATTAAGTAAATTAGAATTCTATGGTTTGACGGGAATTGTTGCAAAATGGTTCAAGTCGTACCTTGCTAACAGGAAACAAAGGGTGTCAGTGTAAGGGACTAGTGAAATAAGCCAACAGTCATCATCAGATTGGAAAGAAATTACATGTGGTGTTCCACAAGGATGCATCTTAGGGACATTGCTTTTTCTTGTGTACATTAATGACCTCTCATCAGTTCCACTGGCAGAAGCAGAGTTCATTTTGTTTGCAGATGACACGAGTATTGCAATATATAACATGTTGAGCTTAGTTTTAGAAAGGTCTGCTAATGATATTTTCATTAACATTAATAAATGGTTTAAAGCCAATTCATTGACATTAAACTTTGAAAAGCCTCACTACATGCAGTTCAGAATATGTAAGAGATTCCCACCCAGTATATGCATAAAGTATGAAGAAGAGCAGATAGAAGAGGTTGACAGTATAAAATTCCTGGGATTACAGCTTGATAATAAATTCACTTAGGAGGAGCACACCACAGAATTGCAAAAGCGACTTAACAAATCCTTATTTGCAAAACGAGTGGTGTCAGACAAAGGAGATATAAAAATAAAGTTCTTTGCTTACTTTCATTCCATAATGTCATGTGATATAATATTTTGGGGTAACTCTTCAAGTCAAGCAAAAGTTTTGAGTCCAAAAGCGTGAAATACGTATTATTTGTGGTGTAAATTCACGGAAATCCTACAGAAGCCTCTTCCAAGAATTGGGTATATTAACTACTTCCTCTCAGTATATTTATTCCTTAATGAAATTTGTCATAAATAACATATCCCTTTTCCCAATAAAAACCCAGTTAACACCTACACTACTAAGAACAAAAATGATATACACGAGGACTTAAAAGCACTTACTTTAGTTAAAAGAGGGGTCCACTACTCAGGAATACATATTTCCAATAATTTACCTGCAAACGTAAAAAATTTAGCTACCAGTAAAGGTTAGTTTAAGAGGAGCCTAAAAGACTTTCTAGTGGCCAACTCCTTCTACTCCAATGACGAATTTTTAAGTAGAACCAAATGAGGCATGTATCTGTATTCATACTAATAGTATTATTGTATTATTATCTTGTAAAAAGTGTATGTACCAGTGTTAGTAGTATTATCAACTTTAAAAAAAAAAAAAAAAAAAAAAAAAAAAAAAAAAAAAAAAAAAAAAAAAAAAAAAAAAAAAAAACCTGACATGTTCCACATTCACGAAGATCACCTCTAACACGGATCTCTGGAACTAACTAATCTAATCTAATCTTTCAAAGGTGAGTCAAACTCACCTGTTGCAGGAATGAAATTCATGTAATTTCCTTTGTTTGGACCCTCTGAATTTTCCTGCTGGTTTAGAAAGTGTAGTTACTGATTCGCCAAATTGTAAAGTGCATCATCTTTTCAATAGCTCCATATTGTTTCTTACTTTCTGATAGTGCAAGTCTATTTCTAACCTTTTCTTGACGACTTACAAGAATATTGTGGCAACCAATGAATCGGTTGTATGATAAAGTAGAAGAGAATTTTAGACTTACCATGGTTCAACACTACTGTATTAAGATAATGTAAGTCACATTACCCTTTCGTATTTCAGATCTTTTTCTACGTACCAAGTAACGGGCAGGTGCAACAATAAAATTATCGAAAGTACAAAGCCAAACTTATACAGCAGTTTAAGAAAACGTTTTACAGTAGGCCAGATTTTTCCTTTTCTCATGTTGATACTGTTAAGGCAGGATATGGTTTGCCATTATTTGCAATCTGTTTCTTCTCTGTTAATACAGTAACCAAACATGTGGAAGATTTTCTGCATAACATTTTCACTACCCATTAAAAAATTCCATACTCTTCACATAAAGATGAAGCACATTATGTAAGCAACACACCAGCATTGAGACAGCCAATAACTCTCTGAGGCGTAGACAAGTGAAACAACGGCTCGGCTGCGGGTATGCCCACTAGTGGACGGAGCTGAGCTGGCTCAAGTGCAGTGAGTCACTACCTAGTGGCAAAGCCGTTGCCAATTCTGTGACAAAAGCCTAAGCTCACGTTAAGTGCGATGCATACTGCCAGGGCTAGGTTGGCGGTACATAGTTCAGTTGAACCATTATCTCAGATGGATCGTACATCATCAGGGCAGTGCGTCCTGTATCACAGAGATAATGAACTTCGTACCATTTAAGAAAAATACCACACAGTGGCGCAGCCAGGTTTTGTTCTGGGGGGGGGGGGGGAGGGACCTCGTTTATTAAAAATAAAGCCTACTGAATTTATTAAAGGGTTCTTATCATTCGCTATCAGAAATATAAGAAGCTCGCCGATGTTATAAGTGTTTAATTAACATGAGACTATGTGTAAAAATTGAACTAACACTATTGTTGTCCGTAGTGCCGGCCGCAGTGGCCGAGGTCGCACGGCCACTACGGTCGAGGGTTCGAATCCCCCCTCGGGCATGGATATTTGTGCCGTCCTTAGTATAAGGTAGTAAATAAGTAGTTTGTAAGTTTAGGGACTGATGATCCCGTAGTTAAGTCCCATAAGCTTAAAATACATTTGAACATTTGTCCGTAATTTTGGCGGCTTGGCAGTCTTCGTAAGATTCCACTTAGTGGCGCCGCGGACCTGCTAAGCAGCCGGTCGCCGCGTGTGAACAGTCGGCTCGTAACTTCAGCATATCTACATCTACATCTACATAGATACTCTGCAAATCACATTTAAGTGCCTGGCAGAGGGTTCATTAACCACTTTCATAACTTTTCTCTACCGTTCCATTCTCTAATAGCGCGCGGGAAGAAAGAACACCTAAATCGTTCCGTTTTCGATCTGATTTCTCTTATTGTATTGGGATGGTCATGTCTCCCTAAGTAGGTGGGTGCTAGCAAAATATTTTCACATTCAGAACTAAAAGTCGGTGATTGAAACTTCGCAAACAGATCACGCCGCAATGAATAACGTCTTTCTTTTAATGATTTCCACCCCAATTCGTGCGACATTTCCGTGACGCTTTCCCCCCCGTAACGTGATAGAACAAAACGAGCTGCCCTTCTCTGAACCTTCTCAATATCTTCCGCCAGTCCCAGCTGGTGAGGGTCCCACAAGGGGCAACAGTACTCCAGGAGAGGACGCACAAGTGTGATGTAGCCAGTCTCTTTGGTGGAGCTGGTGCATCTTCTAAGCGTTCTGCCAATGAAACGTAACCTTTGGTTCGCCTTCCCCACAATATTTTCTATGTGTTCTCTCCAGTCAAAGTTGTTCGTAATTGTAACTCCTAGGTATTTGGTAGAATTTACGACCTTAAGGTTTGACTGATTTATCGCGTAATTGAAGTTCAGCGGATTTCTTTTAGTGGTCATGTGTATTACTTCACACTTTTCTTTATTTAGTGTCAATTGCCAATTTTCGCACCAAGTAGAAATTTTGTCTAAATCGTTTTGCAGTTGCTTTTGATCCTCTGTTGACTTCACTAACCGATAAACGACAGCATCATCCACGAACAGTCTAAGGGAGCTATTCAGATTATCTCCTAAATCGTTTATAAACACGAGGAAAAGTAGGGGACCTATAACGCTTCCCTGTGGAACGCCAGATATCACTTCTGTTTTACTCGATGACTTACCGTCAATTACAACGAACTGTGTCCTTTCTGATAGGAAATCGTGAACCCAATCGCACAATTGGGGAGATATTCCATAAGCACGCAATTTCATTAGAAGCCGCTTGTGGGGTACAGTGTCAAAAGCCTTCCGGAAATCCAGAAATATGGAATCGATTTGAGATCCCTTGTCGATGGCACTTAACACTTCATGTGAATAAAGGGCAAGCTGTGTTTCGCAAGAGCGATACTTTCTGAATCCGTGCTGACTATTGGTTAATAGGTCGTTCTCTTCGAGGTAGTTCATAATATTCGAACAAAGTATATGTTCCAAAATCCTACTGCAAATCGACGTCAATGAGATAGGCCTGTAATTTTGGGGATCACTCCTATCTTTCGCGGAGTGATCGGTTGTAAATTATAGCTAAGTACGGAGCTATTGCATCAGCATACTCTGAGAGGAATCTAGTTGGTATACAATCTCGCCCGGAAGATTTATTTTTGTTTAGTGACTTAAGTTGTGTTACTACTCCAAGAACATCTACTTCTAAGTTTCGCATGCTGACAGCTATTCTTGGATTGAATACTGGAGTGTTCACTTCGTCTTCTTTGGTGAACAAATTTCGGAAAGCTGTGTTTTGTAATTCTGCCTTAGCAGTACTGTCGTCGGTAGTATTACCATTGCTATCGCGTAGTGAAGGTAGCAGTAACAATAGCGGCAGCATCAAAGCTGGTCGCGGTGGCATTAAAACAGCTCACAGTAACAGCAGGACTCGTTGGCGACTCATTGTCACGTTAACTTTTATTTGGCAAATTATAGTTCGGTGGTGATTTATTACATGTGACCGAGCGAGGTGGCGCAGTGGTAACGCACTGGACTCGCATTCGGAAGGATGGTGGTTCAAATCCACCTCCGGCCATCCAGATTTAGGTTTTCCGTGATTTCCGTAAATCACTCCAGGCAGATGCCGGGATGGTTCCTTTGAAAGGGCACGGCCGATTTCCTTCCACATTCTTACCCAAACCTTCCGAGCCTAAGCTCCGTCTCTAATGACCACACTGTCGACGGGACGTAAAACTCCAAGCTTACTTACTTCTTTCCTTCCTATTACACGTGTACAATTTCAAGTTTCCGGTGCCGGCCTCTTTAAATTGAATGTTTAAATAAAAACAATAAAAATAATATAATTTAAAAAAACTTTGAGAGGCGCTGGGTGGGCCTTCAGTCCCATTAGCACCCCCTCCCTGTGGATGCGCCACTGATATTACAATATCTTCGCTTTATTCGGGCATTGGTGCACGACCCGTAGACCCTGAAGAGATACCAATGTTATTCACAAGAATTCGTCTGTCATACCAGAATCTCCTTTTTCTTCCCCCCCCCTCTCTCTTCCGAAATTACATACACATAACCTTCCAAATGAAGTAATCTGTTAGGAAAACTTATGAAATCCTACGAATTGGAAATAGTGAAACATTTCGATCGTTTCGGGGCTTTGAAATACATTCAAGGCGAAGTTGAAAACTTGTACTGGTCGAGGATTCGAAGCCGGATTTTCCGCTTCGAGCCAGGGGTCGCCTTAACCACTTTGGCTATCTAGGCTATATTCCCTCCAGCCCAAATTCGCCACTTCTAGCCCCCTACCCATTGATTACTCTTGCTCGCAGCCTATACAGGATTCCTGCAATGCATCGAGCGTTTGAATGGGCCCGCAATGAAATTGTCATTGCCTGTTGTGGGCATATTTATACAATTATTGATATGGTGGACATGCCCGAAAGAACAGACATCATTTCAATAATTGTATAAATATGCAACCAACGGGCAACTGCCTGCACAGAATTTTAGTATATATACCTCTAGCAGACTCTTGGCACATATTCATTACACCATCAATGAAACTGAAGGTACTTACCAGTGTGTGAAGCACAGGTGTTATATTAAAATTTGTCAAGTAAATTGGTGATTGTGGGACACTGCATCAAATGTAAGAACTCGAAGACCTTAACCTGTATCTATTGACGTCTCTTGCAGTCCATGGATATTAAATTACCATCTACATGTACATGGATACTCTGCAAATCACTTTGAAGTGCATGGCAGGGGGTTCATCGAACAATTTTTATATTTCAAGATGGTTCCACTCGCGGGAAAAAGGAACATCTAAATGTTTCTGTTTTCGATCTGATTTCTCTTATTTTATTATGATGGTCATGTCTCGGCTATGTAGGTGGGTGCTAACAATATTTGTGAAAGGAATTTTGCTAATGGATCTCGCCGCAACAAATAACGCCTTTCTTTTAATGATTTCCACCCCAACACGTGCATCATTTCCGTGACACATTGAGGCGCTATGCTCCGTTACGCGAGGCCGTTCCCCGTCGGGGGTTCGAATCCCCCCTCGGGCATGGCTGTTTGTGTTGTCTTTAGTATAAGTTAGTTTATAAGTAGTTTGTACGTTTAGGGACTGATGACCCCGCAGATAAGTCCCGTAAGCTTTACAAACATTTGAACATTTGATTTGAAGACCGGTTTCATGCATCTCTCCGCACGACTCTACCCTGTGAAAGCATCTTCGAATAGCAATGGCAACCCACATCCATTTGAAGCTGCTTACTGAATTCGTGTCTTGGCCTCAATTTGCAATATTTACCTCCAACGCCTCAGTAGTACTAAATGACTTTTCCTTGAGGTCACAAAATGTGCCCTCTAATCGAACACATTTTTAATCAAGTTAAGCAAGAAATTTCTTTTCTTCCATCCCCACGAACCACAGACATTGACGAGTTGCAATAGACATAGCCGTACCGTAGATGCAATCGAAGCGGAGGCTTATCTTTGTAGAGGCCAGACAAATGTGTGGTTCCTGAAGAGGGGCAGCAGCCTTTTCAGTAGTTACAGGTGCAACTATTTTGATGATTGACTAAGATTGTAACATCAGCTAACGACGGTATGCGATGCTGCAAGAATACACTACAGTCGTTACTTAAAAATAATACAAATGTCTCGACGACACTAAGCACTTTATTTATACATTACGAATTTCGACTTGTCGAATTTTCTAATGCAAAACTTTGTTATTAAAAAAACCTTAAAATAATTTCTGTCAAAGACATACTTCAGTATAATGTATATAAACAGATGATATAATGCCGTCATTATATATAAAACGGATGATATGATGACGAATGTCTGTGACCCAAAATATTTTAAGAGGGAATTTTTTTTAACAAAACTTTGCCTTCAAAAATAACAAAAAATCGAAATGCGTAATGCATAAAGTGCTTAGTGTGGTCAAGACATTTATATTATTTTTATGTCCATCCAAATAACCACGACGTCTCACCAGAGTCTATTGCAGACAGCAAAGTAATGTAGTTACTTTCCCCCACGACATGCAATTGTACTGTATGAATATATGATGATGACCTTTTCTTGGGTAAAATATTCTGACGGAAAAATAATCTCCTATCAGGATCTACGAGCGGGACTACTCAGAAGGATGTCATAAAGAGAAACAAAACCGGCATTCTACGGATCGGAGCGTGGAATGTTCTATCCATAATCTGATAGAAAAGTTAGGAAATTTAAAAACAGGAGTAGATAGATTGCAGTTAGATATGGTGGAGATTAGAGAAGTACGGTGGCATGAAGATAAGAATTACTGGTCAAGGGAGTACAAGGTTACAAACACAATAGGTAGGTATGTCCAATAATGACTAAGAAAATAGGAATGCGGGTAAGTAAGAACACAGTAGTGAAGGCATTATCGTTGCGAAGATAGACATGAAGCCAATACCGACCAAAGTAGTACAATTTTATATGACATCTAGCTCTGCTGATGATGAGACGGAAAAGATGTATGATAAGCTAAAGAAGTCACTTAGACAATTAAATGAGAGGAAAAATAGATTATCATGACGGGCTGGAACTCGATAGTAGGAAAGGGGATAGAAGTAAATGTAGCAGGTGAATGTGGAGTAGGGAAAAGGAATGAAAGAGGAAATCTCCTAGTAGAAATTTGCACAGAGCAGAATTGAATCATCAAACACTTGGTTCAAGCAACTTGAAGATTGTATTTGTGGAGGTTGGAAACCTGGTTTTTAATCTGTAAGACGTATCCAGGGGCAGATATAAGCTCTGACCATAAGTTGTTGGTTATGATCTGTAGATTAAAACGTAAGAAACTGGAAAAAGGTGGAGGAGGTTCAACCTGGATATACTGGAGGAACTAGAGGTTGTCGAGATTTGACCGAAGCCAAAGAAAGTAACACCGTAGAAGGGTAAAGTAGTGAAAGTCACAGAGGAACATATAGGTAAAAGGACAATACCAAATAGACTTCCTTGAATAAGATAGGAGATACTGAACTTAACTGAGGATAGGATAAAATATAAAAACGTAGCAAGTGAAGGAGGCAATATGGAGTACAGACGACTAAAAATGCGTTTGATACGAAGCGCAGACTGGCTAAGCAGTAGTGGCTGAAGTATAAATGCAAACACGTAGAAGAATGTATAACTAGGGGAAAAATTGGTACCGCTTATAGGAAAGAAAAGAGACTTTGGAGATGTGAAAAACAGCCCTATGACATTCAAGAACTCATATGGAAAATCAGTTATAAGCAAAGAAGGCAAAGCTGAAAGGTGGAAAGATTATATAGAAGGGCTCTACAAAGTGAACGAACTTCAAGTCAGTACTGTAGAAACTGAAGAGAAAGTACGCGAGAATGAGATGGGAGGTACAATACTACAAGAAGAATTTGACAGAGCACTGAATTATTTGAGTCGAAACAATGCCCCATGTGTATATGTATTCCCTCTGAACTTTGGCATCGTTGTCAGAGCCAGGCTACATCTACATAGATGTCAGGGCACACTGAATTGCATAACAGAGGGTTCATCGAGCCACTTTTATGATATTTCTCTATAGTTGCATTTATATTTGTGTGCTTTTTCGTTCAGTTGTTATGATTGTTTATCGTCTTGATATTGAAACAGGCCATTCGCGGTGGCCGAGGGGAGTGGGGCGCACCAGTCACAGTCTGCACGGCCACTACGGTTGGGGGTTCGGATCCCCGGTCCGGCATGGATATTTGTGCCGTCTTTAGCATTAGCTAGTTCATAAGTAGTGTGTAGGTTTAGGGACTTATGACCCCATAGTTAACTCCCATAAGCTCTACAAACATTTGAAAATTTGATTGAACCATCGCGTAGACCACCTCCACCTTCTTCGGCTGCTGCTACTGCAGCTGCAACGGTTGCATCTTCTGCTACTGCTTCCGAGACCGACCGGACCGGCCGTACCGACCATACCGATCGCACTGCTCTTACCGATCGTACAGAATGCACTGGATGTACTGAATGTCGAACCTGTCACTTTCACCCATATTTATTCGTCGGTTATTGCCCTGTGCGTTTAACAAGTGTGAAATGCTCACTTATTACTAAATGTGACCGCTTCCCTGTTTCCGATCATGTACGCCTCCTGCCACCTGTTCCCTTTAGTAACACACTTGTATATAAGTTGAATAGTACAAGCGTCTGCATTGTCCTACTTGCGTCACCAGATGTCCACAGCACTGGATTTTTTTGATAGCTGACCTTGTCATGCTTCCCTTAACATCAATATGCCCGCTTTCGACACGGCGCTGCTTCTGTTCGTTATCAAGTCCAGCCTTTAAAGTTCCCTATCTACAGGCCAAAATCAAATGTTTGTAAATATATCGCACTCAACTGCTGGGTTATTAGTACGTAGCTTACAAACTAGTTAAACTAAGGTAAACTAACCTAAGGACAACAGAAACACCCATGCCCGAGGGGGGACTCGAACCCACGACGCGCGAACGACTTCGCGCACCGCAGCACGGTGCCCCAATGCGCACGGCTAATTCGCTGCTGCAAAAATGTAGCAGTGAATGTACTCGAACTCGCGACCTCTGATGTACGGTGCGCGACGCTTACCAGATTTTAGTGGTCATATAGATGTCTTCACACTTATCGTTATTAAGGGTCAATTGATAATTTATGCAGATACGTTATCTAAATCATTCTGCAGTTGCGTTTGATCTTCTGGTGAATTTATTAACGGATAAATGACAGCATCATCCATAAAGCCTGAGAGCTAGTCATTGTAGAAGCCCTGTAACACTTCCCTGAGGAAAGCAAGATATTACTACGTAGCTTACAAACTACTTAAACCTAGGTAAACTAACCTAAGGACAACACACACACACCCATGCCCCAGGGAGGACTCGAACCTCCGACGGCGAGCAACCGCGCGCTCCGCAGCGAGGCGCCAGATATTACTTCCGTTCTGATAGATGACTTACCGTCAATTACAGCGTACTGCAGCACCACATTTCAAATGTTCAGCCCTGCGTGAGTAGCACGTCAAGAAAATTCCTTCAGAAAAAATTTATAACACTTACATTGATAGTCGATGTTATGACCCTGCTTCAACCAGTTGTCTTAAGTGCACTTCTAATGCTGATATTTGCGCCTTTGCTTGGTACGTCTTTAGCCGTTGCCTAGAAACGAGACAGTACCCTCCTGCGTGTTGGCGTGGCAGTGCATGGCGTCGATATGATTAAATCGTGTGCTGACTGGCTTCTGGAAGGCAATTTTACTGACTGGATGCGTTCGGTGGGGTCGGCGAGGTGCATGGCCGCGGCCTTTTTTTTTCTGGCTGAGCTCGTTGCTGTTAGTCGGTAACATGGATTCCACCAGACAAGCACAAAGCATTCTAGTGCCACTTGCAACATGGCATTTCGACTCTCTTTTGGCGGTCCAAGAATTGATAGTAAGCGTCCGGCTCGTTGAACCTATTTGCCCAAATTTGCTTGCTTTCATGCTTCTTGATTACATGCACCTCGTATTATCTCACAATTGTGAGTCGTCAATTAAGTGGCTATATGTTTCTGTATGACACTTATTGGAACCATAGGCTATGAATCATCTTGTGGCTGTGCAAGAGTCTGAAGTTAAGTTCACCAAGTGAACAGATACCATGATTGGACATTAATCCTTTGGCGTTAATATATGAGAGTTGTTCAAATGGTTGGCTTTTTTTGTCTGTGTTTAAATGTTCTGTGAAATTTACCATGCAGGCGATTGTTATACACATTTGCGTATCTGTCGTTTGCTAAGTCACACGTGTCGTTTTTCCTCAGTGTGTTTTACATATCATGTCTTTTGGAACTTGAGCGTATGACGTGTCTGGCTCTGCAGACCATGCAGCTGCATTTTCATATTCTAGGGTCTCGTCACTCTAGTTCAAACGTTTGTGAATCCATCGGACTTAACTGCTCTCGTCATGTCCCTAGGCTTAGAAACTACTTAAATTAACTTATGCTAAGGATAACAACTACACTCATGCCCGAGGGAGGACCTTCGACAGTGAGCAGCGGCGCGCGCCGCAACATGGCGCCTTAGAACGCTCGGCCACTCTCCGCGGCGCACTCGAGCTCCTTCCGCGTCGTACGATTTCAGGTTGTGAAGTCCGTTACTGGTTCCTAGGGCGGGTGTTATTTTCAAAAGGGAGCGCCGGTACGTCGGTACTCGCATGTTTGCGCGTCGGGGGTGGATTTACTCTTCCTGTTTTGATTTTATATTTTAATATTATTTTTAATACTTCACAATCCACTTCGTACGACGCGCGTTGGGTATTCCAATCGCTGCTCTTTTCGAAAGTGTAAGTAAAGAAAAAAAATTGCTCCATATACTTTTCACCGCCGTAAATATATGTTCAATTAATGTAACAAGCAACCTAGTGTGCTTGATGAGTGGGTTAATGAATTTTTTGTGTGTTGTAGACATACTTGGAATCTTTTTCATAATAGGATACTAAATGTGACATTTCAGGATTTCCCAACGCATACGTTGCAAATATAAAACACGAGTTTGCCGCCGGATAACATTGTGAAAATCCCACAATATTTCGTCGTAACTAGTGCACGACATCATCAGATCATAAGGTGGTGGTAATTGCTGTCGTCAACATTGCATCCAGCGACAACTGTTGACGTTGTCACTGTATCGCTATTCATAAAGCCAGGAGCAAGGAATACGCATTGCCGCGTTGGAGTAGCCGAGCGGTCTAAGGCGCCTCGCTGCGGAACGCGCGGTTGCTCGCCGTAAGAGGTTCGAGTCCACTCTGGGGCATGGGTGTGTGTGTTTGTCCTTAGGTTCGTTTACCTTAGTTTAAGTAGTTTGTAAGATACGGACTGATGACCACGCAGTTTGTTCCGATAGATTTACAAACATTTGAACATTTTGGATTACGCATTGGCGGGAAGGCGATGACCGTTGGAGCTAGCGGTGCTCACTATGCCAGAGGCCTTCGGCACGTGGTCACGGGAAGGGACGGTGCTGCCAATACGCCCCTGCGGTGTAAAGCCGAATGAACTTCGAAGTATTGAAATGCCAAGATCGCAATTAATTAATTTATTTTTCTGACGACCGGTTTCGATACACTTAGGGTTTCATCATCTGGTCACTTGTGTACTACGTTTTCGTTTCGTGAAGGCGCATGATATTAAAATGGTACGTCAATCATAAAACATTTAGCTTTGCCAAATGGTGCGTCACACATAAACGATTAAAATATTTAAGACACATTGTCCATTGTGTGTTTGTTGACAGAGCGCGTTCTTACAACTAACCAGCGGTGTCAGGCTTGCAGCAAAGATACTATTGCCGCCAGAGTGTGCTGTTATGTGTCATCTTAAACCGAATGAACTTGTTGTCGCCTGCTGCGTATGGTTTGAAACAGGAAGTTTTTGTTTTTCCTGTTTCAGTTTTATGGCAGCCAGTTCTGGGTATCAGCCGCACTTAGTTTAAATCCCGCATTCCTGCTGATAAGATTATCTGTGGTGCGGGTATGTATGACCCTTCTTTAGAACACTCTCGCAGAAAGGTGGCGCCCAAGATAAAATTTCAGTATTTCCATAAATCATGGGCCGTCGCGTGTTTAGGCAATGTTCCACCACTGCTGATTTATCAGGTTAGCCCTGGCATGTATGTTGACGATGTCGATGTGTTGAGCACGGTCGACATTTAGGCCTGGGCCAGCCTGATAAATCAGCAATGGCGGATAAAAAGCAGTATAGAAGCAGCAATTGCTATGGAGAGAAGACAGGTATCCTTAGAAGCAGTTCAAAATGAGTCGGCGGTAGGACAATGTACCTCAACTGAGATAGAAATCGCTATAAAATTATGTTTCTGTACTGCTACTGCAATTTGACAAGATGTTTCTGTGCTATCAGGGATAAAAAGTTTCTGGTAAGTATCCAAAACCAGTTACTGTCTGACCGATAGTGAACAAAAAGAACCAAAGTTGTTATGAGGACTGAAAAAGTGTAGCAATTCATATTCTACTGCCTGTCACAATATAAAGAGGGAAAGGAACTATGCCGTATTTGTCTCCAATTAAGGTATGGAGTGCAAACGAGTTGCAAGCAGAGCTCTCATATCTGATGGAGTAGGGTATAACTCAGAATCAGGCGTTACTGCAAAGGTCCCCCGCCGGCCGCGGTGGCCGAGGGGACTGAGGCGCTCCAGTCACGGTCTGCACGACCACAACGGTCGGGAGTTCGAATCACCCCTCGGGCATGGATATTTGTGCCGTCCTTAGGATAAGCTAGTTGATAAGTAGTTTGTAAGTTTAGGGACTGATGACCCCGTAGTTAAGTCCCATAAGCTGTACAAACATTTGAAAGGTCTCCCTTACAGCGGTTACACAAGAAACATGGAAACACGACGAGTTTGATAAGTAGGAGGCGAGTTACTGGCAGAAGTAAAGTTGTAATGACGGACCGTGAGTCGTGTCGGATTAGCTCAATGGTAGAGCGCTTGCCCGCGAAAGGCAAGGTTCACAGGTTCGAATCCCGGTGCCGTCATACAATTATAATCTGCGAAGTTTCACGATGAGTAAAGCTTGCTTGAACATAAATGCAGTTGTTGACCAAAGTTGCGGTGGTCAAGCGGTCTGCGACGCGTCAGTCACGTTCTGCACGGCCACTACGGTCGGCGGTGGAATTCCCCCTCGGGCATGGATATTTGTGCCGTCCTTAGTATAAGCTAGTTCATAAGTAATTGTAAGCTTAGGGACTTATGACCCCGTAATTAAGTCCCATAAGTTCTACAAACATTTGCCAAAGCTGCTATTGCACTTTACACAAACGGGATCTGTGTAATGTTCCCAATTATCAGAACAGTTGTGAGTTGTGGGTGTATTATGTGTCAGCTAAGTAAAGAAGACTGTGGGGAAAATAATTGTTGCTAATATGTGGGGTGCATTGTACCCAAGATAACCAAACTGTTAGGCCTCTCAAAAAGCAGTGGATAGGGAAATCGAAGAAAAATCATACCCTACGTCGGAATGGGGACGAAAGATGTTTCAGGGGAAAAGTAAATATTTTAGAAGGTGGTGGTATAGACGAATCGCTATAAAAATGCGATATATGTCTAATTTGTATTGAGTACATAACTACAGCTGTTAGTATATTTCCCAAACAAACTTAGGCGAAGTTAAAGTTTATTTTCAAAAATTCCACTACCAACTTCAATGTACGTTTGACTTCTGTTGTTAATACCACGTGTAGCTCTTCTTAGGTCGTTTTTATGCGTTCTTGTATGAGTACTCACCTATTCATAATCAGAACGATCAAACCATCTCTTGAGTTTACTGTTTCTTTGTAGACTTCAGCTTTCAACCATCTCCACAGACAAAAATTCAGATGGATAAGGTCTGGTGATCGCGGTGGTGAAGAAACGTGACAATGTATAGCCGCCGTTCCATCTTCCGGGAAAAGTTAGGTTAAGATGACATGTCACCTGACCACTAGAAAATGCAGGAGCAAGGTCATATTGAATGAACATACGCATTCTTGTAGCCACAGAAATCTTTTCTAATAATGCTGGGCACATTTTCAAGAAACTGTGGATAACGGGGACTTGCAGTGCCATGCGGTGGAACAACAGACTATCAAACCACACCACACATTTACAGAGAAGCGTTCTTTTAAATGTCTCTCCAAAATGGCATGCAGGTTTTCTTCAGATCACTGATGTGAATTACGAGTGCTATTGATGCCACCATGAGTAACATTGGTTTCATCATTGAAGAGTAGAAGTGGCATTATTAGGCAATTTTTAAGAATTTAACGAGAAAATTCCAACTGTATATCTTCAACTCCTGGTCGAACGTGTTAAATTAGCTGTAAATGAAAGAGTTGGAACTCGAGCATATATAATGTCCGCCATAGTCCTGTGTGTGGAACACAGCTACGTGGAAAAATTCTGAATATGCTCGTTCAAGGACTGCGGTATACAGACCATACTGTCTTCAACTTCATCCACAATCTGTTCAATTATACCTTTAGATCAATTAGGAATCTCGGCAATGTAACCATTCACACAGTGTACTGCACGCACGAGCAAACACTCTTGACTCTGGTAGTCTGCGGTTGGGAAATCGAATACCGTATTCTCTACAAGCAACAGAAGCGGTTCCAAATCAAATGTTCAAATGTTTGTAAAGCTAAGGGACGAAACTGCTGTGGTCATTGGTCCTTAGACTTACAATCTACTTAAACTAACATGCTAAGGACAACACAAACACCGAAACCTCCTACGGGAGCGGCTACACAATTCGCGATATGACACCCAAACCGCTGTCATACCTGCTCGGTGCAGAGTTTCCATTACAAAACCCTAACACAATTACCACATAGGCAGACTCAGCATTTGTATCAACTGTGGCACGTTTACACGTTACAGTGTAGTAGACTAGGTCAACAAAAATGACAATTAAAACTTCATTGTAAAGTGAAGCACGATTTCACAACTTGAATACATCACTCTACTGGTGAAATTCGATAAATACGCCCTAACAGCGCATAGCAACCAGTGTATCAAAACACGAAACGAAAACTGACTGAACTCAGCTGTATCTCTGTACCAAATAAAATCAGCGTAATTAGTTATGTGCATTTTTAATTTCAATTCGTCTATACTACCATCTCCAAAAAATTGACTACTACTCCTTATGACCCTGCATCTGCAAGACGCCTAACTAGTCGGCAACCCTTCGAACTGAGGAGCTGCTCACGTTTGCATAGTTACGAGGCGGTCCAGAACGCCAGAACGTCCAGAAGATGCCTGCACGAAGCAGGAGACATACCACAGAAAAGTAGGAACACGAAACATACAACTGAGGGCATGTGGTTAGGTAGCAATAATCACTTAACACAATAGGCGGCTTTCTGCACTGGATGCTGATATAATGTAACGGAGTTTCTGGTTAGCTGACTCAACAATAGGTGGGTGGCCATATCACTAACATGACCATAACGAAAACCCACCTTAGTACCCAGCATTGACCGTAATGAGACCAGTCCCGCCTGTACTTCAGCCAGTGGTGATATTAAGGTCTGATAAATGAATCTTCCAGAGATAGTGGAGAACATCTTAGCGGAATTGAAATTAGTGTGTGTAGTTGTGCGTAGTTGGTGCGGCCAGAGTGGTGAAATAGACAGCACAACTGCCTAATAAGTAGGAGACTGGGATTCGAATCCCAGCCTTGGCGCAACTTTTAATTCATTCGCTTTATACTTAATGTGTGAATAGTGCATCCTAAGGTACAGTACAAAGTTCGTTCCCCATCGATGATTTTGTGCTGCAAGATGATAGGACCACTATTCACGCAGCTCGATCGTCGAAGACTGGTTCTGTGAGCTCGAGGATGGACACTCGCATCTTCCTAGGCTATCACTGCAATCACATTACTGAGCCTTTGCCGGTTACTTTGGAGACAAGTGTGCGTGATCTCTGTCCATCTCCTCTATCGCTGCCCTGAACTTGTCACCATATTGCAGGAAGACTGATACAAATTACTTCCAAAACCATACTGAAGCTGTTGTTATCCATTACGAGGAAATTCGGTAGTGTTTTGTAGGTCGTCGTTTCCTACAGCTTCTTACGCATGTTGAAGCGTTGCTCTTTCGTATAAATTAGTGCGTCCTTTTAAAGTTTTCCTGTTCACTCAACATTTAGTTTTGAAGCAGTGTTTATACAGTAGCGTACATGCAAGTATTAAATTTACAGGTAGTAGCTCAAGCGATACTGAGGTACCAGGTGAAGATCCACACTGAAACCGCCGTATTAGTAGGTGGCATAGCCTCCACGTTCGGAAATGCAGGCGCTGATTCTGTTATCCATTCGATCGTAAAGATGAAATGTTCAAATGTTTGTTAAGCTTAAGGGACTTAACTACGGGGTCAGCAGTCCCTAAACTTATAAACTATGAACTACCTACAACTAAGGACGGCACAAATATCCATGCCCGAGGGGGGATTCGAACCCCCGACCGTAGTGGCCGTGCAGACCGTGACTGGACATGGGTGTGTGTGTTTGTCCGTAGGTTAGTTTACCTAGGTTTAAATAGTTTGTAAGCTACGGACTGATGACCACGCAGTTTGGTCCGATAGATTTACAAACATTTGAACATTTGAGACCGTGACTGAAGCGCCTCAGTCCCCTCGGCCACCGCGGCCGGCTCATAAAGATGGCGAGTACTGTCTTAGGACTCATTGTTCAGCGCCTGCTCGACCTATTCACATAGTTCTGCAATAGTTGTGAGTTGACGAGTCGCTGGTGATAGTTGTAGTTCTATCCCACACGTATCAGCTGTATCCGAAGTTTGTGCTGCCCAGGGAAGTTGCTTCATGTCTTGCAGAGCACGACATGCGCAGCGTATGCGAGGCGTGCTGGCTTCATTTTCGTTGTTTTTCCTCTTCTGTGCCCTGGCGCCAATTACCAGTCGCTCGTACTCGCTTATCGACATCTCTTCATTACTTCACGTGCAAAGCTGGGCACAAGTCCGTTAATCGTTAATTAACGAAGTTAACTTTGAGTAACGGATTAACTTTTAAGTTAATTCAAAAGAAATATTAACGGACCCTTCACTTCCGTTAACTTGTTCTAAGCCCGTTAATTCGCTTTTTTTGTACCACCTTCTTGTTTTCATCAGCGATAAAATTGGCGAACGAGAACGTTTCAACGAAAATAAATGTTTGTCTCATGTCCCTGTTGATTAATAGTACCATCAGGGACGACGTACTAAACAAATAAGTATTTTTAATTTTCTAACTTGTGGAGTATCTGCTGGCCGTAGGTATTATTGTGAATGGTGACAGGAAAGCAGGAAAAGTTAATTTTCATTGCAATTTTCTCATTGAACCTTGTTATAGCTGGCAGGAACAAATTTAAATTGCATACCGCGAAACAGTCGATAATGGAGGCTGCGAGAATCGAGATATTGCTGACACACCTAATCAGGAAATTGGCATGCAATTTTAATTATATTGTTTTCCCGTCTTATGCTGATTGCAATTAAATAAATGTTTTATACCACATGCCTTTCGTTTTTTATTTGTAACGTATCTTCTATGTAAGATTTTTTTTTTTTTAATTTTCTTCAATCTAAGGAGACCACAGCCAAATATGTGTGACAAGTAAATGAAAATGTGCCTGGACATGAAATCAAAACATTCACTTAACGACGTGGTATTTCTTGGGGAAAATATTTTAATAGATGTTTTTATAAAATATATTACCGCTACACGTTCAAGTGCTGCAGTGGAACGTTTTTTTCCTACGGGGAAAATATATTTTGTCTCCTAATCATGCCTAACAGTCAGACGAGAATTTTAATAAAAATGTTCAAATGTTTGTAGAACTTATGGGACTTAACTACAGGGTTATCAGTCCTTAAGCTTACAAACTACTTACGAACTAGCTAAGACTAAGGACGGCACAAATATCCATGCCCGAGGGGGGATTCGAACCCCCGACCGTAGTGGCCGTGCTGACCGTGACTGGAGCGCCTCTGTCCCCTCTGCCACCGCGGCCGGCGAATTTTTAATATGTTCATGTTTCTTAAAGGCAATATGTATCTTATGTCAAATGATATTCAGTGAAGTTACATATTTTGAGTCTCCCGTAAATTTTATTTTATTGTTCAATTATTATTATTATTATTACAAACTAAGCTTTATGCATTACTAGGTGTCTATGTCCTGGCAGCCGGCCGCGAGCATAAACAAATGATAAAATCTTCATAATGTACAAGAAGACAAATCATCTCACAGAACATAACACTTTTCCGCCAAAGTGAACGACTCTAGCGAAGGCGGTTTTGCAACATTACAACGTGTTATGTAATTAGTCTCATTTTTTTACACTCAAAGCCGAGTGTCCGGACAGTGTCCGAGTAACACTGGTTCTTATTTACACTCAAAGTCCTAGCTAAAGTTGCCGAACTAAAATATGTTTTACGTCAGATAGGGTAATACCTTTTATTTAATTGCTCACTTCAATAATACAACAACCACAAATGTATAAATTTGGAAACTGAAGGCGAGTTTTTGCAGATGCACAGTACTTTTACGAGTTATCGATTAACATTAACTTCCGTTAAATTGTCCGTGAAGTAATGATTTAACTTTTAACGAAGTTAACTTTTTTATTAAGGGATTAATTATTAACGAAGCTAAATTTTTGATTTACGGTGTCCAGCTCTGGTGGCGTGGCTAGCTTTTCGTTCGTCACTTGTCTCGCGAGTGGCGCTAGTTGCCACGATTGGAGACTACATCTTTTGGCGCTTGCGGATGGTGAGAGGATACGGCGAGTACGGCTCCGATTGAGGAAGTAGACGGCCCGCTAGTGAGGCGCCCGCCTCGCGTGTAGTTGTTGTTGTGATAGCTTGCTGCGGGATGAGCTCTCCCGAACTTCAGTTGTGAGAGTCGGCTGTGGCTTGGTATGTAAGCATTGGATCTCAGCTTCCTTTTGGAATTGGTCACCCCTGAATTAAGTTCCGTCTTCTGTGCCTGCCGTGTTTTGCGATATCCGAGTCCGAGGGGGGATTCGAACCCCCGACCGTAGTGGCCGTGCTGACCGTGACTGGAGCGCCTCAGTCACCTCGGCCACCGCGGCCGACGTAGGCTTGTTGGTTGGACCCCAGCAGCTGGCATTGCCTATTGTCTGTGCTTTGGTTGTTTCGTGTTTATGGAACGTTGGTTACCGGTTGCTCGTAGTATAGGAGATGGTAACTTGCCATCCTTCTTAGTCAAGTTTGATGATTAATTCTTTTTTTTTTATCAACGCTTAGTTAGGACGTCTAGGGTATTTACATGGGATGTGCCGCTTATTGCTTTCTTTACCTGCCCGGGGGACAGACGTTGTTGCTGGAAGTATTGTTTCACTCTGTGCGATGTTTCCTGCCCACCCTTAGTTGTAATCTTGGCAGTTCAATTAAGACAACTTTCATTTTCATCTGATCTACTGTGTCCGTTTCTTAATCCCGTGAAGCTTCCTTTTTCCGTCGTCATTACCGAACCGGTAGTGTTGAAGCTTTTCTTCAGATTTAATTGGCCATTTTTGTTGCCAGTGGTGTGGGGTGTTGCTTAAAAAAAGATCCAAAAGTCAACAAAGTTTCAGCCGACCAGTTGCATAAAAATGGTTTTCATGCGTAAACCTTGACGTAGGTTTCGGCAAAAGTAATATTGCCTTCTTCAGAAGTATTACCTAATAAAATGTAATAGATAAATCATATTAATAATAGTAAAATACAAAAGTGATTCTAAAATAAATTAAAATTACAACATACGTGAGAATATGCTTACATAAAGCTCACATTAAAATAGTTGTTAAATAAAATGTGGCTGACTCCATGTCATAGAATAAAAAGTAAAATTTAAAACAATGTCACATCATAAAATTGTGGAGCACGTCCACACACAGGTCGAGTGAGCACTGCGTACTGGCAGAGGCGTAGGAACACTAGTGACGTGCGCCCGCACTAGGTGGCGCCAAGAGGGCTGATGGGCGTGCGCGTAGTCGCGGACGCGAATGAATTTGACAAGCAGAAACTATGTGTAATATGATACTGACAGAAAACATAAAATAAAGAAAGATGGGAAATAAGATGCAAAGAAATCTGGAGGCGAGTCATGTGCATGGAAGAATATATATACGTGTATACACGCAAAAATTGAAGATAGAAAAGTTAGGAAATATTCAGCGGCCAGACGTATAGTACCCGGTGGTGCGTGCTATTTGTTAATGCAAAATTTGTTCCTGCATAGTGTTTATTTTCCTTAGAATTCTAGTGGTGCACTTGTTTATAGTTTTCTAATGTTGTGATGCTAATGTTTATCCCGTTCCCTCCCACCGGGTGCGTGCTGTTTATTCTTAGTTTGTGTTTCATGTACTATACGTCTGGCCGCTGAATATTTCCTAACTTTTCTATCTTCAATTTTCGCGTGTACGCACGTATATATATTCTGCCATGCACATGACTCGTCTCCAGATTTCTTTGCACGTTATTTCCCATCTTTCTTCATCTTATCTGTTTCTGTCAGTATCATATTACACATAGGTTCTTCTTGTCAAATTCTTTCGCGTCCGCGACTGCACGCACGCCCATCAGCCCTCTTGGCGCCACCTAGTGCGGGCGCACGTCACTAGGGTTCCTACGCCTCTGCCAGTACGCAGTGCTCACTCGACCTGTGTGTGGACGTGCTCCACAATTTTATGATGTGACATTGTTTTAAATTTTACTTTTTATTCTATGACATGGAGTCAGCCATATTTTATTTAACAACTATTTTAATGTGAGCTTTATGTAAGCATATTCTCACCTATGTTGTAATTCTAATTTATTTTAGAAACACTTTTGTATTTTAATATTATTCATATGATTTGTCTATTGTATCTTATTAGGTAATATTTCTGAAGAAGGCAATATTACTTTTGCCGAAACCTACGTCTATGTTTTATGCATGTAAACCATTTTTATGCAACTGGTCGGCTGAAACTTTGTTGACTTTTGGATCGTGTTCCACCGTTGCTGAAATGCAGCCATGTTTAAAATTAAAAAAAAAATGATTTTGTTTTTTGATCCTTGTCCAGACACTGGCGCTGTTTGTTTAAATGAGTGTTACTCAAAATTACTTGAATACTCGATTCGACTCCAGTTGTTGCTTTATTTCCTGTATTTGCAACCTTGTTCAGTCATATGTACTTTCATTCTTGTACTTCCCGTGTTTGTTTTTAGTAATTTTATGTAAGTTTTAATGTGGCCCAGTCCTTGCAAGTTTCGTGAGTTGTGTTTAGCCTAAAGGTTCTGATTGGAGCCTTGATGTGTAGTTTAATTTACTCATTTTGAGTGACTGAAAATTGATTATTGCCCTCTTGCAAGAAAATTTTACTGAATATATCCTGCTAATCACTGTCTATAGATAATAAATATCAAGTCTCCAGCAAGTTATGACTACTGTCTTTGGTAAACCCGCCTAGCCGCCCACATTTCATTATTCTTCAAGCACTTCAAGTATGGTTATTTTAAAAGGATCAATTCTTATCCCCCTCCCACTTCTATCAGAATGGGCATTCTCCTGTTGGAACAACACACTAACTTCCTGCTATAAGAATAGAGAAAGAAATTGTCGTACCACATTCTGCACGAACCAGACCTGGTCAGCGTTGCCTTCAAAGACACAAAACGTAAACGAGAGTTGAAGCTTGTTGCACCCCAGACAATAAGGCCTCGAGAGCGGCCAGTTTGTCTTGGGACGAATGCACTCTACCAGACAGCGCCCCCCAGGTCTGCGTGGTACGCGAAAACGATCACCACTTGCGTGCAGACCAAATCTGATTTCATGGCTGAAGACCATGACCCGCAATTCCACCTTCGTAGTGATCCTGTGACTGCAACAGTCGAAGCTGCGGCTTGCGCGCCCTCAGTCCCTCTGCTAGTAACTGGTTGAAAAACGTTCGTGTTGACACTTTTGGTTCCACAAAACCTCACAACTGTGCTGTGGCAGCTGTACCATCTGCCAATGCTGCTCTTACAATACGACGATACTGGCGGACGTCTTTGTTTCGTGGATTGTTCATATGGCCACTGCAACCATCATTGCTGCGCAATTTACGCAGCATGTCCAACTTGTGTGGCAGTTTTCTAAAAAGAACAATCCAGCCATTCATCTACATCTACATAGATACTCTGAAAATCACATTTAAGTGCCTGGTAGACGGATCATTAACCACTTTCATAACTTTTCTCTACCGTTCCATTCACTAATAGCGCGCGGGAAGAAAGAACACCTACATCGTTCCGTTTTCGATCTGATTTATCTTATTTTATTGGGATCGTCATGTCTCCCTAAGTAGGTGGGTGCTAGCAAAATATTTTCACATTCAGAAGTAAAAGTCGGTGATTGAAACTTCGCAAACAGATCACGCTGCAATGAATAGCGTCTTTCTTTTAATGATTTCCACCCCAATTCGTGCAACATTTCCATGACGCTTTCTCCCCCGTAACGTGATAAAACAAAACGAGCTGCCCTTCTCTGAACCTTCTCAATGTCTTCCGTCAGTCCCACCTGGTGAGGGTCCCACAAGGGGCAACAGTACTCCAGGAGAGGACGCACAAGTGTGATGTAGGCAGTCTCTTTGGGGGATCTGGTGCATCTTCTAAGCGTTCTGCCAATGAAACGCAACCTTCGGTTCGCATTCCCCACAATATTTTCTATGTGTTCTCTCCAGTCAAAGTTGTTCGTAATTGTAACTCCTAGGTATTTGGTAGAATTTACGACCTTAAGGTTTGACTGATTTATCGCGTAATTGAAGTTCAGCGGATTTCTTTTAGTGGTCATGTGTATTACTTCACACTTTTCTTTATTTAGTGTCAATTGCCAATTTTCGCACCATGTAGAAATTTTCTCTAAATCGCTTTGCAGTTGCTTTTGATCCTTTGTTTACTTCACTGACCGATAAACGACAGCATCATCCGCGAAAAGTCTGAAGGAGCTATTCAGATTGTCTCTTAAATCGTGCCGGCCGCGGCTCCAGTCACGGTCAGCACGGCCACTACGGTCGGGGGTTCGAATCCCCCCTCGGGCATGGATATTTGTGCCGTCCTAGTTTGTAAGTAGTTCATAAGTAGTTTGTAAGTTTAGGGACTGATGACCCCGTAGTTAAGTCCCATAAGCTTTACAAACATTTGAACATTTTTTTCCTAAAACGTTTATAAACACAAGGAAGAGTAGGGGACCTATAACGCTTCCCTGGGGAACGCCAGATATCACTTCTGTTTTACTCGATGTCTTACCGTCAATTACAACGAACTGTGTCCTTTCTGATAAAAAATTGTGAATCCAATCGCAAAATTTGGGAGAAATTCCATAAGTACGCAATTTCATTAGAAGCCGCTTGTGGGGTACAGTGTCAGGAATCCACAATTACGCCCATTTCAGACTCGCTCAGTTGGCTGTAGGAAGCACGAGCGCGTCTTCGTGTCGTGGCGCCCGTTTGCTTCACACAAAATATCACACCGAGCCCCACGGCCGTAATTATTGCCTGGTACCTTATAAACTTACTTTCAAATGTTCAAATGTTTGTAAATCTATCGGACCAAACTGCGTGGTCATCAGTCCGTAGCTTACAAACTACTTAAACCTAGGTAAGCTAACCTACGGACAAACACACACACACACCCATGCCCCAGGGAGGACTCGAACCTCCACGGCGAGCAACCGCGCGCTCCGCAGCGAGACGCTTTAGACCGCGCGGCTACTCCACCGCGGCAAACTCACTTTCACCCATAACTAAAGGGCTAAATGTCGTTTTGCTAACTCTACGTCCAGTATGAAAATACGTTCTGTTGACGTTTAGTGTGAATCAAACCGCATTTTAATTGCATTCTATTATAGTCCTAAATTTGTGTGCTTCTCAAATTACGAATAAGAATCTGTACCGTTCTTCATCAACTTTAGACACTACTTGATTGGTTTTTTATCTTTTGTGTTATGCGATGATATCAATGTGAGTGGAATCACGTGGGCCACCAGTGCAGACAGCGTTAATATCCGCTCAGGAGATGAGCCCGTTCACCGCTAGTGCGCCGCAGCCGGCGATAACTCACCCACTCACGCTAGTCGATGCCGACAATCTAAATTGACCGCTCACTTTCTGTCTCGCTCAAAATACGCTATGCATTTCACAAATTAGTTGTGAAATTGAATATGTTAATTTATGACTGGTTTTGCTCGTCACCTGAAAAGTCGAGGATAATGTAAGGATAAATTTAATTTTACAACAGATTAAGTACTAATGGTGACCGAAGCTATACTATATACACTACCGCTCATAAATTTCAATACACCCAATAATTAGCATCTAGATCTAATACCATGGGTACTGTTGAGGAAGCAAAGAAATAGTACAACAGTTGTCCACACGTCATGATTTTTGTTTGTGGTCATCGAGATACAATAGTATCCAACAAGGAATGTTGTGTACATAACCGTTATATAGCCATCTGATAGTTTGTTTACCTATTTGCCGAGGGATGCTGCGTTTGCTGCACCTTTGTTGTTCCCTGTAGCGATGTGGTGTCAGCAGCGAACATCAAGCACTGATACGATACACAACATCTGGTTCCTGCATGTCAGTTCCTTCGTGACAGCTGAAGTGCAGACATCGCTAGTATGTCTCCACGAGTGGAGATATCCATAGAAAAACGTGCTGCAATTGTAGCACTTAGCCAAGCAGGTTTATCTAATCGCCAAATTGCGAAACAGTGTAGTGTGTCTATAGCGGGTGTGCAATACACCCTTCGCCGCCAGAACACGTAGTAATAGGGACATACCATGATCAGGACGACCTCGTAAAACAAATAAGTGACGATAATTATTTTTGAATTACCAGTAAAAGAAGTACATTCAAAGCAGCGCCCCAAATTCGTGCAGAATTGGTAGAATGAACGCGACAACAATATCTGTTGAGGCAGTATAAAGGAGACTAACTGAAGCCGGCTTGAAAGGTTGTGTTGCAGCAAGAAAACCCTTTCTAAGGCCCATAAATAAACAGAAGTGACTTGAATGGGCTAGAAAACAATGTACTTGAACATTTGAAGAGTGGACAAAGGTGTTATTTGGATTTTGGAACAGGAGAACATTTGATTCTTCAGATTTTCCCGGCGTATTTGATGATCAAAATATCCACGGGTGTACTGCCGGTCTATAGTGTCCAACGGGCACAATATTTCGGCGATCATACATGTCGCCATCATCAGGTGAACTGACGGACTGAGCTCCTGGAAACGCGCCGGCACGGAGATCCGCAAGCTACGGCTGCTCGAAGGGAACTGGATTCTAGCCCGGTAGCGGGCCATTTAAATACCCGCGGCCCGCGGAGCGACCCCTCCGCGGTCCGCGCCCCGCGCCGCGGCCGCGCAGTGGAACCGATTGCGCCGGCGTCTGAGAAGACGTCGGTGTGAGGGCTCTGTCCGCCGTGGTCGTCACTTCGTTACGTTTGCTAGATTTACTCTTAATTAACCCAATCGCTGGTTCCCAAGCTTTGCTAAGATTATAGCCAAAGTCACGGTTTATGAGGACGTCACGTGTGAGAATTTCAATGGCCTCTCTAACGACGCAGTCCCAGTATCTCGACGTCTGTACCAGAATCCTAGTGTGTTCATACTCCATGGCGTGATTCTCCGACAAACAATGTTCAGCGACCGCCGACTTGCTCGGATACATCAATCGTGTGTGCCTCTGGTGTTCAACGCATCGATCCTCGACGGTACGCATCGTCTGTCCAATATATGACTTTCCACACTGACACGGAATCTGGTACACGCCCGCCTTCCTCAAACCGAGATCATCTTTAGCGCTCCCCACCACGGCACGAATTTTATTCGGCGGACAAAAAACAATTCCAACCTGGTGTTTTCTCAAAATGCGGGCGATCTTCCCTGAGAGTGCGCCGGTATATGGAACGAACGCAGTGCCTACATCCTCCCTTGCGCTTTCATCCGTTTCCACAGGTTGTGTTGTAGTGGTTGGGCGGAGAGCCCGCTGAATCTGCCACTCTGAGTACCCATTTTTTCGAAATACAGTTCTCAGGTGTTCCAATTCCTGGGGTAGACTCTCTGCGTCGGAGATAGTGCGCGCCCTATGTACTAGAGTTTTAAGTACCCCATTCCTCTGTGAAGGGTGGTGACAGCTGTCTGCGTGTAAATACAGATCAGTGTGCGTTGTCTTCCGATATACACTATGACCCAGGGAGCCGTCAGCTCTTCTCTTGACCAAGACGTCAAGGAACGGCAATTTACCCTCCGTTTCAGTCTCCATAGTGAATTTGATGTTGGGGTGTATGGAGTTCAGATGTGTAAGGAAGTCAAGGAGTTTATCCATACCATGTGGCCAGATGACGAAAGTGTCGTCCACATAACGGAAAAAGCAAGTAGGTTTCCAGAAAGATGATGCAAGGGCTTCTTCTTCGAAATTCTCCATGTATAAATTTGCGACCACAGGGGAGAGTGGGCTACCCATGGCGACTCCCTCCGTTTGTTCGTAGTATTCGCCACTGAAAAGAAAATACGTGGAGGTCAAGACATGCCTAAAAAGTTCGGTGGTCTTCTCGTCAAATTTCTGACCAATCAAATCTAGTGACTCTCGAAGGGGCACCCTCGTAAACAACGAAACGACGTCAAAACTTACCATGATATCTGACTCATCCAGCCTGAAGTTGTTAAGGCGTTTCACAAAATCCACGGAATTACGGATGTGATGAGGGCATTTACCCACATAAGGACTTAATATTCCCGTCAAGTATTTGGCCAACAAATATGTAGGTGCCCTGATGTTACTGACAATGGGACGTAACGGTACCCCATCTTTGTGAACCTTAGGGAGTCCATAAAGTATTGGCGGTACCGGACCTTGAGGTAAAAGTTTCTTGGCGACACCCTCCGGTAAATCCGCATCCTTGAGAAGCGCCCTCGTCTTGTTTTCCACCTTCTTTGTGGGGTCAACGCTGATCTTCCGGTAGGAATCGTCATTTAGCAGGCTCTGCATCTTTTCAGTGTAGTCCTTATGGGAGACAACAACTGTAGCATTGCCTTTGTCAGCCGGTAAGACAACAATATCAGGGCGCTCCCTCAGGTCACGAATGGCCGCCCTCTCTTTACTAGTGATGTTTGACTTCGCGGGCTTGGATTTCGTCAATGCACGACAAGTTTCACGACGTATTTCCTCAGCTGAATCAGGCGGAAGTCGAGCTGCAACCTGTTCAACAGCACTAATAATTTCTCGTGACTCTGGCTATAATCTTAGCAAAGCTTGGGAACCAGCGATTGGGTTAATTAAGAGTAAATCTAGCAAACGTAACGAAGTGACGACCACGGCGGACAGAGCCCTCACACCGACGTCTTCTCAGACGCCGGCGCAATCGGTTCCACTGCGCGGCCGCGGCGCGGGGCGCGGACCGCGGAGGGGTCGCTCCGCGGGCCGCGGGTATTTAAATGGCCCGCTACCGGGCTAGAACCCAGTTCCCTTCGAGCAGCCGTAGCGTGCGGATCTCCGTGCCGGCGCGTTTCCAGGAGCTCAGTCCGTCAGTTCACCTGATGATGGCGACATGTATGATCGCCGAAATATTGTGCCCGTTGGACACTATAGACCGGCAGTACACCCGTGGATATTTTGATCATCAAATACGCCGGGAAAATCTGAAGAATCACATCATACACCTTTACGGGGAGGAGATGTATCGCAGCATGAAGAAATTTGAAAAGTTGCGCCACCGTAGATGTCGTTTGCTAAATACTCTTGCTTTTCTAAAGAGATGTCGTTCGGAGAATGTTGTTCCAAATTTTGCTAAGGTTACGCATCACCTCGATTCTGCAGCAGCCAAGAGAATTAAAAAACGGGCCGGCCTCGCATTGCTTCGTGAAAGAGTGCATTTCACCCGCCGTAGTCTTGAGTTCGTCTCTCTGGAAATATTTCATCTGCATTTGCAACTGGCTAGTCACTTCACGTCTTTTTCCTGGGATTGGATTGATGGTGTTACTTCGGTTGCAGCCGATTCCGCCCATAAGAAGGCAACGGGACGTCAAACAGCTAAGTTCTCACGCCTCCTTGACAAGCCACCTCTGCAGGTTCCGTGCAAGACCGTCATCAATCTGAGTGGCATGGAGATGAGTGATGATGCGGTCTCAGTTTTAGAGAAAGGACTCAACTTTGCTCCTACCCCCAAGTTCACACCTGTCGCAGAAATTATTAGTGCTGTTGAACAGGTTGCAGCTCGACTTCCGCCTGATTCAGCTGAGGAAATACGTCGTGAAACTTGTCGTGCATTGACGAAATCCAAGCCCACGAAGTCAAACATCACTAGTAAAGAGAGGGCGGCCATTCGTGACCTGAGGGAGCGCCCTGATATTGTTGTCTTACCGGCTGACAAAGGCAATGCTACGGTTGTTGTCTCCCATAAGGACTACACTGAAAAGATGCAGAGCCTGCTAAATGACGATTCCTACCGGAAGATCAGCGTTGACCCCACAAAGAAGGTGGAAAACAAGACGAGGGCGCTTCTCAAGGATGCGGATTTACCGGAGGGTGTCGCCAAGAAACTTTTACCTCAAGGTCCGGTACCGCCAATACTTTATGGACTCCCTAAGGTTCACAAAGATGGGGTGCCGTTACGTCCCATTGTCAGTAACATCAGGGCACCTACATATTTGTTGGCCAAATACTTGACGGGAATATTAAGTCCTTATGTGGGTAAATGCCCTCATCACATCCGTAATTCCGTGGATTTTGTGAAACGCCTTAACAACTTCAGGCTGGATGAGTCAGATATCATGGTAAGTTTTGACGTCGTTTCGTTGTTTACGAGGGTGCCCCTTCGAGAGTCACTAGATTTGATTGGTCAGAAATTTGACGAGAAGACCACCGAACTTTTTAGGCATGTCTTGACCTCCACGTATTTTCTTTTCAGTGGCGAATACTACGAACAACCGGAGGGAGTCGCCATGGGTAGCCCACTCTCCCCTGTGGTCGCAAATTTATACATGGAGAATTTCGAAGAAGAAGCCCTTGCATCATCTTTCTGGAAACCTACTTGCTTTTTCCGTTATGTGGACGACACTTTCGTCATCTGGCCACATGGTATGGATAAACTCCTTGACTTCCTTACACATCTGAACTCCATACACCCCAACATCAAATTCACTATGGAGACTGAAACGGAGGGTAAATTGCCGTTCCTTGACGTCTTGGTCAAGAGAAGAGCTGACGGCACCCTGGGTCATAGTGTATATCGGAAGACAACGCACACTGATCTGTATTTACACGCAGACAGCTGTCACCACCCTTCACAGAGGAATGGGGTACTTAAAACTCTAGTACATAGGGCGCGCACTATCTCCGACGCAGAGAGTCTACCCCAGGAATTGGAACACCTGAGAACTGTATTTCGAAAAAATGGGTACTCAGAGTGGCAGATTCAGCGGGCTCTCCGCCCAACCACTACAACACAACCTGTGGAAACGGATGAAAGCGCAAGGGAGGATGTAGGCACTGCGTTCGTTCCATATACCGGCGCACTCTCAGGGAAGATCGCCCGCATTTTGAGAAAACACCAGGTTGGAATTGTTTTTTGTCCGCCGAATAAAATTCGTGCCGTGGTGGGGAGCGCTAAAGATGATCTCGGTTTGAGGAAGGCGGGCGTGTACCAGATTCCGTGTCAGTGTGGAAAGTCATATATTGGACAGACGATGCGTACCGTCGAGGATCGATGCGTTGAACACCAGAGGCACACACGATTGATGTATCCGAGCAAGTCGGCGGTCGCTGAACATTGTTTGTCGGAGAATCACGCCATGGAGTATGAACACACTAGGATTCTGGTACAGACGTCGAGATACTGGGACTGCGTCGTTAGAGAGGCCATTGAAATTCTCACACGTGACGTCCTCATAAACCGTGACTTTGGCTATAATCTTAGCAAAGCTTAGGAACCAGCGATTGGGTTAATTAAGAGTAAATCTAGCAAACGTAACGAAGTGACGACCACGGCGGACAGAGCCCTCACACCGACGTCTTCTCAGACGCCGGCGCAATCGGTTCCACTGCGCGGACCGCGGAGGGGTCGCTCCGCGGGCCGCGAGTATTTAAATGGCCCGCTACCGGGCTAGAACCCAGTTCCCTTCGAGCAGCCGTAGCGTGCGGATCTCCGTGCCGGCGCGTTTCCAGGAGCTCAGTCCGTCAGTTCACCTGATGATGGCGACATGTATGATCGCCGAAATATTGTGCCCGTTGGACACTATAGACCGGCAGTACACCCGTGGATATTTTGATCAGGATAACATTTGTCCGCCTATTTGTAGGAGAAAGGGTAGCCCAGCAGTGTGTTCTACCTACAGTTAAACACGGTGAATGTTCTGTTATGGTTTGGGGATGTTTTGCCGGAGATAGAGTTGGCGACATTGCGAAAACAGAAGGATGTATGGATCAGAAGCTGTACAACCGCATACTTCAAAATCATGCAATGCCAAGAGGATTGCGCTTAATAGGGAAAGAGTTCACCTTACAATAGAATAATGACCTAAAACATCGGTCGGCATACTGTAGGAACCACATTGCAAACACAGAAAGTACTGAAAGATATGGTATGGCCGTCCCAAAGCCCCGACTGTAATCCCATTGAAATAGTGTCGAATGAAGTGGACAGACGTATCAGAAACGTTAATATATCCAGCAATGAAACATCTCTGGAGTATTGTTAAAGATGTGTGCAGTCACACACGATACCTACGGAGACTAATTGAGTGCTTGCCTAGAGTTTGTGAGGCAGTCATTAAATCCAAAGGAGGATACTTTGATGAAAGTACAATATAATGATTCTGATTATATAAGTGTAAGTTAATGTAACTATATTTTGTGAGAAATAACGTTAGATTTGTATTGTAAATGTGAAGTACCAGGGTGTGTTGGAATTAATGAGCGATGGTGTATTAGTATATCATAAAGTATTACATTCCTATGATCGATTTCTAAGTCGGATAAATTCGTACCAGAGTGTAACGCTCACACACACACACACACACACACACACACACACACACATACACGTATAAACTACACCCAATTTTCAGTCTATGTACCTGAGTTTCCGGAAAGAAACCGGTTGAAGAATCTTCCTACTGCCTTAGAAAATCGTACAACTACGGGTTAATTGGACAAGCAGATAGGCTGTCCAAATAACAAATGGCTACAAAACTACGTAAGTACATATATTAATTATGATGCCTTATTCGAATTTTTCACTTGTGAAAGAAACTGGAAGTGAAAGAATTAGACAAACAAATGAATCATTTATTTTTTAATACCAATTGGATATTAAGGCTTTTTATGTGTACATATTCGAAATATTAATACGTGATTACGAAAATTGGTTCACTGATTTTTAATATCAACTATACAAGGAAGTCAATGAAACATAATCCGAAAGATTCTGTACTATAGACACGTACAAAAGAAATACGTTCATGTAGCCTTTAATAGTGGCAAAAGGATTGCCTGCCCTGTCACATATTAATATCTCAATAATGGTACGTGACCATCGAAATTTTAAGTACTACCAACCTCTGATCTATGTTTCTGTTAAGTGCAAGGGTAAACATGACACACGAAAGTAACATAGTTGACATCTTAAGTGACTTCTTAACTGTAAGGAAGATGAGGAGTAAATGGAGAAGGATATTGAACTTATAATTTTGTATATTATGACAAATGGCTTTATTTATTATTAAATATGTTTTTAGAAAAGAGGGGATGGACAGAGATAGAAGGGATAGGAGAAGTACTAACTCAAGGCTGGAATAAATAAATAAATACTCGGGCAATGCCGGGTTTTCAGCTAGTTTCGTATTTAAAAAAGAGGCTAAATAGGCACTATTGTGTGCTTTGACCAAGCAGGACTCTTATTTTATAATTATCTGGAAGCCCTCTGATGTATTATAATTAACGGCAACTTGCAATATTTGCGTTGCTTCTCTCCAAGGCCTGTTAGGAGAGATAGAAGGGATAGGAGAAGTACTAACTCAAGGCTGGAATAAATAAATAAATACTCGGGCAACGCCGGGTTTTCAGCTAGTTTCGTATTTAAAAAAGAGGCTAAATAGGCACTATTGTGTGCTTTGACCAAGCAGGACTCTTATTTTATAATTATCTGGAAGCCCTCTGATGTATTATAATTAACGGCAACTTGCATTATTTGCGTTGCTTCTCTCCAAGGCCTGTTAGGAGAGTGGGGTCGTTTTCTTAAGACGCAAGGCTTGCCTAACCATTCGGTAGATAAATTGTTGGTCTGCCGAGTATATCTTCTGTTAGAATGACTCCGTGTCAAGTGCAGTATTTTCAATTTATAGGTCGGACGGAAAATTGACCATTCATAGCGACCACATGTTCGTTTCAGCCATCAGTGCGACGTCGTAGGAGTTACGTAGCCGACTCTAGAGGTGTGTGTAATTGAGCTTTTGCTCGCTCGTACTCGGACAAGCCGTGAGTGAGCGCGGTGCACTTGAGCGAGTAAGAATGCTCGGAACGGGCAGGCTGTGCTCGGTCGCCGCTCTGCCGTTGTGGACCACCTAGCAGTGAGGGATTAGGTGCGTAGCAGCAGTCAGCAAGTCCTACGAGTCTCTCGCATTTCGAAGCCCTGCTCCTGGGCGTGTTATTAATAGTTCCATCATATATCTGAAGGTGAACATTACATACACTTTGCGTCGTAATTTGACAACACTGAAAATATACAGTGATTTTGTCTGCGGCGCAATGGATCCGTAGGGGGCGTGTGGGAGGGAGGGAATCTTATCTCACAGAGCTTACAATTCTCGAGCCTTTGAGCCTCGTTCCTATCAGATGCCACTATAAAAATATGTACAGCAATAACATGGATTCATGTTATAGGCTGCACATTGCAAATGAAGTATTTATTGGTAGCAAGTAAATTAGTTTCTCATGTGAATTACAAACTATATTTTAAGTTCCTAGTATTCTGGGACCTGATTAACAGAGTTTCTGTCGGCACGATCAATAACTTCCTAATCTGGGTGTCGTAGAACGTGACATTTATGACCGTCTATGGATTATGAGTGATTCGTTTCGTTCATTCAGGCAACGCTACACAACACAAAAACAATTCGGCATGTTAATTTCGCTGGAATGCTGACGGTGGGAACAAAGACGAAAAAATGGAAAAAGGCAGTCGACACGAGAAGTCCCGAACGGTATCTACGTCTAACAACTGGACGGCAGTCAGCTTTTTACAGTCATTATGAGCGTGAAGTGTTATTCCATATAGTGCAAAATTTTCTGACTAAAGAAACGATAAGCTCTAAAATTTTTCATATACACTCAGAAGTTTAATTTATTAAATGATAGAGAACTACGGTGGATCAATGTATGTGACTTTGCAGAACGCAGGTATAGATGATCTTATTATAAAACGATGTAACTGCAGCGTGAAAATGTCACACACAACTGGTAGTCCATAGACGTATATAAGTGAGTTTTTAATGAAGGTCAGCAACTTCACTTCATATTTTAAGGAGAAAAAAGACCACAATAATGAAGTGTCAGACCCCGTAATCGTTTTTAATTTTGAAAATGAAAAACTTCAAAAGAACAGTTGTGCCACTCCAGTCGTCTGATCCAGATCTGAACAAGGGATATGCCCTTAATAAATTCTTCCATGACCATTTCTTAGGAAAGCCTTTCTCATATTAGATATTTAGGCAAGAGCCAAAGTCCCGTATAGCTGCGAAGAATCTTGGCAAGAGAGTTCAAGGAGTCAAAGGTGACGTACAGCACGACAATTTCAGCGACTCAACACACTCGATCTTTTTCTTTTACTGGTAATTTTAGCCCGACAGGGGCAGACCCGCAGCAGGTAATAAAATTCAATGAATATGAAGTTAAAAACAGTGGATTTTGAAATTGCTAGGGCGAAATTTGGAGATGATAAACAATGAAAAGCACATTAACAACACATAGGCAGTATTTAAAGTCGGCCACGTTAGCTAAAAGAACACGAAGATGAAGACGGAGAGAGTATTAAAACTCACTGGCAGCACTTGTTCTGCTAGTGGTGGCTGTTGCAATACGATGAAATGAACGATGAATGGACGGAGCACTACACAACACATTTAAAGAACAGTGCTGAAAGCTTTCAAAGATACTTGCCTCAAGGGTGAACTTGCTTCGCAAGAGTACTGGCAGCAATCGGGGTGCAGACGCCAATACCCTACGCTCTGCTACGCTCGCTCTTGTGTATTCTGGTGGGTAATATTGCGCACCAGTGTGGGAAAACAGCGCTCACACAACAAAAATTGACGTCGAACTTAATGAAGCCATGAGGATTATCACTGGCACTGTCAGATCTATCCGCTCATTCAGTGGTTACCTGTCCTGGCTAACATTGCTCCGCAAGATCTGAGGAGGAAAGCAGCTAAGGTAAAATTGATAAAGAATGTCAAGGCCTACAAGACCTCTCCCTTGCATGATGCTCTACAGGATCCCCCAGCATGTCGTCTGAAATCACGGAAACCTCCCTGGTGTGACACAGAAAGCACCACTTCCTTCGACGTGACCTCCAAGTGGCAAGAACGCTGGAACGAAAATCCACCGCACAATGGCCACCTCGTGCAAGATCCATCAAGGGATTCCATCTACCACGCCAAACCTGGTCGAGACTGAACCGTATCAGGACTGGTCAAGGGAGGTGCTGCTACAACAAGAAGAAGTGGGGTTTCCTTCCATCTTCTGTGTTGTATACTTGTAAAACCATACGATAAATAAATAAATAGTAATTAGGAACAAATTAAATTGGAAAAAAAACCACAAAATATTGTGGGGAAGGCGAGTTAAAGGCTTAGTTTCATTGGCAGAACACTTAGAAGATGCTACAGTTTAACTGAAGAAACTTCCTACGTTACACATATGCGTCCTATTTTGGTGTATTGTGGGATCCACACCAGGTGGTACTGATGGACGATTTAGGGAAAGTTCAGAGAAGGGCAGCTCGTTTTGTATTATCGCGATATAGGGGCGAGAGTCTCACGATAATGACGGACGAGTGGCATTGAAATCATTAAAAGAAAGGGGTAATTCCTTGTGACGAGATCTATTTGCGAAATTTCTTTCACCATCTTTCTCTTCCGGATGGGATTTCCTTAGAAGAGATCTACATAGGGAGACATAATCATTATAATAAAGGAAAAGACGTCAGATCGGAAAGATTTAGGTGTTCCTTTTTTCCCGCGAGCTATTAGAGAATGGAACTGTAGACAAATAGAAAAGCGCTTCAATGAACCCTCTACCATGCTCTTCAGTGTGACTAGCAGAGTATTTATGTGGATGTAGATTGATTCATCCAACACTGTTTGTCTAAATCTTTGACAAACGTGCGTTGTGCCGTTGCTTACAAACGGTGTACTGCGACAGAATGCAAGTTATATACGGTGACAATCGAAATGGCGAACTAAATAAGGCTTTTCAAAAGTAGCGAGGTTACGACGCCACGTAACGAGTTGTTGGGGTGGTGGGGAATAGAACGTTGGGCGGGCTGGAGCCGTTCAGGCAGGAAAGTTGCAAAGGGGGGGGGGGGGGGGTAGTATTTTGGCAGGATCTGACGTTTGCTCGCAGCCGCCAGGCCGCTACACTCGACCCGCCTAGCAAAACTCCACGCATCACCCCTGAGGGTTTTGCGTTGACAGGCGGACGCGGAGCACCTGCTCCCCACTCTCCTCCGGATCCGTCTGACTGCCGTCACAGATGTTACTCTGTGCTGACGTGCATGCGGCGAAGCCGCGGTTACCTTCGTGCTGAGGCAGGTGCTCGCTACTGGTCAAAGCGCAACTCTGCTTTATTTTCCGTTACGTCAGCGGTTACGATTCTGCTCCCACACCTGGTGTTGCTTGTAACTTGTAGTTCTCTGACATTTTATCACTTTATTTTTGTTAACGTTTTCTCTTAACACTGAACGAAGCTTGTCGATAGGACTTAAACGAACTTCCTTTCTTTTTTCAGATATAGAAATGACTCCAAAATTCTGTAATACAGGAATTAAAGAATCATTTAATTCGAGATCATTTTCATTAAAAAAAATCAGTTTGGAAAAAAGGTTTCCTTATTTGGAAAACAGCGAACTTATAATTATTTAATGATAAAAATAACAGTCTAGTTCGCAAATTTTTTTTTACAATTTATTAATATGGGTGACCGGTTTCGATCTAAGTATAGATGATGTTCAGACCTCTCGCTTAATAAACTAGCTTAAACCCGCGGCTCCGCTCGCGTGTTGGTAGATCAAATCATACGTAAAAATGCACTCGTTTCGAAGAATCCAATCACGAAATTCAACAATAATGATTGTAATAATATCACAGATGGATTAGTGATGTAATGCGCGAAAAGTCAAATCGATTTTTAAAGAGATGTATTATATGAAATTTCATTTTTACTGCTTTATTTATTTATTCTTATATTTCCTTATTCGTATGCTTATCCTTAAAGAAAAAGAGCTGAAGACGTAGCACGCATAGACTAAGATATGGTCTGTGGCAACACGTTTCGTTGTATGTAACCTCCTTGCTATAGAGTCGCAAACGTCATCGCTGGCCTTCAGTCCGAATTTTTTTTATAATTTAACGACTTTCAACCACCATATCTTCCATCCCTTATAGCTAACGCCATGGAACTGCTATGGTGTACAACGGGATACTTCGGACAACAATTACACACAGACCATTCGTTTGCGTTCTGTAGTTTTCTCTGCAGAGCGAAATATTAACACACATACGCGGAGAATTTTATATACACCGATAACTTTCCATCCCAATATACTCCATCCTTCTATCATTATCAACCCTCAAGTAACAATGCAACCAATAAAACCATTTTCAAACCGTAAATATAATTTTCAAAGAGTAATTATTGCTCCGCTTTTCGCGTTGTATTCTTCAAATTACTAAATATCTGTCAGATCGCTATAAAACCATACCTAAAACCTTCCTTAGGTACAGATTAGTAACTGTACAAATATTTAAGCCTCTGCGTCTTGTCGCTCGGACGTAACAAGCGTACACCGAACAGACATTCACATTAATATATGTAGATAAATAGCTATCCGATCGCCATAAAACCGTGCCTAAAGCCTCCCCCGGTTAGACATTAGTAACTGTACAAATTTTTAGCTCTTTATGTCTTGTGGTTCAGACGTGATAAACGTACACCGTACAGAAATTCACATTTATAGATATAGATTGTAAAAAAAATTGCGAACTAGACTGTTATTTTTATCATAAAAAAAAGGAAGTAGTTGGTAGAAGAAGACTTTGCCTCTCTTTGATTGGAATTTGTGCTAAGCATAAACATAGGGAGCAAGAATACACGAGACATTTTCAAACAGCAAAGCGTGAGAAAACTAGTTTGTTGAGTAGTTGTGAGGTTTAGCAAAGGTTGTTTTGCTGACTGTCTCTAGTTCTGTACACATAGAACAATTGTGTACTATGGAAGGGTTCAGTAATTGGAATACGTTTTCAATGTGGATTTCGAGGTACGAAGAAACAATACGCCTACACAGTAGCTTTGTCCACTGCTTCGCCAAAAAATTTTAATCATGGGGGAGGAGGTGAAGGCGTACTTTTATTTTGTGTATTTCCATGGCCCTTAATACGTTTGCAGGAAGTACAATGATTTTTACATTCCAAAACTTCACAGGCTTTTGTGACACAGAAATTAATGTATTATATTTAGCAACGTCATCTTCAAAGCGTGCCTGTACTGAAGTTTCTCTTTCTTATTTATTATATTTTTCTGTTCCACACGACCCAATTTAGGAGTGACTCTCCATGGTCATGGAACAAGTCAATACATGGATTTTTACACAAGAATGATAACAGAAAGACAAAGTGAAAAGAATCAATAAAGAGAAAAAAAATGAATTAGGTTACTTGTTTAACTTTTCCAGGAGGTCCTCGACAGAATAAAAGCAGTGAGCCATGAGGTAACTCTTCAGTTTAGATTTGAAAGCGTGTGCGTTAGTGCTAAGATTCTTTATTTCTTGTGGCAGCTTATTGAAAATGGATGCTGCAGAATATTGTACACCTTTCTGCACAAGTGTCAAGATGGTGTAATGCAAATGTAGATTCGACTTCTATCTAGTATTCACCGAGTGAAAACTACTAACTCGTGGGAATAAGAAAAAACGTATTGTGACGCCAGTGTCAAAATTCCCAGACTACTGAAAAGGTGTCGACGCGACGTTCATGAACTTACACCACATATTGCTCGAACCGCCCGTTTCTGAGCCAGAAATATCCTTTTTGCTTCAGGCTAGTTGCCCCAAAAAATAATACTGTACGTCATAAGTGAGTGAAAGTAAGCGTAATAGACTATTTTTCGTGTTGAAAAATCACTAATTTCAGATATTGTTCTAATGGTAAATATAGCAGAATTTAGTTTTGGGACAAGATCCTGAACATGGGCTTTCCACGACGGCTTACTGTCTATCTGAATACCTAGAAATTTGAACTGTTCAGTCTCTAACATTAGTATAGAAACATTTGACGAATAACATATGACATAAAAGTTTTCTGGGTGTTGTACCTCGTCATGATGTAAGAAGGCTATTACTTAAATAACCGACGTTTCGCAACGTTACAGTGGCCTTCATCTGGGTATAGCCTTCTTACATCATGACGCGGTACAACACCCAGAAAACTTTTGTGTCATCTGACTCTGGCCGCGGAAGCCTACGTAATTATATTTGTCGAATAGCTTATTTCAATCCTACAAAATAGTTTTACGACTGCAGCGTCATGTATTTCCTCTTCGGCGAAAGTTGCTGTGATTTGCTTGGTACTTTAGACAATGTAAGTATTGAAATCTTTACCAGCTTATTATTCATGAACTGGTTTCTTTGGAAGTGCAGCCTACAATAATTATTGTATAGGTAAACAGTGTCTCTCTATGATCACTACAACGTGTAGTAGGCTACGAACCGCGACGGAACAGTTCAGCAATGTGATAGCATTAAATATCTCTTATGGTCCTTAGGAAACCCAAAAAAAGTCAAATGTGACGTTTTCGTCTTGTCTTCTTGCTGTTGATGCAATTTATGACTCTGAACACTTTTCTGTTTGTAAAAAATATAATTAAAACCAGTTTAAACAATACGATTCATCACAAGACGGTGAAGCAGACGATTACTATGGTTTGAATTTTTTGGTCCCTTTTCACCCTGCAATTTCAGTAGGTGATAAACACGACCAGGACTGCCATACCTCTGTTTTAGATTGCGGTAGAGCTGTATACCTACAGGGATTTCGCTTCACACAACGTGCTGGAAACTGCGAAAGAAATTAACTCAAACAACTTTACCCAGAACTTAGCGTGACAGCCACAACCTAATTCTGGGCAACAACTGTCTTGATGTCAAGTGACATACGGGTGTGTTTTCGATGGAAACCGTTGTCAAGTGTTTAAAGACTAAGCCTGGCCGGCCGCGGTGGCCGAGGAGATTAAGGCGCTCCAGTCACGGTCTGCACGGCCACTACGGTCGGGGGTTCGAATCCCCCCTCGGGCATGGATATTTGTGCCGTCTTTAGTATACGGTAGTTGATAAGTAGTTTGTAAGTTTAGGGACTGATAACCCCGTAGTTAAGTCCCATAAGTTTAAAAAACATTTGAATTTGATTTGACTAAGCCTGTTTGTAAACAAAGCTTCCTAGTTGATAATAAAATGCTCCGACTCTTATATGAAAAGCATTGCTTAAGTTCAGTGAGAACCAGCTACTTATACCGTTGTCAACTCTGCCTCGGTGGAGTAGCCGAACGGTCTAAAGCGTCTCGCTGCGGAGCGCGCAGTTGCTCGTCGTGGAGGTTCGAGTCCTCCCTGGGGCTTGGGTGTGTGTGTTTGTCGTTAGGTTAGTTTACCTAGGTTTAAGTAGTTTGTAAGCTACGGACTGGTGACCACGCAGTTTGGTCCAATAGATTTACAAACATTTAAACATTTTTTTCGTTGTCAACTCTGTTGTGAAATCTAGATTAGTACAGATTAAAGATAAAGGTGAAACAATGAATTAAAATTTGTGATGCGGCCGGGAATCGAACCCGGATCTCCATGCTTACAAGGCCGGCGTTTCACCACTAAACCACCGAAGCAAATAGCAATTAAGGTGCCTCGGAATACTCTAAGTACGACTTCCCTCCACTTCACAAACTCTAATTCAGCTTCTGTGTTCTATTAAATATTGCCACAGCTGCCAAGGCTATGCAAGCAGCGGAATAGCACCTCGGCAATGGACATATCGGAACATTCCTGCCTTTAACCTTAGGCTAAGGTGATATAAATACTATTATAAATAGAAATGTACAAATCCTGAGACTGGTTTGCGTCTCATAAATGTCAAAGGTATTAAATACAAAGCTGTAGCATTGAATTAAAATTTGTGATGCGGCCGTGAATCGAACCTGGACCTCCACTCTTACTAGGCAGACGTCTTACCACTTGTTTTTATTTTATTTATTTATTTTTCTTTTTTTATTAGTTGTGGCCTCATCGGTGCATGTTGAAAGAGCTTCAAAGGGCGAGCTGTAATTAACGTAAAACTCTTCTTTTAAGTTAGTGGATAAATAAAGTGAACTGAAAACTCTTTTTTCAGTGGTGTTTGGTATTGTACTCTAGTTACAGTAAGAAAAATAAGTTATCCTTGGTATAGTCAAAGGAAACTAAATCGCCTTCCTCGGCGTGGCATACTTTGCCACTAAAAAGTACAGTATCTACTTTACGCATGAGGTCACAAAGTTCACAGAAATGTATCTACTTATAAGAGGGTCACTCCAAAAGAAATGCACACTATTGTTTTTAAAATATAGTTTTAATTCTGCCTGTTTGAAACTTTTACAGTGTGTAGATACATCCTTCCCGCTTGTTTTCAAACTTATTCCCGTGAGTGGTGCCGTCACAGCATGTCTTCAAGATGGCTGCTGCACTTGAAGTTCGTCAGAAGCAATGTGCTGTCATTGAATTCCTGTGCGGTGAAAACGAGACAGTGGGAAACGTCCACAAGAGGTTGGAAAAGGTGTATGGAGATGCTTCTGTCGATCACAGTACAGTTAGTCGGTGGGCAATCAGGTTACGCGATGAAAGCGGGCACGGCAATTTTGAGGATTGTCCTCGCAGCGGCAGGCCTCGTACTGGTTCCAAGATGGCGTAAGGCAGTTGAGAGAGATGGGGATTATGTGTAGAAATGAAAATATTCTTTCTAAAGCGTGTATTTACACACTGTAAAACTTGCGAACATGTAGAATAAAAACTGTATTTAAAAATAGTGTGCTGTTCTTTTGAAGTGACCCGCGTACATCAGGTACACCGACATCATGGTTTCTTTTCGCATTAAGTCTCTTCTTCTTAATGCCAGTTTATCTTGTCTTATCCAGTGATTACAATACTCTAAGTCATAGAGCGGGGAGAAAATGTCAGATCTTTGACATAGTTTCATGTTTCCTGGTATCTTCTTCTTAAATATTCGAATCGTTTCTGCTCTGAAGTAGATCTAAAATTATTGTATGTTTTAGAAAATTTGCGAAATTTTTCCTATAGCTGGTAGTGTTTTCTGAAGTCTTTGATGTTGTATCATTAGATACATGGAAAATTCTTCTTTTGTTTTGTCTTGGACATTGAAAATGTAATAAACTGTATGACTAACTGCATTACGTTTAGTCTGCGGGTGTGGTACAACTTCTGGAGTCGGAAAATCCGCTGGTGTGATGGTAATCCGCGATGTCCTGGTGATACTCGCCAACGGACGTCGAATGATCCACCAAATCCCACAGACTTTTTCACAAACAAACCGGTGCTCTTCCGTATCCTGGGGATTGCATGTGTCGCTCAAGGGAGACTCGGCTAAATGAATCGAAAGAGCTTGGCGATGGTTGCTGATTTTCTGTTCACTTCGTGGTAGCAGGATGCCCCCACATCATATGGCAAATGTAGTGTGTTGATGTTATCCCAAATTACACGCCAGTTGTGATTTATATATTTCCCTTCGATATTTTTCTTAGGCTTGTCTTATAAATTTTATTTACCTGCTGTATTTCTTTATCTAGAAGCTTTTTTCGGACATGACTGAATTCTAGCAAAAAGTGTCGCAGATGATATAGTTCCCTCAATCGGAGGACGAAGGTCCGATGGCGCAATTGCGTTGATCAGGTGAGCGGTTATGCTGTGTGGAGAGTTTTTCCACAGCTTGTAGGTTTTGCACAGATAGAGAGCTTGGACCTTCATGTATATGTCTGTGAGACCTAACCCACCATTCCATGGTGGGAGAGTTAGCGTATTATACTTTACAAATTTTACCTCTGCTCACGAAATTACCAAAGGCAGACAACATCCTCTGTGCAATACCTTTTGGAACAGGTGGCACCTTTGAAACATAATTTATTTTAGATGTAAGTATTGACAAGTTCAACTCTTTGTAATGTATTTAAGTTCCTTAAGCTATATGACTGTGTACCAGCTCTGAGTTTATTGAGCAACGTTCTGTAATTGACAGCAATGGTGCTCTGAATCTGTCTCCTAAACTCGATCCCCAAACACTTCATATTGGTAAGAGCCTGTAATCTTTGGTGGTGTACCCCTCGAGTCCTCGTCCAGTATTCATTATGCCGGATTTTCTCCAGTTCACATCAGCACCAGAGGCTGCCTCGTATTTTCGTATTATGTCAAGAGGGGACTCCAGTTTCATTTACAAGAAGGAAAACAACATAATTTGCATATGCGCTTCAGGCAATCTGTTGACCTAGGATGTCCAGGCATTGCAGATGGTGTTTCAGCTTGGCGAGCAAATGTTCGATGGCAATGGCGAACGAAGCCATTGACAATGGACATCCTTGCCTTACAGAGCTTTTGACCTTGACTTCTCTGCTGAGTTTACCATTAATTAAAGTTCTAGAGGTGTTGTTGCGGAACATATTCTGTATTATTCCTATAAACTGGATAGGGAGTTCCAATGCCCGCATTGTATGAAATAGGAATTTATGGCTCACCCTATCAATTCCTTTTTCACTTTAATTTACAAGATTCTGCAATAGCCATTACATCTCTGTAATCCGTAAGAGTATGATAGAGTGACTTATCTTTACAGACAATTTTTTTATTAGGGACCGGTAATAAAGTACATAACTGTCTTCAACCGTCAACTCAGGACACGAGCAAAGATTTTACAATCATTATTCAGGAGGGTGATTGGCCTCAAAGTCGAAGTGTATACTTGGGTATTAATACAACAATTCCCTGGCGAAACTCTGGCGGAACAATGGTATTTGGGTCCATTAATTCATTGCATATAGCAATGCATTTCGACTTTATTTCCGGCCAAAATGCTTGACACAATTCCACTGGTAGTTAGTCACAACCGGATGATTTATTCTTCAGGCTTTGTTTGATAACATCTTCCAAGTCATCTTTCGTGATCTTTGCAATTAGTGCACTCGTATCTTTCTGTCACAGATGTCTGAAATTCTCGGAGCGCTGTCTTATCAGCCATTCAACTAGACAGGAGGTCGGTATAGTACTCATGCATTGCTTTCTTAATTACACTTTGTTGATTTTGTGTCATATCGGTGGTGGTTTTGAGTTCTGTCAGTATTTTCCTAGAACCTCGTCTACTTTTACGTATCATGTGATACATGGCTGCTTCATCGTCCCGTACCGTCGTTAGTGCTTTGGTGCGTTAGTGCCAAATTTTAAAACCCTCTAGTTGTCGCCTTCTCAGAGAAAAATTTTTTGCCCGTATTCGATTGATCTTCGTGAATTTTTTTTATAAGATAGCATCAAGTTTATGTAAGTCCCATTGTTCTTTTGAACCACAAGTTTATCTCTCGCGAATACACCATTAAAGCCTTTCTTATTTGGGGTTTCACGCATTTGATCCACCAATCGATGGCTGAGCGGTAGGCAAGGAATTTTTGTTCACAGGCTGACCAAGTCCGTAGAAAGACGTCTCGACAGACAAGGTCTTCCAAGTGTGTAATATTAAATATTCAGTCGTCTCGAGTCCGGTATGTAGCTTGTTTTGTCATAGTGATGGTACAAATGAAAGCGACGTGATCGGAGAAAATAGTAGGCCATCTTTCAGTTTGTAACAGGTGGTTTGTTAGACCCTGAGGAACACAAATGGCTAGTGACATGCGTAAAACATGGTGTCGCGCCGTGCATAAAAGTCCAAGTGTCAGTTAGATGTAGATCTTGGATGAAACGCTCAAGTTCTATACATATCAATGGGACTAAGTACGCAATTAAAGTCACCGGCAATAAGGATATTATCGTAGTTGCTACCTAAAAAAATTCGGCACGGCGTTGCCTGTTACTGGAACCAGATGGTTTGTTGATCTTGTATTATTAAATGTGACAGCTCTCCCTCTTCCATTCACAAGTTTTTCCGCATTCTTGACGCGGATGCCTTCCTTTAATAATATGGCAGTCCCCAGTCCCGCTCCAAACGCTGGGTCGGAGAAAATATTAAATCTAGGTGTCCGTACTGAGTCGATATCAGACACTTCTTGGAGCATTGCTGTATCGATGTCAGCTGCATACAAGAAATCTTGCAGGTTTCTTAAATTGAAAGCACCGTGGATCTTATTAATATTTACGGTTGATACTTTGTATTCCTGCTGGGTGTTCATTTGCTATGCGATTTGTGAATGGAAAGAGGTGGTAATCCTCTACTGTCAAATTGAAGCGCTGTCTGTCTCCATTGTCTGTGTACTTATAGCGACCTTGCCGTCTTTATGAGGGAAAGATTCGAGTCCTTTGGGTGTTCAGATGCCACGCCCATCTCTACATCTGCCCCAATATTCTCTACGTCAGCCCAGGTAGTGGCAGCAGAAGATCCTACCGCCTGTGGAGACTGAAGTGCGTTAACATCCTCCAGATATTGCACCTTCTTACCATGCGCAGTAGGTTTGTCGGCTGTTTTTAAAGGAGGACCTGGCACCTTATCCTTGGATCGTTGCCTTCCCTGTAAAATTGGGGTAGGAGCAGAAATTTCATGCGTTCCCTCCGTTACATCCTTCGCCACTGATGTAGCCTTTTCCCGCAGACTCAGCGCTATATCCTCCACACTTTGGTGTGACAAACGCCGATTTTTCTTTCGGAATTTGCCCCTGTTGCTGATTTATCATTCTGAACAGCGGTCTTGCTGGCTTGTGTTGGTCGCAACCTCCATGGGACTCTCAGCTATCCAAGCGTTATTTGAGAGCTGTTCATCGGATCCCGCAATATTACGGGAGGTATGTTCAACAGGTTCCTCGGTGTTACTTGAGGTCTGTTTAACAGCGGTTTCATTGGGGTTGTCTGCATTTGAAGCTGCTGGACGCGGAAATTGAGTCACGCGCCTTTGATCTGATCTGACGTGACCTGTAAAATTACAGAATGCGCAAGATTTCTATTGGCCGTGTTAAACGACAACTGTCCCGTATAGCGCAATCACGTCGTTAATATCCTCAGCAGGCACTTCAAATGGTAATTCGAACATTGGAATTGTTCTAATTCCAAATCCGGCATGTGAAACAGAAGCTTCACCCACATTACCGTCACAGTGATTCAACTTTAGGACACCTTCACATAAACTACACTAGCCAGAACCGACAAATGATTCCAATAATATCTTTCAGTTCTGTTTCAAGAAAGTCTTCGTCTTCGAAAGATCTTGGTCGTGCATATTGATTATCGAACGTTAACTTCAATGTATCTTTCCTCAGTAGCCGAGCCATTATCGAAATTCGGACATCATTCTAAATACGAATAATAGTCTGTAAACAAAGCAGGGAGCGCGCGACTTATCACCCGGATGTAAACACGCCGTTCACAGCACAGAGGACAAACAAGAGGTTCCAACTCCACCGCCGCCGCCGACCGAATGCACCTAGACCACCGCACCATTAGCGATTAAGGCACCTGGAATAATCTAAGTACGACTTCCCTCCACTTCACAAACTCTAATTCAGCTTCTCTGTTGCCAAAACTGCCCGGGTTCGATTCCCAGCCGCATCACAAATTTTAATTCAATGCCTCGCGTTTATCTTTAATGTCTTTGACATTTTCGAGAAGCAAAACAGTCTCAAGATTTGTAAATTTTTATTTGTAGTACAGATTAATTTTTACTTACATTTGGACAACCAAAATAGCTAATACTAATAATAAAAATTAGGAAGTATGGTTCGTTGTTGTTTAACGTAATGAGGTGCCACTGCTAAGCAGCTTGCCCTTGAGGAAGATCCAAGCATCACATCCAGCAATAACAACCACAGCGATCTCAATGGATGCTGCGAGATCTTTGGTCTGATAGGTGTTGGTTATTTTTCCGATTTCCTGTGTCTGTCCTCTCTCTACTATCATTTTTATACTTAACTGTATATCATTCTTTTTGTGTCCCAACTTCGTCGTCGCTTTTGTGTCCCAGCCTCGTCGTAGGTGTCGGTGGCCGAGTGGAACGAGACCGACACAGTAACAAGGCAGCACGCCGGTGCAGGTACGGAGGGGAGCAGCCAGAAACTACAAACACTAGAGTAAATTAGAAAGAGATATATTTTGCACAGAATGTAACAATACTTAACTTTTATATAGTACTGCAGAATGTTGATACATAGTTGTTAGAGGCCTGCCTAGTGCCTGTACAATAGCAAAGTCTTCACTGGTGCCTATCTGTTTACGAAGGTCCTAACTCGTTGCTATCTCAGTCCGAAGTGACCGGTGTCCTTCAGTGGTGGCCACGAGCGGCGTTGTCCCAGAGGGCGCTCGTGGCTGTCGACGTGAGAACGCCGCGCCGTGCGTGCATGGCGGCGCGCGACGAAAGTAAGTGGCGCGCACTTTGTACTTGTGCGACACCACACCCCTCCCCCCCAAACCGCCGCGCCGTCGTGGCGTAGGGCTGAGGGCCACGGCGACGGCACTGGGAGGAGGGCCTGAGCGGGGGCGTTACTGGTGGGACGGGCGTCGTAGCTGAGGCCGGGATCGAGACGCCGTCCGCGCCCCGGCATCCGCCTTGCGATCCTCCAGGGAACCCGCCGAAACCTGGGGAAGGGCGCCCGCCCCCGCCCAGAGGGAGCAGGTCATCTTCTTGTGAGGTGCGTGGCCCAAGCTGGGGGGGCCCGCACGGTCCCGGAGTCCCTCTCGGTGACGCTGTCCTCTGCGGCGCCGACAGCGGCGGCGACGACTGCATCGGAGGTGCGTCGACCTCCATGGGGACGATCTCGTAGTCCGGAGACGAACGATGTGGCTGTGCTCCCTGGCGGTGAACTGGGTCTGGAATCAAGAAACCGGAGACAGGATCGCGCGGCCTGTGCAGGCGCAATTGGTTTGCGTGGCGCCGCAGCTCCGACCCTGTGGAAGAACGTACAATAAACATATTGCGACCAAGCACGCGCTGAATGGTGCCCGGCAACCATGTCTTCTTGTTTCCAGCAAACACCCTGTACAGCACCGGCGTAGAAACCTGAAAACGCGTAGCGCCATACGAACCGACTCGGTGCGTGGAAGGCTGCAGCAGGTGAAGGAGAGTGCGGTGACGGCGGCCGTGTAGCAGCTCGGCAGGAGACGGGCCGTCACGTGGCATGCACCGATACGTAGACAGGAAAATTTGAAGAGCTTGCTGCCTGGAGTGCTGACCTTTCATCTTCTCCATGTGAGACTTGAATGTTCGAACGAAACGTTCTGCTTCACCATTGGACTGAGGGTGAAAAGGTGCGGTGGTGATATGCTGAATACCATTCACACGACAAAACTGTTGAAATTCCGCACTAACAAACTGAGGTCCATTGTCACTGACGATAGTTTCAGGCAAACCTTCGATGCAAAACACCGATGTTAAGGCACTGATTGTACTAGACGCCGTCGTTGAGTTCATGGCAATCACAAAAGGAAACTTGCTGAAAGCGTCTACAACAATTAACCAGCGCGTGTTCCAGAAAGGTCCGGCAAAGTCAATATGTAAACGTTGCCATGGTCCCTTGGGGCGTGGCCAGTCTGAGAAACGTTGCGGAGGAGCCGCCTGATGCTCCGCACAAACAGTACACTGTGACGTCATGTTCTCTATCTGAGCGTCCATACCAACCCAGGTACAATGACGTCTGGCCAATTGCTTTGTCCTAACAATGCCCCAATGTCCTTGATGCAGGAGGCGTAACACTTCTCGTTGCAGGGAACGAGGAACAATCACTCTTGCTTGGTCGTTGTCGGTATGCAACAACAGTACACCCTGACTTAAAGATAATGCATGACGTTGTGCAAAATAACGTCGAACCAGAGGCCGATCAATGTCTTTGGCTCTGGCAGGCCACCCTGAGCGAACAAAACGTGCTACCACACTTAGGTCTGCATCCGCAGCTGTTTCCTGTGCAACCCGACGAGAGTTCAAAGGAAAGTCTGCGACAGCGGAAGCATCTCTGGAGTCTATCTGACAACATGCCATTTCTGAAGAATCAAATGATACATCCTGGCCAACCGGAAGTCGGGAAAGTGTGTCCGCGTTGGCGTGTTTAGTGGTAGGTCGGTACAAAATCTCATACTGATAATTAGACAATATCAAGGACCATCTCTGAAGCTTTTGTGCCGTTCGTGGCGGAATTGGCTTTGTGGGTGAGAACAACGACGTGAGAGGCTTGTGGTCTGTCAACAAATAGAATTTTCTGCCATACAGATAATGATGAAACTTTGTGACGCCGTAAATGATTGATAAGGCCTCCTTTTCTATCTGACTGTAATTCTGTTGCGTCGGCGTCAGTAGCTTGGATGCAAAGGCAATAGGACGATCATGACATCCAATACGATGTGACAGAACTGCGCCGACACCGTACGATGAGGCGTCAACTGCTAACACTACAGGCTTCTGTGGGTCAAAGGGAATCAAACATGCATCACTGAGTAGTGCAGACTTTAATTTGTCAAAGGCAACCTGACAATCTTTGGACCATACAAAAGGAACATTCTTCCTACGTAAATGATGCAGTGGAGCTGCAATCTGAGAGGCATTGGGAATAAACCTGAAATAATAGTTAAGCTTTCCCATCACTGCTTGCAATTCATGCACATTCTTAGGAGGAGGCAAGTCTTTGATTGCTCGAAGATGTGACTGCAAGGGATGGATTCCTTGGGCATTAATCACATGGCCTAGGTACTCTATTTCAGTTTGAAAAAACGAACACTTTGCTTTATTACAGCGTAGACCTGCTGCAGTCAACACTTTGAAAAGGCACTCCAGGTTTGCTAAATGTTCTTCAACTGTACGTCCGGATACCACAATATCATCTAAATAGTTCGAACAACACGGTACAGAAACTGTCAGCTGTTCCAAAAAGCGCTGAAAAATAGCGGGAGCGGAAGAACTGCCAAAGGGTAGGCGTTGAAATTGAAAAAGGCCCATGTGAGTGTTAATGACGAAAAACTTTTTTGACTCGTCATCAAGTGGAATCTGTAAGTATGCCTCTGCTAAATCAATCTTAGAAAAGAAACGAGACTGTCCTAATTTGTCCATTAGTTCGTCAGGTCTGGGCAGGGGATAAGTGTCGACAATTGTTTGACTGTTCACTGTTGATTTGAAGTCCGCACAGAGACGAAGTTTTCCCGACGGCTTGGGTATAATTACTATAGGCGAGGCCCACTGACTCGCAGAAACAGGAGAAATCACCCCACTATCTTGCCAACGTTTAAGTTCTTCGGCAACTGTATCACGCAATGCGATAGGCACTGGTCTAGCTTTACGAAATTTTGGAACTGCAGATTCTTTTAAAGTTACATGTGCCACGAAGTCTTTTGCACAACCTAGTTCCGGCGAAAACAAGTCACTATATTTGTCACACAATGCATTGATTTTATCCTGAGGCACTATTGACGAAATTTGAAGCACATCTCTTTGAATTGATAAACCAAACAAATCAAAAGCATCTAGTCCAAAAATGTTCTGTGTAGATTTGGCCTGAAGAACAACAAAAGCAACTGTTTTTGTTACACCTTGAAAAGAGGCGGGCAGGCTACATGTTCCTAGCACGGGAATATTTTCACCTGTATAAGCTGTTAACACTTGCTGACACAGCGATAATTTTGGCGAACCCAGAAGTTCATAAGTATCTTTATTAATTAAGGTAACAGCGGAACCAGTGTCGAGCTGAAATTGCACAGTCTTATTTTCCATAGAGAGAGTAACAAACAGCTTGTGCTTCTGGCGCACGACCGGTGCGCGAATGTGGGCAACGTCTAATACATATTGTTTTCTGCGCTTGCGCGGGTTGCGTGCGGTAGGAAGCGGCGCATACTCGGCACACAGCGGATTAACCACACTGTCACTAGATGACACTACCGCCGGATCGGCGTCCGCGCAATGCGAGGCTACTGCACTAAAATTACTTTGAGTAGCTACACCAATTCTACTGTCACTAGCTACACAGTACTGGGCACTATTACAAGGAGCAGTTGCAGAAGGCACTATTTTCACTACAGGAATGCACTGTTCATAGTCATTTTGCTTGTCCCGAACCCGTTTCCGTTGCACTGTTTTACGCGCTCGTCGGCGCTTGCTACGTGGTGCACTATATAGTTTTGCCATAGGCGCAGAACTATTTTCTTGCAATTGAGATCCAAGGAAAGCACTGTTCAATTCCACAGCCCGTATAACATTTACAGAATGAACTGTTCTCGCACTTTGCGAAGCACTGTTTCTAACGTTACTGTTCTTTGAGTTTTTAATTTGCATACACACAGACTGCACATGTCCCAATTTGCCACATTGATAACAGGTTGCGTTGCGACTAGGGCAATGAGCACGCTTGTGGCGAGACACACACTGGGGGCAAGATTTACGTACATTCTTCTGAAATGAGCGTAGGCGCCCGTTATTCAAATTACTGTGTCTAACACTACGGGGCGACCTTTGCGTCGCACTTTTACACTGGCCACTGTTCACTGTCTGTTCAGCACGGCCGGTAGAAAAATAAGAATCACTAGTGCTATACTGAGAACTACGGCTAGGAAAGCGTCCGTTGCGGCGCACTGAATTAACACTGTGGCTTTGCATTTCTGCATCTGCTAAGTCAAAAGTATCATGCGCTTCTATAAGCTGCAGTACACTGTCTAATGAGGGGTCAGATTGTTTCAGAATTGCTGCCCGAATTCTGGGGTCCTGAATGTTCTGCGTAATCGCATCCCTCAACATCACGTCACTATACGAAAGTCCACAAGAGCAAGTAAATTTACATTGGCGGGTTAAGCCCTTCAATTCCGTAATCCACTCTTGGTGTGACTGCTGCGGTAATTTTTTAAGTCTGAAAAATCGGTATCGTGCAGCGGCTACAAGAACTTTTCTCTCATAATGAGCATTCAGTGCATCTACAATTTGTTCAAAGTCTACATCACGAGGAGATGCGAGAGGGAAAAGTTTTTGCAATAGTACGAAAGTCTGGGGGCCCACAATCGATAAGAAAAGGTTCTTCACTCTCTGACCTGTAATTTGATGAGCCGCGACGAGTTCTTGAAACTGTGCGAAATAGTCGCTCCATTCTTCCTCACGTTCGTTGTACTGGCGGAACGTCGGAAGCGGTGCGGCGGCAGGTGTGGGCTGCTGATGTGACGACTGTTGTTGTTGGTGAGCAGCCTGTGTCGTCAACTGCGACACGGCCTGGAGAAGCTGGGTAATTTGCGCCGTCTGTAACTGAATAATTTCCATTAAGTTTGGGTTCGGGGTAGTGGCCATGCTGACCGATTAGGCGCCGCGTATACAAGTAACTTATAACAAAACACAAATGCAATATGAAAGGAGGGCACGCTCTGCAACAAAAAAGTTCACAAAACACGTAACTGAATATGTGCCCCCAAAAATCTTATAATAAGGGTGGGTGGGCGGGCGCAATTTTTGCTGCTCCGACTGCTGCTGTCTGGCTGCTGTAAGCGGGCTGGTCCAAGGTTCTATCACTCCTCGTCGCCACTTTTGTGTCCCAACTTCGTCGTCGCTTTTGTGTCCCAGCCTCGTCGTAGGTGTCGGTGGCCGAGTGGAACGAGACCGACACAGTAACAAGGCAGCACGCCGGTGCAGGTACGGAGGGGAGCAGCCAGAAACTACAAACACTAGAGTAAATTAGAAAGAGATATATTTTGCACAGAATGTAACAATACTTAACTTTTATATAGTACTGCAGAATGTTGATACATAGTTGTTAGAGGCCTGCCTAGTGCCTGTACAATAGCAAAGTCTTCACTGGTGCCTATCTGTTTACGAAGGTCCTAACTCGTTGCTATCTCAGTCCGAAGTGACCGGTGTCCTTCAGTGGTGGCCACGAGCGGCGTTGTCCCAGAGGGCGCTCGTGGCTGTCGACGTGAGAACGCCGCGCCGTGCGTGCATGGCGGCGCGCGACGAAAGTAAGTGGCGCGCACTTTGTACTTGTGCGACACCACACCCCTCCCCCCCAAACCGCCGCGCCGTCGTGGCGTAGGGCTGAGGGCCACGGCGACGGCACTGGGAGGAGGGCCTGAGCGGGGGCGTTACTGGTGGGACGGGCGTCGTAGCTGAGGCCGGGATCGAGACGCCGTCCGCGCCCCGGCATCCGCCTTGCGATCCTCCAGGGAACCCGCCGAAACCTGGGGAAGGGCGCCCGCCCCCGCCCAGAGGGAGCAGGTCATCTTCTTGTGAGGTGCGTGGCCCAAGCTGGGGGGGCCCGCACGGTCCCGGAGTCCCTCTCGGTGACGCTGTCCTCTGCGGCGCCGACAGCGGCGGCGACGACTGCATCGGAGGTGCGTCGACCTCCATGGGGACGATCTCGTAGTCCGGAGACGAACGATGTGGCTGTGCTCCCTGGCGGTGAACTGGGTCTGGAATCAAGAAACCGGAGACAGGATCGCGCGGCCTGTGCAGGCGCAATTGGTTTGCGTGGCGCCGCAGCTCCGACCCTGTGGAAGAACGTACAATAAACATATTGCGACCAAGCACGCGCTGAATGGTGCCCGGCAACCATGTCTTCTTGTTTCCAGCAAACACCCTGTACAGCACCGGCGTAGAAACCTGAAAACGCGTAGCGCCATACGAACCGACTCGGTGCGTGGAAGGCTGCAGCAGGTGAAGGAGAGTGCGGTGACGGCGGCCGTGTAGCAGCTCGGCAGGAGACGGGCCGTCACGTGGCATGCACCGATACGTAGACAGGAAAATTTGAAGAGCTTGCTGCCTGGAGTGCTGACCTTTCATCTTCTCCATGTGAGACTTGAATGTTCGAACGAAACGTTCTGCTTCACCATTGGACTGAGGGTGAAAAGGTGCGGTGGTGATATGCTGAATACCATTCACACGACAAAACTGTTGAAATTCCGCACTAACAAACTGAGGTCCATTGTCACTGACGATAGTTTCAGGCAAACCTTCGATGCAAAACACCGATGTTAAGGCACTGATTGTACTAGACGCCGTCGTTGAGTTCATGGCAATCACAAAAGGAAACTTGCTGAAAGCGTCTACAACAATTAACCAGCGCGTGTTCCAGAAAGGTCCGGCAAAGTCAATATGTAAACGTTGCCATGGTCCCTTGGGGCGTGGCCAGTCTGAGAAACGTTGCGGAGGAGCCGCCTGATGCTCCGCACAAACAGTACACTGTGACGTCATGTTCTCTATCTGAGCGTCCATACCAACCCAGGTACAATGACGTCTGGCCAATTGCTTTGTCCTAACAATGCCCCAATGTCCTTGATGCAGGAGGCGTAACACTTCTCGTTGCAGGGAACGAGGAACAATCACTCTTGCTTGGTCGTTGTCGGTATGCAACAACAGTACACCCTGACTTAAAGATAATGCATGACGTTGTGCAAAATAACGTCGAACCAGAGGCCGATCAATGTCTTTGGCTCTGGCAGGCCACCCTGAGCGAACAAAACGTGCTACCACACTTAGGTCTGCATCCGCAGCTGTTTCCTGTGCAACCCGACGAGAGTTCAAAGGAAAGTCTGCGACAGCGGAAGCATCTCTGGAGTCTATCTGACAACATGCCATTTCTGAAGAATCAAATGATACATCCTGGCCAACCGGAAGTCGGGAAAGTGTGTCCGCGTTGGCGTGTTTAGTGGTAGGTCGGTACAAAATCTCATACTGATAATTAGACAATATCAAGGACCATCTCTGAAGCTTTTGTGCCGTTCGTGGCGGAATTGGCTTTGTGGGTGAGAACAACGACGTGAGAGGCTTGTGGTCTGTCAACAAATAGAATTTTCTGCCATACAGATAATGATGAAACTTTGTGACGCCGTAAATGATTGATAAGGCCTCCTTTTCTATCTGACTGTAATTCTGTTGCGTCGGCGTCAGTAGCTTGGATGCAAAGGCAATAGGACGATCATGACATCCAATACGATGTGACAGAACTGCGCCGACACCGTACGATGAGGCGTCAACTGCTAACACTACAGGCTTCTGTGGGTCAAAGGGAATCAAACATGCATCACTGAGTAGTGCAGACTTTAATTTGTCAAAGGCAACCTGACAATCTTTGGACCATACAAAAGGAACATTCTTCCTACGTAAATGATGCAGTGGAGCTGCAATCTGAGAGGCATTGGGAATAAACCTGAAATAATAGTTAAGCTTTCCCATCACTGCTTGCAATTCATGCACATTCTTAGGAGGAGGCAAGTCTTTGATTGCTCGAAGATGTGACTGCAAGGGATGGATTCCTTGGGCATTAATCACATGGCCTAGGTACTCTATTTCAGTTTGAAAAAACGAACACTTTGCTTTATTACAGCGTAGACCTGCTGCAGTCAACACTTTGAAAAGGCACTCCAGGTTTGCTAAATGTTCTTCAACTGTACGTCCGGATACCACAATATCATCTAAATAGTTCGAACAACACGGTACAGAAACTGTCAGCTGTTCCAAAAAGCGCTGAAAAATAGCGGGAGCGGAAGAACTGCCAAAGGGTAGGCGTTGAAATTGAAAAAGGCCCATGTGAGTGTTAATGACGAAAAACTTTTTTGACTCGTCATCAAGTGGAATCTGTAAGTATGCCTCTGCTAAATCAATCTTAGAAAAGAAACGAGACTGTCCTAATTTGTCCATTAGTTCGTCAGGTCTGGGCAGGGGATAAGTGTCGACAATTGTTTGACTGTTCACTGTTGATTTGAAGTCCGCACAGAGACGAAGTTTTCCCGACGGCTTGGGTATAATTACTATAGGCGAGGCCCACTGACTCGCAGAAACAGGAGAAATCACCCCACTATCTTGCCAACGTTTAAGTTCTTCGGCAACTGTATCACGCAATGCGATAGGCACTGGTCTAGCTTTACGAAATTTTGGAACTGCAGATTCTTTTAAAGTTACATGTGCCACGAAGTCTTTTGCACAACCTAGTTCCGGCGAAAACAAGTCACTATATTTGTCACACAATGCATTGATTTTATCCTGAGGCACTATTGACGAAATTTGAAGCACATCTCTTTGAATTGATAAACCAAACAAATCAAAAGCATCTAGTCCAAAAATGTTCTGTGTAGATTTGGCCTGAAGAACAACAAAAGCAACTGTTTTTGTTACACCTTGAAAAGAGGCGGGCAGGCTACATGTTCCTAGCACGGGAATATTTTCACCTGTATAAGCTGTTAACACTTGCTGACACAGCGATAATTTTGGCGAACCCAGAAGTTCATAAGTATCTTTATTAATTAAGGTAACAGCGGAACCAGTGTCGAGCTGAAATTGCACAGTCTTATTTTCCATAGAGAGAGTAACAAACAGCTTGTGCTTCTGGCGCACGACCGGTGCGCGAATGTGGGCAACGTCTAATACATATTGTTTTCTGCGCTTGCGCGGGTTGCGTGCGGTAGGAAGCGGCGCATACTCGGCACACAGCGGATTAACCACACTGTCACTAGATGACACTACCGCCGGATCGGCGTCCGCGCAATGCGAGGCTACTGCACTAAAATTACTTTGAGTAGCTACACCAATTCTACTGTCACTAGCTACACAGTACTGGGCACTATTACAAGGAGCAGTTGCAGAAGGCACTATTTTCACTACAGGAATGCACTGTTCATAGTCATTTTGCTTGTCCCGAACCCGTTTCCGTTGCACTGTTTTACGCGCTCGTCGGCGCTTGCTACGTGGTGCACTATATAGTTTTGCCATAGGCGCAGAACTATTTTCTTGCAATTGAGATCCAAGGAAAGCACTGTTCAATTCCACAGCCCGTATAACATTTACAGAATGAACTGTTCTCGCACTTTGCGAAGCACTGTTTCTAACGTTACTGTTCTTTGAGTTTTTAATTTGCATACACACAGACTGCACATGTCCCAATTTGCCACATTGATAACAGGTTGCGTTGCGACTAGGGCAATGAGCACGCTTGTGGCGAGACACACACTGGGGGCAAGATTTACGTACATTCTTCTGAAATGAGCGTAGGCGCCCGTTATTCAAATTACTGTGTCTAACACTACGGGGCGACCTTTGCGTCGCACTTTTACACTGGCCACTGTTCACTGTCTGTTCAGCACGGCCGGTAGAAAAATAAGAATCACTAGTGCTATACTGAGAACTACGGCTAGGAAAGCGTCCGTTGCGGCGCACTGAATTAACACTGTGGCTTTGCATTTCTGCATCTGCTAAGTCAAAAGTATCATGCGCTTCTATAAGCTGCAGTACACTGTCTAATGAGGGGTCAGATTGTTTCAGAATTGCTGCCCGAATTCTGGGGTCCTGAATGTTCTGCGTAATCGCATCCCTCAACATCACGTCACTATACGAAAGTCCACAAGAGCAAGTAAATTTACATTGGCGGGTTAAGCCCTTCAATTCCGTAATCCACTCTTGGTGTGACTGCTGCGGTAATTTTTTAAGTCTGAAAAATCGGTATCGTGCAGCGGCTACAAGAACTTTTCTCTCATAATGAGCATTCAGTGCATCTACAATTTGTTCAAAGTCTACATCACGAGGAGATGCGAGAGGGAAAAGTTTTTGCAATAGTACGAAAGTCTGGGGGCCCACAATCGATAAGAAAAGGTTCTTCACTCTCTGACCTGTAATTTGATGAGCCGCGACGAGTTCTTGAAACTGTGCGAAATAGTCGCTCCATTCTTCCTCACGTTCGTTGTACTGGCGGAACGTCGGAAGCGGTGCGGCGGCAGGTGTGGGCTGCTGATGTGACGACTGTTGTTGTTGGTGAGCAGCCTGTGTCGTCAACTGCGACACGGCCTGGAGAAGCTGGGTAATTTGCGCCGTCTGTAACTGAATAATTTCCATTAAGTTTGGGTTCGGGGTAGTGGCCATGCTGACCGATTAGGCGCCGCGTATACAAGTAACTTATAACAAAACACAAATGCAATATGAAAGGAGGGCACGCTCTGCAACAAAAAAGTTCACAAAACACGTAACTGAATATGTGCCCCCAAAAATCTTATAATAAGGGTGGGTGGGCGGGCGCAATTTTTGCTGCTCCGACTGCTGCTGTCTGGCTGCTGTAAGCGGGCTGGTCCAAGGTTCTATCACTCCTCGTCGCCACTTTTGTGTCCCAACTTCGTCGTCGCTTTTGTGTCCCAGCCTCGTCGTAGGTGTCGGTGGCCGAGTGGAACGAGACCGACACAGTAACAAGGCAGCACGCCGGTGCAGGTACGGAGGGGAGCAGCCAGAAACTACAAACACTAGAGTAAATTAGAAAGAGATATATTTTGCACAGAATGTAACAATACTTAACTTTTATATAGTACTGCAGAATGTTGATACATAGTTGTTAGAGGCCTGCCTAGTGCCTGTACAATAGCAAAGTCTTCACTGGTGCCTATCTGTTTACGAAGGTCCTAACTCGTTGCTATCTCAGTCCGAAGTGACCGGTGTCCTTCAGTGGTGGCCACGAGCGGCGTTGTCCCAGAGGGCGCTCGTGGCTGTCGACGTGAGAACGCCGCGCCGTGCGTGCATGGCGGCGCGCGACGAAAGTAAGTGGCGCGCACTTTGTACTTGTGCGACACCACAATTCTATTTATCAGTATTTAATTTTATTGCTGATATATCTTCTTATTGCCTGTACTTTTAACTCTGATAGGGGGAATGGGTGATTTAGTTTTATTGTATTAAATTCAGTTCTTACAGAAACTGCATTTCATTTATTCTGCTGCCTGGCTTTCTGGCGAAACTTGGCTGTGAGCGGAAGGGACACCGACCACGTTCCCGTTACTCGGAGGCAATTTGCGAGCGGTCACACTAGCGGTCGGGTCAGTGCCACAGAGTATATATATTCGTCTGTGTCAGTGCCCGTGTGCCGTGCTCCACTCTTTACCTGGCTGTCGGGTGTGGCGCCTTCGGTTTAACGAAAAGCAGCGGCCGCCGAGGCGGTGACGCCGTTTGATCTTCACGGGAACTCGGTATCTCCCGTCTGTTAACTTGGCGAAATACCGAGAAGTTATATTGCTGGGACTACCAGGCTGGTTGAGAAAGGAAAGCAGAGTGCGTCCCACACAGTGGGTGGACTACGTGACCAAGCGTAGGTGCTCCGGCAGGTTGGGGGAGGAATGTGCTTTCAGTTGGCGGGAACGCGCTGTGGCCTCGCGGCTACCGTGTTTTTTTTTTTTTTTTTTTTTTTTTTTTTTTTTTTTTTTTTTTCTCCAGAGTTTTGGTCTGTTGGTACCACAGTGAACTTTCATTTTGTGTGGCATCGCCATCTGCGACCTCAGTTAGTCTAGCTCACCGTAGACACGGTAATTTGCTTATCGTGTGTTGCATCCGCAAGCGCATACAAGAGACGTCAATATCTCCACTCCGCGTCTTTCGCGCAGTTCGAACTTCACTTTTAGCGTCGCCCGCCGCTGACCCTGGTGACTGCCAACGACGCTGCTGCTGCGAGTTCTGCATGGCTCCTATTTCGTGCCCAACCCCGACCCCTGATAGGGCTCGCGTCAGTAATCGTCTTGTTTTATAATCCGTGACTTGTTTCAGCTGCAAACTTGTTGCATTCATGATCGCTGCCTGTAGATATATCCAGTCATTTTCAGTCTTGTTTAAGTAATTGTATGAAGTGTTCCATTTATTCATGTTCGAACTTTGTGTATGTTGACAGTGACAACTGATAACAAACTTTGATTTTTGTTAGGGTGTATTATCTCTATTGTTAAATATAACCATTTGTTTTGGAATTGTTTTACCTCATTAAAACCCCTCACTTATTTTGGCAGGTTATGTTTCCATGTATATGAATAATGGGAAATAAGACATCACTGTGATATCTTGACTTGTCGCCACTCCACGGTTAGGATAAGCTCAGTTAATTTTTCTGTGTTTTTATATAAAATATAGAGGAGATCCACGATAAAGATAAATTTGCATAAAAATAACTTGTTAGCTATTAAAATAAATCTGCGGGTTTGCAAATTACGGTGCAGTGTTAGGTGTTTTGCTTTAATTTATCAGATGTCATGTTTAATGAGCAATGAACAGTCACACATAAACGCTTACACCGCGACAACAACACACACGCAACATACACGTTTCAGGTCAAAGATTCCATTTCTAATGGCGTCTCGACAATATACGCTCTTAAATAAAGAATTAAAAAGAGGAAGTAAGAAAAAAAAAAAAAAAAAAAAAAAAAAAAAAAGAAACACTATGAAACAGTAGAGGTAGTAAGTTCATATTTACAGATCATGTTGAAGTATTGAAACGTCTGCAAGAGAGCCCCTTCATAACTTTTCTAAAAACATTTGTCACTTTTAATCGTTCTATTGCATCTCAGTTCTTCAGTGCGTACTTTAAAAACGGGAAAGCAAAGATTAAGTATTTGAGTTTGTTATATCAGCTACAATTCAGCTCATTAACTATATTCATATTACGCCTGACTGCCTACATTTTGATATTCATGTTCTCTGTACTGCCTTAATTATAATGTGGTTATTATTGTCCGTTACCACTGCTACCGTCATAGAATGACAGAGCGCGTGAGTGCTTATGTGGCTTAGATTTTCTCGGTGCCTGGTAAAGTGTGGAACTTCTTGTCTACTACCGTGGAAATTTAGCCAACGGCTTTTTAGCTTAGGCATGGGAAAAGAGGTTTCGTTTCTCACTGGGAGAAGCGCAGTTGTGTCTAAGTTGGCAGGGCGACGATTATAGAGACGCTGATCTTGGTTGTTGGTCCTGGGATGCGAAGGTAAGAGGTAGTCTCCGAGAGCTCGTGGTAGTTGTATGTGTGTCGAGTTGATATAAGTTTCACTTTGGGTGAGTTTTAATTCATTTCTCTTGCATTTTATGATCGGCATAATTACTTTGTTTGGGTTAAAGAATAAGCGTTTAGGACTTGCTAAATTATGCGAATAATAGGTTTGTCATTCAGAACTCTGTAGTAGGCACATGGTATAAGGACCATGCTTGACTAATCATGATTCGGTTTTCCCCATGTGAATGTCCAGTGACTGTAATATATTTCTACTTTTCCGGGTATTATGTTTGTCTCATGTTTCCGATTTCATTTCTACTTCCACGGCTTTGTTGTGCATGTGCCTGGTGTTTAATAACGGCTTCGTTTTGTGTGTAACTAGCCAACTGGCTCTTGTTTAACTATTTTCATAGTAACAATGATTTATCCTTGGTTACAATTTACCAATTCAAGTGAATTTCTGAAATCTAATAATTTTTCAAGATTTGACTTTGTTGTACTTGGCAAAGTGGTTGCGTTTGAATCTACGAAGGAATCATTGATTTCTTTTACTTAACTTTGTAGCAATAGTTGATGCGTGTAGTGCGTGTTAAATTTCTCTCTGTTTTATTCTTTCCCTTGCTTTGTGTTAGGATGAATGTACTGAGCAAGCGCGTTTCCTTCCATTAACCCATTCCAGTTTCCGTTTTCCATTTCGATAATACATAAGCCATTCTGTATTAGCACCACATTAACTGCATAGCAAGGTACCTGCAATTTTGATTTGTTAATAATGTGATCAGCACCAGTGTATAAAATTAATGTTCAATCAATCAAAATTAGACCGTAGCATTATTTTCAGTAGATAGTGTACATCCTACTGTTTCTCCGTTATCAAAAATTTACTGCTCCATTCATTTAAGTAGTATATTTTATGATTAATTCATATGGTACGGTACGGTACAGAGCTTTCAAATATTATCGATGAGCTCCATTCAGTTAATTTGCCGCAGAAATTATCGCAGGTATACCTCCCCATTCTTCCTTACGAGTATTAAGGCACCCTTTAAAATATATGAAACAATAGTTAGCATTTCAGTCACCTCGATTCGGCGTGTTTAGTAGTCACAGGGTCCACCATGGTTGCTGATAGAGTCTTCCACATGTGACGATCCTCACGCGTGAAGACCTCCTGTGTTATAGCCATCCCTGATGCATTCACCTGGATCCAAAGTTCATCTGTGGTGTTTGGAATTGCACAATACTGTCTCCGTCATTTTACCGTCTCCCACACATTTTAGACTGGCGACAGGTGTGGTAATTGGCGGGCCAGGGCAAAAGGTTGACATTCTTTTACACCAAGAAGGCACGTGATCATGTAGCAACATGTAGCCTTGCAATATCTTGCTGAAAACTGGCGTCTGAATTGTGCATAAAGGGTATGGCTTCCAGTCACAAGAAGTGACTCAGACAGGTCAACTGGTGAAAGTTCCCTGAACACACACCAGCTGTTGTTTCAGGTTGTACTCAATAACATCCCACACCGCAACGCCTGTGCAAATGAGGTCTCTGCCATGCCGCTCCTCCTGTCTGCGACCTGGATTCGGCCGAAAACACCACCTGATGCCACTCCTGTCCCAAGTGACGTCGTTCCATACACCATTGTCGTCTACCACGTTTCTGCATATTAGTCAAATAGGGGTCGCATACGAAAGCCATGACGTAATAAATGGCAGCGGACTGTCACTGCTGACAGTGTACGATGTGTTCCACATTCCCTCACCAGAACCGAGGAAGGCGCAGATCTATCGCACAGTGCCTTTCGGATGAGATGGTCTTCTCAGGGGTCAGCTGGGTGGTCAGACCCTTCTAGTCTTGTTGTAAGGCCTCCCGTGAACTATTCTGCACATATCCGTGACAGTGCTGGAAAGCTTCGTCTCACACGAGCAGCAGTTCCCCGTATGTCTGCATCATATTGTGTCATGAAAATAATGCACCCTCTTTCAATGATCTGACCGTACGGTTCTCGCACATGTTTGCGAGGTAACCTGAACGTCGGTTTATTGCAACAACGAAAGCCGCAAGAATATTTTACCTGTAGGTGAGTTGCGCCGCAGTATCGATGTTTCTCTGAAACCCATGAGCTGACATGATTCAAACGTTAATCATACTAATGAACATGTCATATTAATATCAATTTTTTCAAGACTTTTGCTCTTTCTGGAGTGTTTTTCTTAAGAAATAATACTCAATTCTTCACTACTAAGAGGATAAATACCACAATCTTGACTTTTGAGCTACTTTTGTCATGGTTTTCTTATATTGCTTTTGACGAAAACACTCCACTCCATCAAGGCCGTCTGGTACAGCAACCAATAAAATATAACTTCTAATAAAACACTGTCTTGGTTGCAATGGTTTGTTTTATTGCCGCGTTGGAATAGCCGAGCGGTCTAAAGCGTCTCGCTGTGGAGCGCGCGGTTGCTTTCCGTGGAGGTTCGAGTCCTCCCTGGGGCATGGGTGTGTGTGTTTGTCCGTAGGTTAGTTTACCTAGGTTTCAAATGTTCAAATGTTTGTATAGCTTATGGGACTTAACTACGGGGTCATCGGTCCCTAAGCTTACAAACTACTTATGAACTACTTACGAACTAGGACGGCACAAATATCCATGCCCGAGGGGGGAATCGAACCCCCGACCGTAGTGGCCGTGCAGACCGTGACTGAAGCGCCTCAGTTCCCTCAGCCACCGCGGCCGGCTTACCTAGGTTTAAGTAGTTTGTAAGCTACGGATGATGACCACGCAGTTTGGTCCGATAGATTTACAAACATTTGAAATTGATTTATTTTATTTAACGCGTTTCGCCTTTTGGGGCATCATCAGAATCTGAAAAAATAAGTTAGGGGAAACTTTACAGGCCTAGTATTATAATTACAGTGATAATAAAAAACAAAACAAAAAATGATAATAAAAAGATCAGTAGTAATCTATTTTTTTATTATCACTGTTCATTATAATACTAGGCCTTAAAGTTTCCCATAACTTATTTTCCAGATTATGATGATGCACCAAAAAGGCGAAAGACGTTGAATAAAATAAATCATTGCAGCTAAGACCGTGTTTTATTAGAGGTCACGGATAAATGCTTATGGTGTATATTAATTTGTTCTTATTTTCAGATGATAGAACGGATTCTCTCTGTTTCAAATAAGTCCGAAATGAAACTTACTGCTGATTGAAACTAAATGCCGCAACCGCGTTGGAATCTGGGACCTTTCCTTTTCGCATGCAAGCGTTCTAGCAACTGTGCTCTCTCGTCACGCATGACGTCATCTCGTAACAGCTGTACTGCCGCCAGTTTCTCGCCTTCTCTTTTCAAACAGCTCTCGCGAACCTTGGAGGATGTTCAAATGTTTGTAAAGCTTATGGGATTTAACTGCGGGGTCATCAGATCCGCAGGACTAGCACTCCTGGAAGAAAGGATATGGTGGAGAAACAGCTTAATCACAACCTAGGGGATATTTCCAGAATAATATTTCCTTTCTGCAGTGGAGTGTGCGCTGTTATGAAACTTCGTGGCAGCATAAAACTATGTGCCGGAGCCGGGTTAGAACCTGGGACCTTCGTCTTTCACGGGCAAGCGCTCTACCAATTAAGCTATCCTGGCACGGTTCGCGATTCGTCCTCGTAGCTTTTCTCCCGCCAGTACCTCGACTCCTAAACTTCACAGAATTTCTCCTGCGAAGTTTGGAAAGTAGGAGTCGAGGTACTGGTGGGAGAAAAGCTACGAGGACGGAACACGAAACTTGCAGGGATTGTCTTGCCCGCGAAATACAAAGATCGCAGGTTCGTATCTCGGTTCCGGCAGACAGATTTAATGTGCCAGGATGTTTCATATCAGAACAGACTCCACTGCAGACTGGAAATATTATTCTGGAAACATCCCTAGACTGCGATTAAGCCGTGTTCTCACAATATCCTTTCTTCCAGTAGTGGTAGTCCATCAAGGTTCACGGCAGAATATTTGTGGAGTTTGAAAAGTAGAAGACGAGAAAAAGGCGGAAGTACTATTACGACACGCCGTGAAGCTTGCCGAGATAACTATTTCGGTAGAGTGCTTGCCTGCGAAAGTTAAAAAGTCTCAAGTTCGAAACCCGGTCTAGCAAACAGTTTTAATGTGCCAGGGAATTTCATATCAGCGTACACTCTGCTGCGGAGTAAAAATAGCACTGAAGTTCCCGAATGTCCTCCCTACTCACAAAAAGTGCTCACATCCGTGTACACGAAATGTTATTTGAAACTTCCTTTCACTTTTAGCTACTTTTCTGCGGGCCGAGCACTACTGAAGGCGAAAGTAATTGATGAAAATTAATCTGTCTTAAGCGCTCTTTTATAATAAATTCGTTTAATCTGACCGAAGTTTTCTGAAGTTAACAGGTTATTGAACGTCGCAAAAGCAAATATAACCGTTTGATAATCTTTCTTACAGCGTTTGCAGAGAAAATTACTCCACGCTTCGCACACTACAGACAAATGAGGCGCAATTTCTGTTCCTTTGTGTTCTGAATGGAAACTGTAGCTTACAACAGCACAGGCTGGCAATGCATAAAAGTCTACGATCACGAATTCGTTCAAATTATGCCCTGAATATAGTACCTGAAGCAATGGAAAACAATAACAACTTCATTGGTGCACTCAGTATACGTTTTAAATTCCACCCATCTTTGACAAAGAATGCCATGCACACAACAAACAGATTTCCATATATAATTTTGGAAAACATCATAGGGACAACTGCTATCATTAATGAAATCCCATTTTTAAAAATACTGTCTCGAGCGGAAGAGATTTTTTTTTTTAATTTGACAACCTGTTTCAGTCCGCTTGTGAGACCACGTTCAGGCCAACTACAATACAATAATATTGCAAACTTTTATAAGGAGATACAGAAGGTGGCATAATGCTAACTACTCTAAAAGTAAAATAAGGAAAAAGTGAATTGTTATACCCACGGCAGCTGACTGTGGACAGACCAGGAAACTTTGGCCATGGAAATCGACTAGTCAGTATTATAGCAAGGATCGAGATTATATAGGGCAAGTCCGCCGCCCCCCCCCTTCCCTCACGCACACACACATGAGGCATTCCATCATTGGGAGTCAATCATACACTTCTTAATTTAAAAAAGCCTTAATAAACGTTTGTTACATCACAGGCTACAGTTATAAAAAGGAATAATTATACAAGAGTATTTAGAAATTATATTTCTAAAAATTGGTACCAGTTTAGTGAGAATCTATTTAAATAAAATAAAAACTCTTGGTTTTATCAAAATAGGTTCGATAACTGCTATGGTCCTTTTAAGAAACTCGCTGGACATGTTGGTGCGAGAGATGGTTATACTTCGCTGCTGCTGCTGCTGCACAGACTTGGTGCGTATCGATGGTTGCACGGCTCTCGTAGCAGCAGACGACGTGTTGATGATCTGAGGAGAATCGCCATGTTTCAGTTGTAATTCAAAACGATATCCATTAACATTAGAAGTTCCAAATGGATCATTTTTGACCCATGTGGGTGTTTCGGGAACCCTACCCGCCACAATATTTCTTCGTAGGACCAAACCCTCTTGTGACTTTCAATAATTTACAGAGTTGTGTAACCACCAAAATTTCATCCTTGTTGGCCATCTAGATGTATGAAAAATGTATCTGTTAAACCAGTAGTACTGTGTGATCACTTTTGAGCCATACACAATTTAACATAAGCGGATGTGAGCAACGCCGTTTTAAGACAGGAAATAATTTCTAGACTTGTTCACGTTCACCTAAGCTAGGTGCCGTAGTACGTTATGACTCGTTAGGCCAAAAGTAATGAGAAATGTGAAAAATTTGGAGGTCGGGTGAAGCCTTGTATCAGTGCGGCTTTCGGTTTCTGTGGACTGGCGCCCTGCAGACCTATGAAGTAGCAGTAGGAAGTTAGAGAATAAGCACACCTCATTCTGAGGGACAGCTCATAGTTCTGTGACACGACAGCAGATGTCAGGCCCGGCGTCCCTACAGAAGTTTTCTGTCTGTCTTCAAATGTTTGTTAGGCTTAAGGGACTTAACTGCGGGGGTCATCAATCCCTAAACTTACAAACTACTTATGAACTACCTTATACTAAAGACAGCACAAACATCCATGTCCGATTGGGGACTTGAACCCCTGACCGTAGCGGCCGTGCAGACTGACTGGCGCGCCCCAGACCGCTCGGCCACTGCGGCTGTGTATCTTTGCCTTTGGTCAAGCCGAGAGGGCTGCCATTCGAGTGGAGCGACATGGGCTTGTGGTTTATTTTGTCGAGTTTGCGTCATTGAAGCTACGATCACAGGGCGATGGGGTGTTATGAATGCTAAGATTCTCTACCATCGACGTTTCACCGACAAAATAAAGTAACGAATCCGGTAGTCAGATGATGGCAGAGGACGACTACGATTTGGTTCCAAGTGCACACTGGTGACTGAAGCTATTCAGATGTATCAAATGATCCGCAAACAGAATTTGAAACATCTTGCACGGCGTAAACAAGTACCATTCTACCTAAGTTGTTGCACCAGTAATCGCGCAGTCCACTATACGTCTTTCTTTGTTCTATTATTCAGATATCTACATCTACAACCATACTCCGCAAGCCACTTCACGGTGTGTGGCGGAGGGTATCTTGAGTACCACTATCGATTTTCCCTCCTATTCCAGTCACGTATTGTTCGCGGAAAGAAGGATTGTCGGTATGCCTCTGTGTGGGCTCTAATCTCTCTGATTTTATCCTCAAGATCTCTTCGCGAGATATACGTAGGAGGGAGCAATATACTGCTGGGCTCTTCAGTAAAGGTAAGTTCTCGAAACTTCGACAAAAGCCCGTACCGAGCGACAGAGCGTCTCTCCTGCAGAGTCTTCCACTGGAGTTTAGCGATCATCTCCGTAACGCTTTCACAATTACCAAATGATCCTGTAACGAAGCGCGCTGCTCTCCGTTGGATCTTCTCTAACTCCTCTATCAATCCCACCTGGTACGGATCCCACACCGGTGAGCAGTATTCAAGCTGTGGGCGAACAAGTGTACTGTAACCTACTTCCTTTCGGACTGCATTTCCTTAGTATTCTTTCAATGAATCTAAGTCTGGCATCTGCTTTACCGACGATTGATTTTTTGTGGTCGTTCCATTTTAAATCCCTCCTAATGACTACTCCCAGATACTTTACGGAATTAACTGATTCCAATTGCTGCCCTGCTATAGTATAGCTAAATGATAAAGGATCTTTGTTTCTGTGTGTTCGCAGCACATTACACTTGTCTACATTGAGATTTAATTGCCATTCCCTGCATCATGCGTCAATTCTATGCAGATCCTCCTGCATCTCAATAAATTTTCCATTCTTACAACCTCACTGTATAGCACAGCATCATCCGCAAAAAGCCTCAGTGAACGTCCGATGTTACTCGCAAGGTCATTTATATATATCGTGAACAGCAACGGACCCACGACATTCCCCTGTGGCACACCTGACATAACTCCTACTTCGGAAGACTTCTCTCCATTGAGAATGACTTGCTGCTTTCTGTTATCTAGGAATTCCTCACTCCAGTCACACAATTGGTCTGATAGACCATATGCTCTTACTTTGTTCATTAAACGTTTGTAGGGAACTGTATCAAACGCCTTGCGGAAGTCGAGAAACACAGCATCTACCTGAGAACTCGTGTCTCTATGGCCCTCTGAGTCTCGTGGACGAATAGCGTGAGCTGGGTTTCACACGAACGACTTTTTCGATACCCATGCTGATTCCTACAGAGCAGATTCCTTGTCTCGAGAAATGTCATTATATTCGAACATAATACATATTCCAAAATTCTACAACTGACTGACATTAGAGATATAGGCTTATAGTTCTGCACATATGTTCGAGGACCCTTCTTGAAAACGGGGATGACCTGAGCCATTTTCCAATCTTTCGGAATGTTATGCTGTTCTAGAGACCTACGATACACCACTTCGAGAAAGGGGGCCAGTTCCTTCGCGTACTCTGTGTAAAAACGAACTGGTATCCCATCAGGCCCTGCGGCCTTTCCTCTTTTGAGCGATTTTAATAGTTTTTCTATCCCTCTGTCAGTTATTTCGATATCTTCCATTTTGTAATCTGTGCGGCAATCTAGGGAAGAAACTACCGTGCAATCTTCCTCTGTGAAACAGCTTTGGAAAAATACATTTAGTAATTCTGTCTTTAGAGTGTCATCCTCTGTTGCAATGCCAATATGGGATTTATGGGTGTCATTCTGAGTAACATGCATGCTGGACGTCAGGTCAAAGACAACAAAGAGAACAAACTTCCAAAAACTGTTGTTGTATAATGAAACCAAGGGCGGAACTGGTGTAGTTGACCAAATAGAAAGACATTAGTGTCCAAGCTGGCATCCACCGAAGGCATGTACATGTCTTTTACAACATTCATGACCTTGCAGTGATTAATGCTTAGACTTTTTAAGATATGTACATGTAAGGAGACTTTACGGCGAGAATTGATTCTCAGAGTAAATGTTCAAATGTTTGTAAATCTACGTTGATCATTAGTCCCTACGCTTACAAATTACGCAAACTAAATTTATGCTTAATAAAACACACCCCTTGCCCGAGGGAGGACTCGAACCCCCGACGGCGAACGGCCGCGCGCGCCTAATCAAGGTGCCGTAATGTGCACGGATATTCTGCCGCGGCTTCTCAGAGTAGCAAATGAGCTTCCTCACCCTTTCAAACTGCAGAGATGAGCCTATATCCTCTTGTTGGCACCGGAATATATGGAAGTGGAAGGCATTGTGAAAATCATGTTTCCTATAAACAACAGGTGAATGAAACATCAAACTTATGTTTCAACTCCGCGCAAAAGCTGCAAAGCCAAAACTCTTGTCCTTTGTGTGGACTGTGAGCGCACCCAAGCTTAGAAAATATTGTTAACAATTTGTTGCTACATGTTTCCAAACACTATTATAGACCGAAATTGTTTGTTCTCATATTTTTGTCCCATGATTGCAATAAACATGAAAATGTGTTGCATTTTAGACACGGTTTACAAGTACTCGGTACATGCCAGTAAAGGTAAATGTTCAAATGTTTGTAAAGCGTATGGGACTTAACTACGGGGTCATCAGTCCCTAAACTTACAAACTACTTATGAACTACCTTATACTAAGGACGGCACAAATATCCATGCCCGAGGGGGGATTCGAACCCCCGACCGTAGTGGCCGTGCAGACCGTGACTGGAGCACCTCAGTCCCCTCGGCCACCACGGCCGGCAGTAAAGGTAAAAAACTATTACTACTCACATATATTGTGTTTCAAGCTTGCTATAAAGATAAACATTTTAAAATTGTTTAGCATACTTATTTGAATGTTACTTGATAGAAGACTGTAGTATTTTTTTTTTTCTGTAAAACGTAAGATCTAAATAACATTTATTTCTAAAAATTTACTTTTGCCTGTACTATTCATTTTACAGGACAAATAATGTTTTTATTATACTTTAGAGTCTTGTTGAACGTAATGTCAACATGTAGATACCCAAAACATCACCCAAATATCAATGAAATGGTAGCTGTCTAGTGTGGGTCAAAAACGACCCACACGGTACTACTAGGGGTACAGAAAAATCGGGTATTTCTAGTTTTAACTGCCCCGATTTGATTTTAGGACCTATAAATTAGCACGGTCACTCGTAAAGAACTGTTCACAGGCATGAGAGTCTTTGAATAGTTAAAAAATAAGCGTAAGAGTTGACATCCTACATCACTGACGACATAAATGTCACAAAGGAAATATATTTAGTATTCATACAACACACATTAGCTGAAACAAGATATGTTAATACTATTTAGAACAGGTTATCAAAAATACAGATTATTAGTGACAGGTTAAAGTTGCTTATTAATGGGATATTAAAACGCAAGGCAGAACATTCATTATGGTAAGCCACGGGTTTTAATTAGTACATATATGTTTATAGGAATGCTATCCTGTACATGTATTTCTTACAATCATTAGAAGATGGAGGTCACAAGACGTCATCAAAAAGTTCGAAAAAATATTTTCCTGTGAAATGAAATTGTGGCAGTTAATGTGTATCATTTTGAATCACAGCTGGAATGTATCATCGCGTCGTCTGCTGTCGTGCACCCATCGATACGCACCAAGTCTGTACAGCAGCAACGAAGTATAACCATCTCTAGCACCAACGTGTCCAACGAGTTTCTTCGAATGGCCATAGAGGGCAAATTTGATAAAACCAAGTGTTTTTATTTTATTTAAAACAGATTCTCACAAAACTGTTAACAGTTTTTTCGGATGTAATTTCTTAATGCTGTTGTATATCTTTTCCTTTTTTGTGTCCTAACTGTAGCCTGTAAGGTAACAAACTTTTGTTAACAAGTACGTGGTGGGCTTCTAATGATGCTCCCAATGGGGGCGGAGCTTAGAATATATCAGCTCGAGCGTTGCTTCAGTATTTAACAATCGATCTCTCATACCGATGGTTACTGACATTGCCATAGTCGGCTGACATGGGTCTAACATTTCACTTCATTATTTTACTGAGAGTATTTAGCATAATATCATCTTCTGTATATTTCTCTTACAAATTTTAGTATTAGTGTATTGCAGTTGGCCGCAAATAGTCTCACAAGCAGATTGAAAACTGTTGTCAAACAAAAAGTGTCTTGCGATCGATATTGTGTTTTTAAATGTGACATTTCCGTCTGTAGAAGTGTTAATCCCTTTATGCGTTGTGGTCTATATAGGTTCACTCAAAACTGTTTACAAGTTCCAAGGATTTGTAGAAAGGAATGAGTACGTAATATCCTGAATAGGAATCCTTGTGCGGAAATGTCGTCCAACGAGGCTATGAGAACTGTATCTTCATTACTGAAAAAACTCGTCTACTGCAAGTTCCTTGCTTTACGTATTTTGAGAGGGAGTACCATGGAGTAAACCATGAAAAAATGCCCGGTAAACATTAACTTTATATTGCGTAACTTCTGTGCTGTGAACGTTCATGTTTGATATTGTGAAATAAATCTCTTTTACTGGTGAAGTGATCGTAGTTGTCGACGTATGGATGTTTGAGTTCGTGTTTACTAGACTTTTTCCCTGTTTTGTTCCATACTACTTCACCCCGAAATATGGAAACCAAAGACCTTGTATTACAATATATGTGTACTGCAGTATCGTAAACGAAGCAGTGCTTAGAGCGACGTTGTATGACATTTCCAGACATACGTTATTATTCAAAATGTTATCTAATCGCTCCCCTTTACAAGTTTGTAAACATTTTTTTAAAATCTTCCAGTATTGATCCAAACCGGAAAATCTATGTGTAGGCCAACCATATACTTCTGTGGCTGTATTAGCTTTTGAATTTACTGGACGACATTGGAAAAAGAATTCTGCTAAACAAGCGTCTAGTTTTCAAAAATACTAGAGAAAAATGATTCGGGACATTTCAGCACGTTATTCCAGTCTTCAGTCCTGAGATTGGTTTCATGCAACTCTCCACGCTAACCTGTCTTGTACAAGCCTGAATAAGAATAAGAACGGCAACCTACATCTGTTTAAACCAGATTACAGTATTTGTCTCTCGATCTTCCTCTTCGACTTTTACTCCACAAACTTCCCTCCAACGCAAACTGACAACTCGTTGATGTTTCAGAATGTGTCACACGAATCGATCCCTTCTCTCAGTCACGACATGACAGACATTTCTTTTCTTCCCAGTTCTGTTCAGCTTCTCCTCATTAGTTAACTGATCTAGGCACCTAATCTTTAGTAATCGTCCGTGGCACCACATTTAAAATGCTTCTATCACCTCTCTGTCCGATCTCTTTGTCGACCAGGTTTCACTCCCGTATAATGCTACACTCCAGACAAATGATTTCAGGAAGGACTTCTTAATATTTGAATTAATTTTGAATGTTAACAAATTTCACTTCTTCATAAATCCTTTTCTTCAGATAGCCATTCTTGCATTGTATATCTCTTATACTTCGGCCATCAGAAGTTATTTTGCTCCCAAACTAACGAAACTCATCAGCTACTTTTAATGACTCATTATCTGATCAAATTCTGATTTTTTTTGTGCTGCATTCCATTACCCTTGTTTTTCTCTGTTTAACGTTCATCTTATAATCTTTTAGGACACTGTCCATTCCGTTCAGTTGTTCTTCCACGTCTTCTGCTGTCTCTAAGCATCAAAATTTTTATATCTTCTCCCTGACCTATAATTGAAACTCCAAATTTCTCCGTACATTCTTTCAAAGCTTGCTCAATGTACAGGTTTAATAACATTGGTGAAAGTCTACAACTCTGTCTTACTCCCTTACAAGTCACTGCGTCCCTTTCATGCCTTTTGGCTCTAATATGCGCTATCTCGTTTTATTACAAGTTGTATATAACTTTTCTGTCTTGTCTTTCTACCTGTATGATCCCACGCGGCATTCAATACTGCGTCTCTCAAAGCTACCCATGCATCTTCTACTCTATTGCGTTCTTTCGTTTCGTTCAGTCACTCCCTCTGAAATTCTGAATAACCTCTGGTTCCTTCAATTTATTCAGTTTCCATGTCTCAACTTTTCTACCTTTTTCCAGTCTCTGAAATTTTAGTCTACAGTTCATAACCAGTACGTTATGGTCAAATATGATATCTGCCACTAGATATGTCTTTAGAATCTCGTTTCGAAATTTCTGTTTCATCATTATAAATTGATTTTGCTACCTTTCGATGTCTCCTGGTCTCTTCCACTTATACAATTTTCTTGCATGGTACTTGAAAAACAAGCGTATTTGATGACTAAATTGTGCTCTGCGCAAAATTCTACCAGCCGACCTCCTCTTTCATTCCATTCCCCCAGTCCATATTCACTTACTACACTGGTCGAAACAATTAGGGGATCATTTGAAGTGTCTAGGTTCTGAAGGATTGTCATCGGCAGAATTAATGTTTCGATGTATTTCTGTCAGCTTTACGGAGTGGATACAACAAGATTAAGCCAACAGAGTTACTGGTAATAACGGAAAGTTACTGCAGAGGGGGACAGTGCTGTGTTTACTTGTGTTTATGTCACAGAGAGCCATCGGAATTTGGATAGAATCAGACGGAGGTGGCTGCAGTATTGTAGTGTTACAGTGTCTACCTGGACACGATTTCGGACAACAGGAACCGTTAAAAGAAGGAAAGTTCAAGTGAAACATCAGCAAGAGATGACCGTTATCTCCGGTTAATAGCCAATAGAGACAGGAGGCTTAATGCAACTCAGCTGCAACGCACCCTCCATTTTTCGAAATCACCGTCGGTAATGTGGCCTCTGCGTACGGGATACTATTGTGTGTGTGGCATTGAAATCACGACACTGTTTAGCCCGCGGAAGCGGGGGGCGGAGAGGGGCGGAGCATCAGTTGTAACGAATGGTGCCTGTTACTGTTCACAGATGGGTCAACATATTGTGTTCAGCTTGACAATCATCGTTCCCTCATCGGGAGAGTACGTGGAACTCGTGACAATCTTGCTAATGTGCTGGAAACACCACCATATCATGGCGGTAGACGAGTGGTGCGGGCAGGAGTCAGTTTTGGCGGACGCACGGACCCCCTGTCAATGTTTTTCAATATTTCCTAATATGCAACCCATTACAAGTAAAAAATTCAGGCGACCCGTTTCAAAATAAACATATTTTGTCGACCCCTTCAACTTCACGGACGATAAGAAAACGTATCTCAAATGAAATAAATTTAATCTTCTTTCCTTTTTTTACAGCTTCCTTTTAAGTTGTGGGACGAAGATTTTTTTTTTTTTTTTTTTTTTTTTTTTTTTGTATTTCGGAATCGAATACGTTGCCTTATTTTCACATGATTTTCGGAAGATTAATATATTTTGATTAAGGACTATTTCGCATCTGAGGCAAAACGTAGAAGCGAATTATGCTAATTAAGAAAGGTCCTACTGTATAGATAATAACGAAGTATAATTCTGTCCATAATTAATGGACTTGAACATAGCTGATGAGGAAGTACAAGCAGCTGTATAGAAATTATTTATTGAATTTTGCGCGACCGGTTTCGGTACTTCTATTACACCATCTTCTTCGTATTTTATAGTATTACTGATTGTATCATGTTCTACCTATAGATTACTGTATTACAAAACAATCTATGAGAATTTAATAATGTTACACATGGAAATCCGTGATTTCAACATTAAAAAATTTCACTTAAGTACTTCCTGATGTGATGACGCCCCCTTTCTCTCCGAGGACCCGCTAGGGTCGCGATGCAAAAGTTGAAAAACCCTGTTCTATGTCGTTCAGAATGGCGCTTAGATTGCTCAGAGGTACAGTCGTTGACAGAATTTGCGAGACCCCTCGCCTAATCGCTATGCACAACCGCAAAGTTTTGCCGCATGGTCGGAAGTATAAACAGCTAGGGGACTCGATCGTAGATACAGTCGATTACACGTGTATCCTGGAGGAAATCAGTTATCTTCCAGTATCGCAGCCAGTTGCAACAACACGCGCGCTTTCTGTGCGAAGTGAAGGGGATTTCAAACGGATTTTAGAAACTGCTTTGCGTTTTTGTCATAGTTTTTTAAGCTATTTTCATAGTTTCAGTGAACGAAGACAGCAATATGAATAGAGTTGCTGCAGTTCGTGAATATTGTCGGACCTTACTCACACATTCGAATGGAAAATGTGCATGCCTAACATAGAATTAATTGAATTACAAGCCAGGAAGCAAATTATCGACATTAGCCACAACTTACAGTAACCTTCATCATACAAGTGCAAGTCGAAAATGTATAATGGGTGCTACACCGACACACTTGTTGGAGTCACGCTGTAACACTTATTTGTTGAGCGAGCAGACAACACAGATCGTGTTCTAGACACTTTCTTACGAAGAACTAAGGGTTACAGTGCACCGTTATGTTCGAAGCGATCACGTGATGGTTGCCGCCCACCACCTCGGTCGCGCTTTAAGGACGACAACCGTTTGGCGTACCAGATCGCTGATGGTAATTAGAGAGTGAATATGTCATTCAATTTGTGATTTCCAGTGGTTCTCTTTCGGTTGATGTTTCAACTAAGATATCAGCATAAATTTAACAGATATAAGCCGGTTTTGTTACCACAAATTACAGTTCTCCTTAGAGGAATGGTATCGCTGTAATAAGTAATCGGACATAGTTGATCGACCTTGGAATTAAAGTTCTAACGTTACCCAAAGAAAAATAAACGCTAGAGTTGCAGGATATAGTGGTAATGAATTAATCAATTGCATGTGTAACAATTGCTTCTTTAAGAACAGCAAACGTATCTAAAGTGCCAATGTGGACAAGTGATTGTGAACATCCACAGCTGCCTCTAACTGAAACGTAGTCCATGTCTTATTGAAATACGTAATGGTAGGCATTTGACACAATATTGGGCCGTTGTAATACCAGATACGATTATGTAAAATGAATGTGCAGAGAACCAAACTATGCTAAAAGATAACCTTATTCATTATATCTTACCAGATGACCAACGACTGATCAGTGAGCGACAGTTCGATTACTTTGTCACATTTTTCTTCTATTTTGAAAGATGGCTTATTATGTTCCTCACGTAACAAAAACACACTAATAATTGAGTAATAATCTGAATTGCAAACATTGTGAGGAATTAATTGTTGTCAGTCACTTATTCCGTAACCATCAAAATATACATCTAAATGGGATACTCTGCAAATCACATTTAAGTGCCTGGCAGAGTATTCATCGAACCACCCTTATACTATTCATCTACCATTTCACTCTCGAATAGCGCGCGGGAAGAACGAACACCTGAATCTCTCCGAACGAGCTCTGATTTCTCGTATTTTATTCTGATGATTATTTCTACCTATGTAAGTGGGAGTCAACAATATATTTTCGCATTCGGAGGAGAATGTTGGTGATTCGAGTTTCGTAACCAGACCACGTCGCAGCGATAACTGCAGTTGTTGTAATTATTCCCATCCCAGATCCTGTATCATTTCCTTGACGCTGTCTCCCCTGTATCATGACAAAACAAAACGAGCTGTCGTTCTTTGGACTGTTTCGATGTCTTCAGTCAAACCTACTTGATAAGAATCCCATACTGGGCAGCAATACTCAAAACGAAGACGGACAAGCGTAGTGTATACAGTCTCTTTAGTAGTTTTGTTGCATCTTTGCCAATAAAACTCAATCTTTGGTTCCCCTTACTACAACATCTATGTGTTCTTTCCAGTTTAAGTCTGATGTAATAGTAAATCTTAGTTATTTAGTGTTTACGGCCTTCACATTTGAGTGATTTATCTTGTAAACAAAGTTTACGAATTTCTTTTCGTATTCATGTGGACGACTTCACACTTCTCATTATTTAGAGTCCATTGCCAATTTTTACACCACAATGATACCGTATTTATATCGTTCTGCCGTTGATCTTCAGATGTCTTTACTAGACGATAAATGACGGCGTCATCTACAAACAACCTAAGAGAACTGCTCAGATTTTCTCCCAAATCGTTTATGTGGATAAGGAGCAGCATAGGACCAATAAGACTCCCTGTGGAACGCTGGATATCACCTCTATTTTAGTCTATGCCTTACCACCGATTATTACAATCTGTGTCCTCTCTGACAGGAAATTCCCTATCAAGTCACAAATATGGGGCGATATTCCATGATCACGCAATTTAATTAAAAACCGTTTGTGAGTTACGATGTCAAAAGCCTTCTGGAAATCAAGAAATACTGAATCAATTTGAGATCCCTTGTCGATAGCACTCATCACGTCGTGTGAGTAAAGAGTTAGTTGTGTTTCACATGAAGAATATTTTCTAAATCCGTGTTGATTTTGGATCAATGGATCATTCTGTTCGATATAATTCGTAATATATTGGTGATACGAAATGAAATAACGCCACAAAAGCTACGTTTGTTGCATAAGCAAAATAAACAATATTAAATCGCTGTGACATTCAAATCCGTATTAGGTTAATGAAGTTTCACTCAAGACAGTAGTACAAGGACAAGAAGTCGGAATAACATCTAGTCCATTGTTCGCCACTAGGCATGCCCAGAGGTTAAGGAGATCTTTTGGTGTGAGTTTGTCACTGGCAACTATAGAATATGTACGTTTTACATACTATACTAATCTAAAACATCAACATGTGAAACCACCCACACCTATGAATACATCATGCAGGAAGTAGACGTCTGAGCAATCACCTTACAATGAAGTCGCCCATCTTTTCTAAGAATCAGGCATTAATTTGAAACTGCGAACAGCGAAATCAAGTTAGGTAGATTAACTTGTAAAACCACATGCATAAGTGTCGACTTTTGGTGTTTCTTCATCGTAGCAAGAGCCTTATTGTGTGAAAATAAGGAGACAAATGAAGAAAAATTAGAAGGATAAAAGATTCGGTCTTGGATTTAGAAGCCGATGACGTTTATCCTGATTCGAACGCTGATGCATTAGGACAACATTACACGCTGCTGGGTTTCAGTTACTGTGCAGAATAGAAACCATGGTGTTTCGTCAAGAGGGTGCTTGGATACCAGGTCTGTCACTTCTGAATAGGTAGTTAGCCTACATTCGAAAAATGGCTATACTAAAGTATGTGTTGGTGGCGCCAGTGTAAATGCGCAGATGTGAAAGATGAGGTCCTAGAATCGAGCCTATATCCGCAGCGGGTTTGTTTTTTAATATGGACTAGTAGGTACGAATTCAGACCTAAAATTTGGGGCTTCTACCGCAACTGTGACCTTTTAACCTTGACTTTAACCTAGACCTTAACCTTTTGACCTTGGTCTTAACATTTTGTCCTTGATCTCTTGACATTGACCTTGATCTTTTGACCTTGACCTATCAATAAATCGATCAATAGATCAATTGATCAATCGACATATCGATCTAATCAATAAATCGGTAAATCGACATATCAATCAAATCAAGCTATCGAGCTATCGATCAATCACCAAATCGATATGTCAGTCATTCGATCAATCAACCTGTAGAAAAAATCGAAAAATCGATCTATTTATCAATCTATTGCCAAATCGATCAATCTATAATAAATCGAGGTATCGACCACCTGGTTGCAAACAACAAGATGGCGGTCATGAACAACAAGATGGTGGTCATGAACAACAACAACAATATGGCGGACAGTGGCAGTGGGAAGATCATAATAAAAATATATAGCCAGCCACCCAGGCAAGCGATGGTGTTTTTTTCGGACTACAAACTCAGATTTCAAGCAATCATCGAAGCCTCTCGAAGTTCTTCTTCAATAGCAATTATTTCATCATTGTGAGCTGTATTCCCAGCTTCCCTGGATGAGAATAACCGAACCAATCGTTCCACCAGTTTATTCAGATCATCCAAATGTACATAACTCACATGCTCAGTATTAGTTTTCCAATCTTTAACTTTGAGATCACCATATGCCTTCTTTAGCCAACACACCTTCTTTTTCTAACAATGGGCGAATTATGTTAGTATACCTGTAACCCTCGAGGAGATTTATTTGTCTGTGCGAATTATAACTTTGTCTATATGAATTTGTGACAGATAGTATTTTAGCATAATTGTGAAGATCCTTAGTTATATAAAACTTTTTACTGGGTTTGTTTTTAAACATTAGATTATACAATTCTTTCGTTCCAGTATATTTTACTTTGGAAATTATTAAATCATCTCCATCAACACGTACTGGAGAATTTCGAATCGCCCACGTCTTTAATTCATCATCAGACCTAAAGCTGTATGTAAGATCTCCTGTTTATCTGTCTTGGGGTTAAGAAAAAATATTTTCGCTAGTCTTCCTTTATTCTTGTCATCACTATTATCATTCCCTCCTCCTCCAAATCTTCTTCTTCTTTTACATCTAGAGCTGTATCGTCTGGTTTATTTTTATCCACAACTCGAGACTTGAGCTGATGGGTCTCTTGAATCAAAGTCTGTAGAGGTTGAGTTACTGGTTTCATTACTTTGTTCAGTACACTCAGCTTCTGCCTCTTGTCTTTGCAGCAAAGCCAATTTCTTGTGTATAGCACGTCAAGCTTCCAGTAATTGCTTGTTAAGTTTCGTGCTCTCATTAAAGCGAGTGTGCAGTGGCGTCCTCTCTCGTATTTAATTGTATCTTGAAATAGATCTCCACGTTTGCGACTCCGTGCAACCGATGTCCCAGTAATTGGAGCAATGGTGAGTTGTCGAGCGTGTGTCTTGAAGCGCATATATATAAGAGAAAGAGGAGTAAAGCTATTGAAATCTCACTTCTTAATAGCGCTATCAATCACCTACCTATCGAACTGCGTATACCTGGTTACTCTTATTGCGGACCAGGCACGAAGCTAGCAAAACCACTGCAAAGAGGCGATGTTGGAATCAATAAACTGGACGCAGCTAGCAAAGTATTTAAAACATCCAAATAGTTTGTTTGAGAGTCATAGAACGGACTTAATTCTAGCAGATCAAGCAGAGCAAAGAATAAAGGCCTCAGACGCTAAGCTCAGTGAAAAAATAGCTGCTCTTGTGGTGGCTGGGGCAATGAAGGCCAAAGTGAAACTCAGTATGGGTATTAATAATGAGAAGACGAATATGAATAACAAGAAGAAGAAAAATATGAAGAGGAATAAAAAGATTGGAGGTAATGAGGATAAAAATTCGCACTGGTCTTAAACCTTGCGGAGCAGTGAAAGCAAAGAAGAAATCAAGCTTCCCAAGAGAGGTGCCCTTCATTTCGATTTTCGCAGGTTTTATCAGCACTTGGCAGTCTGGCAGGAGGAGCTGCAGGCATTGCAAAGGCAATTGTAGATGCGAAAAATGCTCGCAAAGAGCTGTCAGAATGCCGGCCGCGGTGGCCGAGGAGACTAAGGCGCTCCAGTCACGGTCTGCACGGCCACTGCGGTCGGGGGTTCGAATCCCCCCTCGGGCATGGATATTTGTGCCGTCCTAGTTCGTAAGTAGTTCGTAAGTGGTTCATAAGTAGTTTGTAAGTTTAGGGACTGATGACCCCGTAGTTAAGTCCCATAGACTATACAAACATTTGAACATTTTTTTTAAAGCTGTCAGAATTGCAACGACATAACCAAACTATTGAGGCTATAGCGCTTCGCAAAGGCAAGGGGCTATATTTAGAACCTTGCAGGAAGAATGGTTTCGGGCTAAATGTGGGGAAGAAAGAAAAAAAAAATCTCATTAAAAAGTCTTCCGAAAAGAGCACTTACAAACATCGACTTAGAACGCTATGCTAAAAAAACTTGAAATACCCCACTTTCGAGGTCTTCATGAGGAACACTTTACCAAATAAGCCTAAAAGATATGAGGGAGCAATTGTCAACCTCCAGACAGATAGTGAGTCTGGCTCTCACTGGGTTTCTTTTAAGAAGTCCACAATTTTGATAGTTCCGGCAATTTACCGCCTCTTCTAGAAATTGTCAGATATTTCAAAAATTGTACTATTAAGTACAACTACTATACGTTTCAGTCACCTAAGAGCTATAGATGTGGTCATCTTTGTTTAAAGTTTCTAAACTCTGATTTCTAATAAGAAATGGATGACGGATTGACGAGTAAAAACTCGATTATAACCTCTACATTTAATCCCACAGTTAATTTGTCTCATCATCATTTCTACAAAATTGCATTACTCACCTTATTTACATACAATTCCATACCAAATATTACGTCTAGAAACAATAATTTTTACATTGGTAATAATGAAATTCCAGGCAAAGTTACTATGTAACCTGGAACGTGCGAACTCAGATATATTTTCATCTTTACAAATGGAGATTGAGATGTACAATACCAAGTTTGTCACTGGTGATGATAAACGGAAATTCAAAGTCGAACTGAGAATATCTTGCCATAAACCATACCAACGGTGTAAAATGTGGTGTAATGTAGCTGTTGATTTTACACCTTATAATAATATTGGCTCAGTTCTAGGATTTGAGAGTATGTATATTGAGAAGAAAACTTCAACGCTAGCTGAGCACGGTGTAAATATTCAGAACGTTAATCTGCTATGCAAAGATTGCAACATTTCGGCTGGGTCCTTCCACGATGGCGCTCCTATGCACACATTACATCAGTTCTGGCCTGCAGTCCAACCTGGATATAAGATTGTGGGACCACAATCACAAAGAGTTGAGACACCAAAATATCTTACTTTATCACGATCAAATTCCAATTGTATGCAACATATGATTAAAGTACTTTACCATATTTATGTAGTGCTTCATATCCCACGTGATCCCCTAACTGTTTTGAGTAGTGTATTATTCCATCGTTTCCTTTTCGTACTTAGCTGTCTGAATATATTCCTTTATTGAAACAAACTTTTTTTAATAGTCTCCTCATCTGTATGTAAAGTAACACATCAAGCAGTTCAGTATTCTTTTTACTTCTTCTTTACTAACATAATTGCTGCTTTACTGACGTTATACAATGAAAGAAGGTTGTATACGTGGAAGAGACCAGGAGACACCGGAAGGTATCAGATAGATTTTATAATGGTAAGACATAGGTACCGGAACCAGGTTACAAACTGCAAGACGTACCCAGGGGCAGATATAGACTCTGACCATAACTTGTTAGTCATGAACTGTAGGCTGAAACTGGAAAAACTGCAGAAAGGTAGGAAAATAAGGAGATGGGACTTAGATAAATTGAAGGAAAGTGAAGTTCTGGAAAATTTCAGAGGGAGTTTTAGGCAACAATTGACAGAAACAGGGGGAAATAAAACAGTACAAGAGGAATGGGTAGCATTGAGAGAGGAAATAGTGAAGGCAGCAGAGGACAAAATAGGTAGAAAGGCAAGACCTACAAAAAATCCTTGGATATCACACGAAATACTAAATTTAGTTGATGAAAGGAGAAAATATAAAAATGCAGTAAATGAAACAGGCAAAATGGAGTACAGACGACTAAAAAATGAGATTGACAGGAAGTGCAAAATGGCTAAGCAGGAATGGCTAGAAGCCAAATGCAAATCTGTAGAAGAATGTATAAGAAGGGGAAGATACCGCCTACAGGAAAATAAAAGAGACATTTGGGGACAAGAAAAGCAACTCTACGAATATCAAGAACTCAGATGGGAAACCAGTTCTCAGCAAAGAAGGGAAAGCTGAAAGGTGGAAACAATACATAGAACAGCTCTACAAAGGAAATGAACTTAGAGGCGATGTTGTAGCAAGGGAAGAGGAAGTAGATCAAGATGAAATAGGAGATGCTATACTGAGAGATGAATTTGACAGAGCCTTGAAAGACCTAGGTCGGAACAAGGCTCCAGGAGTAGATGACATACCCTCAGAGCTACTTAAGTACTGGGAGAGCCAGCCATGACAAGACTATTTGAACTGGTGTGTAGGATTTATGAGACAGGCGAAATACCCTCAGACTTTAAGAAAAAATGTAATAATCCCCTTTCCAAAGAAATCTGGCACAGACCGGTGTGAAAATTACAGAACCATCAGTTTGATAAGTCATGGTTGCAAAATTTTAACACGAATTATCTACAGGAGAATGGAAAAGCTGGTAGAAGCTGACCTTGGGGAAGATCAGTTTGGATTCAGGAGGAACATAGGAACCCGGGAGGCAATACTCACTTTACGTCTTATCTTAGAAGATAGATTAAGGAAAGGTAAACGTACAGTTTTAGCTTTTGTAGATTTGGAGAAAGCTTTTGACAATGTTGACTGGAATACACTCTCTCAAATTCTGAAGTCAGCAGGGGTAAAATATAGGGGAAGGAGAGTTATTTATAACTTGTACAAAAGCCAGACAGCAGTTATTAGACTCGAATGGCATGAAAGGGAAGCATCAGTTGTGAATGGAGTATGACATGGTTGTAGCCTTTCTCCGATGTTATTCAATTTGTACATCGAGCAGGCGGTGAAGGAAAGCAAGGAAAAATTTGGAATAGGGATTAAAGTTCAGGGGGAAGAAAGAAAAACACTGCGTTTTGCTGATGACATTGTAATTCTGTCGGAGACAGCAAAGGACGTGGAAGAGCAGTTGAATGGAATGGACAGTGTGTTGAAGGAAGCGTGTAAAATGAACATTAACAAGAGCAAAACAAAAATAATGGAATGCGGTCTTAGAAAATCAGGCGATGCTGAAGGAATTAGATTAGGTAACGAAACGTTGAAGGTGGTAGATGAGTTTTGTTACTTGCGTAGTAAAATAACATGTGATGGTAGCAGTACAGAGGATATAAAATGCAGAATGGCAATGGGAAGAAAAGCATTTTTGAAAAGGAGAAATTTGTTAACATCGAATATTAATCTAAGTGTAAGGAAGTCTTTTCTGAAGGCATTTGTGTGGAGTGTTGCCTTGTACGGGAGTGAAACATGGACGATAAGCAGTGCGGACAGGAAGAGAATAGAGGTGGTGTTACAGAAGAATGCTGAAGATTAGGTGGGTAGATCGCATAACCAATGAAGAAGTACTGAACAGAATTGGTGAGAAAAGGAATTTTTGGCATACCCTGACTAAAAGAAGGGATCGCTTGGTAGGACACATTCTTAGACATCGGGGAATCGTAAATTTCGCATTGGAGGGAAGTGTGTGGGGTAAAAATCGCAGAGGGAGACCAAGAGACACGTATAGTAAGCAGGTTCAAATGGATGTGGGTTGCCGTTCTTATGAGGAGATGAAAAGGCTTGCTCAGGATAGAGTAGGGTGGAGAGCTGCATCAAACCAGTCTCCGGACTGAAGACCATAACAACAACATACAATGAAAAACGATCGACATTAGAACTCATGTACTTATGCTGTACGGAACTTCCTGAGATTGTTGTACTCTTATTTACATACAATCCAACTTCACGCCTCACATAATGGACAAAGGAATGCGAACGCGTGAGGTGTGAAACTTTGCATCTGCTGATAGCCCCATACAGGTAAATATCCAACATCGATTCATTTGAGTGTGAATAATAACAGAAAAAGTCAAATGTTCTATACCATATGAGCAAATGGTTGATTTTTGCACACGTTGATTACAGTGCTAGCTATTTCTCGTATTATACTATTCGAAAAAAGCTATTAACTTCGCGAGTTTGCACTTTACGTAAATAGTGTACTAGAAATGTTCCAAAACATATTTTTATATCTCCAAAATAAATCATCTTTATTTAATATTAACTACATAATCTGTGCGATTACTTCGCACCATTACTGGTCAGTGACCTGAAGTGGAAATAAGAAAAGTAATTATTTATCAAATCATAGTATTTATTTATTATAGATTTTAATCGTATATACAATATTAGATATTGGCCAAAAAGAACTGCGTACCTTTTTTAGAGGTGAAGATGTCGTAAAACAAACCGATTAGAATATTCACAGCACGGTCACAAGGATATCGTGTTTGAGTATAAATAAATGAAGGCGCGGGTTAAGTGAATTCTGATACTTGATGGCAATTCTGTGTATAAATGTCTTTTGTTTAAAAGAAAATGAAGGAAATTGACCGGATATAACGGCCTGTTCGACTTAATTTTCCATAAAAATTTAATATTTAAGATTGTAATTCTTGTCTTGTAACCTTAAATGCCAAGACATAAACCCCTCAATAAGCCAGAAAAGAAATTCCGACGTTCTGTGAAGGGGAAGTGGTCCGTTGTGATGGAGCGCTCAGACCGCACGCGATGTTGCGTGGCCTGGCCGTCTGGGAGGAGTAATTCATTACCAGTCCTGAGACGTTGTCACTTTCCTTGACCCAATGCATTCGTTTCCAGCAGCAAACAGCGTCCTCATAATTCAAGACAACGGAGAATATTATATATCAAAAGAGAGGAGAATTCCATCACCTGTTCCGTTATGTACGTAGGACAAAGATAAATTTGCAACTACTTCTTAATGAGTACAAAGACCGTTATTATGTGCCGTCTTTTATTCAAAGATATTGAATTAAAATGAAATTCTTTGTACATCTCTAATTATTATATTATGGCACAAGCCTTGACAAGAAAATATCACTACAAACATAGCGCACGGAGGGCACGGTGTAGTGTAACATGTCTTAAGATCATCCTTGAAATTCGTCTACACAATTCGTTCACGTTGCACTCTCATGTGACGTGTGGTCACCCGGGACGGCCAGTACAGTTGCACACCTACGTGGTACGGACAGTATGAGGTTCTCAGTCACCTCGTGGCGGATATTTAGGCGTTCTTCCATTAGTGCAGCTTGGCAACCGTTGTGGGAGGTGCTGCTCTGACTGCAATCCGTCTGCGAAGTGATAAATCGGGTTTCAGTCCGGTGAATAAACTGGCCACTCCGTTCACTAAATTCCCTCAGCTTCAAGCATGTCGCCCACAAGTGCAGCTCTGTGGAGACGAGCATTATCGTCCAACAGAAGGATCTCCAATGACAACATTGGAGGGCACAACAAAAGTCGAAGGATCTCTAGAACTCTGATCAGTCAAAGCGTCATTCTGAACGATATAGTGGTCCGTACATCTGCCAATACTGACTCCTGCCTACAACATTCGTCTACCGTCCACTACTACGATATTGTGATGTTTCCTGCACATAGGTAGAATTGTTGCGAGTTCCACGTTCTCTTCAAACTAGGGAACGCGATTGGCCGGGTGAACACAAAATCTTGACTCATCTGTAAACAGAACCCGGCGCTATTTGTTACGACACCATTCCTGATGTTCCTCCAACCAGTTTCTGAGGGCTAAATGGTGTCGTGATTTTCAAAATTTTCAAGTGTTTGTTAAACTTAAGGGGCTTAACGGCGGTGTCATCAGTCCCTAAACTTACAAGCTACTTATGAACTACCTTAAACTAAAGACGACACAAACATCCATGCCCGAGGGGTGGGGTATTAGAACCCCTGACGGGCAACGGCCTCGCGTATCGGATCTTAGTGCCTCAATGCGCTTGGCTTGTTGTTGTTGTTGTTGTTTGGGGGTTTAGAGGGGACTAAACTGCATGGTTATCAGTCCCCTGTTCCTAGCGAAGACAAGGCATCCAAGTAGGAAAAGGTAAAACACAGATCAATACCCGAAAGGGCACACTGTGGAAATGAACTTGATACTCTCAACAACACTGAAGGAGACGGGAATAAGAGAGACCAAGTATGGAACTGAACTAACATAGAGCAGGGAACAGTGGCTGGCTGATCACAAACAAATACAAGATGAGCCAGTCACTCTGCACAGACTAAAAACTGAGGTAAAAACAGGGTAAAAGTAAGAAAAACATCATAGTAAAATGTGAGAGATGGGAGCCTGAGACACCAGGCACAAGCCCATCGCTAAATAGAATGATAATAGCTGCACGTATAAAACCTAAAACTCGGTCAGCCATAGAGGCATTGTCAGATAAAATCAAGGCAGGCGCAGTAGGTAGATTAAAAGACTACCGCAAGGCGGCTAAAAACGGACAGTCCGACAGATGTGGACCACTGTCAACAAACTTCCACAACGGCAATTCGGTGGGTCCTCTTTACGTAAAAGGTAGCCATGTGTCAACCACGTATGGCCAATACGTAGACGACACAGGACAACAGAGTCCCTACGGGAAGGCCTGAAAGACGACCTCCAGACGGCCGTAGAGGACTTGATCGCTCGGAGCTTGTTGGGAGTGCTCAGTGTTGCCCATTGTATGTTCCAAGCCTCAAAAACCATGTGGCGCAAATCCATTCGGATATCCCGTTCTGGGACACCAATATCCAGGGGAGGAGGGTGGTGGCGAGCTTAGCCAGCCGATCGACACGCTCGTTCCCCGGGATGCCAATGTGGCCAGGGGTCCAGATAAAGTCCACCGAACATCCAGACTTGTCGAGTGAAGCGATGACGTTTTGGATGGATTGCACCAACGGATGGGAAGAAAAATAGTTGGAAAGGGCTTGCACGCCACTAAGGGAGTCGCTGCACACGACATACGACTTCCGGGGGCACGTTTTGAGGTGGTCAAGAGCACGAGAAATGGCGATCAGTTCAGCTGTAAAAATACTACAGCCAGGCGGCAGGGACCGTTGTTCTGTGTGGTCGCCATGAATAAAAGCGTAACTGCCTCTGCCATTTACCAGGGAGCCATCAGTAATGCGCTTGGCCACTCCGCCGCGGCGGTGTAGTGATTTTAATGGGACGCACACCACAGGCTTCTGTGCTTAGAGGTGACATCCCCGAAGGCGATTTCCAATTGTTTGTGTTGATATTGTGTTCTGTTGTTGCCTGAGGGTGCGTTGCAGCTGAGCTGCGTTCAGTCTCCTGTGTCGACGAGCTGTTAACTGGACCTAACCGAAGTAATAGAACCCACTAGATTGTCCTCGATGGCGAGTGTTCATAAGAGACTAGGATATCGTCAGGAGTTCTCCATAGAAGTATAATAGGCCAGATTGAGTTGTTATATGCGGCTGTTAGCTAATAATGCTGTGGTGTACAGGAAGGTGTCGTCATTTAATGATTGTAGAACGATGCAGGATGACCTGGGCTAAATTTCTAGGTGGTGTGAGAAATGGCAACTTACTCTAAATGTAGAAAAATGTAAGGTGAGGGGTATGAGTAACAGAAACAATCCGGTGAAGTTTGAATACAGCACTAGTAGTGTGCTGATTGACAGAATCGCGTAGATTAAATATCTAGGCGTAACGGTGCACAGAGATATGAAATGGAACGTGCGAATAAAGACAGTCGAAGGCGACATGGGAAGGCGAATGGACGACTTCGGTTTATTGGGAGATTTTTGGGGAGCTGTGATTCGTCTGTAAAGGAGACCGCATATAAAACACTACAAGCTTCCTAGGGTTTTAATTGCGGATGGAGAAGTTAGTACTGCTTCCTCCCACAAGTCCCCTAAAACCTCCACATCCTTGCGGATGCTGTTGCGTAGCAGTGTGCGTTTGTACCGTCCTACAGTACGCACGAGGTGCTGTAGTTGCTTTCCAAGACTTTATGGAAAGCATAGAGTTCTGACTAACCTGTTGTCTTCTATAGTTGTGTCCCCAGCGCAGAAGACAGCACACAGATCGTTGGTTCTCCTACAGCATACAAGTGAGGCTAAAATAAGTTCTGTATGATGGAAGCATAAGAAGCGACTCACGAGATTTTTAATTGTCAGGGATGCCATTTATTAAATAAATAAAAAAATGAGCAACTATTGTTAATATGATACGGCCTATGCTGCCCATAGCTCATGTTGAGACCTCGACTGTTTTCACTATTACAAAAAATCTTTACTCATGACCGGCGCGGTCCGGCGCGTATAGTGGTCAGCTCGAGACTGAAACTGCGGCGCGTTGCGAGAGGGCACCTGACGCTCTATTTCGCGCCAAAACAGGGCCGTCGCGCGCCTTCTGCAAAATCGCTCTTCTCTTGTTACAATAAGAGAAGGCACTTTAAACTTTTTAAATTGTCAAAACCTAGCCTATCCTTGAGAGATATTTATTACAAATTCTCAGCTCTGAATAATTAATATTTAGTATATAATAAACAAAACTAATTTCAAAAGATATCACGTGACGTGAAATGCAGCAGCCAATGCGAGGAGAGCACCAGTAACGTAGGCGGGCTTTCCCACGGGAACCAGCACCTACTGTGCCGTATGCTACTGCTCCCCACCCCACATTTCAACATATGCTGCACTGCTGTCTTTCTTCCGCGTTTAAGACACGATGTTAGCAAAGAAACGGCCAGCGGCTAGAAATATGAAGTGGCCACAGGCCAGGAATATCACAACACATGTAAGACCCCGGCTTAAGTATTGCGCAAGTGTTTGGGGATCCCCACCAGAAGCAGTTCAGGGGCGGGCGGCTAGATTTGTAAATGGTAGATTCAATCAATGCGCCAGTGTTACTGAAATGCTTCGGGAACTCAAATGAGAGTCCCTCGAGTGACAGCGATCTTCTTTTCCAGAAACACTCTCGAAGAAATTTACAAGGGCCGGAATTTGAAACGGAGTGCAGAACGATTCTGCTGCTGCCTACCTAAATTTCGCATAAAGACCAGAAAGATCAGAGAAATTAGGGCCAGTACAGATGCATACAAACACTGGTTTTGCCATCGTTCTAGCCGGCCGTGGTGGCCGCGGGGACTGCGGCGCGCCAGTCACGGTCTACACGGCCACTACGATCGGGGGTTCGAATCCCCCTCGGGCATGGATATTTGTGCCGTCCTTAGAGTTAGCTAGTTCATAAGTAGTTTTGAAAGTTTAGGAACTGATGACCCCGCAGTTAAGTCCCATAAGCTATACAAACATTTATTTATTTATTTTTCCATCGTTCTATAGTGGAATGGAACATGAAAGCAAGTAACTAGTAGTGGTAGTGAATATTATCCGCCACGTACCTTCGGATAGACTGCGGAGTATGTGTGTAGATGTAGGTAACGGTCATTTCTTGCAGCTGTCACCCGCGGACGACTTTGGCCTTGTCTTCTTTTAACGGTTCCTGTTGTCTGAAATCGCCTCCAAGATCTGAAAATTGCACTTTGGGACTCTCTAATATCTGCACCCAGCTCCCTCTGTGTCTGACCTGCTTCCAGCTTTCTTATGGCTCGCCATACCACAGCTTCGGGCAAGTCACGTTGTCGTTGCGTTGCGCTACCTGTTCACTACACTGTATGAATAGATATGCTTGTGTAATTTGTTTGGATGAGTGAAAACAAGTCAACAGCAACGTTCTGTTATTACCAATATCTCGCTTGCCATAATGTTGTTGTCTCCATTTTGTATAACCGTCGTAAAGACGTCGAACCATTTTAGTTCATTCTGCCAATGACAATACTCGACCAGTGTAGTATGGCTGATGACGGTCAAAGTGTATGCTGGTAGATATTCCAAACAATTCTGAAACAGAAAACCGGATGTTGGAGTCTTTCAAAAATGTTCAAATGTTTGTTAAGCTTAAGGGACTTAACTACGGGGTCATCAGTCCCTAAACTTACAAACTACTTATGAACTACCTTCAACTAAGGACGGCACAAATATCCATGCCCGAGGGGGGATTCGAACCCCAGACCGTTGTGGCCGTGCAGACCGTGACTGAAGCGCCTCAGTCCCCTCGGCCACCGCGGCCGGCTTGGAGTCTTTACTTAGTATTATGTACGAAATTGAAACGTCACATAAAGTGGTGAATATTACCATAAAATACGAACTTGTTTGCCTTTGTTGCACTCTCCTTTCTTTGGAATACTTTGCTTTGAAAGTGCTTGATGTATATACTTCATTGGAATCGCTGACATCTTCGTGCGACGTCAGTCTTCCTGACATGCGCGTCATAAAGGTAACGTAATGCCTGGACGGTTGTGTAGGCGTTGGCGGGTACGCCCAGCGGTACACGGCTTTGAGTTTTAATAGAACCAGAGGAAGGAGGCGGCAGGTCGGGCGGTGTTAGGTCCAGACGGTCTCCTACTGTGGTGGGAAAGGATCCCTACATTTTTCCACATCCATCAGAAAAATGTTCAAATGTTTGTTAATCTATCGGACCAAACTTCGTGGTCATCAGTCCGTAGCTTACAAACTACTTAAACCTACGTAAACTAACCTAATGACAACACACACACCTATGCCCCAGGGAGGACTCGAACCTCCACGGCGAGCAATCGCGCGCTCCGCAGCTAGATGCTTTAGACCGCTCGGCTACTCCAGCGCGGCGCACATCCATCAGATAGTAAATTTCTACGCAACAGTGCTGTTTAGTCGCTTTGGCAACGGAACATAAAATTATTCATACACTCCAAAGAAATCTTGCGTTGTCATGGTGAATTATGAGTGTCAATTTTTTAGCGAAATGTCAACATTTCTTGGACGCCACCTTTGATAAAATTTCATTTGGTATCGAAATCCACACGTCTCTTCTCCGTATCTTATTATAATTAAATATATAAATGTGATTCTTGACGTTTTCCCGGCGTACGGAATGTTCCATGAAGTTTCGAGAGCCGGCCGCGGTGGCCGAGAAGACTGAGGCGCTTCAGTCACGGTCTGCACGGCCACTACGGTCGGGGGTTCGAATCCCCCCTCGGGCATGGATATTTGTGCCGTCTTTAGTATAAGGTAGTTGATAAGTAGTTTGTAAGTTTAGGGACTGATGACCCCGTAGTTAAGTCCCATAAGCTTAACAAACATTTGAACATTTTTGAAGTTTCGAGACTGTAGCCGGATTCAGTCGACTTCAGTGACAAGAAGTCGATGGAATCCTGCTGCAAACTCAAAACTTTATGGAACAAATCTTTAAATATGAAAATTCATCATGAAGATGGGGCTGGATCAACAACTGGATATGTAATGAAAACCATTTGATTTTCTTTTTTCGTCACAGTTGCACTGTTCAGAATTTGGTAACTAGTTTCGGACTTGTTCGACCACTTTCAAACCAAATGTTCAAATGTTTGTAGAACTTATGGGATTAACTACGGGGTCATCAGTCCCTAAGCTTACAAACTACTTATGAACTAGCTAAGACTAAGGACGGCACAAATATCCATGCCCGAGGGGGGATTAGAACCCCCGACCGTAGTGGCCGTGCAGACCGTGACTGGAGCGCCTCAGTCCCCTCGGCCGGCGTACTCTTACTGTTATTGTTCCTTCGAATCGTTTAAAGTCGTATATCATTCATACACGACGAATTTCCTACGTTAAATTGTAAGGCTATATGTAATTATAGCAAGACTACTTTTAGCAGGATCTCACATGAAAATATGATTGTTGATATTTTATGATTGTACTCCAGATAATTACGTCCGAAACGAAAAATGTCATGGTAGCTGAAGAAACCATTTTTCAACTTGTAAGAACTTCTGTTTATTACAGTTTTAGCCGGCCGCTGTGGCCGAGGGGACTGCGGCGTGCCAGTCACGGTCTGCGCGGCCACTACGGTCGGGGGTTCGAATCCCCCCCTCGGGCATGGATATTTGTGCAGTCCTTAGTATAAGTTAGTTCGTAAGTAGTTTGTAAGTTTAGGGACTGATGACCCCGTAGTTAAGTCCCATAAGATATACAAACATTTGAATAGTTATAAAGACGCATGCACCCCCATCCTCGTCAGACGTCATACGCAGATTCTCAATGTACCCACACGCTGCTGACGTAGTGTCCCTAACCAGTATCAAGCACATCTCGCGGCATGTAGCTGACTTCCTCAAGAGTTCATGGTGTGCGTCAGTATTGAGAAAAGGATCACAGGTTGTCATAATCTAAATACATATGTTATATGTGTGAAATGACTCTACTCCATGTTCTCGGTGGCACTGGTACAACAACCATAATGGATATTTGCCAAAAAAACAGTCTTAGTTGCACAAATACGATCTGACATGTGATGAGTTTCGCTTGGACTAGGCATCATCAAACAGTGGATTGAAATTCTTACTAAACAAGCAGCTAGGTCTGATTCCTGAAACACGTCACATGTGAAGAGAAATAAAATCGTATTTGTGCAACCAGGACTGTTTTGCGAAAAAGGTTTTCATGCGGTGATTGTCTTTCGGACATGTTCAAAAGAACAGACAGCACGTATTACAATACTCGTATATCATTCAATTTACACGCATAAAAATGAGTTTGGCATTAACTGCCCGGTTATCCGTTCAAATGTTCAAATGTTTGTAGAGGTTATGGGACTTAACAGCGGGGTCGTAAGTCCCTAAACTTACAAACTACTTATGAACTAGCTACTACTAAGGACAGCACAAATATCCATGCCCGAGCGGGGATTCGAACCCCAAACCGGTCATCCGTGCCGTTTAAGTCGCCGCTTCCCGGGACAGGGAAGTATGCAGGTCCAGTAGGAATCTGTCAAAAATGTTCAAATGTTTGTTAATCTATTGGACCAAACTGCGTGGTCATCAGTCCGTAGCTTACAAACTACTTAAACCTAGGTAAACTAAACTAAGGACAACACACACAGCCCCAGGGAGGACTCAAACCTCCACGGCGAGCAACCGCACGATCCGCATCGAGACTCTTTAGACCGCTTGGCTACTCCACCGCGGCTAGGAATCTGTCGGGCGGATTAATGGCAGGCTGTGAGTGTGCGCGCCGGTGAGCCTGGGTGTGGTTTTTAGCTCGTTTTCCATTTCCCACTAGGTAAATAACAGGCTAGCACCGAAGTCCCGCGTCATTTACACGATTCACATATATTTAGAGAAAACTTTCGCACACTTTGACATGTATAGCTCTGTACCCAGACAGTTGGGGTGAATACATTTCAAATGTTCAAATGTTTGTAAAGCTTATGCGACTTAACTACGGGATTATCAGTCCCTAAACTTACAAACTACTTATGAACTACTTACGAACTAGGACGGCACAAATATCCTTTCCCGAGGGGGGATTCGAACCCCCGACCGTAGTGGCCGTGCAGACCGTGACTGAAGCCTGAAGCGCCTCAGTCTCCTCGGCCACCGCGGGCGGCTGGATACATTTCCTCCTAGGGCGTAATGGAATGATGAAAAATAATCTGGACTACTCTTAATGAACAGCTAATGTGAATCTGCACAAGCGGGAAAATCACAAGAAAATTAAGTAGAAAAGTAGTTTCGCCTGACATAAATGTGCCATAAACACATTCCTCCTGGACCTATTTTGACATTTCATTCAAGAAACATGCTCCTCTGAACTGACATCAACCGTCTCCATCTTACTTGTAGCCTTATCTACTGAAAGAATTTTTAAAGATGTTATCCGATGCCGCCGTTTGGTCGCACACATTATTGCTTCGTGTCAACAGGTACAAACATTTAGAAAGATAGAAGGCAAATAGTCTTGGGATGATGTGGTAAGGACCTGTCCTTGACTTTCCTTATACTGTTCGCTCCAGAACAACAACTACAGCAGACGACGGGTATCTGTGACCTTCCGCCCAAAGAAACAGACTACCACCATGATAAATAATGTCTGTATGATGATCACAGGCGTATGAGTGTCAAACCAGACTGTTCTATAAAGACTCCACAGAAACTCATTTTATTCTAGTCGCTATGGAGAGGCCCCGTTCTTACATCCACACACCACGCTGCACAGTACAGGTGAGTAGGGATGGTAATCAACAGTTTGGCCCACTTCAACGTCACTGGTAGCATATTACAGCCGACGTAATCCTGAGTCATCAACGTCACATGTCTCCAAATGTCAATAGGAAAATGGAGTCCTCTGAAGTATTTTTCTTGCTGAATAGCAGCTAAAATGCAGAAAATTAAATCGAAAAGCGATCACTTTCATGAAAGTTGAGGTTCCCCAGCTTAATCGTGCAGTCGATAGATGTCAACACTAGCCTAGTAGAGAAAACTGTTCTGTTGAGCTTAATCACAACTTCTACAGATGGCAGCACTGGCTTAATATGTTAACATTAATCGCATTGTGTTCTCTATGCACACTGCATGACTCACATAAAAATTTACCACATTTTTAACGAGATTTAAATGTCACTTTAACATTTCCAACAAGTTTGCCAGCACTTTTTCATTACCTAACCTAAAAAATAAAACAACTAGAAGAGTACTATTACAATGCCATTCTTTTATACATGTTTAAATTTTTTCTGCATGATGTAAGACCTGTAATACGTTAAATTAAGAAGTTTTTGTACAGAAGTACAGAAAGTAAGCAGAGAAGCTATATTTATTGTTAAAATGGAAACTTTACAAACTGTCATACTACATACATTATCGCAAAGTAACTGCAAAATTTATGCTCAGCATCCCTAAAGTAAGCATCCCTCAGTTATATCCAGGCCTAGCAGGCCTAATAACAGTTGAACGTCTTGCAAAAGAGGCGAAATCAATATTTTTTTAATAACGGTATGGCCTAGCATTTATTAATATCTATTATCACTATGTTAACTACCCCTAATACCTAAAACCATTATATACCCCTAGCTAATTCTAGACCCAACAGCGCTAACAACAGAAGAAATTGCTGTAATCAGCAGTAAATAACAAACATTTTGATGTCGATATTGCGTAACTTTAACAGTGGCTCTTACAAGACATAAACGCTATATTGACGCAAATAAGGCATTGAAGAACGTATTTTACACATATCTCATGCCTACCGACAGATATTTCCATGTTTAATGACGGATTTTTATGCCAAATAACGAAATCTTTTTGTAAGAAATAACGTGATATTTACTTCAAACATCGCAATGTCATCATAAAATGTCATCAACTCCCAGCAATTTACAAGCCTAACAGATATAACAACAAAATTACTGTAAACAGTAGTACATGAACTAAATATCACAATTCTGTAGCCACATTGAAAAGTGAAGGTGGTCCGCAATTCGAAGCCTGGCCGTTAGTAGAGCACAATACTTTACACTTAGAACAGGTTTATTGTTAACACAAGCATACACTCAGAACAGACTGCCTCCTGCTTGGAGTACTCCACTATTTACACATATAAATAATTTTCTGGAACTTACAAGGAGATCAAACATCAGAAACACTTAGAACAGGATACAAATAATAAATAAAAAGAAATAAAGTTATTTTTCTGCCACTGGCGGGATTTGAACTGGGGGCCGCCAGCACGGCAATCTGCGTTGCTAACAACTGCACCACGCATTCCGTCGGAAGACTCGAGGCAATATTGCTGGCGGAACACAGCTGACATCAAAGACACTAAGTCATACTGCAAAATCAAAGACATTTCTATTACCAGTGTATCGAAATTACACAGGTTATAAGAGAAAAAGTAATGTGCATCAATGAAATAAATTTTCTGCTTCCATTTCCTTGCCGAATAACAGCTTAAATTCTACAAATTAGATTGAAAACAAATTGTTCACATGCCAAAGGATCCTTTCAAGATAAATAACACAGCACATAAAAAAGTAATCTGTTATTTATGTACAAGGTTTACTCAGTTATTTACCACATTTGTGACGCTAGTTAAATGTTACTATAGCAGTTCCAAAAGGGTTGCTGACTCTTTTTCACCTTTTCCAAAAACTAGCAATGTACGTTTATTGTATCACTGTCTTGAACTTACAAATTTTTTTCTGCATTGTGAAATACGACCATCTGTCGTCTTCCATACATATTTGTAATTTTGTAATTTATTTGATGTCGCTAGATTAGCATTTTGTTAAAACTAGAACCCCACTCTTTTCAAGGCATGAGGAATAGCATTTTTATTTCACGTTTTAAAATATTAGTTTCTGAAATGTTAGTTAATATTACTACGCTTTTGTTATTTTAATAATTTATTATTGTATTTATGAATGTGGCAATAAGCACGGCTTCTACGCTATGCCACTGTCCCTGTGAGAATGTGTACTTGTTTTACTTTTAAGTGGATGTGCGGGGATCTAATGGCTGTCTGAATGTGGGTGGTAATAGCTCGCTTTGCATGGTTCTCTCTCGCTCAGAGTCGATAGTCGTTACCAACCCCTGCTGCTGATGCGACCATAGAGGTTTCTACAAGCCAGCCAACGAGACTTCTCCAGGGGGAGTCTCGAGATCTTCTCTCCCCACCACCGCTCTACTCGTGGGTTTTGCCCAGTTTCCGGTAGCTTTCGCGCTTCCTAGTCACTCGGCGGTCACTTTGTGCTGGAATCGTGGTGAGGTAAGGTAGGTTCTGCTCTTGTGCCCACGGAGATGGTAGTGATTCGTTGTCTAGAATGTTTAACTTAGACTCTTGAAATTAGATTCAATTTTCGGAATATTTTTTCCGATCGTGCGAGGAAATGTGTCCTAGATTTTCAATCCAGTGATTTCCAGCTGATAAATGTGATGTATGTTACTAGTTTGAGTTTGATGATGGTCTGGTATATTCAGACATTTAGTGATTATGTGGCGGTGTACGAACTCTGTATAAATTCTTGTTAACTTTGTGGGGCCCGATTTCTAATTGACGATATGTTCATCTTTGTACAGTGCAAGTAAAAACTTTCTTGTCGTTTCCTTCCATGAGTGATATGTGTTTGCATGGTTGTTTCTTAGAACAAAGCCATCAGCTTCCACTATTGATTGTTCGATGCCCATCAGGCAAGCAACTATGTGTACATCCTACTGATTTCCACTAACATTTCGCGATCTTCTCTCCCCGCCTATTTTAATTTTGCTGTTCCCTCTTCGAACTTGTTGTATGCACTCAGTCTTTGTCAGTAATTCTCTCCGAGCCTTGAACAACCTCCTTCAATAGCTTGCTTATGAAATTCTATGTATTTCTAAGGGTCGCATGCCGTAGTTTTTATTCTCACTTTTCCGCCTTTGTAATTGTTTCATTTTTTTGTTTTGAGACATGACTTCGTACGTCTCTGTAATCGCTCCCTGTCGCGTGTAGCTGCATTTCATTCATTTCCTTTTGTAATTCTAAATATTTCTATGGGTTGCATGCCGTAGTCAATTTTCTTTATTTTCGGAAATTGAATTTATACATTTTTATCTGTTTTTGGAAGTACGTGGTTCTGAACTCATATTTCAGGGGTTTGCAGCTAGTCACCTGAATTCACGCCACTTCTCATAAAACCAGTGCCTAGTGCGATCATGTAACGTAGCCGTGTGTCGCCGTTAGCGTGTTTGCTCGCGGTGTAATCTAAATGCAACTTAACTTTGCTCTACTCACGCACCATCTCAAATTTGGCATGACTGACCAGAGCCGTCTTCGTAGTTTTATTGTACATTGTGTTGTGTGGTATCTCCGGGTTGCTGAATTTCGCCTACGATAGCGGCGCCTGCTTCTGCCTCGTTTCAGCACGCTGATTGCATTACGTGTGTGTGAGCGAGTGAGTGTTGTTTGTAAATCCTGCCCCCAGTAGCGTTACGTTTTGTGTAATTTATGTTAATTTCAATGCTGGGCATCGTCAGTATTAACTCATGTAAATGGGATGCACGTTTATTGTATTAACAAAATTGGTTCCCCATTTTGCTTGTGTTCGACCTGAATAAACAAGTTCAGTATAATTCTGACTTGCCTATCAATTGCAGTTTTAGAGCAGCTTCCTCTTTTATTAAATATTGTTTTTCACCAGTGCTGAGAACAAGTTCAAATGCAATTTTTTATGTTTAAGTTCCGTTGAGCCATAAATGTGTTTTTTAGCCACCTTTATGACATAACTTTAATTGTGGTGGTTGTTTATTAATGCCTCTGTGGAACTTCGTGTGAGCTGCTGTCTATATTGGCCACTGTATCGTTAACTTCCTGTTATTAGAGCCATTTTAACCGAGTCATTTCTCAAATTGGGCTAGGGAACAAGGTTTTTGAAGCAGTAAGTAATCGGTAGTTCACACGAACCTTTTACTAATATATATATATATATATATATAACCGGAAACTCTTATCTGGGCACCTCCTACCAAAATTAAGCTTTTATTTCGTACAGTGGCCTACTTTTAATGGTTTAAAATAAATAAAAAATGCTAAATTAAGAAGTTCATTTTATCCACATGATATAGTAGTAATGAATATATGCAGAAAAAGCGATATTTACGTTAAAAAAGGAAACTGCAAATTTCAGTATTACATAAATTATCGCAAAGCAATAGTAAAATTAATGCCCAATGTCCCTAAAGTAAGCCTCCCCATGCTGTCTCCAGGTCTAACAGATATAATAACATTTAAAATCATAGTGGTAATAAGCTACTCACTACAGGAGGAGAACATACGCTATTATTTATATCGAATATCTCATTTTTTGTTATTGTTAACTGGAATATACCACAATGTTTTAATGTAATATAATACCCAGTTCGAAGAAAGGAGAGTATCATATTACAAACTTACATAATTATCATTACAGATAACACCTGCCAGAGTGTCATATTACACACTTATGCATGCAAATTGTTCGGCAATTGAAACTGAACTGCTGGTTGAAGGTAGTTGAATGCGTAGCAATGTAGTTTTGTTACCAATATGATCATGTAAGTGTCTTGGATGTAAATAAAACAGTCCAAGTTCAGGAAATCACAGTACCGTGTTAGACACTTACATCATTATCATCAAAGATAATGCCCATTATAGTCTCACATAACTAACTTATCATAGGATCCTTTTGCATGTCTTAAACATGTAAGCCTCGTGGATATGAATGTAACATGGAACAGGCTGTATTAGTATCCTTCGATGAGTGAGAAAATGATTTACCACAGTATAGGTTCGTGTATTCAGCTATATTTGGTCTGTGCATATATGTTAATTGGTATTGAGTAGTGGTGTGCATACATCACAAAATTAGACTATAAGTTATACATTACTGGATTTGAGAAGCTATCTACGGTCCTTTACCATCATGTAACCTTTTGCACTGCAGATGGATGGTGATTCACTATTAAGTAGGCACCTGATAGACTCATTAAAGTAGGGTACGTGTACACCAGTAACGGTGATCAAACTGTGTTTTCTTTGCTGTTGTGGTTTGAAGCATTGGTATGAAATGAATGTTCCTTCTGATACTTACAACAAACAATGTAGACACCTGACAGACTATACAGTTAGGCACGTTTACACCAGTAATGGTGATGAAATCGTGTTTTATTTGCAGTGGTGGTTTGAAGCATTGATGTGAAATGACTGTTCCCTGTGATACAGCAAACAATGCTGTTAATATATAATTTATAGAGTTTCCATATTTTAATGTAAATAACGATTTTCTGCATACATTCTGTACTACTATTGCATTTGGGTTGAAGTAACGTCTTAATTTAGCGTGTTCCTGGATCTTTAACCATGCAGGAAAGAGAAATTGTAAGTTTAAGACAGGGGTGCAATAATCCATCATCACCCGTTTAATGAAGGTTATCTTCATACACTGACGAAAAAGGCTCAGTAACCTTGTTGGAAATGGTATAGTGGCATTTAACTAGCGTCAAAATATGAGAAATAATTGAGTGAACCTTGTACATAGATAACAGATTATGATACTTTTTTGCATGCTGTGTTAATAATGTTCACAGATCACTTTTTATGTCAACAATTTATTTTCATCCTACCTTGTAGAATTTAAGCAGTTATTTAGCAAGTAAATGGCATTAGAGAATTTCTTTTATTGACAGGCATTACGTTTTTTCCTACAACCTGTGTAATTTCGATATATATATATATATATATATATATATATATATATATATATATATATATATATATATATATATATATATATATATATATATATATTATAGCATTGTCTTTAGTATTGCAGTGTGACATCTCTGTGACTTAGTGTCTTTGATGTCAGCTGTTCTATGTCTGTAATATATACAATGGGTTACTTATCTCAATAATTTAAAAAAATACGTGCTCCCTTCACTGGAATTAATGCCTACTTTTTGTCATCTCGGATTATCTTCAGTTATAGGACCGAAAAGGTTAAACGATGAGTACAGACTTGTAAAATTTATTTTTATATATTACTATGTACAATAATTGCAGCTGTTATTAGGTCTGTTAGGAATGTAAATAGCTGTGGATACTGAAATTAGATGAGATGGGCACTGATTTTATGATAACATTGCAATGTTCGATGTAGCCATGATGTTATTTTCTACGAAAACATTTCGTTTTTTGACATAAACATCTGTCATTAAACATGGAAATATCTGTCAATAGGCATCCGCTATGTGTAATTCAATTCTTTATTTGTGTCAAAATGCGTTTATGCCTTGGTAGGTACAGGTATCTGGTTTTCGTTAACATTGTGAGAATCGATATAAACAACATCATATGAATGAAATATTTTATTCACCAATACACTCATCTTAGAGGGGGGTTAAAACGGAGGATCACTGATTGTAAAATGAGTGTATGCTCATAAAATATTTGAAAGTAGACGTCCAGTAGTGAGGAGTGAGAAGAGGTTTTTGACCAGAGGAAAGGAAGGCAGTAATGAAAGTCGTCCTTAGTAGATGTAATGTTTTGGTGAGAGTGAGTAGACCTATTAAAGAGGCTACTGCTCAAATGGTCAAGTACCTAATGAAAGGATTGGATTGAGGTACCTCTATAGAAAGGACCTAATCCTTATTGTCACCACCAAACATTTTTTGTTGGTATTAAGCCCACTAAAGGGATCGATAATGTGCATTTCCCTTGTCTGTTAAGTCAATTGAAATCACATCTTTCATTTCCCAGCTTTGAGGCTCACTCGAGTAAGGAAGGTGGAATCCTCATTTTTGTAGTTAAACAGTGTCATGCTCCCTAATTAAGATGAAAATTCATTCAGATTTAGAATAGCTCTTATTAACTTCAACCTAGTTGTGTTGTAGAGATAGGTATGGCAATAATAATTCAGAGAAATGTAAAAAAGATTACTTCTAAGATCATTCTCCTACCATTCTTTAGTTACAAGAGTATTCATTCAACCATTTATTATGTAACAAAACTAACTGAAAAATATATGATGAGTAAAAGAGAGAAAAATTAAACCTTTCATACAAACTACTACTCTAAAGATTACTCGAACAAATATAAAACAATTGTATTATAATATTTAAGATTTGAATTGAGAAAATAATTCTCTAAAAGGATACATGATAATTGTCTCTACTAAAATGGGATGTTAAAAATATAAGAATAAGAAATGAGTTTGTTATATGGTGTCTTGAGTCTAAGATGGGGGGTATGTAGTGTAACAAGTGACACTACATTCCCGCTTACCGACTCAAGACAACCATATTTATTAATTTAAGAGATTTAGAATAGCAGGGGACAAAATTCTGCCTAGGATTTTCTGTCTTCCTAGGTGAAAGTACCTGGTGACATCTACTATGGTAAGAAGAGTGATTACGCAGATTTACCAACCTGTGATGAATAAGTGGCACAGAGAAGAGAGCATGGATTCCTTGGCTTAATAAGTGTTCCGTGCTAAAAAGTCAGAGAAAGACAGAAGACTGTGCTACTTCAATTATTGATATTGTTTAATTGTGAGAGAGACACTATTAGGGACTGGAACTGTACTTATTTTGTAATATGTGTCTCTGTATAATTATAAGTGATTAGGGAATTGTATTCTGCAGTACAATAAATTAGTACTGTCATTTGTTAATTACTCACGACTTTAATTTATTAAAAGAAGATTAGTACAATATTGAAAAAAAAAAAAAAACATTTTGTGCTACTTTCTCGAACTGAACAACTTTTGATAGGAGTGTCTGATGCCTTTAATATCAAGAAAAAACTGCTAGGTTGAGGAACAGACTAGCTGGGTCTCATTCTCCTAGGAGCAAACTCAGTAACATATACCAAGCAAGATATAAGGACGTAAGTAATATATATTTTGTAGTGTCCTCAGAAGAAGAGATACACGGTCGTAACACTACACGGTGTAAGAACTCGTGTTTAATTTCTTTCTAGCTTTGTGGGACGCGACTAATGTGCGGGAATATTTTTATTCTGCTTAGTGCATGTGAAATATTCCTTTCCGTTTTCTCCTTATGAGAGTGATACGTACTCCACGTGGTGTGTTCTTAGGAAAAAGCCTTCAGCTACCCCTGTGTCTGTTTCTATGCCCTTCAGGAAAGAAATTATGCATGTATCTTCCATTATAACATCGCGATGTCCTCTCCGTCCATTTTAAATTGCTGTTTCGTCTCCGAACTTGTACTTTGCAGTCAGACTCCGTCAATTCTCTTCTAGCCTTGCACGACCCCCTTTATTAGCTTGCTTATGAAATTCTACGTATTTCTAGAGGCTGCATGCCGTATTTCTTAGTTGATTTACTCCGACTTTGAATTTATTCCAGTTTCCCGATTTTTGAAGATTGGACTTCGTCCATCCGTGTAAACGCTTCCAATCGCGTCTGGCTGTATTTCTTTAGCTTCCTTATGATATCCTACGCATTTCTAAGGGTTGCATGCCGTAGCTATTTTTCTTTATTTTTCGGAAATTGAATTTTTGTATTTTTTGCTAGTTTTCGGAACCACGTGGCTCCGAATTCCGACTTCAAGGATCTATAGCTAGTCACTTGAGTTCTCGCCACTGCTCACATACCAGTGACTTACTATTGTGTATTGTTGCTTCTTAATCTATGATTCCGTTGATTTTTGTTGAAATGAATACGATCTTTAAGCACTTCGCCTTCAGTGGGGTGCGAATATTTAATGTAGCAGACACGTGCCGTGTGTCTCAGTAAGTCTGCATGCTCACGGTTTGATTTAAATGGAAATTAATCTCGCTATTATCGCGTACCATCTCAAGTAAAGGACAGACCAGAGCGATCACGAAGTTTATTGTTTCTTGTGTTGTGTGGTACATCCTGGTTCGCTACGATAGCGGCGCCTGCTTCTGCTTCGTATCATTACGCTGAGTTTGGTGAGTTTCGCTTTGCTTCGCGCGTGTGAGTGACTGAATGCTTGTTGATTCTAAATCCCTCCCCTGACGATATTCAGTTCAGATTACTTTAATTTAATTTAGTAGTTCAATGAGATGCTTTTTTATTGTTTAACAAAATTGGTTCCCCCATTTGATCATGTTTGAATTGAATAAATAATTTATTATCAGTGAAATTTTATTTCACTTATGGATATTAGTTAATGAAAAACCTTCCTCTTTTTATTTAATGTAGTTTTTCACCAGTGCTGAGAACAAATTCGGGTGCAAATTATCATATTTTAATCCCGTTGCGCCATAAATGTTCTCTCAGCCACCTTCATGAAATGGTTTAGTTCGGGGAGGCCTGTATATTAATAATTCTGTGTAATTCTCGTGATCTACGACGTATGTCGGCTACCGTCTCTTTGTCTTCCTGCTGCTAAAGTAAATTTTGAGTCAGTTCTAAATTTTGGGCCGGAGAACAATATTCTATTGCAGGAAGTAGTCCATAGTTCACGCGAATCCTTTAACTGGTTTTTACGGCCAGAATTATGTGTTTAAAGTAAACTTTTAACTAGCTCCCTTCAGCTAGAATTAATTTTACAAATAACGGTGGTCTTACAAGTTCTCCGAGTTTATGGAACAGAAGCCAACTTCTGCAAGCAATTAAAGGCTTTATGTAGATAGGCAGCAGTTAGCTGATAGTTAAGTTCACGATTCAGGATAGTTTCAAAGAGAAGGCTGTAACCTGTCACCACTGTATTTAATATTATTTATCGACCACATATTGAAAACGATAGCCTGGCGGGATGAGATTAAAATAGATGAAAACAAAATAAGCAGTACCGTATTTGCGGATGACGTAGTTGCGATGGCAAATTCGATTGGAAGCTTGCAATCTAATATTTCAGAGCTAGATCAGAGGTATAAGGGTTATTGTATGAAGACCAGCACCTCTGAAACGAAAATAATGTGTGTGGAGAACGCAATTTAAACAGCCTGTCAAATAGGAGTACGAAAGTTAGTACAGGTGGACAGTTTCAAGTGTATTGTCTCATAGGATGGCAACATAGAGGAACCGAGGTATAAGAAAAGCTAATGCAGTGAGTGCTGAGCTACGATCTACTCTCTTCTTCAAGAAGGAAACCAGCCCCAGGACTAAGTTAGTAGTGCACCGCTCTATCTTTCGATTATATTTGTTGTCTGGGAGTGAAATATGTGTTCATACAGGGTGCCTTATTAAAAAGGTTGAGTTTACAGATATGAAAGTAGCAAGGATGATTGCAGGCACTAATAGATGGGAACAACAGTAGGAGGATGCCCATAATGAAGAAATCAAAGAAAAACTAGAAATGAACAGTACACATGTAGCATATGGGCAAACAGGCTGGAGTGGTCATGTTTCACACATGGGAGAAGAAAGATTACCTAGTCTTAAATGCTGGTGATGACTCTGCTGTTTCCTTGCTGACAACTTTACGTAGTTCACAGGCCATCATAGTCATGCAAAGACAAGCAGTGCAATTTTATCAATATATTTCTCACGGCGTGTGTCTTTGCAATTTCAGCAACTGACATTCACTAATTGTACTGGAAGGGGGATATCTAGATTTGTCAAACAATAATAGGTAGCCATTCATAGATTTTTAAGATTTCTTTTTTTTTTCAGCAGATTTAGCATTTAAAAGTATGTCACTGTTCTATAAATATGTGAAAAGTAAGCTTATCTGTGTAAATAAACTGTATTGGTTGTACGTGAAATATTTTACTTATTACAAGTTATTAATAGTTTAGTGAAATAACAAACTTGTCCCCTTCTTTGATCAGATCATTTTATTTATCGTATGGTTGTGCAAGTGTGCGGAAACATCTATAATTAAATAGGAATGTCCAAATGTCCAAATGATCAGACCAGAGCACCTGACATCACATGTTCCGATGCTATTGACCTGAGCGGTGAACAGTTTTGCGCCTTAAAAACAAGAAACCTCACTACTTAGTGGTGTAAGCATCTCTCTCTAGTCTAATACTGATATGGTTCAGCTTCCACTAAGTTTGACGTGATAGATGGAATTCCTCAAACTTATTTAATGGAATTTCCACAAGTGACCATTGTGCGATGAATGTTCTTTTCGTCGAAAGAACTGATATTTTATGTCACACCAAGATGGTTTGGGTGATTGCATGGCGCTTTTAGAGTATCGTAAAGAGGAGAATCATTTTGATAACCTATCTTATTGAGCAACTTTATCTCAGCTGCTTTCCTCATTGCATCTTGCATAGCTACATTAGGTAGAACAGGTAACCACTGATTGTGTGTCAGTCTAACATTATTATTGATAGCTTCAGTGACTTTACTAAGATGGACATCAATCTTTGTTGTCTTAGCTCTGTTTTCCTACACAGGCCTGCAGTATTCACCAGCATAATTATAAGAACGAGAGTGTTGGCGACCGAGCCCCGAATGCTTCCGGCAGTCTAGCGAAATAGGTTCACTTTCGAGTCAAATATCTTGGCGCTCATTTTGGAAGAAGAACTCTTTACTGTATGCTGCTCACGAAGTCTGTTATTTCGTTTTTCATCCGGACGTATTTCGCTTACAAAGTTTTGGCAAGGCATCCTACGTGGATGCGAGTACAGTGTCTACTACGAAACTTATATTGCAATGTTTTCCCTTTTTTCTGAAACTACTGAAACTTATTTAAATGATATATATCTGACAAGGTGCATTCGGAAAGTGTCTCTTGTTTGGTATGTAGGCGTTGCCGATCCACGAGATGGTACTAACGCATATTTTCGTTACCTATGTTGACTGGTGACAAACGGACTGCGATTTGCTGCTAACCTGTGCGTGGCGCTGATGACCTCGCTGTTGAGCGCCCTAAAACACCAATCATCATCGTCATCATCATCATCATCATCATTGTAATCTGTGCACGCGGAGGCATAGTACCTTGGCAATTCCAGAGCACCATATTCTGACTCTTTGTGAGTAACATAATAAAATGTGAATGATTTGCCAACCTTCAGACACTCATTCATAGTTCAGTGCATTCATATTCAACAATATGATCAAGTACGCGTGGAAGGAAGCTATCCTATCAATTTGCATGTAATGCTTTTGATGATCCTGACAGTGTTATTTCGAACACGGAATTTGCAAATTGCTCAACGCCCAACTGCAGAGATGCATCATTTATTTAGTGCACATATTGCTGGTTTCACTTGTGTTTAACAAAGACCCAATGCTTCAGAATAGGTACATACAGCTAAATGGAATAGGTAATTAAATAATAATAAAAATGAAACTTTCTGGCGTACTAAAACTGTGTCGGAACCGAGATTCGAATTTGGAACCTATGCCTTTCGTGAGCTAGCGCTCTAAAGACTGAGCTATCCAGGCACGCTATACGGCCTATTATCACAGCTTTACTTCCGCCATTATCTTGCCTCCTACCTTCCAATCTTCACAGAAGTTCTTCTGCGAACCTTGTAGGACTAGCACTCCTGGAAAATAGCTCAGTTGACAGAGTGCTCGCCCGCGAACGGCAAACTTCGAGGTTCGAATCCCGGTTCCGGAACGGTTTCAATCCGCCAGGAAGCTTCGTACCAGCGCACACTCCTCTGCACAGTGAAAATATCATTCAATAATAATTATGGCATAACTATACCTATGTTTACTGTCGTATCCATTATTAACCCACTACCTATACGGCTGATCAACATCTATAATTACCGATAAATGCAGCTGAAAGTTGTACTTATTGGTTACCTCATAAGTCTTTATTGTAATTATTTATTATAGTATCGGTGAGACACTTTGCGACTGTACCTTGTGAGACATCGTTATTGAAGCTTTGTGTCCTATCATCAATGTCCTCGTGTAGTACAAGGTAACGAGTACATATCTATTTTGCTGCTGTCAGGAATCAGTGAAATACTAGAGGGAAACATAAAAAGTACGTATTCGAATTTTTATTAATGATGTTTGCTAGCCTTCTCACCTCTTACATTGATAAACCTAGATAGTCATGAAATCTGTTACGGCAAAAACGTGACCTTTCAAATTAATACATCTCTTACAGTAAAAGTGTGTCCAATTATGCTGATGAACCTTAACAGCTATGACACTTATTCTTTTGTTGTAGCAAAATATCAGATACATTTTTAATTTCGAAGTAAAAATCTCAAATATTCTAACAAAAATGGCTTGACATGCGATACGTTTTGTGTATTCTGAATTTTAAAGTGAATGCCGTAGAAACGAATGACACGATATCATATAGACAAAGATAGGAAGTCAATATTCATGTCTTTGTCGTGTGGTATTCGGTAATACTGCTAAAGCAGAACACAGTGTTCTCTGCAAATTTCGCCTCAGAATTAATTAATCGTACGCCAGGTACATTCTGCTGCATCTGTCCGAAGTATTTGCGGTATGCTGGCTGCGGATTCCGTTAAGTGACAGACCGTTAAAGGCTTGTAATTTTTTCCAGCACCCGATACACATCTATTTCAAATCGCTTTTAGTTAGCTCCGTTTCTGCGTGGGCAACACACGACTGCTATACGGAGGACCCGGATTGGATTTCCGGTAATGTCAGTGATCTTCTTCGATGTGTGTGTGTGTGTTTGTGGGGGTTTGGGAGCCCGTGTGGGGGGGGGGGGGGGAGGAGGGATCAGTAAGGGAACGTACTCAACTTCGTGAAACAAACTGATGAACGTCAACTAACAATGGCAGAAAGCGGTGTTATGGCGAAATGCCTTTCCACAGTGCAACCATGACACAGCGGTCAGTTGGACGTCATTTACACACATAGGGCAGCCGCAAAACTTAGTTAGTTGTTTATAGCAAACTAAAGATAACTGTCAACTTCCATGTTGTGGCATGAAATAATTTCTAAACGTCAAGTGGTCAATTTCAGTGTAGAGTTAACAGCGGTAGGCTGCTTCTCATTTCCAGGCAGTGCCTTTTAACACTCCATCCGTGACCACGAAAATGGTTATTCTTAATTACCAATGGTAGTAAGATGTGTCGACCAGACATAGCTATTAACTTCAGGTTTCTTTAGGTGGAAATTAATATTCCTACGTATCTCAGTATCTTCTCAGTAGATAAATTGTAAACAAATCCTCATTTAGCTACTTTCTAATTACTACGACTGCAACAGGTATAAAGGCTCTTTCAAAATATCCGTTACATATATAACGTTAAGGTACGAGGCGCGTCCAGAAAGAAAGTTCAGTTTGGTTATATAAAACGAACGGTACAGATACAGAAAAAAATATTGATTGTACAAATATCTACAACTGTTAAACTACTTTTCTACATAGCTTCCGAAATACACAGGCGGCAACCTTATGTGAAGGATGCATGCAAAAACTTGTGGCACGCTATGACAAGTGCCTACAAAATTTCGGAAATTGTGCGGAAAAGTAGTTTAAGAGTTTTAGAATTTTGTGCAATAAAAATTTTTTCTTATCAGTGTACAATTTCATTTTATTAGCAAAAGGAACTTACTTTCTGGACACGCCTCGTATATAGTATCTACTGTCATGCAAAGAAACTCATATCGAATCGGTCTCAGACATGAGAAATCGCAGGTAGATAAGAACTGGTTACTGAATATATCTTCACATTATGATTTCTGTTATCATGATGGAAACAAATGACATCCGGGGACAAGTTGTACCACTCATCACGAATCTGTGACCCTCCTTTTCAGCCAGTCCCCCCTATGAACGTGAAACATTCAATGCTACTACTTCATGCGTTGGTTTTACTTCACAATGACATTAAACTACGTAACTAACACCTTAACCACTTCTCTATACACCTAACCCTTTTATGTAGGGTGAAAAATATCTTTTGGGATATAGCATTCGTTGACTCGCTGAAATTTTTTTTCTTTAGCAACGCTTTAAGATCCAAAGCAGGGGACGCCACTAAAAAGGAAACGATCCAATAAGACGTGTCGAAATCTACCATGAAATATTTTACACAACAAGAATACAACGAAAGAAATACACTGCCAAACTTTTAGCTGCTAAGAGACACTGCAAGCATTTTTTTAAATGTTTATACTACGCATTTTTCCGCGCGAAGAACAGCTTGTAACAGCGGTTTGTATGGCCCTGCCCGCCTAGCGCGCGACTCGACGACCCACGGAATTTTCCAGCGTTCACAGACACCAATTTTAAGCACTTGAAGCCTAGTTTACAAAGGAGTGAACGGAAGCGAACAATGACTTTCGTCAATGAGGTAATTTGTTGAAATGAAATGCGACTTTCAGTATCACATTTAATAACAATTCCTATCGGCCATTCCATAAAATAATGTTTGAATGTTGTACATTTAACTATCAGTGAAACAGTTATTGGTTTATTCCACGTAGTCGTCAAAAAATTTGAAATATTTATTGAATGACAAAACATTTTTCTTGCACCAGGCACACCAGACAGGAAATAATGATGCATTCAGGCACTTCGTAGTGGCCACTGGTTTTATTCAGACAGAACTGGGATGGCGTCAGAAATGGTCCCAGCCGTTGATGTGCATATTGCGCTACATACCGGGCACACTTGATCAAATTCATAAAGCATGGCGAAGAAAACTGATACTGCACAGAAGACTAGAGCTTCAAGAAAATGTTCCACTGATAAACCTGAAATGAGAGAGAGGTATCGGAAATTACGTTTAATAATTTCCTGAAAAAATTCTTTCCACTGTCGAAATAGTTCTTTATCGAGAGGTTGAATCACACTAGTAGTTCCAGGCGGAATCCACATTATATCTACAGATTTTTCGCCGTACTCCACAGAAACAGAGGCGTCATTATGTCCAGACTATGAAACCAACAAAAGCAATGAATTAGTTTCTGCAACACATATGAATACGTTTCCAACGAAATGTTGAAAATTAATCTTTCTGATTTTTCCAAACATTTTTTGTCTTAATTTGCATTGAGGTTCTTCAAATTTTTAATTGTTTGTTAAGCTTATGGGACTTATCTGCAAGGTCATCAGTCTCTAAACTTACAAACTACTTATAAACTACCTTATACCAAAGACTGCACAAACATCCATTACCAAGGCGGGATTCTACCATCCGACGGGGAACGGTCTCGCGCATCGGAGCACAGCGCCTCAATGCACTCGGCTACTTTTACATCTACATGGGATACTCTGCAAATCACATTCAAGGGCCTGGCAGAGGGTTCATCGAACCACCATTATACTATTTATCCATTCTCGAATAGCGCGCGGGAAGAAAGAACACCTGAATCTCTCCGTTCGAGCTCTGATTTCTCGTATTTTATTCTGATGGTCATTTCTACCTATGTAAGTGGGAGTCAACAATATATTTTCGCATTCGGGGGAGAATGTTGCCGATTGGAGTTTCGAAAGTAGCCCACGTCGCAGCGATAAGAACCGTTGTTGTAATGATTCCCATCCCAGATCCTGTATCATTTCCGTAACGCTGTCTCCCCTGTATGGTGACAATACTTCGCCACGGCTTGAGGTTCTTAAAGACAGATATAGAGCTGCGGAAACAGTAAACCACTCATACATTTCACTGGCATTATCGTGTATGAATGTGTCATTACATTCATTGATTGAACAATCGACACCATCTTTTTTTCACCCCGAAATGATGAAGTGCGGTGTGCACGCAGTTCTTTCACGAAACCTGACTGATCAGCGTCATTAACAGCTGCAACTGTGATAGCAACAAAGTTTCGTTTTTATTTCAGCTTTGAAATTCTCATAGCATAATCACTGGCAGCTGATCTAAAAGTTTAGGTGACGTAATCTTGGTTATTTTGCGCCTTCCTATTCTGTACAATTTCTTGACCCTGTGTAATCGGGTCGACGAAGCCTGGAAATCAGCAATGTTCCTGCCAGATGCAAATCGGATGGACGGTCTCGTAGATCTCAATCGAGAACGGTGTATTGCCTCTTACGAGCAGTTCTAAATCTTTTCAACAGTTCTTCTTTCAGATGTTTTCAGTTTCCGTTTGACGCATATGTCTTATTTCATATAATTCTTTTTTCCATTTATAAAGTTCACGTTCAGATTTAACGAAACGAAAACGCCTTTGGACACTGCTCGAAGCGTTTTTCCCGTCCTTCGTTTAACAAATATTTCACAGACTCTTCTTTGTCGCTGTACGTTGTTGCAGTACATGTGTTTTTAAACTTGGAAAGTATTCATCTTCAGAACTGTTACTGGCACAACTGACGTTCTGAACCACAATTCGCGGAATCGTCACAGTTACTTCCTATTTATTCTAACGTTTCCAAAATTTAAAAATGAATGTCGGTATTATTCAAACGGCTGTCAAAGAAATCAATCAACAAATAACTAAATACATAGTCCCTAAGGAGAAGTACGTAATTTCGGCTGGAAACCAGGTTATTAATATTTCATCTTCATTAAATTGAGAATGTTACCAATATTCCTCATTACTGTGAAACTGAATGAAGAAGAAAAAAGCTGCTATTAGCAGGCATGCCTTACGAAAACACAATAAATATTAATTCAGCTTTATCTTTATTGTCAATACTTACCAGTGCTGTAAAAAGCATCTAATAATTTTTAATAAATGTTAGTTCAGCCGCTAATCGAGAGAACAGAACTGTTTTCTGTAGTGTGAGGAACAATATTAACGAATGATAACCTGAACGTCATTTTCAAATTACGATCGGATTGTGTCGAGTTTCCTGTTTACAAATGAACCGCCTACCTCGGTTTTTTATGTATGACTAGTTGCGCATACGCAGTTGCTACATTGTTCATTTTTACCGCCTTCTGGCGCGCTACGATTTCGGCAATTTTCAGCCATTTCTTTTAAATACTTGCAGAGCCTCTCAGCAGTTAAAATGTTGACAGTGCATTTCTTTCGTTGTCTTATTCCAGTGTAAAAAATTTCAGAGTAGATTTCGACTTGTGCTATTGGACAGCTCCCTTGGATGACGTGCACTCGTAGTAAGGGAAAAACACATGAGTAGGACTTGAACTGAAAGTAACGACGAGAAAAGTCTCGTCGCTGAAGGAAACGTATTATCATTTGCGTTTATTAGTTTAAGGAATAATGTGAAAGTCAAAATAAAAATGTCTTGACTTATAACCGAAGAAAAAATTAAAGCGGGGTTAATGATTTATCTCAAGCGGTAATAACACACTATGAAATTGATGGGTATGCACTACTTGTAAAATATTCGCTATTGTCAGCAGAATCATACAGCATAAGAGTTGGGTGATGAAAACTGAAATTCCTGATGGGGAAATTTCGTATAACTTACTTTGTGCTTTGAAAACTGAGAATTTAAAAAGTAATGCTTTTTCGTCTGTGAAATTCTTTATCACAAAGTGGGCGAACAAGAATATATAAGAATAAAATGGGATTTCTCGAATAGGCAATTTAAAATTAAAATGAAAGAGAGGTAATATCTGTACCAGAAACATAAAAATGCACCAGTTACTAGAGACTCCATATTTTCAATTGTTCCATTGAAAAGGAGATGGAATTTCAAAAGTGCTTTGTCACATTCACATTGGAATAAGCAAACAAAAAAATCTCATAAAGCATTTCTTTCGAATGAAAATAATATGAATGTAAACACAGATGGACAGTGCACGAGATTTCTGGCGCAAAAAGCACAGAATCAGCGTCACGTTTCGTTTGTAAAAAGTAAACCGCATGCAGGTGTGACGGCAAATTACGCAGAATTTTAAATACTGAAATCCGATTGCAGATGGCGCTAGGAAAAACGTCAATGCATACAGCAGTTTTTACGCTTTCATTAATCATTTATTGAACTAAATTGCCTAACCCTAACAGAAAAAGGTTATACCAATCGTCTTCTATATGAGTACAAAATGAGTTCTTTCTAAAGTGAAACAAAGAAACGCTGTGATAAGACACTTGATTCATTGTAGTGCTAGCAATATATGGCTATGTATTCAATCTCTGTGGTTTTTACCAACCTCCATGGTGCAGTTAATAAGAAACTTCAGTTACATTCCGGAAAAGTTATGTTATGGAGCCCATGGTCGAAATTCAATATCTTTGTTCAGCAGATTAATTCAACTCTAACCATCGAAACGTTAACTAGATGCCTTATTTTTCATTCCCCTCGAAACCTTAATTCTGTTGTACGAATCTGAACTTTGTGGTAATTCTTTCAGCAATCAGTCGTAAAAAATATATATTTTTATTTGTTTGCAAATCTATATTTCGACCACTGTGTGGTCATTATCAATGCTTAAAACCAATTAAAATACTGAAAACATCTTGAGTACAAACGCAAACTCCAACATGGAGGTCGAGATGTTTTAAGTATTTTAATTGGTTTTAAGCATTGATAATAACCACACAGTGGTCGAAATCTAGATTTGCAAACAAATAAAAATATATATTTTAGGACTGATTGCTGAAAGAATTACCACAAATCAAATACAGTCGTGGAGCACCAATTCCAACTCAGAATCAAGCCAATCTGAACTATAATAATACAAAATAGCGAAACAATTTGAGCAGGTGGTAAGCAATTCAGAAAAACTACACAGACTGTCCTCAAACTTTTTCTGATGCCGTTCAGTGAATATGGAAATATGCTGGAACATTAAAAAAAATTCAGGCCATAAGTTGAAATTAAGAACTTGTTGGAAAAAATAAAGAAATGGATTTGGCAATGAAAGGTTCTACTTCATGCTACAGGGAGAGTCAAAAACTCTGCAGGAACTGGGAAAGCTGAATGTCCCAGACATTACACCAGTAAGGTATCGCTGAGATGGTTTATCGTTTACGGTATCTATCGAACGTGGGCGTCAAATTGAAATCGACAATGTTGCATCTAATTTTTATATCTTTGATGTATTGAGTCAGCATACACTGCCCTACACAAGTGTGGAAACACCGTGTTGCGTATTATTACAACGGAGCAATATGGAAGTGATCTATGTGAATTATTGGTTAGAATACAGAATAGCAAGCTCAAATAACGGTTAATAATGACACTGGCAGTATTGTACATATTCTTACATATTGGAACATACTAGTGTTGCTCCGTTTTATGTAAACCGACGTTACCTGTCCAAGTAGTCCTACTAAACACGCCAGGTGGCACGAGTAGACAGCATGGCTATGCGAGATACGTTGTTTACAGTTCTGTTCAATTGTAGTTGCGTTTGCACAAAGCTATAAAACGCAGTGAAAGTAACTGAAAATGGCCCCAAAGAGCCAGATTCCTCATGATCACGGGTAATGATGATTACTTTGAAGGCAATAATATTCGACCAATAGCAAAGAAACAGAAGATTTCCAACTGCGGAGTTGTCAAAAACATATACCGCCATCGAGAAACAGGCTCCTATGAAGATCGTCTTGGTTCAGAAGCAACCAGGAAAATAGAAAGCCAGGAAAAATATTTGGTAGTAACAAGTACACTTAACAAACAAAAAAACTGTCTGTGAATTGACTGCTAAACTAAACTCAATGAGGGATACACCGGTGAGTGAGTCAACAGTGACACGACGCCTGGCAGACAATCACCTCCGAGGTTGTGTAGCAACCCGGAAACCACTGTTGCGCCCTAATAACAAGGAAAATAGGTTTCAGTGGAGTAAGACACACCAACATTGGACAGCGGGGAATTGGGAAAGAGTCTTTTTACCGATGACTACAAGTTCGAAATATTTAGAAGTAAACGCTGTCAGTTTGTACGCCGTTTACCCCATGAATCCTCAGTGCCTAATTCCAACAGTAAAGCATGGGGAGGGTTCTGCGATGGTATGGGGATCTTTTGCAGGGAATAAACTCGGAGATTTGGCGAAAATATATTGAAAATTGAACCAAGAGGATTATCATGTCATAATCCAGCGACATGCTAAGACAACTGGTTTGCGTCTGATTGGGAAAGGGTTTGAATTGCAGCAAGATAACGGTCCGAAACATACGTCTCGCTTGTGTCTGTACTATCTGAAATCTCTAGAGGTTCGTAAAATACTGAAAAACATGGAATGGCCGCCCCACTTCCCTGACTGTAACCCAATCGAGCTGCTATGGGATGAATTGGTCAGGATTATCCGAAAACGAGAAATCGTCAGTGGTATACAATTGTGGGAGGTCCTGCAGCAAGAATGGAGATTAATTCCAACTGAAACCCTGGCACAGCGCATGCCTAGAGTGTGCAAGGCAGTGATGAAAGCAATGGGTGGCTGTTTTTAGGAATCGAAAATTTAATTGTTGGGTCTTCTTGTGTATTATTTGAGCTTAATAAATATTTAAAAACAACAACATGAATTTTTATATTGAATTTTTGTTCCATTTTCTCTAATTACTAGGTGATTTCAAACTGATAGAGGGTAGTGTATGTGTATGGAAATTGATTGCTGAAAAAAAAGTAGGATATAGTGACAGAACGACGTGGGCCAAAAACCATCGATTTGGCTCTCAGCAAGATTCACATAAACAGAAGTTTGCAGTTCACAATGACCAAGATCAGTAGCATGTCACGGGACTTGCACTCTAACTGGCTCACAAAAAGAGGGTCTGACTTGTGGGTCACCGATTTTAATCAAATTTTGCACTGATGTTCTATATAGAATATAAAGAGAGGCGTATCGACCTTTTGCTAGACAGTCAGTAGTTTTTGAATACATCAAGGTCATATTTGACGATGGGATATCGCATTTTCAAGATGACCTTTCTTTACTGATATAGTACATGACGTTCGAGTAATTAACGTTTATGTGTTTTCATATTGTGGCTCGGGTGGTCGTAAACATCAGCTACGTTCCGAGAACCGTCGAGGTCGAGGGTTCCAGTGCTTTGACCGTCAAGCCGTGGATCGAGGTTCGAACCTCCACCATTGGAACATTTCTTGCCTTATTTTGAAGTAGAACATCGGGAATTGTGAATATTATTCAATTAAGTTTTACAGATGTTTTATTTGTGATACACAGTTCATACACAGAGCAAAAGCAATAAAAATAAATAAAATAAAAAATTTCTAGTGTATATTATTTCGTAATTCCAATTACTGGCCGTCTATTCGCCAGCGTTGTCACAGCCAGTAGGTTTAAACTTCTCATAAAACAACCAAAACACTAATATTTCTCACGCCATGCACAACACACGAACGGCATATTGCCACAGTCAGATGTTGTTCGAGATACTAATAGTGGAAAACAAACCTGATTTATATTGCTGAAGATAGGTATATTAGATATTAATTTGGATGCGTACCAAGAGTATACAAGCATATTTTGAAAGACATGGGCTAAAAACTGATTATGGACCAAGGCAAGAATTTAATAGCATCTGCTCTATTATTAATTTCGATGCTTTTGTTTAATACGGCATGCTTTTGAAGTCTTGGGGTGAAATTCTTGACCTGTTGAAACAAGAAAACGTAACAAGGATCACAAAGAAAGCAGCATTTTGGTGTTATCACTTTCACAGTACATGTCTTTTGAGCACCATCATCGACCAAAGACCTGTCGTAGCACGTCTTGTCTGTTTGGCCACCCCATGAGTCCAGTATCAATCAGAATTTATTTTTCTGCGCATTTATTTTTCTGCATGATCCAAATAAATTGATACACTTCGGAGGTCAGCTTTCTATATTCTGAGTCGGTAACGAAAACATTTCCAGATTTTCTCTGGAGATCCTCAACTTCTTGCGAGACACGTGGACCGATTTTTCCATCCGGTTGTTGAAGGTACAGGGACACTGTGGGTAGCAGTTTACCTTTTATAATGGTTGAATACTGCGCAGTGTACGAGCGTGTGTGGTCTCACATCGATGTGTCAAAGTACGTTTTATATTAACACGATATTCGTACCCTGGTTGGTCTGTGTTTATGACAAACCTTCAGTCACAGGTTGCAATCAAGGTTTTGGCCTGTCGTTGGAAGAGCTCTGCAGTATCAAGTGATTTTTTTCAGTTGATGCTAATTCCGCTGTGGAAATGTATTGGTGACTTTGCGTTAGCGTATTCTGTGTTTCGCTTTGTACCACTTTACCCTTGATGGTGATGCCGTGAACAGGAATCACTTTTCGATCTATACTGCATACTTACTGATAAAGCCCAATGCTGAAGAATTGTTGTTACGAGATCTGCAGCTTCAACAAAACCGTCGAACGTCTATTTATCGATATCATCAAATTTACCGATTCCGTATTCTCCAGTATGTAGGTCCGTTTCTCACTTCTTTAGTAAGTTCTTTTTTGTTAACCTTGAAGTAGCTCCTTTGGTTTGCAGTGTTTTCAAATTTTAATTAGCATATCGTTTCGTCAACGTCACTTCACTATTTTCGACATGAATTTCTTTAGATTTACAATACATTTACATTTGAACTCATTTTGTGGTGTCATATACTGATCTTCCAATTCGTTACGATCCCTCTGTAGTGAGGTCACCTTACTGAATTTATGATTCAGCCTTCTTGTTCGACTGAGGTGTAGCAATAGCTTCTAGGTGTAGTTCGTTATTTGCAAAGTTATCTCTCTGCCTGCATGTCATTCCGACTGCTACATGCTGCTGGCCTGTTTGACTTAGGTTGGCGCACTCTGGAAAAAGTTTTGAGTAAATTCTTCATTTCTCCATGACAGCTTACAACAAGTGACGCACGTTTGTAGACTGATGAGGTCATCGCTCCCTAGACTCACAAACTACTTAAACTAACATATGCTAAGAACTAAACACACACTCAATCCTGAGGGAGGACACGAACCTTTGACGACGGGCGTCCGCGCCGTCCATGGGAAGGCGTCTTGAACCACGCGGCATCCTATAACAAATCACTTGGACTTGTTACGTTCCTCACACATGTTTAGCATTTTGGCTTTATATCTGCATCTGCAAAGCACAAATATTGACAGGAAGGTGCCAGGACAGGAGGTATGGCACTCCCTGTCGCCGCAATGTATGACCTTCTGTGGTTGTAAATGGTATCAAACTATTTTTGGTTCCTCCCATGAGGGTGGCAGTTGATGCAGCTATCTGTACAGGTGCTACGGGCTGGTTCTGGGGCGGAGTCCCTTTAGAATGCCATCCTACGACTGCTCAGTGACTGGAGATGTCCGGGGATCTAGCTGACCACTGGAGGACCTCAACATGTTGTTGGTGTCCACAGACGAACGTATTCTGTATGGGCGTGCATTGTCCTGTTGGGGCAGTGTCACAAGGTGTTTTGCCATAAAGGGTAGGGCATGCGACGCAGAATGTCTGTGACGTACCGCTATGCCGTCAATAGCTGTCGAAAAACTACTAGAGGTGACCTGAACTCTTATCCAATGGCTCCGCTCACCATGATTCCAGCGGCTAAGTCTGTGTGCCCTGAACATTAACAAGATGTTCCCTGTGTCCTCTTGGCGTCAACAAATCCGAATACGATGGTCATCGGAAAATACGGAGAAGGGGACTCGTCACTGAAGATAACGCGACGGTTTTTGTCGTCAGTCGATGCTCCAACTGCAGCTTATGTGTTCTGGTCTCAGTGGAAACTGATTTGTAGAGCGAATTACCCCAATGCGGCAGAATCGTTGTCGAGACACGTATCGGACGTTGTCGCACTCGAGTACATGTTCACGTATGGCGGGTGCCAAAGCCGTAATATCGCACTTTGTTTCTCGCGCCATACGACGGTCTTCGCAACGGGTGATGTTTCTTCGTCTACACCCTACACGACCTAACTGGATGCCCTGAAGTATCCACTGATTCCAACATCACTCCACTGTATCAGGATAGCCGTCAGACCTGACATTTGCACCTTACTACCACAACGATTTACGCAGTCCGACAATGCGGCCTATACCAAATGGATTCAGTTGATGGATAGGCTGTCTAAAACGTCAGCGAGGCATCGAGGGTACTTCGTACTGTACTTAGGCGTCTCGCTTCCCTATCTTGACTCACGGCAGGTAATAGGTATGAGCTTTGCAGCAACAGGGAAGTGACACCACGAAAGCACTCTGGTGAGCATTTTACACACTATACATTACAGAGTCGTGTAAAAAAGAGATGGAAAAAGCAGGTTTTTTGGACCCCTTCCTTTCGGAATAGTTCTCCTTAAGGAACTAGTTCAAATGAAATACATAGTTTACTTTATTTTCAGAGAAAACGTTCACCTATAATTTCACTCCTTTATGTTGAATTTCCAAAGTACTTAAAATACGTATTTTTTAATTATCAAAAGAAATTTTAGCATTGGTCCTCAATTAACGTTTATTTGTTACTGCAAATCGAGTCGTAGGATGAGCACTTAATACTATAGAATAAAACTTCCCATGAAAAAATCAAACATATGTTCAGACGTGTTTTCATCACTCAGAAAAATAACTCGTAATACGTAATGTCATTGATGCAAATTAAAAGCATAAGCGAAATAGAATCAGGGAAAAATACAACACTGATTCACATAAGTACTACATTTGTTTTACGTAACAAGCACAATCGAATTGAAACATTTCAGGTTTTACATATCAAGCCGCAAGGCATAGCTATGAGATGTTTCACAACAGTGTTTTCCAGAGTGCAGAAACACGAATGAGCAATCTGTTAACAGCCTATACAGCTGACCTATTACATAGGTGGTGCACTCTATCTTTGATTAAACGTATTCAGTTATATCCCATATTATCATATAGTCAAATATAAAATTTTTTAATACAATATGGAAACAAAACAAATCAAGTTCGTGATATAAAATAAATAAATACATAATCATCTTAACGCTATTTGGCATGCAAGATGAAGTCATTGGTTTATTAACCAATGCCCTCTATAATTTCTATTATAAACAAAAGAACATTCCAAAGTTACATTAAGCCCTAACAAACTTATTTTGTTTTAATACAATTAACTTGTGAATTACATAATTACGAAACCAGTGTCTACATGATCTTATTCGTAGTGGCATTTCGTCCACATCATAATAAATTGACAAATAAATGTAATACCCTTATGATTTCAATTTAAATAAAAAACTTCTACATTGAGGTAAATAACATAAATGGTATATAAAGGATCCAACACTTAGATACATGAATTTCTAAGAATGCTATTTTATATACAATTTTACCTTTCAGTATCAGGCTTGCGTTTTAAGGTCTAGGTAACAACAGACTATCTCTTGATTACTCTTCACATTTAGGATTAATGAATTAAAATGTATTTTCTTCATAAAAATCTTGAGGATATAAACAGAATAAAGAAACTGAAAATAAAACATGCACCTATTTTCAACAGTCTAGGTGCCGTGATCAGTTTTGAGGCCTAGGTACCATGCACAGTTTTGAGGTCTAGGTGCCAACTGCATTCGTTTCATAATTTTTCCATCTTATTTGGGATGGTTGATTAATAACATTATTTCTTCAATAATGAAGACAGAACAAACATATTAGATTTTGAGGCTAGGTTTAGGCTTTGAGTTTGAAGGTCTAGCTGCTAGATGAGTCAGTCTATTGATTAGGTAGTTTTTAATGTCTGATTGAAAAGCCATACACGAATTTCCTTTGTTCTAAATGCAAGATTGTATTAACAGACAAACTTTTCGCCACGTGTAAGTGAAGTAGCACAACAGTTTCGGCCTTTCGATCTGACGTAGTTCGGGCAGTTCGGATAGTTTATCAACTGAACTAAGAGATCTAACTGAGCTATTTCTGTCTTTCGATGCAAATTAGTTCGCGTACGTCTTAACCAGTTCAGCAATTGAACTGCGTGAACTATTTCGGTTTTCCGATCCGATGCAGCTTACGCAGTTATAAGGTAGGACTTCCTAAACAAGTACTTTTAGGTCCTGTGGGTGGGGTTTATCCAGTACCAAGGGAGGGATTTTCGAACATGCGCTTTGTAATTTCCAGTAGATTGAGGAAGGAAGGAGTCGAAGAACTATAGAAAACTAAAGTCAGCTAAAATGTAATTCATTTCAAGGAATAGTTCATCAGCTCGTTAACGAACTACACATACCTAGTGTAAAAGTAATCACTTACAAATCAATGGTATCCATGAAACGCGTGGAACGTGTCAATTTAATAAAAGATAAAATTACATGACATACGGTTTTTTAATTTTTATATTTCTAAAATCACTAATTTCTACGTAAAAGTTCATCTAAAGAGTAAACGTCATTCAGAAATTCTTTCAAACGGATTTTAAATGCTGGTTGGATATCTGTCAGACTCTGCTGTTATTTGGTAAGTGACAAAAGACTTTTGTTGTAGCATAATTTACCCCTTTCTGTGCCAAAGTTGGATTTAACCTTGAACAGTTTAGATCATCATTTCTACTAGTTGTAGTACACACACCGCTATATATTAATATTGGCATACTACTTCTTGGTGCACAGCTTTGACAGGCGTCATGAATGACATAGCACTTAATACTATAGAATAAAACTTCCCATGAAAAAATCAAACATATGTTCAGACGTGTTTTCATCACTCAGAAAAATAACTCGTAATACGTAATGTCATTGATGCAGTGTCAGTGTTGTCTCTTGCGTTGCACTGCGCGAAATAAACCTAGACTTTTTCGTCAGTATTCTCTAAACAAAGGCCATGCGATATTTTTCACGTGCAATTCGATATCTTTGTAGCAAGTCCCTTTCAAACACCGCGCACCTGTTGTGGACGTCTTGTTGATTTACAGACAGTCACTAGTCGTCTCTTCTCTCAAAGCGACGCAGTGCTGCCGCAACAGTAGGGCGCAAGTATCTGTTACAGCAAGGTTAAAGCTTTGACCGGACCCAGCCTATCAGAACGGTAGTCGCGCAACATTCTGCTAGTTCCGTGAAGCTTTTGAAATACGCAGGCGCTGTCGTATTGTGTTTGCTGAGGGCAACACGCTGTAGTAGCAGTATTTACAAACTGAAAACGCAGAGAGATTAGACATTAGCTGATAGGAGGCTTTGAATTACACAAATAAGTAAAGTTACACATTTGTGATGGATTGAGATTCGAACGCGGGGCTTCTGCTTATCAGGAAGTTGGTCTGTCCACTACGCTATCCGCAGTCAGTGGACACGAGATTTGTACGGAACAAGCTACCACGCTTCCCCTCAGACATAATCAGAATTTCACTGATTCTCGGACGTGTTCGAGCAAGTGTGTATTTGGAATGAATGGGTCACTGGCCATACACATGCAATGGTGGCGAAAAAAAGTAAAGTTTGTAAGGCTTTTTTTGTTTTGCTACAGAATCATGTGATAGCAGAAAAGTAAAATATATAGAACTCGAAAGAACTGCAAAATGCTTAAAAATACTCATGTTTTCTTAGATTTTTCCAACTCAACGATTTTTAGACATGTTTGACCATCTCTGGGAGCAACACAGCCTTAACAAGAACGTGACATGGTGCGAATGATTTCGTAAATCTCATGATGAGATAATGACGGCGCTGGTTCATGCAAAAACACTCGAAAGTCTTGGTGAGTGGTTGGTGGATACTGACGTGATTCATCCCATCTCCGTAATGCATTCGAGACATGTATGTGTTCAAATCGGGAAGTCTTCCTTTGGTATGATGTTAAAAGCCTCATCACGTTTAGTTGGATGTCAGGAATATCGTTAAATCTCTCTCGTTTCAAAGCGAGTTTGAGTCGAGGGAATAGGAAGTAGTCTGGAGGACAGAGATCCGGCGAGTATGATGGATGCTCAGGTTGCATCATCCCCTTTTTTGTCAGGAACTTTTTGACGAAATTGTCTGTGTGTGGGCGAGCGTTGTCATGCAACTTGAACATCCACCATACTCACTGGATTGCAATACTAGAGGTCTCTCGCTGTTCCCTCGACTCAAACTGTCTTTGAAAGGAAGGAGATTTTACGATAATCCTGGCTTCCAGCGAAACATGACGCATTTGAACACCATCCAAATGAAAGACTCCGTACAAAGTTTTCAGGACATGCATTGCGGAGCTCAGCTTTATATAGTTATTAGGTGACTATTTCGAAATAATGTACGGTAACTGTGTTCATAGCTCTTTCACGTAAATATACGCCGAATTTAAATGTAAGCGGTTGTAGATAGTTCTGATCCAATTTTACAAAGGTACCTACGTCCTGAAATGTCAACCAGTGACGCTGTGAATATTAATTCAACTTGGATACTGGAAAAAATTATGTCGTTTATTGCAAATCTTTGCTTTCCGAATTTTGGGCGGAGATAATATTGAGTAAAACAAGAAAAATGTGGAGTAAATTAATACGTTAAGAGTTTCGTGACCTTATCTTCTATACACTGAAACACATATCTTCTCCTAGTCAAGTACTCATAGCTCTTAAGGGATGCATATTTGCCGGAAATTTTTCTCAGATATTTGTCTACAGTGCCCCCTCCAAAAGTATGTAGAGCGTGCAGTTTCTGGTAAAGGAAGTTGAACCAGTGCTCAATCCGTCTCTGGATATTCACAGAAAAGGGTTCCCATGTAAAAATTTGTGTACTAAGTCCCATCTACAATTCGTCAGTTCGTCGGTGTATTTTAGAAACATCCCGTATACAGTTAAGAAGAATACGGCCAGATATCAGTGAAAACACACCATTCTCGAACTGTTACGGGACAATGGGAAGGGCAGACTTTCAGGTCTCGGTAATACAGTTTGGAATGAGACTTGGCATGTTCGTAGTATACGCCAAGCGTGTCCAGTCACATAAATTTTAAAGCGCGCTATAAAATTCCGAGAAGAAGTGCTCCAAAGTTGAAGCGCAACTCAAATACGTGCTATATAGGTTACTACACAGTTGGAGGCGTGATGCAATAAGTCAAAATAGCTTAGGCAGTAGTGTGGATGACTAATGCGTAAGATGGGGGTTCGATCCTACCTAGGGGAACAGTTAGTTTTTATTATTTGTTTGAAATATTATAACCATTTTAAATAAAATAATGAAATACAATTTTATCAATTATGAGTACTTTATTTTATATGTGAAATGATGGTGTCTGTTAATTAAAATAGCAATATGAAGTCCACCAATTCCAAATACAATTTACAATTAAAACGTTAAATACAATTGTCATTGAAATTTTATTACGAAATTAAGCGTTGTTGTAAGCTGTGGGATGGTTAACATTCATTGTGAATTCGAGGAAAGGGTTCTTCATGGATAAGAGTATACAAACAGGCAAACAGCCAGGAAAAGTCTGCGTAGAAATGCAATATAGTCTATCATTAGCTATCATCACCAGTTTTTAAGGAAATGATCCGATACACCTGGTTCGCTTCTACTTAAACTAACTGACACACACACACACGCACACACACACACACACACACACACACACACACACACACACACACACACACACACACACACAAACACACACACACACACACACACCATACGGAGGACTCGAACCTCTGACGGGAAACAGACGTGCATTCTGCAGCAAGTTTCCTTAGACCGCACGCCGACTCCAGCGCGGTGAAAGAGAACTTTCCAGAAATGGCAACGAAATATTATTTTAAAGATATATCGAACGTTTTTCATTCACTAATTGTTAAGATGCCTAATTTTCTTTTTGTTTTAATTCTTTTTATAACAATTATCATTGTGGTGCTGGCACATATGACAAACATAGACAATTGAACACAATATTGTGTAAAATGTTATATAATTGATTCTCCGCCTGGCATATTCTGACAGAGGTAATTAATTTACCTACATTAAAATGCATTTCAATTTATTCAACTCTCATTTTAAGGAGCAATGACAACCATTTCAAAATTCAAATTAAATTATTTATGTCTTAATCGATAATACTTTATGTAATAAACTTTATTTGAAAGTCATTATTAGTTTTATATCAAATAATTTAAAAAATATCTTGATGATAGGTTTGATACGTTGATACTCTGGCTCTGATGGGAAGATTGCTAAGGTAGTTGGTGCAGTTGTGGCGAGCACTGTGGTAGGATGGCCCTGTGGTGGACGCACGTGTCCATTGAGTAAGATACCAAGACTGTAATCCCGGTCCAGCACACATTCTCAGTTTTTGTAGTTCAGTACACACTGGCAGCTGAAGTCTTCAATCAATTAAGGTCGATGATGACTAAAGAATAAAATGGTAACTTTTCTTTCGAATATGTTACTATATATGCACACAATATGACCTCGGTGCCTGCTAATGCCATTGGTAACATACATTTCTAATCAGAGCCTTCTGCAGTTTTGACTACATTGAGAGATTTATCTTCCGTAGAACAGTGCGTCAGTGAATGGTCAGGAGGAGCTTTACATGATCATAGCTCACCAGTACCACACATTATTAATTACGAGAGACTTCTATGTTTCCATCATCTGTAACTAGCTTCTTCTACATTTAGTTTTTTAATCCGTATAGAATAGATGGGCGCTGAATTTTAATTTGGTTGTTTAGGTTGGCACTCCTGTTTATTATTTTGCGTATTAAATTGCTGTCTTCTGTTTTAAGAAACTGCACACTTTTTAATTTTATTCTGGCCTGTTTTTAAATTCAAACTTTTGTACAGATCGAGATATGAAATTTATTTTTCTCAGGGGTTTGATATTTGATGTAACGATACTTGAAACTATTATCTGTCCCCGGTTAGTTCATTTAAATTGGAGCCAGTTACAAAAAAAATCTATCTCACATTTTATGATGACATTGTTCTTGCAGTTAAAATTTTACTTTGGGTCTCTTTCGCCTGGTAGCTAATAATTTATTCATTCCAGACATACGATTTATTTAAGAGTCAAATATATTAGAGTCACTACACCAAACTACACCAAATAAACTGAAGACGCTTTTTATAGATAACTTGTCTATATATATATATATATATATTCGTAAAACTCTGTTCAGTTATTACACTTGAAAAAGACACACGTAGAATGATTCACAGTTCGGGAATTCAATTCCTCACAATTATATATTTCTTGTACAATATCTTTGCTTCAGGTTACGGTTCATATCACTACCTATTTCTCCTAAAAATAATGTCAATAATCTCAAAATCACTTATCCTTGACAAAATTACTGTTCAAATATCAGTGAATTTGTCCATACGAAAATCGGGAGGCAGAATTTTAGCAATATCTCTTGTCGCCTAACCCCTATCTAAAATTCATACATATTGTTACCATGAACTGCGTTATACTTCGATATCAAATATGACTTTTCCGAAGGTTATATACGATGATTAAACTTTGATTAAAGAGATTTTAATTGAACAAGATCTTTACCCTTAGAGACAGAGAACTGAACTTATAGACAGCTAAACTCACAGAGAGACAATAACCAAACTGCAGGTACTATTTATAGTAATACTCTGACAAATGATGGCTGTTATGTATAGTGTTTTGGAAATCTTACTCTATGCCTTTTCCTACTCTAATTAACGAATATGGTAATTAATTATCCTTTTAATTGCCAAAAATTTTAAAAAATCGGCTTCGTAAAAATAATAACAAATATTTACGAATATCTGAAATGTGGCGATTCTAATGATACGATCGCGATGTAGTGTTATACGTCATTCAAGACTGTTACTCTCAGAGAACGCTCTCCAGAAACTGTAATACAAGGGTTGGAACTTAAATAGTGACAACTACACTCCTGGCCATTAAAATTGCTCAAGATGCGAAATTTAACCGACAGGAAGAAGATGCTGTGATATGAAAATGATGAGCTTTTCATAGTATTCACACAAGGTTCGCGCCGGTGGCGACAACTACAACGTGCTGATATGAGGAAAGTTTCCAACCGATTTCTCATACACAAACAGCAGTTGACCGGCGTTGTCTGGTAAAACGTTGTTGTGATGCATAGTATAAGGGGGAGAAATGCGTACCATCACGTTTCCGACTTTGATAAAGGTCGGATAGTAGCCTATCGCGATTGCGGGTTTATCATATCGCGACATTACTGCTCGCATTGGTCGCGATCCAATGACTGTTAGCAGAAAATGGAATCGGTGGATTCAGGAGGGCAATACGCAACGCCGTACTGGATCCCAACGGCCTGGTATCACTAGCAGTCGAGATGACAGGCATCTTATCCGTATGGCTGTATCGGATCGTGCAGCCACGTCTCGATCCCTGAGGCAACAGATGGAGACGTTTGCAAGACAACCATCTGCACGAACAGTTCGACGACGTTTGTAGCAGCATGGACTATCAGCTCGGAGACAATGGCTGCGGTTAACCTTGACGCTGCATCACAGACAGGAGCGCCTGCGATGGTGTACACAACGACGAACCTGGGCGCACGAATGCCAAAAGTCATTTTTCCGGATGAATCTAGGTTATGTTTACAGCATCATGATGGTCGCATCCGTTTTTGGCGACATCGTGGTGAACGCACATTGGAAGCGTGTATTCGTCATCGCCGTAATGGCGTATCACCCTGCGTGATGGTATGGGGTGCCATTGGTTACACGTCTCGATCCCCTCTTGTTCGCATTGACTGCCTTTCTGGATACGGAAAATGTTCGACTGCTGCCGTCGCCAACTCATTCTCCAGATCTCTCACCAATTGAAAACGTCTGGCCAATGGTGGCCGAGCAACTGGCTCGTCACAATAAGCCAGTCACTACTCTTGATGAACTGTGGTTCGTTTTGAAGCTGCATGGGTATCTATTTGTACCTGTACACGCCTTCCAATCTCAGTTCGACTCAATGCCCAGGCGTAACCAGGCCATTATTACGGTCAGAGGTGGTTGTTCTGAGTATTGATTTCTCAGGAGGTATTCACCCAAATTGCATGAAAATGTAATCACATGTCAGTTATAGTGTAATATATTTGTCCAATGAATCGCCTGCATTTCTTCTTGGTATAGCTATTTTAATGGCCAGTAGTGTATTTATCCACAAAGATACAAAAGCGTTACAATTTGCACCTGATAAAGTCCTTCAAAGTAACAAACAGCGTTATGTAGAACCCGTTTCCAGCGATGTGAAGGCGTAGTATACCGTTAGCAAAGCCTGTTCTGTTGATGGTGCGAATGGAGCGGTCTACTGCCTGTCGAATCTCTGGAACAGTTCTTAAGTGGTTCCTTCATCTTCGGAATCAAATAAAAGTCACAAGGGAGTATGGTGAGTGGTACAGTATTTTTCAGTCCCATCGACTGAACAGAGCAGCCACAGCGTGCACCGTATGCGCCCGCGCATTGTCGTGCAAAATGATGGGTGGGTTGCGCAGAAAGTGTTGCCGTTCCTTTTGCAAAGCTTAAGACTTTCTGACTTTGATTTGATTCCGAAGATAAACTTGAGGCGATTAATCACGTTTGTATTCGTACCACTAACCTTAGACGTAAATGTTAATACATATGAAATATCAGAAGGTCTGTTTGGGTATTTGAAAAATCTAACGAACGTCTGATAGGAGCAATTTTAAAGTAGAAAAATTGATATCTTCTCTCTGAACAAACCGTTGAAAGGTTACGATGGATGATATACTACCAAAGCACACATTTCACTGCATTAAAACTTGCAGTAAGTTATGTCGACGAAACAATGCATTTAAAATTTATCAGAGAAACATTATCGATAACTCAACATCAATTATTGACAACATACAACGGAGACTTTGGCGTAATGTTAAAGTTACTGGTCTACGAAACCACCTAGTGTGATCATATCGATAAGAAACGACTGAGGAAGGAAATGAAAAAAAAAGTGCTTTACAAATTCAGGAGTAATGAAGTCATCTTAGAAAAATAAGCCTAAAGCGTATAAAGTAAGGAAGCCAAAAGAGGGTGCTGATGAATTTCCAAGCACCAAAGTCATATTCTAGTGGAAAAAAAAAAAACAAAAAAAAAAAAAAAAAAACAAAGATATGATTTCGCCGGCAGTAGGTCAAGAAGTATATGAAACTTTATGGCATGAGAGGGACAAGTATCAGTGTCAGTCTCAGTTGACCGCATGCAGCAACTACTAGGACCAATTTCTCCGGTTTCATTATTATGACATGACCACAAGTTCATTTTGAAAGCAAATGACATAGCTACGTTAAAAATAAATAAGATATAAAATTCCATCAATTTATGTCATTTGCAAGAGTTCCTATATTCTTATGATTTACAAGTGGTAACAGACATTACATTGTATCAGATAACCAGATGCAGTTCATTTATAAATCAGGTGATAGGAAGAGATCTAGGAACAGTCATTATTAGAAAACACGGCATAATTAAAAAAAAAGAGAAATTGTTCAATTGGAGTGGCATCGCTAGAACTTAAGAAAAAAATTAATTAAATGTTTGTGAATCTATCGGACCAAACTGCGTGGTCGCAGTCCGTAGCTTACAAACTACTTAAACTAAGGTAAACTAACCTAAGGACAAACACACACACACACACACACACACACACACACACACACACACACACACACACACCCATGGCCCAGGGAGGACTCGAATCTCCACGGCGAGCAACCGCGCGCTCCGCAGCGAGACGCTTTAGACCGCTCGGCTACTCCACCGCGGCTAGAACTTTAAATAACATCAAGATAATTAAGGTATATCCTTCATCAGTTAGTAATAACGCCTGCCAGCATTTTTAAAAGAAAGAGTAGTCCCATTGTTTGGTGCACATGAAGATCGATCAATCTTTGCTGCAGAAGTCAACTGTGTCATTCTTCAAAAGATCAAATCCCTCAACAGCAATAAATCGGTTCAACTGAAACAGAAACAAGGGACACATCCTAGTGTCAGCTATGTACCTGACAGAAATGGGATAGTGCAACACTCTTAGATTTGGCCAACTGCCTTCTGCAATCATGCTGCACATATACGCTTCACTAATGCCGAGAAGTAACATGAACATAAAAAGAGGAACATGGGACTTCAGCCTGTACAGCATCCTGGATAGTAAGTTTTTGATTGATATGGAGGCTTAGGGAATACAAAACGGAAACAAACACCTCAGCCAAGTTATGGCAGCTGCAGTACGAAAAACCTAAAAATAATAGGGGGGGGGGCCTTGATGTGATACGCGAGAAAAAATTATTAGGGAAAGGCTACTGTAGAATATTATTTCTAATGTCTCAGAAAACTATACAAAGAAATTAATACAGTAAAAGAAAACTACGCACAGTCTGGAGAATACAAGATAAGGTCCCGGGTATATCAAGAGGAAATGTCATTCTTCCACGTTATACGTGAGCATAAACGAAGTACAAGGGAAATGTTGACAGAAATAAAATGCATTGACAACAACACTGGCAGCCGACAAAAAGAAATACATCACCCGGTACAGAATCAGTTCAAAAAATTTATCACTGGAAATGAAAGTAACGATAATCTTTCGACAGACCTGGTCAACATTTTGACAATGAAGCTCAGTGAAATGGAATCAGACTATCTTAACTCGAAAGTGACTAATGAGTAAATTGGGTCGAAAGAATAAGTCACTTCGACATGATGGGATCACAACCGAAGTGCTCCAAGCATTTCGAAATGTGATCTCCAAAACATTCGCGAATGTTTCCAGTGAACCCTTGAATCTTGAACTTTCATACAGAATGAATTTAAAGACTTATAATTGTTTTAATACCAATGAACTCAACTAGGAAGACTACTGGTAATGTTATTCCAGAAACACTGCTGAATGCAGATTGTAACAAATTCTCTCGTGTCTTAAGCAGAAGGATGAATAAAATATAAATACAGTAACTGGACCTTGTCAGACAAGTCCCCGCCCCCCCTCTCCCCCCTGAGATGGATGTTGTAACCTAACCGACCTACGCTACCGATAATCGTGAGTGATTAAACTTCAAAAGATCCGTGTGCCTCATGAAACAATTACCCGGATTAAGCTACCGGAGGTGAAACTGATAATGTAGTCGAGGTTACACACACAAACGATACTTTACTAGTCACTTCCCAATGACGATCGTTTGGTGCAGGAATTTTATGTAAAGTAGGAAATGTAACACCCAGGACAAAACTGTAAATGAATAAACAATTTTGACTAGGTGAGATAATACGGTCGCTAGCTCGTTGTACGAGCAACAAATTATGTACATTAATGAAATTTTGGTTCAGTAGCAAATTAATTACTGATTGATTAATTTGGAAACAACACAGACACAGACTGCAGGTTAAGTGAGCGCAGCAACGACACCAGGAAACATAAAATAATGTAGAACTAGCAAATCCAACTCTCATGGAATAGCATCAACCAATAAAATTACTGTAGTGAACTGGAAATTTGTAGTAATAAAAGTTAGCATGCGTAACTTCTATATAACGAAATAGACTATCACCATAATGCTTGCAATAAGGTTTGACTGTACTTTGACTATCAACACTAATGGAAACTGTCGTCATTGTGTTTCTATCTATTTTGACTGGTAATTACTGTTCCTAATAACTAATCTCCTAACTATTGACTACTGTCCATTAAATTAACAACAAAGTAGCAAATCAAATGGTATCTAATAATTACTCTGTTAAAACAGCACTTTTTGGTTCTTTGGCTGAACTTTGCAACGTAACTTTTTAACTCTCATAAACTGAATATTCAGATCACAATTAACAATTACTGTTCTTTATCATTCAATTATTATTCAATGCACATTACTATTAACTGCGCACTGTTGTTAATTTGTTTATATCTACTTTATACTATTGCAAAATATTTTATACTGATTTAATTACTTTAAAGTTTATTTCAGCCAGTCTTTATGGTTCATGTTGAGCCTCGGACAATTAAAGGTAGCAGATAAGGAACCTGGTTGGTAGGGACTTGGGTTAATAATTTCTTTAACGCTGAATACTTGCACTCTGGTTCGCTATTGACATTCAGCAAAACTAAACGTTGGCTTAGCTACAGTTCTAAAGACGGTAAGTTGTGCAGATCTTACTTTTGCAGCGACGGTGCGGCGTAACTGGCGATTGTTGCTGGTAGTTAATAATTGCTGGCAAAATGGCATCTTCTTGGCGACGAACATTATTTGCATTGGGCATACAGCGTTCCTCTTGACGTATTCCTCTTGCCAATTATTTGCCAATGACCACTTGCTCTGATTGCTGCTCGTACCAACACTTAATACGGTGCCACGCTACTACTGTCTGCTGCTGCTGTCTGACTTTGTTACATTCACTTCGAGAGCTCAACAACGACTACTTCTCTCGCGCCTCGCACTACACAACTCTACGCTCAGCGATAATACGGCTCTACACAAAGATGCTAACTTTGCCCTCGCTAAGCCAACGTGTCTACTACAATATATTACATCATTCCCTTCTATGCAATATGTAATCATTTTGACAATTGTACGTCACAGAAATTATTTGCATAAAATAACAAATTGATTTACACGCAATACACAAATCATACACATCTTCCATATTATAAATGTAACTGTGTTTACACTCGCAATTAGTGGCGTTGGTCACGGTGTTGTTGCGTTACAATGTGATTTATTTGTACTTAAAATATGTTAGTTTAAGTAGTTTGTAAGCCTGGAGACAGATGAACTCGTAAGTTTGGTTCCTTAGTTTCAGAACCTGACTGGCGCGCTGCAGACCGCTCGGTCACCGAGGCCGGCATTTAAGAAACGTCAGCACACATGTGCAACAGAAGGAGAATCCTGGGGAGTAAAGGGTTGATGACAGGATGGGCATCCGACGACCCATTAGAGGCAAACGTGTCAAAACAACACTAAGAATGATGACCCCGCGTCAAAGGGCGGAAGGGGGGGGAGGGGGAGAAAAAATTCAAATGTTTGTAATCTTCACGCACTGAACTGCTGAAATCATCGGTCCCTAGACATAAAACATAAAAACTACTTTAACGTATGGTATGGCCAAGTCACACATCCATATTCGAAGCAGGACTCGAACCTTAGACAAGGAGCAGCTGAGCGATCCGTAGAATTGCGCCTTACTCCACGTGGCCATTCCCACGCGGCTGGGCGACAGCGGCCAGAGATAAAAAAGAAAAGCAGATGCTAAGTAAACAATTATCGAAATATCATTATATAAATACGCTAACACGAAACTGAGGGTACAGATTTTTAATATTAATCATACAAGAAGGCCAATTCGGAAGGTGGTTTGTCATAAATCTTGCGAACGTAAAAATTATGTGTACGGTACACGAAGCCGTTAAGAGTGGTAAAAAAGAAAAAGAAATTTTGGGATGATAGTCCAAATTCTCCATAGTTTTTCCACTATATTATAACCCGTTGTAGGTGGCATATTGGTATAGGTAAAATTAGCTCCGGCAGTTAGCACTTGGGGTTCAAATATTAAACACCCAGGTTCGATTCCCACTGACCCCGTTTTTTTTTTAAAATTCTTCGTAATGTTCAATTCTTAACTTTTAAATATAGTTTCTAAAAATAATTAAACAACTCAGTTTATGAACGCAGTATCAATACATTCAGATTCATTACAATAATTTTAATTAATGTGTTTGAAGAGAATTTTTTTTAAATAATACTCTTCAAGTGTCTCCGTTGATTTTCCATAAGAACATACTTTTATTAAAACATGTTCCTCTTTGCCATTTCTTTCACCTGTTCTCATAACATACACATAAAACCAATAAATATGCAGTGCTCAATAAATTCCAATTACATTATTATTGTTACTATTATTATTTCATTTCATGACTTTGCAAACACAACTGGTCGGAATTTGGACCACAGGCAATACTAGAAGTCATTAATTTACTGTATTATGACTGTCAAAGCAAATTTATAAGTCATACACATAACGGTCTGCTATGCGTGATAAGACATTTAAACAATATCAGATACCAGTAGAGGCACTTTCGTATACGACACCTCATTTTAAATTTATATCATAGTTTTCTGAAGTGGTATACTGTACGCCACTATTAATGCCCTTTATTATTGGGCACCGAGCGAGGTGGCGCAGTGGTAACGCACTGGACTCGCATTCGGGAGGGTAGTGGCTCAAATCCACCTCCGGAAATCCAGATTTAGATTTTCTATGATTTTCCTAAATCACTCCAGGCAAATGCCGGGGCAGTTCCTTTCAAAAAGGCACGGCCGATTTCCTTCCTCATCCTTACCCAAAATTCCGAGTGTTAGCTCCGTCTCCAATGATCAAGCTGTCGACGGGGGTGGCTAAGGGGCTGAAGCCCCCCCCCCCCCCAAGTACCTTGCTTTTAGTGTTTCCCTTGGTAATTCCCATCCTCGACTGGATCTAGCCCCCTCCAAAAGTACCTTGCTGTTAACTCAACTGGGTCAAGCCCCTCACAAATCGAAGTCCTGAATCCGCCACTGGACGGGACATTAAGCCCTGATCTCCCTTCCTTCGCCCTATTATTTGGCTCCATGTCATATGATGATGGACTACGCCCGAAAAGCGTCATAAGAGAAATAAAAGATTCAATATCATTTGGATTTGTATTACTTGTGCGGCTTACTAGCATTTTTAAATTTATTATACTTTGGGGCCAACTAGGACCACGTTAAGTCTTTCTGCACGTAACACTAAGCCTGGCTCTTCTCTGAGACGTCCCTCATGCCGGCCGCGGTGGCCGCGGGGACTGAGGCGCTTCAGTCACGGTCTGCACGGCCACTACGGTCGGGGGTTCGAATTCCCCCTCGGGCATGGATATTTGTGCCGTCCTTAGTCTTAGCTAGTTCATAAGTAGTTTGTAAGCTTAGGGACAGATGACCCCGTAGTTAAGTCCCATAAGTGCTACAAACATTTGAACATTTGAACGTCCCTCATTCGTTGTGAGTGGGCCTGCTAGCTCTCTTCTGCCGGCCGCGGTGGCCGAGGTGACTGAGGCGCTACAGTCACGGTCAGCACGGCCACTACGGTCGGGGGTTCGAATCCCCCCTCGGGCATGGATATTTGTGCCGTCCTAGTTCGTAAGTAGTTCATAAGTAGTTTGTAAGTTTAGGGACCGATGACCCCGTAGTTAAGTCCCATAAGCTTAACAAACATTTGGACATTTGAGCTCTCTTCTGTCGGATGCTGGTCTCGGGTTATTCCTTTTGTCACTATCTTATTTCCGAAAAGCACTCTGTCCAAGGCATCTTCGGGTTTGATATGTAGCATCTGGAGGTGTTCTGTGGTATTTTTAAATGAAGGTATCGTAGTTTTTGGTTTAGAATCAAAAAGGAGAAAACTATTTTTGATTAATCTGTGTCCGTCCATTCGTGTGATGTGACTACAAAATAGTGGCTGTCTTTTAGGTATTGCGTCTGTAATTTTTTCTATTTTTCTATTTTGATGGATGCCATTTTTGTACTTGGAGCCTAGGATTCCTCTAATGATTTTGCGCTCTTTTTTCTCCATTTCTTCGAGGAGTCCGTTATCAGCATTTAAGGATAAAGTTTCAGCTGCACACAGAATTACTGTATTCAAAACTGGTTCGTAGTGACGTATCTTACTGTTTAGAGAAAGGCATTTATTGTTGTAGATCGTGCGGGATGTTAGATAGGCTGTTTCTAGAATGCGTATCCGTTCCCTAAGCGCTTCCTTGTCCAGTCCATCGCCCGGGCGATGATCCCATATTTAGCACGACGTTTTGGTGGGATGTCTTTAATGTTAGTCATGACTTCTGTTTTCTCAAATGATATTTGCAGACCCGTTTCTTCAGCTATTTCTTTTAACAGTTTGATTTGAACTCTAGCAGTATCTGTGTTGTCGGCTAAGGCCAAGCAGTCTACCTTGATCCCCTTCGATTTGGTTCTATTTCGTAACGGGCTATAGTTGGTTTCCATTAATCTTTCGCGCCAGGTTCTGACGATCTTTTCAGGGACACAATTGAAAAGCATTGGAGACAGACCATCACCTTGCCTGACCCCTGTCCTGACTTCAAAGGAATCCGAAAGACACCCAAGGAATTTTACTTTGGATTTAGTGTCTGTTAGGGTAGCTATAATTAATCCCTGCAGTTTAAGGTCAACTTCGAACTCATTTAGGATGTTCAGCAGGACCTAGTATGCGTTCTTGAAGTCTCAAAGACTGACACGTAGTGTTTGGATCTTAGACTATAATATTTGATTATTGTCTAGAGGTTATAGATCTGTTCGGCTGTTGAGCGACTTTTTATGAAGCCCCTTGGTATTCTCCTATTTGATTTGTGACTTGGGCTACTAAGCGCTCCAGAATGGCGAGTGAGAGAATTTTATACGTTACCGGTAGCAGGGATATTCCTCGGTACTTTTTAATGTCTTTCATGGTGCCTTTATTATGTAGGGGATGGATCAGGGTCGTTTACCAATCTTCAGGCGGAGTTTCTTCATTCCAAATTTTTTTGATTTGTTTTCGCAAAATTTCAAGATTTCAAGTCGCATACCGCCAAAAGAAATTGAGGTCCAATTAAAATAGTATGGTTCTTTTTAATTACTAATTATCAAGGACGTTTTTTGTAGTTTCCCTGGTTTATTGTTATGTAGGTATGTTCCGTTACTGATCGATAATAGTTTTTCGAAGGAGTGATAATACAACTATGTGCGAGCCTTTATTTTGGAAAAATTTATAGAACTTTTAAAAATTTCTTTCTGAATGTAATAAACATTCTGTCAGTTATCTTACAAACGTTAATTTATGTACACAGATTTTTTGTGAATCCTAATCCGAATGTTACGTGTTGTACTGTTTCTTAATATTTACTACGTTTGGATCGTAAGATTCTAAGGCAAGTATTAAAAATTGTGGAGCACACAAAGCTCTTATTTCCAATGTCTAAACTTACAGAGTATGAATTTAAGCATCCGACTCTATTTTCCCTTTTATTTTCCTTTCTAAAACATCTACAGTCTTCTATGTTTACATAGCGTCCTGGTCTGGCGTTTTGTTCGCAAACTGTAATTTCACTTTTTATTTAATACTACACAAATTGACAATTATTTTAGAGAAAGTGGTAAAGAGAGTAATTAGCAAAATTTTAATTAACGGTAGCAAAATATTAATGCTGAGGATGCCCTTGCACTTTCATAAGATCCACTGTACAAGTCTGAAAAGAGAGCTGAGCATAAGCAAGTGTTTACCTTCAGTTCAATATATTTCACACAGTTTTTTGCGATGTACTTCACGTTAACGCAAGTGAATATTATAATTCACCGCTAATTCTGTTTTAAAATGTCGAAGTTGCACTAGTGCTTGATTGTTATAAAACTTCTAAATACTACCCCCTCCCCACTTGATCCTATTAAAAGTGTTTGTCCGTCTTTTAATGTTTTGTGCAGTTATCTTCAATGTTATCAACAGATAAAAACCAATCCACTTTCTACCAGCTCCTAAAGACCGAAAAACACACCACCACTGATATTCAAAAAGCACTGAAAATATTACATAAAATTCCCAAAGGCAAAAATATGAATATCCTTAAAGAATTAGAAATTTACATCCACACAGAAGCATTCCCCAACGAAATTCTAAAAGATCACACAGATTTTTAAAACCGCATTTATTTAGAAAATTTTATTGATCTTGTCAAGTTGGATAATGGATAAATCCAGAGAAACATTTTTTCATATACAGAGATAGTACGAAATTATGAATATAACTTTAACCATGGATGATACAGTCAAGGACTAAAGCTTCGAAAATTACAAATCAAGAAACTAGAGGCACACTATTGCACAATCAAAGATAATAAAAATTTACGAAAGGAATATCTTTGTAACATGCAGCATTTCAACGAAACTGTCATATACCAATAAATAATACGAAAAAGATTTATTAAAAGATCAAAGCAGCTGCATGCAATAAGTACGTATGTATAATTAGCGTAGCAGGAACATAACCAAGTTTTATGACAGGTAAATACTGCATGTAACATTGAAACGTTTTTTTATACCATAGTTATCTTTCGATTTTATGTAAAACGTTATCTAAATCAAAACTATGCAACTTCGTTCACAGTTTGCTTGAAAATGGCCTGAGGCCGAAACAGCTGTCGTCACTATAGAAATAAAATATTAGCAGCATCAAAAGGATAAATTCTTTTATAATGTCGTACTTTATAATGTTCTGAAAATACATCAAAAATTAAATACTTTATAAAACCACGTATTTTTCTTCTTATTCTATCTTTTCGGTCTCCTGTGAACTACAAATATTTTTATTTCTTCCTTGATTGTGTTTTCCTCTTTTGTCAGTAGGTTTCCAATTCGTTTTTATAGTAGTTTTCACCTTTATATGAAAACTTCTCGATCCTGAAAATCCTCAAATGAAATTTCTGCTACCTGAAAATCCTCATGAACTAGGCTTGCCCATTTCGAATACGATTTTCTTTTTGAAATTAATGTGTGTATGCGATGAGTAAGTTTTTGGAGTTTCATTAGTTGCAGGTTACAAAAAAACCTTCATTCTCCGCTTCCTCATGCTGGTAACAATATCTCCTTTGTGTTCGTAAATTTCATGGTTGGATCTTTCGCGGAATTCTCCAGTTTCTTTGACAGGGCAAAGAAACTATTTAAAGTAGTTGTAGTGCACCTTTCTTTGTCATGTTTAAATATTCTAATGCATACAGTGTAGACGGTCTAATCACGGTGTTATAATGACAGTGTTTTAGGTTTAAATATAGGCTTTTGCTTTTGTATAAGGCTTAGTACAGATAAAATGCACCTTCAACTTTTGAACACCTATTTTCCAAAGCTGCTTATTCGGAACTGACTGGTGTTACTCTCTCTCCAAATTATTAAAAAAATTTCCACTGCTATATTTTCTTTTGTACATTTCTATGTGAGGCGATGCGTTTTTAATATTTGCGAGTCCAGTTATATTGAGCGCTAGTTTTAGGCCAGTATTATAGGCTGGAGACTTTAACCTTACCTTCGTCTACATTATTGGCAATAAGTGCCAGATCACAGAAAAAGCCAAGCAGTTTACGTTAAGGCCATTTCCCTTATGTCCAATTTGAATCCCATTACTTGGAGATACTGTTGTTTACCATTATCTGATTATCTTTTCTAAGACACAGTTGTAAAGCAATAGAGAGAGCAGGTAAACTCACTCTTGAACAGATTTCAAATGTTTCCGATAGTTCGCCACTGGAACTCCGATGCTGTATTGTTTAAAGTGGCGCTGATCAGAATAATTGGGTTCCTATCCAGAATAAATTCAACTGGTGTGTTCTTTATTGTTTCTTGATAGATTGAGTCATACACATCGAATTTGGACACAGCTCAAAAAACCCTGCTTTGATCTTTTTTTAGTATATGATATAACAGATTACAGATTATGAATCTGTTCTGCGTAGGGCCTTGACGCCCTGAAAATGGCTTGGTGTTCGCCAAAATGTTCATCTAAGGCTGATTCAGCAGTATTAAACAACAGTCTGGAAAAGATCTGGTAAGTTACTGGTAGCAAAGAGATTCTTCGGTAATTATTCAGATCATTCTTGTAGCCACTCTATGAAGTGGATAAATAATTCATACTGTCCAATCTGAAGCTAGCGTTTCTGTTCCCGAAATATTCACTATAATAAAGTGAAGATGTTTTATTGTATCATTATCTGCGTATTTGCTCATTTAAGGCAACGTGCGATGTTCACCTCCAGATTTGTTAGTTTTCATGCCTCGTATAGTTACCATGATTTCATCTATCGTGAGATGGGGACTATCTGGAGGAGGAAATTTAGAATAGAAATCACGCTTTTTTCCCTTTTTTTAAAGGATTTTTAACATTCAGTGTGTATCCAAAAGCTGCAGTATAGGATTTGTCATTGAAATTTAGTTTTCCTTCAAGTCGTCTTACATTTAACGCGGGAGGTTTAAACTTGCATGGTTGTGATTTGAAAGCTTTATCAAATTCTCAGGTATGATGTCTTCTGAAATTACCTTCTGTTTGCTCGATTTGGTTTTTGTTGAAGAACTTCTTAGGTGACATAAAAGTTTTTTGGGTTTTGTACCGCGTCATGATGTAAGAAGGCTATTACTTAAATAACCGACGTTTCGGCCAACGTTACAGTGGCATTCATCTGGGTATACCACTGTTACGTTGGCCGAAACGTCGGTTATTTAAGTAATAGCCTTCTTACATCATGACGCGGTACAACACCCAGAAAGCTTTTATGTCATCTGACTCTGGCCGCGGAAGCCTATGTAATTATAACTTCTTGGGTGTTTTCAATACTTTGATATATCTTTCCTAGCCTCCAAAAAATTTCCATGATTTTCTGAGGTTCTCTTGCTATTCCATTTTATACAGGCTCCTCTTCGCTTTTCAGTTGCTTCACCACAATCTTAGTTCCACCAAGAGTGTTTATTTTTCTTACTGGTTAGGATAGTTTCAGAGGCTGTGTGTATCATGGCCTCTTTAATTCCGTTCCAGTTGGTTTTATTTGTATTTCTGTGTGGAGTTTCTGTAAGTTTGTTGTTGACATCTTTCAGTTTATATGTAGCACATTTTGGAGGTCTATTTTTTTTAATGCTGGAAACGTTCTTTCGATTATCTGGAACAATATTTTTGGAGTCTTCCGATGGTTTTTGATGGAACATAGACATATTAAATAACTGTGTACACTATATATTTCTCCATAATAATTATTTTGTAAAATCTTTGTACTCGAAACACAGCAGCTGGTGTGATGTGGATAATCTGCAGTATGAAGTTGTCTACAGATGGCCTAAGAAGCGGAAAGCCAGATCACAACAAAATAAATATTATTGTGGAACAAATATATAATTTACACAGCTATTTAATATGGTACGATATTTATTTTTACCAAAGGCAAGTCATTATTGGAATCAATGTTGGCATTCCTCAAAACTTTACAATGAGAATTTCCTGGTTTTCTGATAGCATTGGGTTGGGGTATTTCCAAGGAGATGGTTTGAATACTGCGGATTTTGAAAGATCACAGTTCTTACAGATATCTATCAATCGCTCTCGACTTTTATTAGTCATTTTTTGTGCAGGGACGGGGCGGCTGAGCGCATTGAGGCGCTATGCTACGCTGCGCGAGGCCGCTCCCCGTCAGGGGCTCTAATTCTCCCTCGGGCATGGATGTTTGTGCCGTCTTTAGTATAAGCTTGTTCATAGGTAGTTTGTAAGTTTAGGGACTGATGACCCCGCAGTTAAGTCTCATAAGCTTTACAAACATTTTTGAACGTACCAACAATTTGCTTATACCTTCATTATCTACAAAGTTGTGCTCTAAATTCGCCTATTAATATTTATGGAGTGGGGTTTTGGAACATTTTCGATTTTTTCTTTAAGTTTTCCCCGATTTTTGTTGACTGATTCTGATTTCCGTTTGTTTCATTTGTGGGATCATGGGAATTTACTATTTTATAAGCCTTATTCATAGGTTTGAGAGCAATGTTCAGATTCTTCCACAAGTAGATGAGATATCCAAATGATTATTTTCTTGTTGACAGTAAAGCCGTGCCTAGATGTGGTATACGTGCTGCGAATGTTTTGCCAAGTATTCCTTTGAATTTTACAAAACCTTCTGATTCAAAACAACATTCATCTGTTAAACTGGCGTCCTGTACAACTGCTATCAGTACATTTTTTTTCTCTTAGTATGTCTAGTGTTTGTTTCAATTTTCTAACTTTGAAGAAGAGTTACCAAGGATGTTTTAAATTTCTTATGATGGAGTACACACTGTAGGTCTACCTGTCCCATCAATGGGAGTGGACTGGTTACCGCCTGGACGGGGGGGGGGGGCTTATCATGAAAAGACAATAAAAATGATACAAATTATGGTTTATATGCGCCTCGGTTGCACAGTGGCAGAGTGCCAGACTACAAATCCAAAGGTCGCGGGTTCGATCCCCGCCAGGTCCTAGGATTTTTATCTGTCACTTTCCAATTCTTTCAACTCTGGCAGTATTGCTCATGTGAAAAATACCGAGTAGCATCGTGGTTCGGAACCCTCGTTAAACTGTAGGTCCCCCTATAACTGGCTGGGTAAGTCAGTTCGAAGGTCGGAGGAAGGCAACGGCATACCACCTCCAAACAGGACCATGCCTAGTAAAGCACTATGGTGTTCAAGCCAATCTTCGGATTCTTGACTGATTTACCTTTTTTTATCGAGGGATAATGGGTTTTTGAAAAATGAGGTAGAGAGCCCCATAGTGTGTGAAATTCAGCCGCCAGTTCTCGGTCAGACGGTGGTTATAGCCGTTCATTCTGAGTCAGGCGTTACAGTCTTGTACCGACCTGGCCATATCATTTCAGCAGTATCACCCATATCATATCATACCTGACATTCTCCTCTCCGCCATCCTGGGAGACTCCCAAAGAGGTATTAGTAAACGCCACACGGAAACAATTATTATTCTATATGGTAGTCCAGGATATTTTGTGTATATAAAAAAATTAAATTTTAGTAAATTACAGTACAACTGCCTTTCCCCTTCCTGACAAACCAGATTTAGAGATGAAAAAAAGTAAGAAAGAAAAAAAGAGATAAACTGAAAATAGTAGAGTTTGCTAGCCATAAGTAGCTTAGCATGCATAGAGTTCAGTAAAAGTGCTGAAGCTGTTCTTGTTACGTTTTAGGTACTTTCTCCGTACCCCTCCAGAAGTGAGCAGGTAATAAAGCAAGATACTGACTCGACTACCACGCACAAGTTTGCCGTTCTGCGAGTTGCGTGAGTATGAAACTGGAGACAGAGAGAGAGAGAGAGAGAGAGAGAGAGAGAGAGAGAGAGCGAGTAAACATCCTGTGACGTAAGCGGTGGGGATAATGGCCTCAAGTGAGGCCGGCTGCAGTTAATAATAGACGGCAAGCGGAACAGGTGGCACGGGACGCCACTCCTGAATAAAATGTGTCGCGCATAGTCCCACATGAGACCTCCTAGCTGAATTCGATCACACAAGGCGCGCATACGATATAGTTCTGCTAAATATTCCGTGTACGCAGGGGGTAAACTTTCCTCTTTGGTATTAACTAACTGTGAATCTATCCCATTCAGAAATGTTACGTGCACTATGTCATCAAAAGTATCCGAACACCACGCTGAATATGACTTTCATGATCGTGATGCCCTCCATCGGTAATGTTGGAATTCAATATGGTGTTCCCCCTTCCTTAATCTTTGTGACACTTCCACCCTCGCAGGCATACGTTCAATCAGGTGCTGAATGGTTTCTTGGGTAACGGCAGCCCATTCTTCACGGAGTGCTGCGCTGTAGAGAAGAAAGGTCATTCTCAATGGAGAGAAGTCTTCCGAAGTAGGAGTTATGTCAGGTGTGCCACAGGGGAGTGTCGTGGGTCCGTTGCTGTTCACGATATATATAAATGACCTTGCGGATAACATCGGAAGTTCACTGAGGTTTTTTTGCGGATGATGCTGTAGTATATAGAGAGGTTGTAACAATGGAAAATTGTATTGAGATGCAGGAGGATCTGCATAGAATTGACACATGGTGCAGGGAATGGCAATTAAAGCTCAATGTAGACAAGTGTAATGTGCTTCGAATACACAGAATACACAGAAAGAAAGATCCTTTATCATTTAGCTACACTATAGCAGGACAGCAACTGGAAGCAGTTAATTCCATAACGTATCTGGGAGTAGTCATTAGGAGGGATTTAAAATGGAACGACCACATAAAATCAATCGTCGGTAAAGCAGATGCCAGACTTAGATTCATTGGAACAATACTAAGGAAATGCAGTCCGAAAACAAAGGAAGTAGGTTTCAGTACACTTGTTCGCCCACAGCTTGAATACTGCTCAGCGGTGTGGGATCCGTACCAGATGGGGTTGATAGATGAAGTGGAAAAGATCCAACGGAGAGCAGCTCGCTTCGTTACAGGATCATTTGGTAATCGTGAAAGCGTTACGGAGATGATCGATAAACTCCAGTGGAAGACTCTGCAGGAGAGACGCTCTGTCGCTCGGTACGGGCTTTTCTCGAAGTTTCGAGAACATACCTTTACCGACGAGTCTAGCAGTATATTGCTCCCTCCTACGTATATTTCGCGAAGAGACCGTGAGGATAAAATCAGAGAGATTAGAGCCCCCACAGAGGCATAACGACAATCCTTCTTTCCGCGAACAATACGTGACTGGAATAGGAGGGAAAATCGATAGTAGTACTAAAGGTACCCTCCACCACACATCGTCAGGTGGCTTGCGGAGTATGGTTGTAGATGTAGAAGATGCAGCTTTCCATGCTACTATATCCTAGGCAAGCCATTCCTTTCTCAGTAATAATGCTCTGCTCACTGTACTCATCTCTTGGCTGCTCTCTGCGACTTCTGCCCCTTCCCCCTCCCCCTCTACCCCACACACACTTCACTTTGAAATTTTTCTTAACCGTCCGCCGCTCACACGGATGCTACTCGGCATCCACGTGATTTTTCCACTGAATTTTGCCTGACTGGGCTGCAGTAGTTGGCACCACTGTCAGCACCTTTCCATCACTTCTTCATCTGTTAGCCCCAGCCATTTATGACTTTCATTTGGGCAAGTTACCGTGTTTATTAAAGATTGTTGTAGCCTGGAGAACACTGGTTATCCACAAAAGCACAACTGTTACTTTCCGAAACGAAATAACTGTTTGACCCCTTATTGCTTTCTTAGTGACAATCCACATTTAATGTGTTTAATTGTAGGCATACTGAAACTAAGTGCTGTCAATCTATCTTTTATTTAATATTCTATTTTGTTTAATTATTAAAGTGACGTGAAGTGAAAAATAAACTCTGACAGAATTTATTAGAGACTCTAATTTGTGGCTGTCCACGACGAAGTGGCCGAGTGCATTGAGGCGCTATGCTAAGATGCGCGAGGCCGTTCCCCGTCGGAGGCTGGAATTCTCCCTCGGTCATGGATGTTTCTGTTGTCTTTAGTATAATTTAGTTTGTAAGTTTAGGGACTGATGACCGCGCAGTTAAATCCCATAAGCTTAACAAACATTTGATTTTGTATGGCTGGAATGGTTACACTAGCTGACGATTGTGTACATATAAGCTTTCACGGATCTGAAGCATAACAAAACGGGTGAGTCAACGATGAATGTGAATTACAGGAAAAAAATTTCAGGAGGAAGCACTAAAAAAAGAAGAAGAAGAAAAAAAGAGGGGGCTGAAGATGGAACAACTAAATGGGGGAACAGTAAATATCCTCCCCATGTCAGGTCAAAATTTCGAAATATTATTACTCATTTACCTGGAGTCAAAAGTATTACAAAGGTAGAAACAGATATTCCGGATTTATTCTGGAATGAAAATACAGTATGAAGATTCTCTTGACTGGTTTGCGGCCGGATTCCATCGATCTTCTGACACGATATTTAAGTCATCTAACTGGCCTCCATCGTCAGGTGGGATTGGTGTATCTGAAGATGGCGGCCGGATGGAGCACTGAAAAACCGAATCAGAAGATCGATGAAATTCGACCGCAAACCCGTGAAGAGAACAGTTATTACGTCGGAAAATATACAAAATTTCAATATACAATATGTATTAATGCAAACAGTAGTAATATTTAATTTCCGCCAAATGTATGTAAGTTTTTCACAAATAATAGGCATAGAAGATCATCAGTGTAAACCAAAACTAATTTTACAAATTTTTACATAACAAACAAAAAGAGACATTAGATGTGTATGGAAATTAGGATTAGGGCAGTTTTGATTTGTTAACATAATTGAAATTTTGTGGAAGAGCATGACGTGAAACAACTCACATATGGCGTACTATATGCAACAACAAGGTGTGTATGAAACATTTCCAAGAGATTTTCGACGGTGGTTCCGAAAGTAAGGCTTCCTATTTCCTATTGTGACTTTGGATGTCCGCGCCAAGTGTCGTTGGTTCAAATGTTTCTTAACCACGTTGGTCATCGGTCATCTTACAGAATATTTAATCTAACTTACGCTCAGGAAAACACACTCACTCATGCCCGAGGGAGGACTCGAACTTCCGTCGGCGAGCAGAGGCGCGCTTCGCAACAGAACCCTTAGAACACTCGAGCCGTCCACCACGGGAAATGTCGTTGGTGTAGAGTTAATTCTTCTTCACTTTCTCTTGTACATCTAGGTGGTTCCGTTGTTATGACGTCGTTGCCACCTGATGAGGTGTGTTACAGAATGGAATGTGATGTGGACGCGCATATAAAACAGCGATTTGAGACTGAAAAAACTGTGCCGATTGAAATCAATTGATGTTTGCTAAAAGTGTGTGGAGCCGATACTATAGCCATGAGCAATGTGAGGCGATGTATATGGCACTATAAAGGTGGTAGAAGGAGTCTGCATGACAAGACACGGCCCGGTAAACCCTACACACCTGCCATTTCCCGCCATGAAAAGCTTTTTGATAAATTCATTCGTACTGATCGGCATATAACAACCGGAGGACCGTGTGCAAACATGAATCTTGGCGCTTATGCCTGGCATAAAGTCTGTGGGTGACAGGCGTCGCAGGTGCTCACAAATAACCAGAAACTCATAGAATCGAAATTGGTCGGGACCTGCTAGTCCGATATATGGATGTACGTAACAAGTTTCTGAGTACAATCGTCACCGGAGATGAGCCGAAATCCAAATCACAGTCCATGGAATAGCGCCATAACTATTCTCCGTCAAAGAAGAAATTTGAGACAGAGCGTTTGCAGATAAAGTGATTTGTAGCCTTCTGGGATAGCCACGGAGTGGTTCTTTTGGATGTGCTGGAATCTGAGCAACGCACCCTACAAATACGAAATTCCAGGGTAAGGCCACAGAAGAAGACCAACTTTCACCTGCAACTTAATGATGCCAGACCTCATACCAGTTTTGCGACCATGCAACTCTTCGAAAAATTCGGCTGGTGTTAGTGCATGCACCGTACAGTCCCGATTTAACGTCTTCAGGTTTCCATCTCTTTGGACCTACGTGGCACACATTGTCAAGACTGCTGTTGTCAAAACTTCAAGAAAGTAGTTTTTACAAGCATGGAATGCAGGCTCCGGTTCATCGTTGGCAAAGTGCATAAGGAGTTTTAGTGACCATGTGGGAAAACGACAGTCTGTAGCTGTGCTGTAGTGATTTATGTGTCTCCTGTAATTTCTACGAATAATTATAATAATAATAAGGTATCTTTAATTTTTGAAAGCATTTTTGGATACAGCGATCTCAGTGATAAATAATTAAAATACTACAGTCTAGGTGGTAAGTTGCTGAGTTTTTTATTGGAAACCTGTTTCGGTCGTACAGGACCATCACAGGCCTTTGGCACCTTGCAGTTGACGCCTTCTCCGGCCACCGCCACCGTCCACCAACAAGGTGTAGGACCGAAACCAGTTGCCAATAAAAATCTCAGAAACTTGCGATCGAGTATGTAGTATTTTAATTATTAATCACTAATTTCATAAGAGCCCTCGTACGTAAACTGCTTTATCAAATAATGTGATCGTTATTTCCATTTCGTTTGCACTTTGCCACCAAAACGAATAATTAGCTAGGTCCTTGTTTTAAAATTAAAATGTTCATACGTTTCAGAAATTACTGCAACCAGTCGTTTTTTTTTTTTCTCAATAAAGATTTATCAAACCATGACCGGTTTCAAGATGCCTAGCAGCTCATCATCAGACGGTATATATACATTTAGTTCAAATTACATTTGTATCTGTGGCAGGGCAGAAAACGAGAAAAAGTATACACTAATTGTGGTATTTTATACTGATTAATTACAATACAAGTTCGTCTTCAAAATGTTACTTACAGTTAGCAGTTTCACATTTTGTATGTCCATGTGTGTTCCGCTTTTAGATAGCATTTCAACCCTTCCATCAGCACACCATAGCTACTCCCACGACTTTCAAGTGGTAAAATTAAAAAACACTGCACACATATTACCACAGCACAGCCACTACCATGTCTTTCAACTTGTAAACAAACCAAAGAGTATGTTTATACCACAGGCTAAGAACTGTCACGTGAAACCAAAGACTGACAAAAGCTTATCTTATTATAGGATATAAATATAATGCCAATTTATATTAAATAAGAACAAAAGTTGTATTACAAAGTTAATATATGTATAAAATATGATTTCAGAATGATATTAACGTTCATACTAGGAGTATTGATTTTATGATTATTTTAACATCTGTTTACATGCATCACATGTGTTGATTCAGGTGGCATATAAGACATTTGAATTTTGTATGTTATTCGTTGATTCGAAAATTATAAAAATAATTTCAGTAATTTCTGAAAACTATTTCAAAATACAGCAGCAGGTTCCAACAAATGATTGAAAAAAGTTTTAAATTTTCATGTTCTTTCGATAAGTATAGAGGGTGAGTTATAAATTAGGAAAAATATTTCCTGCAAATTGCCACAATGAGCTACAAACATAAATTCGTTCTCTGCATGTTCCTATGTTTTAAAATTAAAATTTTCATGTTCAATAGATAAGTATAGGGTGAGTCGTAAATGAAAAATATTTCATGCAAATTGTCACACAATGAGCTACAAATATAAGTTCGTTTGCCGCATGTTCCTATGTCAATAAATGACAATGTAATTGAATGGTAAATGAAGTGAAGTTTTGGGAGTTACTGTGCGCCGACATTGGCCAAGGGGACAGATCGGCAACAGGGCACAACATGTGAGTCTAGCCGCTCACGAGAAGGCGAGGCATGCGGCGTCAAGCTACGGTCTGTGTGGCAATGCAAGCAATGACAGCGCTCCTTATCTCGTAACGTCTTCGCTGGCCGGTATTATGTATCACGGTTAGATGGCAAAGAGAAAGGAACTTGGATGTTTTATAATTTGGTATTTTTGCCCCAAATTGTTTCAAGAAACGAGTACAAAGATGTAGAATACAAAATACAAGTACACAAGTATATGTCAGTTCTACATCTACATCTACATACATACTCCGCAATTCACCGTAAGGTGCGTGGCGGAGGGTACACTGTACCACTACTAGGCATTTCCTTTCCTATTCCACTCCCAAATTGAACGAGGAAAAAAAGAATGCCTATATGCCTCCGTACGAGCCCTAATTTCTCTTATCTTGTCTTTGTGATCTTTACGCGAAATGTAAGTAGGCGGCAGCAAGATCGTACTACACTCAGCTTCAAATTCCGGCCCTCTAAATTTACTTAACAGAAATTCACGAAAAGAACGTCGTCTTTCTTCCAGCGATCCCCAATTGAGTTGCCGCAGCATTTCCGTGACACTTGCGCATTGGTCGAACCTACCGGTAACAAATCTAGCTGCTCGCCTCTGAACCACCTCTATGCCTTCCTTCAAACCGATCTGCTGCGGGTCCCAAATACTTGAACAATACTCAAGACGTGGTCGTACAAGCGTTTTATACGCGGTCTCCTTTACAGGTGAAGTACATCTTCCCAAAATTCTCGCAATAAACCGAAGTCGGCTGTCCGCCTTACTCACAACTGTCCTTACATGCTCGTTCCATTTCATATCGCTCTGCAATGTTACGCCTAGGTATTTGAACGACGCGACAGCATCAAGAAGCTCACTACTAATGCTGTATTCGAACATTATAGGATTGTTTTTTCTACTCATGCGCATCACCTTACATTTTTCTACATTGAGAGCTAGGTGCCATTCTTCGCACCAACTAGAAATTTTGTCTATGTCATCTTGTTTGCAATTACAGTTACAGACGACACCCTCCCATACACCACAGCATCATCAGCAAACAGCAGCAAATTACAACTTACTCTGTCCATCAGATCATTTATATAGATAGAAAATAACAGCGGTCCTATCACACTCCCCTGGGGCACGCCTGACGATACACTCGTCTCTGATGAACACTCGCCGTCGAGAACAACGTACTGCGTTCTATTACTTAGGAAGTCTTCCAGCCAGTCACAAATCTGTGAACCTATTCCGTAAGCTCGTATCTTCGTTAGCAGTCTGCAGTGTGGCACCGCATCGAACGCCTTTTTGAAGTCGAGAAAAACACAATACGCCTGTTGCCCTTCGTCCATGGCTCGCAAGATGTCATGTGAGAAAAGGGCAAGCTGAGTTTCACATGAACGTTGTTTCCTATACCCGTGCTGATTCATGGAAAGAAGCTTTTCCGTTTCAAGGAAATTTACTATATTCGAACTGATAATATGCTCCAAAATTCTACATGAAACTGATGTCAACGATATTGGCTTGTAATTGTATGGGTCAGTTCTCTTTCCTTTCTTATACACGGGAGTCACCTGCGCTTTTTTCCAATCACTAGGAACTTTGGGCTGAATTAAAGATTCGCTATAAATGCAAGCTAAGTATGGGGCCAACGCCGCAGAATAGTCTTTGTAAAACCGAACTGGTATTCCATCCGGACCAGCAGACTTTTTCGTATTTAGCTCTCTCAGCTGCTTCTCTACACCGGAAATACCTATTGCTATGCCCCCCATTTCGGAATTAGTACGTTGATCAAATGATGGCACATTTGTGCGGTCCTCCTGCGTGAAAGATTTCTTAAAGGTTAAATTTAGAGCTTCAGCTTTCCGTTTGCTTTCTTCTATTACTGTCCCGGAATGATCAACGAGTGACTGGACAGTGGGCTTTGACCCGCTTATCGATTTTACATAGGACCAGAATTTTTTGGGGTTCTCGGAAAGATCTTTTGCTAAGGTATGGCTGTGATAATTATTGTATGCTTCACGCATCGATCTTTTTATAGACGCACGAATCTCTACTAACTTTTGCCTGTCATCATTCGCGTGTTCTTTTTTTGAATCGAGAGTGCAACAGCCTTTGCTTTCTCAGCAGCTTTCTAACATTATTATTATACCACGGTGGATCTTTTCCATCCTTAATCGTCTTTACTGGCACATATTTCTCTAACCCTTTATTACAATAATACAAACGAATACAATACAACGGTACAAATCGAAACTAACATAGAAACACATGACCAGAAGCTGCCGTGGCGTTTTGTAAGTACTGTTCGAAACGACGGCCACGATGTGTGCCGCAAAGTTGAACTCTTCTCAGGAAGGATTGCTGAACACGATCCATCATGTCTGTATGTCTTTGAGTAATATCACAGGCATGTTGTATTGTGCTTTGGAGATTGTTGACATCAAGGTCTGGCGATCTTACTGGCCATGCTACAGGGCCTCCGCGATCATTCCATTTCGAAGGGAAGGCATTGATCAGGTGGCGACGCACTGTGAGCGGGGGGGCAGCATCATGCATGTACTACAGGTTCATACGAGAGGCCAGATCAACGATTCAAACAATTCCAGTAATGTAGCACCCAGTAAACTTAGATGCCGCTCTCCTGTAATCCTTTGTGGTAGCACACGTGGCCCTATGAGACGGTGATCTATGATACCACACCAGATATTCATGATACTCAGATACTCATGAACAACCGCATTGTTGTTGGAACCCTCAAATCACTGTGCCAATTATGTGAATTCACTATACCTTCCTTTGTGAAATTGGCTTCGTCGGTGAACAGTATTGTTCGTGAAAAATGACACCGCAAGATAAAGTTGCAGAAGTCCCGCCTCCTCTGGTAGTCTTCCGGCAACAATGGCTGTATCTTCTGCATTCGAAAGGGATGGTAATGGTTTCTATGGTGTACTCGCATAACAGTAGATTGTGACATTTTGACGGAAGTGACGAGAGACCTGGTGCTTATTCTTCCGTCCCCCGCAACAGTTTGTTACACATTTTCTTCGCCATCCGAACTGTACGTTCAAATTTTTGTAAATCTATGTGACTTAACTGCTTGGTTATTGGTCCCTAGGCTTACAAACTAATTAAACTAACCTAAGGACAACACACACACCCATGCCCCAGGGAGGACTCGAACCTCCGACGGCGAGCAACCGTGCGCTCCGCAGCGAGGCGCCTTAGATCGCAAGGTCATGAGCACTAAATCCTGGAGTGCTACAAATGCACCATACTCCCTCAACCGCCTGTCCACAGAGTAAAACGTTTTTGCGTTTGGAAGGCACCGGATAGGAAACCTCTCCTGATACAGTTGCCTTGCAACGTCAGCTCTTCCGTCTGCAAGCTCTTAGGTGAGGAAGATGTCGGAGTAGTGGGCGTATTCCTGGTTTGTGATACTTGCCATTGCACTCTAGTAACAGAATAGGAACTGCAGTGGTTGTATAAAAAGTCAGTTACATCCTGAGAAATTGCAAAGTGGGAGCGACGCTTGAAATAAACTAATCTCGACGCTAATACACATAGATTCAAGCGTGAGCTCCAGGTTCCTCGTAATCGCGATGTGATTGACGCACTACGAAGCGAGAAACGATGCTATTACACTGTTATTAATTCGACTGGAGACAATATTAACGAGTTCTATTTTATAATACAGAAACCGCTACAACAACTTCAAAACAGTAAATCACATCACCTTATAGTCGTCATCCACGGCGTGCGCCTGCCTGCTTACATCTTGTAATCATTATTTACAAATCAGGCAAGGTTCTTGAGCCGCGCGGGAATAGCCGAGTGGTCTGGAGCGCTATGTTGCGGATCGCGCGGCCTCCCGCGTCGGAAGTTCGAATCCTCCCTCGAGCATGGATGTTTGTATTGTCTTTAGTATAAGTTCATAAGTTGTTTCTAAGTTTAGGGACTGACGACCCCATAGTGAAATCCCATAAGCTTTACAAACATTTTTGAAGACAATTCTTGAGTGACATAGGAACTACAAATGTTGGATAAAATATTAATTTTTATTTCATCGGTGACTGTTTACATTACAAAATCACTTTAATGTTTACACAATCTGAGTGAAACGTGTCCATAAAAAATTATTTTTGTAAGAAAATGTCTAATATTGTGCCTCCTGTTTTGTATCGAGTAACTTGCTTGCAAGAAAATGTATAATATCGCTTCTACTGTATGTATCGATATGTGTACTTAACTCTGTGAAAGTTTCATCTTTGGCAAAGATCATGTATTGCATAGCATTGTAGCTCGCGCTGAGAGAGAGTAGCACTTGTGGTTCAGCTCGCTTAGAGAGCGGTTGAGTTGTGTGTATGGCTCCGATGTAGAGCAGAGGCTGCTTTGCCAGCAAGTCAGAAGTTGTATTATGTAGGTAATGTAATGCTGATTATTAATAATAAGTATCTTGACCTTTCTTTCCTGTTTCATTTACGTAGTTAGAAAATTAACCTACTTCCTTCATTTGATAATTAGTTATTAGTGGATTTAAAGTGCAGTATTGATTTTAATAATATTGTTGAACAGATTTCGTTGTTGGTGCCATAGTAAATGATAGTTAACTGACTATGATACTAAATTTCAATAATCAGAAACTGATCTGCATAAAATTTTCACAGTCAAGCATTAAGAAAGTGGTTTGTGGTTTTTTAATATCTTCCTCGCAGTCAAAATTTTTGAGTATAGTCAGTGTCTGTTTCAAATGGTGACTTGTCACAGTTGTGCTGTGTTTAAAATATCCGTTGCGCACATAATCAGTTTAATGCACTGTTTCTTATTTAATAGTATATACATCAATATCAGGGCCATAATTAAACCAAATTGCTGTGTTAATGAACAATTTGTTGTCTGAGTTAACGATTAACAACACACACAGCTTTTATGAGTCACTCATAGACTGACTACTCGCACACGTATATATAAACAAAGTTAGTTTCTACAATGGTTCGGAACAGTGTTGGTACAATATTATTCCTGAATTTATTTCCCGCAAAATGTATGTATTGAAGTTTGTTAAATATTGAAACAGCCGTAAAGTTTTGTTACAAACATATTATGACAAACTGTTTAGTGTATTTTAGATGACCTCAGGAAATGTTAATATGTATATTCTTGTAGTAATATGAATTATTGAAGCCGGCCGCGGTGGCCGAGGGGACTGAGGCGCTTCAGTCACGGTCTGCACGGCCACTACGGTCGGGGGTTCGATTTCCCCCTCGGGCATGGATATTTGTGCCGTTCTTAGTGTAAGGTAGTTGATAAGTAGGTTGTAAGTTTAGGGTCTGATGACCCCGTAGTTAAGTCCCATAAGCTTAACAAACATTTGAATTATTGCATAACGTTAAAAACACCATTAAAAGGAGATTTTTGTAAACTGTATATAAACAAAACTAATTTGACAGAATGATCAACACACTAAAGGTAAGACAAAGTACTTTCGTGACATTATTTACATTGCAGTATATTTGTGTGGTGTCTGAAAGACTTTTGGTTCGGCACAAAGTAATTTGTGGAATTTATTTAATTAATATTACAGCAAATTCTGAATCATGTACCAAGAGATACCTAGCCTGTAGATGTAACAACAGCTTTACATAGCTGGTTTTTTACATACTTAGAAAGTATAGGTATCTGGATATTTAATTACGAAAATAAATGGGTTTTCTAGGGATAAATCTATTACACAAAGTAGATTCATTGCACACAATGAAAAATAAGAAGGTTTACTCGATTGTGCTTTATTCATGCTTAATACACTACCAGAATGGACGTAACGGGAAGCAACTACCGAATATCGCTAACGAGGGTAAAAATAATTGATGGCTGACCCAGGTTCTAATTGAGGAGTGGATAACAGTTGTACTTAGTTATACATCAAATACATAATGATATATGACTCAGGGCACGTTACTGAACCTTTTAGAGAGTGAGCTACAGTTTGAAGTTTTGCACATGGTGAAACGATTACCCAAACATACATTAATATCTACAGCACAAAAATATTTCACAAATACACACTAAATGTTTGTCGGAATGGAATCAATTTTCTCACATTAGATGAAAAGAACACGCAAAAAGGAAGCTCTGATGTACTGTGCATATCAATGTTTGTGGTGAGTAACCCTATTATTACCTTCGACGCTTGTGTTAACAGTAAAATTGCCGGTAACGTACGTCAATCACATCGTGATTAAAAGCAACGTGGGGTTTATGCTTTAATATCGGGTTGTGCAGTAACGTGGCGTTTCGTTTATATCACGTGTAAACTTCGCTTTACAACTTTTTTGGATCTATTGACGTATTGCGAAGTAAATATCGCCATATTGCGTATTGGTTGCGTATAAAACCATATGGAAGTTAATTTAAAAGCACGTAAATTCTTGTTGAAAATAATATTTGTTTTCGTTTCAGGTAGCCTCATAGTATTTAATTTCACGACGTCCTGCCTTATATCCATACCCATGAAAGTCATTGTTACAGAGTTACTGTATTTCTGCTGAAATATTTAAATGGGCCACCGTATTCAGAAAACCACTGTAAAGTGTCTGGGAGAGATTCTTCGTAACAGTATTACCGAGCGTCTCAGAGAACGGGACGTTATTATTTAACGTCTTGTCGACGAGTTCAGTACAGACGGAGTAATCTTATCAAAGTTACCATATAGAGATATGCCGTGATTTAGAGAAACCACTGAAAAACGTGGACGTGGCGGTGGTGAGAGAAATCCATCTGTCGTCTGTCACGCAACCGTCTTAAGGATTGTGAAATTTCATCCGGCACAAAATTTCTGTCCTGTTCTATTCATTTACAGAGCGAGCCAAGCAATTCGTGGTATGTTGCGTCAGATTAGTCCTATGACCAAAGACTGTTAAATGAGATCGAATCAAGAAAAAAATCCAATACTGTTTCACAAGTGGACTTCTTGCGGATGCAGACATTAAAGTATTCTGGGCATTTAAGTTATTTTCCATGTTAATGGAATTTGTTGTTTGCAGCTCAGTACGAGAATGCGGTGTAAATTATTATCATCATTTAGAGACACAATTTGTCTTCTAGTTAATTTCAAATGTTCAAATGTTTGTAGAACTTATGGGACTTAACTACGGGGTCATCAGTCCCTAACCTTACAAACTACTTATGAACTAGCTAAGACTAAGGACGGCACAAATATCCATGCCCGAGGGGGGATTCGAACCCCCGACCACAGTGGCCGTGAAGATCGTGACTGGAGCGCCTCAGTCCCCTCGGCCACCGCAGCCGGCTCTAGTTAATTTATCCATTTTATTTTTGGGATGGTAGTGGAGGAGTTTCTGCATTAAAATTTAAGTCCGAATCTCTGTCACAAAGTTTAGCACACACATTTCTTCAAGGAAGTGAAATTTTCACGTGCTATTTATCAGTTATGCATTTGACGTGAACCCACGTATCACTGTCGTACGAGACCCATCTGACACTAAATTAATGTTCAGATTCTGAGCCTTTAGTCTTCCATGCAAGTTATTGCTGGTTACATCTGAGGTTACTGATCCAGCATGAAATAGTTTTTGATATCACTGCCATTACACGATGACGCAAGGGAGAGTTTAAGTAACGCCCTTCGTATCTAAGATGATTAGTTTCTTAACAACATTCAGTCAATACATTTTAATTTTCGTGCTCCTTTTCGTACACTTACGACTCACAGGGGCTCTACGCAATGATTTTTCCCTCATCTGGAGAGAAGGTGGAACTCGGAACAATCCTGCACACGTGGAGGTAACATCACTATGTCATGGTGGTGGACGAATGGTGTGGCCAGGAGTCAGTACCAGCGGACGTACGGACCTGTATGTCGTTCAGAATGGCGCTTTGACTGCTCAGAGGTGTAGAGACGAGATGCTTTGACATTTCGTTGTGCCCCACAATGGTGCCTTAGGAGCTGTGTTCCTTCTGGTGGATGATAATGCTCGTCTCCACAGAGCTGCACTGGCAGGCAGCATGAGAAAAGATGAGAGAACAGAAAGGTTGGAGTGGCCAGCTTGTTCACCGGACTTGTACCCGTTTGAGGTTGTCTGGGATGTACTTGGAAGACTCACTGCAACCAGATCAGCACTCCCACAACGATTGCAGAGCTGAATATTGCACTCATGAAAGAATAGACAAATATTCCTCAACAGCTGATCGATATCCTCATACTGTTCATGCCACGGAAGCGTGTAACTGTACTGACCGTCCGAGGTAATCACACTCTATACTATAGGGGAGCGAGAATGACTTTCTCACTATTACGGTAGCCCCATGATACCTTACTCAAAGAAAACATTGTGTAAACCTCAAGCAAACAGTTGAGACAACTAAATATCTTTTGCAAATGATTGTTAAAGAAAGGGAAGGAAGAAGGATAGGAAAGAAAAGATTGACAGTGGCCGCATTTGGGCATTGATATTAAGCAATGGCGACTAGTTAAAATGTGACTCAGACAGGCTCCTATCATCCATGCCCTCTTACACTCGCCATTACGGATTCCTGTGCGATGTCGGACGTATGTCCGCATCTGCGGTGAAATAACTGAAGCTAACGCCGTCGTAGCGTTTAAATAGTTATTGTATTGGTGTGGTGTCTGTTCTTTCGGACGTCCGGACGTCCGAAAGAACAGACACCACACCAATACAATAACTAGATATCTTCCTGTATCATACTCAAATTACCATAGTAACCGATATCTGAATAAAATACGTTATCATATATATATATATATATATATATATATATATATATATTGTGTATGATACCTCACCTGATTCCGTAATTGTTTTAAGCAATATATTTCGTCTGAATTAACCTAAGCAACTTGAGAACTAAATGACAATATAGTGGAAGTTACACGGAGCCTGATAAGTTCTGTGTCGAGATTATACTTTCGTGTAGGTATGATGGTTCTGTTATAACTGCACCGACAGAAGTTTGTCCACTAACCACTGGGAATTATTAGTGTAATGACAGCAAGAGCAATCCACAAAATCTCCTTATATATTCTCTCCTTTGGAAAACCATTAAGCAAGCACTTCTATTACATTTATTCATTGTGACTGTAGCATAATATGATGGCTCCGACACATTTTTTCACCACAATACTATTTGAAATTCTTATGTTAAAAAGAAATGTATGCTTCACAAGTAATTATTTTGCAATTGTATTATACACACAAAACATGTCATTTCATTCAAATGTTCAAATGTTTGTATAGTCTATGGGACTTACCTACGGGGTCATCAGTCCCTAAACTTACAAACTACTTATGAACTACTTACGAACTAGGACGCCACAAATATCCATGCCCGAGGGGCATTCGAACCCCCGACCGTAGTGCCCGTGGAGACCGTGACTGGAGCGCCTTAGTCTCCTCGGCCACCGCAGCGGGCGTCATTTCATTAATTAAAACAGCCGCACAATGCATAGCTGACTGTACAAAAAAATAATCTGTGTTATTGAATGTCAGTGTTGTAATCTACATCCGAAAAGGTTTCACCAATACTAGGTAAATTAAGTGAAAACAAAATCAAAATTAACAGTTGAATGACATTGAACTTTAGATTGCAAACAATAATGACTTGACAGAGAATTATGGTAGTTAGTTAGTTAGTTGGTTTTTGGAAGGGACTAAAAGGCAAATTATAGTAACCGCAAAAAGATCATATAATGATCATAGTGTAACTCGCCTGTACCCAACGAACTACTCACCTGATTCTCTAGAATCATCTTCTGATAACTATCTTATTGTGAGAATTGTTCAGTAAAATCCAATCTAAATTTATTCAATGTATCTCTTTAATACGTCGCAGAAGAAAGGAAGGAAGATTTTTAATACGCAATTGACAGCTTGGTCATTAGAGGCGGATCTTACGCTCAGAAGAAGCGTAAGGGTAAGGAATGGGAAGAAAATCGGCCCTGTCCTTTCGAAGAGACCATCCCGGCATTTGCTAGGAGTGATATCGAGAACTCACGGAAAACCTAAATCTGTATGACCGGAGGTGGATTTGAACCACCGTCCTCTCGAATGTAAAGCCAGTGTGTTTCTACCGCACCAGCTTGCTCGGTTAACACGTCAAAGATAATGCATGATTTCAGCAGAAGCGGCTATTGCAATTACTGATTCATGGCAAATAAATATTTTGAAACAGGAAGCGCAGAATATCCTTTTCAAAAAGTACGGGATTAAATACTGAATACTAAGTTCTGTACTCAACATTCAAATCTCTGAAATCTCTGTGATGACATAATTGTTAAGAGAGAGGTATTCTTTTCTAAGATAGATTCGACAACATTCTTATCTTTCTCAATAACTGTATCTTTTAATGATGAATTTTTTCCAGCATCATTTAATGTCAGAGACTTTTTGACTCTAAAAAACTTAAGGTATTGTTGTGATACAATTATTACTTATAAGATAAAGCAGTCAGCAATCCGAAGATTGGTTTGAACACTATAGTGCTTTACTAGGAACGGTCTTGTTTGGAAGTGGTATGCCGTTGCCTTCCTCCGACCTGAGTAACCCTGCAAGTTAAACGGGACTTAAAGTTTAACGTGGATTCCGAAACACGGTGCTACCCAACATTTTTCACATCAGAAATACTAAGATAGGTAAAAGAAGTGGCAGATTAAAATGAAAGGGTTTTCTATTTTGCTTATGGTACTTGTCCGTGGCGAAAGTGTGTTCGTTCACTTTTAGCGTTCACTTTTAGCTGAGTTTTTTTTTCCAGAGACAAAGTGAGAATCGAACCCACGACCTATGGATTCATAAGTTGACACTCTACCACTGTGCTACCGAGCCACACATTATTGCGCCAATTTAGGTTATGGTAGTAACACTAAAAATGGTGCCTTTGCTCGAAATTTAAATGAAAATAACGGCTTAAACATGAATCTGACACGAAAATTGAATAACCGAATTTGTAGAGGAGAAAATTCTCTACATCTTTGCTCTCTTAACTTTTTATAAAATCTCTTATCGTTTCAGAGATATTTGCAAAAATAACGGCGATTTTGGGATGTATGCATGTCTGTCTGTCCGTAACGTGTTCCCTGTTTTTAAGACGAACAGTTCAACCGATCAGCACCAAGTTTTGCACACATAATTGTAGGCCGCCAGAGACCAGAACCTCCATTTTTCAAATTTTTCGGACAAAAAATACGGTAGTAATAAAAAAAACCGTTTGTAATGTAATTGTAAACGAACCGTTCATCTGACGCGAAAATTGAATAACCTAATTGGTGGAGAACCTAATTGGTAGAGGGGAAAATTCTCTACAACTTCGCTCTATCATGTTTTTTTCATATCTTGCATCTTTGCAGAGATATTTGCAAAAATAACGGCGATTTGACGATGTCTGTCTGGCTGTAACGTGTTCCCACTCTTTAGGTCCAACCGTTCACCCGATCGGCACCAAATTTTACAGACATCATTTTGGCTACCAGAGACCAGACCCTCGATTTTTGAAATATTTCGGACAAGAAATACGTTAGTAATACCAGAAAAAGCCGTTTGTAATGTAAATTTATTTGCAAATAAACCGTTAATCTGACGCGAAAATTGAATAAACGAATTTGTAGAGGAGAATATTCTCTACAACTTTGTTCCCTTATGATTTTTTCATATCTCGTATCGTTTGAGAGATATTTGCAAAAATAATGGAGTTTTGACACCCTCCATTAAATTAACGAAAACCAGCCGTTCGCAGACGTCACGTGACATTTATCGCCCAGAACTGTCTCTGGCATACGAGATTTTGCGTTGCGTATTTGGTAATTTTCTTATTGTAACTTACACGTTGTCATTTCAAATCAATGGCGCACTGAAGAATTAACAAAAAGACGTCGTTCTTTGTACGATTAATGATAATCTAGTGTCTACAAATGCTATATTAGCATCAGTTAACAACGGCCGTCAATAGTATGAGATTAAAGAACGCAATTCCTAGCTGTTAGCTGTTGCGTAGTGGGCAATATGTTGCACTGTGACGCTGAAGATCAGTGGTTCGGAACCCGCCAGTACCTAAAATATTTTTTCCCTACAAGGGTTTCAGACACTATTATTAATTAATTTTTTATTATTTACATTATTATTTTGGTCCAAAATGTTTGCAAAAACTTATAAAACTACAAATCTAAAGTGGGCCGTAAAACACGTCAGTGCGATTTTTTAAAAATCATTTTTAATTCAAACATAAAAGCAAACTGTTATCAGTATCAATTATACCGTTTATGTTCGTCTTTTATAACATTATCTGCTTCTCTCAATTATATAAATGCATTTAGTTCAGTGTATGCTAAAGTCTGACATTGCTTGATCTGTACCTTGATAATTCGAACACGAAGAAAAACTTTCCTTCAATCGCAGTTCCTCAAAAAAACTCCAATATCACAATATCACAACTTGCCAGCGATTGTTTTACTTTGTTGGATAAAACACTATTAAATCATCCGGGAAGTGTCATATTAGAGGACATTCCGCTTCATAGTGAAAATGTGATTCTGTAAAATACTATTACTCCAAACAGGTAGGTAGCATCATTCAACCCGGCTACTCCTCCAACCAAATACTACCTGTCACTCACGCAGCTAGCTAGCGACTTCTCTTGACTTATTCCTACACAAGAGATCGAGTAATAAAACTTTGATTCTCGCAAACAATGACATTAATCAGAAAATATGCCCTACAGTAAGCTATAGTTTATCCACGGAAAGTTATATCTCTGTTCCTACGCTGCGCGGGAGTAACCGAGCGTCACGTTGCGGATCGCGCGACCACTCGCGTCGAATGTTCGAATCCTCCCTTGGGCATGTGTGTTGTCTTTAGTATAAGATAGTTCATAAGTAGTTTGTAAGTTTAAGGACTGATGACCCCGCAGTTAAGTCCTATAAGCTTTACAAGTACTTGAACATTTTTGATCTGTTTTTACGTTTCAAAACAGTTTGTTTTTCCTCACATTGTAATGCATTCATAAATCTATAGTTCATGTACAGGTATTTCTATCCATACTGAATATTGTCCTTTTACATGTACGTCTGTCAACATTTGTCAACTGACACACACACACACACACACACACATACACGCGTGCACGCGTTATTGTTCAATTTTCAATTTTTTGTTAAGCTTAAGGGCCTTAACGGCGGGGTCATCAGTTAAACTTACAAACTTCTTATGAACTAACTTATACTAAACACTACACAAACATCCGTGCCCGAGGGAGCATTCGAACCTCCGACGCGGAAGGTCGCGCGATTCGCAGCGTGGTGCTCCACACCGCTCGGCTACTCCAGCGCGGCTCTCTTTAATTCGTTTACTTCTAGTTCCTGATATTCTGTCTTTTAGCTTATGCCTCTGGCTATTGGTGTCAGCAGTTATTAACTCCGCTATTTTTTTAATATTTGTATTCCAAAATAAATAACTCGACTGTTCAGTTAATTTAGCAGGCAATTTTGTATATTCGTTACAGTTTAATTACTTCCTTCCTTATGCATCAAAAGCAAAATTATTTATTTTGAAGCAACGTGCATGTGAAATTAACTGGAAAGTTGATATGTTTGTTTTTCACGAGCACAGATGTTTGTAATAAAACATATTTAACAGATTACGCTATATTTAATAGATAGCGGAACATTAAAAGATAAAATATTTTATAGGCAGTAGTATCATAATTAGCGGTAAGTTTACTTTTTTATGAGCACGGAACTCATTTTATTTTGTGTAGTTTTGCGGTTTAGTCTTCCATGCCTACAAATGTATCCAAACAAGCGTCTCTTACATTGATCTCCATACTACCTGGATATTCAGCTGTGGCAACCGTAAATATACATATTTCGTTTCTTGTCGAATTACAACATGGTTGCTACGAAATACTATTAGAACAAGAAAAAATTACGTTCGATTCCACTCCCAAACAAGTCTATTGCATCGCATATTAACAGAATGTTCAAACCAACAAATCCTCAAAGAATTCCTTGTTACAAGAAACATTCGTTCGTCAAATTGCGAAAAAAAAAAAAAAAAAAAAACATTAACGGGAATGATATAGCGTTCCTAAAGTCACAAATAAATGACGTGAAGTATATGGAGTATACCCTTGGTGATACAAATATGTAGAATATACTGATAACTTCCAATTTTCAGGCTTCTATTTCGCAACGCCTGTTATATACCAGCAAGGGCACGATCCTCTCTTAAATAGAAAGTATAAATATCGCTGTTAGATTTGATGTCTTCCCAAAAAAAGTATTTTCCGGAATTAATCACTTATCGCCGTATTTCAGAATAAAAATACAATTAGTTTCTTCAGTCTGACAATTCATTTACAGAATGTAAAAGCTTTAATAATTTGGGTTTATGCGTTCCTAACTTCAGCTTCATACACCGTTTCACTGTTCGCCATAAAAATTTATTCATTTATATTCGATATCCAGAAAACCTCTGTCCAATCCTTTGTTTCATTCCTTAGTTCTGCTTTCCTGAAACTGTGTGTTCCTTTGATTTTATAAAGTTATTTATCTTGGCATAGCACTCGTTCCACCGTAAATGTTCGGGGTGACCCAAATGTCGTTAGCAATTGAAAAACCATGGAATAATGAGATTAGAGAGGTAAAACTTGACACACGTACGTGGAATGGCGCTAGGTTTTTCTGAAGCAGAGAAAAGTGTACAAAATCACAACGAAAGGGCGTTTTATACAGAAGCAATAATTGGAATAAAACTGACTTTTAGCAAAGACGATGATGTTTATAAGAAATACTGAACATTCATCAACAGTATCGGTGGTCTATGGGTAATGTTGTGAAAAAACTATATGGCATATGAGTAGGTACGATCAGAAGTTATTGTCGTATGTTGTCCTTTAGCAAATGTTTAAATGTTTGTTAAGCTTAAGGGACTTAACTGCGCGGTTATCAGTCCCTTAACTTACAAACTACTTATGAACTACCTTATACTAAAGACGGCACAAACATCCATGCCCGAGGGAGGATTCGAACCCTTGGCCGACCGCGGTGGCCGCGGGGACTGAGGCGCTTCAGTCACGGTCTACACGGCCACTACGGTCGGGGGTACGAATCCCCCCTCAAACATGGATATTTGTGCCGTCCTTAGTATAAGGTAGTTTGTAAGCTTAGGGACTGATGACCCCGTAGTTAAGTCCCATAAGCTTAACAAACATTTGAATATTTTCGAACCCTTGACGGGGAGCGGCCTCGCGCATCGTAGTATATCGCCTCAATGCGCTTGGTTACTCCGCCACGTCGTACTTCAGCATTCCTTATGACAATGAGCGGTTGCAGTAGACTTGCTACATCAGGAAAGCCCGAACCTAATAGCCACACGGATTTAAGTCTGGGTTAGGGAGGCCGAAGGCGATTTTGGCCATTTGGTGTCGCTATTGCGCCTTCTGTTGCTGCCTGGACGATGCATTGCAGTGGAGTTGCATTCATCCTCCTTCCTCGACGGGCTAATAACCGGAGATAACGGCCATCTCCACTCCCATGAACCACAGACATTGCCGAGGTGGGGTGGCTTGCGTGCCTCAACGATACAGATAGCCGTACCGTAGGTGCAACCACAGCGGAGGGGTATCTGTGGAGAGGCCAGACAAACGTGTGGTTCCTGAAGAGGGGCAGCAGCCTTTTCAGTAGTTACAGGGGCAACAGTCTGGATGATTGACTGAGCTGGCCTTGTAACATCAGCTAATGTGGCTTTGCCACACAGCTACTGCGAACGGCTGAAAGCAAGGGGAAACTACAGCCGTTACCTTTCCCGAGGACATGCAGCTCTACTGTATGAACATATGATGATGGCATACTCTCGGGTAAAATATTCCGGAGGTAAAATAGTCCCCCATTCGGATCTCCGGGCGGGGACTACTCAGGAGAATGTGATCATCAGGAAAGACAATAGTGGCATTCTACGGGTCGGAGCGTGGAATGTTAGATCCCTTAATCGAGTAGGAAAATTAGAAAATTTAAAAAGGGAAATGGATAGGTTGAATTTAGATACAGTGGGCATTAGTGAAGTTCGGTGGCAGGATGAACAGGATTTCTGGTCAGGTGAGTATAGGATTATAAATACAAAATCAATTGCGGGTATCACAGGAGTAGGATTGATAATGAATAAGAAAATAGGAATGCGGGTAAACTACTATGACCAGCACAGTGATCGCATTATCATTGTCAAGATAGATACGAAGCCAACACCGACAACAGTAGTACAGCTTTATATGCAACTAGCTCTGCCGATGATGAGGAAAACGAAGAAATATATGAGGAGCTAAAGGAAATTATTCAGAAAATTAAGGGAGAGGAAAACTTAATTGTTATGGGAGACTGGAATTCGGTAGTAGGACACGGAAGAGAAGGAAAGATAGTAGGTGAATATGGTCTGGGTAAAAGGAATGAAAGAGGAAGCCGCCTGGTAGAATTTTGCACAGAACATAATTTAGTTATAACAAACACCTGGTTCAAGAATCACAAAAGAAGGTTGTATACGTGGAAGAGACCAGGAGACACTGGGAGATACCAGATAGATTTTATAAAGGTAAGACATAGATTTCGGAACCAGGTTTTACAGTGTAAGACATACCCAGGGGCAGATATAGACTCTGACCATAACTTGTTGGTTATGAACTGTAGGCTGAAACTGAAGAAACTACAAAAAGGTAGGAAAATAAGGAGATGGGACCTGGATAAATTGAAGGAACCTGAAGTTTTTAAGAATTTCAGAGGGAGCTTTAGGCAACAATTGACAGAAACAGGGGAAAATAAAACAGTAGAGGAGGAATGGGTAAAATTGAGAGATGAAATAGTGAAGGTAGAAGAGGACAAAATAGGTAGGAAGGTAAGACCTACAAAAATCCTTGGATATCACAGGAGATACTAAATTTAATCGATGAAAGAAGAAAATATAAAAATGCAGTAAATGAAACAGGCAAAATGGAGTACAGACGACTAAGAAATGAGATTGACAGGAAGTGCAAAATGGCTAAGCAGGAGTGGCTAGAAGGCAAATGCAAGGATGTAGAAGAATGTATAAATAGGGGAAAAATAGATACAGCCTACCGGAAAATAAAAGAAACATTTGGAGATAAGAAAAACAGCTCTATGAATATCAAGGACACTGATGGAAAACCAGTTCTCAGCAAAGAAGGGAAAGCTGAAAGGTGGAAAGAGTATATACAGGGGCTCAACAAAGGAAATGAACTTCAAGACAATATTGTAGGAAGGAAAGAAGATGTAGATGAAGATGAAATAGGTGATACTGTACTGAGAGAAGAATTTGACAGAGCCCTGAAAGACCTAAGTCGAAACAAGGCCCCTGGAGTAGATGATATTCCCTCAGAGCTACTGAAGTCTCTGGGAGAACCAGCCATGCCAAACCTGTTTCACCTGGTGTGTAAGATGTATGAGACAGGCGAAGTACCCTCAGACTTTAAGAAAAATGTTATTATCCCCATTCCAAATAAAGCAGGCGCTGACAGGTGTGAAAACTACAGAACCATCAGTTTAATAAGTCATGGTTGCAAAATATTAACACGAATTATATACAGAAGGATGGAAAAGCTGGTAGAAGCCGACCTCGGGGAAGATCAGTTTGGGTTCAGGAGAAATGTAGGAACACGGGAGGCAATACTCACTTTACGGCTTATCCTAGAAGATAGATTAAGAAAAGGCAAACCTACATTTCCAGCTTTTGTAGATCTGGAGAAGGCTTTTGACAATGTTGATTGGAATAAACTCTTTCAAGTTCTGAAGCAAGCAGGAGTAAAATATAGGGAGCGTAAGGTTATTTACAACTTGTACATAAACCAGACAGCGGTTGTCAGAGTTGAAGGGCATGAAAGGGATGCAGTGGTTGGAAAGGGAGTAAGACAGGGTTGTAGTCTTTCTCCATTGTTATTCAATTTGTACATTGAGCAAGCTATAAAGGAAAGCAAGGAGAAATTTGGTGAAGAAATTAAAGTTCAGGGGGTAGAATTAAAAACATTTCGTTTTGCCGACGACATAGTAATTCTGTCAGATACAGCAAAGGACCTGGAAGAGCAATTGAACGGAATGGACAGCGTGCTGAAAGGAGCATATAAGATGAACATTAACAAGAGCAAAACTAGGGTAATGGAGTGCAGTGTAAGAAAATCAGGTGATGCTGAAGGAATTAGATTGGGAAACGAAGCAATAAAGGAGGTAGATGAGTTTTGTTACTTGGGCAGTAAAATAACAAATGATGGTCGCAGTACAGAGGATATAAAATGCAGAATGGCAATGGGTAGAAAAGCTTTCTTGAAAAAGAGAAATTTGTTAACATCGAATATTGATTTAAGCCTAAGGAAGTTCTTTCTGAAGGCATTTGTATGGAGTGTTGCCTTGTATGGGAGTGAGACATGGACGATAAACAGTGCGGACAGGAAGAGGATTGAGGCTTTTGAAATATGGTGCTACAGAAGAATGCTGAAGATTAGGTGGGTGGATCGCGTAACCAATGAGGAGGTACTGAACAGAATTGGGGAGAAAAGAAATTTCTGGCATACCTTGACTAAAAGAAGAGATAGATTGGTAGGACACATTCTTAGACATGAAGGAATTGTGAATTTAGCATTGGAGGGAAGTGTGTGGGGTAAAAATCGCAGAGGAAGACCAAGAGATGGGTACAGTAAGCAGATTAAGACAGATGTAGGTTGCCGTACTTATGTGGAGATGAAGAGGCTTGCTCAGGATAGGGTATTGTGGAGAGCTGCATCAAACCAGTCTCCGGACTGAAGACCACAACAACAACAACACAACGGCCATCTCCTGCTGATTTTACCCGTGATCAACATTGACCTTATGTTAACGGTTCTTGTTGTTTGAAATCACATCCAGGCCCTGGAAATCGCACTTTGGGCCCCTACAACAGCTGCAGCCACTCCCTCTGTGTGTGCCCCGCTTCCAGCCTTCCTATGGCTCTCCATTCCACAGGTTCGGGTACGTCACGATGTTGTTGCATTGCACTACCTGCTCACTACTCTTGCTTGTGTAATTCGCTTGGTAAACACAAGTCAACACTGACCCCTCTTCCTATTATTCCCATTATCCTGGTGGCCGCAATGTTGTCATCTCCTGTCCGTAGAACCGACAGAAGGTCGTCGATCCATTTAGTTCCTTCAGCCGATGACAGTACTTCAGAACATGGATAAGTGAATTGATCCCCTAATTGTTTTGAGTACTCTAGTTGTGAGATATATATACTTTGACCATCGGTATTTGTTTAATTAAATTGCATAATTCACCATACTGAAAATGCATTGTGGTCAAAACGACATATAATTAAAAAGTTTGACCTACCTGTGCGCAACGGAAAGTGTCACTGCTTTTAATATCTGCGTCGCTGTGAAACTAAAATTTTAACTGTGGAGTTCACAAATTGCAATGGGATACAATTAGTTACAAAGAAAAAATCCTCCTAACGTAGTTGGTCATCCTGTTATTTACTCAAAACATTGAACGTTTGGTCTTTTCCAAATCAAATCAAGATCTGTATTAAGAAGTGTTTGAAAAATACTGCTTACAGAATAAAGAAAATTTATCTTTTTATCTGTAACTTTTTAGCGAAATACTAGTACGAGAAAATAAATAGAAATACGAATGCTCCCTTTTCAATATCTGTGCCAACCAAGTTAGAATAAAACTACGCGGCATAGGTATCTCAAGCACGAAACATTGTTTATTTATTTTCTTCCATAATACGCCTTAAAACTGGATCAGTTCCATTTTCCTTTTTGATACGAAACTAATTGAAAATACGGCATCGTCCGGGTACTTATTTATTCCAGTCTTACTCCATCTCCCCCCCCCTTTTTTTGTCTGTTTGTCCAATTTCTCTTTCTGCCCATTTGATCCTCTCTGTCTCACTTTTCATCTACACATCTCCCCTCTCTCTGCTGATCTCCTTCTACCCCTCTCTCTGTAAATTTCCACCTTACTCTTTCTCTGCCAATCACCTCTCTGTCGAGCTCCAAGTCCACTATCTCAGTCCATTGCCTCCTCATCTGGGAAAAATTATATAACTCTCTTAACTTTATTGGCGGTTATTGCAAGGTTCCCTCCATCGTGTACAGTATGAAATCGTGGGTATACGGTGATGTTTCTCCTATTTTGAAGGTTAAATATGCAAAATTTCATCAGATGGGAATAAAAGTTAATATTTTGTCAAAGTTCTCAGGTAAAGTAGCCTCTTGCATGCACCAACCTCTCGTGACGACTAAAAGACGCGTCGCGGACTGTTGAGAGGGACCTCTCCGCCACGGCACCTCTGTGTGGACTGAGCTGCTGCGTTTGTTGACGTGGAGGTGGCGCGTGACAGACGTCCGCGCCATGCCACGCTATTCCTGTGTGAATTTTTCTTTTCTTCGTGTGGTATAACATTTTTGATCTTCTTTCCCTGCTGCTGTTCGTACCTGGTATTTTGCAGATTTTCAGTTTGATGGCTGTGCTTCATAAATGATTCACAAACGAAAAGGTAATCTTTTGAAATTATCTTAATTTCTTTCATGTAATCAAACTTAAACCCCTTTTACGAGTGGCGTTTGAAAAGTCCGTGCTAAAATAAAAACTACTAACGGGTTTGGGGAAAACCATTTTTATTTTTCGAAATAGTGTCCTTTTAGACTTATAAACTTCGTCCAACGCTGTTCTAATTTTCTGATCCCTTCCGAATAATAGGAATTGTCAAAGCCTGCGAAAGAGCCATTAATTTCTGCAACCACCTTCTCCTTTGAATGAAATCTTCAGCCATTTCTTTAAAATAGGCGAACAAATAGTAGTCCGAGGCAGCCAAGTCTGGACAATATGGGGGATGTGAAACGAGTTTGAATCCTATTTCCAATAATTTCCAATGGGAGAACAACTACTGAGGTGTGTGCTGGTGCATTGTCGTGGTGGAAAAGACTTTTTTGTGGGCCAATCGCTGGCGTTTTTCTTTTAGTTCGTTTTTCAAACGGTCCAATAACGATGAATAATATGCGCCAGTAATAGTTTTACCCTGTTCCAGTTAGTCGATGATGATTTTCACTTGTGAATCCCAAAAGAATATCAGCAAAACCTTTCCGGTCGAAGGACCGGTCTTCACCTCTTTTGGTGAAAATTCTCCGTTGCTACCCATTGTTTAGATTGTTATTTGGCCACAGGCGTACAGTTTCATCCACAGTCACGAAACGACGCTTAAAATCCCGCAGATTCTTCCTGAAGAGCTGCAAACCTTCACAAGATTCCTTTTTTGGTAATGTGTGAGCAGTTACGGCACCCATCTTGTGGTTAGCTTTCTCATGGCAAATGTTTATGAAAAATATTGTGTACCCGTTTATTTGAGATGCCCAGAGCACTGGCAATCTCACGCACCTTAACTCTTGTCATCCATCACCATATCATGGATTTTATCAATGATTTCTGTAGTCCTAACCGCCACAGGGCGTCCAGAACGTTCAGTGTCACTTATGCCCCTATGACCACTTCTAAAATTTTGAAACCATTTATGAACTGTTCTAATAGAAGGTACAGAGTCACCATAATGTTTATCAAGCTTCTCTGTAGTTCAAATGTTCAACTGTGTTTAAATCTATCAGACTGGGTTATCAGTCCGTAGCTTACAAACTACTTAACCTAAAGTAGACTAACCTAAGGACAACTCAAACATCCATGTCCGAGGGGGAGTCGAACCCCAGACGACGAACGGCCGCGCGCGCTGCAGCACGGCGCCCTAATGCGCACGGCTAATCCGCCGCGGCTCCCCTTTAGTCTCCTGAGGCGTTTTGCCTTTCATAATGTTTAATAATCGTCCATTGTTTGACAATCACTCGACTTCCTTGAATGCCAAACACAAAGAAATAGACCAATACGGCTAAAACTGGTTGTGCGTTCTTTCCAAAGATGCTACTACCTAAACCTGACCTCGATACTCACCGGTGCACAGTGGTATACATCACCAAAAGTTGGCCAAACATAGAAAAAATCTTTAGATTTGAACGAAAATTGGTATGCAGGGGTTACTGGGACCGCTGATTATGAATTTCGTATTAAAATTTCAAAATTCCTAATAGCAGATTCAATACGGCTGACCTCTTCATTCAAAATTCTTGTTTTTGTTTATTTTTTTTTTATATTTTTTTTTATCCGTATGTAATTATCTTTGAGATTTCTGATTACGAATTCTAAATAATGATTTATAATTCATAAGTGGGAAATCACGTTTATAATATAACAATTACGAAAGAAAACTAGTTTTTTTATCTTTGGTTTTTATTTTGAAATTTTTTGAAGTACCAGCTATTGTTAGTAACATGTACTATTAAAAAAATTGTAACGAGGAAAACACAATAAAAATCAGTCGCTCTCACTGTCAATATCGGGATACTTATCGTTTTCAAAATCAAAGTCAGTATCATGTTTATCAGAAACTTCTAGAAAATCTTCTGACTCCTCATCAGTAAAAAACAAAAGTTCTAGAGCATCCGTTGACAAATCTTTACTTTTTCTAGGTTTCATTTTTCTCATACTCGAAATAAGTGGATCAGAAGATACTAGGAGCCAATGAAATACATCTTCCATTCTAGTTGTGCGCGAACCTTTCCTGGAATACCCTTCGCGATATTTCGTAATAACTTTATTTCTTGCTTCCTGAGCAACTTCAGATAACTGACCTATTGGCAATATCGATGCTTCTATTACCTGAGCACCGTGCATTAAGATTTTATAAACTGTTGTAGCCATGTAATACCAGGGAAACTTGTCTACGCAAATTTCCGCAGTATCATGATAATATTTTTGAAATTTTTCGATATTCACGTTATAGCCACATGACATTACCTGAAAGATAACAGGAAATCGATGGATGATATCTTTGTCAAGCCCCAGGATTTGTGCAGTAACTGAAGATTTCTAAAAAAAAAAAAAAAAAAAAAAAAAAAAAAAAAAAAAAAAAAACGACGAGCAGTATTTTCATCATTGATGTTCCCATATCCAACTTTTGGCCGATCAACAAGAAGCCCCAGCTGCGTTTGAAAGGCCTCTGGAATGTTTTTTCCTAATCTCGAAACGCTTTTTGTCTTCCGGTAATCGCAACTGTCATGTTTTACTTTAAAGTTTGTATCCAAGGTGAAGCAAATACTCAAAGCAACGAATCCATGCGTGCAATGTTGATAATCCATACCGCAAATTAGGAACATTAATCACTTCATTTTTTGCAAAGTTGAGATCATTAAATTTTTTGACGTTGCTCCACACACATAGATGATGCAGTATTAGTTATAGTGTTACAGACCTTTCCAACAATCATTGTGAAAACCAATTCAAATTTTATTATTATTTCTTTTCCGTCCCAAACGGTGTGAAACAGAAGTAGAGACGCAATTTGCTCGTTAATGTATTTCTTCTCGTTTAACGTAGACTCTGCATTTTCATGCAAAAACTGTAGCCTTAAAGGTCTACAAAAACGAGGCGATGAAGGTGAAGGATTTTTCCATATCATCACTTCTTTTTGTAATAAATTATCTGTGGCTACTGGTTGCAGTGGAACCAATGAAGTTATAAAAACATTAGCGTCAGAATCACTTGCATCAGAAAATTTTTGTTTGTACTCACTGTGCCCCGAAGAACCATCAAAACCCCATTTAAGAACCAACTTAGCATTTTTTAAAGTTTCTGGAGATAGTGTTTTGATAGTGTCCTCCTGAACCTTTCTGATGTGTGGTTCAAAATCGCTTGTACGCTGACTTCAGCACGGGTCTCAGTTATCTCTGTATCAGATGGGTAACACCGAGCTTTGGCTTCTACAAGTTTCTCGTAAGCGGGATAGATAAGAGTATTGTGACTTTTCATTGAATTTCTAATAAGCATATAGGGCCTACTGAAATTGAGATAATTTTCCTTCAACCATGTCAGAGAGTGCCTCATCGGCAGACATTTTAATGACTGGGGGATTTGGTGATGATTTCCACGCTGATTTGTATTTATTAGCACGCGATGGTGACTTTGTCGTGATTTCTTTTAAAATACTTGCAGCAGCAGAGGCGCCAGAACGAAGGCTCATTTGAGTAGCCAACGGTAACTCCAATTTGCTTTCTGACTTGCGTAAATCAGTGGCTTTTCTTCTTTTACTTCTGTCGCTTGCTTTCTCGAATTAGATACTTTTTCGGCCACGCTTCTTCGATTCCGTGGATTGTGATATCGATGTACTAATTGTCGCTGTACTCGAATCTTTAGGTGTTTTATTAGTCGTCGAAACAAGCTGTGGAGTAAATAGTGTAATTACTGTGAGGAATTTTGAATCTTATTTTAGGTTTTTACGTTAACTATTACCAAAATCGATATTTTTGTGTAAATTTAAACACTCACGTTAATAACTATAGAAGAAGAAAGCCAATCTTCATTATTTGGAAGAAACCTTTCAGTCGTTCTTCGAGACTGTTTCCATCTCCAATTCAGTGCGGACAGAAACGCCTTCAAAGATTTTCTCCCTTCGTCAATTATTTGACAACAGATGTTGCTCCAACATTTTAGTTGGGTGTCCAAGTCCGAGTTCAAATTCTTCTGTATAACGTCGAACAGTTCTCGACGAGTGGAAATTACTTTATCAGTGTGTGAATCTAAAATACAGAAAATGGAATGTAGTATTAGAAAGTGCTCTCTACCGTTAACAACAGGAACTATTACAACTAGGCTATTTCCTGCTTACTCCGCTGGAGTGCAGCACTCCAGATCCAGCAGATATTACTCGTTTCCACATCCCAACACGCTTCCATATTTGTAACATAACCTTGATTTGAATTGTTAGTTACACAGGTGATATATATTTAATGCTATATTACAGTAACACAACCGTTTTGTGTTTTACAGTTATAAAAAGAAAGGCAACAATGATGGTTGCGGTCAACCTTAGCCTATCAGAAAGCTGCTCAACGTGCCCGGTGCTGTTTATTTTTAACCTCAAAAGTACAGGGGCAGATCGGGGCAGAATTTTCTTTCACATACCAATACAAAACACCATGAGCTATATGCCATATGCCGTAAATTCCTAAATAACGCTGAACACACAACTATTTTGCTAATTTTCGGTAAATAATTCTGAAAGGATAACCAATATTCAGACACGCATTTGACGATGATTTACTACATGAAGAAATACAAATTAACGAAAACATTATATATGCCAATATTCGACATACCTTCTTTAGTACCCTCCATGAAACAGAAATAAAATATGACACTCCAGTAAAAAGTTACACGCACTTTTAGTAGTGGTGGAATTTCGGAGAGACAGCACGACGTTAACGCTATGCCGAAAACATTAACTTTGAACTGACGTAGCATCTCAGGTATCAAAGATATATCACTTTCCTTTGAGAGTAATATGCACCAAAGCCTCTACTACAACATTCTATGGTAGCCAGCCTGTTCGCTGACAGTCCCATTTTTCGCTTTTTGGCCACCTTTTTTCAGATCCACACCACTGTGCGGTGGTGCCATCTCTCGGACTTTGCACGGACTTTTCAAACGCCCATTGTACAAGTGATTAAGTGGTTAAACTAAAAATACATTTTGTAATTTATCATCATCTTCTGACTTGAAACAAATTATTCTGCAACTGCTCGGTTATTACCTTCATATTAAATCAATTTTTTCAATTGAATTGCTTCTGTATTTTAAAATTTGCTATGGCATTTCACAGTGCCCTACATATTCGTAAAACTGTTAACAATGTGTAGTAATTATGACTAAAATTTATTTGATAAAAAGTATATACAGGTTACTTGTACAAAATCAAGGAACTTTAGTTATCCATCTGAAGGTTTTCGTGCCTGACATGCGTGGATCTTTTGTGTGACAACTTATAGCTTCTGGGTTGTCACTAAGATTTTACTTCTCTGCTTCTGCTAGAAAGGCAGACGTATTAAGCTACCCAAAGACCAATCACTATCCCATACCTACTATGTTAAACATTACTTTCTGCATGTTGGCATACTTCATCTTATAGCCTTCCAATCTTGTGACTTTGTAAAATTCATTCTACATGAACATCCTGAATTCTCGATGAGAATAGTCTGCAAGATTATTGAAAATGTAACTGACGTAGTTACCCATCAATCAATTACAGTATGGTTTTCGGCTTGAGGATAAATTTCTTCATCCGATCGGTATAGTTCAGGTATCGATATGATGTTAACAGGAGTACGTGAAAGAAGAGCAGTTTGTCCTCTTATCCACTTCCAGTTTCGATTATGTTCCCCATAAGTGAAACGGTGTATCACTGTGTCGATTAGATTACAGCGCACGCAGAAGTTCGCATCACTGCGTCCTACAGCACTGAGCAGCTCGTCTTATATATTAAAAGAAACTACGAAAACTAAAGTCAGTCGGCCAGACCAAACTATCCGGTCGATTTACTTCATATTTTTTAAACGAAAGGTTTTCATCAACAGATTTGTTATCAAGTATCAGAATTTATATAACTCTCGCCTTCCTTCGTCTACTCAAGCGGGATTTTCTACTTTATATTTCTTTTGGGGATGTCCTTCTTGTAAAATATAGTCATTCGGTCAGGCCGTTCTATTCGACCGATTTCCTTCATTCGTAGATTTGTCATCAAATATCAGAATTAACGTAAGTCTCTCCATCCTTTATTCAAACGCAGTAGTCTTCTGTCCTTACATTGAATATTTTAATCGGTTTGTTTTACGATATCTTCGGTTCTAATTAAGATAAGAAGGTGTCTTTGACCTAACAACACTAAGCAGATCAAGCTCTTTCTTTCATTTTCGCTTTTAAATATTTGCATTGATTGTTTCTGAACATTCAACTATACTTCCATTTTTATTCCCCCCCCCCCCCTTTTTGTCGTTCCACTAACGGTGCGAAGTATTCGCATGGGTCCACTACTTTGTACTTAATATATTATTGACAGCTTTGTATCATGCCGTTCGTACGTCAGTGAAGAGCACACTGCATTTAATATTTTTCCTCACAATATTGGATGGATGTTTCGATGTTTATTTTCTGTTTTACTTTTTTCCCCTCATACTTTTCCTTTTCATCTAAGATTTACTTTCCCGTGGAGAGTATGAGAGTTTAAAAATGTTTTGCACCAGCGTAGCTGCATTCTCTGTAGTATACTTTAATATTTTTCACACCCAAACTGATTTTTCAACGGTTATTGGCGCTACCGGATATTATGGTTTGACTGCATTAAGTAGCTGTGCAGTGATGCTATCCGGATCATTGTTTACGATGCTGACTGTTCGCTTTATGTACAAAGCCAATACTGTGCTTCTAATGTTGGTCAGCCCCATTCCTCCCTTCTTAGGGTCAAACGTTGCGGTGTTGACTTTTACACGAAAGATACCCGTTCCGGACACAAGCTGCTAACTTAGACATTACTGTTTTCGATATTATTGCAGGGATCGGTTTCACTTGCGCGATGTAACATGCGTTTGACAGTAAACAAATTATTATAAACTACACTCTCTGAAAATGGTTCTCGCATCGCAGAAAGTTTTCTATTAATACCCCGATTGGTTTTACGGAAGGCCTCTCGCCAGTTGGCAGCAATCATCGTGAAAGGCGACGCCGTCAGAATAACTGTGACGTGTTGTGCTCAGGGAAGACGAAGGCGTTCAAGTCGTTTGAAGTTTAAACTTACTTTTAGTTTCATTAGTCTTTGCACCCGATACCATAAATAGTTTTAGTCCTGCCTCCAAGTTGGTTACATTATCTTTGTTGCGTATGATTACTCCTATGTCATCAGCAAACGCTACTATTGCAGTTTTTCGAACAAACATAGTTATGCAAGTAAGATTATTTCGACTGTCTGATTAAAGGCTCTAGCGATAATACGAATAGCAAAATTGGCAATGAGCTTCCCTGGTGGGCACCTCTTTTTATCACAAGCTGTTTGGTTTGCTGGCAATTGACCGATATCTTCGCTGTTATTCCCATTTCAACATTTAGTATTATTGTTCCCTGAATGAATCCCATCCTCTCCAAAGTTTCCAGCAAGCACTGTGATTGACAATATCAAAGACTTTGTAGAAGTCCATAATGAACAGGCCGCATTTAATGTTTGTGGAGGAAGTTAAGGCAATTCCATCTCTATACATGGAGAAAATAGGGAAAATGGGCAATCTCAAAGGGTTCAGGTGGATCACTGGATCCGGAAACTATCGGTATAACAGTTGTAAATTGTCGTAGCTGTGTCGGGAAAGTTCCAGAACTGCAAGCGTTAATAGAAAGCACCGAAACACCCATCATTATAGGCAGCGAAAGTTAGCTCAAGCCGGAAATAAGTTCAGAAGAAGTATTTTCAAAAGATCTTTTGACACCGTACCTCACAAACGACTTTTAATCAAATTACGTGGTTATGGTATATCGCCCCAAATTTGCGATTGGATAGGGGATTTCTTGTCAGAGAGGACACAGTTCGTAGTAATCGATGGTAAGGCATCGACTAAAACAGAGGTGATATCGGGCGTTCCACAGGGTAGTGTTATTGGTCCTCTGCTATTCCTTATTTACATAAACGATTTAGGGGAAAATCTAAGTAGCAGTATTGTTCTAGGTTGTTTGCAGATGACGCCGTCATTTACCGTTTAGTAAAATCATCTGAAGATCAAAACCAACTTACAGATTCGCCGCAGTGTCGAAATTTGATTCCTTGTCCACATATAATCAGGATACGTTCTGTTACAACAGGGTTGAGCAGTTTGACAAAGAAGCAGTATTGTTCTAGGTCATAGTAAGCGGTACGAACGTGATCAGAAGTAATTCCAATGGTGTCGACGATCCAGTCATGGAGTTGAAAAGACGTGAGCTGAACATTCTTGTTGACTTTTGAAATTGAACCTGCAGAGTATTCTTTTTGCGTGACCTTTGATACATTTTGTAGCTAGAAGACAAGGCCTCACAACAGGCCGTGGCCACGTCACACCGAGAGTCCGCGAACGATAGCTGACTGGCCGGACGCTACGAGGCGGTGGGCGTGCTCTAACGGTCAGCCAGTCAGCTGGCGACCGCGGCCTCTCGGTGTGACTTAGGGACGGCCAGATGTGAGGCTTTGTCTTTTAGGTGATGTTGGTTAACCGCTAACGAATACGATAAGAATACAAACACTAAGTTTCACGTAACGACGGCACTCAGCAGACGCAAACATAACACGTAAACTCCAACAGCAGCACGAGGCAGTAAACAGCAACATCACTACACCGCGGCTCAAACTGAACCGACTTGACTTCTCTGGATATGCCGGGCGCCGTGGCTCAGCGCGCCCGGTCAGAGAGCTCAATGCCCGCTGTAATAAAAACGTTAAGCCAAATGATAACGACAAAGAACGAACATGATCAAACAACCACAAAGCATGGAGCTTCCTAACAACGCCCTAAAACGATCGAAGTGTTCCAGTATTTCGAATTCGTAAAATTACAGCCGTTCATGTTAACGAAGGATGTCTGTTAGAAATAACAGACACCATAGAGACTATTATTAGTTCAGTCCGAAGTAGTCATCAGGAACTTGATCGTGAGTGTGTATGCCCACACCTTCCATACTATCCAACATCGGGCCTGTCTCATTCAGCGCCCCTAAACGATCGAAATGTTTCAGTATTTAGAATTCGTAGAAGTACGGGCGTTAATGTTAACAAAGGATGCCCGTTATTTCAGACATGTTAGAGAGAACAGACACCATAGATACTATTATTAGTTCTATGATGAGAGGCGTGGGTGTGCTTGTTTCACAACAACAGTGTGACCTTCCTTTGTAGTAGTCGGAAGTAGTTAATGTTCAAATTTTTGTAAATCTATCGGATCAAACTGCGCGTCATCAGTCCGTAGATTACAAACTACGTAGACTAAGGGAAACTAACTTAAGGACAATACACACCCACACACACACACACACACACACACACACACACACCAAAGCCCTAGGAAGGACTCGAACCTCCGACGGCGAGCAACCGCCCGCTCCGCAAGGAGGCGCCTTAGACCGCTCAGCTACTCCATCGCGGCCTCGGAAGCAGTCATCAGGAACTTGATCCTGAGTGCGTATGCCCACACCTTCCATACTGTCCAACATCGGGCCTTTCTTACACCCGAATACCACATAAAGGTGAGTGCTGCACCATTTCACAAGTCGACAAGACAGTGACACCGAACGATTTAGTGCACTGGTAACCCACTGGACTCGCATTCGGGAGGACGTCGATTGAAACCCGCCTTCCACCATCCTGATTTAGGTTTTCCTTGATTTATAAATCACTCCAGGCAAATGGCACGATTGGCATTTTCAAAGGGTACAACAGATTTCTTTACTCATTCCTAATAAAAAATACCCGAGCGCATGCTTCGTCCCTAATGTAGTCGATGGGACGTTTAATGATCTTTCGCCGGCCGCGGTGGCCGAGGGGACTAAGACGCTTCAGTCACGGTCTGCACGGCCACTACGGTCGGGGGTTCGAATCCCCCATTGGGCATGGATATTTGTGCCGTCCTTAGTTGTAGGTAGTTCATAAGTAATTTGTAAGTTTAGGGTCTGATGACCCCGTAGTTAAGTCCCTTAAGCTTAACAAACATTTGAACATTTTTTGATGATCTTTCATCCTTCTTTTACTGTTACTAAGCGACCCACAGTGAGACTCTCTACAAAATCTGTCACCCTCTGATATTTTTGTTTCACAAAACTAAGTAGTAACCCAGACAATAGTCAGTCCCATTCAGAGAGTCACGCACATTAATCGCAAGGGAAAATCGCCTGTAGAAGAACTGAAGTACAGATGTTGTATTACCTACAGAAATATGTATGTTGTAACATTACTAGATATTAAACCATTGGCAAAACGTGTACGATTCTTTAGTCTGTTAGTTGGTGTACATTTTCTCTGTTTGCGACGTAATCAGTGGGTATCATCATCTGACTGTACATCCGGACGACAGGGCTATGTAATCAGTCATTAGCGTTAAAACTGTGTTCAAGAATAACAGTTCTCCGTTTCGTCTGCAGAACCCGCCAGCAACATTCCCACTGAAGGGCACTGTCTTTGGAGAATTAACAGCCACTCAGTGTCTGTATTACCTTGAAATTATTTTTAGTCAGAACAAATAGATGTTGCAAAATTAATATGAGAATTCATGTTACCACAAGGTCGCTTCGAAATATCTTTATTTGGCCGTAATCATTGATGGCCGTAAAAATCGGCATAGATATTTGTGCCGTCCTTAGTATTAATTCACAAGTAGTTTGTAGGTTTAGGGACTGATGACCCCATATTTAAGTCCCAACATTTTTGTGCTGCGTTGGAGAGCATAAGGGAGCAACCTGGTCAGTGATCTGCACAAAAGCTCCGCACACATGAATGAAGCACCAGAACTCTGTTTAATGAACAAGAAAAATTCTATAAATCGACTTCATCATCTGACAATCTCTGAAATCTTCATTTAAGCGGTCAGAGAATACCCTTTTAAAAACCTCTTCTCTTTTTTTTTTTTTTTTTTTTTTTTTTTTTTTTTTTTTTTTGCTCCTAGCCAACGAAAGCGTGAATCTGCTTTGTAAAACTTGGGGAGTTTTCAATCGGCGGCAGTGATCTTTGACAACGAGCGAATTTTTTGCGGGGCGGCTGCTTTGTTTTGTCGCGGCAAGTGCTGTGTGTCTGCCGCCGGTGTTGGTATAAAGAACAAATCTAAATAAAGTACAGAAATTTTTTCGCCCCTTGTCAATTCTTCTTGCTATCTCATGCTGAGAGTTTCGTTATTATCTAATCCTATAACGTTTCTCCTGCATCGAAATGGATGCTAAAAAACGTATAGTTGATGGTGAAAATAGGAAGTTTTTGCCTGCGAGGACTGAACAATATTGTTTTACGCTGGCGGATAGGCCTGGAGGGGTTCCAATCTGCCTCATATGTAACAGAACTGTCCCTATTGTTAAAAGTGGCAATTTAAAACGCCTACTACGAAGCATCCCATCAGCAGTTTGATCAAAAAAAAAAAATAAAATAAAAAAAAAAATTCTCTGCTGTTACCAAAGCTCGCCAAGATGAACTCCAAGTATACCTAGCTTCCTAAAAATAGAACACGATCTTCCTAGTTTATGAGCGAGCAAGAGAAACTTGCAGAAGCACCTATGAGTGAGTGTTGGACGCTTAATGAACACCAGAAATTATTTTCAGATTCTGAGATACTAAAAAATGTAGGTTGGAATTCGCCTTCAAGAGAAGAATACAGCTGCCGTAAATCGAGGTACTCCACTGTCGGCAAGAAGTAATAAAAGAAGAACCAAAATTTTGGCTGCCTGCTATAAAATAGTCCGTTAGAACTTCTGCTGGAAGGGTCTTGCTACACCATAGCGCTCGATGAATCATGTAACATAGTTTGAAGAACAAATATCCACTGTCATGCAATTTTTGGATACTGAAATCAAAGAATTTAGGGTTAAATTACTAACAACATTGCCATTGGAAGGCAAGACGAGGAGAAAATTTATTCATTTGATGACTTCATGACAAAATCGAACATTACGTATGATAAAATGGTGTCTCTTTCAAATAACAGGACCAGTAAAGAGAGTCAGAGATAAGAATGCTGGGTTACTACGTTATCAGTGCATAATTCACAACACTGTCCTTTGTGGTAAACTTAGTGTGACTCTGAAACAAGTAATTGACAGTTTCATCAAGTAGATTAATTTGATGAAGCTTCGTTCTTCTTTTCAGCACAGACAGTTCAAAGAGTTACAGTTAAAATTAAAAACAGTCCAGATAACAAAATCGTTGGTTTACTGGTTTCAGTGAATTTTCGACCATCTCCAGATGTATGCCACCACGATGGCAGGCGGTAGCGGTAGACACAATAGGCCGCACAAACATGAACTGCCGTTAGGAGTATTTTTGCTGGTGGGTAAAAATTAAAATAAAGGAACATGTGGTTTTACTTCTGGACCTCGATAAAAATTTTCAACGGAATCCGGCCCCAACAATGATTACTTGCCGAACTCTGGTCTAGTTCATTCTCAATTCTCTTGTCGTCATGTGATGCCTTATCCCGTTGTTTATAACTATATTGGGTTGACAATGTAGCGTGTCTAATCTGGTTTCATGCAATATCTCGTGTTCTATATCGTGCTGTGCACGTAAAGTGACTTTTGGGTTACAAAAAAATCTTTCAATAGCATAATGCACTTACAATAGGCAATAGCTATCGAGTTATCAAATAAAGAAAACTCTAAAGCACTGTTGATCTCTGTATCTAACATTTAAATGTACTGAACTCCTATTTTCAAGCTCCTATTCCAAACGGACGAAGCCCTTTGAAAATTATTAACTATCCAAATTTTTCCCAACATGTACCCTGGCTTCTGTTTATAAAAACTAGCTTAATTCCCGCTGTTTCGCACGCATAGACTGGATGGGCTGCATTGGTTTTTTCTATTTCTGAATATAAATTTTCATAGATTTAGCTTTAAAAATGCTTTCCTAATCAAGTATTTTGATACAGCTTTCCACCCCATATTGCACCATTGATGTCAGAATTCAAATCATCCTGAAATACATTTTTTTAAATTCTAACCATAGTTACAAATTCAAATTTTCGCATTTGTAGCATCCAAATCGTCTTAGATTTTTCCTTATTTAACCCATTTAAAGGTTGAATTTTCAAAAATATCGAAACACGTTTTTTAAAATTCCAATCAAAAACCTAAATCTGAAGTTTTGTATTTCTTGCTTCAAAATCGCCTGAATGGCAGCCTATTTTCAAAAAAACCGTTCATCCCCTATTTCACCCCCTTAGGGATGAGAATATCGTCTAATCGCTGATGCCCACAATGTAAGGTAAACAACGTCTACAAATTTCAAGTTTCTTTCGTCTGTAGATTCACTCATCAGCGCCGTTTTCTGTCTTTTAGAAACGGATCGAGAACGAGAAATTTCTTTCTTACACTTTGGCATTTTTCTTGGTAGTTTTACTTTTCAAATTGCAATAAGCATTTTTGTTTATTCGTACGCTTTTTTCAGAAAACAACTGAAGATTGTGCTTCACGTTTCGCTGTATATAATCTCGGGTATTATAGTGTCAAAAGTCATCGCTAGTCTTCAGTCCGAATTTTATATAAGCTGACAACTTTCAACCACTATTTCTTCCACCCTCTTATAGCTATCGACACGGAACTGCTATGGCCGCGCGTACTGGAGCACCGTATTGCGGTGCGAGCGACCGTCCGCCGTCGGGGGTTCGAGTCCCCCCTCGGGCACGGGTGTTTGTGCTGTCCGTAGATTAGTTTACCTCAGTTTAAGTAGTTTTTAAGCTAGTGACTAATAACCAAAGTAGTTGAGTCCCATAGAGTTACAAACATTTGAACATTTGGAACTGCTATGGTGTACAACGGGAGACTTTGTAGTACAACAACACAGAGAGATCGTTCCTCTCCATTGTGTAGTTTTTGCTGAAGAGCAAAAATGACACCCATACGTAGAATTTCAAATAAGTCGGTAACTTTCTACTCCCATATCTGCCACCGCCTTATCGTTATCAACCATCTATCACTATAGTGCACAATAGGAAATTGATACCTACTACCACATACAAAGACTATTCGTTTGCGAACTGTAGTTTTGGCTGCAGAGTGAAATATAGGCAAAAAAAAAAAAAAGCCTCATTATGATCTACGCCCGTTTCTCCACACTGTCAGCAAATCATTAAAGTTACAACCACTTCGGCATTACTGTCATCTACTCATCAATTTTATAACAATTTTGGTAATCCTGGCAAGTCGCCATTACCAAAATAAGGTTATACAACTTAAATTTTGGAACGAACAATGTTCCTTGTAAATAGAAATCTTATTAATCAAATGTTACCTTACACATTAGGTTCAAAATGTTTCTGGTAGAATGTTAATGAAATTATAGATGAAAGAAAACGCATTATGACAATATTACAAAAGAGAGTGATACGAAAAGGTATGACAAGAATGGAAATTGAAACCTTAACGAAAACCCATCACGGTGTTTCACTTAATACAACTATTAATTATACTAAGGAGGCAGTGCATCATTTCTGATTGTGTTAGAGAGTGTAAACTTCTGTATGACATGACTCGTATGATCATATGTGGATTATGCACTTTACTACCCACTGATATATTAAAATCCGTATCTGGATATGTACGTCTATATGAATCTGAAGTGAAGAACACATTGGTGACAATTATATTTATTATGTGGTCGGTTCACTGTTTATCTTTTCATGTGTAATGCCAGTAATATGGTGTTGCTGGGTGTCGCTAAGCTGCTGCATCTGACGCCTGTCTCTCTATTAACAGTTGTTCTTGGCCTCGACTGCACTGAATCATTCAAATACTTTTTTAAATTTCCTGTGAGGTGTAAGACTGTTTATATCCTTAGTCTAAGTATAGTGGGTAAATATGCACAAAACTGCATTGTCAGTTCTCACAAGAAAATTGACTACTGTGGGTCGTCTCGCTTTCTCACTTGGAGATGTACTAGTAGCTCAGTGCAGTAATAGCTGAAGAAAGCAATGTGAACTAATGAACCTCTATGCCGAACAACACATTAGGCGCACTTACTCATCAGACGTCCAAGAGAACAAGAACTCTTACTTTGTACCACACGTTTCTTTTCACCAACAAATCAGACAGCTAAGGGCATGTATTGCTTGTGTGTCTTTTCAACCTTAAAGATTATTATTAATGTGCCATTCATGTGTCACATAATGTGCATGTATCCAGTCACGTAATCATAACGCGGTTTGGCACAGGGATTCCCTTAGCTGGATTTTACGTCATTATCTGCATACAATATGACATCTTTTTACTAACGTCAGAGGCCCCATAAAAATGTTATTTGAAACAGTTGTTACTCCGGAGTGGCAGGCATCGACATGTCTCCTATCTTGAAAGTTTTGTAAAGCTAAGCGACCAAACAGTTAAGGTCATCGGTACCTAGACTTACAAACTCGTTAAACTAATTGTGTTATGCTAAGAACAACACACATGCTCTTCGTTTTTTCTTGCCGCTTTTCTCATAGCATTCAGATGGAACCTATAAATTTGCAGAGGCAATATAGGAACAAAGAATCTGTAGACCCATGAATTCCAATTACATTAAAAAATCGTTTCGTTACAGTTTAAACGAAACGATTTTTTAATGTAATTGGAATTCATGGGTCTACAGATTCTTTGTTCCTATATTGCCTCTAGTTTAAACCCACTCCCATGAACCACAGACATTGCCGAGGTGGGGTGGCTTGCGTGCCTCAACGATACAGATAGCCGTACCGTAGGTGCAACCACAGCGGAGGGGTATCTGTGGAGAGGCCAGACAAACGTGTGGTTCCTGAAGAGGGGCAGCAGCCTTTTCAGTAGTTACAGGGGCAACAGTCTGGATGATTGACTGAGCTGGCCTTGTAACATCAGCTAATGTGGCTTTGCCACACAGCTACTGCGAACGGCTGAAAGCAAGGGGAAACTACAGCCGTTATTTTTCCCGAGGACATGCAGCTCTACTGTATGAACATATGATGATGGCATCCTCTCGGGTAAAATATTCCGGAGGTAAAATAGTCCCCCATTCGGATCTCCGGGCGGGGACTACTCAGGAGGATGTGATCATCAGGAAAGACAATACTGGCATTCTACGGGTCGGAGCGTGGAATGTTAGATCACTTAATCGAGTAGGAAAATTAGAAAATTTAAAAAGGGAAATGGATAGGTTGAAGTTAGATATAGTGGGGATTAGTGAAGTTCGGTGGCAGGATGAACAGGATTTCTGGTCAGGTGAGTACAGGATTATAAATACAAAATCAGTTGGGGGTATCACAGGAGTAGGATTGATAATGAATAAGAAAATAGGAATGCGGGTAAACTACTATGACCAGCACAGCGATCGCATTATCATTGTCAAGATAGATAAGAAGCCAACACCGACAACAGTAGTTCAGGTTTATATGCCAACTAGCTCTGCCGATGATGAGGAGATTGAAGAAATATATGAGGAGCTAAAGGAAATTATTCAGACAATTAAGGGAGAGGAAAACTTAATTGTTATGGGAGACTGGAATTCGGTAGTAGGACAAGGAAGGGAAGGGAATATAGTGGGTGAATATGGTCTGGGCAAACGGAATGAAAGAGGAAGCCGCCTGGTAGAATTTTGCACGGAACATAATTTAGTTATAACAAACACCTGGTTTAAGAATCACAAAAGAAGATTGTATACGTGGAAGAGACCAGGAGACACCGGGAGATACCAGATAGATTTTATAATGGTAAGACATAGATTTCGGAACCAGGTTTTGAAGTGTAGGACATACCCAGGGGCAGACATAGACTCTGACCATAATTTGTTGGTTATGAACTGTAGGCTGAAACTGAAGAAACTACAGAAAGGTAGGAAAATAAGGAGATGGGACCTAGATAAATTGAAGGAACCTGAAGTTCTTAAGAATTTCAGAGGGAGCTTCAGGCAACAATTGACAGAAACAGGGGAAAATAAAACAGTTGAGGAGGAATGGGTAAAACTGAGAGATGAAATAGTGAAGGCAGCAGAGGACAAAATAGGTAGGAAGGCAAGACCTACAAAGAATCCTTGGATATCACAGGAGATACTAAATTTAATCGATGAAAGGAGAAAGTATAAAAATGCAGTAAATGAAACAGGCAAAATGGAGTACAGACGACTAAGAAATGAGATTCACAGGAAGTGCAAAATGGCTAAGCAGGAATGGCTAGAAGGCAAATGCAAGGATGTAGAAGAATGTATAAATAGGGGAAAAATAGATACAGCCTACCGGAAAATAAAAGAAACATTTGGCGATAAGAAAAACAGCTCTATGAATATCAAGGACACTGATGGAAAACCAGTTCTCAGCAAAGAAGGGAAAGCTGAAAGGTGGAAAGAGTATATAGAGGGGCTCTACAAAGGAAATGAACTTCGAGACACTATTATAGGAAGGGAAGAGGATGTAGATGATGATGATGAAATAGGAGATACTATACTGAGAGATGAATTTGACAGAGCACTGAAAGATCTAAGTCGAAACAAGGCCCCTGGAGTAGATGATATCCCGTCAGAGCTACTGAAGTCTCTGGGAGAACCAGCCATGACAAAATTGTTTCACATTGTGTGTAAGATGTATGAGACAGGTGAACTACCCTCAGACTTTAAGAAAAATGTTATAATTCCCATCCCTAAGAAAGCAGGTGCAGACAGGTGTGAAAACTACAGAACCATCAGTTTAATAAGTCATGGTTGCAAAATATTAACACGAATTATATACAGAAGGATGGAAAAGCTGGTAGAAGCCGACCTCGGGGAAGATCAGTTTGGGTTCAGGAGAAATGTAGGAACACGGGAGGCAATACTCACTTTACGGCTTATCATAGAAGATAGATTAAGAAAAGGCAAACCAACATTTCTAGCTTTTGTAGATTTGGAGAAGGCTTTTGACAATGTTGATTGGAATAAACTCTTTCAAGTTCTGAAGCAAGCAGGAGTAAAATATAGGGAGCGTAAGGTTATTTACAACTTGTACAGAAACCAGACAGCGGTTGTCAGAGTTGAAGGGCATGAAAGGGATGCAGTGGTTGGAAAGGGAGTAAGACAGGGTTGTAGCCTTTCCCCAATGTTGTTCAATTTGTACATTGAGCAAGCTATAAAGGAAAGCAAGGAGAAATTTGGAGAAGGAATTAAAGTTCAGGGTGAAGAATTAAAAACATTGCGTTTTGCCGACGACATAGTAATTCTGTCAGATACAGCAAAGGACCTGGAAGAGCAATTGAATGGAATGGACAGTGTGCTGAAAGGTGCATATAAGATGAACATTAACAAGAGTAAAACAAGGGTAATGGAGTGCAGTGTAAGAAAATCAGGTGATGCTGAAGGAATTAGATTATGTAACGAAACAATAAAGGAGGTAGATGAGTTTTGTTACTTGGGCAGTAAAATAACAAAGGATGGTCGCAGTACAGATGATATAAAATGCAGAATGGCAATGGGTAGAAAGGCGTTTTTGAAAAAGAGAAATTTGTTAACATCGAATATTGATTTAAGCCTAAGGAAGTCCTTTCTGAAGGCATTTGTATGGAGTGTTGCCTTGTATGGGAGTGAAACATGGACGATAAGGAGTGTGGACAGAAAGAGGATAGAGGCTTTTGAAATGTGGTGCTACAGAAGAATGCTGAAGATTAGGTGGGTGGATCGTGTAACTAATGAGGAGGTACTGAACCGAATTGGGGAGAAAAGAAATTTCTGGCATACCTTGACTAAAAGAAGGGATAGATTGGTAGGACACATTCTTAGACATCAAGGAATTGTGAATTTAGCGTTGGAAGGAAGTGTGTGGGGGAAAAATCGCAGAGGGAGACCAAGAGACGCGTATAGTAAGCAGATTCAAGTGGATGTGGGTTGTCGTTCTTATGAGGAGATGAAAAGGCTTGCTCAGGATAGAGTAGGGTGGAGAGCTGCATCAAACCAGTCTCTGGACTGAAGACCACAACAACAACAACAACAACAGTTTAAACATAACATTGGTCGGATTTCGCCTATAGGCAATACTAATATATGTAAATGTACAGGGGAGTTACGGGAATGGTCTGTCCCTACGCCAGTTGAAGTGCTGAAGTCGAAGGAAATGCGTAACACCAGATCACTGACTACAATACGAGATATTTTATTTCTAGTCCTAGCAATATAATACATTTTATTTATTCATCATTTGGATTACAATGAATTCTCGTCGCAGAAGCAAATATTGGTGTATTCTTGCTCATTCGACTTTTGTAACTCGTCTTTGCCGGCCTATGCCGAGTGCAGTGTGTAGTACAAGCAGTGGCAAAGTGTTTGCTCTCACTGCCTGAGGCGCGAAAGGCGACCTAACCTCTCTGCCTTATCATTAAACTCGCCGCAAAAATTACATGGGGGAGCGGCAGAGTCGCTGAGGCGTAGCTTTTCTTTACCCTTCCGCACCAAATAACACTAGAAGGAGTCGAGAGAGCGCCTGTGAAAAGGCCGCCGCAGCGAACACAAAAGCCCTCTCATTCACAGTGACCGCAAGATTCTCGCTTCATACTTTCCAGCAGTAACAATGTAGTTGGTGAAGTAGTGAAGACTAATTACAAGAACGAGAGCTGACAGACAAAGGGTTAGTTTTGCGTCGCTTATTTGGTGCTGTGGTGCAATTCCAGTCCACACGCATGAATACTCCGAGCTACTGGCAAGCTGCACGGGTGTTTACCTGGTATTAATGTCGATGACCGTATCTAATGAATACAAGGTCGACGAGACGTTACACGTTTTTCTTACTGATCCTGATGAAGGGTCGTGCAGCCTTGCTAGTAACTATGCCGGTGGCACCTAATAAAATGTTACGAGGTACGTCCACGAAGTAAGTTCCGTTTGGTTATACAAAATATACGTGTACAGATACAGAAGAAGTATTTATTGCACAAAAATCTACAACTGTTAAACTATTTTCTAAATAGCTTCCGAAATTTTGTAGGCACTTGTCATATCGTAGCACAAGTTTTTGTATGCCTCCTTCACAGAATATTACCGCCTGCGTATTCAACCATGTGGTAAGATGTTCTTTCATCTTATCATCATCGTTGAAGTGTTGATCACTAAGGAAGGATTTTAGGTGTAAGAAGAGATGCAAGTCGCAAGGAGGCAAGGAGCGAGATCAGGTCTGTACGGAGGATGATCAAACACGTCCCATTGAAATTTCCCGTAAGAGTTGTTGCGTCACTTTCGCCGTATGAGGTCGGGCATTATCGTGGAAGAAAACAACTTCTTGCAGTAATCCTCTTCTTACACCTAAAATCTACCCTTGCTGGTCTACACTTCAACGAAGATGACGAGCTGAAAGATCATGTTACCACATGGTTGAATACGCAAGCGGCAACCTTCTATGAAGAAGGCATACAAAAACTAGTGCCACGCTATGATAAGTGCCTAAAAAATTACGGATACCATGTTGAAAAATAGTTTCTCAGTTGTATATTTTTGTACAATTAATGTTTTCTCTTTATTTGCAGACGTTTGTTGTATATAACCAAACGGAACTTACTTTGTGGGCGTACCTCGTATTTGTGGATGGCGTGTCGAAGTGGTGTTTAACTGAGTCAAATTTCTTCTATTAATTTGAAGTTTTGCAATTGAGTTTCTACATCAATGCCGATTCCGGATTTCGATCCGACGACAGTCTTCGAAAGTTGTCAGACGTCAGACGTGCCACATCTAAGGCAAAGGCGGCACCATTGTCAGAGTCTGGTGAAGGACGAATCAAAATAGAGCAACTGGCTCTGTAGCAGAAACACGAACAACTACACTACTCAACGCTGTCCTCCTCCATCAGCGTTATAGATTAGCAGAGTGCTCCCTCACATATGCTACGAATAAAACAATAAGCTGAGCAGGTTCATAAACTAAATTATTTTGTCTCAATATTCGTACTCCTAAAGATATAAAATCAAGTGAACGCAGCACCCGAAGATGAAATTTGGGTGTAGTGAGCTTTGCCTGTGTGATTGTATGAAAGATTTTCTGTTCTGTTCTGACAATGGCTGTGAGCTAAGTGTGTGTGGGTTGGGTGTGGGTTGTAGGTGGCTGTCTACGGTCTAAAAATAGTCTCATTACTGAGTTACGACCTGTTCTCTTACAGTGCTGAAAATAAATTACTGCGCACGATATGAATATGTTTGAAAATACGTGTGAAAATTCAGTTCTTCAGCGGCCCATATTGTAAGCGGCCCATATTGTAAGTCCCATTGATCGTATGGACAAAATGTAAAGAGTTTTGGTTAAACCTTCATCATTTGTATACCTATCAGGGGAACTGACGTACTATAGCTATCCTACAGTACAGGTTAAAGATGTAAACATTACACATTTCCTGAAGCCCAGACAGGTCGAGCAAGCCGATTAGTTTATGTACTGTACATATTGTCTAGTGTGACTTACAAAATTATAATTTGTTCAGGGCCGTTGATGAGAAAATGACGAAAATCATAATTATTTGGTGCCAAAGCAATTAATTTTCGTGATGATCACCTCTACACTTTTTAATCATCGCCAAAGCGCGAAATTTTTACCTCATCTCCTTAAGGTAATATTGACAAACTACTTCGTGTGTCTTTAACCGTAACGACGATCTAGAAGTTCAAATTTCTCTCTTATGTTATGCACAAAATTACAAATCTAATATCTAAAAAACCAAGCAAAGCAAATGACTCAAATTTTAACAATAAATACTCCTGACATTTTTCTGTTTTCGAAAACAGCGCCGGCCGCGGTGGCCGAGAGGACTGAGGCGCTTCAGTCACGGTCTGCACGGCCACTACGGTCGGGGGTTCGAATCCCCCCTCGGGCATGGATATTTGAGCCGTCCTAGTTCGTAAGTAGTTCATAAGTAGTTTGTAAGTTTAGGGACTGATGACCCCATAGTTATGTCCCATAAGCTTTACAAACATTTGAACATTTGATTTTCGAAAACAGTAATCCATTTTAAAGATACACCAAAAACTATGATATTTGGATTCCAACAGTACGACTTTTAATAAGAGACGGCTTCCAGCCGCTGTGAAAAATAGAATCTAATTTTAAGAAATCTACTAGGTTCAAAATTTGATTTTTACTCATTTTACAGTTTGATATCTTCGCTCTATGAGGAATCGATGTTTATTTTCGTTATTCGTAGCAGGTAGTGTTCAGAATCAAGGTAAATAGAGTATTTCAACAAATTATGACGAGTTTGCAGAGGTAAAAGTAGTTTGTGTTTGTCGAATAGGTAATTAGGACATTTCACACTGTTCTGTCAGAGTCGTTCAAAAAGGAACGTATCAGCCTTTTTCGTGCCCAACGGGAACAGTTTTCAGCTGTTTGAGGTACAAAAAAACAATGTCATACGAAATCAGAATGGTATGCGCATGTTCTACATTCAGCTTCAGAGGTGTTTTAACTACGACAAAAATATTAAATTGAAGGACAGGCAAAGAATTAAAATATGTGCCACGGCCTGGATTCAAAAGTGAGACTTCCTGCGTGCTAGGAAAGCGCTATAACCTCTTATTTTTGTTATTCTGGTTGTTCGCTCCGTTGCGGACGTGTGTTCGTTTTCGTTGCTTATTCTTAAAAAAAAAAAAAAAAAAAAAAAAAAAAAAAAAAAAAAAAAAAAAAGTTCAAATGTTTGTAAAGCTTATGCTACTTAACTACGGGGTCATCAGTCCCTAAACTTACAAACTACTTATGAACTACTTACGAACTAGGACGGCACAAATATCCATGCCCGAGGGGGGATTGGAACCCCCGACCGTAGTGGCCGTGCTGACCGTGACTGGAGCGCCTCAGTCACCTCGGCCACCGCGGCCGGCGCTTCTTCTTCCTGGCGTTCTTGGCTGACTTACTGTTTTAAGGCACGTTTCCCTCCACAACACAAAATTCAGTTCTGTCTTTTTTTTCTTTATTGTTATTACACACTAGCATATACACGGCAGCAGGCTGGCAGCAGCATTAAGTGCTGCTCTTCGGCCGAGAGAAGATAACATATGGGCATGAAGACTTAAAACATGAAATGGAGTTAAAATAATGGTGATTTAAAATATAGATGACAAACTTGAGAACTTGCAGTGTTCACAGATGAATAAAAGATATATAGTTAAAACAAATACCCAAAGTGACGTTAAAAAGATGCATTATGACACCAAAACATGAAGAAGAGCAAACTAAACGATGGGACACTTGTCTGGAAATGACTGATGCAGATAAAACACACTGAAGCAGTTTATACACAACAGTGGACGATGCACTGTTAAAACTGATGGCACAGGACCCCACAGGTTACGGAGGGGGTTGGTCGGAAGCGCGGGGGACGGGATAGGGGAGAGGGCGGAGAGGAGGCGTAGGGAGTCCAGGCACAGACAAATATATACAGACGGGAAACCTCCGTAAGTGCCCGGTACTACGCTCAGGGGTGCGGGGAGGGAGGGTTTTCAGCAGTTCCGTAAGATGTCCCATGATGGCGCTGAGGTCAGAAGCAGCCGCCAGAGCAGGCGGCAGGTAGCGGCTGCCCCCACCACCACCTCCCCTCAAACGCTAGCAAGCCAGACACAGCCGTGGCCTCGTGGCAGGCGGCACGAGCTATCCCCTCAGCCTCCCCTCCACGCTACCCTCTGACGTGCGAGAGGTACCCTAAGCCAGGGAACGGCCTGACACCTGCTAGCATCTTACGGAACTACGAGGGGAGCGTAGGACAGTGGTCTAGGGGTGGCTGCTCCTCTTTATATGTTAGTCTGTGGTCCAAGGCAGGAAGGGAATAGCCAAGGGGGGGGGGGGGGGGTAGGGAAGAGGAGGCAGATGGGTGAGAGGGCGCTTCATACACGGGAGGAGATCAGGGTTCGCAGGACTGGAGGGCGTATCTGGGAGGGGGAGGTGGAGGAAGGGATGTCGAGAATGTGAAGGTGAAGGGAGGGATGCAGTGGTATAGACCTGGCAGAGGCCTGGGATATGTGACGATGAGGTATACCAGGGGGTTGTGGGAGTCTATCTTGTGGTTGGTGTATAGGATCCAGATGTGTTCAAGGTATTGGAGGAGATGGGGAAAAGGGATCTGGTTATACAGGGTCCGCACGAGGGAGGAGGGCCTCATATGTAGGCGAGACAGAGGGTATGGCGTTCTAGGATTTGGACGGCTTTGTAGTGGGATGGGGCAGAGGAAATCTAGGTGGGATGTAAGCTGCAGAGGATGGGACGCATGAGGGAAATTCTGTCTCTTGTTCCCCTGTATAAATACGTATCAGCATTGCCATGGCTCTCTACTAGTGGAATAGCACCCCAGCAATAACGTTAGTGGGAACAATCCTGATTTGTTCCTCAAGCACAGATGATATAAATAAATCAATAAAGCAGACACATATTTTTCTCATATATACATCAAAGATATTAAATCAATCAACAAATCAATGTCCAGAGGCGTATTTTGTCTGGGTACACGAGGGTGGTTTGAAAAGTTCTTAGAATCACCACCAGAGGTCAACGCTAGTGCAAAGAATTGTTCAAGTGATATCTATTGGACTATTGCTTGTAAATACATGCTGTGTCAGTGCTTTTGGAAGAGAGCTGTGATGGTGACATGGTTGTTGTTCCCATGTAGTGATTTGCGAAGAGTGAGAAAATCACACGAAGGACATTCATGCCGATTTCCACAATATACTGGGGGAATCTGCTCCTTCATATTTAACTGTTACCAACTGGACAAATTAATTTAAATTATATTGGGAGAGCTTAGATGATGATCGGCGCAGAGGTCGGCCAAATATCAATGATAAAATGCACAAAATGGGCATGCAGGACCGCCAATCGAATGTGTGGGGAATTTCTCTCCCTTACTAGGCGTCATCTGATGGGGTATATCACATTTTAACTGATGAATCATAAATGAAAAAATAATCTTCAAAATAGGTGCCATGATTCTTGATGCTCGATAAAATCATATGAGACATATAGGAACAAAGTTTGGCCTATTTTAGGAGTCACCAACAAGATATTTTGCGCCGCTTTTGAGACCACAGATGAAACTTCGGTGCACTAATATACCACGGAGAAAGAAAAAAAAAAGTCATTTTCCGCCACCACACTTCTTTTGGCCGAAAAGATTATTTCGCTATTGTTCTGGGATATGAAGGGGATTCTGTTTGTCGATTATCTCTCCACTGGGGAAACAATTACTGCAGAATAGTATGATAACCTCCTGGACAAATTGCAACAAAACATACGCTTCAAAAGTCCACGTTTGTAAGACAATGCGCGTCCGCACACATGTGCCGTCGCCATGGCAAAATTACAGGAAATGAGGTATGAATTGTAGTGTAGACACACGGCTTATTCGCCTGATATGGCTCCGCCAGACCTCATTTCATTAAAAAAAACTGAAAATTTTTCTTAGTGGACGAAGATTTACTTCAAAAGAAGGACTGACAGCAGGAATTGATAATTATTGTGGATACCAGGAGAAATCTCAGTTTTGAGATGAGATCAAGGCACTGGAATATCGTTGGAACGAGTGCATTAACCTACAAGGAGACTACATTGAAAAATAAAAAGACGTTTCAGTGATGTAAGTACTCTGCTTTCTATTATGTTCCGAGAAATTTTCAACCCACCCTCGAATAAAAAAGATATTAAAGGAGAGGCATTGAATTAAAATTTGTGCAACGGCCTCCAGCTTAGTAGGAAAGGGCCATAACCACTAAGCTACCATAACTTAATGGTAAATCAAATAATCAAATAATAAATTAATGTCGAGAGACATATTTTGTCTCGATATATATGAAAGACATTAAATTGAAGAAGAGCCATTGAATTAAACTTTTCGTGACCAGTGGGACAGATGTGTCTCAAATAAGAATTTGTGTTTCAGAGTTCACAAGGACATAAAAATCCCACATCTGTATGGTGGTGTTGTCTAGTGTTGAAGACATCAATAGACTGTAACCAACTGGCTTGTTGTAATCGCTCATTTGTTTCAATTGACCATAGTGTTACTCGTTTTTTATCAGTTTTATGTGATATTTTTTCTTGTCTGAAACAGATGAGCTTAGTATAGATATTTACTGTTTTCTTTAGTTTGTTTGCTACAAATATACAGATTTGTGCCCATATTTAGTGGTAAATCACTTTTTCATTTGCGATTTCCTTATGGCAAGCGTGTGTGCAGTATTTCTGTTGTATAGTTTGTTCACATTTGTGTAAAAATATTTAGATAAATATACTTATTCTATTTTACACTGTTATTTGATATTTCTTAATTTGATATGAAACACGTCGTACTGTAGGTGGATGCTTGTCACTTATGCATGCTTGAAGTCACGACACTGCATACAACTGTTTCGTTGGAAACTAAGAACGTAAACTAAATCTGACATTTGCCAGAACACACAAAGAGAATAAATTGTGTAACTTTTACTAATATCTTGTCATTTCCTATTTTTAGAAATGTCGAGATTGGAAAAAGAGAAAATTGTGGACTACCTGTTCAAAAATGTTCAAATGTTTGTATAGTTTATGGGACTTAACTACGGGGGTCATCAGTCCCTAAACTTACAAACTACTTATCAACTAGCTTACACTAAGGACGGCACAAATATCCATGCCCCAGAGGGGATTCGAACCCCCGACCATAGTGGCCGTGCAGACCGTGACTGGAGCGCTTCAGTGTCCTCGGCCACCGCGGCCGGCGGACTACCCGTTTCCGCTGCCAGATGATGAAGTGTTGTCTGAAAACGTATGTGTTGAAGGGGCAGCTGAAGAACTTATAGCACCCGACGATTCAAATGTGTGAGAGGAGTACTTTCAAATGAGAGCGAGAACTATAAAGAGAAGAGGTAGGCATTCATCACAAAAAAAAAAAAAAAAACCCGGAGTTTCAGGCTTTCCAGATGATACGCGCTTATGCGCAGTTGGAAAACATTTATCAACAAGGTGCACATGCAATTCTGCAAAACAGGTCAGTGCAGTTTGATGTGGCTTCCATTTGACACTCTACACACTTATAAACCGAATTTTTTTCCCTTTAAATGATCAATGTCATTGCTATAAACAATATACACCTTTATTCACATATTCATCATGAAAGTCTAGGGGCGTCAAGCCAACAGTGGGTGTTGTCCCTGCCTTAAATCCCTCCCTGCCTGTCCACTTCTGGGGAATATTATATGTATAAACTCCTGACTAATTCTACCGTAGTGTGGAGGTAGTTGTTTGACGTCACAGATAAATAAATACGGGAATACAATTTAATCGTGCATGAGGACATACCAGACGTTACCTCAGAGCAGTTACGTAGGTACCCAATGTAAGTAACAGGATTTTTAAAACTCAAATTCTGACGTTATAGCGATTATCATGACCACACGCAAGAAATAAGGCATCTCTGAACACTGTCCTCCTTAGCATTTTTCCACCGTTGTCAATCTCATAAAGAACCTGTGATTTTCAAATTGTTTAGGCGTATTAAATGCGTGGATAAAGCGTAACAACTACTGCATGTAATCCATATATCGAAGTCGTTTCTTTAAAACATTATGGGTAGTAGTCTTCTTCAAGTTTCGTTTTCGAGCAAATGTAAGAACCGAGAGCTTAGCACTCCTTATGCATATGTCCCCTACAGCTACTACATTCAGCTGCTGCTTCTCTTATCTACTATTATTTTTATGAGCAGCATCTTCATTGTACACATGCTGAACACGTGTTACGGATTCATATTTAGCAAACTGACGAACACACTCAATGATTCAAATGTTTGTAATTCTTATCGGCCAAACTACGTTGGTCATCAATCCCTAGACTTACAAACTACTTAAACTAAGTTAAAATAACCCAAAGACAACATACACATCAATGCCCGAGGGAGGATTCGAACCTCTGACGCGGGAGGCCACGCAATCCGTAACGTGGCACTCCAGACCGCTCGGCTACTCCCACGCGACCCGAACACATTGAACTTTCCTCTGCACCGTACACATTTTGTCTGAAATGGCCTGATTTGTTGGAGATACATTATAGAGTCAGTACTTGGTGCGTGAACGACTAAGATAGGGTCTGTAAAGTTTGACAATCACGGAATGTTGATTAATGTTAATTGTAGGTTATAAAGCATGTAAACAGAAATGTGTAGATTTCTTATGTAAACTGTGATTAATGAGCATCTTAAATGCGTGTGTGAAGTCTGTTACCGAGAACAGGTCATTCAAAGTGACCGATTTACACATTATTGCTCATTTCTTATTCTGTTCCACTCCCAATAAAGCGAGCGAAAAAATGTCTCTATATGAGCCCATATTTCTTTGTGGTTATTACGCAATATGTAATTGACGGCAACTTCAATTCCAGCTCTAAAATGTCCTCCACATTGTGTCTCCTACAACAGTAAAAAAACACCACTGCCTTCCTACCACAGATTCCCGTTTTGTTCCTGCAGCATCTCTGAAACACTTGCGCATTGATCGAACGTACTATAACAAACCTAGCAGCCCGCCTCTGAATTGCTTCCATATTTTTCTTTAAACCGATCTGGCGGGGATCCCAAACACTTGGGCAGTGCTCAAAACGCGATGGCAAAAGCGTCTTATACATCATCTCCTCGACTATCCGCATAACCCACTTCCGTTCTTACATGCTTATTCCATTTCATATCGCTCTGTTACGTTACGTCTAGACATTTAATCGATGCGACTGTGTTAAGCAGGTCACTATCAATGCTCTATTCGAACATTATGGGATGGTTTCTTCTACTCATCTACATCACCTGACCATTTTCTTAGTTTAGTGCTATCCGCCATTCCTCACATCAACTAGAATTTCCGTTTAAGTAATCCTGCGCCACACTACAGTCATTCAATGACGACACCATCTTGTACTGCTTAACATCGTCAGCCAACAGTCACGGATTGCTACTCATTCTGATAATAAGATCATTTACCCAGGTAGAGAATAGCAACGTCCAGTCACAGTACCATAGGGCATCTCTGAAGATGCCCTTATCTCTGATGATCACTCGTCGTAGAAGACAACGTACTAAATTCTGTTAATTAACAAGTCTTAGAGCCACTCATTTATCTGTCAGCCTGTTTCACATGGTTGTGCCTTCGCTGTCAGGCTGCAGTGCGACACCGTACCAAACGCCTGTCGGAAATTTAGAAATATGCAATCTGCTGAGCGGTGCAGGTGCATAGTAAGAAGGAAATTCACTGTATTAGAATTCTACAGCAAACTGAGGTCGATGAAACTGGTCAGTAATTATGCAGGTCTCTTCTTTTACCTATATTGTAAACGGGTGTCACCTGCAATTTATTTCCATAATTCGTAAACTAGGTACCAAATGTAATTTTATTAAGATACCGCGAACCGTCCAAGTGATAGTAAACATCTCAAGTGGCACACAAGCCATTGACTGGCCTTCCTGGACCTCTGGAATTACTGGTCCCTGACACAAACAATGACTAAACGCATTCACAATGTCTCTTTAATGATTTTAAGGCACAATGGAAGACACATCCTTCACTGATGTAACATCATTACCCGCGTAAGGCAGATAGTTGCTCCAAGCGCTGATAGAAAGTACTGAGGCACAAATCGTTATAGGTTCTGAAAGCTGGCTGACGCCTGAGATAAATTCGGCCGAAATTTTTTCAAAGGGCCAAATGGTCTTCAGAAAGGATAGAATAAATAAAACAGGGGGTGGCGTGTTTATTGCTGTTACAAAAGGTTTATCCTGCAACGAAATTGAGGCAGATACTTCCTGTGAATTGGTCTGGGTAGAGGTTATACCTGACCACCGAAATAAATTAATAATTGGATCTTTTAATCGGCCCCCTGACTCAGACGATGCGGTTGCAAAAATGTTCAAAGAAAGCTTGAATCATATTTCAAATAGGTATCCGAAGCATACTGTTATAATCGGTGGCGACTTTAATTTACCCTCGATATGTTGGCATAATTACGTATTCAAAACCGGGGGCAAATATAAAACGTCGTCCGAACTAGTTCTGAATGCTTTTTCTGAGAACTACTTCGAACAGTTAGTTCATGAACCCACTAGAATAGTACGTGGTTGCGAAAATACTCTTGATCTCCTAGCAACAAATAATCCCGAGATAGTAAAGAGCATCAAAACAGATACAGGGATTAGCGAACATCGAGTTGTAGTAGCGAGACTGAATATCGAAATTCCCAAATGCACCAAAAATAAACGAAAAATATATCTATTCAATAAAGCAGATAAAAATTCGCTTCACGCTTTCCTGAGTGATAGTCTCCAGTCCTTCAAAACTAAAAATGCGAGTGTAGATCAGTTGTGGCTTACTTTCAAAGATATAATATCAGTAGCAATCGAGAGATTTATACCAAATAAATTAATAAAAGAGGGGGCTGACCCCCCGTGGTACACAAAACAGGTCAGATCACTGTTGCAGAAACAAAGAAAAACGCATGCAAAATTTAAAAAGACACAGAATCCGCAAGACTGGCAATCTTTTACTGAAACTCGCAACCTAGCGCGGACTTCAATGCGAGAATCTTATAGTTGTTTCCACAACGAAATCCTGTCTCGTAATCTTGCAGAAAATCCAAAGAAATTCTGGTCATATGTGAAGTACACTAGCGGCAAAACACAAACAATACCTTCACTACGCGATAGCAATGGTAATACTACCGACGACATTACTGCTAAGACAGAATTACTAAACACAGCTTTCCGAAATTCTTTCACCAAAGAAGACGAAGTGAACACTCCACTATTCAATCCAAGAACAGCCGCCAGCATGCGAAACTTAGAAGTAGATGTTCCTGGAATAGTAAAACAACTTAAGTCACTAAACAAAAATAAATCTTCCGGGCCAGATTGTATACCAACTAGATTCCTCTCAGAGTATGCTAATGCAATAGCTCCGTACTTAGCTATAATTTACAACCGATCACTCAGCGGAAGATCCGTACCCAAAGACTGGAAAGTTGCCCAAATTACTCCAATATTCAAGAAAGGCAATAGGAGTGATCCCCAAAATTACAGGCCTATCTCATTGACGTCGATTTGCAGTAGGATTTTGGAACATATACTTTGTTCGAATATTATGTACTACCTGGAAGAGAACGACCTATTAACCAATAGTCAGCACGGATTCAGAAAATATCGCTCTTGCGAAACACAGCCTGCCCTTTATTCACATGAAGTGTTAAGTGCCATCGACAAGGGATCTCAAATCGATTCCATTTCTGGATTTCCGGAAGGCTTTTGATACTGTACCCCACAAGCGGCTTCTAATGAAATTGCGTGCTTATGGAATATCTCCCCAATTGTGCGATTGGATTCACGATTTCCTATCAGAAAGGACACAGTTCGTTGTAATTGACGGTAAGTCATCGAGTAAAACAGAAGTGATATCTGGCGTTCCACAGGGAAGCGTTATTGGTCCCCTACTCTTCCGCGTGTTTATAAACGATTTAGGAGATAATCTGAATAGCTCCCTTAGACTGTTCGCGGATGATGCTGTCGTTTATCGGTTAGTGAAGTCAACAGAGGATCAAAAGCAACTGCAAAGCGATTTCGACAATATTTCTACTTGGTGCGAGAATTGGCAATTGACACTAAATAAAGAAAAGTGTGAAGTAATACACATGACCACTAAAAGAAATCCGCTGAACTTCAATTACGCTATAAATCAGTCAAACCTTAAGGTCGTAAATTCTATCAAATATCTAGGAGTTACAATTACGAACAACTTTGACTGGAGAGAACACACAGAAAATATTGTGGGGAAGGCGAACCGAAGGTTACGTTTCATTGGCAGAACGCTTAGACGATGCACCAGCTCCACCAAAGAGACTGCCTACATCACACTTGTGCGTCCTCTCTTGGAGTACTGTTGCCCCTTGTGGGACCCTCACCAGGTGAGACTGACGGAAGATATTGAGAAGGTTCAGAGAAGGGCAGCTCGTTTTGTTTTATCACGTTACGGGGGGGAAAGCGTCACGGAAATGTTGCACGAATTGGGGTGGAAATCATTAAAAGAAAGACGTTATTCATTGCGGCGTGATCTGTTTGCGAAGTTTCAATCACCGACTTTTAGTTCTGAATGTGAAAATATTTTGCTAGCACCCACCTACTTAGGGAGACATGACCATCCCAATAAAATAAGAGAAATCAGATCGAAAACGGAACGATTTAGGTGTTCTTTCTTCCCGCGCGCTATTAGAGAATGGAACGGTAGAGAAAAGTTATGAAGGTGGTTAGTGAACCCTCTGCCAGGCACTTAAATGTGATTTGCAGAGTATCTATGTAGATGTAGATGTAGATAGTTGAGTCTCAAAGAGTGGAAATTTTGGAGAAACGCTATCTCCCATAAAAGGGAGAAAGAGCAACTAATCCAGCACATTCAGTGACAGATTAGGGAACTGTAACAAGATAATAATATACTCCCGGGGCACTGCATGGGTAGCACGGATTCCGGGAGCCAGATGTGAATGAATGAGGCAGATCGTGTGAGGAATTTTTAGCAGGTATAGGTACAGTGACTTGCAGCGCCCAAAGAAAAAAACACTTGTGTTTAAGGTAAATCGGAAATTATATTTCTTTTATTGATTCATCTTAAGGTCAGCGGATAGACAACTTTAGCCAGCAGTAGTCAACAATTGGCAAAGAGATCTTGTCTACTTTCCGAACTTTATCCGTTGAATAACAACGTCGTTGGTGACCCTGCATAAATGTCAAGATGTTAAAATTAGTAGATCATAAAGCACGAACGAAATGTATTGGTTTACATTAGATTACAGTGTAGAATAAAATGAAGAGATATTACTAATAATAAAAATATAGTATGGTTCGTGAGTAATCACGTACCGGCCGCAAACGCCGAGCGGTCTCCCACGCTCCAGTTCTGCAAGGCCGCTACCGTCGGGGGTTCGAATCCCCTCTCGGGCGTGGATGTTTGTGTCGTCTTTAGTATAAGGTAGTTCATAAGTAGTTCGTAAGTTCATGGACTGATGACCCGCAGTTAAGTCCCTTAAGCTTAACAAACATTTGAACATTTGAAGTAATCGTGTCCAGTTTTGAATTATTAAAAAGATTCCGAAATCCGTCAATTGTACACGCGAAACAAATTAAAATCATCAGATAATAGTAGGCAAGCATGTGAAAATGAACAAATCTAATGATTTCTGAAATTAAACACGTCCAGTTACAGCTCATTTTCTACGATTCTGCTACTGTGACACAATCACTGTGAACCGTATGCATTGCACTGTAATGATATTACTACAACCTGATATAAACAAGTATTCACAGATATTAACATATTTTGAAATACGTTCAGAGGGATAGAATTCAATTTTACGCCGATTATGCGAAGGAACTTGGCCTGCTATTACCAAAAGTGTACGGAAGGTCTCTACAGTAGCGAAGCGTTCACAGGGATTGGTAAAAACCGCAGGTCATGTCCGTTTACAAGGAGGGTCGTCGATCAGATGCGCAAAACTACAGGCCAATATCTCCGCACCCAGCCAATTGCAGAATTTTGGAACGCATTTTTTAAAAAATATTCTGTCATTTCTGATGATCGGATATCTCCTTTGGAGGAATCAACATGGTTCCCTACAGCAGCTCATATCAAACAGAACTCGCGCTATTCATCGCCGAGATGAAGGCGGCAGTAGACAGAGGATCCCAGATATGTACTGTTTCGCTCCGTAGCGTAATGAACAAAGAGCGAGCATATGGATCACAAGACCAACTGTGTGACTTGACTGAGTCATTCCTAGCTAACATAACACGGCATGGCAATCTCAACGGGGAGAAGTCTTCGCCGGCCGCGGTGGCCGAGGGGACTTAGGCGCTTCAGTCACGGTCTGCACGGCCACAACGGTGGGGGGTTCGAATCCCCCCTCGGGCATGGATATTTGTGCCGACCTTAGTCTTAGCTAGTTCATAAGTAGTTTGTAAGCTTAGGGACTATGACCCCGTAGTTAAGTCCCATAAGTTCTACAAACATTTGAACATTTTTTGAGAAGTCTTCACACGTTAAAGTGATCTCAGGCATGCCGCAAGGGGAGTGTTTATGACCGTTGCTTTTAACAATACGTATAAATGACCTCGCAGATTACACTGGATGTTCAGTGAGGCTTTTTACGGATGATGCTGTAGTTTATCGAGAGGTCGCAACACTGGAAAACAGTAGCGAAATGGAGGAGGATCTGCAGCGAATTGACGCGTGGAGCAATTGAGCCGCAACAGTAACTATTTTAAAGTTCTGCGTTTTCATAGCCCAGTAGCAACACAAACACTGGAAGCAGTTATTTCCATATAATATCTTGTGGGAAAGGCAGGTGCGAAACTGAGATTCATTGGAAGTTTCCACAGGAAGTGTAGTCCGTCAACAAAGGAAGTACGTTACAAAACCCTTGTGGGACCAGCGTTTGAGTTTTGCTCATTAGTGTGAGATCCGTATCAGGTACGCTTAATAGAAGACAGGGAGAACTAAGAGAGAGCAGCCCGGTTCGTTACGGGCTGATTTTGTAAGCGCTAAAGCGTCACTGAGATGATCAGGAAACTGGTGGCTGGCGCTGTAAGAGGGGCGTTCTGTATCGCGGTATGGGCCCCTATCAAAGACCCGAGTCTGATAAATATATTACTTCCTCTTACGTATATTTCGTGAAGCAACCGTAGGCATAAAATCAGAGAGACTAGGGCCCAAAGCGAAGCATACAACTATTTTTCCCGTGAACCATACACACCGTGAATTGGCTTGCAGAGTATGGTTGTAGACTGAAGACGTAATAGTACTTTAATTAGGATTACCTATTTGAACTGGGAAATTCACCACCACATCCAGCGACTTGAAAATGTGGAATTAAAAATAGCGCTTTCACCGTTTGGAACATTACAATATTCTGTTACTGCAATTGTTATGTGGTGAGGTTTCATTCTAAATTGCACAGCGTCCTCCAGCCAATGTCTAGAAGCATGGTTAAGTTTATTTATTTATTTAAGCATCCACTTCATCAAATTATTGATATAGGATATTTCTTACAAGATTTTTACATAAGTATACAGATTTCTATATACACATACGTATATATGGCACGTCACAACAAAAATGAATCATTACTATATTACATTTATTAAGTAGTTTTTAGCACCTATAAATAATAATATAATCAACATCATACAATAGGTGACAATAGTTACAGTAGTTATATGTGAGAAAACATGACATTAAGTTTAAGTCGACAGATATTCCTGACAGTGTAATAACATTTACCTTGTAAATAATGTTTTACAGCCAATTTGAACTTCTGGTGTTTTTTGATTGTTTTGATATGGTGAGGAAGTTTGTTGTACATTTTTTCCCCATTTGAAGAGCTCCACATTGTCGGAGAGTTGTTCGTAGGTGCTCACTATGAAGGTCAAGTGTTTGTCTTGTGTCATGTGTGTACTGATTTGTTTGTATTTACTAAATTGTTTTGTGCTACTGAAATCTTCTTAATATAAGTAACTATCTCAAGGATGTACAGACACGGCAATGGTAGTATTTGCAGCGCTTTAAAAAGCGGTTTGCTAAATTTCCTGGGTGTTGCATTTTCAATTGAGTGTATGATCCTCTTTTGTGCTACAAAACAGTATCTGCTTTCTGGTGAGTTCCCCCCAAAAATTAACCCATATCGCAGCAGTGACTCTGATTGGGCATAATACAAATTTTTTAATGTTTCTTTTGTCGTACACCTAGCAAGTATCCTTACACCATAGCATATTGTGTTCAACTTCTTGCTAATGTGTTTTATGTGTGAGTCACATTTCGTATCATCTTGAATTGATATGCCTAGAAATTTGGTTAAATTTACTGTTTCTAATTTTTTATTAAAGTGTTTTATAGTGGAGGTTAGAGGATGTTTATTTTGTATGGTGTGGAGGTGCATTGTTACTGTTTTCTCTATATTAATAACGAGATTGTAAGTAGTGAACCATTCTTCAATGTGTGAAGTGCAATTCTGTATTTCATATTGTAGTCCTGCAGCCGTTTTACCTTTTATTAGTATATTTTTATCATCTGCAAATTTTATATATTTCTGGGAGCTGCTGGATGTCTCTAGGTCATTAATAAAGATCAGGAACAGCACTGGCCCCAAGATTGAACCTTGAGGCACGCCGTATTTAATGTCTTTTCTTTCAGATTGGTATGTATAAATATTACTTCCTTCCTGATATGCCATTTATACTATTTGCGCTCTGTTTTTAAGGTACGATGTTACCCATTTATGTGCCACACTGCTGGTGTTTGTATACTTGCTAAGCGAAGCCTGTAGCGCCCGCTGTTAATTATATCTAGTGTTACTCCCTTGGCCATTTCTTGCTCAATCTTTCTTTTAAAAATGGTATCCTTTTTGTAATATTGCTTTTTTTTAAATCTCAACTGTTATTTGTAAAGGCAAATGATTGATCCCTGCTTCCTTTAAATTTAGTCTCCTTATTGTATTGTGCTGAGCATCTGTATGCTTATCTATTCATGCCAGCTGTTATCTGATGTTAAGCGTGATGTTAAATTTTGCACTTACTAATAAATTACATTGTCTTGGTATTTTGATAAAAATGCTCATCAGTGATACCCTCCTATAGCCAGTATCCGTGAGCTTTTTTTAAAGGGATTAAACTGGTTTTCAACAATGCTGCCGCTTGGAGCGTTAGCGTCGCTTTCGTGACTGTGGGTCTTCCTACGCTGGGGCGCTTCTGTTGTTCCAAGATCCAGATGTAATCTTTTATATATATGTTAGACAGTGATATTAGTACGTAAATGCGTATTAAAAACGCTGAGGATTGTACTGCATCATATAACACAGAACACAGCAACCAGTAAAATCATTTCCTGAAGTATTGAAAAGTTGAAACTATTGTTCCATACTTCGTGTTATATTCTTCAAATAATAAATATTTCAATCAGGTCGCTACTAATCATAACAGTTTCACCCGCTTGGCTAATCTGAAGATTTCATCTAAATTGCTCCACTTCTTTGGATATCGATAAATGCAGACACACCTTCAATGCTGACTAACAAACGTAGAGCCAATTGAGGTGTGATGCGCCGGTCAGCACTTGTCGCAGGATGTCCCCCGGCATGGCTGATCATGGAGCTCTGTTTCTGCACTTCCTGAGGCCAGAGGTGAACCTAGGATTTTGGTCTGGGTGAGAGGCTGAGCGCATAGAAATTTTGTGGCACCCTACCTCAAACTGCTCTGTTAGATAAAATAATTAAGTTGTTGGACGTCCCACCGATACATGTTTTTATTTTATTTTTATGTTAACACATGTACACGTCCAGGTAGGCTGGCAGCAGCCTCCTACGCCGCTCTTCAGCCGTGAGATTTTAAAAATGAACATGAAGTTATAAACAATAGAAAAATAAGTTAAAAATTGGAGAACATTAAAATTATACATGGCGTATAGTCGGTGCACATTGCAAAGCAGTTAAACCGAATGTACTTCTGAAATACAAGCCTGTGAGACGGTGACGCTATAGTCGGACCGGAATACGATGATCCCTGGTTCCGCCTATTGGGCTGGTAGACCGCCCCAGTCACGGAAACTGAATGCAACCACGTTGCCGAGTAGTTAGTTCGCTGCCTGACAGTATATCATAACGGGCGCTGCTGTCTGACAGAACTGGCAAAAGTGCAGAGCGTAGCCGAACACGCGCATTCGCTGAGCAAAGCTCGCGTTTGACTTACTCCAATGGTCTGCTGCTGCAGCCGGCGCTCAAAGCTGATTGGCTCAAGCACCAGGTATCATGCTATTTAGGCTCCACTAAAAACCACACATTGAGACTGGAGTACTGAACATGAGGAAACACGATTGCAATGCTTGTCTGTAACTGTGGTGGTTGCACTATTAAAACACACACTGACGACGACATGCACAACCCTGGATGGAACATTGAGTTAAAAACACTGCCTAATGGGAAGACCCCACAGAGGAAGGGAAAGGGTTCGGAAGCGCGGGAGGAGGGGTAGGAGGAGGGGTAGGAGGAGAGGTGGAGGGATGGAGTAGACCAAAGGATTGCGGGATTCTATCATGCAGATAATGTACAGGCGGCGGATATGTTAGAGAAACTGGAGGAGATGGGGGAACGGGATGAGGTCGTATAGGATCCGTGTGGGGGAGGGGAGGCGGTTGTAGTAGGCGAAGCAGAGTCCGTGGTGTTCGAGGATTTGAAGGGTGCTATAGTAGGTAGAGGGGAGGGGAAATCCAGGTAGGATAGAAGCAGCACAGACCGGGACACATGATGGATGTATGGCCATTCAGGAGAGTGGATGGGTTGAGGCTCCACATCTGGCCGGTGGAGTTTAAGGAGGTTGAGATGGGTCATGGCCTTCAGGCGAACTGTGCGGATGTGAGGGGTCCAGGAGAGGGATCTGTCAAGGATGAGGCCAAGGTTACCTGAGGGTGGCATAGGACGACCGTGGAGGGTAAGGAAGAAGCCATGGAGGCAGAAGAAAGGGGTGGTACAACCTATAACAATTGCCTGTGATTTATTGGGATTGATGGAAAGGAGCCACCGATAGCATCATGCATCGAACTCGGTGAGGTGAGACTGGATCAAATACTGGAATTGGCCGAGGGAGGGATCGAGGGCCAGGAAGGCGGTGTCGTCAGCATATTGTCAGAGGTGGACTGGAGGCTGCAGTTGGGGCATAACAGCGGAGTAGATGAGGTAAAGGAGGGGAGAGTGGGACAGAGCCTTGAGGCACCCAGGTGGAGGGGTTGGAGTTGCAGACAGTGACACAGGCGGGGCGGTGAGTGAGGAAGGAAGCAATGAGGCAGACATAATTAACAGGAAGTGCGTAGAACTGGAGCTTCAATAGGAGACCAGAATGCCATAAACGATCTTAGGCTTTGTCTATATCGAGGGATACAAAGATCGACAGGAGTTTAACTGGATGGAGAGGAGGTGAATAAGGCAAAGGATCTGATCGTCGGTAGATAAGGAAGGTCGGAAGGAACATTAGGAGAGGAGAAGGTACTGGTGTTGGTGGAGGTGGGAGTGAATATGGCGGGAGAGGATGGTTTCCAAGACCTGGCTGAAAATGGAGGTGAGACATGGGACGGTAGGATGAGGCCTTGCATGGGGGTTTTCCACAGGCCGGGGTAGAAACTGGTGTTAAGGATAACGTTATAGAGGAGGGCCAGAGCGGCATGGAAACAGGGGAGGCAGGCCTGGAGGAGTCGGCAGTTCAGCCGGTCATGACCAGAGGCGTTGTTGCGTTTGGTGCAAAGAATGTCAATAATGTCCTGGGCAGCCTGATACATGTTGGTTATGCCGTTGATATTACGAGGTTTATCTCATGCCATGGGGGAAGGGTGGGCTGCAGCCCGAAAAATTTCCCCCGCATTTGCCACTGTCTGAGGCTGTAACTTTCTTTACCCATCGTCCAGCCATACTCCTATCAACTGCACACGAACCATTATGAATGTTCATCACAGTTTCTTTTTCTGTATACAGGAATTCAATTACAGCACGCTGCTAGGCGCCATTTTGACGCTGTACTACGGCTCTGCCATCTGTCGGAATGCTTCAATACTTTTTCCGTCGCGTGCAAAAAACATCGTATGTGAAGCACTGACAAGGACGTTTGACTATATATTAATGGCTTTAAAAAATCTGAGCATTTTTGCTGAACGAAACTCGTAGCATGTCTTACGGTATGTAACTCTTAAAGGAAGCTAAAGAAGATATAATGCCTATCAGTCCTTGAAAATGGGACTACACATAAGAAAAGCGTTAGATAACAGACATAGAAATAAATATTTGCCATTGAAGTTGAAAAATAGCAGTTAATAATTCCATAATATAAAAGATAGTTATGGAAACACAAGACGTAATATCTAATAATAATAATATACGATAAATTAGCCGCTTATGAGAAACAATAAACACAAATGACAAAAACTAGTCCATGGAAACAAGACCTAGGAGATTACACAACAACAGAAAATTGCTTTTGAAATACCTAAGAAAATTTAAAGATTTTACATGACAGACGAACACAATATTAACGATGAAGAAAATATTATGGATCATCTTGCAACAAAGCGGCCGAACCCTAGTTTGGAATTTATCGGCCAATAAATGCCATACAATCAGCATTATTTTACTGGGTCTTTTATATATGCCTTCTGGTAACTAGGTTTAGCGAAACTGAATCACAATATTTGGATCTTGCGAGGACACTGTTTACTACATTGTCGGATGTAAACTTGTGAAACATAAAACTTTCAGATGTGACATATTTCTGGATTGTTTTGTCACAAAATATAAATCTCCCAGCTGTCTTGAAGATGTACCCATTATGCAATTTTACCAGTGTTTAAAAGAATTTAATGATATGAAATGTGCACTGTGTACACTCGTCGATGGATGTATTTTTACTGGTAATATTCGACATATTGTCTGTAAGGAGTGGAACTGATAGATTATTTATGATAGAGATATTTATCCAATGTACTCAAAGGCCACAGTCGCTTTTTTACTTATATGGTTTGAATTTAATTATAGGCCTACTAGTTTCGCCGAAACTATGTCAGAATTCTCAAGTACCTGTACATCAACTAAATTTTTTTTAATAATAGATCATTCATTTTGAATTTCTAAATTTCCCTTACTTCAGAAACAATAATTGGAAGAAATCCATATCCCCTGTCCTAAGGTTGTTTTACATTCTTCACACACTTACGAGATAGCTTTTGGTCAAACTGTACGTTTCAAGAATGTAACATAACCTTCGCACATGGAATATGGATATTCTGTAATTATTTTTGGCAAACAGAGTCATTATTTAAGTTCATTGTTTATGAAGTAATGGGAATTTAGAAATTCCCACTTCTTTCACCGCTGGCAGTATTGCTCATGTGAAAAATACCGAGTAGCACCGTGGTTCGGAACCCACGTTAAACTATAACTGGCTGGGAAAGTCAGTTCGAAGGTGCGAGGAAGGCAACGGCATACCACCTCCAAACAGGACCATGCCTAGTAAAGCACTGTGGTGTTCAAACCGATCTTCTGATTGTTGACTGCTTTACCTTTTTTTATATACAAGTACTTTAGAATTGCGACATAGTTAGCCAAAACTAGTTCTACAGTATAATTAAATACAAACCATATAAGTAAAAAAGTGCCTGTGACCTGGAATACAGTGATTAAAGGTCTCTTTCATCAATATTTTGGTTATATATCAAGAGAATCCATAAGTACGTCACAGCCAAGGTATCATTTAGCTAAGCAGGAAATTACATGTATTTACCGCATTAAGGGGTGATGGGAATCGGCTAATGACAAAATGTTTGTAGGTTGGTATGTGGTAAAAATCCGCCACTGAAACTTTATATCTTCTTCATCGAAAGGTCAAAATAGTTAACAAATCAGGGATGAACTTTGTAAATGATAGTTATTTAAAATATTAGTATTTGATCGACATCACCATTTCATAAAACGATAATACTGTCTCTACATCTGTGATGTATGAAATTTTCTTTTGATTATGTCAAGATGAGAATTATGCAATGTATTATTGATCGCTGTTGTGCCAGGCAGATTGAATTTCGTGGTGAGACATTTTTACTAAATATAATAATTAAATTTAATATAATAACAGGAAGAAAAGACAGAATAAAATGAATGAATATTGCAGTAATCACCACAATTGTCATTTCTGCGAGAAAGTCTGCTCTGCCTCATACCGTGAAATACTGTGGTCTCATGTACTCTTTTCTAGAAAACGCGAGAAACAAAGGGAAACATGGAAGCTACGGCGCAGTTATCTTCTACCATAGCTTATTTTTCAAATACGTGCTTCCGTGCGTATCATACAGATAACTGTAAAAATTATGACAGCATGGACCACTCTATACTCGCAGGCTCAATTAACTTTTGTCAAAGGAAGCGTCGTATATCAAAATGGTGATAATCGACGCAGAGTCCACAACTTGCGATAACGTTAGGGGCCATAATGAAGTCTTTACTATTAAGAATGAAATAAGGTTTTTTCGCTGTTAAGATACGTACATTATCAGACAGCCTGGACCAATAAATCGTGAAGATTAGGGCAGTGTTCTATGAATCTGAAGTTGTAGGAAAAATAGAGCTCAGCTATATACTACCTCTGTTATCGCAGATTCAAGTGAAATAAATAACGCGTCTTTGTTTTCGACGTAATATTGGGGATGCATCATCGTGTATTTTACTCATAATTTTCTCAATTAATTCCCTAGCTAATTCTGTAGATTCCAGGCTTGTAAATAAGTAAGGATTCAATGATTACCTTGCTTTATATTTAGGAATTCGTAATATCGATGGTAACAAAAATTATATTTATATTACCGTGCGTTGTGATCTCTAATTCGTCCTTTACGTTACGATGTATTGAGTGTACAACTTATACAGATATAATTGTCATAAAACTCATAAAATATGACTGTTAGTTATGTTAAATAATTATATGCGTTAATTTAATTTCTATATTATGGTATTATAGTCTCGTAGTTTTCAATTACGGCGTAGCATCGTTATTATTTGTTTGGGTTGCTATTTTATTTAATACGTTCCATTTTCATAAGAACCATCTTTGGGCGTGAATTTTCTTCACTATTTAGCTTTTTATTTTACGAGTATGTCAATAACGTTTTTAGGGTAGTGTTGGCGTTTAAGCTCTGACGCCTTATTAAGAATTTCTTGGAGATCGTTTTTCATGTGCACGTAAATTTCAAGTTCTTCAAGAATTATTGATAGATCTGAAGCATTGAATTAAAATTTGTGGTGCGGACGGGAATCGAACCCGGACCTCCATGCTTACTAGGCAGACGTCTTAACCGTTACACTACCACACCACGAACGATTAAGGCGTCTATGTACGATTTCCCTCCACAACACAAACTTTAATTCAGCTTCTTTGTTCCAAAGATAATTGCAACTACTGCCAAGGCTCTCCATGCAGCGGAATAGCACCTCAGCAATGGACATGGTGGAACAATCCTGTTAAGGTGATATAAATATCAATTAATACAAATAAATAATCCCAGAGACGAATTTACGTCTCAAATATGTCAAAGACATTATTGATAGATCTGAAGCATAGAATTAAAATTTGTGGTGCGGCCGGGAATCGAACCCAGACCTCCATGCTTACTAGGCAGACGTCTTAACCGTTTTTTTTATTTTTTTATGTAATTTTTTTCTTTTTTTTTTCTTGATTACACAAAGAAACATCCTCTTCAGAAAAAAAATTAATATCGTCTTGATGACGTCTTCATCTGCAGACAATAAAATGAAAGCTTGAAACCAAATGAAACTTCTCCTACCTCGTAGTTGTAAAAATCGTTTCTTTCGAAAAATGAAAAGAAGTGGCAGAATTGTTGCCTTCATGTAAATTATAAATTATGATCTTTTTGTCTCTCTGTACTTCCGCGGCTACACAGGGGCTATTTCGGCTTACCGAGTGCTTCAAAGTTGTCTTCTCCTATTTCTGCTACTGCAGTTTATGCCGTGTTTTTTTTGTGTTTCTTTTTTTCTAATTCTCTTTTACTATGTGTTTGCCTTCTCGGTAGACTTTGGAGTACCAGGTAGCAATAGCTCAGGCCACCGTACGGAAATCACAGAAGTTTAAAAGACATTTAAGAATGAATAAAAAATTAAATACATAAATTAAAGTTCTTCTACGGGTGTTTCCCGTGCTATTTCTATGATAAAATTCTAAGTAAAAAATTCGCATACTTTTCTCTAAATTTCTTCGTTCTTTTAAGTTTTTCGTGTTCTGTCGTGAGATAAATCCAGTAATCTTCTTTACTCTTATCTTTTTCTGTGAGAATGTAGTACACCGTATGTCCTTTGATCCAATTAACTGCTTTGTTTTGTGCTTGGGTAGGGTACATCGACTGGGTGGAGAAGTCTAGCTGGGGTAATGGTTCGAGGAGATGTGCGCAGCATACTAGCGAGTTTAGTTGTGCAGAGAGTCCAGATGGTTGTGACAGCGACGCATGTGATACGGTGTTCCTCTGTGTCCACTAAGTTACAGGAGATGCAATTTGGAGTTTCCGCTAGGTGAATTGCGTGCAACTTTGAATTTGTGGGAATTTTCCTGTTAACCGCCGTGTACCAGGTTGATCGCACTTCTGTCGGTAAGTGAGGGTCTTGAATGTTCTCCCAAATTTTTTTCCAGTTGTACTCTTTGTACTTCTTCTATATTCTATTTCCGTTTTGGTTGCTCATCATGTTGTTGTAAACTTCTTTTACTTTGTATAGGTCTTTTTCGAGAGTATTTCTTGGAATGTAACTTAATTCGACAAGAAAATGTCTGATATGATAGAGTGCGTTCGGAATGTGGTGCACGTCTACTGGTGGATCCATACTGGTCAGTGCAATTTCATTTAAGAGATGAGCTGCGAGAGTATCGGGCGATCGTTGCCACTGCTTGTGCAACTTGCTGACGAACAGCGCCTGTGATTTCTTGTAAATGTTTGTCCGTTATTTAAAGGTAGCTTTAAGGTCTCATACTGCACCTTAAAAATTTGCCCTCTGGTGACAAAATGGCCAAGCGCTGCTAGCATCTGTCGAGCTATGATCTTCGGTATTGGTAATACTTGAACAACATAGTTTACTTTGGATGTTATGTAAGTATTTGCTAATTGCGCTTTTTGTATGGAATTTAGTTTACGCAAACCATGTTGTTGTATGGCCGCTCTCATTTTTGCCAACAATTTTCTGTAATTAAGGGCAGCCGTGCGGCGGATATCTTTCATGTATTCAATTTCTAGTGTTTTGATAGTTTCTACGCAATTTATTTGTACGTCGCCTTTAAGATCTAATGTGCATTATTCCCGACTTATTACAGTTTAATTTTGCTCCTGACGCCGCTTCATAGGTTCTTATAGTTTGGAACGCTTTTTCCAGTTCGTCACCTGCCGTGATCACAAAACTGACGTCCTCTGCGTACGCTTGACATACTATTCTATGGCCGTGTATTTGTAGCCCTGCAAGGTCCTGCGTCAGGGAGGACAGCAGAGGTTCCATCGCCATCGCAAACAAGCACAGGGACATTGGGCAACCTTGGCGTACAGAACTTTTGATTCTGACAGGTCTGCTTAATTGTCCGTTGACACATATTCCTGAAGTGGAACTTGTCAATAGGTTTTTGACCGTTGTAATAATTTTTCGTGGGAGATTCATGACTTCCATGGTTCGGAAAAGATACGTATGGTTAACTCTATCAAAGGCTTTTTCGAAGTCAAGAGATACTATGGCACTTGGAATGTCCAAAGCTTCTGCTGTTGCTATAATATCTCTGTATTCGCATAACGTCTGGTGTATTGTTCTATTTTTCCCGACGCTCGTTTGGTAATTCCCAGTAATACTTGTTATAGCAGAAGTTAGTCTTTGCATTATGATGCGTGTGACGATTTTGTAGTCGGTATTGCGAGCGTGAAGGTTGGGGTGAGAGTTTAAAATAGGGAAAGATTAATTTTTAAAACTCACAACCACCAACTGCGAACCAAATTCCTAAACATGAAAAAACCCTGGATCTGTGATTGCTACTGTTTGACTCGTTTTCTAGGGGATGATATCACACGTTCGCAGTTCATGAGAGAAAAGGGTGTACTAACTACTATTTTTTTTTGAAAACACGTAACAGTTCACTTTATGTTGTTTATTTCACAATATTAGAACCCTGTGGCTGATACATCTGTACGTCGACACAGTTATCAAATAAAGTTATAGCTCGTGAGCCCCAGACAAAATGAATATTTGTCGCAAATTGTTTTCACACCATGTGGCTGTCTCAAACACCGTTTATTTTCATGCCTATGCGACGACACGTGTTACATTAACAAATCACAGTCACTTTAAATCAATGCGATGCACACCTTGTTCCACCGGCTAAATATTCACAACACACAGTAGTACTCGATTCAACTTGGTGCATTCTACGACGAGCAACCACACGTGGCGATTGCCACACACAAATCTATTTCCTCCACCTCGAGGTCCACATGCCGACTGATCCAGAGCGACGCCACCCGGCCAGCTCCCCACGTGCTCCCGCCTCCTCACTTTCTGTCCTCGCGCGCGCGCGCGCCGAAAGCTCAACTGCCGGGGGTTTTTCCCCTACGTCATCAACTTCCCCATGTGAACTGTTCTAACCGATTTGCCAACGTACAGTGCTCAGCCAATACATTTCAAAACTTTACTTAAAATCAAAATAATTACACTACACATTAAACAAATATTTTCTTACGTTTTTATATTAGTATACACATCCTTTGTACTATTTATTATAATCGTGCAATTTCTTATATCACAGATAAGTGATTTAACTGAATATTTCAAGGTAAAATACACAAGATTAATTAAAAATAAAATGAGAAATAGTTAATATATAATTTTTATAAACAAACATTGCCATGCTAGTTGTGTAACTGTCTTGTATTCCTTGGTAATTTATTACTTTTCATTGTCAATTAAACATATTACGTCAGATGTGACTATATCAGCTAATGTATTGTTTATTTGTCAACAGGCTATTTTGTAATGAGGGCCTTAAAGGTTCCTAACTGCATCGCATTACTTCAAATGCAAGTAGTATTAGAATATTTTATTTCACGCTGTGCACTGCACTGTGCCTGGCACTCGCCATTGTCCCTCTCTCCCCTCACCGGAAACGAACTGGAAATCCTAAGCTGGAACAAGCCACCAACGTCGGCCTGCTCGCTGACCTCCCGTCAGCTACAAGCACACAGCAAACCTCAACATGGAGAATTTCTACCTTTGGCCTAACTATAAATGTTGTCACCCAACTGCGTACATACATTGCTACCATAATTAATAAGATTAAAATTGTGTAACATTTAGTGCATTGGCATGGCCAATGTTTGCAGTGAACTTCATACTGTTTATCAAATGCTATTAATTACCAATATCTCTATTGGGCGGTAATCTTACAGTATTGAGTAGTGTTATGGGGCGTAGGTTGTTAACAGTCTTCCCTCCTGGCGTTTTGGGAACTAACACCACTATCACGACGCTGTCACAACCATCTGGACTCTCTGCACAACTAAACTCGCTAGTATGCTGCGAACATCTCCTCGAACCATTACCCCAGCTAGACTTCTCCACCCAGACGAAGTACCCTACCCAAGCACAAAACACAAAGCAGTTAATTGGATCAAAGGACATACGGTGTACTACATTCTCACAGAAAAAGATAAGAGTAAAGAAGACTACTGGATTTATCTCACGACAGAACACGAAAAACTTAAAAGAACGAAGAAATTTAGAGAAAAGTATGCGAATTTTTTACTTAGAATTTTATCATAGAAATAGCACTGGAAACACCAGTAGAAGAACTTTAATTTATGTATTTAATTTTTTATTCATTCTTAAAAGTCCTGTAACACGTCACTTCTGGCGTTCAGGATTTCGTTACACACGAGCGTCAGCTTGGGGACGAGCTGTTGTTCAAAGGTGTGATAGAATTCTGCTGGTAATCCGTCGAAGCCAGGGGACTTATTCTTTGCGCTTCTACGTATGGCGTCTGCCACTTCCTCTTCAGTTACGTCTGCTGACAGGTCTGCCGCTTCTTCAGGATTTAATTTCGCGGTCAGCCTTGCAATGATGGCTTGCTGCGCTTCTTCGTCTGCTGGTTTGTCGGCCATCAGTGTCGTAAAATATTTATGGATTTCTTCTCGTATGCCACGTTGTGTCATCAAGGTTCTCCCGTCTTCTGTGTTCAGTTCTCTCAATATTTTCCGGGTATTTTCTCTTCTGGTCTTGTATGATATGGTACATTGACGTTGTTTCTTCGTGAACTGTATTTTGTAGCCGTGATCGAATTTTACAGCCTTCTAATTGCTTCCGCTTGAGGCTTAAAAGTGTGGCCTTTATTCGTTTGATCTGTGCATAATTTTGGCATCTTGTTGGTACAAGTCACTGAGACACCGATAATAAAATTCTATTGTGTTTTTCATCCAAATATTTTTCGTCCAAGAGTAACGTTTCATGGTCTTTATTAACGCGGGTTTTGCACATTTCATCCACCATGTAAAGGCCGAGTCATACTTTGAAAACTTTCTTTCGCAGTCCGTCCACGTGTTGCGGAAGGTTTCGTGGCACCCTGGGTCTGACAGATGCGCGACGTTTAACTTCCATGTTCCTTTCGCTCTGTAAGTTTCTTGTTTTTGTAGGTTAGCAGTGCATATGTAGGCTACATGATCGGAAAATATATTCGGCCACAGTTCCGCTTGCAAAATGTGATGTTGTAAATTGGACGTTACATAAATTCTATCTATGCGACTAGCGGAATGGCTGGTAAAGTGGGTAAACCCGGGCTTATCACCGTATTTGAGTTCCCACGTGTCGATCAGTTTGACTTCTCTGACGATATTCTGAATTTCTATGCAGTTGTTGAAATTTGGTGTCTGGTCCTTAGGTTTGATGACACAATTAAAATCGCCTGCAAAAATGACTTGATCGGGACGCCGCATATAGAGTGATACAATTTCTTCTTTAAAAAATTCAGCCCTCTGGCGTTTTTTACCCGTTCCAGAAGGGGCATAAATATTAATGAGTCTGGTATTATTTATTGTGCAAGCTATACCCCTGCTGTTCGTTCACCTCTCGACGTTTGTGGGCAGGATGCCTTCCTTCGTCATGATCGCTGTCCCTAGTTCACTGCCGTAACCAAGATTAAGTAGGGTATTGTATCCCGTTATACGGTCTAGATTAATGTCTGTCACTTCTTGTAAGAACGCGATATCTATATCAGCTGCATACCAGAAGTCTTGGAGGTTCTTTAATTTAAATGTGCAGCTAATTTTATTGATATTAACAGTTGCAAGCCGATACGCTTGCAACGGTAAAAACACATTTGCAGGCATACTTGATGTCATCCTGCTTGTTACTGATATCGATAACACATGACCTAAAAGTATTCTGGGTCTTCGTCCGCTTCCCCCGATCCGGCTGCGTTGTTTTGTTGCCGGTCACGGTTGTCTATACATGCATCTGACGACGCCCCAGCCGTGTTTCTCGGAATCTCTGGCATCTCTTCCTCTCGAGTTGCTTCGTCGGTGTCATCTGCCCACGCTCTTGGTTTGATATTTCCCCTGTTCTCTCCATCCTGTTCAATTCGATGTTTGATGGATCCTTTCGGAGCCACCGTGTTCACTGTTGCACGTTCTTCCGACGTTCGCATTTGGCTGGAAACGGGTTCCTGCGTTCGGGATTTTTTGGACGTCGGAAGGTTTCCGGGAGGGGGTTGTGATGTCCCTTCTATCAGTGTTTTGCGTATCTGTTCGGCTTTCTCGCGCAGTTTTGGCGCCTTTTCTTCCGCACCTTCGCGTGCAATATGACGGTTTTTTTGTTTTTTTGAGAGACTTCTCTGGCTGTTGGTCTGTTAATTCCAGAGTCTCAACTGGTGATGCCGGAAAAATTCCGTCCGCATTTGCTAACTGCTCCACACTCTTGTCGTTACTGTTGCTTTCACACTCAACTCCCTGTTTATTTTTGTCCGTAGTCTGGTCGTTAGAAGGAAATCACGTGTGTTTGTCGTATCCATGGGTATGTCGTGTTCGGTGTGGTCGTTGTACGCTTCCAGGGCTGCGTCTAGATTTGGTTCCGGTGCAATATTGCCTCCTGTGGCGGCGTCGTAGCTCAGGGGCAACGTAGACACGGGGCCAGGCCTCTGTCGCTCGCCGATCGGTATTTGCGTCACGCGCCGTTGTAAACACAGCGCGCGAACGTGTTCTGTAGAACCACATCAAATGTTCAAATGTTTGTAAAGTCTATGGGACTTAACTACGGGGTTATCAGTCCCTAAACTTACAAACTACTTATGAACTAACTAAGACTAAGGACGGCACAAATATCCATGCCCGAGGGGGGATTCGAACCCCCGACCGTAGTGGCCGTGCAGACCGTGACTGGAGCGCCTCAGTCCCCTCGGCCACCGCGGCCGGCAGAACCACATCCCGAGCATGTTCGTGGTGTCCCTTCGTATATTACAACCGCTCTGTGGCCACAAACGGTGATGTAGGACGGTAAGTGCTTCATCACTTGTCTGACACCGTTCAACACAAAATGTGAGAGTCTGACCACTTTTCCGCGACGTTACTGAGTACAGTGCCGTATTCTCTGAGTTGATCGTTAATTGCGTCGGCAGATATTTCGAATGGTAATTCGAAGATTCGTACAGTTTTCAAACAAATGCCAGCTGGTGATATTGTAACGTCGCCAATATTGCCGTCTGAATGTTTAAATTGTAATCGTCCGCCACATGAGTCGACAATTTTCTTGCATTTTTCAGGGCTTATCATTTTTAAATATACAGTACTGCTGACTATCGATAAGTGTATTCCGATCAATTCGTCTATAGTGACCTTCATAACGTCTCTTACAAACAACTCCACTTCAAATGACTTTGGTCTAGGTAAATTCGGGTCGAAACTCAATCTAAGAGTGTCTTTTCTTGGTGGTCGATCCATTATGTTCGTCTACAACACAGTCTAATACGTAATTATGAACGCTGAAGCGTGCACTCACCGTTTACCTCCGCTCGGCCGCCAAGTAGCGAGGACGTAAACAAGACGTCCACACAGCACGGCTGCCCGATGAAGACTACGAACCGCTAGACTACCACACCACGAACGATTAAGGCGCCTTGGAATGGTCTATGTACGATTTCCCTCCACAACACAAACTTTAATTCAGCTTCTTTGTTCCAAAGTTAATTGCCAGCAATGGACATGGTGGAACAATCCTGTTACGGTGATATAAATATCAATTAATACCATTAAATAATTCCAGAGACGGATTTACGTCTCAAATATGCCAAAGACATTATTGATAGATCTGAAGCATTGAATTAAAATTTGTGGTGCGACCGGGAATCGAACCTGGACCTCCATACTTACTATTATCTTTGGAACAAAGAAGCTGAATTAAAGTTTGTGTTGTGGAGGGAAATCGTACATAGACTATTCCAAGGCGCCCTAATTGTTCGTGGTGTGGTAGTCTAACGGTTAAGACGTCTGCCTAGTAAGCATGGAGGTCCGGGTTCGATTCCCGGCCGCACCACAAATTTCAATTCAATGCTTCAGATCTATCAATAATGTCTTTGACATATTTGAGACGTAAATCCGTCTCTGGGATTATTTATTTGTATTAATTGATATTTATATCTTCAAGAATTGTCATAATAGAACCTTTTAGGATTCTATGTAGCGTATGTAATGCACTCTCTTTAGACGGAGAAAGAAACTTGTTGTTTTCACTATTCCTGATGTGTTCTTTAAATATTGTGCTAAAGTTTCTTATCGTATGGCCTATATAAAACCAATTACAATCATGACATGTGATTTGTATATTCCTGTATGGATGAGTTTTTATTTGACAACCGTAGTTTCAGCTTCAGATTGTTAAGAGTACAGAATGCCTTAAATAGTGCATTTATTCTGTTAGAAATTCGTTCTAAATATGCTGTTTGAATGTATTTCTTTTTCCGTTGAGTGAAATTTTCTTTCGCTAATAGTATTTCATTGTGTAATATATCATGTTTGGAAAATCTTTGTTTATTATATAGTTTTGTGACTACCATCTGGTAGAAATTATTTCGATGGTCTGTATATTGAACTTTTTGCAGTTCTTTCTGTATATCGTGATTTTCTAGCGATAGATTGTGGAATATGTTGAAGATGGAGCCAAAGTATGGAAGTTTGATTTCGTGGGAAGGTATGAGATAGCTTTAATGATGATGTCTCAGATGACAAGTTTTCGATAGATATCAAATATGAGATGGTTATGATTTTTTATAACCACAATTGTGTCTTAGGGTGTAAATTACTTAGAGCCTGGTGAATGTTTTTAATGACAGTGTGATCCCATTAATCACCAAAAGGGTGTCGTCTAGATATCGACGATAATCTATGATCTTATAGCCACGGTGGAGTGGCCGAGCGATTCAAGGCACCTAGCTGCGGAGCACGTAGCTGCTCGTAGTCGGAGCTTAAGTTTGTTTAATTTCTTTGCAATCCTAGGGACTGATGACCAGCATAGTTAAGTCACATAGATTTAAAAACATTTCGACATTTTATAATCTTATCTATTTTCCTATATTTGGAAGTAAAGAACTTTTCTTGCAGAGTAAGATATAAGTGATTGTATCTGCCATACTATTTTCCATAGCTGGTCCATCTGTCTGAGTATATATTCTGTCATTAAATTCAAACTAATTATGAGAAATAGCAGTGTATAAGATATGTGTAATTTCATGTGCTGCAGCTATTGTTAATGTTTTCCTGAATTGTAGTAAATTTTCTTTAATAAATAGTAATGTTTGATCCACTGGTATATTGGTGAATACATTGGTGATACTGAATGAGACAAAATTAGCATGGGGTGGGATCTGCATGTCTTATATATTATTTGCCACAGTGTGTAAGTTTTTTTACTGTTTTGTTGTAAATATATTGGAATATCATATCAAACTTATTATTAAAAAGATATGTAATGCTGTTCATAGTATTTACTGTGGGGTGAACTGGAATTAGAGGCTCGTGGGTATTTGTAGTACATGAATTCTAAAAATTCATGTTTTTTCTCATAATTAGTAAATAAAGCTTTACAATTTTGATAGCTCTTTTTGTTTTAAGTGCAAGTTATTTACTTGGGTTGCATGTTAGTTCAGTAATATTGTTATGATCAAAACGTCTTTATATGGACTTTACAATGCTGCAGCCCCCAAGGAGAAAAAGCTTATAGACAAAATATTTTTGGAAATTAAGAAGTGCAGTGATAGACAGATTTTTCTAAATTCCCAGCATAGGACTGTGAAAGAAAGCAGAATAAAGCTCAAAATTTTAAATTATTATATCAGAAAGACTACACCAACTGCTTTTCACAAATCTGTAAAACAATAGTGACTTTATATCTCACAAGTGTCGGAGTTTTGAATATATTCATATTTACAGTACGTAAAGTTCAAAACGTAAATAACAATCAGCGAAAGCCATTCGACGTAACTCAAAAATTCTCCAGAAAATCGAGTTTGATGTTTTTCAAAGTACACGTAAGTACCAATAATTAAAACACTTACTGCGCCTGTTGGTGTAGCACAATTGGTAGCGTTGTGGCGTTTCATTCATAGAGTCACGGGTTCGAATCCCACTGTGAAACCTGTATTTTTTTGTTTATGAATTCAGTTATATAACACATTTTTCGGATCTCTATTTCCAGTTGTCTAAGTTTTTGTTTGTGTGTATGTAGACGAGCTGAAGAAACGATGGTTGAGTAGGGTAGCTGCTTGGAAAGCAATTAGTAGCTATGGAGACTTTCCAAAAACAGTGTCATAGCTCTGCACAAACTGAACAATCAAATACTACTGTCGTGAAATAATAGTGAAGTCAATACTGAAAAAATGTAACTTACGTTTTCTTGATTGAAACTATCGTTATTTACAACTTTCTACGAAATAGAAAATTAAGAATAAACAAAAATAGTACAATGTTTGTAAAAATTACCATTAGATATTAAAAATGTGAAAGTATTCGAACACAACGAAGCAAAATAAAAAAACTGTCTTGCAGGATTCGAACCACCAACCCTACTGTTTTTTTTTTTTTTTTTTTTTTTTTTTTTTTTTGAATCTATTTTTCTTCTATTTACAATTCGAGAAAATAACTTTTACTTCTTTTTCTCTGGCCCTGCCCATCGTCGATTTCAAAGTTCATCTTCTCGGTTCGTGTTCGCAGTTGTTCGTGTCCGGTTGAGGTTCAGTTTCTTCGTGCTTTTTGTTATTCATTAATACTAAAATGCTTCCTTCTCTAACTCTGAAACACGTCAATAGGCTGGAGCACAGAATTCATCTGTAATAAAATATAAATATGTATGTATAATGGAGATTATCTTGTTTGAAAACCAAAATTTATTCAGAAATACAGATCTTTTCTTCTAGAAGATTCCGTTTCATCAGTAAATAGTTCTTCATTTGTTCATTTTATCGGTAATTGAGTTATTGTATTTATTTGTGCAATTAATTTTACTTTCATTCTATAAACTCCATTGTCAATAGTATTGTTCCATGTACAATTTACATGATAGTTCTCGTAAGGAAATTAGCGTATTGATGATGACAATCCTTTATTTTCAGTAGGTTTTGGTGCTGGGTCCTTATGTACGTCCAAAAGTCTTGCTCGCTCTTTTCAGTGCTTTTCAGAATATAAAATACGGTATGTCCCCTTAGCCAGTTAACCACATTGTTCTTCGTCTTGGGGTAAAAAATTTCATCGGGTAATAAAAAAGTCGAGGGTGTTATTGTATGCTGCGATGTTCTCTGAATTATCGCTAATTTTCTTCTGACTGACTGCCAGATGGTGTTCGCCTCTCCACAAACAAACTGGTGATCATCAGTGTCATTTAGATTACAGGTGATACACATAGGGGAATCGGCCATGCGAATGGAATGAAGGCGTTCGTTCGTTGTCATTTTTCTGTTAACGGCATAGTACCACGTTGCCCTCACGTCAGTTGGTAAGTTCAAATGATGGATGTTTTTCCAGATATTTGACCAGTTGACTGCATTGAACTTAGTTTCTATGGCATTCTTGTTATGAAGCTGCATTAAGTTTTTGTATACTTGTTTGACACTTATCATATCTTTCTCTGCAATCCTCATCCTAATATAATTGTCCTCTATTAAGAAATGTTTTAAGTGTAGAGTGTGCTGGGGATGTGGTGAACATCAATTGGGGCATCGCAGTTGGCTGGTACTATTTCGTTAAGTAAAAATGCTGCTATGCTATTCGGTGACCACTTCCACTGTTTGTACGTCTTGCACGTGTACAGCGCATTTGCTCTATTATACACGTCTACAAGGTTTAAGCCACCGTTAGTAGGTGGTAGCGTCAGAGTTTCAAATTTTACTTTAAACATGTGGCCGCGGCTGACGAAATGACCAAAGGCAGCCAGGATCCTTTTTGCCACGTCTTTTGGCATTGGCAGAACTTGTGCCACGTAATTTATTTTGGATGTTAGGTAGATGTTTACGAGTTGCACTCTCTGTATTTCATCAATCATCCTGAGCGTATGTTGGTGGATGCTGGCACGTATGACATTAAGTAGTTTTCTATAGTTCAAAGCAATTGTCTGCCGGATGTTTTGTGCATATTCGATTCCAAGACATTTTAATGTGGGGGTCTCCTTTATTGGTCCTTGAGTGGGAACTCCTAAGCCACGCTCAATATTCATTAGTGCACATTTATTGCTGTTCAGCTTGACTCCGGATGCAAGTGCATACTTATCTATTATTTCTAGTGCCTTGCCTATCTCTTCGTTATCTCGGATCAGAAATACATCGTCGTCAGCATAGGCCTTGCACACTACCTTCACTCCATCTATTGTGATGCCTTGGAGATGTTGACTTAAACGGAAAAGCAGAGTCTCAATGGCTATTGCAAATAGGGACATAGATAGTGGACACCCTTGTTTCACTGAACTGTTGATTGTGATAGGTTTGCTGGGCTGACCGTTGACCATGACTGTGGAGGTAGCACTGTTTAAAAATTCTTTATAATTCCGATGTAACGTTGCGGAAAGTTCATGTAACCCATAGTGTGGAAGAGATAATGATTGATTCTGTCGAAAGCTTTCTCGAAATCTAATGAAACGAGTGCGCATTTTATTTTACAGGCTCCAGCAATTGATATGATGTCTCTATAGTCACACAGTGTGTGGTGAATGGATCTATCACGACCGACGCTGGATTCATACGGACCAGTGACGGTGTTCATTACGGCTTTTAATCTCTCATTCAAGATGCGGGAAAAGATTTTGTAGTCACAGTTCAGTAATGTGAGCGGTCGTATATTTGTTACAGATTTTCCTGCATGATTTTTCGGGACTAGAACTATTATTCCCTCTCGAAACTCACTTGGGATATCACTGCTGGGATTCATTAATTCGTTGCAAATTCGTGTTAGCTTAGGTATCATTTGTCTTCGGAACGTGTGGTATAGCTCAGCTGGAATTCCGCCACGCCCAGGAGATTTATTTTTTGGGCTTCGTGTTAGTGCATCCGCCACGTCATCTTCCGACACGTCAGCTAACAGGTTATCTGCTTGATCCTGGTCCAGCTTCCGTGTCAGTCCTGTTGTAAGAAAATTTTGCGCTGTAGTGTTCGTTTTGGTATTACTTAACAGGTTGGTGAAGTATTTACAGATTTCGTTTTTAATCTCACTTTGCTGCGTAATCAGTCTATCATCCATGGAACGCATTTCAGTTATTATTTTCTTCCGATGGCCCTTACTTTCATTTATCACGTGGTAAATTGACGTCTGTTCTCTTTTTACATCGTTTTGAAGCCTTGATCGTATTTTGCAGCCTTCGATCTGTTTCCGTTTCAAAGCTAAGAGTTTGGCCTGAATTCCTTTTATCTCTAAATGGTTGGTGATTACAGATCGATCATTTGTGTACAATTCTCTAAGAACTGTAAAATAAAATTCAGTCGTCTGTTTTTGCCAGGCATTCTTATCACGTGAGTAGTTTATCAGCGCTCGTCGTATCGACGGTTTAGCACATTTCAGCCACCAAGTCAGTGACGAGGGGTATGAGGTGAATTTCTTCTCACACTCAGTCCATACAATATTGAATATATCGTGACATTCAGGGTCTTGCAGATGTGCCCTATTTAATTTCCATAGTCCTCGTCCCCGGTATGTTTCTTGTCTTTTAAGGTTCATGGTGCAAATATATGCTATGTGATCGGAAAATATGGTGGGCCACAACTCGGCCTGCAGCACCTGCGTTTTTAGATTATCGGACACATATATCCTGTCGATGCGACTGGCTGAATGACTTGTGATGTACGCCGTTTTTGAGCTCCCGGGTATCAGTCATGTTCAGTTGTTTGATTATGTCATCAAGTTCGGCACAATAATTAAAGTTTGGCATTTGATCTTTAGCCGATAAGACGCAGTTATAATCCCCTCCTAAAATTACTTGGTCGTATCGTCCACAGAAAAGAGGAACTATATCATCCTTAAAAAATTCAGCTCTACGCCGTCTATTACTGGAGCCAGAGGGTGCGTAGATGTTGGTGAGCCTAGTACCGTTGATGGTGACAGCTAGGCCTCTGGCATTTGCCAGTTTGGCAACATCGTTGACAATAATACCTGTGCCGAGCTCGGAATCGTTCCCTGAATTGACAATTGCACTATATCCTGTGATATCATCAAGGTTGATGTCTGTAACTTCTTGCAACATTGCAATGTCGATATCTGCTGCGTAAAGCATATCTTGCAAGGACTTAAGTTTTAAATGACTGCGGATCTTATTGATGTTGATCGTTCCTATTTTATAGGATTGTAATGCAATTGTGAAAAGTTAGATTGACAACATAGGGGAATAACATGACTGATACTCATAGCGCTTAATATCTTTAGTGTATCGGACGTGGAGGTGCCGTCCCCTTCGTTTTTTCACCCCTCGATACTTCCTTCATTTCTTCGTCCTCAGGGAAGTGTGCAATTTCGTCTGCCCAGTTCCCTCTATGAGTGTACTGAAGCATCTCATTCTCAGAGCCACGTTGAGATGGTACTTTGTTTCGCGAGTCTTTCTTTGTAGATTTAACCTTTGCACCGCCCTGTTGCATGGGCGTTTCTATATTTGACGAAACTTCCATACTCATCTGTTGACTCCGTTGCAATTCTCCAGACGTGTCGGCACTTAATTTTCGACTAATTTGTTGCGCTTTCTCACGCACTGACTGTACTTTTTGTTTGGCGTCAGGAGGTGCTATGCGCCGTTTTTTATGCTTCTTTGGGGAGGATCCAGATTGTGGACTCTCCTCATTCTCGGAAGTGCTAGTGGGGTCCTGAGTATTATCGTCTTTAATAGAAAACGGCTTCCTCCTCACACTGCACATCTTGTGAAAAGTTCTCTGGGATATTTTTATTCGGTTCATCTTTAGTGACTGTTTCCGTCGTGTTCGTAGGTGCGACAGCCGGTATTTGATTAGTACTGGTGTCCATTGCCACGCTTACGTTAGCGTCGTCAGTCCCATAGTTTCCGTCTATTGCGGCGGTCGTCGCGGTGGCCGTGTTGTCTCGGAGGGCCGTGGCATACGTCACAGGCAGTGACGTCATCTTCATTGGCACGACCGGCTCACCTGTCGGCACCTACATCTACATCTACATAGATACTCTGCAAATCACATTTAAGTGCCTGGCAGAGGGTTCATTAACCACCTTCATAACTTTTCTCTACCGTTCCATTCTCTAATAGCGCGCGGGAAGAAAGAACACCTAAATCGTTCCGTTTTCGATCTGATTTCTCTTATTTTATTGGGATGGTCATGTCTCCCTAAGTAGGTGGGTGCTAGCAAAATATTTTCACATTCAGAACTAAAAGTCGGTGATTGAAACTTCGCAAACAGATCACGCCGCAATGAATAACGTCTTTCTTTTAATGATTTCCATCCCAATTCGTGCAACATTTCCGTGACGCTTTCCCCCTCGTAACGTGATAAAACAAAACGAGCTGCCCTTCTCTGAACCTTCTCAATATCTTCCGTCAGTCCCACCTGGTGAGGGTCCCACAAGGGGCAACAGTACTCCAAGAGAGGACGCACAAGTGTGATGTAGGCAGTCTCTTTGGTGGAGCTGGTGCATCGTCTAAGCGTTCTGCCAATGAAACGTAACCTTCGGTTCGCCTTCCCCACAAAATTTCTGTGTGTTTTCTCCAGTCAAAGTTGTTCGTAATTGTAACTCCTAGATATTTGATAGAATTTACGACCTTAAGGTTTGATTGATTTATCGCGTAATTGAAGTTCAGCGGATTTCTTTTAGTGGTCATGTGTATTACTTCACACTTTTCTTTATTTAGTGTCAATTGCCAATTCTCGCACCAAGTAGAAATTTTGTCTAAATCGCTTTGCAGTTGCTTTTGATCCTCTGTTGACTTCACTAACCGATAAACGACAGCATCATCCGCGAACAGTCTAAGGGAGCTATTCAGATTATCTCCTAAATCGTTTATTAACACGCGGAAGAGTAGGGGACCAATAACGCTTCCCTGTGGAACGCCAGATATCACTTCTGTTTTACTCGATGACTTACCGTCAATTACAACGAACTGTGTCCTTTCTGATAGGAAATCGTGAATCCAATCGCACAATTGGGGAGATATTCCATAAGCACGCAATTTCATTAGAAGCCGCTTGTGGGGTACAGTATCAAAAGCCTTCCGGAAATCCAGAAATATGGAATCGATTTGAGATCCCTTGTCGATGGCACTTAACACTTCATGTGAATAAAGGGCAAGCTGTGTTTCGCAAGAGCGATACTTTCTGAATCCGTGCTGACTATTGGTTAATAGGTCGTTCTCTTCGAGGTAGTACATAATATTCGAACAAAGTATATGTTCCAAAATCCTACTGCAAATCGACGTCAATGAGATAGGCCTGTAATTTTGGGGATCACTCCTATTGCCTTTTTTGAATATTGGAGTAACTTGGGCAACTTTCCAGTCTTTGGGTACGGATCTTTCGCTGAGTGATCGGTTGTAAATTATAGCTAAGTACGGAGCTATTGCATCAGCATACTCTGAGAGGAATCTAGTTGGTATACAATCTGGCCCGGAAGATTTATTTTTGTTTAGTGACTTAAGTTGTTTTACTACTCCAGGAACATCTACTTCTAAGTTTCGCATGCTGGCAGCTGTTCTTGGATTGAATACTGGAGTGTTCACTTCGTCTTCTTTGGTGAAAGAATTTCGGAAAGCTGTGTTTAGTAATTCTGCCTTAGCAGTAATGTCGTCGGTAGTATTACCATTGCTATCGCGTAGTGAAGGTATTGTTTGTGTTTTGCCGCTAGTGTACTTCACATATGACCAGAATTTCTTTGGATTTTCTGCAAGATTACGAGACAGGATTTCGTTGTGGAAACAACTATAAGATTCTCGTATTGAAGTCCGCGCTAGGTTGCGAGTTTCAGTAAAAGATTGCCAGTCTTGCGGATTCTGTGTCTTTTTAAATTTTGCATGCGTTTTTCTTTGTTTCTGCAACAGTGATCTGACCTGTTTTGTGTACCACGGGGGGTCAGCCCCCTCTTTTATTAATTTATTTGGTATAAATCTCTCGATTGCTACTGATATTATGTCTTTGAAAGTAAGCCACAACTGATCTACACTCGCATTTTTAGTTTTGAAGGACTGGAGACCATCACCCAGGAAAGCGTGAAGCGAATTTTTATCTGCTTTATTGAATAGATGTATTTTTCGTTTATTTTTGGTGCATTTGGGAATTTCGATATTCAGTCTCGCTACTACAGCTCGATGTTCGCTAATCCCTGTATCTGTTTTGATGCTCTTTACTATCTCGGGATTATTTGTTGCTAGGAGATCAAGAGTATTTTCGAAACCACGTACTATTCTAGTGGGTTCATGAACTAACTGTTCGAAGTAGTTTTCAGAAAAAGCATTCAGAACTAGTTCGGACGATGTTTTATATTTGCCCCCGGTTTTGAATACGTAATTATGCCAACATATCGAGGGTAATTAAAGTCGCCACCGATTATAACAGTATGCTTCGGATACCTATTTGAAATATGATTCAAGCTTTCTTTGAACATTTCTGCAACCGCATCATCTGAGTCAGGGGGCCGATAAAAAGATCCAATTATTAATTTATTTCGGTGGTCAGGTATAACCTCTACCCAGACCAATTCACAGGAAGTATCTGCCTCAATTTCGTTGCAGGATAAACCTTTTGTAACAGCAATAAACACGCCACCCCCTGTTTTATTTATTCTATCCTTTCTGAAGACCATTTGGCCCTTTGAAAAAATTTCGGCCGAATTTATCTCAGGCGTCAGCCAGCTTTCAGAACCTATAACGATTTGTGCCTCAGTACTTTCTATCAGCGCTTGGAGCTCTGGAATTTTTCCAACACAGCTACGACAATTTACAACTGTTACACCAATGGTTTTTATGTCTACTTTCTTCCCGTGTCTGACCTGCGTCACTCTTTGCTGTACACACTCGGATCTAACGTGCCCTGTCTGTCCACAGTCTGAGCATGTACGTGGTTGATCGTCGTACATGACATTGGCTCTGTATCCGCAAACGTAAATATACGACGGAATATGTTTTTGTAACTCAATTTTTAGTTGCCTGACACCATTGAGTACTGGGAACGTTTGAAAACTTGTCCATTTTTCAGCAGTATTGCTAACAACCCTCCCATATGGTTTTAGAGCTGAATTTATCTCATCTTCGGTTATCTCGAACGGGAGTTCAAAGACTCGAACAGTTCTAGTCCCAAATCCCGCATAATCAACTTGAACAGTACCGACATTGCCGTCACAATGATTAAATTTCAATGTTCCTCTACATTGTTCGATAACCTTTTCACAACATTCAGTATTAATCATTTTTACATAAACAGTGCTACTCACAATCGATAGGTGGATCCCGACTATCTCACTAAAACTGAGCTTTACTACATCTCGAAGGAAAGCCTCTACTTCAAATGCTCTTGGTCTAGCATAGTGTTCGTCAAACGAGAACTTTAAAGTATATTTCCGTTTAGGTTGACTCATCTTGATGATCTACACATTTCGAGACATAAGGCTACTATTTACGCCAGAAGAGCGTCTAACTCACCACACACTGTAACCGCGTGTCCGGCCGCAGCGAGGAAGTAAACAGACGTCCACACAGCACGCGAGCCGAAAGCAGACTGCAATGTTGGAATTCCCGAACGCTACCATCTGAGCTACACGGACAGATGCTACATGTGCTTTAATTATTGGTACTTACTCTTACTTGCCAAACTTCAAAGTCGACTTTTTCGAGAATTTTTTACAGTTGCGACGAATTGCTTTGGCTGATTGTTATTTGATGTCTGAAATTCACCTACCATAAATAAGAAAAAATTCTAAAATCCGACACCCATATGGTCTCCTTGTCAGTGCTCCTTCTTTGTAAATTGTCCCCATTCAGTCTGACGCTGATCGTTACATCAATATATGTATGTGTTTCTTGGAAATCCTCTTTCACAAATGCTGTTCATTGGTGTACCAAACTAAAATTGACACTCACTCTTCTAGCACTACATAAATCCAAGCATTAGCAAGCAGCAACATTTCTTCAGTTGCTATGAATGCCAACAAAGCTGTCATTCTTGCCACAAAATCTACAGATGATTAATTTTTTTCAATACGATTATTACATCTTTTTTATAATATGCACACACGAAGAAAATAGGTATCCAGCTTAATGTCACCATGACGATTGTCTCAGGAACTCTGAAATCAACTACTTCAATAGCTTCAAGGCCTTTGCAGTTAGCTGCTCTCTCCCTCAGATGACAACAAGCAGCTATCCGAGAATGGAAGAAGATAAACCTTTCCGAAAAATATTGGACCATCTACCAACTACCCGTCTAATAACCAGGAAGGTATGACACAGCAAAGGAATCGCGGCAATACAGGTCGCTGAATAACCAGCATCCCCTTATCGGTGATTATGATCCTTCCATATCGGTGGAAGGAATGCAAATGTCCAGAAGAACTTGGTGCAGACTTAATCGTATGAGGATTAATCACGGCAGGTGCAAGGCCACTCTGCACAAATGGAGACTCACCTACGACCTATGATGCGACTGTAGTGCAGCAAAACAGACAATCCCTCACTTGATGTTCGAATGTCCTGCGAGGTGGTAACAAGGAGGAGAATGAAGGGATGTCATGAATGTCACTGCACTTGCTGTTCAAAGGTTGACCTGCTTATAAGTAGACTTGTAATAGCTGTAGTAGCTGTCTCTCTAATTTTCCGCTTACTGTTGTTTACAGTCAATTAATTAATGCTATGTTTGTAATTTGATGATTATAATTAATTAAAACTATGTGTGTTATTTGCTGATTAGCTGGGCATGTCCGGCGCTGTTTATAATTGTATGTTAAGTAGTGTGTTTTCACATAGTACTCTGTAGATGCCATAAGCTAAATAAATAAATAATATACGAACAAAATACCTTCATCAAGGACGATAGGCCAAGATTCCAGACTTGATTTCTATTAGGAAATGTACTGTCAATCAGGCAATAAATGTATACTGTCGTATACTGAAGATAAAATAATTATACCCAAAACAGAATAGTATTAGAAGGAGTTATTCTGCGTTATGAAGGAGTTCAATGAAAAAAGTAGGGATGACGCAGTAGAAGACAGAATCAATTTTATAAATAAAACATTGACATGGGATGCATGAAAAAAATCGAACTACGACATACAAAAAAATTTCAAAGTAGAATATAGATGCACTAGGTAGCTAATTTTGCGAGACATATCTTGTGAAATAACAGAAACTATATACAGTGACTCTTATTTCACAAGATATAGGGTGATTCAACTAAGCTGTACTCATCAAATATTTCCAGAACCACTTAAAATATTGTAATTGTGTTTCCACATATTTGAATTTTAGAAAGCTTCTCACTGAACAACGAATTGTATGGTGTCATAGCTATTATTAATAATATAAATATCGGTATCAACTTCAGTTTTTTTCCAAATGGAACTATAGCAATTTCTGTAAGTAGTTTTGTAGATCTCAGAGAAAGGAATTCAACGGCGTTTGATCCATCGAAACCCGATAAGTAGTTTGGGAAAAATTACGATATTTAGAACACAGAATTTATCTGATATGAATATCAAGCCGAATGCTGTCTTACTGAAGTCCGTGATTTCATGCCCAAATAAGGAAATTAGTCACGTCGTGTAATGAGTGTTTCACCACAGCGATGCCGGTATAAAGGATAAGGAGCTTGTATTGCCTAGTTCACGTGTGTGTGGAGTGCAAGGTAATTTGAAAAAAAAAAGAGTCTTTCGCAAACCAAGAGAAATTAGCTACATTGTTGTTCTTCTTTATGGAGAATGCAGAAGGAACGTAAAGAGAACAACCACGGTGTAGTGGCTGAGGGTTCCAAGACGCCTTGCTGCGGAGCGCGCGGTTGCTCTGTGTCTGAGGTTCGAGTCCTCCCTCAGGCATAGGTACGAGATTCGGAGGCCCAAGAACGAGAGGGGGACGTAGCTGCAACCACAAAGAAAGGAAAAAAAATCGTTCATTCGGGGTATTTGGAGCCCCCCCCCCCCCCAAAAAAAAAGACGAGAGGCCCCGGGGCCGGAACTCCCCATCGCCCCCCTCCCCCCTTAGTCCTCCAATTAGTTTAAATAGTTTGTAAGGCTAGGGACTGATAACCGCCGCGGCCGAGCGCATTGAGGCGCTACGTTGCAATGCGCGAGGCTGTTCCCCGTCGGGGGTTCGAATCCCCCATCGGGCTTGGATGTTTGTCCTGTCTTTAGTATAATGTATTTCATAAGTAGTTGGTAAGTTTAGGGACTGACGACCCCGCAGTTAAGTCCCATAGATTTACAAACATTTGACAATTTTTATAAAAATAACAGCTGAGTTGTATGCTGTGCCCAACATGAATGACAGTACAGCGAATGTGTAAAAATTTGCTATTGGAAGACACTGGAATACTATTCAGAGGTTAAGGGGCAAGCCTTTAACGCGCAATGCGAACGAAGTAGATGTTCTGGCAGCTGTTGCCTACAATCTGCATGTTAGTTCCGTTCCAAGCAGTCTTGCCTCTTAACCTCTGCGAAGTATTACAGTGCCCTTCCAATAACAGATTGTAATTCTTTTTCAACATCAGCTATCAAGATATCTTTGTGTGTAAAACTCAATGGTATTCGAGGCATTCCTTTTCCAGTCTGTGTAAAAAAAGTAGAATATCTGATTTCTCTTAGTTTTTGAAAGACATTTTCTCCTCCTGAGTACCCAGCATTTGTCACAGGTGATCTAGGCAGATAACACACTCCTTATCCTCTCTGGCCCTTTCATAGTGGCATCACGGCTGTTCATCACTGTTTCCTGCTTATCCGTCGTGACGCATTTCCTTGTTTGGGTGAAATCACGGACTTCCTCATGACAGAAAACGGCTTCATCTACAAATCAGATAAATTCTGGGCTATGAATATTATAATTTGTCTGAAACTACTTACCGCATTTCGATGGAGAGAACGCCGTTGAATTCTTTTGTTTGTGATCTACGAGAGTAGCAGCAGAAATTATTATAGCTCCATTTGAAAAAAAAAAAAAAATACTGATGACAGTGTAATTAATATGGCTACAACAAGAGACCACACGTTATTTAGTGACGACTTTAATACAATTCATCTGGGTTAAACAATACGATATTTTAAACGGTTCCGGAAATATTTAAGTATCTTAATTGAATCATCGACAAAGTGCCATGTGCTCGATTAACGTCTGAAGTAGTTCTGGAGGAAAGTGACACCATACATCCTGCAGGACTGTCAATAAATCCGCGAGAGTATGACGGATAGACATCTTTTCTGAATAGCACGCTGCAAGGCAATTAAAACGCGTCCAATGATTTAAATGTCTAGGAAGTTTGGTGACCAGAGGAGGGGTCGCATTTCTTGCTGGAGTTGTCAGAGTTTGTCGGGTTGCACAGTGAACATGAAATGAATGCGCGTGATCACTAAGATGTGTACATAAGCGTCAGCTCTCAGAGTCGTATCTAGACTTATCCAGGGTCCCACATTTCTCCAACTGCCCTCGCCCCACAGCATTACAGGGCCTCCACTAGCTTGAGCAGTCCCTCGCTAACATACAGAGTCCATGGATACAGGAAGTTGTCCCTATACCCTACATGTCAATCACCTCGATACAAATGGTAACGAGACTCGTCAGACCGGGCAACATGTTTCCAGTATCAACAGTCCAATGTCAGTGTTGACGGGCCCAGGTGAGGGCGAAAGCTTCGTTCGGCTCCGAAAGCCCATATCTAAAACGTTTCGTTGAATGGTTCAGAAGCTGACACCTGTTGACACGTTACATTGAAATTGAAATGTTGTGGTATCAGTCACTAGGCTCACAAATTATTTAAACTAACCCAAGGTCGACACACACACACACACACACACACACACACACACACACACACACACACACACACACACACAAATACCCGTAAGGAGAACTCGAACGTTGAACAATTCTGTCCAGTCGTCATCGTTCCCATTCTTGCAGTATTTTTTTCCGGCCTTAGTCATGTCGAAGATTTGATGTTTTACTGATTCCCGATAATCATTGTACACTCGCGAAATGTTCGTATGAAAAACTCACTACCTAATCGCTACTTCGGAGATGCCGTGTCCATCTTCCATGCGTCGACTATTTAAAACCAAGTTCAAAGTCATTTTAACAGTGATAACTTGTAGAAGCAGTAACCGATTTAACTCCTGCGCCTGGCACCTGTTTTCTTACACAGATGTTACTGAACGCAGAGCCGGCCTCTGAGGATTTACATATTGCTGTGTTTGCATATACAGGGCTATACCAGATTCTTCAGCGCTTCGTATAGCCTCTCACAGTAAACCAAACGGTTAAATTGCCACTTTCCATTTTCTAAGATGGAGAGATATGCAAGTCCCTGTTCGAATCAGCGAATCACCGACATGAGGTCGGTGTACTGGATGGTATCGATGTAGTTCATAGGTGATTTCCTCGCGTACAACTAAGTGAATACTGGGCTGCTGCCAAAGTTCGGCCTTATTTATAAATTTCGCTCGCATTTGTAACTTCCCCCTCTGTCCCTCACACCGTTCCTTCAAAGTACAACAGAAAGCTACTACTGTAGCTCAGTCTTGGGTGAATTTGTAATAATGTCTCTTTAACTCTGAATTTCGTTTTCTTACGAGGGGGGGGGGGGGGGGGGGGGGCAAAAGAAACCACCGGACTCCGAGGGCGCCGCCATTCGTAGAGGTAGTACAAGGTTCTCACGCTAGATGGCGTTAGTAGAGACCTTCATGAAACAGCTGTGCAGATGGCGTCAGTGTGTAGAGCTGAACGTGCAAGTATGGTGCCCACAGAGTGTGGGCAGGAAAAAAGAACCACCAATAATAGAAATGGAAGGACTGAGCCAAGACGTTCAGTTCAAATGTCAACTAACAATACTGGTTTATTTACTTTAAGGAATTACATAGTTTGACACAAAGGGGAACAACAAAGTCCTTTCAATACTTAGTGAAACAGTTCATTAATTTAAAGCACCAAAGAACTAACTCCTCAGTCTGACAATCAACTATTCGTAAAGAATTTAAAAAAAATTAAACCAATTTATCAAATCTCAATGCTGATTACCTTAAGAATGACATAGTTAAAAGCAAGGTACAAAGATTCTTTCAATGTTTAGTGAAACAGTTCATTAATTTAAAGTACACAAGAGCTTACGCCTCAATCTGACAAGTTAGTGTAAAGAATTTAAGAAAAAAAATATTAAACCAATTTTTCAAATCAGAATGCTGATTACTTTAAGAAATGACATAGTTAAAAGCAAGGTACAAGATTATTTCAGTACTTAGTGAAACTGCCTCTTAAAGGCACATAAGGGCGTACTCATAAGAAAAACACGGGCACAAGACCGACAATTTGCAGTAACATTAGTCCGTAACCAGGAGAGGTTACTTTAACAACAAGAATCCAGTGCGGTTTAAAATAGCAAGCCGTGGCTTTTCACTCGTTTAGTTTCACCAACAATTACAGTGTAAAATTGTTTGTTCCTTTGTAAACCCTGTCAACTTGTATGCTGTACTTGTGTTTGTAAGGACATTTGATGAAACCGCCTGAATCAAACCATCAAACATGTAATATTGCTATGTAATGGGGCATGTTAAATAATAAATAAATAAAAATAATAAAATAACAGTGTACTGCCCCACCAGAGAAGCTGGCCTAATTTTCTAAGACACAACAACTGGGAGTACATGTGCCTTGAAGATTTAATGTCAATATCAAATCAGTTACACTAAATGAAACAGCAATCACGCTTCAGATCTTCCTCTGGCAAATAACACACGACCGATTCCCCGGGAAGTTGACGAGGACACGGAAGGGCACGAACCACGATTCGCCAGTGACACTTAGCAATTTTGTTTAATTCGGATAACCCCCCGCGCAAGGCAAAGGCCAACCGATCTCTCTTGAACACGAAGAGAACGAACGGAAGCACATTTGCAACCGCCGACAACAACAGAAAACCAGGACATAAACGGAAGACATAGAAGAAGACAACCCCTGGGCACGGCTGTCAACCCTGGCCAATCACACACACAAGAACAAGTTAACACAAACACAATAAACACCAAGGAAGACCACTCATATTTGTGCTGACTTCCCGACCGTCCGACGCACCACCGAAAATGTACCGACAGATCGGCCACCACGTCGGAAAGATCTCGTGAACGCCAAACACTGGCAGGTATTCCGGGAGACCGGATGAAACTTCAACAGTATGACTGTCCGTGCACCATGGCAATGATCGCCTTAAACTCCAAGTGCTCAGCCCTCTGAGCACGCCACTGCGGCCGGAGTCGCTGACGAAGTCGGTAAACAGCAGACAGCAGAAGTCACTTGCTCAGCGCGGTCACCAGTGCCCAACGCACGCCCCTGCCGTCCGTCACCGCTCGTCCCTTTCAATGACTAACGACCGCAATCGCACCGCTAGTCACTCCCTCTGGCCAGAAAGAGTAGCGACACGAAGAAGGCGCCGCCAGCGGCGCAGACCCGAAAAAGGGTCGATAGATCGACGTACGAAAAGATACGAGAGAAGAAGGCGAGCCGGCATGGCTCATATGGTATTGTGTTTCTCTGACTGTTGCCGGATTACCCTGGTAAAGTGGTTATGGCAACTTTAAAAGAACAAAGATACGCTATGAGCCGCACACAGGTTCTCGAGTGCTTTGGGCATTTTAAAAGTGTTGAGATGAGTGCTGAAGACCAAGATCGTTCTGGACGCCCTTCAACATCGCGAAACAAGGAGAACATTAAAAAGGTCCGCCAAAAGATCAACGCGGATCGCTTTGAGTGAGTATTTGCACATGAGACGTGTTTATGCTAAATTTGTTCTGTGCCTTCTCACACAGTAGCAAAAAACCATCCGTATGAATATGTATCAGGACTTGAAAACAGAGGTTGCACGTGATCCACACTTCTTGAACAAAGTCATTGCAGGGGATGAGAGTTGGTGTTACGGGTATGACTCAGAAACCAAGCAAGCGTCAAGCCAGTGGAGGCATCCCACTCTTCCAGGTCAAAAAAAAGCAAGGCAAGTGAGGTCAAATGTGAAAACGATGATCATTGTCTTTTCTGATGTTCGTGGAATTGTGCATCGGAAATTCGTACCCCCTGGCCAGACTGTTAACCAGCACTTTTCTTGGGTGTTTTAAGGCGTCTGCGAGAGGATGTGAGGAGGAAACGCCCGGAACTTTGGCGATCAGGTGACTGGTTTCTGCATCACGACAACGCTCTAACACACACGGCCTTACAAGTGACCCACTATTTGGCAGCTCAGAGATGGTCTGTCGTTCCCTACACTCCGTATTCGCCAGACCTAGCCCTGTGCGACTTTTTCCTTTTTCCACGAATAAAAAAAACGCTAAAAGGGGAGCGTTATGATGATGTGGAAGCAGAAAAACTGCTTCGCAAAGGGCACTGGACAATATCAAACTTGAAGAGTTTCAAACATGCTCCCAACAGTGGGAAAAGAGTCTTGACAAGCACATCGCATGTAATGGAGAGTATTTTAAAGGTGACTGAAGTAATTCTGTAAAAAGATTCATCAATAATTTTTTATGACAAAAATCCGGTTTCTTTCGGGTTCGCCCTCGTATATTATGATGTCGCAGATACGAATAAAAGGACAACATACACAAACAATTTTGATATACGTATTGCCCCCTTGGGATGGAGCAAGAAGGGCGTGGGGTCGAAGGGGCTTATGGGGTGTTGTGGCAGGAAGGGCATCTGGCCACCCCTTATAGAGTGAACGCAGGATAAATTGGCCAACAGAGGCGCAGACTGCTGGGCAAGCGTGGGAAGAGAGGTAGTGGTGGGGGGTAGCGGCTAGAAAGTGGTCGAGCGCTGGAGGGAAGTGCCCAGCTCACTGGCCGGCAGGCGGAATTGGACTGACGCAGCCTCTCCTTCTGAACGAAGGAATTAACTTGCCCGGCGCTTTGGACGAAATCTCATCTCTGTACATCGTCCACGTTATCCTGTGCGGACTCTACTGACGATGCTAAATTCCCATCAACAACGCCAACCTTGCACATATGGGACAAAAGCAAAGAAAATCCAAGGCACTGTTGGCCAATGTGGTAATGCACATCAGGCCCTAACTCTCATGGTAAACGTCGAAATACTAAGAGTAATGAGTGAAAATGAGCAGAGACACTAACACTAAGTTACTAGTGTGTGGATAATTTGAAGATTTGGTTCTGATGGCAGGCCTTCTGGGGCATTCCGTGGGTCCGAGTGGTGTAGTAGGTAGGGCAACTGCCCAGCACGCAGAAGATCTGCGATCAACCCCCGCTTCGGAACAAACGTTCAACATTCCCACCGATTTAATTCCATGCCCACAAACTGCTAATGTAATAAATTCCATTGTGTCTAAATCGATACAGGTTGTGAAAGCTAACTAAAACCGTATATAAATTCAACAGAAATATTTGGAAACGATCTAGTGATGATCAGAAAAGATAGTTTAAATAGGCGGTGGCGTGGTTTCGCTGTTAAAATTAGTTTACCGTGCAGCGAAATTGAAGTTCATATATTCTTCGAGCTAGTATGGGATAGAAACTGTACCTAAAAACCGCAAGGAATAAATCACCGGATCCTTTCACAGACTTTCCGACTTAGATCATACAATTTCAGAGTCACAGTAAAGCTGAGTCAAATTTCAATCACATTGGTGGTGATTTCAAGACAATCTGCTGACAAAAATGCGGATACTTACATCCATAAAACACCGTCCGAAATAGTGCTAATGCATTCTCTGCTGATGATTTCGGAAATTTCGTTCAAGAGAACACGAAAACAGTAATCGGTAAGCAGTAAACTAGTTGAAAACTTAGCTACTAATCCTAAGCTTTTAATGAACATGAAAATAGTTACAGGGATTAGTGAAGACAGGGTTGACGTAGCGAGACTGAAGATATAAACAAATCCCCCCAAAAAAAATAAAAAAAAAATAAAAAAATAAAAAATAAAATAAAAAAAAACAAAAAAAAAATCGTCACTCCTTCCAAATTAGAAATTTTAGTATAGACCAGATGTGGCGTATATTCGAAGAAATAATATCAACATCAATTCATAGATTTATACAAAATACAAAACCACTATACGGTGTTAATCGCTGTTGGTACATTTAGGACACTGTTTAAGAAGCAACGAAAAAAGCGTGCCAAATTAACACAAAATCCCTAGGACTGACGAGCGTTAATGTAAGCTCGAAATTTAACGTGGCCTTAAATGCTAAATACACTTGTCTGACATTTGGCAGAAAATTCAATGAGATTCTGGTCACATGTAAAGTATACTAGAGGCACGACATCATGAAAACCTTCACTATGTGATTGTAGAGTTAATGCCACCGATAACGGGGTTGCAGGGTTGCTAAAAATAGCATAGCGAAATTCTTTCACGAAAAAAGACAAAGTAAATATTTCTCAATCCTAATTAAGATCTGCTGCCACCATGAGAAACTTTGAGGCAGATATCCACATAGTTGTGAAGTAAAACAGATGACCCAGACTCTATGCCGATAATGTTTGCATCACAGTATGCTGATACAATAGCTCCGTACTTAACAGCCATGTGCAAACACTCATCCAGTCCTGTATCTGCACTCAAATACTAGAAAGCTTCACACGTTTATACCGGTATTTAAATAAAGGCAGTAGGAGTAATCTACTTAATTACAGACCTATATTGTTGACATTGATTGGTAAAAGGGTTCTAGAACTTATACTGAGTTCAAACATCACGAATTACCAGAACTTATCCAAAGTGTTGTTGTTTTCCTCAGTCCAGAGACTGTTTTGATGCAGCTCTCCACCCTACTCTATCCTGAGCAAGCCTCTTCATCTTCTCATAAGAGTGGCACCCTTTATCTATGTGAATCTGCTTACTGTATTGCCAAAGCAGAATAGGTAGCACCTCAAATAAAAACTAGAAAGCATGTCTCATCTTCATTGGAATTCGAGGCACCCATTGCGAAAATTGTTAATCACAGGAAAAAGAAGGAAGCAGATTAAATTTTATTAAAATTAGGAAATTCGTAGGTAAAAATATAAAACAGATTAAGAAGTCATTTGAAAAATAATTCTCCCCAAAATTGGTGAATGAAGAACTTAACAAAAACAACACGAGACGTTTCTGTAGAGCTTTCAAGGAAACATTATTGAGGTATATGGGACCACTGCTCACAATAACACAGAAAAATTCAAAATTCTAACGGAATACTTTTAATGACTCATGAATTGTTAACCGATCTCCGAAACATTTGAACGAATCCCAAATAAATGTGACAAGTCAGATTCAGAACCGCCGAGTGCTAAGGAATAACAAAATATCAGCTTGGGACTAAGAAAAAATAAAGCTTTTGCAGAAAACCAAATAGTGGCCAAGTTGTAGAAAAATGCCAACAGAAATGCAGTCACATACCTTTAAGGTGTTTCTAAGATCTGGAAAGAAGAGATACCCAAAGAGAACAATTGTAGAAGAATATTTTTGGTGGATGTAAAGAATAATATTGTTTCTAAAGTCCTTTTAAACAGGGCAGAGTCACCAACAAATTTGTGAATACCAGGGAGGTTTTAGAAAGGGCAGGACTTGCTCTAAACAAATAATAAACCTCAGAAACGTCGTGGCATACCAGAAGTCAAGGGCCAAAACGTGTGTAATCTCCTTTATTGATTCTGAAAAGGTATGTGATTCGTTTGATAATCTCCTTTATCTGCCCTAAGAGAAATGTGATAGGATAAGAAAACAACTAATGTCATAAACGTCTCTCATTAATACGTTTTCGAAAGTAAAGTTCATGGGTGAATTATCATATCCATTTGGAAATAAACAGAAATACGACAAGGTGATGGACTTTCGCCGTTGCTTTTTGCATTGTGCGCTTGGAAAGTAGTTAAGAGAATTAGAGTTGAATTAGACTGGATTGCAAAAGGAAGAACCTCAATATCAATTGCATTGCCTTTGCAGATGATATGGCTCTGTTTGCTGAACAAATGGAGGAAGCAAGGGAGCAAGTCTTCGAACTCCAAAGGTAAGCAGCTAAGACAGGTCTACTAGAATAATCAAACAAATCTTTGACTTCTTCCGTAACCTCAAACAAAAATGTAATGAAATTGCAAAAGATCTAGTAGAAATGAAAATCACAGATTCTATTGAACAGCTCAAGTAATAACTAAAACCGAATGCAAGATTCCAAGACAAATCCATACTAAGAGCCAAATCTATTATCTTGCAATAAGAGCGGAACCTAAAATCAGTAGGAATGAAAAAATACTGGACACTAAGAAAAGAAATGCATCAAAATAAATGACTGATACAACGTACCCTAAAAACGGAGAAAGGAATGAGGAGAGAGAGAAAGAGAGGTAAAAGTTCATGCCAAAATTTTACTGATACCACAGTGAAATGAAGTAAACGATAATCTGTTTTCCTTTTTAGAAAAGTAGAAAGTTATAAAGATATACAAGAAACAAGACTGCTCTGAGTGTTCAGTAGGAGGCACTAATGTGAAGGAAACACAGTGGTCCTTGTTCGCGTGCCAGACCTAATACTCAGTCTATTTGCCATTCTGTTCAATTAGGAGATAGTTTTCTTCCTTTGACAGTATCCTGTTGTGAAACTTTCTGAAAGGTAACTGTGATGTTTTTCTACTCGAAAGAAGTTCTTTGTCTATTCTACTACATTTCTGAAAATTCAGATTTCTCGTGTAAGCAATTTTTTTCTTACTCCTTCGCTACGGCATAACATGACCCAGCCTCGGGGCAGTGTGTGTTCCACGAAAAATCGGAGATCATGGATGGAGTAATGAAATAATTACACGCGAAAATATTAACATGAGGTTTTGTGAGAAAGTGAAGCCTTTCACGATATTAAGTGTTCTGCATTACAAAGAGGAAGATTTAACTTTAGACTGAAATCTCTTAACAGACTTCCAATGATCCCGTTCCCATATACTACTTTGTGTATTCTTGTTTAATTACGTACTAATTCTCATGTATTCATACCGAATAATCCACCAATTAGTATAATTACAAAAATTGGCTTAGCAGTATGTTTTTTGAGAAAAGTTCTTCTTGAAGAGAAAGGAATGTAAGGAAGCATAACAGACTCGTCGCAATAGTCTACAAGTTGGCAAAAAATAATTGAAACAACTACAGAGGAAAGCGGCTGTCAAGACTGAAAATGGAGCCGTTAGTACCTCTATAAAAAAATTGAGAAATAGCTGCCTGTGCTCCAGGCAATATTCCTTTTGAAATCGCTACAGTAAGATAAATTCGCAGATTGCTCGACTCGATAGGATGTAACGACAACGTATTCAACAGTACAGAGTATTCATCAATTATTAAGGATTTCCGTTTTACGTGTTTCACTCTTGTATTTGAACACAACGCTCATTTAGTATTCTACGCGTCGTTACAATACGCCCCTCCGCAAATCATTCTATCATTTCCTAACCTGTTGTTTTTATTGGCCCAATGTTTGGCTGTCCGTGGTATTGTATGTTATTATCGTATAAGGACATACTTGTATATAAAACTGCGATAAAACGACCATTTTGAACAATCATTCTAGACTATCGAAAGAAGAGGTACATTGAAAAAGACCTGTTCTCTTTTATATTTTTTAACTATACAATTCCCGAGAGTAGTATAAAGATCGCTTGAGCATATGGATACCTATTCTTAATAAAACTGATTAAATACCTGATTCATTACTATCCCATAAATCGTAAATGGAAGTTTTCCTGGACACAGCTTTGTCGAACTCTTTCATTTCATAATTATCGTATATGATAAATTATTTAGAAATAATTTCACAAAATTCGGGGACGTTTCTGGATCCTAAAGTCATTGGAAGTTTCGAGAAATTGCTCATTTAAATTTACAAGTCATGTAATTTACAAAGTTATTTGCTCTTTCAGTATATTGCAAGTACATTAGGTATTACATGGTTGAGCAGGGAAACACACTCCCATAATTTTTGTTACTTTCTTGAAGTAATAAGTTACTATCGTGATATCTTCTTCTGAATACGCATACATTTCTACAACAAAATTGTTCATGTTTCGAGGGGATCAATGTGACTGGAATTCAAACATACATTCCAATCTCTAAACATTTTAATAAACTACTCGAAATGTTCTTACACATTACTACAATTTGTGTTTGATCTGTCAAATAAACTCCTGCAAGTGATCGTACCAACTTTTAAATACTTTCAATTTCCTCGCATACTACTGCAAACATTCGATAATTACTAGAAGTTAAAAATTACCTTTTTCGCCGTAACGTAAGGTAAAGAGTTTTGTTTCCGACAATCACATTGTTCACCAATTGAAAATAAAAAATTAGATTTAAGCCTTCATCTTATTGTAATTTTATTGTAGTTACCGTGCAACGTCACGGAAGGAAAGCAATCGATTTCAGATAATAAATGATGCAACCTTCGTATATTCAAAGTTGCTAAGCCTAGACGACGTTACATTTGGTGAACAAAATTGTTTATTCTGAACTGATCACCAGTTTCGACCAGCTACGACTTCACCTTCAGAGCAAATAAGTGATGCCAAGGTGTCTAATGTTGTAAATTTGACCACAAGATGGTGACTTAGATTGTCGAAACTGGTTATCAATATGAAACAGTTTATTCGACAAATGTAACGCGATCGTGGCTCACCAAACTTCAATACACGATGATTGCATTATTTGTTGGTCTTGTTCCTGGTGTTACAGCTAACAGTTAATAATAGTTTCGTACGTTGTATGCTACATAGGTAATACTGTGGGAAGTAAAAAAAACTTGCTGTCGAACGGTCCACAGAGATTTCGCAACCGAGTAGAGCCTGGCGAGCAGCAGCAGCAGCGAGCGAGCAGCAGGACCTCACGGGTCTTTCCATGATGAATCACAAGGGGTAATAAGGTGACCATTTCAGGATCAACTCATAATAGGTGTGTGGATACCTTCTCTTAACAGTAAAACATTAAAATATAACTGTCCTAACACTAACCACTTTTGAGAAATTCACGTTTTAAGATACAAGAATGTGTACTTGCTCATTAGACAGGCGCTATTTTCCCTATTTTCATAGTTGTTAACTTAGTAATGCTGTCACTTAAAGGCCTCAAATTTTGCGTCTAGTACGTAGCCCACTATGTTGACACTAAGTATAAAAAGTGGGAAGCATCATATAGATTTACGGCCACCCAGTTCGTAGCATGACGCATTAGACCACGCGACCACGTCTTTCTGTCGAACGGTAATGAAAATCTATTCTGTAACGCAGAGAAAAGTTCCCTCTTTAGTGTACTTCACAGCGGTGTGCATAATATGTATGACAAAATGTCGAATTTGCTTTGTAACGAGTAAGTGTGTTTGATATTTACTAGTTACATAATAGCGTGGAAGAACCTGGACTTAATTTACTGTCAACTACGTTACGAGGAATTTCACTTTCAGGTTACTTTTATAGTGCTGGTGCTTGTAATTCGTCGTAGAAATTCTCTCTTTTGAGCTTAGCTCATAGTTTGTCATATGAATAAATTTTTCAATGTCGTACATGTTCAGTACGATCACGACTCAAGAATACAACAACACCCCGAACGGTGACGCAACCCTGTTTGGTTACCAATCCTCCACGGAAGTAGAACAAGAAGAAGCAAACAGCTGGTCTCCGCGGTAACACAAGTTTTCATTGACGATGTAATTGCACCTATCGTGCATGGCCTGTTCAGCATTTGAAACCACTTTGAAATCGGCCGGTCTGTCTAAATTGCACGGAACAGGAATCGTTGCCTGGAAACATACAGTTTGGTTTTAGTCCACAAAATTATCTTGTGCAGCAAAGAAAGCAATTTCTTTAAATTTATGTGTAACGTAGATTCAGATTAAGACAAATTTCGGTATGTTTAATTCAGTTATGTAATAGTCTCGAAAGAAATTTCAACTTATCTTGTAAACGCAAAAGTAAACTCTCACCAGTATCTTAGAACATCCATCGGATGCCTTCTTGTGGATTTATAGGACGACACTATGAAGTGAACTATTTAGAATTTATAGTTTGGTGTTATAATACGTGCATCACTTCCTTTAACTTTAAGTAAAAATAGGTTTGTTTGTGTGTGTGCGTGCGCGCGCACACGTGTGTGTGTGTGTGTGTGTGTGTGTGTGTGTGTGTGTGTGTGTGTGGGTTTGTATGTGTGTGTGTGTGTGAGAGAGAGAGAGAGAGAGAGAGAGAGAGAGAGAAGGAGAGAGAGATACTGTGTGTGTGTGTGTGTGTGTGTGTGTGAGCGAGAGAGAGAGAGAGAGAGAGAGAGAGAGAGAGAGAGAGAGAGAGAGAGAGAGAGAGAGATTCTGCATGTCTGTGGCACTTTTTCGCACTCTTGTGTATATCATCTTTGCATGACTAATTTCTAATATCCCCGTCCTCCCTTTTGATTATTTTTCTTTGACGGTGGCAGGAATTACTCCTGTGGAAGTGCACTGCATAACTCGCCTCATCGCCACCCTTCCTTTGCCTTTAATCTTTTGTGGCCATGAGAACATAAACTGTAATCAAGCTACACTGAAAAAAAAAAAAAAAATACCTCCGGCGTTTCGTTGGGATACACGTAAACATGTTACTGCATGTAATTAGGAACGGAAAGAAGATCATATCACACATTAATAGCAGTGAGTAATAGTATACGATATCGGTTTCGTATACTTTCATGAGATCATCTACATCTACTTGGATACTCTGCAAATCACATTTAAGTGCCTGGCAGAGGGTTCATCGAACCACAATTATACTATTTATCTTCCATTCCATTCTCGAATAGCGCGCGGGAAGAAAGAACACTTAAATCTCTCCGTTCGAGCTCTGATTTCTCGTATTTTATTCTGATGGTCATTTCTACCTATGTAAGTGGGAGTCAACAATATATTTGCGCATTCAGAGGAGAATGTTGGCATTTGGAGTTTCGTAAGTAGCCCACGCCGCAGCGATAAGCGCCGTTGTTGTAATGATTCCCATCCCAGATCGTGTGTCTATCCATAACGCTGTCTCCCCTGTATCGTGACAATACGCAACGAGCTGCCCTTCTTTGGACTCTTTCTTTTGTGTCCCAACTTCGACGTCGCTTTTGTGTCCCAGCCTCGTCGTAGGTGTCGGTGGCCGAGTGGAATGAGACCGACACAGGAACAAATACAGCACGCTGGTGCAGGTACGGAGGGGAGCAGCCAGAAACTATAAACACTCGAGTAAATTAGAAAGAGATATATATTGCACAGAATGTAACAATACTTAACTTTTACATAGTACTGCAGAATGTTGATACATAGTTGTTAGAGGCCTGCCTAGTGCCTGTACGATAGCAAAGTCTTCACTGGTGCCTATCGGATTCCGAAGTCTTCACTCGTTACTAACTCAGTCCCAAGTGGACGACGTCGTTCAGTGGTGGCCACGAGCGGAGTTCCAGCAGAGGGCGCTCGTGGCTGTCGTCGTAAGAACGCCGCGCCGTGCGTGCATGGCGGCGCGCGGCGAAAGTAGGTGGCGCGCACTTTGTACTTGTGCGACACCACACTTTCGATGTGCTCCGTCAAACCCACCTGATAAGGATCCCACACTGGGCAGCAATACTCCAAAAATGGACGGACAAGTGTAGTGTATGCAGTTTCTTTTGAAGCTCTGTTGCATGTTTTAAGGGTTCTGCCAATAAAACGCAGTCTCTGGTTCGCCTTTCATACATGTAGTTTTCTGTCATCGTTTATATCTACTCAACTGTGTAAATATTACATTTCTCCTCGCAATTGTTTGTAAATGTTCACCTTTCCAAGCACTCCTTTATACGAATACCACGCAAGAGAAAAAGACATCTGTAATTGTTTCAGAAATTGTATTCGTACTGCTGTGAAGAATTCCGAACGATTGGCATTCCTGACATCGGAGGTTGTGGAGTTGAACTGATAGATTAATAATTTTCAAAAGTGAAAAGCCAAGATCAGAAAATATTTATTTATTGACTACCGGTTTCAGTGGACTATGCTACCATAATCTGCTCATATCAAACTTTACAAGCTGATCAACTTATTTAAAACATGGAGATTAAATAAACCAGACAGCAATTATTAGAGTTGAAGGGCTTGAAAGCGTTGCAGTGGTTACGAAGGGAGTATTATGCTTCTTGACAGTCTCGTCAATTAAATTTCTAGCCCAAACGCTGCACAACAATATGATATCGAACGAGCATCTAAGGATACGCGAGGAAGGAAGATGGTCGTACTCTATTTATTAGGAGAAGTTCCCCACCAGATCGGTTTAAAGGAAGTTACAGAAGCAATTCGGAAGAAAGCGGATAGGTTTGTTACTGGAATGTTTGATGAAAGCGCGAGTGTTACTGAGATATTTCGGGAACTGAAATGGGAGTAGCCGGAGTAAAGGCGGTGTTCTTTCCGAGAAACACTGTTTAAGAGATTTAAAGGGCTGGAGTTTGAAGCGGACTGCAGAAAGATTCTACTGTCGCTAACATACATTTCGCGTAAAGAACATAAATATAAAATTAGGGCTTGTACAGATGCATAAAAGCGTTAGTTTTTCCACCGTTCTGTGTGAGAGTGGAGCAGGGAAGCAAGTAGCTAGTAGGGGTACTAAGTACCCTTTGCCACGTACCTTTGGTGAATTACGGAGCATGTATATAAATGAAGTAGCAGCAAGTGCCCGCTTGCCGTTTGAAGTGCAGTTGTATGTTTGTTCCCAGCTCTTTACGAGACACATAGTAGTGCAGGTGAGGTTCCTAGAACTCTTGCAAAAACACTTAATCAAAGGGAATACGTTGTTTTCACAGACAAAAACAAGGCCATACGTATACCTAGCACATGGTGCGATGTTAAACCAATTCGAGTCTCTGTGACTGAATAGACGGAACCGTGAGCTGTGTGCTTTAAAGGACGGCTACGTACCAAATTTCGTTGCCTTCTTTATGCATAACTAATACAAAGGCATCTGATTCTCAGTCAAGGCATCATCACTGACGTACAACGATTGCACGCTATCGATAACTCCTATACTCAATTAGCCTACAATTCACGGAGTGGGTCAAAAGGTCCAGTGAGGCTTCAGGTTTGCTGCCGTGGAATTGATCACCTTGTTTTGCGAATGTTTCTTCTTTCTGCTGGCTGACAACGCAAAATTATTATAAAAGTTTTGTAGGGCGCCCTTTCTACGTGAATTCACTGCTTCTTTACATCTACGAATAAGATATCTTGCCTTTTTCCAAGTTCAGTATACTCCAAGTCCCTTGAAAACACCTCCTCCTTCCACTTCTTTTCTCTGAACCCTCATTTCTGAATTCTGAAACACAGCTTTCAACATAGCAGTTGTACGTTAGTTTATTTGTATACAAACATGCTTAATGCTAATTAACATTTGCGCACAAAATTAAAGCTAATTGTTGCATTCTGTAAATATTTTAGGTCTTTCTTCTTGTCGATTACAACGACGTGAAAGGGACTGACGGTTTCACGCTCGCTGTCGACGAATGGTCGCACAAACTCGATTTTTGAATTTTTTCAAAGAAAATTCGTGGCTATAAATTTTCTGCTGCCATGTAGTGAACAGTTCCAAAATTATCACAAATACGACGTTACAGTAATTATAATACAGCATCAGTCAGGGAATTTTCTTATAATTGTGGAGTATGCACAGAAATAATAATGATAAATAAAACCTAGTAAAAAATTTAATAAATCTTCAGTTATGTCGAACGCGGTATTGACAAATAAGAGATACAAATATTAAGCTTATTTAAAAATTGCCGTTATATGCTGTGCAGTAGGCCTATAATAATCTGGAAAGACACAACTTGTTACAGTTGCCGTTTTAAAAAAATTCAATCATCTGAAACAAAATGGAAAGTCAATATTCTATACATAAATAATTTGTGTTATTGAAATAGAGTTAAATATTTGGATTGAAATGTTAAATAATTCAGAGGCACTATACAGATAGCTTCATAGCGATAACACAGCTCGTTGAGAAAGCAGACAACAATGTATTCAACACATCCTGGTAACAACTATGCAGTTTGCCACAAACGTCTTCAAATCAGCACGGAACGATGTCTGCCGACTGCTACGTAATGTGGCACCTCGTAACTATTGGTATAGTGGCGCCATCTATTGGTAACGAGACGACGCGTGCGCACCGTTTGATGTTGCACAGTGCCAGTGTAGTTCCACGCCGAAGAGAGGGTGGCCACACAAGATATCATCCACTACCGAACATGATGGCGAGTAAGCAGTAACAGCGAGGAATAAGTCGATTTTTGGAAGCAGAGGCAGTCTCAGTCGTTAAAAGTGTTGTGGAATGGCGCAAAAGATTGCTCGGAGGGTGCGAGTAAGATTCACCGGCCTAGGGATGTAAACCTGCTAGGCAAACCAGGAAAATGAACTAACCGGTCATTTTCGTGCTTTTTAGGGCCAGTAAATCGATGCCAGCCGCGGTACCCCCTCCGACATCGAGGGCGTCAGCACCGAAGTCGTAGCCGAGCCAGAAATCAGCTCTGCCAGCACCTGGGACCCCTTCTTATGGAGGAGCTGCCACTGTCTCCACTGCTGGGCGCTGCCCTGTGCCATCCCGCAGCCGCCTTCGCTGCGGGGGTGGGGGGGGGGGGGAGGTTCGCCGAGGACTCACTGCTGCTTCTCGCCACCACCGAACGCAGCCCACCGCCGCAGCGGCAGCTCCTGCCGTCGCCCAGCGGACCTCCAGCTCTTCCCACCACCTCCGGCGGCCAGGAACTAGCCAGCGTCGTCGACGCCGCCGCCGGTCATCCCTGGCTTCTCTCACGGGCCTGCAGCCACCCTCCAAGCCAGCTGATGCCAGACTTAGATTCATTGCGAGAATTCTAAGGAAATGCAGTGCGAAAACAAAGGAAGTAGGTTACAGTACACTTGTTCGCCCACAGCTTGAATGCTGTTCGCCGGTGTGGGATCCGTACCAGGTGGGATTGATAGAGGAAGTGGAGAAGATCCAAAGTTGAGCAGCGCGTTTCGTTACAGGATCATTTGGTAATCGTGAAAGCGTTACGGAGATGATCACTAAACTCCAGTGGAAGACTCTGCAGGAGAGACCCTCTGTCGGTCGGTACGGGCTTTTGTCGAATTTTCGAGAACTGACCTTTACTGAGGAGTCTAGCAGTATATTGCTCTCTCCTACGTATATCTCGCGAAGAGATAGTGAGGATAAAATCAGAGAGATTAGAGCCCACACAGAGGCATACCGACAATCCTTTCCGCGAACAATACTTGACTGGAATAGGAGGGAAAATCGATAGTGGTACTCAAGGTACCCTCCGCCACACACCGTCGGGTGGCTTGCGGAGTATGGTTGTAGATGTAGATGTAGAAGCCATAGAACGCAGGACTTCGAGACTGTCTTCTTTTCTTGCTATCTTCCTCTTTTCATTTCTACCCTTTTAAATGTTCCTTCCGAGATGGAGTCCCCCTCCCCCATTACCACCACCACCGTCCTATGCACCACACTCTCTCATGCCTCCAGGACCACTTCATTGAGTGCCTCCTCCCTTCCCTAATCTCCTATCCCTTTACTGTCCTTTTATCCGCCACCACATCCTATCCTACCGCCGCTGCACACTAACTCTCCCCCTCATAATCTCCCTCTCAGGAACCTCCCCCACCCCCTACCACTTTGCCTTACTCAGAAAATTTCCCACAATTCTCCCCAGCCAGAATGCAGCACCGACATGCCACTGTGGCAGACTCGCCACTCTCACCACAGCCTGGCCCTGCTGCTTCCCACACCCCCATTCAACCCGTCCCTCTCCCCATCCTTCCTGCCCCCTCAACTTGCTGCATCCCTAAGAAGACAGCCGCCAAACGTTCTGGCACAGAACCCCCAACCCCGTAGCGCCTCCAGAAAAGCACCCTCCACCACTGCCTCTGCTCCTCCTTCCTCCTCCGCCCTCACCATGGATACTAACCCGCCCCCTTCCTACGCCACTGCCACCCAAACCAAATGTACACCTACATCCTGTCCCGTCCCGACCCCAAATTACTCGACAATTGTGCTCTCTCCCTCGAAATTAGAGACAGACATCTGTCTTTACTGTCAAGGCAAGGTCATCGGCATATATGAAACTTTGCATATAAAGAATCAGTAATAGTAATTGTCAGTTTTGTTTAGCCTGAACTTTTCTTTACCGTTGTTACTGTAAGTCCGTCATTTTTGCGAATAGTATGGTCGCTATGAAGCGCTCCTGTCAGAAGAAAATGCTGTTCGGAGTTGATAACGAGTGTTTATATTCATTTCAGTTTCACACTACACTGGTCAAAACAGTTAGGGGATCAGCTCAGATATCGAGGCTATGAACTATTGTCATAGGCAAAATGAACTAAAATGGTTCAATATCTTTCTGTAGACCCTATGGAGTGGAAACAACAACATTACGCTGGTAATCTCAAAAAGTTGCTGCAGAGTCTTGTTATTGACTAGGATATGCTATTGCACACGAATTACACAAGGAGATGTGTTCAGAAAGTGAGTAGTAGTGCAATGCAACAATAACGTGACTTCATCTAAATCTACATTTAAATATATATACTCCGCAAGCCTCCGTAAAGGTATTTAATTTCCTATTCCACTTCCAAATAGAATGAGGGATGAAAGAATATCAATATGCCTTTGTAAGTGCCCTAATTTATCTTGTGTTTGTGATCTTTACGCGAAATTTAAGAAGGCGGCAGGAATATCGTTCTACACTGAGCTTCATATTCCGACCCTCTAAATTTCCTCAACAGAATTTCTCGAAAAGAACGTCGTCTTTCCTCCAGCGATCCCATCTGAGTTCCCGGAGCATTTCTGGACAGTCGCGCTTTGGACGCACCTACCAGTAACGAACCTAGCTGCTCGCCTCTGAACTGCTTCCATGTCTCCCTTGAAACTGATCTGCTGTGTGTCCCAAACACTTGAGCAATACTCAAGACGTGGTCGTACAAGCGTCTTTACGCGGTCTCCTTTAGAGATGAAGTACATTTTCCCAAAATTCTCCCAATAAACCGAAGTCGGCTGTGAGCCTTACTCAAAATTGTCCTTACATGTTTGTTCCATTTCATATCACTCTCAAATATTACGCCTAGATATGAACGACGCGACGCAAATTACAAATCGCTCTGTCCATCAGATCATTTATATACTTATAAAATAATAGTGGATTTATCACAACTTCCCTGGGGCACGCCTGACGATACACTCGCCTCTGATGAACACTCGCCGTCGAGAACAACGTACTGCGTTCTATTACTTAGGAAGTCTTCCAGCCAGTCACAAATTTGTGAACGTATTCCATAAGCTCGTATCTTCGTTAGCAGTCTGCATTGTGGCACCGTCTCAAACGCTTAAATGAAGCTATGGTGAAGAGAACAATATGAAGATTGGAAGCGGCATAGACACAGAGGGAGGAGACTGCAGCTATTGTAGTGTCTCAAAGTGTATTTCCAGGACCTGGTCACGATTTTAGAGAACACTAACCGTCCAAGGAAGGCAAGGCGAAGGTCGTCCACGGGTAAAATCATCAAGAGATGACCATTATTTCTGGTAACAGTCAGTCGAGACAGGAGGCTGAATAGAACTCAGCTGCAACGCACCATTTAGGCAGTAACAGGACGCCCGACACAAACAACCGAAATCGACTCGGGAATGTGGCGTCCATGGTGTGTGTCCCATTGAAACAACGACACCGTTTAGCCCACAGACAGTGGGCGGAGGAACATGATGATTGAAGTCGAAACGAATGGCGCTGGGTTCTGTCCACAGATGAATAAATCGTCGTTCCTGTATCTGGAGAGAAAAGTGGATCTCGGAACAATCTTTGAATGTGGAGGAAACATAACTGCATCATGCTGGTGGACAAATGGTGTGGGCAGGAGTCAGTATTGGCGGACGTAATGACGTTGAGAATGGTGCTTTGATTGCTCAGAAGTATAGAAACGACATCATTCGACCTTTTGTTGTGCCCTACGCTGGCACCATAAGAGATGGGTGGAGAATAAGGCTCGTCCCCAAAGAGCTGCACTAGTGGACAACATGATTGCAGCTGGGGAAACTAAATGGAGTGGACAGCTTTTTCACCGGACTTAAACCCTATTGAACATGTCTGGCATGCACTTGCAGGTGCATTGCAGTGAGACCAGCACTTCCCACAACGATTGAAGAGGTGTATACTGTACACATCGAATAATGGCCAAATATCCCTCGAAAGCTGACTGATAATGCCATGCTGTGCATGCTCCGCACGTGTGCACTTGCACTGGCCGTCCGATGTGATTACACACTATATTAGATGACAACGAGAGTTACTTTTTCACTATAACGATAGCCCTATGGTGGCTCGCTTAAGTATACCTCAAGTAAAGATTTGCGACATAAATTATCGTACTGTATCACACACATATTTCAATTGTAACCAACAGCTGAATAAAATAGGTTACCATATGTGTATGACTTACTTGAATTAGCTCCTGTCGTTCCCTCTGGAACATAGGGCCGAAACGAAATTTCTCCACCTGATGCGATTTCTGGCAAGTCTCTTCACTTCACTGTACGTTTTCCCATCCTCTGCAGCTTCTCTCTGGATCGTTCTTTTCCAGGTGTGTTTGGGACGACCGCGTTTCCTAACTCATTGAGGGTTCCAGTCCAACGCCACCTTTTCAATACCATATGTGTATGGTGTATGATAAGTCACCTGATCCCCCTAATTATTTTGATTATAGTCTTTGCTTGTTAAAAATCGACGTCACTATTAAAGGCATCCAATATTTGGTACTATTCTGGTATTGTGGGATACTCTGAATAAAGGATTTCATTGCAAAGTTTTGTGTTATTTTAAACCTATGATTGCTTTCTGTGACCGTGTACATTGTAGCAAAAGTTTCGTTCGCTTTCTCTAGTAGTGATATCACAGTTCCAAGGTACGATTTTCACTGTGACTTTTCAAGCTTGCTTGTTGCAAATAAGTCTTCACGATTTTGCCGACGGCTAACGTTGTGCAAATCCCACAATATTTCATCGGAGCAATTGCCCGACATACTCAGATGGTTCGACCTTGCTGGAGGCCGAGTGTCTGTAAGTCTAACCACCTGAGCTACTGCGAGGAAATATTATGGGATTTGCACATTATCAGGCGGAAAACTCGTGAAGACTCTTCGCAATGTTTTTCACTGTTTTGATTAATACGTCATTGTTAGAGAAATATTAGTGAAGGTTTTGGCGATTTTTAGCTTTAGTACAGTAGAGACTACGACAAACGACTAACACCTCGAGCTGCTGCCTCTGTGACATCGATTAAGCGGCCGAAGCGGCGCAGGAAGCGTTAGTCACGTTCTTAGCGCTGCCGTTCAAACGAGAGAGTACACACAGCAGCGATTCTCTCAGGGCGGCGTGTAATTCGTTGGGAACACACAGCTGCCATGTATATGGCGACACGCAGTCACGTCCGAATGCTCACTGGCTCTCTTACAACACATGCAGCAGAAAGCAAAGATTCATTTGAAATTGAGTGCTTATGGAATATCTCCCCAATTGTGCGATTGGATTCACGATTTCCTATCAGAAAGGACACAGTTCGTTATAATTGACGGTAAGTCATCGAGTAAAACAGAAGTGACATCTGGCGTTCCACAGAGAAGCGTTATAGGTCACCTATTAACCAATAGTCAGCACGGATTCAGAAAGTATCGCTCTTGTGAAACACAGCTTGCCCTTTATTCACATCAAGTGGTAAGTGCCATCGACAAGGAATCTCAAATCGATTCCATATTTCTGGATTTCCGGAAGGCTTTTGACACTGTACCCCACAAGCGGCTTCTAATGAAATTGCGTGCTTATGGAATATCTCCCCAATTGTGCGATTGGATTCACGATTTCCTATCAGAAAGGACACAGTTCGTTGTAATTGACGGTAAGTCATCGAGTAAAACAGAAGTGATATCTGGCGTTCCACAGGGAAGCGTTATAGGTCCCATACTCTTCCTCATGTTTATAAACGATTTAGGAGATAATCTGAATAGCTCCCTTAGTCTGTTCGCGGATGATGCTGTCGTTTATCGGTCAGTGAAGTCAAAAGAGGATCAAAAGCAACTGCAAAGCGATTTAGACAAAATTTCTACTTGGTGCGAAAATTGGCAATTGACACTAAATAAAGAAACGTGTGAAGTAATACACATGACCACTAAAAGAAATCCGCTAACTTCAATTACGCGATAAATCAGTCTAACCTGAAGGTCGTAGATTCTACCAAATACCTAGGGGTTACAATTATGAACAACTTTGACTGGAGAGAAAACATAGAAAATATTGTGGGGAAGGCGAACCAAAGGTTTCGTTTCATTGGCAGAACGCTTAGAAGATGCACCAGCTCCACCAAAGAGACTGCCTACATCACACTTGTGCGTCCTCTCTTGGAGTACTGTTGCCCCTTGTGGGACCCTCACCAGGTGGGACTGACGGAAGATATTGATAAGGTTCAGAGAAGGGCAGCTCGTTTTGTTTTATCACGTTACGGGGGGGAAAGCGTCACGGAAATGTTGCACGAATTGGGGTGGAAATCATTAAAAGAAAGACGTTATTCATTGCGGCGTGATCTGTTTGCGAAGTTTCAATCACCGACTTTTACTTATGAATGTGAAAATATTTTGCTAGCACCCACCTACTTAGGGAGACATGACCATCCCAATAAAATAAGAGAAATCAATCTAAAACGGAACGATTTAGGTGTTCTTTCTTCCCGCGCGCTATTAGAGAATGGAACGGTAGAGAAAAGCTATGAAAGTGGTTAATGAACCCTCTGCCAGGCACTTAAATGTGATTTGCAGAGTATCTATGCAGATGTAGATATCTTGTCGTGTTTTACCGACAAAGTCAACACATCCAACTGTTTCGCATACTGCATTTCGCGAGAGGATTTTCTGTCATTAACCGAAACAAGAAATGGACTGAACCTTTAAATAGGGCTATTTTGAAATTCGTTTGCTTCAATAAAATTTCAGTACTCGTAGAAAACTACCGAATCCAGCAAAGGTTCGTTACATGTCTTTGGATTTACAGTGCAACCTCAACTCTCTCCCCTCCTCCTATCTGCCCATTTTTCCTTCCTGCCCCTCTCCCTGTGCGTCAGGTTCTCCCCCAATCTCCGTCCATCTTCTCTTCCTTATCCTCTACGTCCATTCCCCCCCTCCTCCCCATCTTTTTCCTCTTACCCGTCTCTAGCGGTGAAACTTTTTTATTGTCATTGAAGAAAAGAAGAAAAAATCAAATGTTTTTGATATGTCGCGTTTTCAAGCTCTTAAATATTGTATAGAAGACATTTTTATATATGCACCAAAGCTGCTTTTATTTTAAATGCTGACTAGTTTCGGGCTTTGCCCATTTTCTTAAGCCACATATTACAGAGAAAAAAGTGTGTCTTACATGAAAATACATTAATATGGCAATGTTATATTGACTATACAAGTTGTAATTACTTACATTCATATATATTTTTATACTTGGTTACTGTTTAGGTCACGCTGTTTGTTGTAATTACTTTGATGTAATTTACTGAGCTGCTGATCCAAAGATGTTTTTTTATTAAATATTCTTTGTTTAATTTTGTTTGTAACAATATCGTTGGTTATATGCAGTGTGACATAAACAGTACCATGACAAATAACGTACAATAAATTTCAGATTTTATTCTGAACTATTTTAAGTGTAATAAATTGCAATATTATCCCTGTATTACAATATAGTACACAAAAGCAATTTATTACACTTAAAATAGTTCGGAATAAAATCTGAAATTTATTGTACGATATTTGTCATGGTAATGTTTGTGTCACACTGCATATAACCAACGATATTGTTACAAACAAAATTAAGCAAAGAATATTTAATAAAAACATCTTTGGATCAACAGCTCAGTAAATTACACCAAAGTAATTACAACAAACAGTGTGACCTCAACAGTAACCAAATATAAAAATATATATGAATGTAAGTAACTACAACTTGTACAGTCAATATAACATTGCCATATTAATGTATTTTCATGTAAGACACACTTTGTTCTCTGTAATAGGTGGCTTAAGAAAATGGGCAAATCCCGAAACTAGAAAGCATTTCAAATAAAAGCAGCTTTGGTGCATATATAAAAATGTCTTTTCTACAAGAAGAAAAAAGAAACATTCTGGCGAAAATGAAGTTTCTGGAAATAAATGGATAATCGGATGGTATTACTGGTGTACAGGATACAACGTTCATTATTATTGCACAAGAAACCTTCCGCAAAACAGAAAAAAATAAAAATAGCCCCTACAATATAGACAAGCATAGCCATAGTCGGCTCTTGGCGTATACTTACGCCAGGCGTCGTAGCTACTTCAGCTGTTCAAATGAAAAGGTACGAAACGACACTGTGTGTGTAATTGCAGTCTTTATTGAAAAGGAACCACCAGGGGCGTGAGCACAACTATCCCACTGTTTAACGAGCCGAATGACTCCCTGTTCCCAGAATTGCAGTGGCTCTGAAAAGAGCTAGTCCTCTCCTGTATCCTTCAGTTCGTCGCCCGGGTTAAAGCGCTTCTGTTTGAGATGTATTTTTCTAGCGGTCCATACGGATGGAAGTCACAGTGCGACATGTCCCGGCGGATGCTGAAGCTGCTTCTATTTGAACCTGGTCAATACACTTTGTGTCACCCTGGACGCTCGTTGAGCAGAATCCCTCCGTCAGTGGGCAGTCCGGGATGTTTGCTCTTGATAGACTTGCGTACGCTACGGAGTGTCTCACACTACACGTAACTGTTAGTGGTTTTTCCGTGCTCGAGGGACAAGTATCCGACTTCGGACTTGCCTGCTGAGGACACAGCCTTTAATTTTTTAGGGGGAGGGGACAACGCATGCTTCGCGTCCCTAGATCCAAAGCGGAATATTTAAATTTAAACCGGTTTTGTAGTTAAGACATTTCGTACGTTTTCATTTGCATTTCCCTCGTCCAATGCAGATAGATTGGTGCACGCAGTTAAGATTAAACCTGACTAGCTATGATTTTTGAGTATGGATCTATGACATAAGCAATTTCTTTTATTTTTATTTTACTTTTTATTTTTTACTTATCAGATAGGACATACGAAAACTTAACATGTTGCACCGCATTTATTTCCCCGAAATTTCTCCATTTTTTGTCAAAATTTTCATCTTCAATATCAACAAGCACTATGTCACTGTAGTTGTTTTTCCAAGAGGTATAAAATTCAGGCTATGTAAACGCATAGGGTGCCATAAAAAACTTGCTCAGTATATCGATCGATACAATAGCTACGAATCTTTATCACATATCAAAGTTCGTGCCCCTTAGGACACTGTCAGTTGCAAGATATCTCGTTTCGATATGTGGAACCCGTCATGAAATAAAAGGGTGTTATGTCTCTTGTGACTAACTCTGTATACAGGGTGAAGCACTTAAAATTGTTTTTCGGTGTATACATGAAAAAATAAAAATAGTATAAAAAAGTTTCAATAAGAGTTATTCACCTCCAAAAGGAACATCTATTTACATATAGCTCGTTCCCCTTGCAACACTTCAGGAGCGGGAAGAGGGGTGACTTTAACATTTTACATAGGGACCCATTTTATTGCAGATTTCGATTCTCCAGGATAAAATATGTAACTTTTATGAGAAACATTTTTTTAGTTTCATGATAGACGGCGCTGCAATCGATAAAAATGAAAATGAGTTGAAAATTGTTGAAAAACCGCAATGCCTCAAAAATACACACATCAGATAGGAAAATCGAAGTACTGTGAGATAAAATTATTCTATCCTTCTATTTTTTGCGATCGAACTGTGCTGCTACTAGAAGCTAAACACATATCGTACACTGTTGGCCCTCTTCTAATCATTGTAGTCGGGCATGCACCATACCTTACACTCGCCTCTATTTGGTCGTATACAATTGTACCCAATGTGACGGTGTCATGCGTATTGAGTTGGGAAGTGTCGAACTAAATCTAAGAGCTGTCAATGGAAGGGCGAGTTGGTTCTTAAGACGCGCTGCTGTAGCCCAATTGGCCAGTGACCACCAGTAAACTGAATCTTACTCTATTATAACGGAATTTATGGTGATTGTAAAGTACTGAAAGTTACACCTTTCAGGAGCACTACACATTTCTATAAATAATGTAATACATAGAAGCGTGTTAGGTACGTCTCCTAATGACTAGATTTATACTTGAAGTTTGTTCACGTTTTTCAGTGAAACCTTTCGTGATCAGCGGGGCATACGTGGTCCACAAGCAAATTTATTTCCCTGTGGTCACAGGGATGTGAAAGACACATATATCAGGTGTATTTCGACCTAACGTTGAATGTATCTACCGCCTGGAGTCAGTAGACTCATCTTTTTGGGACTTAATGTCTGAAGTATCCATTAATTCTTTCAGTTGTGCATTACGTGCCTTTGGCTTTGATAGTTTTACTTACGTTTTTCCTATTTGCAATTTATAAGTGCAGTAAAGATATTTATGGACCTTTTCACATTGCCAGTTACAAGTATACATATTTGTGCATATGTTTATAGACAGAGCATTACTATACACGTTTAATGCTTGTCCTCCGGCCAAGGTGTAGAGAATTTCTATTTGTGACGTTTCGTCATAATCGTGTCTAAATTTTATCATGTATGTATTTTTATTTTCCGTTGTAGATGGATTTGATCAGGAACGAGATAGGTGTGGTAATGGCGGAAGGTAGCTCAAATTTACAGAGCAGTACACACACCTTCATGAACCACACACATTGCCGAGGAGGGATGGTTTGCGTGCCCTCCATGCCCGAGGAAGGATTCTAAACCCCGACGGCGAACGGCTTCACGCGTTGGAGCATAGCGTCTCAATGCGCTCGGCCACTCCGCCGCGGAATTCAACTGCTGTTCAAGGTCCTTTCCTGCCTCTGACAGAATTACAATGTCATCAGCAAAAAGCTATGTTTTTAATTCTTCATCCTAAACATTGATCCCTTCTCCATACAAAGACTACAACCCTGTCTTACTCCCTTTGCAGACAATGCATCCCTTGCATGAACTGCGATTATTCTAATAACTTGTGTCTGGCTTCTGTACAAGTGGCAGATGTCCTTCATTTCCCTACATTTTGCCCCTACTGATTTAGAATTTCAAATATTTCCATCAACATTGTCAAAAGCTTTCTCAAAATCTATAAAAGGTTTTTTTATATTTTTTATGGGTTTAACTGTGGGGTCATCAGTCCCTAAACTTACAAACTACTTATAAACTAACTTGTACTAAAGAGAGCACAAACATCATGCCCGAGGGAGGATTCTAACCCCCGACGATGAACGGTCTCGCACATCGGAGCATAGCGCCTCAGTGCGCTCGGGCACTTCACCGCGGCTGCCTTTTCTTAATCTATCTTTCAAGGTAATAAGTCCTAAAATGAGTATTAGGCTTACCTCCCGTGTTCCTATATTTCTCCTGAATCCGAACTGATCTTCCCCAAGGTCAGCTTCTACCAGCTTTTCCATTCTTTGTAAATAATACATGTAAAATTTTGCGACCCTGACTTATTAAACTGATGGTTCTGTAATTTTCACACCAGTCTGCGCCTGCTTTCTTTGGAGTGGGGATCACATTTTTCTTAAAGTCTGAGGGTATTTCCCCTGACTCATACATCTTACACACCAGGTGTTTCAGAGCTTCGTCAAATTCTTCTGTCTGTGTAGTATCTCCATCTTCATCTACTTGCTCTTCGGTTCCTTCAACACTGTCTCTATTTCCTTTGTAGAGTCGCTCTGTAGTCTACTTCCACCTTTCAGCTTTCCCTTCTTTGTTAGGAAACTGATTTACCATCAGAGTTGTTGATATTCATACAGCTGTGTTTCTTGTGGCCAAAAGTATTTTCTATTTTCCTGTAGGTGGTATCTATTTTTCCGCTAGTTATACACTCTTCTACAGACTTTTATTTGCCTTGTAGCCTCTCTTGCTAAGCCATTTGGCTCTTCCTGACAATCTCAGTTTTAGTCGTCTGTACTCTATTTTGCTTATTTTTATGTTATCTGCTTTTATCAATTATAATTAGTATTTCCTGTGATATCCAAGGATTTTTTGTAGGTCTTGCCTTTCTACCTATTTGGTCCTCTGCTGCATCCAATATTTCATCTGTAAAAAGCTACCCATTCTTTCTTCTATAGTTTTATTTTCCCCCCGTTTCTGTCAATTGTTGCCTGCCTAAAGCTCCCTCTGAAATTATAAAGAACTTCAGGTTCTTTCAATTTATGCAGGTCCCATTTACATATTTTCCTACCTCTATGCAATTTTTTTTTCAGTCTACTGTTATTACCAATAAAATATGGTCAGAGTCTATATCTGCCACAAGATACGTCTTAAATTTTAAAACCTGCTTCCGAAATCTATGTCTTCACAATATAAAATGTATCTGCTATCTTGCGGTATCTCCTGGTACTAGGTATACAATCTTCTTTCGTGGTTCTTAAACCAAGTTTCTCTTGCGATTAAATTCTGTTCCGCGCAAAATTCCACCAATCGGCTTCGTCTATCATTCTTTTTTCCCAGTCCATATTCACTTAATACTTTTCCTTCCTTTCCTTGTCCTACTACCGAATTCCAGATCCCCACCATAATTAAGTTTCCCCTCCATTAACTCTCTATATAATTTCTTTTACCTCCTTATACATTTCTTCGAACTTATGAGCGGCAGATCTAGTTGGCATATAAACTTGTACTAGTGTGGTCGTCGTTAGCTTCGTATCTGTCTTGACTATGTTAATGCGATCACTGCGCTGCATAGTAGTTTCCCGCATTCTTATTTTCTTATTTATTATTGGACCTATTCCTGTAATGCTTCCCAACTGATATGGCTGTGGCAGAATAGCCGTGCGCACTAAGGCGCCAAGTTGCGGTGCAGCGGCCGTTTGCCATCGGGGGTTCCACTCCTCCCTCGGGCATGTGTGTTTGTGTTGTCCTTAGCATAAGTTACTTTAAGTTAGTGTAAGTAGTTTGTAAGCTTAGGGACTAATGACTAACGCAGTTTAATCCCTTAGATTTACAAACATTTGCTCCAACTGATGTTATTTATAATTTCTACTCACCTGTTCAGATATCCTGTTCCTCTTTGCACCGAACTTCACTAATCTCCACTATACCTAACTTCAACCTATCCGTTTGCATATTCTCTGAGCTACATATCCGATTAAGGGAACTAACATTCCAGGCCCCAATCCGTAGAATGCCAGTGTTGCCTTTCCTGATAATCACATCCTCCTGAGTACTCCCCGCCGGAGATCCGAATAGGGGACTATTTTACCTCCATAATATTTTACCCGAGAGGATGCCATCATCATATTTTCATACAGTAGAGCTGCATGTCCTCGGGAAAAGTAACGGCTGTAGTTTCCCCTTGCTTTCAGCCGTCCGCAGTCACTGTGTGGCAAAGCCACATTAGCTGATGTTACAAGGCCAGGTCAGTCAATCATCAATACTGTTGCCTCTGCTATTGAAAAGGCTGCTGCCCCTCTTGAGGAACCACACATTTTTCTGGCCTCTCCACAGAGATCCCTTCGCTCTGGTTGTATCTACGGTACGGCTCTCTGATTCGTTGAGGCACGCAAGTCATCCCTTCTCGGCAATGTCGGTGATTCATAGGAGTGGTCCCTCAAGCTATAACATTGACATCAATGTGATAGTGATGTGTCCAAGCTTTATGATAGATTGATCCGTTCAAGAGACTATGACGTGTCTTAATGACAAATGACTGAAAAACTCAACAATCCATTGAGTAATACTGTTTCGATAAATCAATAAAAGCTTTCACGACCGGATGTCCTATCTGGTGGTAGATCATCCAGGTTATATGGCCGTGGTTCATAAAAATTTGCAGTTTTCCCTGAAGTTTCATCCAGAGCTACACTGGACATCTTCGGAGGTCTTCCTACTTCCGCTGAGTCTTGCCGACTCACGCGTCTACCGTGGAAGGTGGGCGTGGTCAAGCTGTCACGTTATCAGCAGAGGTAGTCCTTGTCACAGATGGAACATCACTATCGATTACAGTCTGTCAGAGATAAAAACCTTCTTGTCATGTCGCTAGGTTTCATAGCTTCTTTTTTCCTGTCTTTATGTTTATATATTTCAGTGGCTTCTTTGTATTGCCGCAGATAATACTTCGTCACTGTGGTTAAAACTGTTGTTTCGGAGAACATCACTACACGACTTCCAGGCGGAAGAGCATACACCGCCATAGCAGATTTCTCCGTTTCCCCTAGTCGACAAAGACTTTTGTATTCCTTGAGCCTTATTTCTACACTTCTTTTGGTGGTTCCTATATAAACTTTCCCAACACGAACATGCAATTTTGTATTCGCCACAAGCAGAAAGAGGTCGTGTATCCCTTACAGAACGGAGTACCTGACATATTTATTTTGTTGGTCTGAAAACTGGTGTGATGATTCCGTAATATATTGTTTTGTTTTGTTTTGTTACTGGTTCTTAGGCTGTTGTTATTTCGTCGCAGAACCAAGTTTATTTCTTTATCTGAATAGAAATTTTTCTTGAAAGCCTGCTTGAGGTGTTTTAATTTAGCGTACAGTACATGTGTTCCGGAGTGCAAATTCTGTTGGCTCCGTGAACAACACATTTGATGACACCCCTGTTTTGCTGGGGATGGTGATTAGACTTATTATGTAAATATCTGTCTGTATGTGTGGTATTTCGAACAATGTTATGCTTCAGTTTACCATCTAACTATCTTATAACTAAAACATCCAAGAAGGATATTGCGCTGTCCTTTTACATTTCCATCGTAAATTGGATTTTTGGATTTATCTTATTCAGATCAGAAAAGAAATCTTCTTTACTGTCAGGCCATACCACGAAAGTATCGTCTACGTATCAATACCATAGAACTGGATTCTTTCTTGCTATTGCTAAAGCTGACTCTTCGAATTTTTCCAGATAAATTTAGCAATTGCAGGACACAATGGGTTACCCATTACAACACCATCAACTTGTTAAAAAAAACGCAGTGGAACCGACTAGAAATTAATTAGTGACTAAAACGAGCAGTCATATCTTCTGAGAAAATATCTATTAGAAAAAATATAGCTGCGTTAACTGGTATCATGGTGAATCATGACACTACGTAAAATCTTACAAGTATGTCTTCTGGACATAAAGTTAGTCCTTCAAGTTCTTCGAGAAATGACTTGAATCTTTTATATAAGAGTGAATTTTACCAATGTATGGCTGTAGACAAGTTGCCAGGTATCTTGCTATCTCATATGTCGGGGAGTTGATTGCACTAACAATAGGTCTAAGAGGAATATTAATTTTATGAATCTTGTCCGTGAATGTTGGGTGGATACAGATTACGTTATTCATAAGGTAGAGGTTACAAATATGAAAGTAGCAAGAATGATTGCAGTTACTAATAGATGGGAACAATGGCAGGAGGGTATCCATAATGAGGAAATCAAAGAAAAACTTGGAATGAACACAATAGATGAAGCAGTTAGAGCAAACAGACTGAAATGGTGGGGGTCATGTCATGGGAGAAGCAAGGTTACGTAAGAGATTCATGAGCTCGGCAGCGGAGGGTAAGAGGAGTCGAGGTAGAACAAGAAGAAAGTACTTAGATTGGGTGCAGAATGATTTTGAAGTAAAAGGCATAACATCAGATGAGGCATAAATGTTAGTATAGAATAGGGGACCATGGAGGAATTTTATTAGAGGTACTATGCTCCAGACTGAAAGCTGAAAGGCATAATCAGGCTCTAATGATGATGATAATGATGATGATGAACCTTGGTCAAGCCATAAACTTTTGGACACATAGTTTACTCTTCAAGAAGGCTTTCGTCTTTTTGAGTTGAGATAGATGACTTTAACAAAGCATGTGTCTTCTTCAGTACACTGGTTGTAGGACCCTACTTTGAAGGGCAGTAAAGAAATTTTGTTTGTAACTCTTGTTACCTATATTTCCTGATACCATTCACCGAAATTATCAGACGCGCCTTGTATATGGAAATGAATGTTTCAGCTAGGAACTGCACATCTATATAATAATAAATTCCATTTAAATAAAGAAAAGTTTGAGTTTCATTACTTTGCAAACATAGCTGGTCGGTTTTCGAGCCATATGAAATAATAATAGTATTGTTTATTTGTTCCATTCTTGTAGATTCCGTAACTTGCTTTTAGCACTGTTGTGCTAGGTAACAATACCGTAGTTAGACTGGGAGGTGCCTCAGAGTGTAAAAAAACTGGGAGGTTGGCAGAGTGTGCGCGGTGTGGCGGCCTTGGCAGCGGCCAATGCGCGGCGTGTGCCGATCAGCCGAGGCGGAGGCTGGCTCCGTCAGTCGTGCACCTGCCGCCGTGGGGGCCAGATGGGTCTGTCGCTGCTGCCGCTGCTGCCGGCGGCGCTCTGCCTGTGGGCCGCCCTCTGCTCGCAAGGTCAGTCACCCCGCAGGACAGGGGGTAGGGGAGAACCAGGAATCATCTACCTACACAACTAACGTTGATGAACAAAGGTGGTTCCGTTGATGGTTTTACATATTCTCCTCCTCAATTACACAGGGTCTATTTGAAATGTACGTAGAAAAAAAGAGAGCTGGTAGACTGGGTCATAACAAGCACATCTGACACAGCAACTCATGTACGCAACAGTGTACAGTGCTAGGCGTCGTTCAATAGCGTCGCACACCGCGAAGAGGGTACGCACACACATGCCATCCGAGTCGGTCCAACAATGGTGAAAGTTATATGTTTAAATAAAATAAGGTGGTTGGATCGGAAACTGGAACTAGGGTGTGTGAGTCTGCACGGTTTGTGTGCAGATGCAACAATACCTAACTAGATTGGTACAGCACTGTGAATGTCAAAACTTATTTGAATGTCTGAACGTCAAGTAAGATGCAATATTATAATTAATCAGCCTGGCATCGACTGATTGCAATGAGTATGACCCTGTTAAAGCGCTTAACTATCTAGAACACGAGTCTGGTTAAACAATGAATGACAAGTCCAGTTGTAGCTCAAGTTCTGATTCGTTAATCAGACAGACAAGTTATTCATTAATTTAATTAAATACTGACCAATGCTTGACACAAATTTAATATCCAAAATTAAATGTGATCTTGGGTGGAGTGATAGACAATTTCGAACAGACATAGTAGCGGAATGGCATAATTATATGACACAATAAAAATACTAAAGTTGACAATCATGTGTCTATTAATTAATTAAAGATTAAAGTTTAGATTACTACTACACAGACTGAGCATGACATCTATTCGCAAAATGACAGACTATAACAGTATCTGATAGCAATGCAAGCAGCATGTAGGCTACAATCTAAACAAACTTCTATATTGATAAATTTGTACTATCTATTCTAGTGTAGAACGTCTAAGTCAATAATTGTGTAATTGACTAATTATTTGCAGTACCGATCAAAGTTAAGTTTATTAAATGTCAAAACTGATTAAGTATGGGTTCGGTTACGAGCTTAACAATAATTACTCTGTGTACCGACATATTCTGGAATTGTGACCTAATTTTATTAACAAACCAATATTATTGTGTTGTCAGCAAGTGGTATAATTAATATCTGTATGACAAGGCACGTTACACAACAGAGAAGTAATACCGGTAGTTACCTGGTAAGCAAGTTGGTTACGAGTTCTACAAATGAATATGAATGACATAACAAAAGTGAACAATAAGCAAGTGGTGTAATTAAAGTGGTATGTCGAGTACCTTCTACCATTGGCAAGAAATATTTGTAGCTACCTGATAAACTAATAGCCTACGATTCTTGTATCCCAAAAACTGTAACAGAATGACAAATCGGGCTACTAAGTATGTGCGAAATAAATTTAAATTCACTCTTCTCTTATCTATAGACAGCAGCTTCTTGCAGCACATTAATGATGAAATATAAATAAAATTGAAACTTGTGTCTATCCTACCGTTTAAAAGTTGCAGCCTAAAATTACTTGGGGATAATAAGAAATTTCAGTTTAAACAAAAGGGGGACTTAAAGTTGTCTTGAATTAAAACAAAGTTATAAGTTATGATTAAAATTATTATTATTGTTACCTTATCAACATAATCATTACAAAAAATACCAAAATCAAAATCAGAATTATTAAGATTCCTAACAGCTTACAACAGTACTATCGCAGTCTGTAGCTTTTAAGCAGCACCTAACTTCGTCCGTCTCTGTCTCTACTCACTGCCTACCATTAAACAGTTCATATACTGTCTTTGGCCAAAGATTGATAGTGACAAAACAATGCAGCCACAGTTCAGCGGGTTTGCAGGGCAGCGTCTCCATTGTAGTAGTAGAGTATACGAGAAGTCATGTTTACGTGTTATAACCTTTACTTGATAACAGTTACGAAAAGTGCCCCAAATTACGCTTGAATGCACGCCGTGCAACGACATTGCAGTGATTGTTGCACTCTTTCAAACACTCCTGGCAAAGAGAATTTGCCATAATTCACGCCATCATCTCTTTATCAGTCTCAATGCAGTCTCAATGGGTGTTTCGTAGACAACAGATTTCAGCTGACCCCAGAAGAAGAAATAAATGGGTGTCTAGTCTGGGGGATCATACCACCCCCCACTGCGCTCTATCCAGTTCTCACCAAATCTTTTATCAGAATGAATTGGCACTATATTTAATGTTCGAGTACAGTAACTTGGGGTGAAATGGAACAGAAAATGTAGTTTTTACTGAAAATTAATATCAAAATATTGCAAGGATAAAAAATCCTCTGCCAAAACCCTTCCTTATATTTTAATCTAAATTGTGTTCCAAATCACCCCAGGAGTTGGGGTGATTCGGAACACTGACTCTTTTGATAAATAATTGCATTATAACATGTGGAGGGGTTAATTGGAAGACAGTAAACACATCTAACAGAACTTTGTTGTGGAGGATGCCCTTATATTACTTCTGTTTAATATTAATTATTGCTGATCACTAGGTGGAACACCTCTCCCTGTCTGCTCCAAATTTCTGAAATAATTTTCTATCTTCTCTCTTAACTTACACCCTATCTCTCTTTACATTTTCACTTAAACGAACTGTAAGATCCTTGTTATGTGAGAGCAGAATTTTCACCCACTCATATCCAAGCCTGTTGCCATCAGACCTCTTTTCCACACTTCGGTCCAAATAGCACTTCCCAATAACCCGAACCTCACTTGTCTTATTGGCTAACCTCATTCTGCACATTTAATAAACCACTGATTAAAGCCCTCTCTTCTACTGTCAAGACGGTTTGTCCACCAACTTTGAAAGGATTTTTATTATTTAACTTCCTTAAGACTGTACTAAGAGATATTCCACTTTTTTTAGAATAATTTCTGAGAGATATTTTACGTGTCTTTGCTTCATTCAGGGCTTTCTGGAATCTCACTATAGTTTTGATAGACAGCTGGTCCAATCTGCTTTTTGTACACTCGTGACATGTTCCAATTCACTCTGAAAAAATACGATTTTGCATATTTACACCTCTACCTAATAAATAACATTAGCAAACATTACCTAACTTTTCACAAATCATGAATGATAGTTGCCCTAACATATTAATATCACAAAACTGCATTACTATTACCAGAGTACTTGTGCAATAGTTTGTTTTGAGACTTTTATATTACGAGAAATTTTACACTTTAATGTAAATATTTTTTGTGGTCATATACCTCTTTCACAGAAACAATTTTTGTATCACTGTAACAAATAGTATCTCTTGTGACTATGGGAGGTGGTTTTCATTAGTTACCCCAACGTATCTCTCTGCAACAATGATTTTTTGAAATGGACACAGTGTTCCATTTCACCACGTTAGTTCCAAATCACCCCAAGTTACGGCCCCTGGTAGAGCAGCTCGTAAAAGGTTTAGATAGATGTTCCAGTACCTCTGGTAGAGTAGCTCGAAAAAGGTTTAGATAAATGTTGCAATGAAATCGTCAACTGTCATTAGTGAAAATGGACAACTGAAGTGCTACCAACTACTGTTACCTTTATTGTTGTAGTTAATAAATTTGAAAAACATGTTTTCCCCTTTGGAAAAACAGCGACCTAGTATATGTTTTAAAAATGAGAATAACAGGCAACTTTGCAAAAGGTTTTAACAATTAAATTAATAGGGTGATCGGTTTCGATCTCTTCTGAGATCATCGTCAGACCGATTCGGCCCGCTGTTGTTGATCTCAGAAGAGATCGAAACCGGTCACCCAATCAAATAAATTGTTAAAACATTTTGCGAACATGACTGTTATTCTCATTTTTAAAATTGTTCAAGTGGTATGGCAAAAATGTCAAACGGGAGTCGCAACATGTCGTCAAATCGCATTCTAAGGACGTTCCTGTTTAAATAGTTCATTTTCAGTAACGTACACATACCGGGCGGATGCAGCAGTGGAAATCAAAACATAGTAGCAACGAAGTCGACGAAGCTGTTTATTGGTGTCATGATTTCGTTTACTTTTCTGTTAGAATTACTGTTTGGTCATATCCACAGTTACCAAAAAATTTAAGTAGTTTACAGATTTTTTCATTTGTTCATTTTGATTAGATACGTCTAGGAAAACTGTAAATGGGCAGGAATGAGAAAGAGATGCAGATGATGAAGGACGAGAAGTAAGGGAAGGAGGAGATGGGTGACGCATTGAGGCAGGAGGAAAAGGATGAGAAGAAGAAGAGAGGAATAAAGTGGTGGGATGGGTAGTAAATTGACGCAATGTAGAAAACGGTTTCTTTCCTCAAGGGCAATTATACGTCACATGATCCATAGTCGTATACCGTCAGATCTCTATTTTTATGTAGAAAACTGATGAACAAAACAATGTTTTCAAAACATGGGTTTGGAATAACAATTCTTTAGGACATATTTTTCTAACGCTCCTTGCATTCCTCATAGCCGTGGAAACGCAAAGCAAGTTAGATATTAATTTGATTGATGTATTTTGACTGCGCGTGAATGGATGGGTGGTCTAAGGCGCCACAGATTGCGTGGCTACTCTCGTCGGCTGCGCGAGTCCTCCCTCGGTCACGGGGGTCTGTCTTTTGTCTCCAGAATAAGTTTAAATTAGTTAAAACTAGATTACCCATGCGAATACTTCACACCGTTAGTGGAACGACAAATGTTGGGAAAAATGGAAGTTGAATGTTCCGGCATAGCTGTTTCCTGACTCGATCAATGCAGTGAATAATAATAAAGGATGGAGAGACTTAAGTTATTTCTGGTACTTGATGACAAATCTGCGAATGAATACTTTTCCTTTCAAGGAAAAATGAAGGAAATCGGTCGGAGAGAACGACCTGATCGACTGATTTTAGTTTACAGCAAGGACATCGCCATGAGAAATATACAGAAGGGAATCGCGTTTGAGTATAGAAAAAGGAAGGTAATAATTATGTAAACTCTGATACTTCATAACAAATCTGTGGATAAGTACTTTTCCTTTAGAATAAAACTTAATACGGTTAGTTTGGTCTGGCCGACTGACCTTAGTTTTCGTAGATTCTTGTAATATATAAGTAGATAGTTTGTACGTCTAGGGATCGATGACCTCAGCAGTTAGGTCCCTTGGGTTTACAAACACGTTAACATTTTAATGTACTTTATCTGTAAATCTGTATTTGAGAGAAGTCTTGTATTTTCTTTCCTGTTTATTTCAGATCGGACTTAGCTACTGCCAAGATTGGCGGAACTTAGCTGCTTGTTGCAGTTACTTCAAATCCACTGATATCAGGAATACAATGCTCACTAACGTGTTTCGGGAGTGAAGCTCCCATAATTTCGCTATTGTTGTTAATATTGCATAAACAGGTAGGCCTACTTAGAAGCACTTAACTATAAATCATAAAAAGAAATAAACTAAATTACACATTCAATCCTACTCTTAAAAACAAACAACATATAATTCTGTATTCGTGCTACTCATATTAATGTTCATCCACCACAAGTTTCCTACCGTCTACCTATGGATAGCAGCACACCAGCGATCAATTCAAAATCACGAAAACAACTCTCCGTGCCGGCCGCGGTGGCCGCGGGGACTGAGGCGCTTCAGTCACGGTCTGCACGGCCACTACGGTCGGGGGTTGGAATCCCCCCTCGGGCATGGATATTTGTGCCGTCTTAGTTAGTAAGTAGTTCGTAAGTAGTTTGTAAGTTTAGGGACTGATGACCCCGTAGTTAAGTCCCATAGACTATACAAACATTTAAACATTTAACTCTCCGTGGGTATAATCGTGTGCATTTCCTCCTGAACTAACCAATACGTTTGTAGTGAGAGGTAATGTTTCAAATTAGGTAGTCTCGGTACGCACAGTGTGAATATCGGAATATTGAATACCTAACGATGTACGAAATGGACTGTCTCATGTGTCTAGCTCCGATCACCATTCTGCTATCATGGCCTGTTAACTCTCGTCGGGTGACAATCACTGAGGAAACCATTCTCCAAGGTTTACTTATGTATAAACAACAGTTAGGACAATGTAGCGGCCATTTACATCTTTTGTATGCGACGACATCTTTATCTGCAGATGTCCTTATCCCGCAACATTCGTCATCTTAGTGTTCATTCTTTTTATTACAAACATTGGTTAAAACATTTAGAGGCTCAATTGAGATATCTACGTTCTGAAGTATTGTAATCGTCAGAATCAACTAAAATATATAATTGTCAACTAAAGTGGTTGACATCTTTCTCTCCGTTCTACAGAGTGGATACAACAACATTACGGCGACCGAGATAGAGAATGTTAGTGCAGACGGGATAGGTGAAGTTGTGTTTACTCTACCAAATGAGTTAAATGAGCAATTTATTTCTTACAGTGTAGTTAGCAGGTAGCGCATTGCAACAACGTGAATTAACAGAAGCTACGGCATGGAGAGCCATAGGCAGGTTGAAAGCGGAATAGACACAGAGGGATCTGGCTGCGGCTATTATAGTGTCCAAAAATGTAATAACCGGGACCTGGACACGATTTTAGACAACAAGAAACGTTAAAAGATTACAAGGCGAAGGTTGCCCACGGGTAACATCAGCAAGAGGTGACCATTACCTCCGGTTGACCTTCCGTCGAGACAGGAGGCCGATTGTTCAAATGTTTGTGAAGCTTATGGGACGGGGTCATCACTCCCTAAACTTACAAACTACTTATGAACTAGCTAATACTAAAGATAGCACAAACATCCATGCCCGAATCTCCGACGGGGAACGGCTTCGCGCATCGCAGAATTGCGCCTCAAAGCGCTCGGCCACTCCGCCGCGCCGAGGCTGAATGGTACTCAGCTGAAACGCACCCACCAGGCAGGAACAAGACGCGTAATCTCAACACAGACAATCCGAAATCGCTTTCGGAAAGGTGGCATCTAAACATGGAGGCCTATGGCGAGTGTGCCATTAAAAGCACGATACCGTTTAGCCCGCAGAAACTGGGCGCAGGAACATCAGTTTTTGTTCACTGACGAGATTTTGTCTTCAGCAGGACAATCGTCAAAAAAATGTTCAAGTGTTTGTAGAACTTATGGGACTTAACTACGGGGTCATCAGTTCCTAAGCTTGCAAACTACTTATGAACTAGCTAAGACTAAGGACGGCACAAATATCCATGCCCGAGGGGGGATTCGAACCCCCGACCATAGTGGCCGTACAGACAATCGTCGTTCCTTCATCTAGTGAGAACGTGGAATTTGTAACAATCTTGGTTATATGCCTCTATGTCGTTCATAATAGCGATTTGAGACCTTTTGTTGTACCCTACGCTGGTGCCATAGGAGATGGGTTCCTTCTGGTGAAAGATAACGCTCGCCCCGAGATAAATGCACTTGTGGACAACATGCTTGATGCTGACGGAATTGAACGAATGGAGTGGCCAGTTTCTTCGCCTGACTTACACCCAACTGAGCATATTTGGGATGTGGATGCGGTAGAGGGACGCTACTTTAGTAGCTTTGGACTGGTGAGAAGTTTGGTGTGGACGGGAGACGCGCTCTGGTTAGACGAGAAGTTAAGGCGACTGCTGGACCAAAGTTTGTAATCGATTAACACACATTAACGTAATATTTTATCTTTATCCCGAAGTCCTCAGTTCTTTCTAGCACTAAGATCACAGGGTGCAGTAATGAACATAATTTTTTTTAATTTTTCAGTTTTTTTTTATCAAGGTAATATGTTTTACTTAATTTGCTCTATTTCAGTGGTACGACATCACACGAATATAAATTCAGAGACTGGAGGTGATATTGCATGGCTGCACAATACAGTGCCGAGTTAATGATTAACGTTAAATTCCGTTAAATTGTCCGTAAAGTGTCGCTTTAACGTTTAATCAAGTTGACATTTTTAGTAACGGGTCAATGATTTATGAAGTACCATAGTGGCATTTCACAGTAATCACTCGCTCCGTCTGCCTTGAAAAAAAAAAAATCACTAAATGTCATATTCCATTGATTAACGTACGTTACGTAACTGCTATGAAATGGCTGTCAAAAAGTTGCAGCAAAGTTTTAGATGGCCACTCAAACGTATTACGTTCTTACATATATTTCTTTCAAATCAATTTCCGTATGATTTGTCTTAAGAAAAGGGCATAAATTCTTAAAAAAAAAAAAGAAGAAAAAAAAAAAAAGCCACCCCTAGACTGATGATAAAGCAAATGGGTGTAGTTGCTTCGCACTGTTATTTCGTCGTGTGATAATGTTGTGGCCCACTTGAAATAAAACTTTCGAGAATTTGGCCCGAGAAGGAAAAAGGTTGAGTATGGCTGGTATAAGATGAACATTAACAACAGTAAAACATGAGCAGTGGAATGTAGCGTCAGAAAATCAAGCAATGCCGAAGGAGTTTGATTAGTTAGTGAGACAATGAAAGTATGAAAGAAGATATAAAATGGTGAAAGGCTATGGGAAGAAAAACATTTCTAGATAAGCGAAATTTGTTGACGTCCGATATTAAGTTAATTGGCACAAAGTCCTTTCAAAAGTATTTGTCTGGTGTGTATTTTACGGGGGATGAACGTGGACGATTTGGAATTCAGAAAAAAATCAGATGAAAGCTTTTGAAATGAACAGAATTCGTGAGAAAAGAAATTTCTCTCATATCTCGACGAAGAGAAGGGATAGGTTCGTGGGACACAGTTTGAAACACCATATACACCAGTACACGAATGTTATGGGATAACGATATACGAAGATATAGAAGGCGTTTTTCAGCTACTCGAGAAACGTTTGATGCTTACAGCTTTGTTCCTACACCTTGGGAACACAGATACCACAATTATTAGTATACACCAATACCTCCTTTACTTTTACTGTAGAAATCTGGTAATGATATACAGAGATACATAACATGGTCCCAGACTGAGAGGAGTTACTGTAGTACCAAAAGCCTAAACTTTTATGAACTCAGAGACTTGTTAATACCCTCTACATCCCACATTCCGTAGTGGATACCTGTGGGCAAATATTTTTATTTATTTACTCGTATAAAAGTTACGTAAGCTCTGTCTGAACTTCATTCAAATATTCGACAACCAATAAAGGATTTAAGAAGAAAATGTGGTTACTGCGCATTATTACAGATAAACTGTTACTGTGGTTGCACTTCAATCAGTATTGCAATCCGTCTCTGACTTGTTAACTGTCAAAGTACATTTGCAGAGTGCAGAGAGATCGGTAATTAATGTCTCATCTGAGTGCACTATAGCCGAGTTTACTTGCGCCGTTAGCCGAAGTGTAATCATCTGTTAGGATGTTTAGCGCAACAGGTAAACACTACGCGTAGGTCATACGGTATGCTCACGGTGTTCAAGGCCGCTACTGACGAGTTCCGTATGATAGCGTAACGATTATTTCAATTCTTTCATCTGCCTCTGTATGTATAACAGATATCTAGTTGTCCGTCGTAACATATAATGGTAACGAATTGTGACACACGCAACTGTCCACACTGCTCAAATGTTTGTAAATCTATGTGACTTAACTACTCTGGTCATTAGTCTCAAGGCTTACAAACTACTTAAACTGACTTATGCTAAGGGCAACAAATACTCCCATGCCAGACGGAGGACTGTAACCTCCGACGGCGATCAGCGGCGAGCTCCACAGCTAGGCGCCTTAGAACGCTCGGCCACTGCACTGCTGCGTCTACTCTGCTTCATAATGTTATTCACTGAGTTCGCTGCCAACCTTTATTACTGAAGTCAGCTATTTCTTCATCTTTCCTAATTTACTGTGGTGAACGTTCTCGAAACATAGTTCAAATATTACGTGTTGTTGTTGTGGTCTTCAGTCCGCAGACTGGTTTGATGCAGCTCTCCACGCTACTCTGACCTGTGCAAGTCTCTTCATCTGAGAATACGTTCGGCAACCTACATCCTTTTGAATCTGCTTACTGTATTCGTCCCTCGGTCGCCCTCTACGACTTTTACCCCACACACTTCCTTCTAACGCTAAGTTGACAATTCCTTAATGTCGCAGAATAAGACCTACCAATCTGTCCTTTCTCTTAGTCAAGATATGCCAGAAACTCCTTTTCTCCCCAATTCGGTTGAGCACCTCATTAGTCACGTGATCTACCCATCTAATCTTAATCATTCGTCTGTAGCACCACATTTCAAAAGTTTCTATAATCTTTTTGTCTGAACTCCTATCATCCACGTTTCACTCCCATACAAGGCTACACTCCTGACAAATGTTTTCAGAAAGGACTTCCTAACATTTAAATTAATATTGCATGTTTCGCTTCTTTAGAAACGATTTTCTCCCCATAGCCATTCGGCATTTTATATATTCTTGACTTCGGCCATCAGAAGTTATCTTGCTACCCAAATAACAAAATTCATTTACTACCTAATCTAAATCCTTCAGCATCGCCTAATTTTCTGACATTGCATTCCATTACCTTCGTTTTACTCTTGTTAATGTTCATCCTATATCTTCCTTTCAGGACACTGTCCATTCCATTCAAATGCTCTTCCAAAACCTTTGTCGTCTCTGACAAAATTACTATGTCATCGACAAACCGCAAACTTTTTATTTCTTCTCCCTGAACTTTAATTCCCTCTCCAAATTTCTCCTTCCATTCCTTTACTGCTTGCTCAATGTACAGGTTGAACAACATTGGGGAAAAGCTATAACCCTGTCTTACTCCATTCCCAACCTCTGCGTCCCTTTTTTGCCCTTCGACTCTGATAACCGCTTCTGGTTTTTGTGTAGGTTGAATATAATTCTTCGCTCCCTATATTTTACCCCTCTACCTTCAGAGTTTGGAAGAGTGTATTCCAGTCGACATTGTCAAAAGCTTTCTGCAAATGTACAAACATTAAAAACGTAGGTTTGCCCTTCCTTAGCCTATCTTCTAAGATAGGTCGCAATGTGAGTATTGCCTCCCGTGTTCCTACATTTTTCCTAAATCCAAACTGACCTTCGCCGAGGTCAGATTCAACAAGTTTTTCCTTCGTCTGTAAAAAATTCCTGTTAGTATTTTGCAACCATGACTTATTAAAATGATAGTTCTGTATTTTTCACACTTGTCTGCACTTGCTTACTTTGGAATTGGAATTAAGATATTATTCTTGACGTCGGAGGGTGTTTTCCCTGTCTCATACATCTTGCATACCAGGTGATACAATTTTTTTCATGACTGGCTCTTCTAACTATATCAGCAGTACAGACAGAATATCATCTACTCCAGGGGCCTTGTTTCGACTCAAGCCCTTCAGCGCTCTGTCAAATTCTTCTCGCAGTATCATATCTCCTATCTCATCTTCCTACACTTCGTCTTCCCTTTCTAGAATACTGCCTTCAAGTTTATTTCCTCTGTATAGGCCCTCTATATATTCCTTCCAAAGTTCAGCTTTCCCCTCTTTGCTTAGTACTGGTTTTCCGTCCCAGTTCTTGATATTCATACAGCTGATTTTCATGCCTCCGAATATCTCTTTTATTTTCCTGTAGGCATCTATCTTTCCCCTAGTTATGCATTCTTCTACGGTTCTGCATCTGTCCTTTAGCCACTCCAGCGTAGCCAGTCTGCACTTGTCAATGTCATTTTTCAGACGTCTGTACTCCCTTTTTCCTTCTTCACTTGCTGTATTTTTCTATTTTCTCCTCTCATAAATTACGTTCGGTATATCCTGTATTATCCAGGGATTATTATTAGGCCTGGTCCTTCTACCTATATGATCCTCTGCTGCCTTCACTACCCTATCTCTCAGATCTACCCATTCTTCTTATAGTGTATTACTTTCCCCCGTTTCAGCCAATCCTTGCCTAATGCTCCATCTGAATCTCTCAACCACCTCTGGTTCCTTCAATTTGTCCAGGTTCCATCTCCCAACTTTTCTACCTTTCTGCAGTCTCTTAAGTTTTAATCTGCAGTTCATAACCAACAAGTTATGGTCAGAGTCTATTTCTGCCCCTCGATATGTCTTAAAGTTTAAAATCTGGTTTCGAAATCTTTTCCTTACCATTACAAAGTCAATTTGGTACATTCCAGTGTCTCCTGGTCTCTTCCACGTATACAGCCTTCTTTCATGAAGTTTGAACCAAGTGTTGGTTATCATTAAATTGTGCTATGCGCAAAATTCCATCAAGCGATCTCCTCTATAATTTATTTTTCCCAGCCCATATTCACCTACTACATTTCCTTCTCTTCCCTTTCTTACAACCGAGTTCTAGTCCCCCATCACAATCAAGTTTTCGTCTCCCTTAACTTTCTGAATGATATCTTTTATCTCCTCATACATTTCTTCGATATCCTCATTATCGGCCATGCTAGTTGGCATATAAACTTGAGCTACTGCAGTCGGTGTTGGTTTCGTGTCTGTCTTTGGTATGATAATGCGTTCACAATGCTGTTCATTTCTATTTTCTTATTCATTATCAGACCTACTCCTGTGTTAGCACCAACTGATTTTGTATTTATAATCCTGTACTCAGCTGACCAGAAATCCTGTTCATCCTGCCACCGAACTTCACTAATGCCCACTATATCTAACTTCAACCTATCTATTTCCCTTTTAAAATTTTCTAACTTGCCTATATTCATACAGTAGATTTGCATGCCCTCGGGAAAAATAACGACTGTAGTTTCCCCTTGCTTTCAGCCGTTCGCAGTAACTGAATGGCAAAGCCACGTTAGCTGATGTTACAAGGCCAGCTCAGTCAATGATCCAGACTGTTGCCCCTGTAACTACTGAAAAGGTTGCTGCCCCTTTTCAGGAACCACACGTTATATTACGATGAAAAAGGAAATGACTGTTCTTTGATCTGCCGAGTTTTCAATAGTCTCTTTTTATCCACCACTACGTTCCGAAACACAGTGAGGCAAACACACGTTATTCGCTACATATATTGCAGTCCCATACCAACATCTAATACCTAAAAGGCTGTTCCATTCACAGATGATACGTATCACATTTTTGTTTGAAGAGAAATATAAGTTACTAGCTGAAAACCCGGCGTTGCCCGGCTGTTTGTTTATTTATTCCAGCCTTGTGTTAGTACTTCTCCCATAACATCTCTATCTCTCTGTACACCTCCATATTTATGAGAGAATATATAAGAAATAGGGCTGTCTTGCATAATGTACAAAATTTCAAGTACAGTATCGAAAAAAGATAGAAATAAAAATAAAAATTATATGTACCATTCATTCAATTCATAGCTTGACTGTAAAACGAGCGAGGTGACGCAGTGATCACACACTGGACTGGCATTCGGGAGGGCGGTGGTTCAGACCGGCCTCCAGCCAACCAGATTTAGGTTTTCCGTGATTTCCCCAAATCTCTCCAGACAAATACCGGGAGGTTCCTTTCGAAGGTCATGGCCGATTTCCTTTCCTATCCTTACCCAAACAATCCGAGTGTAGGCTCCCCCTCGAATGCTTACGCTGTCAACGGGGCGTTAAACACTGATTTTCCTTCCTTTCTTCCTTCCTGACTATAAACAATATTTCTTGTAACTTTGCAACCTTCGTATCGGTACTCACCAATGATAATTGGGCAATACATAACTCAGGGTAATCAAAGGTTTATGACTCGTTGTGTCTGTTCATAGGGGTGAGTTATGTATGTCAGCTTCTATGCCCTAAACAGCTACCCAAACTGTTTGAATAAGATCAATAATTAATCTGTAGTTTAGGCAGTCTATCAATTTGCAGATGGTGACGCGAAAAATATATTGAAACAAACATAAATTAAACCTCTGAATAACCAACAAAATGGATTCTTAGATAATGTTTTGAAGGAATTCACTAAGAAGTATATATATATATATATATATATATATATATATATATATATATATATAAATGCAGTTTATTACTCTTTATGAACATGCAAATGCGGAGGATGTCCTACTTTATACATCAGTCAAGAACTGAATATGACATCACAATAAATATCACACGCACTCGAGAGTAAAGGTTCTAAATTATCATTTGTAAATTAACGAAGTCTATCGAAGAAAGTAGGTCCTAATTAGTCCGCGATTAACTACAGTATTTGTTATAAAATACAGTTTGTCATCACAGGAGTACACGACTGCTGAATTATCACAGTTCCACAGCCCTACTACCGTCCATAGTTTACCACTTTTCAACCAGAAACTAAGTTCTGCAGTCACAGTCTCGTAAATTTTCTACCTCTTCAATTCACAAGTTCGTAACGCGGTTTCAGACCGCCCAGTCGCAACCTCCCGCCACCACGGCCAAGTTACGAGTCCCCTCACAAGAGGCCGTCTTTGTGGAACGAAGTAAAAATGAAAACACATTACACATTAGATATAAAAATTTTAATTCTGTTCATATGTTCCTGAACAATAAAAGTGGCATGTAAGTACTTAAACACCCAAAATCATGAGTTAACTCATACGTTGCTTCTGAATCCCTATCTTAAAAGGTGACTAACAAAGAATAACGTGCTAGAACAATGACTGTTAGTATATGCACGTGAATGATCGGCATTCAAATGACAGTACGATGTTGGAGGAAGTGTTTTGTGCCAAAAGGAAACCATTTACTTTAAATGTTTAAAGAAATACCATCCTTCTAGAAGGACGTCAGTATCATCTGGTTAAGGAACCAAATAAAGTTACAGCTCAAGAGCGTATCTTATAGGATGCAAACGCTGCCACAAAAATCCAAGCTTCAGGCATTGAAGCCTTCTCGAACAATGAGACGAGGATTTAAATATGCAGGTGTAGTCAGCTCTAAAGCAAAGCAAATTTCAGGCTTGTATACGCGGCACTGGCGAGTCTACCTCAGTTTGCGAATTAGTTACTGACTCACCCTCGTATATTATTATTCTAACACACTCATATTGAGTGCTATGCATATTTCATTAGTTGCGTCTGCATAAAATTTTAAGATGTTCCTTTGCTTTTACCGAAGGAGATAGTATATCTTAGCAAGATGTATCTCATTTTGAGTAAATGACACCTACAGACATATTAAGAAATTAGCAAAAGTTTTGTAGAAAGTCTGGTAGAAAGTGTAAAAGACCACATAAGGCCAGACGGGGGAGATGGTGGTTGACCCTATTCTTGTAGAGTGCAACACGCAATTGTTGTAAGACAAACGGCAGAAGATGATACTATATTACTCCTAAACGGGCCGTAAGCAATGAAATACTTTTCATTCAAAAACTGTTGCTATTTTCTTTATTTTGTTAAAATAAAATAATATGATCACTCTATTGCAGCAAGAACTGCTGAAAATGTATAATTAAGTTATCTCGAAAAATAGTTGACCAATGGGTCTCGTTGGCGAAAGGACGTTAAGACCAAGAAGAAAGAAAAGATGTCGAAAGTCGACAATAAAAGAATGCAAACTGTGCCGAATGCACGTGACCACACAGCAGAATGACTCAACTATGAAAACATGTTCTTTTGTCTGTTTATTTGTACTCGCTAATATCCAAAACTACGGACGATTTTTAAGAGGTTTTCACGGGAAACGTGAGCGAGGTACTGGGCAACACATAAGCTTCATTTCATCAAAATGTCCTGAAGAAAAAAAAAATATTTTAACTGCTAATAAAACAGGAAAAGTGGTGTCCATCTCGTTGATACAAGACGCTTATCTGCAAACTAGACGTATTTTCAGGGTTTGCAGATGTCACTTTAGCCTAGCGTGTGATAACATATGATTTCATTTCATGAAAACTGTCTGTCTGTAGTAGAGGAACGTATACTGACAAACTTTAAAATCGTCGTGTGTTTCTGTTATTCTGCTTGAATAATCTCATTTCCAAGGTTACTAGGTTAATTTTATTCACATTCCGCGACTAGTTTATTCAATACAAAATGAGGATCATTTAATTAAAGTGTATGTATGTATGTTTCACACCTTCTTTTAAGCCGCTGTATCTACTACAAACAAACTTGGTACGCATACTACTTTCTGGTAAGAAATATTGTGGAGGTTGTGTGGAGCTTGCAAGAGGTAACTAGAGATGGAGACACGGAGATGCAGGAGGAGCTGGTCCACTGAGAGAAGAGCAAGGAAAGTAGGGGAGAAAGATACAGACAGAAAACGTGAAAAGAATGGGATGAACAGGACGATTGTGAAATGGACAGAGCAAGAGGAGGAGATACTTAGAGAGAGCGGACGATGAGATGGAGAGCGGAAGAAGGAGCTGCATGGAGAGCGGGAGCAGGAGAATAGAAAAGGTGAAGTGAAGATGGAGGAGAGATGAGCTGATGAAATTAGGTGGGTGCTGTCTGAGTTGTGTGTGTTGAAAGTGTCAAATTCTTAGGATTACAGCTGGATAATAAATTTAACTCGGAGGGGCATACCACAGAACTGCTGAAGCGCCTAAATAATGCTAAATAATGCTATGCAAATGTTGTCAGATATAGAAGATATAAAAATAAAAAAGCTAGCATATTATGCATACTTTCACTCCATAATGCCATACGGGATTATTTTCTAGGACAACTGATCAGGCTAAACAAAAGTCCGTGCGTGCATCAGCCGTATGTTCGTTTCGCAGGTAATCAATCGTCAGTGCTACTCCATGCATGACGGGAATCACAGTTCCAACCATAACAAAGAGCATAAATGTCATTTAGCATCAAAATTGCGACACATTTCCTAAAATGTCCAAAGATATGTAACAATACAAAAGTCACTGTTGTTCCTGTATCTGTTAAAAAGACGATTGGGTTTTAAAAAATTGCTTACAGTCGGTATCGAACATACTACCTTCAACGGCGCAACGCGATGCCGTCAACGGCTATTCTTGCTAGATGGAGAGTAGTGACTTCATTATTATTCATGATCGGATCTTCTTAAGGCTTTTACATTAATGCGTATTTAATTTATAGTTACATTTTACCAAATATGATGCGTTTTTGATGAATCTTCAATGCACCAAAATCAAATATGAAGGGCGGATGTTGCCTTAATGGAGGATTTGTCGATGCGCAAGGCAAGGTGCGAAAAATGTTCAAATTTTTGTATAGCTTATGGGACTTAACTACGGGGTCATCAGTCCCTAAACTTGCAAACTACTTATGAACTATCTAACACTAAGGACGGCACAAATATCCATGCCCAAGGGGGGATTCGAACACCCTCCCGTAGTGGCCGTGCAGACCGTGATTGGAGCGCCTCAGTCCCCTCGGCCACCGCGGCTGGCGGCAAGGTGCGCAGTAGCTCCATTGTCTCTGCTTTGGGACCGTTCGTGCCCAACCGCCAGAACTCGAGTAGCCAGGAGCTGGCGTCTCTAGCAGCTCCAAAGCCAGTGTTAAAGGTGGCGTCTCCCCTCGCCCCTCGCTGCAGCGGGTGCGCTCATATGCTCCCTCCATTGGTTCAGAAGAGCATTTGAAACTCAGCGGCGCATGCGCATTGCAATGCTGCGGCACAGTCGCCTATGTTAGACGGCCGTGCTTCGACTCGTATATAAGATGTCTCCGCAACGTAAAAGTTTCTCATGCGATAAAAATACTTGTAATGTGGATATAAAATGATCTGATAGAAGAACGAAACGAAGAATGGTAGTTTAAAAACACTTTTTATTTATTTATGTACCTTTTACAGACGAGTTTTTTTTTTCGGGGGTTCAATGAACCAGTGAACACATAGGACGCGCCGCCACTGATGTGAGTGAAGGACTAAATTAGTGACTTATATACTATCTAGCATTTCTCGGTCTTCAGTTTGATGCTTCCCCTTGGTCCTGGTACGTATTACATTGTGTACTACATCTTATCCATAATTCGATCTAATTTTCACCTCGTTTCTGAGAATGTTGACAACTTACACGTTTCTCTCCACCACCAATTACCACGAACGTGCTTTTATCTTGGGATTCGCTTTCGTCTTTCTCTCGTATGGCTTTAAGATTTCTTAAGTTAAGCTGATCGTCTTCTAGCACACTGTCAACAGAAGATCCTGACTTCATCATAATGATTTTGTAGCTACTGAAACAGTGGAGCTAACATCTCACAAACAGTGTATCAGCAAGCACAGTTGTACTAACAAATGTAACTCTCAATTTCCGAAAACTACAGAACAGAACTATACTCATTTTTTCACATATAGTTTCCGTCTTTACTCCCATTTCAGATCATAAAATCTACTCTCTAAATATATTCTCAGTTATATATTAGAAAACTAGTACAGTATTCTAAAAGAAATCAACAGCAAAAAATGAAGTAGGGATATTTGTATTTACATAAAAACAAGCACAGAAATGTATAAAAAAGAAATAGATAACACTAGAAATTAGAAACGAATGAAAAGATAAAAAAATCACTAATTTCAAGTAAAGTCTCAAGTTAATTAGGTTACTTGCGTGCAATACACCATTGAAAATTCATTATTACAGATTAACTGTAAATATCATGCAACTACATGAAAGGCAAAATGTAATGTTAACTTGTATGTTACATTTTCTATTGCTTTGTGTAAATACTTTGGTGATGTAAATGTCATATATCTTCTACTACTACTTTTCCTTCGTCTTTTAACACTCAGCTGGTATCGACATTCCTGGCAAGTCTTCCCCATTTTTCTCTGACCCAAACGTCCTCTTGCCTTAGAAGTTTCTACCTTAAATCTTCACGTAAATAGTTCCTCCACCTTCTTCATGATCTCCCTCATGCTCTGTCACCCTCCACTACCATTCTGTCATTATCTTGCTAACGTAAATGCCGTTCCTTACTGTGAAATGTCCATACCACTGTAAACTGCTCTCTTGAAATTCTTTGACAGCTACGACACTTTAAAATTGCCTCTTATTATCTGATTGCGGATTGCATCGGCTCTAGTGAGGCAAGAAACTGATATTTACATTTTCATTTTGGACACATCCATTGCCTTACAATGTGCTTTACTTGGTGCTTGTGACTCTGCTCCATAAATCGTTTCTGGCCTCACTACTGATTTATACTCCATTCCATTACTCTTCAGTTTTATTCTTCTGTCACACCTGATGTCTTTTTCAAGTTCATCCATCCTACCTACACTCTGTGCGCTATTGCCGTCTCAAAATTACCATCACTGTTCTTCAAATGTTGTCCATACAACTGTATTATTTGTTCTCCTTGTCCTCTTAGGCACATGTAGTCCGTTTTCTTCCCACTGATTTTCATCCCCCTGTCTCCAAAGATTTTCTCCAGTCTCATTTCCAGCTCATCCTTGTTGATGTTACATAATTCTCATAGATCGTAATAATAAAATTATTCATATATCATTTAACAGATAAAGATAATACCACTGATGATGGAGAAACCTCTTCAAAGCATGTTTGGGTATATTAAAAAATCTGCAGTTGTGTTTGCACAAGGTATAAGTACATTTCCTTATTACATATTAGGAAGGAGACACAAGAACAAAGAGTTTCAACCGCAAAATGATAATGTAGAGTACGTTGTTCACATATTAAATAAGCTACTGACTGTCAGTTACAGATTATTATTCACACGAGGCACTGAAGGTGTATTACAGCATCATCGGAGGATGATAAAAGTAAATATAACTAACTCACATGAATTAAAACTGTTATAGTCGGCGTCACCTACAAAGCCGATCCAGTTTTAATCGTTCTGCGCATCCCACTCCATTGCCGCAATGACAGCCAATAAGCTTGTGGCTGGCAGCGAGTTACGCAATGTTTCTCTTGCACACGTAACTATTGCGTTGCTCCTCTCCTCCACGCTTCCCCTATCGTTCCGCCTATGTGCGGAAGCGTCTTCTTACATGGCGCCAGCTATAGTTTTCGTTAACCTTTATAACTGGCGCCATATAAAGCGGCTGGGCGCCAACAGTTGTGCCTGCAGGAGAAACATTGTGTAACTTGCAGCCAGCCATGCGCCTACAGAATGGGCATTAATGGCTGTCATTGCGGTAATGGAGGGGGAAGCGCAGAACGGCTGAAAACTGGGCCGTCTTCGTGGGTGACGCCGACTATAGTACCGAGCCGCATAGAAACAGTGTGTTCCAGCTGACTGTGTGGTTGCAGGGTGGGCGCTGCAGTGCTACCACTGCCACCCCAGGGGCAACGCCAGCTGCGGGGACCCATTCTTACCTGATCTGGTCAGGCTGGTCAACTGCTCCCGCCCCGAACAGCTCTGCGGCAAGATCACGCACGCCGGTAAGCACACAACATAGCTTCTCATTATTTAATTAGCTTGGTCCGCCATACGTATTTTGGAAAAATAAGGAAGATTTGGTCGAAAAAATTGAATAGCCTGAATAGATTAAAAAATAATAAATCTTGTGGCATTCCTCTTCCTCAGCTACCATGTTCCTACTCCCTCACCCTCTACATAAATAGGCTTAGGTGACAGAAAATTTTAATTTGCCTGACAAGTTCAAGAGAAGCCCAAAAACTAAAATTAAATAAAAATAAACATCATCTTTAGAACTTACTCATATTTTGTTGTTGTTTAGGCCGGTGAAATCTCGGAGTCTTACGTTGTTCTACTCAGTGCAGTTTGGACTTTTCCAGGAAATGAATTAATAATAACAGTTCACTTTTCTATTTCTTTTTGTTTCTGTAAAGTACGTAGTTAACAAACACTTATAATTCAGTTTATCTTCCAAAACCATTACACCGTTCCACTTCGTTCTACATCATGAAACACTATGACAAACAAGGCTTTCTGTTGCCTTTCGACTTCTTCCACACCATAAATCAACTGAACTTTCACATTACAAATTTTTTTTTTTCAGTTTGTTAAACAGTAAATAATATTTACACAAATTATTTCAAATTCTTAATCTACTCTGGTGGTCGTGTTATATAATCGTAAATGAATTTTAAACTGTCTAGCAGACAGATTTACCGGATGATAAAAGAGTCAGTATAAATTTGAAAACTTAATAAATCACGGAATAATGTAGATTGAGACGTAAAACTTGACACACATGCTTGTCATGACATGGGGTTTATTAGAACCAAAAGAAAAAACAAAAGTCCGACATATGGCGCTTCATCTGATCAGAAAAGCAATAATTAGCATAAAAAATTAAGACAAAGTAAAAATGATGTTCTTTACAGGAAATGCTCAAAACGTTCACCATCATTCCTCAACAATAGCTGTAGTTGAAAAATAATGTGAACAACACTGTAAAGTATGTCCAGAGTAATGTGAGGCGTATATGTCTCCCAGTCCGTTTTCCTTGGGTTCCTATAGGCCATAGTCTGTCTGGTTCCCAATTTCAACCTTGAATTTAATATACATGTGATCTGATGGCTCCAGGACCACATGTCACTGTTTGACATAACTTAGAATCATCATGAAACCAAAAGTTATGTCAATTACTTCTTCCCTTCTAGTATTCCTTAATGTAGGTTCATCACCCCTATTCAGGATCTCCAAGTTGTTAGATAAGAGAAATTCAAGAAGGTGCTCACCTCTACTGTTGGTGTCCTTGCTGACCCACGATAGACTGTGGGCATTGGCATCACATCCCACCACCAGTTCGTCACCTTGCTGATGGCAGGCTTCCGTCAGTCTCCTCACTTCCAAAGAAGGAGGAGAGCTGTCTTCGTAAGGAAGGTATGCTGAGGCCAAAACAATTTCCCTCCTGATACCTTCCTCACGTTGCTGCATCCTGATGGTCACCAGGTCCCTGGAACAAAAATCCATCATTGGTGTGAAAGGCATTTCATTTCTAACATAAATGCATGTTCTGGAGTTTTTTAGATTTCTGGCATAAATCAGCTTACCTCCAGTACCACCGAGGCCCGATACACCCCCTTTGTATAAATAGGGTTCTTGTATCAGGGCCACGTCCACCTCCTGTCTCCCCAGGCGACGGCTCAGGGCAGCAGTGGCCCCTTTACTGTGCTGCAGGTTTATCTGCAGCACTTCCAGTCCCCATCTTGCTGCCATTATTGCCTTTAAGGTGTTTGATTACCCTGACACAGACCTGCGAGAACCCTGAAAACAGTTTCAGGCCTTGCTCTCACAATGCCTTCAGGGGCTTCTCTCCGACCTCCACCACCAGGGTTCGTCCTTCCGGAACGACCTTTTGGTAATTACCCTACAATCCTCTGTCGAGACTTTTGGGTTCTGGACCCTTGTTTTCTCGAACAGAGTCTTCGGAGAGACATCCTTAAGGATCTTTGGTACCCATATTGATACCTATGCGGTCTTCAGGAGTTTGGCTTCTGTCTTGACCAGCAGCTTCGTATCCTCCCACAGGGATATCATGTGCGCCTTGTACATTCTGCTGAGTGCTCCCCCTCGCAGACAAAAATGTGGGCACTGCGATCTAGATAGACCCTCCTGAATTTGGGTCCTAGACCAGTGTCCCCCCCCCCAATCTCTTCAAAGAGGGCCATCTGCACGAGCTCCTCCTGCAGCGAGGTGATGGGTATCCTTCTTGGATAACCGCCACTAAAGATCGAGCCTGCAGTACTATAGGTCTGTTTCTCTATTTCCTGCCTCAGCCTTTTAGGATCACGCTTGTCCAGAGAGGAGGGAGTCTTAGATTCCTCCCTAATCCTCTTGCCACCTGTCTTTGACGTCGAGGGGCTCTTTGTATCCCCTTCAACCTGAGGCAGTTTCTTTTTGGGGGTCTTGGGCTCAAGCCCTTTTGATTCCCTCCACTTATGCTTAGGAAGCCATTCTTTTCCTTCCTTTTGCTTCTGTTCCTTGAGAAGTTTCCTCCTCTGAGTCCCAGACAAGGCCTTAATCCTAATATGGTCCAACTTCTCTGATACATTTCCCACTACTTGATCAGGTCTAGACCCTGACTGAGAAGTAGGAGAGCACTCCATCGGTCCTGATCTCGATATTTGAGGTCTCAGATTGCCCCTCGGATTCTTTTAAAATAATTTTTTTCTCCGTGTTCATCTTAGTCGCACGAGATTTGGGGATTTATATGGTCCACACCACGATAACCCCGCGCGGTGCAAGGCAACTTACTCAGAGAGTTCGCCCGGTATCCCTGAGGCTCCGTTCGAGACACATCCACCCATGTGCGACGCACCCCTCAGCACGGGTCGCACCACACCTTGGGTTGAGGGGCAGTTTAACGTCGTGCCCGGGACGATAAACTTGCTTACTATATTCGTTTCTTTGATTCCCGAGCGTTTTATAGCCCTCACTACACCCACCCACATACATACATGCATACATTCATATTTCGTAGACTTCTGTATGTGTTCTCTCAGTCGGTTCCGTCTTTTACACAAGTTACGCAAAATTTTTTTTACTTATTTTAATCGCTACATCCTCATTAATTACGTGATATGACCGTATAATCTTGAGCAATCGTCTGTGCAACCAAATTTAAAAGAGAGAAATACACTGTAGAATTGTTACTTTTCACTGGATTAACCCAAAAGAGTTATTTCCAGTTTCTTCTGGTATGTAAATAAGTGTGATCCTCTCTTTCTATGCGGTTGTATGGGTTCATATGTTATTGTTGTGTTACTCTGGTAAGTGGCTCAAGACGTAATACAGTCGCATTCTGTTGTTGCTGCGGTCTACAGCCCACAGACTCGTCTGATGCAGCTCTACACGCCACCCTGTCCTGTGCAAGCCTCTTCATCTGAGAATACGAACGGCAAACTACATCCTTTTCAATATGCTTACTGTATTCGTGCCTCGGTCTCCCACTACGATTTTACCCCACATACTTTCTTCTAAAACTATGTTGACGATTCCTTGGTGTCTGAAAATGTGTCCCACCAACTTACCCCTTCTCTTAATCAGGATATGCCAGAAACTCCTTTTCTCCCCAATTCAGTTAAGCACCTCCTCATTAGTTACATGATCTACCCATCTAATTTTCTTCATTCGTCTGTAGCACCACATTTCAAAAGCTTCTATCATCTTTTTGTCTGAACTCCTTAATCGTCCACGTTTCACTCCCATACAAGGCTACACTCCAGAAAGACTTCCTAACATTTAAATTAATATTGGATGTTAACAAGTTTCGCTACTTTAGAAACGTTTTTCTCCCCATAGCCATTCTGCATTTTATATCTTCTTTACTTCGGCCATCAGAAGTTATCTTGGTACCCAAGATAATTCCTTCAGCTTCGCCTGATTTTCTGACACTATATTCCATTACTCTCGTTCTACTATTGTTATCACTCATCTCACACCTTCCTTTCAAGATATTGTCTATTCCATTTAAATGCTCTTCCAGGTCCTTTGCTGTCTCTGACAGAATTACTACATCAGCAGCGCAGCAAGTTTTTTATTCTATCTCCCCGTACTTTAATTCCTTCTCCAAATTTTTCCTTGTATTCCTTCACAGCTTGCTCAATGTACAGATTGAATAAAACTGCGGAAAGGCTACAACCCTCTGTCACTCACTTCCCAATCACTGCGTCCCTTTCATGCCCTTAGACTCTAGTAAATGCTGTCTGTTTACTGTACAAGTTGAATATAAAGCTTTTCGCTCTTTACATTACCTTCAGAATTTGAGAGCGTATTCCAGTCAACATTGTCAAAAGCTTTCGCCAGATCCGCAAAGGCTAAAAACTTAGATTTCCCCATCCTTAACCTATCTTCTACATTGAGTCGTAATATGAGTATTGCATCGCTTGTTCCTACATTTCTCCTAACTCGAAACTGATCTTCCGCAAGGTCAGATTCCACCAGTCTTTCCATTCGTCTGTAAATAATTCGTGCTAGTATTTTGCAACCATGTCTTGTTAAACTGATTGTTCTGTAATTTTCACATTTGTCTGTACTTGCTTTCTTCGGAATTGGAATCAATATATTCTTCTTGAAGTCAGAGTATTTCCCCTGTCTCATACATCTTGCATACCAAGTGGAACAATTTCTTCATGACTGGCTATCCTAACGATAATAGTAGCTCAGACGTAACAGCATGTAATCCAGGGGCCTTGTTTATACTCAAATCCCTCAGTGCTCGTATACATCTCCTCGCAGTATAGTATCTCCTGTGTCATATTCCTCTACTCCGTCTTCCATTTCTAGAATATTCCCTTCAAGTTTATTTCCTTTGTAGCGAATCTCTATGTATTCCTTCCACCTTCTTCGCTTAGTACTGGTTTTCCAGCTGAATTCTTGATATTTATACCGCTGCTTTTCTTGTCTCCAAATGTCTGTTTTAAATTTTCTCCTTTCATCAGTTAAGTTCAGTATTTCCTGTGTCATCGAAGTATTTCTATCAGGCCTTGTCCTTCTGCCTACATCATCCTTTGCAGCCTTCACCACTCTATCTCTCAGGGTCACCCATTCTTCTTACGTAATACTTTCCCCCGTTTGCGACAATCCTTGCTTAACTAAAAATCTCAAACACCTCTGGTTCTTCCAATTTGTCCAGATTATAACTACTTGATTTTCTGCCGTTTTGCAGTCTCTTAAGTTTTGATCTACAGTGGATAACCAATAAGTTATGGTCAGAGTTTATATCAGACCTTGGATATGTCTTACAGTTTAAAACCTGGTTTCTAAACCTTTGCCTTACCATTATAAAGTCAATCTGGTACCGCCCAGTGTCTCCTGGTTTCTTCCACGTATATAACCTTGTTTCATGATGATTAAACAAAGTGTTAGTGATGATTAAGTTATGCTCCGCACAAAATTCTAGCACACGATCTCCTCTTTCGTTCCTTTTCCCCAGTCCGTATTCACCTATTACATTTCCTTTTCTTACCTTTCCTACTACCGAGTTCCAGTCCCCCATCACAATTTTGTTTTCTCCTCTAACAGACTGAATAATTTCATCTGTCTCCTCACACGTTTCTTCAATCTCCTCATCATCAGAAGAGGAAGTTAGCATGTGAACTTGTACTACTTCGGTCGGTGTTGTCTTCGTGTATCTTTGCTACAATAATGCGTTCAGTATGCGTTGATAGTAATTTGCCCGCATTTCTGTTTTCTTATTCATTATCAGACCTCTTCCTGCGTTACCACCATCTGATTTTGTATTTATAACCCTGTACTCACCTGACCAAAAATACTGTTCATCCTGTCACCGCACTTCACTAATCTCCACCATATCTAACTTTAACCTTTCAATTTATCGTTCCGATTCATAGATACCGGTTTTGTTTTTGTTGATAATAAGAGTAGATCCGAAACTAAATCACATTGGGTATCAACTGATTGCTCCTACGAGTCATAATAAAACTTATTGACTTGGCAGCGGCTACAATTTGGGAAGTTTATTTATTTATACCATATCCACTTCAAATCATTAACTGGTGATTAGATGCTATACTAGTACCAAATAGGGTCAAATAACTGGTGGAAAGACTTTCAGGGCTCTCTTTATCAATAGCGTAGGAATCTGTCATTAAAGAGCGGTAAAATAAGAAATAATCAGCGGTAAGATGTCTCTGAAGGAAAAAAACTACTACATTAAATTCACATTATATGTATTCATAAGACATGTGGGCAATACCTGGAAAAATATTCCATATTTTTCTTCAATTCCTGTCTGCAGGATCGACTGACCAAAGAGGAGATAAATACAGAGAAAATGTATAGATAACGGAAGGGTAACATAATTACGTGAGTTGTAACGTGGAATGACTGAAGTTTGAATGTGGTACGGAAGTTATAAAATCTCAAATGGGTAACGGCAATGCTCATATTATGTATAGTGGCGATCAGTAAACTGTAATTAAAGGAATGCAGTAACTTTAAACTCCACTCGACACCCTATATTCAATCTTCACCTCATTGCCAAGGTAGTGAGCAAAGAAAATTTAGCTGGCCGCGGTGGCCGAGGGGACTGAGGCGCTCCAGTCGCGGTCTGCACGGCCACTACGGTCGGGGGTTCGAATCCCCCCTCGGGCATGGATATTTGTGCCATCCTAGTTCGTAAGTAGTTCATAAGTTAGTTTGTAAGTTTAGGGACTGATGACCCCGTAGTTAAGTCCCATAAGCTGCACAAACATTTGAAACATTTTTTGAAAGAAAATTTACCTTCCCTTATATTTCCTGTCTCCTTCATCCTCTCTCCTGTCTGAAGAAGAAAATTGCGAAAGCTTCTACGTATATTTTAGTCTTTTTTGTGTGACTATGGGCGATCCTGATCTGAGGCAAGTACTAGCCACCCACTCAATATTTTTAAATACAACTTTTTAACATCTCTGTAGTTACTGTTTTTTTTTTTTTTAGATTAATCGAAAAAGGATTTCTTGTTATACGAGTATGTGGTAGGAATAACCGCAACGGAAAATCGTGTAACGAGATTAGATTTGTTATGAACAGAGAGGTAGAGGAGAGAGCGAGATATTGTGAACGATTCAGAGACAGAATTATTCACATCTGAATCTGCCGAAAATCAACAGCCTAAATAGTGGTTGAAGCAAACGTGGCAAACTTACAACTACAATAAATCGAGAATCAGACTTTGAACAAGTAACTCAAAATGTAAAGAGAGATGATACGTTTTTAGAGATGGTGCATTGGAACACTGTGAATGAATAAGAAAGTAAAATGGTGTCATATGAGAATATTTGTTCGGATGTATCAGAGGAGAAAGATAAGTAGAGATTTGCAGTAAACCATAGCTGGTGATAGTGAAAATAATGTTCAAAATTCACAAAATTTCATCAGGATCTGAATGAAACCGTAGATTTAGTCAAAGTTCGTAGGTAAAGTTCCTTCCACCATGCACCTTACAAAAGTTTATGTAGACTGTGACCTCGTTCTCCTTTTGAAGATCAAGTGTCAAACGTTTCATCGCAATTGAATGACCGCTACGGCAGCGCATTAGGTACTAACAAACGTGATGTGGCAGTTTCCCTCGTGTCCTAATGTTTACGACGTAATATCTTCTAAATTATAAGTCAAAAACTGAAATAATTTTGGAGATACATTCATTGGCATAAATGGATACGGTTTGCAACATATGTTTCGAATAAATTTAGTGCCAAAAGAGTAATAAATTTAAACACCAATCATAATGCGGCTTTTATCAGGGACGAATATATAGTAAGCAGATTCAAAAGGATGTGGGTTGCCGAACGTATTCTCAGATGAAGAGACTTGCGCAGGACAGGGTAGCGTGGAGAGCTGCATCAAACCAGTCTGCGGACTGAAGACCACAACAACAACAACACCAATGGTTCCTAGTCTGCATTCTTCCTGTGTCTGACCTGCACCCTTTGAGATTGAAACCCATTTTGAGTATTCCCGAGGCCCTCTAGCCTAAAAAACCGTCTACGCCACGCAGTCCCCGCTACTCGTGTAGCCGCTTCCTGAGTATAGTGGACTCCTGACCTATTTAGCGTAACCCGAAAACCCACCACCCTTTGGCCCAAGTCGAGGAATCTGCAACCCACACGGTCGCAGAATAGTCTGAGCCTCTGATTCAGACCCTTCACTCAGCTCTGAACCAGAGGTCCGCAGTCAGTCCTGTCGACAATGCTGCAGATGGTGAGCTCTGCCTTCGCTTCGCAAGCAAGACTGGCAGTCTTTACCACCTCTGATAGTCCCTCAAAACCAGAGAGAATCTCTTCCGATCCATAGTTGGTTCCGACATGAGCCACCATTTGCAGCTGGGTTGCACCCTGTGTTCTTCATGCCATTCGAAAGGACCCATTCCACATCTGGAATGACTCCCCCCGGTATGCACACGGAGTGCACATTGGACTTCTTCCCCTCCCTAGCAGCCGTATCCATAAAGGGCTTCATCACCCGCCTAACGTTGGAGCTCCAAACTACCAACAAACCCACCCTCTGTGAGTGATCGGATCTTGCAGGCAGAGGGGTAAGAACAAGACAAGCGACACCATCTGCGTCAGGAACATCCTCTGCCACAGTCAGCGCCTCGAATCTGTTTGTAAGACTAACTGGGGAGGCCTCCACTTCGGTCCCCCAGGAAGTCTTACGCCGCCTGACACGTGTTGAGGAGATCTCGCAATCCACCGACCCCCTCGCGGGCAGTGACCGAGCTGGCCACAGCCGCAAGCCGATCGGAGGGCACAGCAGACGCATAGGGCGTCTGCTGCATACCCGCGAGCAGCCCACAACAGCGGCGCCCACCAAAAATGTTCAAATGTTTGTTAAGTCTATGGGACTTAACTATGGGGTCATCAGTCCCTAAACTTACAAACTACTTATGAACTACTTACGAACTAGGACGACACAAATATCCATGCCCGTGGGGGGATTCTAACCCCCGACCATAGTGGCCGTGCAGACCCTGACTGAAGTACCTTAGTCTCCTCGGCCACCGCGGCCGGCCGGCGCCCACCCACCGCAGTCTCACGCGTTGACAGCGAAGCCAACGCCGCCTGAAGCTGCGAGCGAAGAGTCACCAACTTGGCCTGCATCCGTTCACATCAGTCACAGTTCTTAGCCATTCTAAAAACCTATGTATGTTCCAAGTAACTACGACTATTGTGATTTAAACTGTGGGAGAATACACCAAACTGTGACTTTCACGCAAATCTAAGTATACGCGCGTGGACACTAAACTGTTCCTTTAGTGCGAATCTGCCTAAATATACGATCGAGGACACAAAAGTATGATAAACAGTGAGCTTCGAAAAATATGTACCTAACACTAAACTGTTTATTAACAACGACTCTGAAAAATATATACGCGAGCTAATAAATCAAAATATCAACACTGATCTGTCAACTAAACGCGATTCTGAATTAATAAAGAAGCGAGCACACGAAAGTTTGATGAACAGTAAGAGAAAGCACGCACGAAAGGAGGATAAGTCGCGTCTGTTAAGAAGCAGGTAAACTTAGAGTGTAGAGCTGCTGCTACACAACGTGTGTGCTGGCCGGCGGTCACTGAGCAACAGTGTCTGCTAAAGGTTAAGATTATTGCGAAACATTTCGCAAAAGACAACGAAACATCGCTGTATTTGAAAGCTTAAATGTTGGTTTTAGGCCCTATTGCTTTTCCAAGGATGAAACTTAAAAGTTGTACGTAATAAAAGCTTAATTACTGTAATAACAGGAAGTTAACGACACAGTGGTCAACATACGTAGCAGCTCACACGAAATTACATTCAGGCATTAATAAACAAACCACTCCAATTAAAGTTATTTCATAAAGGTGGCTGAGAAAACATTTATAGCGCAACGGAACATAAAGAATTGCATCTGAGCTTGTTCTCAGCACTGGTGAAAAACAATATTAAGTAAAAAGGGGAAGGTGCTCGAAAACTACAATTTATAAGCAAGTGAAAATTATACTGAACTTATTTATTCAGGTCGAACGCAAGCAAAATTGGGAACCAATTTTGTTAATACAATAAAACTGCATCCCACTGAAATAATGTACTTAAGTTAACCTATCTTACACAGACGATGCCCAGCATTGAATTTAACATAAAGTACACAGAACATAACGCTACTGGGGGAGGATTTACAAACAACACTCACTCGCTCACACACACGCAATGTAACAGCGAAACTCACCAAGATCAACGCGCTGAAGGCAGAAGTAGGCGCAGCTATCGTAGGCGAAATCCAGCAAACCCGGAGATAGCACACAAATCAGTGTACAATGAAACTGCGAAGATGGCTCTGGTCTGTCGTGCCTGATTTGAGATGGTGGAAAGTTAAGATTAGACCGCGAGCAAACACGCTAACTGCGATACACGGCTACGTTACGAGTACGTAATCGCACTCCACTGAAGGCGAAGTGGTTAAAAATCGAATTCATTACATAAAATCACGGCGGACTCGTAAATTGCAATCAGTAAACTATCTAGGCACTCGTTTTATGAGAAGTGGCGTGAATTCAGGTGACTAGCTGCAAACCCATGAAGTCGGAGTTCGGACCCACGTGGTTCCGAAAACCGATAAAAAAGAGTAAATTCAATTTTCGAAAAGAAAGAAAATTAACAACGGCATGCAACCCCTAGAACTGCGTAGAATTTCTTAAGGAAGCTACTGAAATGCAGCAACGTGAGATTGGGAGCGTTCACAGAGACGGAAAAAGTACAGTCTCAAAACCCGGAATAGTGAAATAATTACAAAGTCGGAAAAATAAAAATAAAAACTACGGCATGTGACCCATAGAAATGTTTAGGCCGGCCGCGGTGACCGAGGGGACTGAGGCGCTTCAGTCACGGTCTGCACGGCCACTACGGTCGGGGGTTCGAATCCCCCCTCCTTAGTTGTAGGTAGTTCATAAGTAGTTTGTAAGTTTAGGGACTGATGACCACGTAGTTAAGTCCCTTAAGCTTAAGAAACATTTGAACATTTTTTTGAAATGATTAGAATTTCTTAAGCGAGGGTTGTACAAGGCTCGGAGAGAATTACTGACAAAGACTAAGTGCATACTGCAAGTTCAGAGAAGAAACAGCAAAATTAAAATAGGCGGCGAGAGATGATCGCGAAATGTTAGTGGAAATCAGAAGGATACACGGTTAGTTACTTGCCTGATGGGCATGGAACAAACAATAGTGGAAGCTGAAGGCTTTGTTCTAAGAACCAACCACGTGGAACACATATCACTCACGGAAGGAAATGAAAAGAAAGATTTTACTTGCACCATACAAAAATGAACATATCGTCTGTGAGAAATCGGGCCCCACAAAGCTAGAGAGAATTTACACCGAGTTCGTACACCGCCACGTAATCACAAAAGGTATAAATATACCAGGCCGTTATCAAACTGCAATTAGTAACGCATACACTGCGTTTATCTGTTGTAAATCACTGGACTGAAAAACTAGAACACATTTCCGCACAGGATCGGAAGGAATATTCCAAGCCGGCCGCGGTAGCCGAGGGGACTGAGGCGCTTCAGTCACGATCTGCACGGCCACTATGGTCGGGGGTTCGAATCCCCCCTCGGGCATGGATATTTGTGCCGTCCTAGTTCGTAAGTAGTTCATAAGTAGTTTGTAAGTTTAAGGACTGATGACCCCGTAGTTAAGTCCCATAAGATTTACAAACATTTGAACATATTGATGTTTAAGGTCACTTGTCCCGATTTGCGCCGTGAAGATACAAATTCAAAATCATTTCGCAATTGACTTTGCTTTACTGAGAATTTTAGTAGTCGGCAGCATTAACTGCCTCAAATCTAAGAGCAATGTTCTGATTGCTCTTTAAATATTTAGAATATATATTCGAAACAGGAGAAGTCTACTTCACATTGCTGGAAGAATTACACTTGTCACGTTCTTTTCACTAGTTGACACCTCGTCAGTTACTGCAGACTATTATCTTGCAGACAAGACATCACGATCCCAATCGCGCAACTGTGACTATACTCCTTAGGAAAGTGACATGGTTCGAAGTTGATTACGACTGAAGATACCAAAAATCATTTTGGCACTCTATAAATACTGAATTAGTTTGAGAGTACGCAGTACTTCACGCAAATCTAGTATCGCTAAAGTCTCACAAGAGTAAAGATTTCGAAATCCATGCTGGTTTGATGTTAGTTAATACGTGATATATTTGTCGTTATTTCATAACGTTGGGAAAAGTATTTGTTCAAACGTCCTGCTACAGTCGACATCAATACGATGCATCTGTAACTCAGTGGATTACTTTTATTTTCTTTCTTATGTATCTGTGCAACATTCCATTCGTTTCCCTCACTGTAAATACTTCAATGCTCGACATCACGTCGTAGGAGAAGTAATTGAGTCATTGCATAATGTATGCAAAAGATGTTCTCCTATGGTGTTGGACCACTCGAGAATGATATGGCCTGTAGAAAAATTTTCGTCCTGATACGAATATGGTAGTGAAATGACAACATGGTGGATCATGTCTGGTGATTCTAATAGTTGTGTTGCTTCCTGGAATATCAGAGAATGGGAGAGTTGTTACCTTGTCGTCCGAGATCAACGCTGACGATAGACGCGGGGTTGGAGTCCCAGGCATCACAAAGTTATTTATTGCGCTACTTCAAAATGTTTGGAAATGTTTGTAAATCTATCGGACTCAACTGCTTCGTCATTAGTCCGTAACTTACAAACTACTTAAATTAAGGTAAACTAAGTTAAAGGTTGGGGGTTCGAATCCCCCCTCGGGCATGGATATTTGTGCCATCCTAGTTCGTAAGTAGTTCATAAGTAGTTTGTAAGTTTAAGGACTGATGACCCCGTAGTTAAGTCCCATGAGATTTACAAACATTTGAATATTCCAAAAAGTGAATATAAGTTCAAGAATCTATGTTAAATATGGTAGACAATGAAACGCTACCATCTCTGGAAGCACAAGAGAAGAACCAACCTTACCTCACCACGATCCCAGCACCCCGAGCGGCCACCAGGCGGGAAAGCTACTGGAAACTGGGAAAACCACGAGTACAGCGGTGGTGGGGAGAGAAGAACGCGTGACTCGCCATGGAGAAGGCTCGTCGACTAGCTTGTAACCAAAGGGTGTAGAAACCTCTTTGGTCGCATTAGCAGCAGGGGTTGGTAACGACTAACTATCGACTCTAAGCCAGAAAGAACCATGCAAAGCGAGCTATCACTACCCACATTCAAACAGCCTTTAGATTCTCGCACATCGACTTAAAAGTACAACAAGTACACATTCTCACAGGGACAATAATAAATTATTAAAATAACAAAATCCTAGCAATACTAACATTTTAGAAACTAATATTTTAAAACATGATATAAAAATACTGTTCCTCATGCCTTTAAAACAGTGGGGTTTCTTGTTTTAACAAAACGCTAATCTAGCGACATCAAATAAATTACAATTTTATAAAAAAATATATGGAAGACGACAGACTGTCGTCTTGCAAACTTGAAACATGTCGCAGAAAAGCATGCGTAATTTTGTTGTTGCTTTAGAGGAACATTGCCAAATAAAGGGATAAAGTACATTATTTCTTTGATGTTGCTGGATTATGTCTCAGATCAAATGGTTCACCTCAACCGCCTCCTTCCAGGCTAGCCCCTGGCAGTACGAAAAATGGGCAAGGCATTGTACAGAGAGAGCAACGGCTTCACAGCTGATTAGTTTTCCACTGCACAGGCATCCGTCCCATCACTGCTCTCCTAGGTGCCTAAGATTATCCTTACAACTTTCGTTTCTTGCATATGTGGAGAGTTCTGTAGTTTTGAATTGGGTAGTGACAGTATTGTGTAATATGTTTTACTGTCTGAACAGAGAAGAAAAATAATTCATAATGGCATACTATGCCCTACCTAAACAGTTGCTTAGTCAGGGTTACTGGAATACAATTTGAGAAGCATTTTGGTGAGGAGGTGTGAGTTACCAGACTGGCTTTGCGGCTGTGATGTGATGAACGGATATTATTGTTGGACCTGTCTGTTATTGGGAACATAGAAAACTATGTGGCATAAGAGAGGATAATGTGGTTTAAATAATGCAAGCATTGTCCCAGAAACAGAAACGCATAAAATCACAGCCATTTTGAAAGTAATCACAGGATAAAATTTATTTAAACTTGATAGTCACATCCACATTCAAAGGAAGAACTCCCTATGGGCTAACGTGTTCCCAAACCACCATTACAAAAAAAAAAAAAAAAAAAAAAAAAAAAAAAAAAAAAAAAAAAAAAAAAAAAAAGAAGTGGCTAATAACAAACCCAATTCAGTAGAATTTGATAACGATATGTTCACAAATTAAACATAAAACAGGATGCAACAGCTACTGCCAACACTGAATTCCCCATCACCCCTAAAACTGAAACATATAGGAAAGTCCAAAATATTATAAAAGTAAAGAGAGACCATATACACAGGTTTTTAACGCACAGAAACCTACGTCAACGAGTACAGTTATACATAACAGAAACAATGATTCAACCATCCACAATGAGAAACCCCTTGGACAAACTAAACAAAATTACAGTCGAGAATAAAGCTACGCAGACGCACGAAATATAATCAGACTATTTACAAAATACAGAGAGTAAACAAACTGGGCAATCAAATAAAATCACAACAAACAACAAATGACTGAACAGTGTTACATACCACACTAAGAGAACATGAAGGCAACCATAAACAACACAATAACAAAGCACATAACGACATTCGAAAACAAAATACAACACAAAATAGGAATCATTATGAGGAAAGAAGTTGTAGAATTTGAACAGAAAACAAATAACACAATGCTAAACACTGACACGGCTAAAAATAAGACAGCAGATATTTCCCATTTAATCTGCAAAGCTGCAATATTTTATACATCGGACATATATGTTAAAACTTCAGCATGAGATACTCAGGACTTCTAAGAGGAATGAAAGCATATTAATGTAAATGATCGTTTATTATAAATTTGTTTTGCCGGCCGCGGCCGAGAGGACTGAGGTGCTTCAGTCACGGTCTGCACGGCCACTACGGTCGGGGGTTCGAATCCCCCCTCGGGCATGGATATTTGTGCCGTCCTTAGTCTTTGCTAGTTCATAAGTAGTTTGTAAGCTTAGGGACTGATGACCCCGTAGATAAGTTCCATAAGTTCTACAAACATTTGAACATTTGAAAAATCTGTTTTCTCTTAAAGTGATTTGAAATTTTGAGACAATATTGCCTTCGATTCGCACGTGTTAAGTGTACTTAGTCATGAATAATATTTTGAAGAATATATCAACCAATGAAACCACTTTCAGATAGATGTTAAAAGTTTAAACAGTAAATAGTAAATTTACAGAGTAATTATCGTTCCGTATTTCACGTTATAAGAGCTAAAAGTCTGAAACAGCGTACACCCCGTTTTAGTCACTGTTACCCACTTTTTGCGTCAGTAACATACCGCAACCGGGAGAAAACATTTCACTGATGCAACTGGAAATATTGGTCGTAATTGACGATAGAAATGACATGGTTGACAATCCAGCAGTACCGTTTATCCGATTCCGAAGATTTTTCAAATTTGACCTTCCAAAGAAGAGGAATGGCACTGTCTAATATTAATTCGTACGGTGCGTGGCGAAAAGTACAACAGACTTCCAATTTACAGTTTTATTCCTATCTTGGTTTAATCTCACACTTGACCTTCAAAACCAGAAAAATATCTTTGTCTACTTAATAATTAGTACGGAGCTTGGTGAAGGGTCCTTACTCCAAATTTCAGCACCATTTAACAGTTCACCACCACATTTAGGAGATACATGTAATTTTTCAAATGCAGGGGAGGGAGGAGGTTAACAGAAAATGGGGGAAGGCAATAACGGAGAAATTGAGATGGTTGGATGGATGTAAAAGGAGAGGAGACGAAGGGGAAGCCGAGGTAGATAGGGAGAGGGTACAGAGAGGGGAGGAGGAATCAATAAATGGACATAAAGAAATGGGGAAAGCATATAGACACAGTGAAGAAGAGATGGATAGTGTGTGAATTAAGAGATGTACAGGGTGTGGATGAAACAGAGTGACGGGTAGAGGAGAGAGAGAGAGAGAGAGAGAGAGATTGAGAGAGAGAGAGAGAGAGAGAGAGAGAGAGAGAGAGAGAGAGAGAGAGAGAAGGAGAGACAAAGGGAGGGGGATGAAGAAAGAGACAAAGGGGTGGGGTAGGAGCGGGATAAGGTGAATGAAGGAGAAGGAGACTGCGATGTACATCCAATTCCCAAAGAGGCTGTCAGGACCAGATCTTTAGCTTACGGCAAGCAATGGAAAAGTGCTATGAGTGGAACAGGGAATCGTATCTATGTTTCATAGATCTGGAAAAGGCTTATGACCGTGTTCCTAGAAGGAAGCTACTGGCAGTTCTTCAAGATTATGGTATAGGAGGCAAAGTTCTGCAGGCAATTAAAGGGCTTTATGTAGACTGTCAGGCAGCAGTTAAGGTAGATGGCAAATTAAGCTCATGGTTCAGGGTAGATTCAGGGGTAAGACAAGGCTGTAACCTCTCACCACTGTTGTTCATACTATACATGGATCATATGTTGAAAACAGTAGACTGACAGGGCGCGATTAAAGTAGGTGAAAACAAAATAAGCAGTCTCGCATATGCGGATGACTTAGTTGTAATGGCTGATTCAATTGAAAGGTTGCAAACTAATATTTCAGTGCTCGATCAGAGGTGCAAGAATTATAATATGAAGATCAGCATCTCCAAAACGAAAGTAATGTCTGTGGGAAAGAGATTCAAACAAATTGAGTGCCAAATAGGAGAAACAAAGTTAGAACAGGTAGACAGTTTCAAGTACCTGGGATGTATTTTCTCACAGGATGGCAACATAGCGAAAGAACTGGAATCGAGGTGCAGCAAAGCTAATAGAGTGAGTGCTCAGCTAAGATCTACTATCTTCTTCAAGAAGAAAGGAAGTACCAAAACTAAGTTAGCTGTGCACCGCTCTATCTTTCGACCAACTTTGTTGTATGTGAGTGAAAGCTGAATGGGTACAGGTTACCTTATTCATAAGACAGGGGTTACAGATATGAAAGTAGCAAGAATGATTGCAGGTACCAATAGATGGGAACAATGGCTGGATGGTGTCCATAATGAGGAAATCAAAGAAAAGTTGGGAATGAACACCATAGATGAAGCAGTTAGAGCGAACAGACTGAGATGGTGGGGTCATGTTACACGCATGGGAGAAGCAAGGTTACCTAAGAGACTCATGAGCGCGTCCTTGGAGGGTAAGAGGAGTCGAGGTAGACCAAGAAGAAAGTACTTACATTCGGTGCAGAATGATTTTGAAGTGAAAGGCATAACATCATACGAGGCAACAATGGTACTATGCTCCAGACTGAAAGGCATAATCAGTCTTTAATGATGATGATGATGTTGATGAGTGGTAATAGCGACGCATCGCCAGTTTCAAAAAATATGTTCAAATGTTTGTTAAGCTTATGGGACTTAACTACGGGGTCATCAGTCCCTAAACTTACAAACTACTTATGAACTACTTACGAACTAGGACGGCACAAATATCCATGCCCGAGGGGGGATTCGGACCCCCGACCGTAGTGGCCGTGCTCACCGTGACTGGAGCGCCTCAGTCACCTCGGCCACCGCGGCCGGCTCGCCAGTTTTGCTGGAATTGTGTAGCAGCATAGTGGTGTACCATCTGCATTTCATGTTGATAGTTTACCAGGTAAATGCTTGGTTAGTGGTGTGGTGGGCATGGAATCGAGGGGCAGTTAATATTCTTACTAAAAGAGGAAAAGATTGGCATATAGAAAACAGGTTTTAAGTTCGATGGGTGTAGTACGCGTTATTGATAAATGTAGTATCCAATATAAGATCACAACAGGTTTTTGACTTAAAGAACAGCGATATAAAAAAGACGGATTCAATACGAATAGAATGTGCTAGGGCAAACGGGTACAATGGACGCATTGTATAGATGGTATTAAAGTCGGTAGCAAATTCATTTTTATCGGTGTTATTCAACATTTCAATCTCTGACAACGAGTTGGGTGTCTGGCTTCGACGACAAACACTAGTAGATCTGGCATGATACAATTTTTGTGGCTCAAATATCGCCCGGATAAAATCACGTAAATTACTGTATGGGTAAGTATTACAGTGATGATAATATTATCAATATCTTCTGGCAATAGCGATTTTTTTAGCGTCACATTATTAGGTATAGCTGTTCTACCAAATGGTGACATATGCAAATTTGTGCCGGACCGGAACTCGAACCCGGGTTTCCCGCTTTTCGCGAGCGGTCGCCTTAACCACTAGACTACCCTAACAATATTATCATCACTGTTATTCGTCGCCATACAGTAATTTAATAGTGCCTAAGCGAGGCAATGACGATAACAACGTAGGTTAATGCCTCGTTGTTTTCATTCTCCCTGGTGCGGGAATACAGATTAAGCTGCGAGTACTAAGGGATGAATGCAGTTGACTAATATGTGCAGTCATTGTGGAATATGGAAGTTTGGGTCGGTCCTGGAGTCGTGTTCGGGTAGCCTAGTGGTTAAGGCGACCGCTCGCGAAAAGCGGGAAACACGGGTTCGAGTCCCGGCCCGGCACAAATTTTCATATGTCACCAATTGGGAGAACATATATACCTTATATAGTGACGCTAAAAGAAATTAGCTATTTCGAGAAAATATTGATAGTAAAATCTCGTACCTGTTCGCAAGAAATTGTAATTTCCAGTTATTGTTACAATTATACATAGGTTTTTGCGAAAGGAAGTAATATTATATTCACTTGCTCAATTTAAAACAATGGGGCAAGAAAAACTATTAAATTGTAGTTTATATCCTGTAGATGTTTGCCATCAACCACGTGGTATTATCTTTGAGCCACACCAATAGCATAGCTTCTGTGCGGAATGTATTGTCCACTAGAATCTATGGCCGAAGGTCCCTGTCTATTCAGTGCTGTAGGTTTGCTCTGGCTTCCGTTTGATTGACGCCTGTTTGCCGAGCAGAATGGATAGCGCGTAGGCGGTAACGTGGGCTGCTGGCTACGGAGGCATCTGCCGGCGACCGAGAGAACAACACGGCAAACTGGAACAGGCTGTCGCTGTGACGTCAGCACGGCCTTCACGCACCACTTAGCGCCTGACGGCCGACGCTCCCTGGCAGATCGTAAACACAGAAGACGACCAGCTGCCGAACTGTTTTGTACGCCACGAGCGTCTTGTTGTGCTCGAGTATTTTTGCACTCAAGGAATATCTCGATACTTTTAGTTCAGGTATACGTCAGAGACACTACCCTCTGTTAAGAGTAGCTTCGTACTACATCTACATCTACATAGATACTCTGCAAATCACATTTAAGTGCCTGGCAGAGGGTTCATTAACCACTTTCATAACTTTTCTCTACCGTTCCATTCTCTAATAGTGCGCGGGAGAAAGAACACCTAAATCGTTCCGTTTTCGATCTGATTTCTCTTATTTTATTGGGATGGTTATGTCTCCCTAAGTAGGTGGGTGCTAGCAAAATATTTTCACATTCATAAGTAAAAGTCGGTGATTGAAACTTCGCAAACAGATCACGCCGCAATGAATAACGTCTTTCTTTTAATGATTTCCACCCCAATTCGTGCAACATTTCCGTGACGCTTCCCCCCCCTCCCGTAACGTGATAAAACAAAACGAGCTGCCCTTCTCTGAACCTTCTCAATATCTTCCGTCAGTCCCTCCTGGTGAGGGTCCCACAAGGGGCAACAGTACTCCAGGAGAGGACGCACAAGTGTGATGTAGGCAGTCTCTTTGATGGAACTGGTGCATCTTCGAAGCGTTCTGCCAATGAAACGTAACCTATGATTCGCCTTCCCCACAATATTTTCTATGTGTTCTCTCCAGTCAAAGTTGTTCGTAATTGTAACTCCTAGGTATTTGGTAGAATTTACGACCTTAAGGTTTGACTGATTTATCGCGTAATTGAAGTTCAGTGGATTTCTTTTAGTGGTCATGTGTATTACTTCACACTTTTCTTTATTTAGTGTCAATTGCCAATTTTCGCACCAAGTAGAAATTTTGTCTAAATCGCTTTGCAGTTGCTTTTGATCCTCTGTTAACTTCACTAACCGATAAACGACAGCATCATCCGCGAACAGTCTAAGGGAGCTATTCACATTGTCTCCTAAATTGTTTATAAACACGAGGAAGAGTAGGGGACCTATAACGCTTCCCTGTGGAACACCAGATATCACTTCTGTTTTACTCGATGACTTACCGTCAATTACAACGAACTGTGTCCTTTCTGATAGGAAATCGTGAATCCAATCGCACAATTGGGAAGATATTCCATAAGCACGCAATTTCATTAGAAGCCGCTTGTGGGGTACAGTACCAAAAGCCTTCCGGAAATCCAGAAATATGGAATCGATTTGAGATCCCTTGTCGATGGCACTTAACACTTCATGTGAATAAAGGGCAAGCTGTGTTTCGCAAGAACGATACTTTTTGAATCCGTGTTGACTATTTGTTAATAGGTCGTTCTCTTCGAGGTAGTTCATAATATTCGAACAAAGTATATGTTCCAAAATCCTACTGCAAATCGACGTCAATGAGATAGGCCTGTAATACAAGGGAGAAAAATGTCTGGTAGACTCACACTACTTTGCGAACTTCACGGTGGAATGACAGTGTGCTCTAAAGCGCCTAGCTCTCTCCGGAGGTACTAGCTCTCCATCGGGCATGCGTGTGTATTGTTATTAAGTCAATTTAATTTACTTTAGTTTTTAGTCCGTAAGCCTAGAGTTTGTAACCAGGGAATATCTCGATACAGATTGAACTAGTAGTGGCGGCTGGTGCTTCAGAAAGCTGGGGGCTCACTTCTTTGAGTGCCGATCTTGAAATTGGCACCGCCCCCCCCCCCCTCCTTCCCGCGCTCGGAGTTCAAAGAAACAATTGGCACCGGGGGAGAGCGCCCCGGATTGGCCTCCCCTCCCCCCTCTTTAGATATATTTTCGTTACACGATCTGCAGAATGTCTTGCCTAAGCTTGTTTGCGCTTCCTTCAACTCGAGCTGAGGCGTCGACCTACCAGCCGTTTTTATTTCACACATTTCTTCCTAGCTTAAAGTTGTTGAAAATGTTCAAATGTTTGTGTAGCTTATGGGACTTAACTGCGGGGTTATAAGTCCCTAAACTTACAAACTACTTATGAACTAGCTAACACTAAGGACGGCACAAATATCCATGCCCGAGGGGGAATTCGAAGCCCCGACCGTAGTGGCCGTGCAGACCGTGACTGGCGCGTCGCAGTTCCCTCGGCCACCGCAGCCGGCGTTAAAGTTGTGTAATTCGTTTCTAGAACATAGTGAACTTCGTTCACTTTTCTTTGATAATAAACACCAAGAACGTATGAATATGCTCATGAACACTAAAACACAGTAAATAACCGATTACACTGTTAAGTAACGGTAACAAAATGAATTACGATGCAGAGACAAGCTACCTTCGGGTCACGTGACACTATGAGAAACACCCCTCCTAACCTTACGCATGCGCAAAGGCTGCTGTCCTCACATCTTTTCAAATGGTTAAATACTTGTTACCACGAAAAGTAAAAATATCGTTTACCTTCAAAATCGCGACACATTTGCTAAAACGTCCAAAGATATGTGGCAAGTAATAATACAAAAGTCACTGATGTTCTCGTATCTGTTAAAAATATGATTGTGTTAAAAAAATTCTTGCAGCGCGTTGTCGCTAACCACACGGCTAATCTTGATAGGTGGAGAGTTTTGACTTCATTGTTATTCATAATCGGATTTCTGAATTCTTAGACGATGCGTCTTTAATTTATAGTAATATGATATTTTACGAAATATGACGTGTTTTTGACGAACCTTCAATGCGCCAAAAACAAATATGAAGGGTGGATGTTGCCTTAATGGAGGATTTGCTGATGCGCAAGGTGACATGCACAGTTTCTCCATTTCCATTGCTTCGGGACCATTCGTGCGTAACCGCCAAAGCTCGAGTAGCCAGGAGCTGGTGTCTACCAGCTCAAACAGCAATGTTAAAAGCGGCGTTTAACCTCGCCCCAACCTGCCACGGGAGCATCTATATGCTACCTCCAGGGGGTTCAGCTGAGAATTTGAAACTCAGTCGTACATGCGCATTGCAACGCTGCGGCCACTGCCGACTATATTACACGGCCGCGCTACGACTCGTATACATGCAGACTCCGCGACGTAAAACGTTTCTCATCGATAAAAATACTTTGAATATGTATATAAAATTACCTGATAGAAGGTCGAAACGAAGAATGATAGTTTAAAAACACTTTTATTCTATTTATTTATTTACTTTTTTTCACGACGAGCTTTTTTCTGGGGGTTCATTGAACCAATGAACACACAGAACCCGCCGCCATTGAGATGGAACTAATGCCAATAACTATGGACCAAGTTTGTAAAGTTGATCGACGTAACGTGTAGAATACGACACGGACTCTATTTCTGGCAGATCAAAAACCATCACCCATCTGGTCAACCAATTTCGTTGCGCGTTTTTGTAGACCGAAAACCGTGAATATTTGAAATGTTGCATTCAAATTTTCTTTTAACCCCCTGGAATTATTTAGATAGTAACGGTAAAGCTCAATATAAATTACTTTCCATAAGTAAAGTACATGACAGCACTAATGCAGTAAGACTTCGAACAAGAAAGTTTGCCACAGTGAATGGCCGAGCGATATAATGCACCTTGGTGCGATGCGCGTGGTTGCTCCCTGTCGGAGCCTCGAGTTCTCCCTCGGGCATGAGTGTGTATGTGCTGTTCCATAGTTTAGTTCAAGTAGTTTGTAAACCTACCGACTGAGAACCAGAGTAATTAAGTCCCCTAGATTTACGAACATTTGATTGAACCAGGAAGTTGAACTGCAAAATACCGTCGTTGAAATTTACAAATTTTATTACAGGAGATATAGATTTGACCTGGTAACCGTCCATTGTAATCGCTAAAATATAAGAACAGTGTCAAATTTCGTTTGTCATTATTACAACGCAGTGAAATATGTGGACAGAAAGATTTACATTGTACACTGTACACCACACATTTAGGAGTAGAACGTCTGTTATACCACAGTACAACTTACAGAAATTTAATTTACAATAGGGGACAAAAAGATTACCTGGCCCGAACTGTTTAAAGTCCAAGAACAGAGCAATGCGCATGCCCTAGTTCCGAAGAGTGAGTGTTGTCAACTCTAACGGTCTTCAGAGCTTCAGCTTGGTGTTTACATCGACAAATAGAAGCAATATAATAGTTAGGATACAGTGTATGTCGAGATTCATAGCAGCTTAACCACTGGCGACAGGTAATATTGTTCAACACGCGGCCGGCACTTGGAGTTTAAATTATTCGAGGCGTGTAATCTTTTTGTCCCCCACTGTACACTTGTCACAGTTCATTCAAATACTGTAATATAAAGAAAAGTGAGCACAGTAAAGAACAGGTCTGTTGACTGTGTGTTGCCAGTTGATATTAGTTGAACGGACAGCGACATGTATGTTATAAAATATGTTTAAGGCTTCCTGTGGTATACCCGAAGTTCTTCTCCGAAATGGTGTGTAGCCGAATGTGGGTAAATTGTTAGCAAATTTCGCGGAGTTGAGTATGAACTCGTGGATTTTGACGTACTTCTTGAGTAACTGGGTAGATACTAGACGAAGTCTGGGATTGCTATAATAAAATTTGCAAATTTTAATATAGACCGATGGGTGCTCAGTACCCAAGCTCGAAAACTTAATTTTCCTTTACTTCTTTTCCTTGAATCGTATCATCCAAAATCTTTTCCTTATTATTACATACTACCAATTTGTGCCAACTTGTTTCAGTTTTCCCATTCTTTTCTCTCTGTGTCTTGATTATTCCTTCAATGAAGTATGCGTGTTATATAGGGCCTGCCGTCATTATACATGTGAATGATTATTATGACAACGATGATGATGTATTAGGGAACTACACCAGTTGGAGTTCAACACTCTCCACTCTCCTATTCATCAGATTGAAATAGATAAGGGTTGCAATTCTTATTCAGAGATGAAGAGGGTTGCCCAGAATAGAGTATGGTGCAGATCTACATCAAAACATGCCTATGGACTGAAGGCCACGATAACAACAACAATATGCACAAAACTACTTTTCGATTTTGTGAGTGAAACCGACTTGAATTGTCACGTTTATTTGCCATATTAATTATTACAGCGATATACAGGGTGTCCCAGCTATGTTGTCCACCCAAAATATCTCTGGAACAATAACAGCTATTGGAAAACGACTTTCACCGGTATCAATGTACTGCTGGGGCCCATGAATCTACATATTTGGAAACATTCTAAAACGAAAGCAAATGTGTTTTTTTAACACAAACTTATTTTTTTTTTTTTTTTTTTTTTTTTTTTAATGGACACCCTATATTCTTTCTTCGGCAATCCATAGCATGACAAATCACATAAACAGTGGCGTTGATTGCATCGCAATATTCCATTTACATCCCGAGATATTGTGACGCTTGAAATACGCGAACGCGCGGCTAGCGCACGTCCTGAGACTCAGGCGAGAACCCCATGCTGCTCAGGACGTGCGCTAGCCTCGCGTTTCGCGTATTTCAAGCGTCAACTTCGCGTCGCAATATCTCGTGATGTAATTGGAATATTGCGATGCAATCAATGCCATTGTTTATGTGATTTGTCATGGTATGGGTTGCTGAAGAAAAAATATAGTATGTCCATTTAAAAAGAAATAAGTTTGTGTTAAAAAACACATTTGCTTTCGTTTTAGAATGTTTTCAAATACGTACATTCATGGATCTCAGCCGTACATTGATACCTGTGAAGGTCGTTTTCCAATAGCTGTTATTGTTCCAGAGATATTTTGGGCAGACAAGATAGCTGGGACACCCTGTAGAGTAACCTAGGAGGAAATTTCAATATTTTGGGACATTACAGAAACGTTGGAGGAAATATAGCAGTGTAACTCCTATCTTAAGGGTGACAGCACTTCTTCATGTTCCAAACTCTGAAACAATTCTCTTCTGCTGGAAGCGCTTTCCATATATTGAGCGGAGGTAATATGAATGAAAACAGGAAAGAATATTATAGTAAACATGGGTCTGAAATGCTTGAGACTTGTTCCGTAGAAGAGATACATTCCACAGTAGCAGAGAATAATTCCTGATAGTCATTATGCTATGCACTTAAGGACCCTTGTTTACCGTAAGTTTTCCTTTGTCTTGCTCCATAACACAACCTCTCAAAATATGGAAAGCAAAGAGCTTGGAACAGAAGACATTTGTTTCAAATATTTAGTTCTCATGGGTTCGGCGACAAAGCTGCGAATTGTCTTTCTTGTCATATCGCTGAATATTGAAAAATACTCTTGAAACACTCTGTATTTCAAAACAGCAATCGATACCCATACCTCAATACTTACTTTAGCTTTGAAACGACACTATTTCGTTCAGTGAAGACTTGTCTCCAGTTCATCTGAGTGAAAACAAAATATTACATTATTTTAATCGATTGTAGCAAAATTTAAGCGAACCAACGTCTCAGATAAACCAATCATTTTGTATGTGTTTCAACTGGCAAATTGCGAAATCTTTTAGAATTCAGCTGTATTTGACTTATTAATTTCTTTATTATTTAATCCATCTGTGAATCTTCAGCAGTGTGTGTGTGTGTGTGTGTGTGTGTGTGTGTGTGTATGTGCGTGCCGATTTGAGCCAAACATTATAACTTATTTCTTACTGTCAGGCAACAATTGCTGATTGGGGAGGGATTTTCTAAGAAAATTAATTTACAATATTTTGCTTAATTATTGATCAAATTTAAAAACTGAAATGGTGTCATATCTACTCATTAAGAGGTATAATCGTGCGTTAAATAATAAGACAGATATTACAGTTAACCACCAGCATCAATAACGACGCACAAACACGCGTAATTTATTGATCTAGTTCTTAAGAGTTAGGACAGCACAGTTATATTTACACCAATTATTTTTTCGAGTCCCCAATTAGCGTTACAAGTGCACTAGTTAATGTAACAAGTGCAGTTAACGAGGTACGTCGTCTCAGAATAATACCTCGAGGAGAAGAAGTAGAAGAAACAATATATAAATGAAGTTGTTACTGGAGTTAACGAAACTAAAGTTTTCTTAAATCACAGCGAAGTAGAAACGCGGAAACAAACCTAATTTAAAATCCACAAGGAATCTCAGACAAATATTGGAAGTTTACCCAAATAGAGTTCGAAGACGAAGTCCTCAAGTAGCCCCTGTTTCAGAATCCACGAGAAGCCGAGCAAAGATCCACAGTACAAGCCCCAAGAGATTCCGGAGGCGTGTCTTTCCGTAATTAGCACCCGCAGGAGAAGTAAATCTTCTGCTGGCTATATCTCCAGATTCTGCCAGCGTCAGCCACTCTGATGCGAGTGTAGTGATGCTTCCAACAATGCTGCCTCTAACTCCACCTACAAGAAGTAGACACATTAGATATGTTGTTGCTGATGCTGTCATTCCTAGCGTACCCGGTAATGGCTTCTGTCTTCTAGGCTTTGTAGATGGATGTGTACAGCTTGAGGTCAGCCTTCAGTGTAAGCTGCCAGGAACGCTCATTGGTTAAGTAGTTATCCGCTCATAGGAGCATTCCTGCAGAGGCAGCATAACTCTTCACCCTCTTAGAGAAGCTGGCTGGTTAGCACGGGGAGGAGAGTTGAGATGACAGATAGGCACTGCCGGGCAGTCCACAGAGAGGTGTTGTGGGAGAAGATAGTGGCACTCTGCAGCCGTGAATAGGGCGCCACAACTTGAGCAAGGCAGGCAGGGCATCAGCAGGCCAGGGATTTAGACGATTGTGCTGGGGGGAGAGACATAGGCGCAACATAATCATCCTCCCGTGACGACAAAGAAGATAGATCTAGGATTATTTCCAAGCTCTGGGCAGACCGCTGGTTGTGGCCAGGGTAGAACTGTGATGTAGGGTCTTACGTCGTGTGGACTTGGTGATTACCTGGACCCGCGAGGAGCGGCCGACCATATTGAGGCGCTATGCTACGATGCGCGAGACCGCTCCCCGTCGGGGGTTCGAACCCCCCGTCGGGCATGGATATTTGTGCCGTCTTTAGTATAAGCTAGTTCATAAGTAGTTTGTAAGTTAAGGGACTGATGACTCTGTAGGTAAGTCTCTTAAGCTCTACAAACATTTGAACATTTGATTTGATTACCTGGAACTTGATTCAGAAATCTTGACGATGGTCTCAAGGAACGATCTGGCAACTGGAGAGGGCTGTGGTTCAGGGTGTGAAGGGGTGTGCTTTCCAGAAACCGAGGTCACGGTTAAGATTGTGTGAAACCACGCTATCTCCCAGATGGACATTGAACAACTGGCGGCCTTTGAGACGTGTGATGATATCTGCCATCCAGCTGAGACGAGCTCCAAAACCACCAGTCCAGACCAGAAAGCTCACCCTCATAACGTTCAGAATTGATCAAAGATGGCGATCATTGAGCATCTAAGGAGGACTCTAGTTAACAACAGGTGTGCGATGGTAGGAACTAAGTAGTAGTGACAGGGCTTCATCTGGTGCAATATCTTTGGTATATGTTTTCATCTGGGGTTGAAAAGTGCAGAGAAGGCGCTCTCTCTCGCATGGATTGAGAATCAAATGGGGGTGTAAAACAATATGGGTACTTTTCAGTTCGCAGAATTTGGTGAACTCCTCACTGTGACATTGTGGTCCATAGTTTGAAACTAAAATGGTGATAAGACCTTCAATGGAAAAGATTTTGGTGATGGACATGATGATGGTTTCATTGGTAATAGAGGAGTAACAGACAATGAAGTGAAAGTGGGAGTATGCCTCTGTGACAACCTAAAGGCGCCTATGAAAGGGCCCGAAAAGTAGACATGGATCAAACCAGAGGGATTGTTGTGGATGGCCGGGATTGTAAGCACTGTCATAGACTGGGGAGCGTATGGGCAATTCAGGCGGTCGCTGTTTGCTAACCCAGTCTTCTGAAGGCTTTCATTCGAAATAGATCTCAGTGTCCCTGATGTACGATTTGCAGGATTGTGGTCTTCAGGGAATTCGGAATGAATACGCGAGAGTTGGCGACAGATTTGGTTCATAGTAGTACACTATCGACAGTTACCAATTGATGAATGACGGAGTAGACAAATCATAGGGCGACCTGGGTGCGAGACGGTGAAAGAGCCAGCCAGTGTAGAAGACGAAGCATCGCTCCTGGCGGAGTACCTGGTTGTTGGTGGTTGTGTTGGTCATCTTGTCTCCCGTCATTAGAAATGCGCCAATGCAATCAAAATGTCTTTACACAGCCCAAAAATGAAGAGTGTAAGGCGGGATCCAAGTTGCAAGGCAGATGTAACAGGTCATTGTCGTTTCCATGATGGGAGGCATGACAGAAGTGAATATCCAGAGCAGGAATGGAAGAGGGACCTATGCTCTAGACGCTGAGAAATCAAGTTCGGCAATGGGGTCTACAGAGAAACTAAGGCCTGGAGCAGCTTACCGTCGGTTAGAAAATGTAAAGATGTACGTTGAAGGAATGCAAAGTATTTGGTGGAAGCAAATAATATCGCAAATACTAGCACATCGTTGGGGTGAGGCTTATACAACACTTGGCGTTCGAAGCCATCGCCCACAGTCTCTAGAGGAAATTAGACATTTATTTATTTAAATTTAGTTTTCAGCATCGTTACTGCTGTTTGTTGCATTTTCTATTAAATGAAATAATGTGCTTACGGGTACTATTTGTACTAGCAAGCGGTGTGATTACTGACCTGCGTGTGTGTGTGCAACGGTTTATTTAACTGATCTTGTATTTGACAAATTATAGAAGAAAGCGTCTAATAGGCCAAGAGGCCTCATGTATAGGCTCCTACATAGAAGGAGCTACCTATGACCTCAATGATCAAGTCACAAGCCAGTCTCAAAACTAGCAATGGATTTACGCCCTCTGTTCTATCTTACATCTAATTTAAATAGTGACTGGGCTGTTGGAATAAAATTATGGCTCAGTAAAACCATAAATATATTTATTGCCAAAAAAGTAAAAGAAAGGACTAAATTATGAAATGGCATTTTACAATGGTCGTTACATAAGGCTCGCTTATGAAAGAAACAATCTGCGGATGGCAGAGTAAATAGTAAGCAGGTACTTAAAAAACCTAGTAACGCACTGAGCGTCAACTTACGAGATGTTGTCCCCATGTGCAATCATAAAATGAGCAACTTCAAGCGTGTGGTAACATCCGCGGTGAGCAGTTTATCAAGTAGACGCCGAAGCTGCGTATACGTTACGAACGGGATAGGCTGCTGGCTGGAAGGGACGTCGTGCCGTTCAGAAACTGGAGTTAACCATCGTGCGGCAAAACACGGTGCATGATCAGAATGCGCCCGACAAATAAACTCCTCGCTTAAAACGATAAATGACTATCGTTCAGAGCTGTTTTAGAACTATGATGGTCCCAGGAGGTGGTGATACCGTCTACATAATAAAAATTTCGTGTGGCTCGTTGGTCTGGTGCGACAAGACGGTTTAGTTTTTGCTTAAGTTGCTGTTTGATTGTGAGCAGTACCGATCGCCTCGGAAGTACTTTAGATAGGGTAGGGGGTGGGGGAGGGGTGAAAGTGCTACTTGAGCAATGCACGAAAGTCTCGTGGACAGCCGAAGGCCGACGAGAACAGGTCATGGAATTCGTTACATACCTAAGTTGCCAACTGCTGGAAAATAAACCTGTGACGACACCAAATCAATATTATCGTCTATGGCAAAATTAATGGTACGAAATGTTGATGCCAAAGAGATATCCAGCGGTAGTACTGCTCAGAACGAGGATGATAATATCGCGGTACACTCATTTATGAAGGACCGAAGCTGTGAAATGGCTTAAGAGGGCAATAGCTTGTTTGTTATAAGCGAGAAAGTGCAGTGGCGTGGGCGAAAAGGAAGGCACCCAGTAGTTGCCATAGCTCCCTGCCCACGCAGAGGATGACCGTTTATCTTCAATCAATCATCGTGCCGAAGACGCAGGAGAATGTATCTGGTGAATATAAACGGAAAGGGGATTCTGATGGCCACAAGAAAGTTATGGGCTTGCCTGCTGAGACCGACGCACGGCCCTGACATGTCAGTCGCGTGTACATGCGTCACGGTACTCCCACCTTTCTGGGTAATCCTTCCGGGAATGCGTTTCAAAACAGCCGAGGCGGGGGGGGGGGGGGGGTGGAGGGGCCAAAGTCTGGACTTTGATCTCGACTTTCGTGGAAACGAGGGCGCATTGGAATAAATCCTTTTAGCTTGGTGCTCTGGAGGAGTTCCCTCACAACATACCTGCGACACATCAAAATTCGTTTGTACCGTACTTAGTGTTCCCCTTGTTAGCTTGAGTGCCGGCTGTATTCTCCAATATATATACATATTTTATAGCTTCAAAAAATGAAACAGGGCTGCCTGAAACATCTAATGTTAAAAATCGACTGTGAAAATGGAATATCCCATCAGATACATAACTGTAAAATAGCGTTGTGGGTTTACGATAAATGTCAAAGATATGATTGTTGTTTTCCTTTTTAATGGTTATATCCAAGAAGTTTATTTAGCTGTTATATTATTTTTCTATTGTGAATGTTATTTTTTTGTGTATAGTGTTTATATCTGTATGGAGCTGGTATATTCTTTCTGGACGTTCATTAGACAGAGGATGTCATCCATGTGCTTGATCCAGTGGAATATTTTATAGTTCTTTGTGGTACCATTTTTAAAAATTATGGTTTCTACATGGTTCATGAAAATATTGGCTAGGGTACCTGACACTGAACCATATAGAAAACTGTGGTGTCGCACAAGTCTAAAGTGCGCGCCACCTACTTTCGCCGCGCGCCGCCATTCACGCACGCCGCGGCGTTCTTACGACGTCAGCCACGAGCGCCCTCTGCTACAACTCCGCTCGTGGCCAACACTGAACGACATCGTTCACTTGGGACTGAGATAGGAACCAGCGAACACTTCGGAATCAGATAGGCACCAGGCAGACCTCTAGCTCAACTATGTATCAGCATTCTGTAGTACTGAGCTATGTAAAAGTTAAGTATTACTAAGTCTCTAAGAAATATATATCTCGTTCTAATTTACTCTAGTGTTTATAGTTTCTGCTGTCCCACTGGCTGGTCACCTCCTACCTGCACAAGCGTGCATCCTTTATTCCTGTGTCGGTCTTTCTACTCGGCCACCGACACTTACGACGGAAACGAGACACAAAAGCGGCGACGAGGCTGGGACACAAAAAAAAACATGATTTTTAAAAGAGTTACCACAAAGAACTATAAAATACTCTATGGGTCAGGTACACGGATGACATCCTCTGCCTAATCGATGAACCTCCAGAAAGAATACACCAGCTCCATGCAAACATAAACATTATACACAAAAAATAACATTCACAATAGAAAAAGAACATAACCAAACACACCCACCACAGTAGAAGAAGATATGAAGATAATTAGAATAAATAATGAAGAACATCCAACATTAAAAGAAAATTATCATAAAAGCTGAGAAACATTTACTACTATCTGTCCAAATAAACTTGACGAATCAATCATTGTTTTCACTGATTGACCATATGATAGATACACATCGCAACACATAATCACAAGCCCACAATCCCCCTTCCTCCCCCCCCCCGCACACACAGATACACATTTAAAAAATAAAAAAATTATAAAAAATAGGATAAACAAATAAAACACACACACGCATGCACGAACGCCCCCCCCCCCCCCCCACACACACAGAGAGAGAGAGAGAGAGAGAGCTACCTTTAACAGACTTTCAATAAAAACAGTTTATACAAAACAGCATAGAAAGTTGGCAACACAAAACAAGCTACAGTGGACACGGTTATGGCAGCGGAACTAGGGACTATGAAAATGCGAATGTTTTCGAAAAACAGTGCAACTTTTCGACCTGGACGCCAGGAGTAGCAAGTGGTGTAAGTACACCATTTTATACCGAAAATGCAACTGTTTTGAATCACAGACGAGATGTTTTATACCTGTGTATAATCGTAACCTAGACGTGTAAAAAGAAACATGTAAATATTTCAGGACACCCACTGATGATGCCTTGTCAAGAAGGCGAAACGCGTGTGGGTCAATTGTAAAAATATAAATCCTTCAGTTCGAGTAGTAAAAGGCGTCTTCTTAAATAATAATAATAAAATACGACTGTGAAAATGCTGACTATCTTTATTATGTTTCAGAAAGCATATAAAATTTATGCTATCATGAGGCAGAATAATCCCATAGCTTCAGCAAGGGCAAAAACAGCGGTTGCTACACTGTAGGATATCTGGCATGTTCCAACATCTGAACCTGCTACACCAACTGTGGCAGCTCCTGCCCCCATAAACTTTGCTGCAGAGTCATTGTCTCTCGTTACAGTATGGTCTGAAGTTTCGCGCTGCTGGAAGCTGACTAATCGATGGTGACACCGGTGCATGTGGTTTGCCGAACCGTATGTCTATCCTGCAGCTGACATAACAGGAGCACTTTGCGATTTACAGCGAACGTGATACATAATTTCCAATCTTCACGAAATATTTACCGCCGATATCCCAGTCAAAAAGATGAAAGAGAGAAAAATCTTTTATCGCTTACTACCGTCTCTGCTCACAACGTTAGAGACCGCAGACGGTATCTGATTATACCACTGAATGTACGACGAATGGTTCAGGACGTATGACGTCATAAACATATAGATGCAAGGAAAACGTAGTTTTTGCTTATTGTGTGATGTTTAAATTTATTAGTACAGTCTCTCTTGGTAACACACTTAGAAGGCTGCTTTTATATATACCACTGTAAGTAACTGTAAAACTATTATATTTTTATGACTCAGTGTCCAGGAGAAATGCTGATAAATACTACAATGACGCGGTATAAGTAATGGAACGTTTATTGGTGTTTTAAACGCGGAACGATATTCTTTAATGAAGCAGAGTTTACTTACCCACGTCTAAGCGTCTGATAACCTCTTGGACAGTATATTGTTTCACTAAGGTTACGCTGAAGGTCGCGCCTTAATAAATACGTTTGTAATGCCTCGTGCAGAGTCGCTATTGGTGTAGGAATCGGTCTTGGAACGAAACCACGTGGATATAGGATACTGTAATTTTTGATAGTTACGATACGTGAAGTCGAAACTCAAATAGCAACCAATCAAAGCCATTGGATGTGACATTCTAAAAATTCTTGAGAAAAGCGACTTTGAAATTTTTCGATGAACCTTAAGGATCAGTACTAAAGCTGAAACTTCCAGTAAGCGTGGCGCATTTCGTGCCGTTGTAGTTTGACAACCAATTAACTAATCATATGATCGGTGGTTCATCTCGGGCCAACATATTACGGTTCTTGCAGCGTCAGGTAAAGAAACTGACGAAGCATCTGCAAATCAGCTTCTATCATCAGTTGTCCTTTCCATAATTAGATGGAATAAAAAAATGTATGCGTGCTTCTGTTCCAAACCTTTCGATGACAGAGAAATCATCATTAAAGTAAATGAAGTTGGCTTTCCCGTTGATATATCGGATAAAAGTTGCGACTGCAAAAATGGATCATTTCTTCGTTTTCCCATGAAAAGTAGTGATTTCCGTTTTTAGATGTACATTATCGCGATGGGCTGTGTCAGACAACATCTGTGGTCTAAAACAGGAACATAGCTCACAGAAAGAGCTTTTGTATTTATCGGAAACGCACATATGCCGTGCAAAGGATTACATTCACATTACGTTATATTAACTTTATTGATCTTTGGTATAAGCTACGATGGATTTCTGTCTATTCCTGTATTCTATAATATGGTAGCAATCACAAAATTCTAACCACAGTTCACACTCACACACACACACACACACACACACACACACACACACACACACACACACACACACACACACAAACAAACATCATTTGGTTAATGAAATACGAGTAATTCGTTGCGATACACCTTATGGTGAAACCCATGGGTTGCCAGTCTCGTCATATTTCATGCTTAGCTTCCATCCAGGTCCTGTCTTGCATAGCAGAAGTTGCATAAAAGTCCTGTGGTAAGTTGTTTTTCTTCTCTTCCAGAACTTTTAGAAGCTATTTTAAGTCGTGAGTAACTGGGACTATGAGCTCGGATCATAGATCCTCTATAAGATAGGTCTCCATAGAAAGCTCATACACTAGCTTCGATCTTGACATCTTTGGGACTCCTAAGACTTTCGTCAGGTATCTAGCCTTTACTCGCTCCAGTTCAAGATTTTTTGTATGTTAGGTATTCTCCCACTGATTCAAGGTAATAAGTCAGAACAGGTAGTATCTTTAGAAATATTTTCGTTAAATGATCTTCAGAATGTCGTACCTCGGCTTGTTTGCGCTTAACTTCAACTCGGGCTGAGGCGTCGGCTTACGAAGCTTCTTTATTTCACACTTTTCTTCCAAGCTTAAAGTTTCTAAAAGGTACTTAACGTTGTTGATTTTTCTTTGATAGCAAACACTGAAATCATATGAATACGCACATGAACACTAAAATACAGTAAGTAACTGATTACACTGTTAAGTGACTAGAACAAAATGATTCTCTTACAATGAAGAGACAAGCTTCCTTTGGGTCACGTGGCACTTACACATGTGCAAAGGCTGCTCTCCCGACATCTTTTCAAACAGTTAAATATTTGTTACAACGAAGACATCGAGACACATTTGCTAAAACCCAATATACGTGTCAAGTAACGATACAAAAGTCATTGTTGTTCCCGTATCTACTAAAATGAAGATTGGGTTTAAAAATAAGAACTTCCAGTCAGTCTCGATACTACTATTTCGACAGCATAGCGGGATGCCGCTAACCAAACGGCTATTTTTGCTAGTTGCAGAGTAGTGACTTCATTATTATTCCTGATCGGATCTATTGAAGGCTATTAAAATTAAAGAATCTTTAATTTATAGTTATAAGATAGTTTACCAAATACGACGTGTTTTTGATGAATCTTCAATGCGCCTAAAACAAGTATGAAGCGCAAATGTTGTCTTCATGAAGAATTTCCGCATGCACAAGGCGAGGTGCACAGTAGCTCCATTGTGTTGCTTCGGAACCATTCGTGGGTAACCGCCCGAGTTCCAGTAGCTAAGAGCTGGTGTCTCTATCAGCTCCATCGCCATTGTTAAAAGCGGCGTTTCCCCTCGACCCCCCTACCTCCAGGGATTTCAGAAGAGAATTTGAACCTCAGCCACGCATGCCTATATCAGGCGGCCGCTCTACGACTCGTATACGTGTGTCTCCGCAAAATAAAAAGTTTCTCACGCGAGGAAAATACTTTGAATGTGCATATAAAATGATCAGATAGAGAAACGAAACGAAGAATGATAGTTTAAAAAAACTTTTATTTATTTACTTTATTTTCACGACGAGCTATCTTCTGGGTTTCAATGAACCAGTAAACGCATAGGACGCGCCGCCACTGGGTGCATGGCAAAGGGTACCTTGCAAAACTTTTTGACTATTTCACCGATCAGCACGAAAGATGACATGTATGACTTTTCCTAGATGGGGGGCAGAGATGAATCAAGTAAGTGGGAGGGGTATGGGGAGTGGAAGGGATGGGCCAAGAGATGGGAAGGTGGAGATGAACAGGGATACGGGAGGGGAAGAGATGGGTTGAGGAGTGGAGGGAAGATGGACCAAGACAGTATGGAATAAATTACCCGGGCAACGCCGGGTTTGCAGTTGGTTTTATATGTCAATGGTGAAGGTGCCCGAAAATAAAGAAAAAAATGAAAAGCTGTGGCGGGAATCTAACTAATGATTTTTTTCTGGTAATTCGGTACTTTATCGTGTTTGATTTGGTCGTTAAGTTTTTATCACAATGAGCCTGGCCGATAGCAAATTTTCTGTATTTAATATGCGTAATTAAATGTTATCGACAAAATCCGTAGTAGATTTTCTGAAGAATTTTTTAGAGTTGCATCAAACGACTTTAGGTGTTTGCTGTTTGAGTACTGAGCTTCATGTGGCAAAAATATGAAAGTCCGATAGCCATGTGGTCCCCTTGTTAATTATTGGGTTACTATTTGAGCTAGGACCTGTATAAATGTAAATATTTTTAGAGGTGTCTGAGGACAGTGAAGTGAACTCCATTATATCCTGGCGTTATCTCATTTGGAGACTCTTAAATAAATTATTAAAACTCGTATATTTTCTGAATTTCCTTTAAACCAATATGAATCGGTTCAAACCTTGTAAGTGTAAGTAAGTGAGACCGCGTATAAAACGCTTGTACGACCACGTCTTGATTATTGCTCAAGTGTTTGAGACCCGCAGCAGATCAGTTTAAAGGAAAACATAGAAGCAGTTTAGAGACGTGCAGCTAGGTTCCGGTAGGTTCGACCAATGCGCGAGTGTCACAGAAATGCCCGGGAACTCAAATGCGGCCGCGACGGATTAGCCGAGCACATTGGGGATCGTGCTGCAGTGTGCGAGGCCGTTCGCCGTCGGGGATTCGAGTCCCCCCCTCGGGCATGGTTGTTTTGTGGTCCTTAGGTTAGTTTATTTTAGTTTAAGTAGTGTGTAAGCTACGGACTAATAACCACACAGTTGAATCCGATAGATTTACAAACATTTGAACTCAAAGGGGGATCGCTGGGCCGGCCGCGGTGGCCGAGCGTTCTGCGGCGCGCCAGTCACAGTCTGCACGGCCACTACGATCGGGGGTTCGAATCCCCCCTCGGGCATGCATATTTCTGCCGTCCTTAGTATTAGCTAGTTCATAAGTAGTTTGTAAGTTCAGGGACTGATGACCCCGTAGTTAAGTCCCTTAGCCTCTACAAACATTTGAAAATTTGATTTTTTGGGGATCGCTGGAGGAAAGATGATGACTTTTCGAGAAATTCTGTTGAGGAAATTTAGAGGGCTGGAATTTGAATCTGAGTGTATAACGATCTTCCTGCCGCCTACGTAAATTTCGCATAATGATCACAAACCCAAGATAAGAGAAATTAGGCCTCGTACTGAGGAATATAGACTTTCAGTTTTTCTTCATTTCATAGGAAAGCAAATGCCTAGTAGTGGTACAGTGTACCCTCCGCCACGCACTTTACGGTGGATTCCGGAGTATATATGTAAATGTAGATATATAAAACCACATGGAATTTTTTTTTAATTTGTTGTCGAACTAAATCAATCAGGCATTGAGATTATTGTTTTTCTGATCTTCTAGAATGGCTTCAGGAGGAGCCAGAACGCTATTAAAGCTGAAGATATTTGAAAACGATCTCTGAGTATTATTTTTTGAAGAAAGCTAGAATAGGTAAAGTAGGCGGAATGTGGACACGGTGTTTTTACATGGAGTGCAGGCGGTCGGTAGTGTGGCTTGAAAGACTCAGAAGATGGGCGGCACGTGTGCTTGCACCACGCGAATGCGCACGTGTGACTACACACCAGTCTTCGTCGATGAATTTGCGGCAGGAAATAGCACTCCGCTGGTTTCCCCTCGCCCCTATTCACAGGTTCCCAGTCCCTGTGATTTCTGTTTACTCGCCCGGCTCTAATAGCACTTGAAAGGGCGTCACTTCGGTACCTCCTATGTTATCGGAAGGAACTAAAATAGGAGCTGAAAGTCATTCCTGCAGAAGGGTTCTGAAGGGTTCTAAAAGTTTTCTGAACACTGGCAACACAGTTCTATCACCGGTTTTCTTCCAACGAGAACTGTTTGGTAGGATTCGTTGTTGATGTCTAGAAAGGTTAAGAATTCATGATTAAAACGAAGAAACGTCATTACTTCACAACGAAGTCTGTAATATGATACTAGAGATATTTAAACTGTAATGGAGTTCACCGAGCGATGTGGCTCACTAGTTAAAACTCTGGACTGGTATTCGGGACGATCGTGGATCAAATTGACCTCCGTCCATCCTGATTTATGTTTTTCGTAATGCCGATATGGGTTCTTTCACAGCGCACGACTGATTTCCTTTCCAGTCTTTACCCAAACAATTCGAGCGTGATTTCCGCCTCTAATGGTGACGACATCGAAGGTACGATAAACCCAAAACTTTATATCTTCCTCCAGTAATGAGAGTTCATTTCAGTAGCCATTTATTCAGATTCAAATTTTGGACCATCTAGGTTTAATTAGTTGGTTGTTAGAGAACTGAATATCGAAATGTGTGACAAATGATTGTGATTTTCAAAGACAGGAAAAACGTTTCGAGTAAACTGTTATTTGTGAATGTAGTGCGCCAATTCACAGTTCCTGACTTCAGTTTCAGGACAGTGATACTGTATAAGCAGGTTTTATGGGAAACCACTCCGAAAGGTAATGTTGATAAAATGTGGGAGTCCAATGTGATGTTGAGGCTGAAAAATAAGTAAGTTGAAGAAGAAGAACTACGCAATTTTCTGAGGAAAAGGTAAGTAGCGGTTACTTGCTAAGAATGATTAGTTCAACATTACTGTTCACCTAAAAGTAGGAGAAATACTTGTAACGCGCGCCGTGGTAAAAATTCTGAACTAAAGAAAACAAAACTTTGTATACACGGTGTCCACACTACTAGGATGATACAGCAGACAGAAACAAATGTATTTCGTAAAGAAACAATGTATTGGAAAGCAAACTATTGGAGTACAGAGAATGTAACGGGTTATTGTGATTGATTGAGTATACAGGGCTGTCAAATGTTTTTCATTACTATTGTCCTTATCACTATTACATTACGATAAATGTTCACCAACAACCTACGGGCAGAGGCCGGTGTCGACGTAAAAGTGAGTGGCGTGTTTTCTGGAAACGCGTGGTGTGTTCAGAGGTTGTGTGGCTGCTGCAAGAATTCTTGGAAGCAATTCCGCCTCCGAGGCAACAGCTCCGCCTTTGTGTAGCCCCAGCAATGGCGGATCGTGAGAAGACATCGTGGTTATTTACGTATTTTTGGATTCAAATAAAAACTGTTTCGTGGAATTAGGTTGTTTCCTACATAATTACGTACAATTTAAAGCAAGAAGGAAACAGTGTGTAAACTTTCGCTTCTCCCTATATCGTCGGCCTTGTGTCAACCCAGAGAGCGCGGAATTATTGTTAGTTTAATTTTTTTCTCAGAAGCTATTAATTACCTTCATATGGCTGCACAAGATCGTTATAAGTGACTTTTTTCACAATAATGCCATTAGTTTTGCAATACTGCTCTTATTTCTGGAATGACGTCAAAATGAATGTTTTATACATTTAATCTGATGAATCATTAATATTAAAATAACATACAAGATGAAATATAAACATATAAATGTCTCAAAAATTGAAGAAGGTTCAAGAAATGTAAACCCGACTACGAGGAAGTCTTCAGTATCTCCTGTATGTACCTCAACTTTGCTGCTGTTTCCAACCACTTTGCAATCAACAATACACGCTAAAATTGATCAGCAATGTAAGCATGCAATTCAAGGAAATGAAATACGACACTGTACACCAATTCTTACAGACAAGAATAAGAAAAGTAAGCTGCCGTTCTCGTCCTGCTGGAAGGACGTCAACGCTATCTGGGTTAATATTACAAAAGTATTATCTATCACTACGTCCTTCCTACTGAAACACAGAAAGCAGCACTGTTTATTCTTAGCATATCGACCATCTGTAAAATGTTATCAGATTTAGGTATGTCTGAAAAAGTGTGTTTATTCATTCACTCAGTTTTAAAATGTTCCAGACTGAGTAGAGCAGTCACAGAGGTGAGTTTCCTTGCGCGTATGACACAGCTGCAATCCAATCACGTTATAAAATCAATATTTGTGACAACGAAAAAGAATATAAAATGTTGGCTATATTGTTATGTTGCTGCCTAACAACACTGCGGAAATCTCAATATACTCGGAAGAAAACAACAGATATTTATCACATGTGATTTTATTGATTTTGTTTAGGCTATAACCTTAGGTTCGTGCGTATCGTCACCCTCAGAAATTGCGACTTATTCGGAAATAAAACATCTGTTACAAGTAAGAAAATAACTATCACTGCTGCTACAAGTATTTATTAGAAACGTCAAAATTAGAGAAAAACAATAGTCTACACCAAAATAGTAAAACTCGAGCATTCTCTTCACATCAGTAACGTTACACTTATAATCACAGGGCCATGTTGGACTTTAATCTTCATTGCAATGTAATTCATTTTACGATCTTTCGACGGTTATTGTTACCAATGCGTCACTTACTATTTATCGGAAGGAACTAAAAGAGGAGCTGAAAGTCATTCCTGCAGAAGTCTTCTGAAACGTTCTAGAAGTTTTATGAACACCGGCAACACCGTTATTTCACCGTTTTTCTTCCAATGTGGACTGTTTGGTAGGAGACGTTGTTGATGTCTAGAAAGTTTAAGACTTCATGATTAGAAGAAATAAATGACATAACTTTACAACGACGTCTGTATAGTGATAAACAGAGATATTTAAACTGTAATGAGAGTTCACTGAGCGTGGTGGCCCACTGGTTAAGGCACTGGACTGGTATTCGAGAGAATCGTGGATCAAACTGACCACGCATTTCTACTAACATTTGAACATCAGAAATCTTAAACAGAGGTATGTGCTTTTGATAAACATACTATATATTAAAGGCAATGGCTAGATACAGCAATCAAAAATGATCAAATGTTTGTAAATCTATCGGACCAAACTGCGTGGCCATCAGTCCGTAGCTTACAAACTACTTAAAGCTAGGTAAACTAACCTAAGGATAACACACACACCCATGCCACAGGGAGGACTCGAACCTCCACGGCGAGCAACCGGCGCTCCGCAGCGAGACGCTTTAGACCGCTCGGCTACTCCACCGCGGCATACAGCAATCTGAGACCAAGAGAGCGCACTATAGTGTCATATGCTGCAACGTAGTGGCTGAGCACGATGTGAACTGGGCTCAATGCCAACCAAATTCGTATGCAGTAGATCCATAAGACAATGACGTCATGTCAGGTGCATTGAAACTCCTTAAAGGTATAAAGTCGAGCAGCACTCCTGAGCCTGTTGCCTAGTTTAACGGAGACTAGACTAGAAGCATTGTGGCGATAGAGTGAAGGGGCAGTGTGAAGCACCCAGGTTATTATGTAGAGCGGAGCACAGATGTGGCTCTCCTAATCTACACATCTACATCTACATGAGATACTCTGCAAATCACATTTAAGTGCCTGGCAGAGGGTTCATCGAACCACCATTATACTATTTATCTCCCATACCATTCTCGAATAACGCGCGGGAAGAAAGAACACCTGAATCTCTCCGTACGAGCTCTGATTAATCGTATTTTATTTTGATGATCATTTCTATCTATGTAAGTGGGAGTGAACAATATATTTTCGCATTCTGAGGAGAATGTTGGTGATTGGAGTTTCGTAAGTAGCCCACGCCGCAGCGATAAGCGCCGTTGTTGTAATGATTCCCATCCCAGTTCCTGTATCATTTCCGTAACGCTGTCTCCCCTGTATCGTGACAATACGAAACGAGCTGCCCTTCTTTGGACTCTTCAGAAGTGTACAGTTGAGCGGCAACTGTGAAGCAGGCAGTACCGACAGCGAGCAAAAGTAAAGTACCATTTACTTATCTGCTGCAGTTTTAATAATTGCCTTTAATTGTGACAGGTATTACGTATTGTGCAGACTGCCATTAAAACATTTATTTTACACCTGACGCGTTTCATTCTAAATGCATCTTCAATAGTCCGTAAATGATACATAGCTTTGTACGATTTGTTCCGTATATATAGATTAGAAAAAGTTTCCTACGTTTTGAGCACGTTAGACCTATGTATATTTAAATTGAAGTACAGTCTACTGATTGTGTTATTGTTTCTTTCTTTTTCCATCTTATTGAGTGGAGTTCGATGGTTTCTAACGTGCGTTTTTTGGTTGCATATGGCACTGAGTATCTGGGAATCTGAGTAACTGGGCATCACCATTTGCTATATTTCGTAATCTCACAAATAGTTTTGATTGTGTAATTATGGAATCCTTCTAGGGGAGCTTAAGGATTGTGGTATTAGTGGGCCAATGTACAAATGCTTTAATTCATATTTAACGTGAAGAGTGAAGTAAGCGGTTCAGGTAAACTTCCAAAAATCTGCTGACTCATCGAACTGGGTAGCTATCAAGAATTGGGTCGCATGTGGTTCTCTTGTGTACTTTGCTGTTCTAATATATATATATATATATATATATATATATATATATATATATATATATATATATATATATATATATAATTTGCCAGCCTATATTAATGACAATGTAAAGCTAGTTCCTCTCCTGTTGCCAAAAGTACAGTAATTACACCCAACAAACAAGAATTAAGTAAGGAAATTGTAAATAATATATTCCAGAAAATTATTAATTGGTTCTCTCCATAAGGACTCTTATTGATAAAACACGGTATATACAGTTCCATACAGTAAATGGCATGACACCATTAATAAATGTAGTCTGTGAACAGAAGTCAACAGATAGGGTAGAATATTAAACGTTTTTATATGTGTGCATTGTCTAACGTGAACTGTACTGTTGCAATCACTTTAATTTGCTTACTCTTCCTACTATTTTCTTTGTGCAACTGGATAATCTGACAATGTACTCTTCTCTCCTGCAAGAAAGAAAGCAACAGCACTTTCATTACATTCAGAGAAATGTTCCTCGTGCATCTACACTCTGCAAAAATAAACTCAGAAAAGTGTATAGTGAGGACCAGATCGAGTACTGAAGTCATGTCACTAGCTACTGGAGGAAAACAAAGAAAGTGAAACTTGGGTATTTATTCTACAAATAACGTTTTTGCATGCGAAATTTTATTTTGTTACGATAAATATAATTGATTTTCCAGTGGATATTTGTTTAGTAACTGTTAGCTGAAATGATAGATATTGTTAGGATACTATGAACAATTCAAAAGCTCAGTTCACAGTTATTTAAATAATTAACTTCACTTAACGAAATGTTGTGGAATCGACAATGCCTAATTAAATTTAAATCAATTTAATTACTATAATGATTGTCGAGGTTGTCGCGTCGTGACAGATGTTGTGAGGCATGGTAAATGAAGTCTGGGATTGCTGATCGTGGTGAAGGGTGGAATTCGCGTAATCATTCCCACACAGCTGCGGTGGCTGCTGGCTGTCTCCAAGGGAACAAATTAGTATCTTTCAGTCTTGATAGACTTCTGTGAATTGAACTCTCCCAACGTCTTGATTAAGACAAGAACGCCTATCGGCCACTAATCTCTCTACCGGCATGCACGTCAGTCAGGTAACCATCCCACCGCAATGTCATTAAATATGCGCTTTCGAGCATTAACTAATACTCTAGGCGCGCCCGTCAGTCTGCACGACTGCTACGGTCGGGGGTTCGAATCACTACTCTGGCATGGATGTTTGTGTCGTCTTTAGTATAAGGTAGTTCATAAGTAGTTTGTAAGTTTAGGGACTGATGACCCCGTAGTTAAGTCCCATAAGTTTAACAAACATTTGGACATTTGAATTCTCGGGAATTCCTTGGGTCACCTGAGTCTTGGTGAAAAAGGAGTGAAAGAGGGGGCTCAAGAGGGCTTGCTCACAAAAACTGTACTATTTACTGTATGTCAACAAGTAATTACTCCAGCCTCAAATTTAAATATATTATCGCACTTGCGACGTGATTTGCGTAGCAAATGTGCTTACTGTTGTCAAAAATGGCCGTACCCCATCGAGTTTACACTCAAAGAAATCGTCTCAACGAGAAAAATACTATGACAAAGCTAGAATATGTAAAAAAAAAAAAAAAAAAAAAAAAAAAAAAAAAAAAAAAAAAAAATGAAAGTCAGGAGAAAACGACTCCTTACAATGGCTGAGAATTTCAGTTCTAACTAAGGAACACATTGATGATCTATTCATATGTTTGAGATCAGCAACTTATCCTATTAGGGGACTGAGGCGCTTCAGTCACGGTCTGCACGGCCACTACGGTCGGGGGTTCGAATCCCCCCTCGGGCATGAATATTTGTGCCGTCCTTAGTTGTAGGTAGTTAATAAGTATGTAAGTTTAGGGACTGATGATACCGTAGTTAAGTCCCTTAAGCTTAACAAACATTTGAACATTTTTTTATCCTATTAGGGTTATTGCAAATTTTGTGGGAAAAAACATCTCAGTAATTTAGCTTACTATGACTATTTTCATTTACTGCTTTCATATGCAGTAATGTTTTTGGATAATTCATCAACGAGCAAAAAGTATTTTTTGGAAAAAATCGTGTAACTAGCCCGTCCAAGATCATCCTACAGATGCTTATATAAGGATCTATGGCTCGTCATAGTAGTACGGCTTCACAATATATATAATCACATTGTAAAAATTAAGAGTCCATCGGTATCCGAGTGAGGGAACTGCATATTAATTGTGACAGCGGCTACACAATAAATCATGGAAACCTGCACTCAGCATAATTAAGAAAATAAATCAAATTTCTCATAACGAACTGACATCGACCGGGGCGGCGCTACAGAGCAGACAACGCCAGCGGATGCCGCTGGATGCGGACGTCGTAGGGAGCGAGGGACCGCGGAGACGCCAGCTGACGTCATCGGGCACGAACGGCGTATGGAATAGCGGAGCGAGGGAGGAGATAAAAGTATCGCTACCGCTCCTAGGGAGCCGGTTCATCAGAGCACCTGATGATGGCAACAGGTTTGGTTGACGAAGTATTGTACCAGTGTGACACAGGGATCCGGCCGCACACCTGTAAACTTTTTCACCCGTATATAAATACTTTAGAGATTAGAATTAAGAGAATGCATGTCATGTAATGTTATCTCTATGCGTAAAAGGCAATGTTCCAACTGACTGACTGAATGATTGACTGATTCATCATCGCCCAGCCCAAACCACTGAAGTTAGAAACTTGAAATTTGTAGAGGGTTTTGATCTTTCTCTGTTGGCGTCATTTAAGAAGCGATTTTTCGATATTCCGTCCGTAAGGGGATGAAATAAGGGACGAAACTTTCTTTGAAAATACTTTGCTATTGAGGCAATTTTGTAGCTAGAACTACAAAATTTCGGATTTCAATTTCGGATTTCAATTGAGGGTTCGAAATAAAAGACACTTGTTTTGGAAATTCATCAACTAAGAGGGTAAAATAGGGGATCAAAAATTCTTTTCGAAAGCACATTGTTGTCCAGACAATTTTTAATTTAGAGCTGCAAAATTGGTATTTGTAATGTTCGTTAGAATTTTAAAAATATGTGTTTCGGTGTTTTTGGAAATTCAACCATCAAGGCGGTTAAATTGGAGATGGGATGTTTTTCGAAAATCTTTTGCTATTAAGGCAATTTTGAAACTACAACCACATAAATTGGTTTATATTTTCTTGGTCAGAATTAAAAAGATATTTCTTTCGGTATTTTCCGAAAATTAATCATGTATGTTGTGAAATAATGGATGAAACGTGTTTTTCAAAATACGTTACTAATAAGCCAATTTTGAACCCAGAATTACAAAAAAATTGCATACTTGGTTGGAATTTAAAAGACACATGTTTGGGTATTTTTTTGAAATTCAACTATTAAGTGGTGCCATAGGGGGTTACAAGTAGTAAAATCAAATGTTAATGTTTGTAAATTTTAAGAGACTTAACTACGAGGGTCATCAGTCCTTACGGCTTACAAATTAATTAAAATAACTTGGACTAACTTATGCTAAGAAGGAACCAAACACCCATGCCCGAGGGGCGAATCGATTCACGGACGGCGAACAGCAGCGCGCACCGCAGCATCGTGCCTCAATACGCACGGCCATTCTGCCGCGGCTACAAGTGATATCACAATATTTCATTATGTTAGTATTTAAGCTATATCTATGAAAATTTATATTAAGAGGGAGTAACAACTGGTGCAGATCTACCAGACTACGCATGCGAAGCAGCGGGCGTTAAGCTAGTCTCCTACTAAACTGACACTATCCACGTCGTTACAAATGTGATATTCATAATCTATGGTAGAAGTATTAAACTAACCTGATCTAAGTCCCGTCGTGCCGCCATTATCACCGGTGTAGCTTTAACAATGCATCACCTTTCTATACCTTGTGGAGGAGATACCCCCGCCTTGTGTATCTGTGCATAACCGTTTCGCATGCCTTTTGTCACTGACAAGGAAAGTACTTGGGATCGAACAAACACATATACATCAAAATCGAGAGATAATGTAAAGATCCCTTATTGCACTAGTGACACTCCCGCATCTGCAAAACTCTGCAGTCGTCCGTTAGAGGGCTCTGCGTGTGCCTTGCCACATTGCACTTTGACCTGTCGGTTCGCCAGTAGGGACGGTGCAGTGTGCCTCCGAAGTTGCGTTTTGTGACATCTGTGTGGTGAAGCGTCAGAAGGAGCGGCGATTGATAGAAAGTCCTGCTAAAGTATTGCGATTGGTTGGGATGAAATTACGAAGTACTATTCTTCGTGAAGATGTTATTAGTGTAGAAGATGAAACATTCGCATGCTTTCTCGTATCTGTATCGTACAGAAATGTGAGCATAAGTTAGATACTGTTGTAAAACTAACACATAATGCTGATAATAAGGATGATAATGAAGCACTCATTGCTAGCGGTAGTGCTACGGTAAGTGCGAGAAGAGGCGATGGAAGCAGTGGCAGTGAATACCAACAGTCTTCCGAGAAAAAGGTTAAAGTTGCAACTATCATCACGGCTTTTGATGACAATACGCTAGAGAACATGTACGACGATTATTACATAAGTTGTAGTTAAAATATCTGCATTACGGATGGCAGAGGTGGGCACAAATCGTCTCAATGAGCAGCGCTCCGGTTCAGGCCGGAAAAAGAGCAGCGTTCGCGCTCGGCCGGTAGTTATCCTAGTTGCCGCTAGAGGTCTGCATGCTTGCTGGCGCACCTGACAAACGTTCGATACGGCGAGTTATAGTACGCCGCGACAGACTCAAACTAAAAGAACGTGATAACTGTGGACATAATTCGTCCGTTACGACATCCAAACCCTGCTTCACAAATTCACCGTACAAAATGGTCCGGAAGTACGGGCTATCAGCAAAGCTATTCTGTAACTAGCACGAACAGTTGCTGCGGAGGATGAGGCATCGCATTCCTGTGTAAGAAATTAACAGAGTTGTCATTTCAAAGGAAAATTGGTTTTATTAAACAAAACACTGTGATTAAGTTATCTCGTAAGTAGGTACAGCATTATAATACATACCTCTACTTTACTTCCTTCCTCGTGTAGATTATTAAGAAGATTAAGTCGCATTTCACCTTCTACACTTCCATACTGGTTGAAGTGATGTGTTCTATAGTGGCGTTCTAAATTGCACTTTCTTATGCCTAGTATTTTACCACATACCAAACATTTTGCTCCTCCTTCGCTTTCAGTGAAAAAGTAATCACACTCCCAACTAGAGCTGAACTGGAAAATAGAAAGCCGCTTTAAAGCGCCGATTTGACTAGCCATTTCAGCTCCACAGCGTACTGTACCATAACGTAATATAGGTTATGACGAAAACCCTGAAGTACAAAATTCGAACTAACAGATGGCACTGTTAGCGGTGTCTTCTGAAACAAAACAAAAAATCGCTCTTATCTTTATAAGATATTTGCCGGCTCGACTGCACGCGCTGTACGTTTTAGAGAAGAGTTTCCAGTATTATAAGTTACTTACTTATAAACATAATAGCATTTTTCAGGAGATACCCCTAGCAGTGGAATCTGTTGATTCGAGTTAGATACTAAAGAGTTTGCACTATTAGCCTTATAAGTTATTTTATAACGCACTCAGCCAGGTGCATTTCTGCGGCTACGTTAGCGCGTCGGCTGCGCATAACGCCATCTAGTCTTTTCAGCAGGAACTACGTGATGGACGCCAGCTGCTCGCGGCTCTGCTCCCGCGCCGGCCGCAGTGGCCGCGGTGACTGAGGCGCTCCAGTCACGGTCTGCACGGCCACTACGGTCGGGGGTTCGAATCCCCCCTCGGCCATGGATATTTGTGCCGTCCTAGTTCGTAAGTAGTTTATAAGTAGTTTGTAAGTTTAGGGACTGATGACCCCGTAGTTAAGTCCCATAAACTAAACAAACATTTGAACATTTTTGAACATCTGCTTCCGCTCAGACAGGCGGCTCCGAGAGCGCGGCTCGCTCATTGCCCACCTCTGACGTATGGCGTCTACAATTACATCTACAGTGCTATCTAGAGAATGATTGCAACGTATTGCATGAAAACGACACCCACCAGCACATTGAGGTGTACGTAGAGATACTGTAACCAAACGTTCATACAGATATATTTGTTCGAGCGCAAGTACTTTCCTTGTGAGTGTACATCTTTTGTGTGAACGAATGACGACCGCAATCAGTACAGCAGCGCCGTGTCTTTTCCAGCCGACCACAGGGCGGGGGTGGAGCGTCGCTGCGTGTCGGGAGGCGGCTCCGCGGCCTGGGCCAACGGCCACGTGTACACGTGCGGCCAAGACGCGTGCAACGCGGCGGCGCTGCCCCCACCTGCCCCCGGAATGATCACCTCGCTGGTATTCGCCGCCTCGGTCGCCGTGGGCCGCGCCTTGTGACTGCGTGGCGTTTGCCAGCCGTCTGCCGAGAACCTGTGGAAGCCAACATAGTCAGCAACAGTCAGCCACTCCGACACCACCACCACCACAAGCCTCATTGTAGACTCACACCTGAGAGACACCCGAGAGCAGTGGCGGCTCGTACAAAATTTGACCAGTGTGCTACAATATTACAAAAATAAACAGGAAACAAAATATACTAAAATAAAAAAAAGTCTACCTTTGTATGACTGCCTTTAATTAAATATCAATGAATATTGTTTTTACAGTAAGACCTTCAGGGAAATCTATATTAGCGCTGCCAACTGCATGTATTCACTGCAGGTAGTAAATATAATTTTATTTACGGAAATTAAAAATTTAGATTCAGAGGTATTTCAATACGAGCTTCACCCAGGTAGGTTTGAGAAACAACGTGCAAGACGCCTGAGACAGCGCGCTATTTGATTCTGTATGCCGCAATATTCGCCATATACTATTCTTCCGCAACCGTTACACGCCAAGGCATGACGTCACGTCTGCGCATGCACACTAGCGAACAGACGACTGCGCCGCCTCTCTGCGCACGAACCAGCGCGTCTGAATTCCACTTCAGCACACGGAGCTGGTTTCCAGCTATCGCGGCGAGGGCGCTCCAGAATGCGTTTTCATCCTTATTACTAAAATTCTAATACGCATTGGAAGGAAACTGGAATGATTTTATTGTGATATCTGGACCGTATTCCAAGAGAAAGGATGTAATTTTATAGCGATTTCTCGCTTGCATTCAAAGAGAAATGGCATAATTTTAGTAATATATTTACAGTGTGCTGCAGCACATTAGCACATTATCACAAGCCGCCACTGTCCGAGAGTATAATCTAAATAATTGCTGCACTTTCGCTCACGTAGCTTATCAACGACGAAATGAAAAGTTGAGTTGCAAATAAGCAAGGAGGGGTGTCCGAATGAAAAGGTACGGAACATCACTTTGGGTATAATTGAATTCTTGATTCAAACGTAATCGACAGAACGTTGAGCCCAACTATCCCACTGCTTAACCCTTTCAGACCCTCTGGCTACAATTGTGTGCAGAACTTTTACAGTGTCTAAGATAGATCAGAATCATGTTTCCAATTGAAACAACCTGCATATGACTACGAGTGTTCAACCTTTTCATCGTGCACACTTACTGGCAACTGCGGAAGATCACTATAAAAGTAGTCAGTGTTGCACTGCGTAGCAACTTGTGAACTCCAAAGAACGTGCAGGTTGTGGGTTACTTGTATTCCACTGTACAACTGAAAAGTAGTAGTAATTATTTTGCACGGCAACTATTGAATGATCAGTTTATTTAATGCAAAAGTTACTACAAAAAAATTAATTATTTTAGTCCTTAAAAAGAAGCCTTGCTTTTCAGCATATGCAATTTTGTAGTATGTAAATGGATGCATACAACAGCGTAAATCTTGCTCCTAAAATCAATAAAAACGTAACTTAAAAGGAATACAGCAAATTATATATATATATATATATATATATATATATATATATATATATATATATATATATATATATTCCAGAAAAAAATCAGGTCTGAAAGGGTTAACGAGTGGAAAGATTCCCTGTTCCTAGAATTCTTGTAGCTGTGGCAGAAGCCAGTCTACTGTGTCCTTCAGTTCGTCGTCCGAGTTGAAGCGCTTCCCTTTGAGATGTTCTTTTAGCGGTCCAAACAGATGGAAGTCACCGGGCGACATGTCCGGGATATGGGGCGGATCCTCTAGCTGCTCCAACTGGAACTTGTGACACTGGGCACGTGTGCACACATGGTATCGTACAGCAGAGACACTCCCTCCGTGAGCTTCCCAGGCTGTTTGCTCTTGATGGACTGCGTAATGGTTTTTCAGTGCTCGAGGAACTCTGAGTATCGGACCTCTAACGTCGAAAACGATTCTGAGAATCACCTTGTTTGCTGAGGGCACAGCCTTCCTTTTCTTATGAAGAGGTGACGATGCCCGCTTTGCGTCTCTAGTTATCCCAAAGAGGCATATTAAAATTTCAACCTGTTTTAATGTTAAGACGTTTAGTATCTTTTCATTTGAACAACCCTCGTACATAAATTGGGCGACCGAACGTTGCTCGGGAATTTGTTTCCTGTGACAATGTGGTGTTTTGAAAACGATACTTATCACATATGAATTATCTGCAATCTTACCTAGATAAGAACTGTACTCATTAAGGATAAAAAGTCATAAATGTACTTAGTTCAGTTTGGCAGTGAAGATTTTTCCCAGAAGTTTCCTCGGTATTTACAAGTTCACAAGTTGGCAACAAGTACATAAACGTTAGTATAACTTCTTGAAACCCAGAATATACAAAATCTATCAATTCATTATTCTAACCAAAGAGTAATATACAAGTTATCAAAGGTAGACAATAAGGTATACGCATTATTAAAGCGCCATTTTCAGGAAAGACGCTTATACAAATAAACTAAATCAAATAAGCAAATCAAAACTTGATGCAACTGTTAGAATCGATTCAGAGATGTACGGTTATTTGTGTGGTTACAAATTTCTCGTTTGAATACGTAAGACTTTTGACAAATCGCTTTATTTTCAAAATTGATGTCAATACTGCTAAAGTAACTAAATGAAACGTGATACGGATACAAACTGCAATGCCAATTGTTTTAGCTGTTTTCGAGACAGAGGAATTATATACGCAAAAATTGCTGATTTAAATTTATAATACAAGGTCATTCCGTGATTGTGTTATCAACTTTGAAGGAACGATGATAATAATGATGAAGTTTAAGTGTTTACTCTGTCTTCAAACATAAGACCAACAGGAAATTTTCAAAGGCATGACGCCAATGCCTGTGCATTCTGAAAGGATTCAACAAATGTGAATAGTGTCTTATATATTAATGACAGAAAGCTCAAAGGACAAAGCACATCTTTGAATCCTTTGCATAGAAACTAACAGAATTTAAAAACTGTAAGTTTGTTTTGTAAGTGCAAGAAATTGCACATCAATAATTGGTTCCACAGTCAACCAAATTTATAAGTACAGTTGCAGGTATCCTGCAAATTTTGACTTGTTGTTTCTCCATCTTGCCTCTCACTACAAAATAAATTCAAAAATATCCAACAACTTTCAGATATTTGCTTAACTTTCCAGAAAATTTATCATGTCTTATTATTTTTCGTCGGTTGTAACGCAGTGATAGAAAAGTCAGGAACAAACAGTTAATGGTGACAAAAGCTTGCACGATAACGAGGCGTCACAGCGTTGCAGTCTGCATGCCAGAACGCTCGCCCTTTCATTTAAAGCCATTCGGTGGCGCCAACTGATTACGGAGTGCCCTGCTGTACTATCGACTGGTGTAGAGAATGACGTGTATTTAGAATTCAGACATGTCGTGTATTAAGTTATTATAATTTCTTGTAACACCTTTTAGGAATAAACATTTGTGTAGGAATTGGGGTAAAACATTTTAAACCCCTACCAATAAGAAGAGATGTTACATTCTCTTACTCCGATTGGAACGAATGTTAAATTTACTGCGTAAATCCATCACTGTGGCTTGATTAAAAGATATCAGTTCTGTGGATTCGATCATATCATATAAATAAATAGTTTACACAAGAGTTGGTACACTCATATTTAATTGCGTATGTTTTTCGTTATGTGGTTATCAACGATGTCGAACAACTTTCAACAAAAGGTAATATAAACAGTCATAAAAATTTAGACAATCATCAACATGTAATTGATTATGTATTATGGAAATAAAATTAAATTATATTGACAATAATACTGTATTTAATAGCAGTAGAGTACGAATATTCCTTTCAACTAACAGTATGTAACATTTTAATAATAAATGCAATAAATATTTAAAACAAATTTCTCTTTGAACCAAACTGTCTTCACATCTTGTATGAATATTTTTATCCCTAGTACTCATTCTGTGAGCTGACCAGAAGTCGAGAGGAAAAATGGTTCAGTGATTTACAATAACTTCTAAAACTTGGTCCTACAGTGCTGGAAAGCCCATCGTTACCTGCAGTCCGCCTTGTTATACTCGGTCAGAAGGCGTCTACGGATCCTGTATGATCCCATATAACTTCTACCCAAGGCCGACAGGGCTTGACTTCGGTGATCTGGTGGCAAACAGTGTATTCAATGCGCCACGGCCGTGGACTTGTAATATATTCCATTAAGGAATTAACATGGCGTGAAGCACTACGTTGTCAGTCGTTTGACAGTAATATAGAAGATACGTAACGACCCCATATGGGAAAGTTGGAACATAAAATAGTGGCAACACTGCTGTGGAAACACTATGCAATGGGATCTATTATTGTCGATGATAGCACACGTTGTTGACACACTTACCTTACCCCCGAGCAAATGGACTCGCCTGTCTCACATTATCGGTGCGACGTTCCTATGGGTACTCACCAAAAAGAATTGGGCAACACATAACTCAGGGTAGTAAAAGGTTTATGGCTCGTCTCTGTTCATAGGGGTGAGTACTGTATGTCAGCTTGTTGACATACTTACCTTACCCCCGAGCAAATGGACTCGCCTGTCTCACGTCATCGGTGCGACGTTCCTATGGGTACTCACCAAAAAGAATTGGGCAACACATAACTCAGGGTAGTAAAAGGTTTATGGCTCGTCTCTGTTCATAGGGGTGAGTACTGTATGTCAGCTTCTATGCCGTAAGCCGCGGTGGAGTAGCCGAGCGGTCTAAGGCTGTGTTCACACTGCCGGCCGGGCCGAGCCGAGCCGACATTAAACACATTGTTTGCAATTGCACTGTTCTCACTGTCGGTCGGACCGAGAGGAGTCCGCTTCAGCAGGATCACGCCGAGCCAAGGACATTCGTAATGTTTAATATTTCCGGCGCGAGTCGATTGGGCTATGGTATTGCTTCTGCAGCACAAGTACCTCACGTCTCTAGCGTGTTTTCATGTCTCTTTGCGTGATACCTTTCTTTTTTCATTTAAATAACACTCGTGAAAATATGTCGTTTATTTTTTTCTTTTATTACTATTAATTCTGTAAAATGAATACAAAATTCAGAATTTTTTTAGTTGTTCTCATGAGGAAAAACTATTCTAAATGTCAGTCGAAATTCATGGGATGAATCCATTACCACTTGTTTCTTATTATCCGATAGGTCACTACAGTGTGACAACAAAATAAATATAATAACAAAATCAGTGAACTGTTACCTGACTCAGTCAGCAGTAAAGAATTTTTGGTCACCACCGTGTTTCCTTCTATCTTCAGCTGACTGTGGGTGAGGATAGCTTGTTGCTGGGGACAAGCCCACCAGGAAGCAAAAAACGAAACACAGCAAGATATAAAGTGGCACACGCTTCTCATCCTTTACTGACGTGACTTGTAGTTTTTGAGTCTAAACTATATCAGCGCATTTTTCTTTCATTAACATTTTTGAAAAATCGATTTACCGTTGAGACAAGGAATATTGTCAGCAGATGATTCAGCAAAATGTTCGTAGAAACGCAGGTTCCCCAGGTTCCCTCAGACACCTTAACAAAATAAATAAATACTAAAATCCTGACACATGTGTTTAGTTCTTTGAAAGCGGAGATGGGTTGAAACACAAGTACAGCGTGTGCCACATAAAACAGGTAAACCTCACGTATGCCATCACTTGCAACATCCCTTATGAGGAGGTAACTACATATTTTTAATGTTAATATTATCTATTATTTTTTACTTAGTTCGTTCTTAATTTAATCTCGGGCGTGAGTGATATTGCTTTTATGTGGGACAAGCTGTAAAGAATTACTATTACCTTGTGATAATTTTTCTGAGAGCTACAAAGGCGAAAATAAAAAAGTTATTATACATGACTTAGGTGTAGAAATGCCTATACATTTCAGTATACTTTTGGGCTTCTTCCTTTTATCATTTCCAACTAGAAACGCAATAAGTATAATGTCAAAAATATTTCAGTCCATCTACCACAGTAACGGTTAATATTAATTTATTCTTCACTTCTAATTCCATTCACGAAATATATATTCCATTTATTGTGTAATGTGGACAAGAAATCAGTCATAGGTCTTTCATAAAGTATTACCTCATGTAAAACGATAGCAGGACATTGTCAATTCGCTTCCCACCCAATAAAAATAATTTATATTTGTTTTCTGGTTACGAATGATTAACACATCACGAGAAAGTGACAAACGTGGCCAGCAATTCATTTTTTCGGCGCTGCAGTGCTTCGCGCTACGTCGAATACCCGCCGAGATCGAAGGCTGGCGACCGCGGAATAACGCCGCTCGGATAAATCGTAATTACTTGAGAAAGGAGGTAGATATCGGTACGACGACCATTTCAAAAACGTTTCTGTACTTTTAGCTCAATTTCACTCGCTGTAATGTATGGTCTAAAATGCATAGAACAGTAAGCTGCCCGCTATCGAACCTTTTCAATAAACGATTTGGGAATCAAGTGCGCATGCTTGACAAAAAGCATCATTTGAAAACGACTGTTTCGAATTTGAAATAGGTGAATGTTTTATTCGAAAGCTAAGATGTTGTACTACCACGTGTCCGAAAATCACATTTTTTAATCGCATTCTTTTATCAAAATCGAGTGAGGAGCGTTACAATACTAAAAACACACGCGGAATGAAAAGTAGACTTTTTATTTTTTCACAGGGAAGGTAAAGATTTTAAGGATAAAATAACTTCATAAAAAGATGGGGCTTGGTCGTATACACCTTAAAAACTTTTTACAACTTGAAAATCGGAAAAGTTGATTTTCCCCCTCTTCTCCGTCTCGACTCGGCCCTGCGCGCAGTGTGAACACCCATGCTGTCGGCGTGCGCCGACTAGGCACCAGACGGCTCGGCACATCCCGGCTCGGCTCGGCACGGGCAGCGCGCGGTTGCTCGCCGTCTTAGGTTCGAGTCCTCCCTGGGGCATGGGTGTGTGTGTGTTTGTCCTTCGGCTAGTTTACCTTGGTTTAAGTAGCTTGTAGGCTACGGACTGATGACCACAGAGTTCGGTCCGATAGATTTACAAACATTTGAACAACTATGCACTAAACAGCTACCCAAACTGTATAAAAAAGATCAATAATTAATCTGTAGTTTAGCCAGTCTATCAATCTGCAGATGGTGATGGGAAAATATATTTAATAACAAATAAATTAAAGCTCTGACTAACCAACAAAATGGATTCTAAGATAATGTGTAGAAGAGATTTTCTCACGAAATAATTTTTATATAAATGGAGTTTCTTACCCTTTTTGGACATGAAATTGCGGAGATGGCCCTACTTTATACATCGGTAAATAACTGAATATTTCCGCAACTATTGTTCATGAGAGGCACAACAAGTAACACATGCACTCGAGAGTAAAAGTACCAAATTATCACAACTAAATTAATAAAGTCCAACGAACCTTGCAGTTCGAAATTAATCCGCGATTAATTACAGTATTTGTTATAAAACACAGATTGTCATCACACAAGTACACGATTGCTGAATTACCACAGTTCCACAGCCCTATTACCGTTCATAGTTTATCACTTTTCAAGCAGAGACTAAGTTCTGCAGGCACAGTCCTGTAAATTTTCTAAGTCAACTCATGCCTATCTCTTCAAATCACAAGTTCGTAACGCGGCTTCAGACCGCCCAGCGTCACAACCTTTCACCAGTGTGTCCAAGTTACGAGTCCCTTCCCAAGCGTTCGAAAGCGTGCGCTACCTGGTCCAAAAATTGTATTCTTCCGATCATCTTAACGCCTCATCTTAAAATAGAATATCACAGAATTAAATGCTTTGACCACCTCCATACAATTTTTTTTTACATTTAACAAACAAATTCATATTTAACAACACTAAAATCGGTTCTGACTTAAGCTCTTTGCTCTAGTAGATATTAAACGTGGCGTCTCAATGTTCAAATATACTGCCGCCGTCGAAATATAGTTACACAAATAATATATATGATGGTTTTTATGCAAATATATTTAGTTCTTGTCCACAAATAGATATAATTGATTATGTATAAATTATCTGCTGCAGATTTACTATTTTTAGTCGGCCATGAGATATTTAAGTGGCAGTCTACAACATAAAACGAACGTCACTAACAATAATATTAAATATAATAAAATACGTATATAAATGCAATGCGCTTTGCTGGGTTCATGTTTTGTGTTTCTGTGGTGGAATCTGTCTTCTGACACAAGGATACTACTATCTCAACGAAAAGCGGAATAAGAGAATAAAACTAAATTTATTGAAACAATATGGGAATAACGTGGTGCATGTTTTTTTGGTTTAATGCTGCCCATTTGCTTCTTAAACTCTTACTTATAAACACTACATATCAATAATTGTAATTGTATGTTTTATAAAACAGTTATTATACTACTGAAATTTATCGGCCTTTTATCTGTAAGGATATTGAAATTGTAATTACGGCGTATGATTCTCCCAAATCTCCTGAATCCATTCATATAATTATATTTGCCGTATGATCATTCCCTGATTTTATATGGATTTTTAGAATGTGTGTGTGGCAATTTTTTTTTTTTTTCAGTTGCAATCTGGAATGCCGCCCTCGCTCACCAAGACCGCCGTTTTCTGTTTAGTAGCAGATTAGGATAGGGTTTCCCTATCGACCTGTATTCCATTCACTAGGTCCAAACTGTTAGCCGCCTGGCTGGGGAACCCAACAGCCTTACTGCCTTTCTCATGGAAACAATCAGCTTCCCCCTGTATCTGTAATGCCACAATCGGAATGCGCAAAATCAAGGGAAACACAATCACTTGTGAGCAAATGGTCTAACGTAACGCTGTCACTATGTTTTCGTAACAGGAACTAAGGAGTTGGATCAAGATTGAATGTACCAAAGGTCGTACAGCACGACAGTGTCACTAAGGTTTTCAAGAGGCGTGCGTGGAATCGGCATTACCCTACACAAAAGAGGCACAAAAGACTTCAATGAAAGTCAGCAAACTGTCGTCCTAATGTCTTTGGAGAAGAAATGATTACTGTTGCCGCGCCCCTGCCCCGCGCACTGAGCCAAAGACCTTGTGAAAAATGGCACTGACGTGTTTTACGGCCCACTTCAGATTTGTAGTTTTATAAGTTTTTGCAAACATTTTGGACCTAAATAATAATCTAAATAATAATTAATTAATTAATAAGAGTGTCTGAAAACCTTTTAGGAAAAAATGTAGATAGTGCCGGGTTTCGAACCACCGAACTTTCGCATCGCAGTGCAGTACCTTGCCCACTATGCTACGGCTATAAATCAATATATCAGTTGTTTAATCTCGTACTATTGATGGCCATTGTTAACTGACGTTAATATGGCATTTGTAGACATTAGATTATCATTTATCGTACGAAGAACGATATGTTTTTGTCAATTCCTCAGTGTTCCGTTGCTTTGAAATGACAACGTGTAAGTTACAATAAGAAAATCATCAAATACGCGAGGAACGTCACGTAACATCTCCGAAGGCTAGTTTTCGTTAATTCAATGGAGGGTGTCAAATCTCCGTTATTTTTGCGAATATGTCTCAAACGATACGAGATATGAAAAAAACATAAGGAAGCTAAGTTGTAGAGAATTTTCTCCTCTACCAATTAGGTTATTCAAGGTTCGTGTCAGATAAACGGTTCGTTAGCAATTACAATTATATTACAAACGGCTTTTTTTTTTGGGTATACTAACGTATTTTTTGTCCGAAAAATTTGAAAAAAAGGAGGTTCTGGTCTCTGGCGGCCTACAGTCATGTCTGTAAAATTTGGTGCTGATAGGTTGAACGGTTCTTCTTAAAAGCAGGGAACATGTTACGGACAGACAGACAGACGGACAGACAGACAGACAGACATACATCCCAAAATCGCCGTTATTTTTGCAAATATCTTTGAAACGCTACGAGATATGAAAAGAAAACATAAGAGAGCAAAGTTGTAGAGAACTTTTCCTCTACAAATTCGGTTATTCAATTTTCGTGTCAGATGAATAGTTAAGCCGTTATTTTCATTTAAATTTAGAGCTGTCAAAAGACGATCGCAAACGCCCACTTTTAGCGTTACTACCGTAACCTAAAGTGGGCCAAAATAACCAGACTCACTAAAGGCGCTGCAGTCGCGGGATAATTTGAACCTTCGACCGGCCGCCATGATAGTGGTAAGCGTCAGATAAATACGAGTTGTTAGCAGATAAATCGTGTGTTATATAGTTACTGCGCTATATATACTCAGTTGGTAGTCACGTCTGTGTTATTTTACTATTGAAGTATACGTAAAGCACGATGATGAAGAGCTGCTCAGCGTTTAAGTGCATACATCGATTTAAGGAAAAAAGAACGAATACTGTCTTCCCATTTATACTTCTTAGAAATACAAGTAGCCCTACTACGTGGGTTGAGAAATAGTTACTCTTGATTAACAGGCTCTTAGTCAAGAACAATATAGGATTTTGAATGAAATAAATGATTGGCCTTGACAATACTGGTAGCTCTTAAAAACGAGCTACTTTAGACAGTACTGGTGGACAGGAAGTTTAAAATGTTTCATTTTAATAAAATAACTATTGTGGTCATGAGATCAGTTGACTCACAGCAGTTCGAATTTTTCTTAATCAAATTAATATTAGCAACGTGTAACACATAATTAAGGTCATTTGCTTTACATATAGGTATAACAACTGAAAGGGGTTAGGAGAACTGTGTATATTTCCATATATGAATGACACACAATCACACTGGATGCACATAGTGAAGTTTAAACCTGCGACAATAATTGCTGACTGTGATCAGTTAACGCTACTGTAGGATATTTGGCTTACAGCATTAGGTACCTTAATGCTAATGTTAGATGCACTTAGTTAAGAAAAAGTTACGACATACTGTTTGTTCTTAAAAGAATTTGGTAGTGGCTGGTTGCCGTATTCACAAGGTAAGGCGATATTTTACAGCTATGTATCTCATGAGATACACAGTAGATTTTTAAAATCAGCTATTTCAGTGAGCCCTGATTTATTTATTATTGATGCTGTAAAATATCTAAATATCGAATACAGCAGCCACTCAAGCAAAGAAGTTAAGTATTGTGCAACTCTTCTGAAATTAATGTTTGTACAAATGTTTCATCATCGTAGAATATACTGAGAATGTGCCAAAAAATCTTGTCTGACGATGAATTCCGTTTATATGGTACACTTATAAGGCTAAAAAACAAAATGTTAACATTCGCTTTAGTTAGGAAGAAGAAACGCTGTTGGCCGATTTCTACAACATATGTGTAATATATTTACACAAGACCGATAGTTGCTGTATATTCATAGAGTCTGAAGCTGTTTTGTAGTTATATATTTAAATGAGACATAGTTTTCGCGACTTAAGTCGAATGAAAACATCCTCTAATCAAAAGAGTCTTACGCACATATAAAGTTCGCGCGGATGTTTACTACCATAATGGTCGCTGAGGCACTCTTCAATTTTCCGCTGTTCGCGGGCGGCGGCTTACGGAATTGTGGGGCCTTGCACTGTGCGCAGCGGTGTGTGGGACACTAGCGACACACGGTCGCGGCGGTCGGGTTAACCACAGTGTACTGCGCCCGCCGGGCGGAAATGTTGGCCATGCCTGTACTAACGCATTACGTTCCTCCTCGGCAGACCGTCAATGCACTGTATTACAGTTCGTTTTTGGAGCCTCATTTCCCACCAGCTTTGCGAAAGAAGCGGCATAGTTTTCTGCGCAACCCACCCATTACTTTGCACGACAATGCGCGAGCTAATACAGCGCAGGCTGTGGCTGTTCGGTCAATGGGATTGGGAACTACTGTACCATCCACCATAATCTCCTGACTTAAATCCTTGTGACTTTGATTTGATTACGAAGATGAAGGAACCACTTCGTGGCATTCACTCAATTTGCACCAGCAACAGAACAGGGTCTGCTAACGGTTTACCACGCCTTCCACACCGTTGTCAACGGGTTCTACACAACGCTGGTGGTTACTTTGAAGGGCAGTAACAGGTGCAAACATGCAACGCTTTTGTATCGGTTGTGAATAAATTGTTGCCACTATTTAAGTTCCAACCCAGTATACAGGGTGTTTCACTAAGTGTGTTTGCCTCTGTAACTTATAAAATAATAGGTGATGGGAAATTTTAATGCGGTAGGTCAACACAAGAAATGTTACACTTTCTGCGGAGCTATGAACATAGTTTATTGTATCATTTTCCAAAGAGTTACACCACAAAGATATAATTTTTTAAATGGAACAATAGTTTTTTTCTATCGTGCATTGGATTCGTTTAAACCAGCTGCGTCCAAATCAATTTAAGCTACATTCCTATCACTGTTTGTTTGGGAGATACAACCCTTCAAAGTTCCGGGGGCGGAGGCTGCGATAGCGTAGCTAACTGGCCGAGTGGCTATCCCCTGGGGCACGGCCCACTGTCTCATGACCACCAGCCAGTTAGCTACGCTGTCGTAGCCTCCGCCCCCTAAACTTTGAAGGGTTGTAGCTCCCAAACGAACAGTGATAGGAATGTAGTGAAACACTCTGTATAATTAAGGCGAAGACGGTCGTCGATACATTGTTCAGTGCCTATCCACACTAGGTACGACCTCTTACGGAAATCGGCGAATTGCGATAGTAAATGCGTAATAATCGTCAGGGTTACTGCGTTAGTGATGAATTAACGAGCTGAAAATTTGCGTCTGGTGAGAGGCGAGCACGGGTAGCCTGAGCGGGGGCTGCTCCCTGTGGCGCAGCGGTCAAGCGCGACTGCCTGGTACGCTTCGAATCCTGGTTAGGCTAAACATTTTAATTTTCCACATTTATGTATTTTAATGCCCACTGTCAGCCGGTGTCGTAAATTCCAATGTGTATTCACTGAAATGAGCTCCAGAATCGCAGACATGTTCAAAAGAACAGACACTATTTGTAATCCTGCAGCTCGTATCAGTGAACATACATATCCGACATAATCTACTTGAATTGTCACGGAATTGCAGTCTCATACATTTTGCACACCAGATGGAAAAGCTTTGTCAGAGTTGGCCCTCTGAGCATATCAGCAGTTCAAAATGAATATAATCTACTCACTGGGTCTAGTTTTAGCTTCAATGTTTCAGTGCCTATCAATTATTTTTCGCTGTATTGTATCCGCTATCTCATCTTCTTCTTCCCTTGCATAGACCATCTATATAATACTTCAACTTTTCACCTTTCTTTTGTTTGCTTAGTACCGGTTTTCCATCTGAGCTGTCATTCGTACAACTTCTTTTCTGGTCTCCAACCGTCTCTCTTATTTTACTGTACGTGGTGTCAATGTATCTCGTAGTTATAAATTCTTCTATGCATCTGCAAATGTCCTATAGCCTTTCTTGCTTAGCTAAATAGCATTTCGCTGCGGTGGGGTAGCCAAGCGGTCTAAAGCGTCTCACGCGGAGCTCGCGGTTGCTCGCCATGGAGGTTCGAGTCCTCCCTAAGGTATGGGTGTGTGTGTTGTACTTAGGTCAGTTTACCTAGGTTTAAGTAGTTTGTAAGCTATGGACTGATGACCACGCAGTTTGGTCCGATAGATTTACAAACATTTGAACATTTTTTAAATAGCATTTCCGGCTGCCGCATTTTGTACCTACTCCATTTTCCTTGCTTTAATAATTCCATTTTTATAATTTAGTCTTGCATCAGTTAAGTTGCAAGGTATCTAAAATGGAAATTGTAGTGCAAGATATCCTGGATAAATTAATTAAAGTTTAATGGAAATTAACCACTGCTACGTACTACGTAGTCCAAAATTGAACTTTATCAAACCGAACAATATGATGACTACGACCACCGAGGTAAGTCTCAGAAAACCTTAATATACGCGACGGACACGCCCGGGAAATAGGGGCAAACACAAACATTAAAATTTATCGCCCTGTCGAAAATACTCCCAAAGGGTACAACGTGACGGATTAACTTGAATAATGAAAGGGGGAAACAATCTGAATGCGACACAGATAAATAAAATGACTTAACTCGTATAATCTTATTACAAAACTGGAAACAGCAAGCCGCGGTGGAGAAGCCGAGCGGTCTAAGGCACCTCGCTGCGGAGCGCGCGCTTTGTCGCCGTCGTAGGTTCGAACACAGAGTAACATATACATAGAAGCAGCCCACCCTAAACCACTGTCCTACGCTCCCCTTGTAGTTCCGTAAGATGCTAGCAGGTGTCAGGCGGTTCGCTGGCTTAGGGTGCCTCTCGCACATCAGAGGGTAGCGTGGAGGGGAGGCTGAGGGGAGAGCTCGTGCCGCCTGCCACGAGGCCACGGCTGTGTCCGGCGTGCCGGCGTTTGAGGGGAGGTGGTGGTGGGGACAGCCGCTACCTGCCGCCTGCTCTGGCCAGTTTAAAGGGCTGCTTCTGACCGCAGCGTCATCATGGGACATTTTACGGAACTGCTGGAAACCCTCCCTCACCGCACCCCTGAGCGTAGGACCGGGCCCTTACGGAGGTTTACCGTCTGTATATATTTGTCTGTGGTTCGAGTACTCCCTGGGGCCGGTTTATCGCCGTCGGAGGTTCGAGTCCTTCCTGGGGTATGTGTGTGTGTGTGTGTGTGTGTGTGTGTGTGTGTGTTTTCCTTAGGTGCGTTTACCTTAGTTTAAGTAGTTTTTAAAGCTACGGACTGATGACCACGCAGTTTGGTCCGAGAGATTTACAAACATTTAAACAATTTTTTGGAAACAGCAAGCAGCTCGCAGCATGCAGGTTCATAACTTGCTTGATTACAGTACTGAAATATGCAGAAGTGATAGATGGGTAGTAATTAAGTTCAACAATTATCATAAATGAAGAAAATAAAAGGAAGGGGAAAGTAACTACCAAAATGAAAACGCAGAAAGCGAATTTAAGATCGGAAATTATGTATTCTTAAAAAATATGAAGTAGAAACAATATTACAGAAAATGAAATGAACATGAATTACAATAATGGCATGCAGCAACACATACTTAACGACTGCGTTCTCCAACAGCTTCCTCCAGCTACTGGCAAATGGCAACTCTGGCAACTAACTCGCAACTAGCTCGCAACTGACTGCTCCCTCGCAGCCAGAGCGCTTACTCTACAATCGAACTTCCAAAGATTACTGCGGCACTCACTATATATGTATGTGGGCAGTTCACAAAACTAAATATTACAGAAAACCAACTATGTCGGGACCGTAGGGACCTTACAAAGTTCACTTTCAAATGTGTCATTGAAAATTTTTCAAACAGATCTTGTATTTTTACGTATTTGATCCTCTGTGTCCTTCACATCGTCATCTCTTAAAACTACCCGCCGGCCGCAGTGGCTGAGCGGTCTGCGGCGCACCAGTCACAATCGACACGGCCGCTAGGGTCGGGGGTTCGACTCCCCCCCTCAGGCATGTATGTTTGTGACGTCTTTAATATAAGCTAGTTCATAAGTAGTTTTTAAGTTTAGGGACTGGTGACATCGCAGTTGAGTCCCTTAAACTTAACAAACATTTGAACATTTAAAACTACCCGCTGCTCTTCCACTTTGTTACTTCCCAAGGTTTAACCAATTGTTGCTTAATTCTCACTCGGAAACTATGACCCACTTCAGGTTCCTTCACTTTATCCAGGTTCCATCTCCTTACTTTTCTGGTTTTTGAAGTTGTATTCAGTTTTAATATTCAGTTCAGAACCATGTATTTATGATGAGAGACAATATCTGCCCCTAAATATGTCTTCCAGTTTCAAACCTTGTACCGAGATCTATCCTGTTATAAAAGCAGTCGAAATGCCTCTGATGTCACGTGATCTTTTCCACGTATACAACCATCTTTCACGATTCTTAAACCAAGTGTTTTTGATGATTAAATTGTGCTCTGTGCAAAATTTTACCAGGTGATCTCCTTTTTCATTCCTTTTCCCCCGTCCTTTTCTTCTTTCCTTTTCTTCCTCATGCTGATTGATGTTTCGGCGCTATACAGCTGGGTCATCATCGCCCTCTTTTCTTGTTTGTTTGTTTGTAAATCTATCGGACCAAACTGCGTGGTCATCAGTCCGTAGCTTATAAACTACTTAAACCTAGGTAAACGTATTAATTATTCAACACTGTAGCTGCACCAGCCGCCACTACCACCATCATGGAATGGAATGAAATATGTAGGTAAACTAACCTAAGTACAACACACACACACCGATGCCCCAGGGAGGACTCGGACCTCCACGGCGAGCAACCGCGCGCTCCGCAGCGAGACGCTTTAGACCGCTCGGCCACTCCACCGCGGCTCCTCTTTTCTTCCTGCTCCTGCTATCGAATCCCAGTCCCCTTATCACTGTGTCTATGCCTTCTCTATACTGCTCGTAGAAGCCTATTATCATTCCCATTTACTTATCCATTATCAGACCCAACAACTGATTTTGTACTTATAGTTCTACACTCACTTGACCAGAAACACTGTTCATCCTGCCGATTAAGGTACAAAACATGCCACGCACCGATCTGTAGAATTTCCGTTTTGCTTTTCTTGATGACGACATCCAGGATATTCGAAAGGGGGAGTGTTTCACTTTCATCATCGAGTATCCATGATGTACGAGGGTAAGTCAATTATTATCCGCAAAGTAGTTATAAAATTTTATTGAAATAAAATACGAAACTTACAAGAACATCATTTTTCGACATAGTCTCCTTGCTTTTCAATGCACTTCGTCCATCGCTCTACAAGCTTCCTTATGCCCTCATAAAAGGTTTTCGGTTGAGCTGCGAGCCATGAATGCACCGCTTCCTTCACTGCTTCGTCCGAGTCAAATCGACGGCCCCTTAATGCCTTTTTGAGTGGACCAAAGAAGTGATAGTCAGAAGGGGCAATATCGGGAATATATGGAGGATGATCCTGTACTTCGAATTTGAGTTTCTGGAGCGTTTCATCAGTGTGGACAGCAGTATGCGGATGGGCATTCTCTTGCAACAACACAACACCTTCTGACAGCAATCCTCGGCGTTTGCTTCGAATTGCAGGCTTTAGCCTGTCAGTAAGCATCTCACTGTAACGTACACTGTTTATTGTTGTGCCGATTTCACGATAATGTTCCAGTACAGGACCTCGCGCATCCCAAAAAACCGTAAGCATCAGTTTTCCTGCGGACGGTTGGGTCTTGAACTTTTTCTTGCACGGCGAATTTGGATGTTTCCATTCCATACTCTGCCGTTTACTCTCCGGCTCGTAATGATGGATCCATGTTTCGTCATAAGTAATTATTCTGTCTAAGAAGTTGCTCCCTTCGTTACCATAGCGATCCAAATGTTTTTTGCAGATGTCGAGGCGCGTTTGCTTATGCAACTGTGTGAGCTCTTTTGGGACTCATCTTGCACAAACTTTACGAAACCCAAGTTTGTTGTGAATAATTTCGTAGGCAGAACAATGACTAATTTGAAGACGATGAGCCACTTCATCAACAGTTAATCTTCTGTCTAAGAGAATCATTTCACGTGATCGCTCAATGGTTTCTTCATTTGTGGCGGTAAACGGTCGTCCGGCTCCTTCATCATGCTTAACACTCGTGCGACCATTTCGGAATTTTTCAATTCACTCGTACACACTTCGTTGTGGCAAAACACTGCTCCCGTAGTGTACTGAAAGTCTTCTATGAATTTCGGCCCCTGATACACCTTCAGCCCACAAAAAAGTATCACTGAACGTTGCTCTTCTTTGGTGCAAATAGACAGCGGAGCAGCCATGATTAACAGCACGGCAGAGACAACGAAACTAACGTAGCAGCTTGAAAATTACAAAGATATAACAACAAATAAACAAAGCATGCGTCACCAACGTAAAACGACAGTACTACCAACATAAACAAAAATATAACTAAATTGCAGATAATAATTGACTTAACCCTCGTATGAAAGTCCTAGAGAAAGCTAACGACTGTATTTTCCCGTTACTGCCAGTCGTTTTCAGTAACTGTATGACAAAACTACGTTACCCAATATTTCAATGTTAGATCAGTGATTAATCAAGAGTGTTGTCCCTGTAAATACTGAACAGGCTGAATGCCTTTCTTCTGAACAATCCACAGATACCCCTGTCTATCACCGTGACAATATTCTCAAGTTGCAATCAGTCGTACATTGCCGGCCGCGGTGGCCGAGGGGACTAAGGCGCTTCAGTCACGGTCTGCACGGCCACTACGGTCGCGGGATCGAATCCCCCCTCGGGCATGGATATTTGTACCGTCCTTAGTTGTAGCTAGTTCATAAGTAGTTTGTAAGTTTAGGGACTGATGACCCCGTAGTTAAGTCCCTTAAGCTTGACAAAAATTTGAACATTTGATACCCCTTCGCTGCGGATACACCTACGCTACGGCTACCTCTATTATTGGGGCACGCGAGGCATCCCTACATCCATAATGTCTGTGGTTCATAGGGGGTGGAAAGTCTTATTACAGAACACGAGCAAAAGTATTTTACCGTCTGAACGTATAATTAATTACATATTACAAAGCTAAAATTTTACGTCCAGTCTCTAAAATTCTTCTGGCGTAACAGATCGCTTGTTTCTCTTATTTTCTATTGCGTAATTTATTACATCTACCCGGTGGGTAACTGGCTGCACTTGCCACGTAAGTGAACAGCCAGGAGAGCAGCGGGCAGTCAGTTAGGAGCTCTTGGGATTAGCCATCCCTCGTAGGAGGGCCCGCCTCTATACCTGTTTCAGGACTGAGTCAGAGCGCATTAAACAGTTCGCTGAATTACTGCTGCAATCAGAAGTGCACCTGGGGATTACCACGCGGTAATCTCCGTTGAACTGCCCGGCGGGCTTCACCAGGGCTCCACGCCTCATGCCTCAGGTTGTGGGCCGGAAAACCGCACAGTGCTGGTGTTGTTCACATAAGAGCTGTTTGCCCACACAGTATTAACGAGAGTTGGTAAACCTGCCGTGTCGTACAGATAACTAGCACGCTTTTCAGTCAACGAGAGCAAGCCTTTCTGGAGAATAGTTTTACATAATTGTTCGTTATTCCAACGCATGAAACAATTTTCGCGCGTAGTGTGTCACCAAACTACTCGGTTCATGAAATAAATCGCAATTTGCGATGTTATGGCATCACATTAGCTTGAGATGGAATACCAAACTGTGGCGAATGAAAATTTGTGCCCGGCCTGGATTCGAACCCGGGATCTCCTGCTTACTGGGCAGACGTGTTGACCACTCCGCCAACGAGGACACAGTGACCAGCCTGACTGCAGAGGACTCTTCCCTGCACGTCTCCCGCCACACACAAACCTCCATTCGCCACGCTGTCTCTTTCGTATACCACAACCTATTGCCGGCCGCGGTGGCCGAGGGGACTGAGGCGCTTCAGTCACGGTCCGCACGGCCACTACTGTCGGGGGTTCGAATCCCCCCTCGGGCATGGATATTTGTGCCGTCCTTAGGATAAGCTAGCCGATAAGTAGTTTGTAAGTTTAGGGACTCATAACCCCGTAGTTAAGTCCCATAAGCTTAACAAAGAACATCACAACCTATTTATTCTATAATGCTCGCAGCCACAATACTGTATTCCCGCATCAGCGAGAACAGACCATGAGGTATCGAGACAAAATTAATTGTCGTCAGGAGCCCAGCCTCGGCTGGTATACAATTATATACTTGACCAGAAACACTGTTCATATGCAATTATATTTCCATTCGGCACAATTTGGTATTCCATCTAAAACTAATACAGTGATGCCATAACATCGCAAATTGCGATTTATTTCTTTCATTTGAACGCTGTAATTCGTCAAATATATATGTATAATTGTACTCGGTACATCTTGTCGAAAAGTATTATCATCATTAGGGAACAAAACGTACCTGCAAACGATTTAAATATGATATCTGCGTGATGCAGAAATTGGTAATAGACCACAAATAATGATGAGTCTGAAGTCATCCACATAAGTAATCTTTTCAACTTCAAGTGTGTTTTTCCATCGTGGATGTGTTTGAGCTCCGTGACCGTGATACAGGGTTGAGAATAAAAACCACTATCAGTCACATTAAAGATCATATTATTTATTTATGACACCACTGGTGCGGGCTTGTGTGCATCTTCAGGTGGACATTCAGAATTTTATATGTCTAGCCACCTACAAAGGGAGGCGTTATCATCATAAGGAAAAAAAAAAGGAGATCGAACACGGAATGACTGAGGTGTACTGAGGTGTACCTATTTCTTCACTCTATTAGAGAATGGAACGGTAGAGAAATATCATAAGAGCGGTCCGATAAACTCTCTGCCAAACGTCGTAAAGCCAATCACAGAGTAGCTATCTCGTCCCTCGCACACACACACACACACACACACACACACACACACACACACACACACACATCCACACACGTGTGTGTGTGCACACTGTAAATTTCGTGCCCGTCTATTTCCATAAACCAATATCGTTTACGTAAGAATAAATTACTAGATTGGCACAACTAAACTATATCTCAGACTTGAGTATACTATAGAGGAAATAGGGTGAAAATGCATTAAAAGTACACAGAGATAACGAAACACATTTGCGTACAATAATGGGTATGTCCAGTTCCAAATGAGCAATGTCGTTTTAACATTTATTAAACCTTCTTACATAAGAAAATTTTGGTTTCATTACCGTAACACTATTGAATAAAGAAAAAGACTTCATTGAATGTTACACTGACAGTTGGTTCACTGCACTTCCATCATAGCCTATCACACACATTCTAATTAAAAACGAGGAACGGACTGATTAAAATGGAGCAATGTTTTTCATTCAATGTTTTTTACCATTTTACTCAGAATAAATCGACATTAAATGGAACGTAACGTAGTGTGTTCACCTCATTAGGAAGAATGAAAGGCTTGTATTTTGCCTGAACTGTATGTTTGTACTGCGATGTTGTCTACCGAGACAGCGGTTTATACATTGCACAATCCAATTTTCATTGTCGTTTAGCACATGCTCGTGGTAATCGTTGGGGGTACTCTCCTTGTTAATTAAGGCTACGCGCCATCCACTCTACGTGGTGTACAGCCTCACTCATTTTCGAGAGAACAAATTTTTGTCTCTCCGACATATGAATTCAAAAATATTGTCGTCTTGTTTTTATGGTTTTATGTACAAAAATACTCAATCTGCTGTAAGCCTCTTTATCTTTGAATTATGGCAATCCAGATATATTCCCCACTTAACGAAATCAATGTGAATAAAATGACTCTGGATGTCAAGTTGCGATGGAACTCCTGTTATCTGTTGAAATGGTTTGCTCAGTTAGCACCTATATTAAGCGAAAAATTTGCTCAATTGTTTAGAAGCGCCCTCGGTAACTACTGGCTCTAAAGGTAACCTAAACCATATGAAGGAGACAATATTACGAGATTTTAACTAAAGGGATTTCTGCCGACTCTTGTGCAAATATCAGCAAAATTTGACCCATAGGTGTGGTTTACATTAGGTCAGTAATTTACTCAAGTGGCAAGTTACTTAGTACCTCTACTTGGTGGATAAACGGCAAGTAAGCAAATGCGCGTTCACACTTAGTTTCCTTGCCAGTGAAATACCGTATGTTCTCGAGAGTGCAAAACAACACATGTTTCGTGAGTGACGGCTAACAAAGCACATCGAACAACAGTCGATATATTGAAAGAATTTGAAGAAGATATTGATATGGACGAGAAAGAGAAATTGAGAAAGAAAATAGATTATCAGAGTGATTCACGTACAGTATCTAATGTTATTCTGAAAGAACTGTACACTATAGACCCAAAAGAATACGTTTTACCGTTGTGCAAATCAAGTCAGAGGAAGGCTGATATATTCTTTCACTATGAAAGATTATTTCATCAAAAATTCATGCCACAGTGCAAATTTTTAAGCGATGGTACTTTTGGGACTTTCTGAGACGCCTCCGAGAAAACATCAGAAGTAAACGGTCTGGAACGTGGCCCTTTCCTCACGCTAACACAACCGCATATTCATCCCTGCTGGTGCGTGACTCAGCACAATCCCTCGTACTCCACAGTCCTGACCCCGAAGACTGTTTTTCTAACAAAGTTGAAAACCCATTGGTAGAACGAAGTTCTGTAACGTTGTAGGAGATAAAAGAAAGTTCTCCGTTGCCGCTTTGCGCAATGCAGCAAGAGACGTGCCAAGACTATCTCCTGCAGTGGAAACAGCGTGGGGAGTAGTTTGTCAAATCTGGAGGAGACAATTTCGAAGGAAGCAATGCAAGTGGTAGGGTACAGCTGGTCGTCGCACACTTTTCATTTTTGAAAGCTCATGAAATCTCGCGCAAGTTATAAATTTTTAAGGGCTACATGCAACACTCCTATCGGTCAATTAAGCTTTGCAGCCACTTACAGTACAGTTAGAAATATACAATAGCTCCCCACAGATTTGTTACGTGTACTGTAATATTACTAACTCCACAGAATCGTTACTACAAGCCCACGCCTTCAGAACTGTGCCGCTCCGAGAGGATTTAAATGGAGATAACCTTCGTTTCACAAAGATATATAGCACAAAAAGAAAAGATAGTGTTGAAACCGCAAGGAATCAGGAAGAGTTTTTACTTTAAGAGCAAAGCAGCACTATTTGTTTTAATTACAGTCGCCAGTCCCTATCGACAAAATTAACTATTTGATTTATAGCCTGGAAGGAAGGAAGGAAGCTTGGAGTTTAACGTCCCGTCGACAGCGTGGTCATAAGAGACGGAGCTTACGCTCGGAGTGTTTTGGTAAGGATGGGGAAGGAAATCGGTCGTGCCCTTTCAAAGGAACCATCCTGGCATTTGCCTGGAGTGATTTAGGGAAATCATGGAAAACCTAAATCTGGATGGCCGGAGGTGGATTTGAACCACCATCCTTCCGAATGCGAGTCGAGTGTGTTACCACTGCGCCACCTCGCTCGGTTATTTATAGCCTGAATGTAATTATGCAGTAAGAAAAAATGCAACTTTAGTAATCTGAGAAAAAGCATTGGTAAAACAGACTTTAAATGCAACACTATTTAAAACTGTTACTTTTGTGGATGTCTGACAGCGTCACAGCAATCTACACTTGAAGTTTGTTTCTAAGCAATATTGAAACGTCATTAATCCGTTTACTATTGGATCTTAGACTACAGCATCCTACTAAATTTGTAAATAATAACCTTACTTTTTCATTAGAAAATGTGAAACTAAAATATTAAAATGATAGATATTTAACTTAGGCCTATTCCGAAACACAGTAAATAAACTTCAGAAAACCCACTATACTGTCTTAATTTTATAAAATTACTCTAATAGAAAATAGTTTAAGAAACCTAGTTGAAACCGATGTCAAGCACTAGTATTTTTAATGTTTCTTTGGCTATTATAAAAATTCTGCTATACACTGACTTACTTGTATAATAATAATAATCTTTCAGTAGTGCAAGGTTTTGTTTTAAGATCAAACACACTTTGAAAATGAGGTACCTGAATCTGATATGCTGTCTTTCAACTAACTCAAACAACTATGTACTTTACTATTGCAATCAATAAACTTTGTGACTCTGCTAATCAATTCATTCTTTGATTAAAGTTAAGTAAATACTTTAAAATTGCAACAGTTCCCTGAAAAAGTTTGTACTTGGTTGGCATAAAATTGAACATTAGCCTATACTTTATGTTAATCTCCACTGTATGATAATGCAGCAAAATCACTATAACTTCTTGCTTTCTACGAAAATTAAAATGTTATTATTTTTAATTATTATTTCGCTGGGTCACTCGGAATATTTCATTTCAAATAAGGAAAGGACCCTACATAGGATAATGAAATTGGACAATAACAGGTTAACAGCATGTTTAAAGTTATAAAGTTGATTATTCACAAAGTTCACAAATGCGAGATTCAGGCTGTTGTTACGATACTAAAAAACAGTCTACTCTGCCTGTGATGGAAGATTGGCACCCCAGTGCAATTCGTTGTGGCGTAATATATTCCATTACTGGCTCTTGAAACATGTGGCATAATTTAGTCTTCTTAGCGTCGAAATAATTTCAAACATAAGATACAAATAATATACCAGTATACATATTGAAAAACACTCTCCCTTCAGCACCATTTTACTGCTCTTCTTGAAAGGTATAGCCTGAAGCAAAAAAGACACAAACACAGTTCACTCATCAGCGTCCAAACTACGAACCAGCTGGATTTATCGTCCTGAGGTTAACTTTAGCGTCCCTGGTTATGCGCTCAATCCATCACTAGAAACAACGAATATTGTATTTAGGAAATAAAACTTTCGATTGCTAATGTTAGTAGTGTACACCACATTCATGCTCCCGGGTGAGAGTATGCCCCCACATGAGTACCATCCTTTCATACTAAGGGACTAGTACAGTGCATTAAGTGACGGTATATGATTGTGATGTATTTTTTTACGCTTTTGGTGTTTTGGTTCAGTGCTTTAATGGTGCAGGAAAGTTACGCAATGTATTCCAAACGAGATATACCGGGTGATCAAAAAAAAAAAACAGTATAAATTTGAAAAATTAATAAATCACGGAATAGAGAGGTAAAAATTGACGCCCATGCTTAGAATGACATGGGGTTTATTAGAACAAAAAAGTTCAAAAAATGTCCGACAGATGGCGTTTCATCTGATCAGAAAAACAATAATTAGCATAACAAATTAAGACAAAGCATGCTCTTTACAGGATATGCTCAATATGTTCACCATCATTCCTCAACAATAGCTGTAGTCGAGGAATAATGGCCGGCCGCGGTGGCCGAGGGGACTGAGGCGCTCCAGTCACGGTCTGCACGGCCACTACGGTCGGGGGTTCGAATCTCCCCTCGGGCATGGATATTTGTGCCATCCTTAGTCTTAGTTAGTTCATAAGTAGTTTGTAAGTTTAGGGACTGATGACCCCGTAGTTAAGTCCCATAAGCTATACAAACATTTGAACATTTGAGGAATAATGTTGTGAACAGCACTGTAAAGCATGTCCGGAGTTATGGTGAGGCATTGGTGTCGGATGTTGTTTTTCATCATCCCTAGAGATGTCGGTCGATCACGATACACTTGCGACTTCAGGTAACCCCAAAGCCAATAATCGCACGGACTGAGGTCTGGGGACCTGGGAGGCCAAGTATGACGAAAGTGGCGGCTGAGCACACGATCATCACCAAACGACGAGCGCAAGAGATTTTTTTTCTAACAATACCCCATTCATTCTAAGCATGTGTGTCTAGTTTTACCTCTCTGTGTACATTATTTCGTGATTTATTCATCATCATCATCATCATGAGAGACTGATTATGTCTTTCAGCGTTCAGTTTGGAGCAGAGTACCTCTAATAAAATTCCTCCATGATCACCTATTCAGTGCTAACATTGATGCCTCGTCTGATTTTATGCCTTTTACTTCAAAATCATTTTGCACTCCTTGGTCTACCTTGACTTCTCTTACCCTCCGCTATCGAGCTCATGAGTCTCTTAGGTAACCTTGCTTCTCCCATGCGTGTAACATGACCCCACCATCTCAGTCTGTTCGCTCTGACTGCTTCATCTATGGTGTTCATTCCCAGTTTTTCTTTGATTCCCTCATTATGGACACCCTCCTGCCATCGTTCCCATCTATTAGTACCTGCTCTTGCTACTTTCATATCTGTAACCTCTACCTTACGAATAAGGTAACCTGTATCGACCCAACTATACAACAAAATTGGTCGAATGATAGAGCGGTGCACCGCTAATTTAGTCTTGGTACTTACTTCCTTCTTGCAGAAGAGAGTAGATCTTAGCTGAGCAGTCACTGCATTAGCTTTGCTGCACCTCGATTCAGTTCTTTCGCTATGTTGCCATCCTGTGAGAAAATACATCCCAGGTAATTGAAGCAGTCCACCTGTTCTAACTTTGTTACTCCTATTTGGCACTCAATCTATTTAAAACTCTTTCCCACAGACATTACTTTCGTTTTGGAGATGCTGATCTTCATATCATAATTTTTGCACCTCTGATAGAGCTCTGAATTATTAGCTTGCAACCTTTCAATCGAATCGGCCATTACAACTAAGTCATCCGCATATACGAGACTACTTATTTTGTTTTCACCTATTTTAATCCCACCCTGCCAGTCTACTGTTTTCAACATATGATCCATGAATAGTATGAACAACAGTGGTGACAGGTTACAGCCTTATCTTACCCCTGAAACTACCCTGAACCATGAGCTTAATTTGCCATCTACTCTAACTGCTGCCTGACAGTCTACGTAAAGCCCTTTAATTGCCTGCAGAAGTTTGCGTCCTATCCATAATCTTGCAGAACTGACAGCAGCTTCCACCTAGGAACACGGTCATACGCCTTTTCTAGATCTATGAAACATAGATACAATTCCCTGTTCCACTCATAGCACTTTTCCATTACTTGCCGTAAGCTAAAGATCTGGTCCTGACAGCCTCTAAGAGGTCTAAACCCAACTGATTTTGATCTAACTTGTCCTCAATTGTCCTCGCACTCTCCTTTCAACAATACCTGAGAATATTTTGCCTACAACGCTAATTAAAGAGATACCTCGATAGTTGTTGCAATCTTTCCTGTTCCCATTTTTGAAAATTGGCGCGATTACCGCTTTCGTCCAGTCAGACGGAACCTGTGCCGATTCCCACGCCTTCTCAATTATTCTGTGTAACCATTTGAGACCTGATATTCCACTGTATTTGACGAGTTACGGCTTAATTTCATCCACCCCAGCCGCTTTAATGCACTGTAATCTACTGACCGTTTTCTCCACTTCCTCAAATGAGATCCTGTTTCCATCGTCGTTCCTATCCCATTCTACCTGAAAATCTGACACATCATTGAACTTGAACGTTTCTCCTACATTGAGCAATTCTTCAAAATATTCCCTCCATCTGCTCAAGGCATTCACAGGATTGACTAGCAGCTTTCCTGACCTGTTCAAAACACTTGTTAATTGCTTCTTTCCTCCCTTTCGAAGATTGCTAATTACGCTCCAAAATCGTTCCCCGCAGCATGACCCAGAGTTTCTAGGTTATTTCCAAATTATTAATTATTTATTAAGTATTGAAATTTATACTGACTTTTTGATCACCCGGTATATAATTTGACAAATGAAGACGACTTTACCTGCCGATGCCAGAGCAGCAGAAAACATCCGCACTACTTGAAGGACATCCATTTATTTCGGATTGCTGCCAACGTTACACTGCCCATAGATGCGAAATATTACTGCACACATTGTTACAGGTAACGTTTCCAATACTTCGACGCTGGCTTCCGCTTGCTGATGCTCGCCTCCCATGGACGAATAGTACAATAGCCGGAGTACAGTGGCGGAGGAAGGCTGTCGGAGGGCCGGAGCGGCAGAAAAAAGAATGAGGCCCCCCGTCCACTTGGAAATGAAAAGTAATTTTTGAGATTTTGAGGCCCCCAAGGACCGTGTAAAACAATAGCTTAAGAGGCCCCAGAAGAGAGAGAGAGAGAGAGAGAAAGAGAAAGAGAGAGAGAGAGAGAGAGAGAGAGAGAGAGAGAGAGAGAGAGGAAGAAAAAATCCAATGTGTTTTCCCGTGCTTTCGAGGTATTTGGGGACCCCCTAACACTAGTTAATGTAGCCATCTAACACGAGGGGGCCGGGGCGGTAGCTGTGTCATTACCAAGCAATACAGAAATTGGGAAAACAGCGTATCCTGAAAGGTCGCCCAATTATGGATCAGAAACAAACAGAAAGTAAATACGAGTATTTCGTGCTAAGTTTGATACTATCTCAAACCTAAAATTAAATTTCATGTGTTTGTGTTGTACCGAATCAATTTCTTCTTCTTTGTATTTTTATATTCACAATTACATGCTGCTCGTAAGTAACTAAAAGTTAATTATTCTAATGCTAAGATTCTTTCCATCCCTCTCTTCCTGATCATCCCCCCCTCTCTCTCTGTCCCTCCCCTCCTCTCTCTCTCTCATTTCGCCTGGCCGCCTGAGGGGGGGGGGGCACGTGCCCCTGTGCCCCCCCTCCCTCAATCCGCCGTTGGAAGCAGCTATATATCCTTTTAAAATCTACATTTTTAATACACACATTTTAAGGCCATTACCGATGCTTTTCATTAGCAACGTGTAATGGAAAATGTAGCCATCTGAAGATTGGCAATGTACCTCGAAACTGGTGATGGCTTTAAAATAAAAGATTTCAAAAGCATTTTGGATGCGTTATTCACAGAGAATTATTAGCTGGGGAGATCAAAGGATGCAATATGGATAACATATTTTTTTTACAAGTTTACACATTGCTGTTAGTATGGAACTGTACTTTATTAAGACTGTATCACTTTTCACAAAGTTGTTTCCAGATTATTAGTCGATTGAACTCATTCATCCACCAGTCTCAAATCACATTTAATTTCGTTAAAATGTTTAAAGAAAGAAGACAAGCAACAATTTCAGGATTGTAGATTTATTTACATCCGGTTTCAGGCAATTATTCAGGTATCTGTATGAAAAAAAAAAGCTACAGAATATTATTCAAGTATAAAGAAGACAGAAAAGATCGAAGTACAAGCAAGAGGCAAGTGATTTGTATATAAAGCGTTCTTGAAAAGTGTAAAACATTGAAATATTAGCTGGCCGCGGTGGCCGAGGTGACTGAGGCGCTCCAGTCACGGTCTGCACGGCCACTACGGTCGGGGGTTCGAATCCCCCCTCGAGCATGGATATTTGTGCCGTCCTTAGTATTAGCTAGTTCATAAGTAGTTTGTAAGTTTAGGGACTGATGACCCCGTAGTTAAGTCCCATAAGCTATACAAACATTTGAAACATTTGATTTTGAAATATTAATACGCTATACTGCTGCATTCTGATAAGAGTGATATATAGGAAAAAAAAATAAACTGATACAAAAATAAAAAATTTAGTTAGATTAATTGTGCCCCACATGTTCAATCAAGGCATGGTGTAATACCACTAAATATCATGTACAGATATCATGCTAGAACTCGCAAAATAAACTGTTAAATGTGCATTTTTGAATAAACTATGTAGTTCAAATGTTTGTAAATATAAGGGACTTAACTACTCTGGTCATCAGTCCCTACGCTTATAAACTAGTTAAACTAAATGCAACATACGCTTCCGCGGCTGTTGTCACTATCCATAAAATTCTTCCGTGTATGAGACCGCGTAGTCATTTTATAAACTCTACCGACGTTTCGTCCGCTGTTGCAGGCGACCGAAAGGTCGGTAGAGTTTATAAAATGACTACGCGGTCTTATACACGGAAGAATTTTATGGATAAGGACAAAAAATACAACCATTCCCGAGGGAAGACTCGAACCTCCGACAGCGAGCAGCTGCGCGCTTCGGAGCTATGCGCCTTCGCACGTTCGGCCACTCCATCGCGCCAAACCACGTAGTCGGGATAAAAAAGAGAAAGGGATATGAAGTGAGTGACGCGATGTCAGGATCGTAAATTACAGTAGTCTTCGAAGAAACGGAATTTTAATTCTGCAAAAGCAGCATAGGCCCCACCATCTACCCAATTGAGTCATAAAGCGGCATACTAAGTTTTGTATCCCATCCTCGTAGCCACTTTTGTGTCCCAGCCTCGTCGCCGCTTTTGTGTCTCGTTTCCGCCGTAGGTGTCGGTGGCCGAGTAGGAAGATCGACACAGGAATAAAGGTAGCGCGCTTGTGCAGGTACGGAGGTGAGCAGCCAGTGGGACAGCAGAAACTAGAAACACAAGAGTCAATTAGAATGAGATATATTGCACAGAATGTATACAATACTTAACTTTTACATAGATCAGTACTGCAGAATGCTGATACATAGTTGAGCTAGAGGCCTGCCTAGTGCCTATCCGATAGCCAAGTCTTCACTGGTGCCTATCTGAATCCGAAGTGTTTGCTGGTTCCTATCTCAATCCCAAGTGAATGATGTCGTTCAGTGGTGGCCAAGAGCGGAGTTGTAGCAGAGGGCGCTCGTGGCTGACGTCGTAAGAACGCCGCGCCATGCGTGCATTGGCGGCGCGCGGCGAAAGTAGGTGGCGCGCACTTTAGACTTGTGCGACACCACAGTACTACCCGGAATTAAGTCGTGACTTTGATTTGATTTCGAAGATGAAGGAACCACTTCGTGGCATTCGCTTGTGCGACACCACACTAAGCACACAACAATTAGTATCTAACCCAACATGACTTAGAAAAGGCTCGAAGACAAGTAATTTTAAAAACCTTAGGTGACACGTCTGATTTCGGTATATACATTCAATCTATATGCGTAATAAAACATTTTCAGCTTCAAACCCCCATTTCACGAGGAGGAATATATTACTGACAATCAACAACTGGCCGCACCCACAGCGATATGTTTCCCGCTAAGTGTCTGGTGAAGCTGCTCTGCCGGCCGCGGTGGCCGAGGGGACTGAGACGCTCCAGTCACGGTCTGCACGGCCACTACGGTCGGGGATTCGAATCCCCCCTCGGGCATGGATATTTGTGCCGTCCTAGTTCGTAAGTAGTTCATAAGTAGTTTGTAAGTTTAGGGACTTATGACCCCGTAGTTAAGTCCCATAGACTCTACAAACATCTGAAACATCTGAAGCTGCTCTGGAGTTTGGAAACCTCTTGTCGATGCAGCGCAGCGGCGCGACCCGCGCCACCTGTCTGATGTGGCCGCAGGGGTGGGGAGCGCGGAAGGGGGCACAAATTTTACGGGAAATTTCGTCGCGGGGAGCGGCTGACTCAATTAGAGCAGCCAGCTGGCAAGGGCGCGGGGGAGGGGCGGGCAGGCTGTAATTGGCACTGCCGCCACTCTCACTGCCGCGACGCATGTCGACGCGTTGCGTGCAGAGGCAGGGAGCGCCAGGCGCCATGTTCAGCGGCACTGTTTGTGCAGCTGCTGCGGGTCACTTCACGACACCGTTTCCTTGCCTAAAATCTTGCTGGGCTTCAGTTTGAACAGTTTCAGACAATACAATTTGCTCATAGCAGGGAGCGATCGTATAAATGTATTTTGTGAATACTGAAATGCCAAGATCGCGACAGTTACATCTGCAATCTTAAATCTTATACTGTGGTGTGTGTGTGTGTGTGTGTGTGTGTGTGTGTGTGTGTGTCTTTTTTTCCCCATTCCCCTAAAAAGGGGCGGGCTGGCAGCGCCCACTGGCGCTCCTCAGCCTACAGAAATAAAATGTTGGAGGTAACACATTGTGCTGTTACCACGGACGGAGTGTTGGGATATCAGAACAATAAGAAGCAAATTTCTATTTTAATTTAATTTAATTTAATTTTCTATTATTATTAAAAAAGGAGAGAGAGAAAATTATTATTAATAATAACAATAATAGACAATTATTAATTAATGTTGTAAAAAAAATTCATCTGTGGAACTAAAAGAAAAAAAGGTGGAAGAGCAATATATTTGCTTTTTAATTAGCAGTCAGTCTTGTTTTGACTTCTCGGGCACTTAGAAGTGATGAGCTGTCTCGTTTTTTTTTCTTCTGTGTAAACTTTCAGTTGAGATGTAAATGTTTTTAGAAAAATACAAATCCTTTTCAAGAGTGAAAAGTTTCGTCTTAGTTCATTACTTCGGCCTTAAAGTGAACCACTTAATGACCCTGAGATGTGATGAAGCAATCAACAATTAGAAGACATTTTGAAAACTGTCGGTATTTTTTTTACATGAGTTTATTCTACGGTTTCTCTGGAGTTTATTAATATTGACTGCAGTTCTTCTTTGCTAAGTTTCATTAACAATTTTTTTTAAATTATATATATATCCAAAGGTCAGTGACACACACACAATTAAAATGATCGCAGGGCGGCGGCTATGGTTAGAGGGTCTGCTTTTGTGGAGTTAAAACGAAAACCACAACACAAACTGGGAGAAGTACGCAAGTTAAAACTGATTGTGTCGGCTGCGGGTTGGCCGTCCACTGTTCTAAAATGAAACAATGTAACTAAAACGCACCACAATTGTTGAAGCACTCACATGGAAGCACAAAGAAGGTTGAACAGATGCCGGGGCACTGATAGCATTGAAGATGTGGTGTGGTGGGGGAGGGAGGGGGGGGGGAATAGGAGATGAAGAAAGTGGGGAGGAGCCACAGGGCCAGTGGGAAAGGGACAGGGGGAATGATGTTCCAGGAAACCACGGGGAAGAAGGAAAGGGGATACTGTGTTTTTTTTCTTTGTTGTGTTTTATACCAGTACACTGGCAGGCTGGCGGCAGCACTATAGGCCGCTCTTCAGCCGAGAGTAATAAAAGACATTAAAATACATATTAGGAGATAAAACAACGGAGACAATGACATAGACAAGGCGACAGTTTGGAGTACATTACAATAGACAGATAATTAACCACATTTAGTTAGTTAAAAATGATGAGCCACGGTGACCTAAAAACACCATGTAGGACGACAATAACACAGGACGGCGAGTACACGGAGACACTAATTAAAACACACGGTGCGACGCTTGTCTGATTGCGGTGGACGCAGTTAAAGAACATACACTTCACTGGAGCACAGCACACGACACTTGACGTAGAACTGTTAAAACTGTCGGTCCAGGACCCCGAAAAGGTGGGGGGGGGGGGGGGAGCGCGGGGGAGAGGAAAAACGGCGGGGAAGGAGGTGGTAGAGAGGAGCTGTAGAGACTCAGGGCGGGGAGGGGGTAGCCAAGCGGGGGTGGGGAAGGGAAGGGGGGTTAGGGGGGCCCTACATCTACGGGGGGGGGGGGAGGGAATCAGAGCTGGTAGGACGGGTATATGTCGGGACGGAGGACGTCATCAGGGAGGGGGAGGCGGCGGAAATTACCCATGGAGGGTGTGGAGATGAAGGGAAGGGGGTATAACGCGGTAGAGGCGTGGCAGAGGCCCAGGGTTGGTGAGGATGGGGTGGACCAGGGGGTTGCGGCAGTCTATTTTACGGGTGGTATAGAGGATACAGATATGCTGGAGATATTCAAGGATGTGGGGAAACGGGATCAGATCATACAGGATCCGCGTGGGGGAAGGTAGCCGGATGCGGTAGGCGAGGCGGAGGGTGTGGCGCTCGAGGACTTGAAAGGTTTTATAGTAGGCTGTGGGAGCGGAGATCCAGGTGGGATGGAAGCTGCAAAGGACAGGACGCATGAGGGAGCGGTAGGTGTAGAGGATGGTGGAGGGGCTGAGACCCCACGTCCGGCCAGTGAGGAGTTTGAGGCGGTTAAGACGGGAGAGGGCTTTCTGTCGGACAGTGCGGAGGTAGGGGGTCCAGGAGAGGTTACGGTCGAGGGTTAGGCCAAGGTACTTCAGGGTGGGGGTGTGGCGGATAGGGCGGTTGTGGAGGGTGAGGTAGAAATCATGGAGACGGAAGGAGCGGGTGGTACGACCTATGATAATTGCTTGGGATTTGTCAGGATTGACGGAGAGGAGACACCGGTTACACCATGAGGCGAACTCGGTGAGGTGGGACTGGAGCAAAAACTGGGAGCGGGCCAGGGAGGGGGCGAGGGCTAGGAAGGCGGTGTCGTCAGCATATTGTAGAAGGTAAACCGGAGGTTCGGGTTGGGGCATGTCGGCGGAGTAGATGAGATAAAGGAGAGGAGAGAGGATGGAGCCTTGGGGCACCCCAGCAGAGGGGTAGAACAAACGGGAGTCGCAGTTGCAGACAGTGACATAGGAGGGGCGGTCGGTGAGAAAGGAAGCAATGAGGCGGACGTAATTAATAGAAAGGGCGTAGAACTGGAGCTTGAAGAGGAGACCGGAATGCCATACACGGTCGTAGGCTTTTTGAATATCAAGGGAGACAAAAATTGCGGAGCGACGGGAGTTGAGTTGGACAGATAGGAGATGAGTAAGGCGTAGGAGCTGCTCATCGGCAGAGAAGGAGGGTCGGAAGCCACATTGGGAAAGGGGGAGGAACTGGTGACGATGGAGTTCCTGTGGTTTCACAGTGGTAGATCTTAAACGTGCTGTATCTTACAAATGTGCTGGGTACTGTTTTTTATTCTTCAGTTTATCGTAATTTTTAAATAACGAAACCTTTTCTTGGTTATAGGTAAATTAAAATTTCATGTAAATTGACGAAACCTCAGTAGATACTCCTGCAATTTTAAAGTTTATTGTCGACAAATATAACAGTTCTAAGGACTTCACATACAATAGCGAACTCTAGCGCCATGTTAAGGTAACATTATAGTGATCACAACGCCGCCTGTTAGTAGCTTGTCGTCACTCACAACTGTACAATATAGTGATTATTTATATATGACTATACGAGTTTTATATCTGACAACCAAACGGCATATTTTAATGTGTGACAACCCACCAGTACAATCCAACTGGCTACAATATGCATTTATGTCATAATGTTACTATTTAGTGCAGGTATGTGAAGAAAACTGTTGACTTATGACTACCTATACATACAATGATATGGTATGGTTTTTTTTATGTTCGCCCTTAGAGACCAGAAGATGATATCTGTTTACATCGATACCGGTCGTCTGTTATAAATAAAGACGAAATACCTCGATATTGGCATTTAATTATTCACAAAATAGCTTTAGACAACTAATGCAGGATGTGTCATGAACAACAGTAAATAATTCTGGGGGTGGTAGCATACGCGAATTGCTATGAAATTGCATTAAAAATGACATAAAAGAAATGTCCGATTGGCAACTTTAAGTTAGTAACACTAAAAGTGGGCCATTTGCTATGCCTCGAAATTTTATTGCAAATAACGCCGCTCATCTCAGACGAATTTGTACTAGAAAGTTTTGTACAACTTTGCTGTCTTCTGTGTTTCTCCATAGCCCGTTTCAGAGATATTTATAAAAATAACGTCGATTCGACACTTTCTGTAACGTTTGCTCACTTTACAGGTCGAGCGGTTGAATAGTTCGAAACTAACTTAAACAGCCGCATTTGTTGACCGGACCGTCGACGACCACAAACTGCTTCTGGCACCATACCCGGATGCCGCTAGTGAGGAAACTATGCCCCAGCACGGATATTAAGCGTCTGATTGAGAAAAGTTTTTCAGAATGTATCGTCGAGTAACTTTTGTTTAAGAACTTCGATATTTTATGGTCAAAAGTTTGTACACACATGCAAAGTTCTATTTGTTTATATGGCCCTACCGTCATAGTCTTTCGCTGTAAACCATACGATGGAGGTTCGACGGACTGTGAGGTTCATATTTGATCTACGGACGAACATATCACAGAACACTATCTTTTTTTATAAAGAAATAAAAACTTCATAGAAGCACCAAAATTATTCTACACATCTAACAAAATTGTATAATTAAATAGATCTACATCTACATGGGGTACTCTGCAAATCACATTTAAGTGCCTGACAGACGGTTGTTCGAACCACCTTCATACTACGTATCTTCCATTCCATTCTCGAATAGCGCGCGGGAAGAAAGAACACATGAATCTCTCCGTTCGAGCTCTGATTTCTCATATTTTATTCTGATGTTCATTTCTGCCTATGTAAGTGGGAGTCAACAATATTTTTTCGCATTCGGAGAATGTTGGCGATTGGAGTTTCGTAAGTAGACCACGCCGCAGCGATCAACGCTGTTGTAATGATTCCCATCCCAGTTCCTATACCATTTCCGTGACACTGTCTCCCCTGTATCGTAACAATACAAAATGAACTGCCATTCCTTGGACTCTTTCGGTGTCCTCAGTCAAACCCACCTGATAAGGATCCCGCATTGGGCAGCAATACTCCAAAAAAGGACGGGCAAGCCTAGTGTATATAGTCTCTTTAATAGTTCTGTTGCATCATTTAAACGTCCTGCCAATGAAACGCAGTCTCTGGTTCGCCTTTCCTACGATAGTATCTACGTGTTCTTTCCAGTTTAAGTATGATGTAATAGTAATTCCTATGTATTTAGTGGAGTTTACGGCCTTCAAAGAAAGTTTAACGGATTTCTTTTCATATTCTTGTGGACCACTTCACACTACTCATTATTTAGAGTCAATTGCCAAATTTTACACCATTCTGATATCTTATTCTGATCGCTCTGCAGTTCGTTTTGATCTTCAGATGACTTTGCTAGACGGTAAATCAAGGGGTCATCTGCAAACAACCTAAGAGTGATGCTTAGATTTTCTCCCAAATCGTTTATGTAAGTAAGGAACAGCAGAGGACCAATAACACTACCCTGTGGAAACTCCCGATATCACGTCTGTTTTAGTCGATGCCTTACCATCGGTTACTACAAACTGTGTTCTCTGTGACAGGAAATCCCCGATTCAATTGAAAATTTGAGTCGATATACAATATCCACGCAATTTGACTAAAAGCCTTTTCTGAGGTACGGTGTCAAAGCCTTCTGGAAATCAAGAAATACGGAATCAATTTGAGATCCCTTGTCGCACTCATCACATCGTGTGTGTAAAGAGCTAGTTGTGTTTCGCATGAACGATATTTTTTAAGTCCGTGTAGACCTTGTGTTAATAGATCATTCTGTTCGAGATAATTCGTGATATTTGAATACAGGGTATGTTCCAAAACCCTGCTGCAAATTGACATCAATGAAATAGGCCTGCAGTTTAGTTGGTTAGTCCTACTGCCTTTCTTGTATATAGGTATGGCCTGTGCAACTTTCTAGTCTTTTGGTACAGAACATTCTTTGAGCGAGCGGTTGTATGTGGCTGTTAAGTAAGGAGTTATCGCTTAGTAATAATCAAATAGAAATCTAAAGGGTATACAGTCCGGACCAGAAAACTTGTTCTTTTTAAATGAATTAACTTGCTTCACTACTCCGAGGATGTCTACTTCAACGTTACTCATTCTGGCCTCTGTTTGTAATTCGAAATTTAGAATATTAGTTTCGTCTTCTTTGATGAATGAGTTTCGAAAAGCTGTGTTTAGTAACTCTGCTTTAGTAGCGCTATCATCGGTAGGATCGCCATTACTATCAAGTAGTGAGGGTATTGTTTGTGTTTTTCCCCTAGTATATTTAACAGATAACCAAAAATCTCTTTGGTTTTCAGTCAAATTTCGAGAAAGAGTTTCGTTGTGAAAAGTATTGTAGGCATCTCGCATTGAATTCCCCGCTAAATTTCGAGCTTCTGTGTAGAATCGCCAGTCTGGGGATTTTGTGTTCGTTTAAATTTCGCATGCTTCTTCCGCTGTTTTTGCAACAGTGTCCTGGCCTGTTTTGTGTGCCAAGGGGGATCACCGCCTTCTTTTATTTGGTATACAACTGTCAATTGCTGTCGATACTACCTCTTTGAATTTGAACCAGATCTGGTCTACACTTACGTTTAGTGTTATGAACGAGTGGAAACTGTCTTTCAAGAAGCAGTGTATTGTATTCCCATCTGCTTTCCTGAACAAATATACTTTTCGTCTATTTTTTGTAACTTTGTGACTTTCGATATTCATTCTCGCTACGACAGCTCTGTGTTCACTAATACAGGTCTCCGTTTTGATGCCCGTTATGAGCTGAGGATTTCAAGAATAAAGAAGATACAAAAAAAGTAGCTCCACTAAATGGTAAGAATATTGTAATAGAACAGTGGGCTGGAGGAAGAGTCTATCATAAAACTAAACATAAAAGTGATAATAAAGATCCCAATATAAAATGTTTCCCTTTACAGACTAAATAAACTATTCCAAAAAATGGAATACAGATTTGCTTAAAGAGAGTCTGAAAATAAAACTCGCACTGGCCTCTTTAAGGCACGGTATTGAAAAAAAAAAAAATCTGTAGGAAGTAATAAAACATTAAAATGTCTGTAAATCTATCGGACCAAACTGCGTGGTCATCAGTCCGCAGCTTACAAACTACTTAAACCTAGGTAAACTAACCTACGGACAAACACACACACACACACACACACACACACACACACACACACACACACACACACCCATGCCCCAGGGAGGACTCGAACCTCCACGGCGAGCAACCGCGCGCTCCGCAGCGAGACGCCTTAAATCGCTCGGCCACTCCACCGCGGCAATAAAACATTAAATATACATAATATTGTATACTGTGTTATAATGATTTATATATTCCATTTTGTGTTATATATATATATATATATATATATATATATATATATATATATATATATATATTATTTATTTTATTTATTTATTTATTTATTTTTTGCAGACATACTACCGGTACTGTACGTATGTGGCCCAAACAAACTGAAAGCAATGGGAAACGCCCTTCAACACAATGCAACTTTTCCTCCTCTTGTAAAAAGAAACAGTTGTAGGGCCTCTGATGTCATCTTTACGCTCTTTCTGCGCTATTGATTATCCGAAGATTAAAGTAGCTCTTGTTTTTATATTTTCTTTGTAAACCTCAACCATCCTCAAAGACAATAATCGAAAGGGGTAATATACGGGAAACTTAGGGCCCTGAAACGTTCCCATATTTACCAATGCATCTCTTGAACAATGTTAGTTTTAGATGATGTGCTTAGAATGTGCAGCAGCCCGTCATGCTAGTAAAAAATTTGCATTCATGTAGACAAAGAAATCTCTTCCAAAAATAATGAGATCTCATTTCAGAAAAGTGTATACGATGGGGATGTGTAAGACGAAGTGGTAACAACAAACCCGATCAACTGATTGTCCATTAAACTATTTCCGCCTCCGTAGCCCAGTGGTAGATTGCCACGTAGGAGGCCCGGGTTCGATACGCGGTCGGGTTGGAGTTTTTCTCCACTCGGGGCCTGGGTGTTGTGGTGTCCTCATCGTCATTTTCTCATCATCATCGACGCGCAAGTCTACCATGTGGCGTCGTCTAAAGACTTGCACCAGGCAGGCCGAACACGATCCCAGCTGGGATCTAACGGCATAAACACCACACGAAATCATCATCACTTATTTACAGCGAACTGTTATTTAAAAAAATATCTACACAATGGAATGTGTATTTTTCTTGGACACTGATGTGAATTACGAGTGTTATTGATTCGGTCATTAGTAAAAGTGGCTTCATCACTAAAGAGTAAAAATGGTATCACTCAGCGATTTTCAAGTATTCAGAGAGAAACTTCTAATCGCCTATATCTCCTGCTCGAAGGTGCTGAATGAACTACAGATGATGTTGGAACCAGTATGTACCTAATGTCCGCCATGCTCTTGTACATGGAACGACGATACGTGCAGAAATTCTACTTGTGTTTGTTCAAGAACTACGTTCAACCGACTGAATTATGTCTCTTCCACAGTCTTCATACGCACGTTCAGATGCGTAGTGTTTTGAACACATCAGTACACACTTCTGAGTCTGGTAGTGTGCAGTCAGGAAATCATACGTCATAGTCCTTACTAACAGTATTTCCATTACAAAATCCATACACAGATACCACATACACAAACACAGCGTAGTAAACATGTACTACCTGGTTAGAAGCTACAGTACAGTACAACAAATGAGAATGAAAAATTGATTATAAACCTAAGCACGACTGCATAATGTAAACATCAACAATATTGCCGACATTCGATAAATACGCCCACAGTAATCCATAGAAATTGGTGTGCCAGCACACGAAAAGGAGATGCATTGATTTCATCTTCTATACTACGATCTCCCGAAACACCGTATATAAAAATAACAAGGGAAACTTTTTTTATAGTTTAGGTTACCAACTTTTGCATGTGTAAATCAGTTTACATTATACCTGATTGGTTTCGCTTTATTTTAAAGCGCCTATTTCTGCCCACAAGGCTTCAAGTTTTTCGCCAACTTTTATAAAAATGTGTGATTGTAAATAGTGTAATTGTAAATAGTGACAGCAAGTAGTAATATGCTACCAGAAACACTTGAAGAGTGCAACATAAAAGGAAATCTTTACCATTGGAGATGCTTTAAAATAAAGCGAAACGCGTCTGGTCTCAAGTAGACGGATTTATAGGTGCAAAAGTCGGAAACCTAACCTATAGGAACTGTCTAACTGCAACTGTGAAGGAGGATGCAAAAAAAAAAAAAAAAAAAAAAAAAAAAAAAAAAAAAAAAAAAAAAAAAAAGAAAGAAAGAAGAATTATGTAACAAAAAAGTTGTTCGGTGTGTAACTAAAACCTCTGACGTTTGATCATGACCTACGACAAGATTGAAACTTCAGCATCCGTCGTTTTCTCTGTCTAGACCACGAATAAGGAAAGCTATCGGGTCTCCTGATGGGAATTTCAACGAGGCAGTGGTGATCCAGGCACACAATAAATGTAATATTTGCAATCTATGCCAAATATGGCTTTCCGCAATGGTTCACAAATCCCAGACGAGGCCACATAATGTGGAAGTCCAGTGCAATATAGTGAGTAGGCTAAAATCAATAGCTACCCTTACTTTTTCGATGCGACTTCTCCGTGAAGGTTTAGATGTATGATTTTGGCCGGACCTTATGGTGCTAAAAGTGATCACTGCGGCCATTCTTTACTACGCTATCTTGGATTCAGCTCACAAAGTTGAAATAAGAAGGGGTTCATGTAGCACATGAATTTTTGTTATAATTTCATGAAAAATTAGGAAACGCACTCCTTTTGCAACTCTTAACAACGCGTGCGACGCAATTGCTCAGAACTCCCGGCCTAGGCCATACGAAGAATGTTTATGGTACGACAAAGAATATGCAAAACGAACACAGGAAAGGACAGAATGACAGCACAGACCCAAACTTTCTTGCATATACGTGCTTCAGTAAATATGTGTATCTGCAGTCCTCGTCCTTCGAAACTCCGTCTGTATTTAGGACGTGCATAGCACGTGTGTCCGCTACACATACGGCGTCTCCTTTCTATGTCGCAGTCTGGGTCACACTTAAACCTCTAATTTTCCTTGGGCAAGCCATTTTCAAAGAACAAGGTTAGATGTAGACTTTGGCCGTCCACTTTTATGCGAGTAAATCGTCACTGAGATGACCTTGCCCCGGTTTTCCGAGCGACTGACAAACGCAATCTTTCGCATGTTCGCTCATGTACAGAAAGAGAAAAAGAACACCTTGAAACACTAGAGACACGAAGTTCATAAACACTGCATATATTTGTTAGATGTTTTTCAGAAATGATTAACAGTTCAACCATGCGGGCCAACAGATTCCAGGTAAACAATGATATCGTGTCGCAATACGACCTACGGGTAAAATGTGCTTGTGGTATCGTAGTCATTTTAAACCGAAGGTTTACACAGACATGGATAATGTCCCGCAAACGTATACGCAAAATGTATCGTCAGGTCAGTGAGTTTGAGATAGATCGCATTATTGGCATGAAAGAATATGATTCATCAAAAATGTTTAGCCGCGGTGGAGTAGCCGAGCTGTCTAAAGCATCTCGCTGCGGAGCGCGTGGTTGCTCGCCGTGGAGGTTCGAGTCCTCCCTGGGGCATGGGTGTGTGTGTTTGTCAGTAGGTTTAAGTAGTTTGTAAGCTACGGACTCATGACCACGCAGTTTGGTCCGATAGACTTACAGACATTTGAACATTTTTGAAAAATGTTTAATTGTTTGTAAAGTTTATGGGATTTAACTGCGGGGTCATCAGTCCCAAAGCTTACAAACAACTTATGAACTAACTTATACTAAAGACAACACAAACATCCATTCCCAAGGGAGGATTCGAACCTCCGAGTGGCAGACCGCGCGATCCGCAACGTGGCGCTCCAGACCGCTCGGCTACTCCCGCACGGCGAATGTGATTCATCCATCCAGGATATTTTTGCTCCAGTGCGATGAAGTATTTTGGCAGTTCAACAGGACTGTTCAAAAAGTTTCACGAACGGACGCAATATACCTCGGAGCACCGAGACCATCCCCGGAGAAGATCGACAGCTCATTCGAATGACATTGCAGGAATACATCTGTCCCCTCCTCGTCTCAACAACGGTGGAAGATTTTATACACTATCAGGGGGAACTGTCCGTGGAGGTTCATTACGACATTGGTTACGTGAGACTATCTTTGACTAATGTGCAGAAACATTCTACAGGGCAATCATATCTTGGAGAGGAATGGAGTCATATACTGTTTCTAAATGAATAAAGATTCCGTTTGTTTGAAAATTATGGCCGTATTGTGGTTCGCCGCAGACGGAAAGAGCGTGATTACGTTGATCATCCGTACAAACATACAGCAGACTTCATGGTGTGAGATTCTATTCAGTACAACCACAAATCACAACAGGTGCGTCTCCAGAATAATGTGATCCATTCGCCATAGGTGAATGCCATATTTCGACCCGCAGCCCCACCAGTTCTGCACAACAGCCAGGACGCTATTTTTCAGCAAGACAATGCATGACTACATGTTTATGCACGAACACGAATCTCCTTGGTGTCACAGTATGTCGAGCCTTTCGCGGGCACGCCCTCTGGCACAACTAAATCTGTGAGGACGGGACGTGAGGCGCGCATATGTAGTTCATCGGTTGCCCTCAGAGCTACTATGTTCGAATCCTGGTCTGGCACACAAATTTACGCTGCCACGTGCCTAGACCCACAAACTAAAGGCTCCGTCAAACAGAGAGCTGGCAGCCCGCGCGGGCAGACCGCGCTGTTGTCTGCCGCGTTCCGCAGCAGTCAGGCACAGCGCGGGCAGCGCTCGGCGTTCTGGTTGTTGAATGGCGCTTGTACTGTGTGAGTCATCTGCGGAGCGTATAAACATGAACAGTACTTCAGACGAGGATGAATTTCTACTTCTCATTTTGCTTTCTTCAAAGAAGAGAAGAAAATAAGTTCATGAAATTAATATGAAACGAGAAGAAAATGGTGAAAATTTCATCGTGTTTGCAAAGAGCTTTGATTGTGTGACAACAGTTTTTCCAATTATTTTCGAATTTCTCGCTAACTGCATTGGCAGGTACATAGAAAGCATGTACGGATAAAATGTCCAAGAAAAGAGTGGCTCAAGTTATTATTGTTATAAGAAAATCAGTTGTCTCGTTTGGTGTTGTTGATCATGATATCTTTGTGGTTTTGATGTGGGCAGCTAGAGCAGACACAGTGAATTATTTAATATGTCCCTTTCCTAAAGCTTTAGCCTTGGAAGATCCTCAGAAGGCCATTTACAATAAATGCCTCTGCAAGAGACGGCATGTAGTGGAAATTTATGTTGAAAAATGGCGTGTTTTTAGGGTCAATAGACCTACAAACTGATGTTGTTAATAAAGATTTGGAAGCAGCGTGCTATCTACGTAATTTCCTCCGCATAAATGCAATGCAATGCAAGCTACGTGCCTACTGAACAAGAGGAGCAGATTGATAACCTACACGCTAATACATTTTCGAATATGCTAAGACTAAAACAGAAACTAATTTCTTGCGTATTTTGTCAATAACCAGTAACATGGTATTGGTATCACGTTGTATGTACAGTTGGCAGCCAATACTTACCTTCTGCACCATCTGCGTTGATGTTTGTCCAACCACATCGTTTTTCTTACGTTTTTAACTGTATTTTGCACAACATGTTTGTTTGTTTGTAATTATATCGGACCAAACTGCGTGGTCATCAGTCCGTAGCTTACAAACTACTTAAACCTAGGTAAACTAACCTACGGACAAACACACACACACCCATGGCCCAGGGAGGACTCTAACCTCCACGGCGAGCAACCGCGCGCGCCGTAGCGAGACGCTTTAGACCGCTCTGCTACTCCACCGCGGCTATTTTGCACAACAAAAAATGTTCAAATGTTTGTATAGTCTATGGTACTTAACTACGGGGTCATCAGTCCCTAAACTTACAAACTACTTACGATCTAGCTAAGACCAAGGACGGCACAAATATCAATTCCCGAGGGGGGCCGTGACCGCGACTGCCGCGCCGCGGCCGTCTTTTGCACAACACAACCAGAAATGTACTGTAATATTCAATATTTCGCTTAACTCATTTTCATGTAATAGTTTTGATTAGACAAGTACGTATACATTGGTTTGTAATAATGAAAAATAAATTAACACCTGTTTGATTCAGACTTCTGCATATCTCCTTCCAACTGCCTGTCTTTTTAGACGCATTTTTGTATTCTGGGTCACATATGACATAGAGGAATGACTTTGGACGCACCAAACCGATCAGTTTGTGTGTTTTCCGCCATACTGCTCCCGCTTGCCCGCCGCGGTCCTCTGTACAAAATCACAGCCAGCCCGCTGCACGCTTTCTGTTTGACTGAGGTGGTCAGGCAGAGTGCAACACAGTGCCCGCGCGAACTGCCCGCTCTCTGTTTGACAGAGCCTTTAATCACATCTGTGCCCAAGGGAGGACTCTAACCTACGGCGGGAGTGGCCGTGCGATCTGTTACATGGTGCCGTAAACCACGCGGCCATTCCCGAGTGGGAGTTGCAGTCCAGCGCAAACTCGGCTGCAGAGTAATAATTTCGTTGCGTCGGTCTTTGGTGTGTTCCACCAGACCAACAGACTTATCGCTAATCGAAAATGTGTGCTATATTGTGAAACGAGAGGTGAAGCTCTGTGAGCCAATGCCTACCCTCACAGATGAACTGTGGAACTAGGTGAATTAGCATCGATATGGCATACCACAGCACGCCGTTAGTGCGTCTATGGAATCACATATGGAACGCGTTATGATGGCCCACGGCGGACTCTGCGTACGTGCTGAAGCGAGGGGACTGAAATGCTAATGATATCTTTAGAATATACTAATGAACATGTATTGTGAATATGAACTTCCTGGCACGGTGGAGTGGCCGAGCGTTCCAAGGCGCTTTGCTGCGGGGCGCGTGGTTGCTCGCCGTCGGTGGTTCGAGTTCTCCCTCGTGCATGGGTGTGTGTATTTGATTTTAGGTTAGTTTAAGTTAGTCTGTTTGTAAGCCTAGGCATTGATAACCGCTGTAGGAAATTTACATAGATTTAAAAACGTTTGAACGTTTGTATGAACTTCCTATCTCTAATCTTTCAAGGTGTTCTGTTTTTCCTGAACATGAGTGTATTTATTTCTTTGCGGGTCTCGTGAACATTGCAGGTTTGCGGGATCCTAAGGCAGTCGATTCACTTCGCTACACATGTACTCTAGGGTTTGCGTGACGGATGGCTTAGTTACTTGAATGGTTGTTGCGACAATAGCGCCAGGCTGACAGGAAGGAAATTTGTATACCGTTGCGTGCATGCACCGAGACTGAAAATATATCCAGTACTGACTGATTTGAAAAGGTGGAGAGGAATATTGACACAGTATCAAATGATGCAGTTCAAGAGATAAGTTCATGGCTTGTAGAAAACAAGTTGATGTTAAATCACAGTAAAACTCAGTTTTTACAATTACATAATTTGACGAAAGCTGACATTTTGATTACACATACAGGGCATATGAAAAGTGAGACTGGACAGTTCAATTTTCTAGGCGTTCAGATAGAAAGTGAGCTGTCGTGGATAGCCCATGTTCGGGAGCTTGTTACAAAACTAAATTCTGGTTTATTTACTATTAGAACAATATCTGAAATAAGTGATTTTTCAAGACGAAAAGTAGTCTATTACACTTACTTTCACGCACATATGACATACAGCATTATTTTTTTGGGATAACTCACAACACAATATTTCTGGTTCAAAAACGGGCTGTTCGAGCAATATATGGTGTAATTTCACGAACGTCATGTGGGAATTTTGACACTGGCGTCACAATAGGTTTGTTGTTGTTGTTGTAGTTGTTGTTGTTAATAATATCAGATTATTTCCACGAGTTAGTAGTTTTCACTCGGTGAATACTAGACAGAAGTCGAATCTACATTTTCATCAGACCACCTTGACACGTGCAGAAAGGTGTACAGTATTCTGCAGCATCCATTTTCAATAAGTTGCCATAAGAACTAAAGAATCTTAGCATTAATCTACACGCTTTAAAATCTAATTTGAAGAGTTATCTCATAGCTCACTCCTTTTATTCTGTTGAGGAACTCCTAGAGAAGTTAAACAATTAAGCTAATTCATTTTTATTGATTCTTTTCACTTTGTCTTAAGATTTTCGTGTGCATGGGACTACTTAAAATTTTTCTATTACCATTCTTGTGTTAAACTTCATGTATTGACTTGTTCCATGACAATGGAGTCTCACTCCTCAATTAGGTCCTGTGGAACAGAAAACCATATTATTATTATTAGAATGGATAGGAGTTGATGTTGACTTTGACGTCACGTTCTTTTACTAGTGGCGTATGTGTCCTAGAGTTCAACGTAATGCTTATGTCGTAAAGATTGAATATAAATACATCTCCAATTTCTTTTAAAGTAAAAGCTTTGATGGATCTTGATCAAGAATTCAAGTACGGAGTTACAATTATAGTCAAAGAAGTTTTAGATTTAAAAAAAGTCTCCAAATTACCGAATTCACGTGGCATACGCTGTATAGTGAAAGCTGTTCGACCATGTGTATACTCCATCGTCAAAAGAGAACAGACAAGCAATACGCCAGTTTTAGACTACTGATGTATGCCTGTTACTAAGTAATCACGGTACCGCCACAGTACTGTGAGGATATTTTATTTCAGTCAAAGAGAACGCGGACTAAATGATCATACAAGTGTCAGGCTTTGAAAATGCTAACAGCCGATTTCCATTTCGTATACACTCAGCAACAACGTTCACTCATTATTACGCCACTGAGCGAAGTCTAATTGCTCGCTTTTATGTGACACGCCGTTGCGGAGATGTTAAAGAGAATGCTGTGATTCGCCTCGTTGCTATTTCAGATCACAGTGCATATACGAATGGAGCCAATTTTCCGAAAATTATGAAAAAGAGGTGATCAGGAATATGGCTACTAAAGACACAGCTCTCGCAGGATGGCGCAGTTCGGTTCGAACTTCAAACCAGCTGCAATCAGTGTGACGAAAAACACACATCGCTATAGACTGACGGATCAATATTGTGTAACCAGATTTTCGAACGAACTGGAAAACTGTTAGTGCACAGACACCGCTTTGGCGAATGTCACAGAATTTTTCCTCCAAGCCTAAAGGACGAATTTACCTCAGCTGCTCACCCGACTTTTCGCGGCGTAAATCAAGACGTAGCTCCTGAATTTAAAAACAGCTCAAGCAGCCACAAGGTTCGTCGGAGTCAATCGCAAATATTTACGGGGAAGAACTATTTGCTTAAAATATTATGGACCAACAAGCGCCGTGTCGAACGTATACTGAACGAACGAAGAAAGGTAAACTGGTGAACTTAGTTCCCCGGTCAGCGATTTTTACGGAAGCGCACCGTTATTACACAAACTCGCTGACGTAAAAGAACCTGCATTACGCGGCCATGAACATCTCTGCACGCGGCAGCTCAGGTTCTTACCAGTACGTGTAGACCATGTTCGCTTCACGGAATATTGAGATTGCGAAGAGTAGAGGAAAGACGACAGGCACCGACGGCCTTCCACCTCAATTCTACCTCTGCTTCTCTGACTTTCTGGATGCTACGAAAACTAATTGATGGCGAAATATATTCAAAATCACAAACAGAAAATCGACGTTCAGCTTTGTTAATGAACGAAGATTACAAATCAGTTACCCACGACTTCTTGGTTACCTTAGACAGATGAAAAAATTAGTCAGCAAGATTGAGTGTTCCTCGATCTCTGGCAGTACCATCTTCCACACCAGGTTTACGTACGGAGATGCCATCGTGAATGGCACTGCTACTAGTAAACCACTTGCTTTCCTTTCGTTGCACTTTTCCTAGGAGTTTGACAAGGTATTCAACAATGCATTAAAATTTGGTGTTGATTCCAAATTTATTAACGCCAACATGAACGTATTGTACAGTTCAGGAGTAAATTAATTAACTCTAGAAGATTAAAATTTCAGCTGAGCGAGCTGTTCCGTCCCTTTAGGGCTATTCGTTGTCTCACTGAATACTCTGGTTGATAAATTGTGATGCACATGGCAGGACGACGCACGAGTAGGCTGCCTTGCATATGCCGATGCCGATGATCTCATCTGTGGCATGGGAAGTTTTAGATGCAGCGTTCTCAATTTCACAGTTGTATATGTGCGTATTAGTGTTTCACAGAGAACATAAAACAGGTCTCATTTCCACATGATGAAACACATGTAAGATTGACTGACTATGGTTTAAAGTGAAGGATCAGTAAAGAACCTCAGGTGTGTGTTTTCAGGGAATTTGCAGAAGACGGCCATCTACAATTGGCGCTTGCTTCTGATCTCTATTAGGAGATTTGACACCTCGCACTAGCACAAAAAGTTCTCTTTTCACTCACATGATTCTTAGCACAAATTTTCAATTTGCTGGTGTCTGTAGACGGTGGAGCTTTTTAAAATGTCCCACCCGACATGCACGCTTACACTGAAGGAAGGTGGAATTGCCGGCCGCGGTGGCCGAGGAGACTGAGGCGCTTCAGTCACGGTCTGCACGGCCACTGCGGTCGGGGGTTAGAATCCCCCCTCGGGCATGGATACTTGTGCCGTCGTTACTATTAGCTAGTTCATAAGTAGTTTGTAAGTTTAGGGACTGGTGACCCCGTAGTTAAGTCCCATAAGCTTAACAAACATTTGAACATTTGATTTGAAGATGGAATTAACCGTCCAGTCATTCAAATGCGCTGCGTCTTTCGTGTAAAAAAGAGCCATTTGTGATCAACCTCTTTATGTACCCCCAACTGCAGTGCTCAGGAAATGCCTACCGGCTTTACTAGCGGAACTAACTAATCCATAGACGAACTCCTACCAGTTAGTATTGTCACGACAGTTCTTCATGCGTAAGAGTTACATACCGCAAGAATATTCAGTCCCCAACAACTACAATACCAAAGTGGTACTATGAGGTAGGCGTATGACGCAAATATATGAAATCCTGATCCTAAGGCTCCTGTAAGTACGAGCTGACGCATCCGCCATTTTCATTCGTAAGTTAAACACACTGCGGTGCTATACGATTTGCGTCACGGCACTTTAGCACGACATTACGGGTGGTTCTGTTGCCATAAACTGCTCAGATCATTCCACAGGTGGCTACAGAACGTTTAGTGTCCCGAGAGATTCTAACAGAAGAAAAAATTGATCATTAAATGTTCAAATGTTCAAATGTTTGTTAAGCTTATGGGACTTAACTACGGAGTCATCAGTCCCTAAACTTATAAACTACTTATGAACTACTTACTAACTAGGACGGCACAAATATCCATGCCCGAGGGGGGGATTCGAACCCCCGACCGTATTGGCCGTGCTGACCGTGACTGGATCGCCTCAGTCACCTCGGCCACCGCGGCCGACGATCATTAAATTTCAGCGCAAAAACTGGAAACCTGGATCGAGCCCACAGTTATATATTGTAAGTAAATAGTTATTATTATGACTTGAAGCAATGTTTAATAGTAAAAAATCGTCTGTGTATTTGAACTTTCGTTTTTGTTTAGCTCTTCTGAAAGTATTACCCCTTAACAGAGAAGCTGCATATAGGGAATTAGCAGCCGCAATATGTCATATTACAGCAAAGCATCCCAGAACGTAGTGCTTTTTAGAGCACAATATGTGTGTCTTATGTAGTATATTGAGAAATACACCCCATCAAAAAGTTTTGTACTGACATTGCGCAAATTGTTTAAGATACTTCTGTTAACGTTATTGCGAGAAAGTATTACAAACACTAAAACGGATAATATAAATATACTGGGCAAAAAGTTTCGTTACGGCTGTGGCAGCGTACTGTGCCGATACAGCAACTACCGTTGAATGCTATTTGTATTTCGAAGTTTTAGCGTCATAACTAGTAGTATGAAATTTGAAAGAATAGTACGGTACATTATGTTTTATCACAAAATATAGCCTCAATTCAATTTATTATCAGTAAATTCCAATATTGTCGTTTATCTATAAGAGGCTGTAACATAAGTGGCAAAGAATAACTTAATGGGTAAATTTTACTTACGACTGCGGCGGCATAGTGAGCTAATGTTGGTAAAGAAATGTTTGCTATATAAGGATTATTAAATTACTGACAAGGCAAGGGTACCGTTACATACGAAAACTTGTCAACGTTAGAGAAGAAACAGAATTATTTATTTATTTCATGGTTAACACATTATATACGATTAGGTTCTCAAATAGCATTCAAAGGTTGTTGCCAACATCGGCACCGTGTGCCTCTACGACCGTAAACTTTAGATCCTGGACACTAACATTATTTTTAGTTTTAGTGTTTGTAATACATTCTGAAACTTTCTCAGTAACAGAAGTACTTTCAGGAATTTGAGTACAAAAAACCGATGTGATGAATCTGTCACAGCAGACGGCAAACAAACCTCGGATATTGACAGTCATTATTCAAATGTTTGTTAAGCTTATGTGACTTAACTACGGGGTCATCAGTCCCTAAACTTACAAACTACTTATGAACTACTTACAAACTAGGACGGCACAAATATCCATGCCCGAGGAGGGATTCGAACCCCCGACCGTAGTGGTCGTGCTGACCGTGACTGGAGCGCCTCAGTCACCTCGGCCACCGCGGCCGGCCGTCATTATTCAAAAAGAAGCCAAGATCGCTTAAAATTTTTATCTAGATGACCAGTTTCGGCAGCATTAAACGTAGTACGCGATTTTTATCACAGAAATTTATGTTTCTCTCTCTCTTTTTTTCTGTATTTGGACAGAAGCTGCAATAAGTAAAGAAAATGCGAGATTTTTGTGTCTAATCCACATATCGATGTAAACAAGAGCGGTAAGCAAGCTCAAAGTAGCACGATCTAAGGCTCTATGCCGGGCACTTGTAAAATATTTCACTAAACTTAAATAAAACAACACTGTTCGTATAAGCTGCGTGGTGTGTTTAGCATTCGCAGGAATGAAAATGACGGATGCGCCAGCCTGTGCTTTTAGGAGCTCTACCTGTTCCCACTACGTCATTAGATGTAAGTGTGGCACAACGTCTCTGTTCGTTACCTCCCACCACACGTGAAGGCCACTTGGCACATATACTACAAACGAACAGTTCTGTAGGATGAATGTCACAGCGTCCAACGTGTGTCATATCTGTGGAAGGATAGACGCCCTGGAGACCGTGTTAAGTGCCATAGTTTTATATCAACGGGGTGCGGAGCCAGACAAAAGTTATGGATTGTTTATCACAAGTCGATAAATCTCCGATACCACCACCATGTTGACTCCAGATTTCACCGCATCTCCTAAAACCAAAACAGCAGTCACTAATTAGATTGTTGCTAAAACAACCAATGTCATTTTTTAGCTTGAAACAACAGTCGCAGTCAAGTTTACAACGTAGATGTAGGAGACGCACCGGATTCCACTTGGACATTTACGATAAGAAGCGACCGCTCAAAATATTTAAAAATCATTATTCACAGAAATTTCTGCAAATTTCCCAATAAAAAATGGAGAATGTGAGTAGAGAAATACTTTACTACTTTCAGCAATGTAATTTGGCTATTGTATACCACTACTCTCTCGTGTGTTCAAAATTTCCAATAGAAATTTTTTTTTTTTTCGAGAATGTATTCGAAATCTTATGACCATCGACTGAAAAGAGATAACTTTTAATTTTTCGTTTGGTGGATTTTTAGTTATTGTCAAAGAACAATATCCTTCGATTATCAGTCGGGTGAATTATAAGAGGAGGTATCATTTTATCTAAAATACCGTATGTTATTGATGGATTAAGGAATTATTTTTATGTTTCATTATCCTCCTGTAATCAAGTTTCCCTCAAGAAGACTGACATTTATGTGCTGCTAATTTGACAACTCACAGAGCTTCTAAGTTCAAGGCTAAGAATGAAGAAATATTTTATTTATTAATGTTATTTGCATGAGGAGTAATGAAGTTATTTTATAAACAGTCTTCCAAACACTGGTATTACCAGAGTCGTTATTTTTAATTGTTCACCATGCGATGGAGAAATGCAACTACATTGTACTGCCGTTTTGCTGTGACTAAGTTCTGACCTTCTTTTTTATTTTCAAGAAACGTAGCCAGAATGAAGGAATGCTCATGTGGCATATGTGGTTGACATTATCTGGTGTTCTGGAAGAGCACTGTCACTCGCACATGGAATATTGGAGACATCCCTCTGATTTGACTTAAAGGCGGGAGGAAGGGCTATAAGGGAAGACGGAAAAAAAGTTACTGAAATAAAAAATAAAGAGCAGTGGTATCTCGGTATGCCGCATGTTATTGACAATTTTATCTTTGCCTTTACGTTACAGACGATGGGCGATGGAAGAAAAGCTCCTGATCAACATTGTATTAACTTCGAAACCTCTCGGCAGAGCTGTTAATCGTAGCCATCCCTCGGATGGGGGGATGGGGACGTTGTGTTCGGCGACCCCCGTGGTGCTATTCTAGAGAGGTACGATGTGTGTTGTCAACCAGGTTTCACCTTCCCCTTTCTCCCATCATCTCCAGCATGAGCATAATAAAACATTACACCCACACATCATTTACACACACACCTACACTTAAAAAGACGCTTCATCAAACAGGGCTTGTACATTAATGCCACAATACTTATTGTCTGGTGGTGAAAAGTCTTACAATTTCTGGTGACCAAACACTGTTTTCCGCGTGGGAATGGACACACAGTTCTAGGCGCCATTTTCGGGACTGCGCGGCCACTCGCAACCAAAAATGAATGTTCAAAATTTTGTAAATCTAACAGAATTAACTGCTGCGGTTATTAGTCCTTAGCCTTACTGACTATTTAAACTAACTTAAATTAACTTACACTGAGGACAACACAGACAAACACACACACACACACACACACACACACACACACACACCCTGCCAGAGGAAGGAGTCGAACCTCCGGCGGTGCCTGGATGGTAATCTCATTTTTAAAAAATTCGGATGTTTGTAAATCTATCGGGCCAAACTGCGCGGTCATCAGTCCGTAGCTTACAAACTACTTAAACTAAGGTAAACTAACCTAAGGGCAAACACACACACCCATGTCCCGGGGAGGACTCGAACCTCCGACGGCGAGCAACCGCGCGCTTCGCAGTGAGGCGCTTTAGACCGCTCGGGTACTCCACCGCGACAATCTCATTTAAGAACGCGTATCCGAATAAGAAGCTCACGGACACAGTACTATGATTGCCAACCGGTAAGTCTGTTACAGAAGAAGTACTACGAAGATGTTATATGCATATTATAGTAACGCCACAAGTTGCCGAGGCAGCTACGACACGAAAAAGAGCGTATTGAAAATCTGAGTAAATTCAGGTGCCGAAGTGGAAGGCAGCAAACATTTACTTTAAATTCACGCCTACGATATGACTGACTGTGGTAGCCTGGTCTCCTCATATTCAGTGTCTACAATCCACGTTTATATCCACAGATGAGAATTTCGGCTTCCACGAATATCATTGTTCTCTGCAAGAGACCGACGTCATAGAAATAGGACTACAGCTTTGTGCGCTTCGTATGCTGCCATTCTTGAAAACGGGAAAGACCTACACTTATTTCCAGTCGTTAGGAACTCCTCGTCTTCCAAAGATCTACGGTAGACTCTTGTTAAAAAAAAGGCGTGTTTTTCATACCTTATCGCAGTGGTTTTTCGTGAAATCTAGTGCTCTTTAATTTGACGAGGGACTTCAGCTGCCTATATTTTTTATTTACGGAATGAAATATGTAAATATGGTCGGAAGTAAGAACGATTGTCTGTTAATGCACTTTAAGATAATTTATGACTTTAGGATGGTACAGATGCGAAAATCAGGATTGTGAGTTAAAGGCCATGAAAATCTTGTAATCTTTCCTTAAGTAACGTATGTGTTTGGCTGCCGTGGCGGAGCGGCCGAGCGTATTGAGGCGCTATGCTACGCTGCACGAGGCCGTTCCCCGTCGGGGTTTCGAATCCCCCTCGGACATGGATGTTTGTGCCGTCTTTATTATAAGGTAGTTCATAAGTAGTTTGTAAGTTTAGGGACTAATGACCCCGCAGTGAAGTCCAATAAGCTTTACAATCATATGAACATTTATTTTTATATTTTATTTATTTCATTTTTTTTTCCAAGTTTGATAATACCGCTGAAGTGGAAAGACAGCGGAGGCAGGAGTGAAAAGGAACTGCCAACTCACCTAAAAAACGCATTATTGGCCCCACATTTAAGTCCCTTAAGCTTGACAAACATTTGAACATTTGTGTTTGGCTGCAAGTGAAGAACAAACAATTGGTTTCAACCCTGACTTCATTAGCGTCCCTAGAGTCGAATCGTAAGAATTTTAAGACGTCAACGCCACTTCATCTTTCCGTATCCCACAGTCAATTATTTTGATATATGCAATTTTTTGGTATAGCCGCCATGTGTTTGTGACATTACAGATACGCGGGAAAGCTGATTGCTTCCATGTGAAAGGCGGGTTTTGTCACGTTGTTAAATTCCCCAGCCGGCCAGCTAACAGTTTGGACCTAGTGAATGGAATTCAGGTAGTTAGGGTTTCCCTAATCTGCCCAGAAACAGGAAACGACTATCTTGGATGAGCGAGGTCAAGTATTCCAGATTGCAAATGAAATGCAATATAGGCACACACATTATTCTAAAAATCCATATATAATCAGGGAATAATCTACGGCAAATATAATTATATGAATGGATTCAAGAGACAGGAGAATCAAAAGCTGTAATTACAATTACAATATCCCTTACTGATAAAAAGCCGATAAATCTCAGTACTATAATAATAATATTATAAGACATATATTTACAATTATTGATACGTAACGTTTATCAGTAACAGCTTAAGAAGCAAATGCGCAGCATTGCACCACGCTACCTATCTTAAAAGACACACCACGTCATTTCCGTATTCTTTCAATTAACCTTGTTTTATTCTCTTGTTCTGCTTTTCGTTGAGGTAGTAATATTCTTGTGTCAGAACATAGATTTCACCACAGAAACACAAAACATGAACCCAGCAAAGCGCATTACATTTATATATGTATTTTATTATATTTAATATCATTCTTAGTAACGTTCGTTTTTTTATGTTTTAGACTCCACTTAAATATTTCATGGCGGACTAAAAATAGTAAATATGCAGCAGATAATTTATATGTAAACAATTATAAGTATTTGTGGACAAGAACTGAATATATTTGTATAAAAAGCCATCATAAATTAAATATTAAATGTGTAACTATATTTCGACACAAGGAAGGATACAATTTTGAGAGCAGGCAGAGCAAGCTTTCGAACGCTTGGGAAGGAACTCGTAACTTGGACGAGGTGGTGAAAGGTTGTCACGCTAGGCGGTCTAAAGCCGCGTTACGAACTTGTGATTTGAAGAGGTAAGCATGTGTGGACTTGGAAAATATACAGGACTGTGACTGCAGAACTTAAGTCTCTGGTGAAAAATGGTAAACTATGGTCGGTAGTAGGGATGTGGAACGGTGACAATTCAGCAATCGTGTACTCGTGTGATGACAAATACTTTATTAACATCGGTTTAATTTGGAACTGAAATGTTCGATGGACTTTATGAATTTAAGAGCGATAATTTGGAACTATTCTCTCGAGTATGTGTGTGATGTTCATTGTGCCTCTCATGAACAATCGTTGGGGAAATATTCAGTGATTTAGGGCGATGTATAAAGTAGGAAAACCTCAGCATTTTCATGTCTAAAAGAGTAATAAATTCCATTTATAAAAAATTACTTCGTGAGTGAATCACTTCTTTATTTTAGAATCAATTTTGTTGGTTATTCGGAGCTTTAATTTATGTTTGTTTAAATATATTTTCGCGTCATCATATGCAAATTGGTAAACTGGCTAAACTATAGATTAATTATTAACCTTGTTTAAACAGCTTGGTAGCTGTTTAGGGCATAGATGCTGACATACATAAATCACCTCTATGAACAGAGACAACTGCCCTGAGTTATGTATTGCCCAATTCGTATTGGTGAGTACCGATAGGATGGTCGCATTTTAACACGAACAAACGAGCATCTCTCCTCTCTCCATCCTATCTGCTGTTCATCGGAAAAATACATTCCATGTTCTACAGAAATACTCGTCGTTCCTCAGTAAAACACGGGAAAAAATTCCCACAAAACAAATGAGAGAACGTTTCAATTTAGCTGTAATTCGATTATGAATGCCTTTAAGAACAACTGATTATATATATTTGAGTAAATTAGAGAACTTTATTTCTAATACTTTGAAAATTTTGTGCCAATATTTTTACGGTTAAAAGAGTCTTTAATGAGACCCGATTTCACTGTTTGTACATAGATATTTTTTACATCGATATATATGGTGCGGCTCGGTAGCCTAGTGGTAGAGTGTCTGACTTGAATCCTGGGGTCAAGAGTTCGATCTCCGCCATGTCCTAGGATATTTATCTCTCACTTCTTTCACCTCTGGCAATATTGCTGATGTGAAAATTATCGAGTAGCATCGTGGTTCGGAATACACGTTAAACTGTACGTCCTCCTATAACTGGTTAGGTAAGTCAGTCCGAATCTCGCAGAAAGCAACGGCATACCACCCCTAATCAGGACCTTGTCTAATAATACCCTGTGGTGTTCAAACCAATCTTCGAGTTGTTGACTACCTTACCTTTTTTATACCGGTAGACGAGTTTTCATTAGAACTATCGCCTAGCCATGTGCACTTCGTGCCTTACTGATTTGCAGATATTTGTTGTCAAATGTTTAGCACACATTTAGCCGGTGTTGACTGCATTTTGTCGGCTTCGTAACTGATCTGTGGTGTTACTCACTATTTGTGTTTTGCTGCGTTATTCTGTTGTTCCTTCAGTATTTAACATGCCAATAGAAACATTAAACTATTTCACGAACACAAAATGTTTAATTCGCAATTACATTCTTTTTGCACAGTGTTGTTTCCGTAGAAGCACAACACCTCCAACACCTGCAATGTATGGTTACCCTACATACAGGAGTGGCGTTGTGAACCCCCCCCCCCCCCCCCCCAAATTACACACACACACACACACACACACACACACACACAGAGAGAGAGAGAGAGAGAGAGAGAGAGAGAGAGAGAGGAGAGAGAGAGAGAGAGAGAGAGAGAGAGAGAGAGAGAGAGAGAATCCTGTGAACTCTGTGCTGCCACCTACAGCCATAGCTCATACGACATTATGGCATGTTCTCGATCAGACACAGTCTTTATTCATTTATGGTCTGAAACTAGAACCCAGTTGCAATTATCGAGCTCACGAAAGAAAATAAGTGGCTGCTTATCTAATATCCTATGAGACTTGGTTAGAGCAAGGCAAGATTGAAACACTGGAAAACAAGGAATGAACATTTTTAAAACTATTTTAGAGATGAAAATTGGATATGAGACACTGAAACAAGTAGATTATGTAACCAACGAGAAAGTGCTGATCAGAATTGAGAAAAAGAAACTTTCAGATTACGGTGACTAAAAGAATCGTTGGTAGGACACACAATTCTAAAATGCCAACAGATCTTTATAGAGGGAAGTTGTTATGTAACCAACGAGAAAGTGCTGATCAGAATTGAGAAAAAGAAACTTTCAGATTACGGTGACTAAAAGAATCGTTGGTAGGACACACAATTCTAAAATGCCAACAGATCTTTATAGAGGGAAGTTGTTATGTAACCAACGAGAAAGTGCTGATCAGAATTGAGAAAAAGAAACTTTCAGATTACGGTGACTAAAAGAATCGTTGGTAGGACACACAATTCTAAAATGCCAACAGATCTTTATAGAGGGAAGTTGGCGGGGGGGAGGGGGGAAGGAGAAGGGGGTAACATTGTAGAGGGAGGACCGGAGATTAGTACTGTAAGCAGGTTCAAACGAACGTAGACAGCACTATTTTTTCGCAGATGAGGAAGCTTACACAGGATGGAGAAACATTTATAGCTACATTAAACACGTCTTCGGACGATAACAACAACAGTACAATGGATTACATCTGAAGCAGACTTATTACAAACTGTTTACACCACTGTAGCTGTAGCGGAGAAGAAACATAGTTAATAACATTCTTATATCTATTTTAAATACTTTATGATGAATACAGTTGATGAAATACTTGTGTAGCCAGTCAATAATTGATTGAGGCTAACGATTCAGATATCCACCCTCTTATGGAACGTATAGTGATTAGCTCTTCACGAAAATCTTCCCTAATATACACGCAGTTTTGTAGTCCTGATTCTGTGCTATGATACTCATTCCTTTTGTATATTACTGCGTAATTATCTTTCTGGCCGCTGGAAGTCCATAGTCTGATGTATGTATCATAATTTCTAGTAATCAATCGTTTGAAACCAAACTTCTTTGTCAATGGCAGTATTGCTGTGTGTTAAGCCAAAAAACAGGTTATATAAAAATACGTAATTGAAGAGAGAGATGATAAAAAGTTGTAGAATTCATAAAAACATCTGTCGATATCAGACAAAGGAATTTACATACTCTATTGGTTAAGTAACGTTAAAAGCCCTTAATATTTAGTAAATGCATTTTAAACCATCAGCTGCTTTGTTAAAATTCTTTCGGTCACTGACAATCATGACGGCTGTCACTCACTGGCTCCACACACAAGTGGGCCGACTGCGGTGGCCGAGGGGACTGAGGAGCTTCAGTCACGGTCTGCACGGCCACTACGGTCGGGGGTTCGAATCCCCCCTCGGGCATGGATATTTGTGCCGTCCTTAGTGTTAGCTATTTCATAAGTAGTTTGTAAGTTTAGGAACTGATGATCCCGTAGTTAAGTCCCATAAGCTATACAAACATTTGCACACACAAGTGGCAGGCTTCTGTGTTACAGGAAAATAGAATCAGATCTTCCGAAATGACGTGTGCCTCAATTCTTTATGTTGTTAATTCCAAAATTATCTGAATTGCTGTATTATTAGCCAATGAAGTTTTCATGTAACTGTTTTCTTTGTTTATAAAAGAAGTAGGTAATCTTATTGCACGTATGTGCCCCATATGTATGTAATGAGCTCCAGAAAAACCAAGTGTGACTCAAGAATGGAAGTCTGAACATTCCATCGATAAAAGATGGATTTACTTTGTTAACGAATAACAATCCTGAACGGAAATGTCAGCTGCGAAAATTATGCCACTGTTTTCATCCCCACACGTGACGCCACTGCAGAAGATAATTTAGCTGATCTCTGCCACATGGACTGGTGATAATGACTGTGTTGTGTCTCCGGGTTGCTGTTGGGTTAAGCGTGGGCCGTGACTAGCAAGGATGTGGACTTTGGTCTGTAACTAAAAGAACTATTAGTCCACATATACCGGGTGATCAAAAAGTCAGTATAAATTTTAAAACTTAATAAATCACCGAATAATCTAGACAGAGAGGTAAAAATTGACACACGTGCTTGCAACAAGATGGGGTTTTATTACAACAAAAAAAAGTTCATAAAATGTCTGACAGATGGCGCTTCATCTGATCAGAAAAGCAACAATTAACATAACAAATTAAGACAAAGTAAAAATGATGTTCTTTACAGGAAATGCTCAATATGTTCACCATCATTCCTCAAAAATAGTTGTAGTCGAGGAATAATGGTGTCAACAGCACTGTAAATCATGTCCGGAGTTATGGTGAGGCATTGGCGTCGGATGTTGTCTTTCAGCATCCCTAGAGATGTCGGTCGATCACGATACACTTGCGACTTGAGGTAACTCCAAAGCCAATAATTGCACGGACTGAGGTCTGGGGACCTGGGAGGCCAAGAATGAGGAAAATGGCGGCTGAGCACACGATTATCACCAACTGACGCGCGTAAGAGATCTTTCACTCGTCTAGCAATACTTTGTTTCTTTGTTTTTGGTTCTAATAAAACTCCATATCATTCAAAGCATGTGAGTGAATTTTTATCTCTCTATCTACATTACTCCGTTATCTATTAAGTTATCAAATTAATACTGGGTTTTTGATCATCCGGTACTTCTCTTTTTTGCATGAAAGGAATACTTGTGATGGTACAAACTTCTTCCTAGATATTATACAGTTCTGCAATGTATTACTGTGACATGTGTCGATAGTACTGTTCCGGCTTTTAGACTGCTGGCTCTAGTCGATGGAACTCATGGATCGTAACTGTCGACCTGTAGATTTCCATGAAACTACCTATGTAGCCGAGCCCCCTTCTTCCTATTGGGCGTCGTGCGAAGCAGTCGAAGGGGTACCGTAGAGAGCCTGTATAGGGAGAGAGTGGCCATACGTGAGACTGCTGCTGATTGGCTGACAGCCCAGGACGCCATGTTTTTACCAGATTTGGCGGGCTTTACATATGTGTGAATAGCTACAGTGTGCATTTCTGTACTTTGGTGTGCTTAAAAGCTTCTGACAGCGATTCTACGGTACAGTTACGTACAGGTCGTATTACGGTAGGCACTGCTCCACTTTTGCACATCTTTTTTCGGTTCTATTTACGTAAATTAACGTGTTCTTCGTTGTGTATCGTGGTACTGGGAACCAAATTTACGAGGGTTGGACAGTTGATTGAGTCATAACCACTGATACACATATACACATATTTACAATTAAATACCTTAATCTGAGCAACAAATGAACACTGGCTCACAATCGAAAACCTTCATCAACCTTCTCCACCAATAACTTGTACAATACACTCTGCATTATATAAATTATCAACCAAAAAGACAATGTGCGCAAATCTCAAATACCATAATATACATGAAATACTCCCAGTTGCAAATAAAATACCCCAGTCCGAGCAACAAACGAACACTGGTTCCTGGCGCTTATACAAATCAATTACCTTCATAAACCCTGCCAACAAATAACTTGTACAATACTCTCTTCATTACATAATTTATAAACCAAAGAAAACAATGTACGTGATTCTTATGCAGCAAAATATGCATATAATACTCCCAGTTCTTTGAGTTTGTCAAACCAATATCAATATGCTACTAGTCCACTTCATTCAGACAAGAACAAATTACCATATAGAAAGATATGAACAACGTAACTTCATCAGAACGGTCCCTTCCTTTTTTTTCACAACTTCCGGATGTGCCCAGTGCCGTCCTTGTATAATCAACACCCTTGTTATGGGCCTTCACGTTCCTTTTCACACATTTTAAGAAATGCCAATTGTGTTGAAGACCCATCACATCACACCAAGGCCCAAGATTTAACACACACAATGCACATAAATATCATAGAAATATCCGTGAAAACACATAATAGTCCACATAATAGTCACAACCAGTGTTCACCAAGAAGGGATCTATTAACGGTCGGAACCAGTATGAAAATTGTAACTAGTGTCTGGCCACTACGGCTTATGTAATACTAGCTTAGTGTGCTATGAAGTGTGCTATGAGACTGGTTTTGAAGGATGAAACGAAATACAATACCTTCTCTAGAACAAAAAACATTTTTAATCAACATTCAAATAAAAAATAATATAATACATATATTATTCCTTATAGCTTAAACCCGCGGCTTTTAATCAAAGATATGGTCTGTGGCGTCACGTTTCGCTGTATGTAACCTCCTTGCTATTGAGTCGCAAACGTCATCGCTGGCCTTCAGTCAGAATTTTTTAATAATTTGACGACTTTCAACCACCATATCTTCCACCCCCTTATAGCTGTCGGCATGGAACTGCTTTGGTGTACAACGGGAGACTTCGGACAACAATTACACACAGACCATTCATTTGCGTTCTGTAGTTTTCGCTGCAGAGCGAAGTATTAACACACACACACGTAGAATTTTATATACACCGATAACTTTCCACCCGAATGTACTCCATCCTTTTATCGTGCCTAAAACCTTCCCCAGGTATAAATTAGTAACTGTACAAATATTTAAGTCTCTGCGTCTTGTAGTTTGGACGTGATAAGCGTACACCGAACAGACATTCACAATTATATATATATATATATATATATATATATATATATATATATATATATATATATATATATATATAAAACTATCCGATCGCCATAAAACCGTGCCTAAAACCTTCCCCGGGTAGACATTAGTAACTGTACAAATTTTTAGCTCTTTATGTCTTGTGGTTCAGACGTGATAAACGTACACCGGGTACACCGAAAAGACATTCACATTTATAGATATAGATAATCCATACGTCAAGGTTCCACAATTAACACCAGACAGAACGTAGTGCAGCACTCATTACGCTTTACCAGAAACAACGTATTCCACGTAGGCACAACCACCTTCCACGTGGATAGCGGCTTCCTCTCTCTCGTCCAGGTACCGCCTCTTCTCTCCAACGCCTGTCTGCGGCCAACCTGCTTGTGCCGCCACGCGCTCCCACTCAGCGATCAGTATTGACAACAATGACGTACTCGCCGCTCCGCCAGCCTCGCCTGACACACCACGTGTTTTCCTTCGCGTCCGCCGTCCGACTGCGCAGACCAAAAACGCTTCTCTGTCAGAGAGGTTACCCACAGCACTTCCGACAAATTGCCAACATAGTTGAGGACTCTTAGCTTAGTTCATCGTGCCGATCACGGCATAGTTGGTCGTTGACGATAACCTTAGAACTTTGCGGCAATTTTTACGATTATATTTTGGTTTGAAGTGATTTACTGAGTGTAATTGAAAATGTGTTTTACATCATCATTCAACGTAATCAAGAGAAATGGCTCGTTGTTCCTCTTCTTCTATTGGCTGTAAAAACCGAAGGAAAGGTTTTTATGTGATTCTTGTGTTCGCAAGGAATCAGGAAATACGGAAAAAGTGGGCAGTGAAAATTAACCTAGAAAGCGGGAACCGTAAAGGCGACCTATAAAGCAAGAAAGGCACTGCCTGAGAAATTCCCGCGTGGTGTAATGATTGCGCACTGAATTCATAATGTTAAGATGCGAGTTCGTATTCGATAAGAGAGGTATGTAACGATACAGTAAAAAAAAATTTTTTTTTTGTTTATCTTTGATCAGCGATGCTTATCGCCTCCGGTTCCCTCTGACTCGCAATGCAACTAATTTAATTTCGTTCGTCATTTTTTACTTACAAACAAGCGAGAAGACGGAACCGTGATAATCGTTTTACTCACTCTCTGGTTCAATGTTCAAATGTTTGTAAATCTATCGGACCAAACTGCGTGGTCATCAGTCCGTAGCTTACAAGCTACTTAAACCTAGGTAAACTAACCTAACGACAACACACACACCCATGCCCCAGGGAAGACTGAAACCTCCACGGCGAGCAACCGCGCGCTCCGCAGCGAGGTTCTTTAGACCACTCGGCTACTCCACCGCGGCTCACTCTCTGGTCTGTATCTGACGTGACAAGACGTCTTTCATACCTGTATCCACTCATGTAAGTAAGAATAATGCAAGCTGTTGCTGAAAATATATTATTTAAATTTAAAAGCATTCCCTCTCCTTGGTTTTCATTTAAATCAAACTCCTCCACGTCAAATATTTAATTTCTTAATGTTTTCAGCTCCGTCCCAACCGTAATAGTTTAATGTTCCGACGCCATTACAATCGCTTCGCACTGCCTGGAAAATGGTGTTATGGGTGGAAGTGATGGTTTTTTTTCACTCGTAAAGTGTCTGCATATCTGGCTGGGTAGCTATGTAAGTGCGCATCCCGCGCGCATTCTGGTAAAAACATGGCGGTCACAAGCTAGTTGGCCACTCCTTCCCTATATATGCTATCTAAGGTACGGAGACTGCGGGCGCCCATGGCGGCCGAGTACCATAGTGCAATGTATCACGTCTTTTAGTGGCGCGGCGATCTGCGAGAGTCACAGCCTTGTGGCGAATAGCGACTGCTACTAGGGACTGGAGGGGGGTCAATGTAACAGTGCCAGTTTCAGTACTCAAAAAAAAAAAAAAAAAAAAAAAAAAATGTTCAAATGTTCGTAGATCTTATGGGACTTAACTACGGGGTCATCAGTCCCTAAGCTTACAAACGCTTACACGTTTTGTTTGCGTCGGGCAGTCTTTACTAGGGGGTGCAAGGGGTGTTGGGTATCCCGGCGCCGCAACCCAGGGGCGCCAGTCGGGTATGATCGCGTGGTCTAAGGCGCGATGTCGTCGTGGAGGATGCGCCCGTTCCCGCCGGAGGTTCGAGTCCTTCATCGGACATGGGGGTTTGTGTCATCTTTAGAATACGTTAGTGTAAGCTAGTTTAAGTGGTGTGTAAGAGTAGGCACAGATGATCTTAGCAGTTTTATTCCGTAAGTACTCACACACATTTCGTCTGACGAGCGCCTTATACCTTGTGCCATCTGCCAGTTTTGAGAATTGCTGAACAAACATCCATCATAGCTGCAAAAAATGTAGGCACCAACATTGTTTATAAATACGCCTCATGGTGTTTTTGGCACAGCTTCGACTTTCGATGGGAGAATGTAAGTGGATGGGGAAATATAAGTACCCAAAAAATAAAGAAAGAAATGAATGAATAAATAAATAAAAAAATAAATAAAAATACTTTCCGTCATTCGGTAACGAACGTTTTGCCTTCCTGTTGTGTAACAGATTTATAATTATAACGGCTAGTTATTTTAAGACGATGCTTTCGACCTCGAAAACACCAGAAAGTAAAAAACAAAAAATGACAATACTACCCTGGTGCTGGAGGGCATTGACAGAGAGCAAAAATACGCCATGTCTCAACCTTGAACAAAAGTTAACACATGCAAATAGATCGTATATTGATGGGAAAGAGATGCTTAATGGGATGGAATTGGTTCCTTAACTTAAAATAACCTCACTTGTTGAGTTAAATTTTATTTCTTCCAATAATTTAATGTCCGTGTCCCAGATCTTTCAGCATCTTAGCGCATATACTTAACATTTTCTGTTACAGTTGCAGAAGGTAAAAAAGGTCCTTTTCCAAAACGAAAATAATAAAAAACGATTTACGATTAACCATGACCTAAGATAGACTGACGAATTGGACCATCATAAGAGTCGAATGAAAAGTAGATTTCAAAACAAATGATATCATAAAACTTTTTGCCGATTTAAAAGCCAGAAAAATTGAAATAAGTGTCTGAATGTGTTTCTGTATTTTGATGTACGATTAAATAAAAGAAATCGAACATAAAAATTTATTTTTTTCCCTTTTGGGGGCAAGACGAGGGATTGGGGGACGGCGGAGCTGGGGGGAGGGGGGGCGGTAGCTGATTTTTCACACCCCGGCGCCCATTGTCGTTAAGACAGCTCTGGTTTGCGTGTTACATGTCTACTTACTGGACAAATATAAGAAAAATTCCTCTTCACACCTTTTCTCCAAATACAGCATAGTACTATACCTGTTTTAATTTTTGAAAATTAGATAGAATTGCAGCCTAAGTTTTATAGATATGAAATTTTTACCAAAGAAATCGGTTTTGTCTGCTATCGGCCTTAGCCAACTGTAAACTGCGAGTCTCTTCGACGTCGTTATAAGCGGTTTCGACTAAATTTCATTTGTAATGAACATTCAGTCATCTTGACCAATTTGGAAAATGGGATAATTTAATTAAACTTTGCCAGCGTAGAGAACTTCAGCAAAGACCTGAGAGCTCATGCTGCCTCGTAAGCAGAGAGATTCCTGTGTGTCGCCGTTCCTGCCCCAGTCGCTCTTACCAGCCGGTGTGAAGGAAACAGCGTCGGCGAGAAGATTCCTGTGGCGTCAGGCGTCCGTTCGCCCCTGTTTCGCCGGCGCGTAATTACACGATAATCCGCTCTTAATTAAACGCACTGCACGAAAACTGGGTTAAAGGACAAGCAGGACGCCGTGTTCCACGGACTGCCGGCAGCTCCGCGTCTGACTCCGAAAGGCAGATAATGCGCGGCGCCACCGCAGTCGCCGCCATTGCTCATTGCTCAAACAAGAAAAGGCTGGGAGGCTACAAAACAAGAAGAAACAGAAATAATAATAACAATCGTCCGGGAATATTAACTGTGAAAGATAATGCAAAATAACAGGAATACTAATTAAAATGTGTATGTTACAGCGTGTCTACACCGAAATGCGATGGTTTTAATTCGCTCTCAACTCAGTATCAATCTCTATATATAAAAGGAAGTGTCCCGATTGACTGACTCATCATCGCCCAGCCCAAACCATTGGAGATAGAAACTTGAAATTTGTGGAGGGTGTTGATCTTATTCTGTAGGCGTCATTTAAGAAGCAATTTTTCGATATTCCTTCCGTAAGGGGGTGAAATAGGGGATGAAACTTTTTTGGAAAATACGTAGCTATTTAGGCAATTTTGAAGCTAGAACTACAAATTTTTCGGATTTGGTTTCGGGGTTCGAATTTAAAACACATGTGTTTCGGCATTTTTTGAAATTCAACCAATATGGGGGTAAAATAGAGGACGCAAACAATTGATTTTTCAAAAATATGTTGCTGTTAACTCAAATTTCGAGCTATAACTACGAAACTTAATATATGGATTCTTCATCAGGATTAAAAAGAAACAACTGGTGCAGAACAAGCAGCCCACGCATGCGAAGCAGCGGGGTTTCAGCTAGTTGAAGTATGAAACTTTCTTTTTCACATTTTACGCAAGTATTTAGTAAAATAAATAAAATAAGTCGCTAAAGACATAAAAAATTCAAAGATATTTGCGGTTTTTTTTATGATGATGCTGTGGTGTATGGGGAGGGTGGGGGGAGTGTCGCCTTTAATTGACTGTAATAGCATACGAGATTATGGAATAGGTTCAAAGATTTGTGACTGACTGAAAGACTTCCTAAATAATAGAACGCAGTACGTTGTTCTCGACGGCGAGTGTTCATCAGAGACGAGTGTATCGTCAGGCGTGCCCCAGGGGGTGTGATAGCACCGCTGTTATTTTCTATCTATATAAATGATCTGATGGACAAAGTAAGTTGTAATTTGCGGCTGTTTGCTGATGATGCTGTGGTGTATGGGAGGGCGTCGTCTTTAACTGACTCTAATAGCTTACAGGATGACTTAGACAAAATTTCTAGTTGGTGCGAATAATGGCAGCTAGTTCTCAATGAAGAGTAGGGAAAACAATTCCATAATTTTCGAATACAGCATTAGTAATGATCTTTTTGATCCAGTCGCATCGTTCAAATAAAAAAAAATTTCAAATGTTTGTATAGTCTATGGGACTTAACTACGGGGTCATCAGTCCCTAAACTTACAAACTACTGATGAACTACTTACGAACTAGGACGGCACAAATATCCATGCCCGAGGGGGGATTCGAATCCCCGACCGTAGTGGCCGTGCAGACCGTGACTGGAGCGCCTTAGTCAAATATCTAGGTGTAACATTACAGAGCGATTTGAAATGGAATGAACATGTAAGGACAGTTGTGAGAAAGGCGGACAGCCGACTTCGGTTTATTGGGAGAATTTTGGGAAGATATACTTCATCTGTAAAGGAGACCGCGTATAAAACGCTTGTACGACCACGTCTTGAGTAATGCTCAATTGTTTGGGACCCACAGCAGATCAGTTTAAAGGAAGACATAGAAGCAGTTCAGAGGTGAGCAGCTAGGTTGTTACTGGTAGGTTCTATCAATGTGCGTGAGTCACGGATATGCTCTGGAACCTCGAATGGGGATCGTTGGAAAAAGACGACATTCTTTTCGAGAAATTCTGTTGAGGAAATTCAGAGGGCCGGAATTTGAACCTTAGTGTCGAACTATTTTCCTGCGCCTACTTACATTTCGCGTAAAGATTACAAAGACAGGATAAGCAAAATTAAAGCTCGTACAAAGGCATATAGACATTCTTTCATTCCTCGTTCTATTTGGGAGTGAAATAGGAAAGCAAATGCCTAATAGTGGGACAGTGTACCCTTCGCAACGCACCTTGCGGTGGATTGTGGCGTATATATGTAGGCTGAAATTGGGAAAGAGGGAAATTAGAAAAGCCTCAAACACGGTGGTCTGATGAAAGAAAGACTTCATTCTGAAAGACTACCTTAACTGAGATTTCAGACTTAGAATATCTACTTGAACCAGTACTATCCCACAACTACTTCATATTCAATAATAAAAGCTATCAACAGAAAAGAGGTTTAGCTGTGGGTAATTGCATGTCAAGCTTTCTAGCTGATGCATTCATCAGTAATCTAGAAAATAAATTATTTATGGGAAAAATTAAACTCACTGAAAAAATCGTTTATTACAGGAGATATTTGGTTGACACCCTACTCCAATTTGGTAATACCAAACCTGAACTTGAAGAACTTCTTACATTATTCAATTCACTTCACAGAAAAATAGAATTCCCAATATAACATGAAACAAACGAAGCCATTATTTCTTAGACAATTAACAATAAGCAACAAGAACATAACTTTTACAATTACAGAGAACTACACTATACTGATGTTATAATAGACCAATTTTCACACCATGCAAATATAGATGTGGTGCATTTAGGTCTATGTTCCATAGAGCACCCACAGTATCTTTAAAAATTGAAGCGCGAAAAGAGGAAATTGATACATTCAAAACAATTTCATCAGTAATAGGTACTCTAAAAATATCAACCGACCAACTATCAAGAAAAACACGAACTAATGTCACTAACAAAGACGCAGTTAGTAAAACCACTGACAAAACACAAATCTCTACAAGTATTTCATATTTAGGCACAGCATTACTTAAAGTAACCAACCTATTCAAGAACACTAATATTGTAATACCTTTTTCCATAACGACAAACTAGTACACGACTTATTACACACATTGAGCAAATGCACTCCAATAACAGAACACAGTGAGATATACAAGTTACAATGTAACAGCTGACATGCATTTTAAATAGGCAAAAGTAAAAGAACTTTCAACACGTGTCACAAAGAACATACGGGTGCTTTTGGAATCAATCATTTCTACAAATCCGCAATAGCTAACGATCAATACCTCAATAAACATTGTCTAAGTGACATACACCACATGTAAATAGCAAATAACTTAATCTATTTGAACAGTTAAAAGTAAAGAAAAATCTACTGAAAACAACAGTTTTTTCAGCAATGTTAAAAGTTTATTCTTTCCTGATGACACTAATAGCGTTACAACCAATTGCCACCGTACCGCCGTAATTGATGTTACTAAATCTTTCCCATAGACAGTGCAGTTAGTGTGGGGAAATTCTTCATAATCCCTTACACCATAGTCATTTCACAACTTGAGTCAACATGCGTCGTCAAATAACTATTGGCATACTGACGTCCAACCAGAAAACATTTGGATAAATTCCAGTACTGATGCCACAAACGATAATATTACGCGTTTTCATACCTCTGCCGTATTGTGGTTTGAAACCAACATCTGAAATGGCCCCGAGTCACGTGAGTAAGTTTTAGTCATGTGAGCAAAAGTTATTCTCATTTACAAGCGAAATCAAACGATTTCTCGTATTCCTATTACACATCTAGTAGTAAAGGTAATTTTATATTATTATTCTTAATTTTAATACAGTGATTGTCGTGTTGACGTCTGCCATGTGAAAAGTACCATATTGTCAGTTATTTTTAGAAGCAACAGAATTAAGTATCCTCGGTGTTCCTGTTGCGCTATGAGTCTTTTACTTTTTGCAGCTTATGAATCTGACTATCGATGGGAAGATTATTCAAGCTGCTCTTGAGGGAGTTTATGTGTGAGCAAGTAAGCCATTTCTGGTGACAATTTGGTTTTAGTAACGTTATACAATACTAAAAATTGATACAGAGTATTCATTATACCTATAAAATCACTTCTTGCCGAGTGCATCTACGATGTTTTCTCATTACCCTATTATTGAATGTAAGCAGCCAATATTTTCTTTGTTTTAAGTTTTGGCATCACGGTCTGTAGTAAAAGTCTTAAAATATAAATGGCTGTATTTTGTTAAGATCGGACATTATGAATGCAAACAGATGCCATTTCTTATAAAAGCCCAAGAAAACATTTCACATGTATTGTTGAGGAATCTTAAGGAAGATGATGTTCCTTTCAAACTGATATTTGATCTTCTTCTCCTGTGTAAACTATAAACTAAAAGACTCATAGTACATCGTCAACAAACTTTCGCTTAAAATCTGTAGTTCTGTTGCTACTAACAAGAGCTGTCAATACTTTTGCTCTAGGCTCATGTAAGAACTGTAGCTATCGCTTTCATTCTAGCAGTTGTGGAGAACTAACGCCAACTGTACTACTAAAAATGAAATAAGAATACGATAAAACGTTTTATTGTTAATATCTATAGGTTCGTTCAAAGAGCTGCAGGGCTGCAGCTTCCTGCAGCAGCAAAGCAGGAACTACCGCGCATGCGCGGTACCGATGACGTCAATCAGGCTGCAGGAGGAAATTTTCCCTGCAGCTCATGTAGCCAGGAAGCTGTAGGACGCTGCAGCCGGGAGCTTCCTTGAACAGCTGGTAGGCTGCAGCAATCTGCAGGATTGCTCTTTGAACACGAATTTCCGTACTGCGCATGCGCGGTAGCAGCCCTGCAACTCTGTGAACGAACCTTATGTGTAATTTCCCCTACAAAGGATAAGAGCTGCAACTTTCAGTTACATTTCGGATTACTCGTAATCATGGAAACGGTCTCCTTCGCCGAGTCACCTGACTTAGATGTTGATTTCAGTATAATGTCGTCATAAACAATGTTATCTTTGGTATATGCTCGATACCAAGGAGGTTTGAATACGGGGAGACGCCCTTACGCTGAAAAAGTGAAGCCTGCCTCCGCCATATTGCTAAGTTTTGGAGAAGTGTTCGTATTGTAGAGCTGATGTTTTATGTCACTTAAAACAGGAATAATACGTCGACTGTTTTGCCGTAATTACAGTGTGTTAAAAGAGTGCAAATTAGTCGTTAAAATGTAAGTTTTCAAATATATTATGATGAGTATTCTTTTACTATTTATTCAAGAAAGTACATTGGTTGAAAGTACATATTTTGCACTGACTGTCAGTTCAATGCGTTAACAGTAAGAGGAGTGACTCAACGTATAGTTTTAGCGGAGAAATAGCACTCCAAAAAGATGGCGGATAGGCTTCAACTGACGTATGTGCTCGGCATAGATAATGCCATCTTTCTTTATTCTAACCTCCTTGCTCGATACCACCCATTAGCTTAGACCAGCGACGTCATACCTAATCCAAGACACGCTATATAAACATGGCGCCGCAAAACTTCGTAATATTTCTCGAATTTAATGGGACTAGCGCGGGAAAATGAAAGTTTTTGGACAGGGATATAGAATACAATACGGAACACAATAGACATTAGAACGAAATAGGAAATTCAAGAATATACAAGCATATTGGTATCAGCAATTGGAATTTGCCTATTTAGATCAATTCCAGTTGTCGATACCAGTTTTTCTAAGTATCACACTGAAATATTTGGTCGGTATCGACAACTAGGATTAACCTATATAGGTCAATTCCAGTTGCCCATAACAGTTTCTCTCATGCTCAAATATTTAGCCGGTATCAACATCTAAAAATAAACTATATATCCTAATACCAGTTGACGATTCCATTTTACTCAGTTTTATACGGGAATGTTTGACCGGTATCGTAATTCTATTGAACGTATATTGATCAACTCCAATTGCCGATACCAACCCATCCTGTAGAAAAAAAAGACAATGTTAGTTCCCACCAGGACAGATGATTACTAAATTACCTCCCATTCCTGAAACTATTCTTGATTACGTTGGCAAGGAACACTCAATGCCGGTAATGACGTAACGTTCGTAACAGCATATCGTATAAATTATTGTTCAAAAAATCCGCGTTGTACGAGACATTACTTTCTCGGAGCAGACAAGAGTACATAAAAGAAGCGGTCAACGATAGAGCATAACATTTAGTTACTTCATGGTATATACGAAACAATAATAAAATTAGTCAATGTATTACGGATTCCCAATATTAAGCCTTAAGGTTTAAATGTTTGTTAAGCTTATGGGACTTAACTACGGGGTCATCAGTCCCTAAACTTACAAACTACGTATGAACTAGCTAAGACTAAGGACGGCACAAATATCCATGCCCGAGGGGGGATTCGAATCCCCGACCGTAGTGGCCGTGCAGACCATTACTGGCGCGCCTCAGTCTCCTAGACCACCGCGGCCGGCGTCAATTTTTCGCCTGGTGGCATACAGTGCTACTGTATTTTGTTTTTCATCATACTCCACGAGCACACTATTTATTGAACACACCCACAACATTTCAGTGTCCTGTAATATACAGTATATATAACCAGCACTGAAGCAGATGTAACAACGTCAATTCAATTATAACCACCCTTTGTGAATTGTTCGATTCCGAGGTTGTTAAGATAGTTTACTAATAGTTCGTAAATATATTACACCAACAAAAACTTGTCCCTTAATCATAAGAATTATTATAAATTATTCTGAAACACACTGTGCAAATTGCACGTACCCACAGTCTCGCCCTGATACTTCCCAACACGTGTAGTTCGCTGTTCCTTTGCATAAACTCGGCAGGTAGCGCCACAGGCCTCGCTAGTCTACTTGGCGCTAGCTGCGCTTAGCCAGAAAACACACGGCTCGCCAGCAGCAGCGAATGCCCGCCTCTCTGTCAACTCAACTGCCTCCCACAGCTGTGCACCGGCATGCCATCACAATGGACGACCATGTCTCATTCCTAGGCAACGCACAATGTCAAGCATCCAAGGACCGCAACGATCGCTGTGCCTTTTCCTGCCCTCAGATCCAGAACAGCAAATTTTTCAAACTCCCCACAATCGCGTCTACGCTGCCTGGCAAGAAAATAAAACTTTTATCCATTATGGGTCGGAACCTGCGACTGTAATTTGAAATAGGTTTCAAAAAATACTGCAGCCAGTCGCCTTTTTTTATCTTCTCAATGAAGTTATCTATTTAACAATGACCGGTTTCAAGCTGCCTAACAGCTCATCGTCAGATGGTACATATATATTTTAGTGCAATTAGCTGTGTGTCTGTAGCAGGGCAGAAGACGAGAAAAAGTACACACTACGTGAGGTATGCTACACTGATTAATTACAATAGAAGTTCGTCTTAAAGACGTTACTTACAGTCAGCAGTTTCATATTAAGTATATCCATACCGTTTTGCACATTTCACAACACTGCACACACATTACCACAGCACAGCAACTCCCACGTCTTTCAAATTTTAAACTAACCAAAGAGTATGTTTATACTAAAAGCTAAGAGATTTCGGATGATCCATAGGTTGACGAAAGCTTCATCTTATTTATAGGATATAAATATAATGCCAATTTAGAATAAATAAGAACAAAAGTTTCATTACAAATTTAACATTTGCGTTTATGAAAGTGTATGAAATACGATTTCTGAATGATATTTACGTCAATATTAGGAGTATTAGTTGTAAGATTACGTTTAACATCAGTTTCGGCGCGTCACATATGTTGTTTGAGGTGGCATATAAGACATTTGAATTTGGTATGTTTTTCCATATTCAAAAATTATACATAATTTTGGGGTAGGGAGTGGTGTAGGTGGTGGCGAAAGAGGTGGGGTGGATTGGGGAGTTGTGGAAGAGGTAGAGGAGGAGGAAGACAGAAAAAGGGTATGTGTAAGAAGATATATTTTCTGTGAGGAGGGGTATTCATTTGTGAATAATTGTTTAATTCTTCAAGTTTTTAGAGTCTTCAAAATTCTGCAAGAATGAGGTGTTTGCTAATTCTGTTTCTTCATTTAGAATCGTGTGTTGATTTATGTTTGTGGGTGAAAATCTCTAATTCCTCAAAGAAGTCCATCTTTATTCCCTTGTCTGCAGTATATGAAGGTTAGTTTTTATGTCTGTAATGGGATGTTTGTTTTCTGTTAGGTGGATCGAAAAAGATGATATTTGACTGTAACATCTTTAAGAGGAACGTATATTGTAATTAATCAGTGTAACATACCACATATAGTGTGTACTTTTTGTCGTCTTCTGCCTTGCCACAGACACACAGTTAAATGCACTGAAATGTATGTACCATCTGATGAACTGCTAGGTAGCTCGAAACCGGTCATGGTTAAATAAATAACTTCATTGAGAAAGAAAGGCGACTGGTTGCAGTAATTTCTGAAACCTACAGCTGGAATGTTGCAACAAGGTCTGTTGGGTGTTGTATCCCCTCTGACTACAATGTCCGTCCTTAGGCGGTTCGCAATATTGTGTTAAAGAGCCTGTGAATCTTTCACTGAGGCAAGTTTGTTCACAGTTGATGCAGCTGTTCTTCCAGCTCCCTCGAGTTTGTATTGGGACGAAGGCCCCTTCCGATGTTATTCCACACGTGCGCTATGTTCCGGCGTTGTTACTGGCCATGGGACGACCACTACTTGCTGTTGTCAGATCACAGACACACCAGCAGTGTGTAGGTGTGCATTATCGTTCCAAAACACTGTCCCAGGTGTTGTGTCTTGAATGATAGAGTGTGGAGACGCAGAATGCCTGTGACTATCACTGTAGCGTCAATGCCTGCCGAAGCAGGACTAAGACTCCTTACACCGTGATGTCACAGGTTACATGTGTATCTCTCCACAATGTTGGCAAGATTTGCCTCTGTTCTTGACATAATCAAAGCGAAACACCATTATCATCGGAGCTTATGGAGAAGCAGGACGGATCACTAAACTTGATGCGATGGTATTCCTCCACACTCCATTCCTTCCCTGAAGGCATAACTCCAAATGACAGCGTTGCTGTTCCGCTGTCAATGGTTATTGATGCATTGCGCGGTAAGACCAAATCCGTTAAGATGCGAGACATGGAGATGCTTTACGGGAACTGATACGATGTTGTAATGTGTCTGGTACATGTCCGCCGTTAGCGGATGCCGAGGTATCTCGCAATACTTTGCGCAGCATACGACGGTCCTCCCTAGGTGTGTGTGTGTGTGTGTGTGTGTGTGTGTGTGTGTGTGTGTGGTTGTTTCATTCCCACAGCGCGCCACTGTGACTTATGAAAGGCCCAGACGCGTGGCAGTTTCCCGATGCGACCAGCACGTTTCATGCAGTCCACGATGCGCCTAAGTGAAATGCCTCCAGTCAGTGGATTGGTTGTCTAATGCGTCTGCAAGGAATCCCAAGTGCTTTGTAATGTGTGTAAATGTCTAGCCTCACTGTCTGACTCACGGTAGTCAACATTCTCGAACTACGTTTCAAATTTTTACTGAAATAGACAGCTTGCTCTCTTTGTGCACAAGATAACAGAAAAAGATTTTTAGCGGTTTTGCATCTTGGATAGAAAATGTAAGTATACCTAACCACAGCAAAAACTATAGTTTTTACGGGATTTTCTTTAGACATTTGTCTGAAATATCGTTTTCTTGTTTCAATAAATGTTTATTCGTGGTCAAAACACACCAGAAAAAGCAAGATGTTTGTGTGATAAATGCGCCAATAGTGCTCAGGAACGACGCTCGGGACTATATGAAACAAACCACCAGAGTTTAAGAAATCAAACTGGCGAAATAATTAGATCTCTGCACTCTTACACTGTGAGATCTTCACTATACTCCGTTCACCAAGACGAGAGACGTACTGTAAACACACTGAGGCGAGTGACCAGGGGTGGACAAAACAGGGTCGCTCGCTCAGTTTCGCTGCATCCGTTTCCCTTATAAGGTCGTCGTGTGTTTTGTTATACAGCAGTGTTATTAGAAGCTAAACATTTAAAATTAATTTCCTTTAATACTTTATAAGAAGTTATTTTCTCCGAAAATTTCTAAAATCAGCATCTTCGCTTACCACAACAAGCACTTTGTGAAGGTTTGGAAATTTCTTGGGAAAACGTTTCTTCTTACCCCATTACAAAGTCATCAAGTTTTTTTTTTCTTTTTTTTTAGGCTTCAAAGAGTGCGTGGCTTTTTATTGCCTGTTTTGATAACAATATCAGTCATTGAATGTTTTGGATACAACAACTGCGTTTTGTGCACACTAGGAACTCAAATTGAAGGATCACATAATACTCTTATGGGATACCAATGAGAGAGAAAAAGAGACACACAGACTCTGAATGATGAATGTTATTGTAAACACTAATACTTACGTTACTATTCGGCAACTGCTCCTTTAAGATGACGTTGACACTTAACACCTATTATCACTGTTATATAACAACACACACAACGACCTACTGTTCAACTGTTTCAACTGTTCAACTGTTTGTTAAGCTTATGGGACTTAACTACGGGGTCATCAGTCCCTAAACTTACAAACTACTTATGAACTACTTACGAACTAGGACGGCACAAATATCCATGCCCGAGGGGGGGGATTCGAACCCCCGACCGTAGTGGCCATGCTGACCGTGACTGGAGCGCCTCAGTCACCTCGGCCACCGCGGCCGGCCAACGACCTTACACCTGAAACGGTTGCAGCAAAATTGAGCGAGCGTCCCTGCTTTGTCCACCCCTGGTCACGCGCCTCACTGTGTTTACAGTACGTCTCTCGTCTCGGTGAACGGAGTATAGATAAATGACTGCTTTTACTGTCGGTATTCGTCTCTGTTACAGTGGAGAGTCAAACTGAGTAAAGTAATGCACGATATTTTAAAGAGTTTGCATGTATAAAAAGACATTGCGTAGACTTAACGAATTGTTAATCTTAGCAACGTATGGAATTCATAGAACATATCACAGTTTTCATAAACTGATATATCAACTAATGTGGCTACCCCGAGCACCTACTACAAAGGGCACACCCATGGCAGGACCGTAAGGCGGGTCCCGGACCGAGTAGGGGTCAGCCGGCTCGGTCTGCCAGGTAAACTGTCATGCAACGACTTCCACTAGGCGGCAGCACTGGCGCCAACAGGGGTCCCTACACACATGGACCTATTGTGCCACCGCAAGCCACGTGAAAAGGACGTAGGGGCAACTAGTATACTAGCGCGTCGTCTTAAATGGGACGGAGCCGCGGCCAACGGCTCTCTCCTTTTTATTGTTAAATTCAAAATTTTTATCTCCTTTTTATCGTTAAAATCAACATTTTTATCTCCTCTTTTAACCTACCATTTCTGTTGTCAAATACATATGTACCCTGGGCAGCACCGGACCGTCGCCAGCCCTCCGCAGTCTCGCCGCCTGGAACCACCAGCGTCCACCTCGCCGGCCGAGGCTGAGGAACTACGACATCGCTCCACTGACAGCTCCAGTGCCCGAGTAGTTACAGAAACTTTTCTTACTGTATGCTGACGATTTACAGTGTTGATATATTTATCAATATTTTTTCGCAATAGCGAATTTCACTTTGCGACACTGTATAAGGTATAGATGTTCTACCATATATGGGCCAGGACTCGAACGCTGATTTCCCGCTTTTCGTAAGCGGTCGCCTTAACCACTAGGATATCCGAACACGACTCCAGGACCGTCCCAATCGCGAAAAGTGGGAAACCCGGGTTCGAGTCCCAGCCCGGCACAAATATTCATATGTCACCTTTGGTAGAACGTCTATACCTTATACAGTGACGCAAAGTGAAATTCGTTATTGCGGATAAATATTGAGAAACTTTTCTATTCCATAGACCGTAGTTTACCACCAGATATAACTCTGTGTTAGAGATACGATTTCCGATTGTGACAGAAGTGTGTTTTCTTTTTTCTCGGTTACCTAAGAGACGTTGGATTGGCTTTGTGGCTTCACTGAAATAAACTAATAGAAGAGTAAGTTTTTTTGGTTGAAGTCCGTCGATACAACATAAACAGTATCTCTTTGCGGTCTCGATATACATCCATATCCAGGGGGCAAGCCTGCGCAGTGTTCCCACTTCTTTGTAAGCGGACTGCCGACCATCACGAAATACTTATCAGTCCTTCCAAAAAATTTACGGGTATGCTGCCGGGTGACCTCTTCGACCACCGCCTTTATTTCGACAAGAGGAGACCCTGTCATTCTCAAGGTACAACTGCACTCTAGGAAGCAATGTGCAATCGTCAGCTAAGGCTAAACAACGAAGGTAACACACACTGTACAAGTCACTTCAGAGTCCATACAACCAACGATGAGCAAACATCAAAAATATCGATAGTGACTGTTAATCAACAGGTGAGGCAGCATTAATTCTGTCCCGCCGTTTCTTGACGAGAGACAGTGCCGGATTCCAAGCAGAATTTAAACAAAAACCACCATCTCTGTTTAGAAGGTCACTTGCTAGTTTAATTTCAACAGCTCTCTTAATGAAACTATCTCAATAGGTGGAAGTGCTTGCCAGAATCTCCGTGTTGTTGTATTCCGTAGGACGACTAGTGCCAAGACAGTGTTCTGCAACAGCGGATTTGTTTGGCTGTTGTAAGCGCGTTTAACGTTTGTGTTCAATACACCGGCCTTCCACAGTCCTGATTGCCTGTCCAATATATGACATAACACAACTGCAAGGAATACGACAGACACCAGCTTTACGCGAACCAAGATCACCCTTTACGGATCCCAACAGGGCCTTCATATTAGTAATGTGAAATGTAAAATGTCTTTATCGATCACCTTGTAAGATAAAGCCCTGTTGGGGTCCGTAAAGGATGATCTGGGTTCGCGTAAGGCTGGTGTCAATCGTATTCCTTTCAGTTGTGGCACGTCTTATATTGGTCAGGCGCTTACAACAGCCGAGAAAATCTGCTCTTGCAAAGCACTGTCTTGGTACCGGTCACCCTATGGAATATAACAACACGGAGATTCTGGCATGCACTTCCAGCTGTTGGGATAGTGTTATTAAGGAAGCTGTTGAAATTGTACTAGCAAGCGACCTTACAAACAGAGATGGTGGTTTTCGTTTAAATTCTGCTTACAATCCGGCATTGTCTCTCGTCAAAAAACAGAGGGGACGGAATTAATGCTGTCTCGCCTGTATTTAATAGTCACTATCGATATTTTTTATGTATGTCCATTTTTGTTTCTGTTGACTCTGTTGTGACTTGTCAGTGTGTGTTATCTTCCTTGTTTATCTTTGGCTAACCGAGATATTAAATACGCATGCACATGCAGTTCTGCCGTGAGAATGGCAGGGTGTCCTCCTGTCGAAATATCGGCGGTTGTCGATGACGTCTCCCGGCAGCATACCCGTAAGTTATTTGAAAATTCATTACGACGGGAAAAGTTAAGGTTTCACACTCATCAATCCGTTTCAAAGAAACTGTACTGTGCAATAATTCTACTTCGAAAATTCTTATATCTTTCTCCATAACTGACACAATTTCGTTACGTTGTTCGTCATACTCTTTACACGAACGTTTGAAATATATAAAGACACTGTCAAATCATCAGTTATCAACCGAATTTATCTACAATAGTCATCACACCCTGCGACATCCTGAAAAATAAGGGAAACTGCTGAAAAATGCTCATGTTATAATTTCTTTCTTAATGGAATATGACAGGTGTTGGGAAGGAGTTCCCTCAGTCCTTATTCCTCCCATTTTCAATAATTTTAGCGTGCGAATTTATTGTATTTTTATGCTGAATGACAATAACAGAGAATGTCGATGGAAGCGAGAAGAGAAGGCGAAAGCGGGAGAGTATGTCCCGTCTTATGCTGACTACAGTCAGGACAATTATTTCACACCAGACTTACGTTGTTGTTGCAACTTCTTTCCATCACATCTTTGTTCTTTGTCTTCTTGGCCGGGCTTATCCGGTTCGGTTTGTGACGTGTTCTTGTTTGTACTTGGCAAATTTCGCGTATGTCTGTATTGTGTTTTCCGTTTCAATGTTCTTGTAAGCTGAATAAAGTTTACACATAACTTTTTTTTCGATTTGTTTTTCACTTCACCACAGTGTCATGTGTTGTTATTGTCTGCTCATGTAGCCAATATTTTATTTTTACTGTAGAGAAGAGGCAATAATACCGGAAGTAAATCACACTCCAACTTAAAAGCACAGAACGTTTACATAAAGTAAAAAAAAATTAATTTTAATGTACGTATGTAAAACGAATTGTACATACCAATGTATGGAGATTTACAGAACCATAGGCGATCCCTTATAAATAAAAAGCGAAACACAAGTGGTGTGAAATAAATGTCGTAATTGCAGTTAACGTAAGATGAAAAACATTTAAGGGCTATAGTTAATTTTAACAGCTGCTGCATAAGATAGGAACACAATCAAACAAAGTAGGTAGAGAAAGACAGCATATACTGTGTTCCCCTTACTTTCATTTCCTGCATATTCTGACCCCATAATCATATTATACTCGTCAAGACACGTCATTTCAGCGTAAACTCCATGGGATACGATCATTTTTAAGATAAATAAATACGTTTTAATAGATAAATATATTTTTATATTCGATACTGGAGCAAAGAGTTGTTGACACACACGAAAAGGCAGCTGTTAGGCCAGCAACACAATAGGTCCTTGCAGGTGCCAAGGGTAGCGCAATACAAAAATAGTTGGAAGAGTAACATTAAAATTACGACAGCATAGTTCAATTCATGATGGAAGAGAGAGAGAATGCCTGTAGAAAAGATAAACTGATGGAGATCGCAGGAGTGAGAAAGAAGAGAGGCGACAGTAGAAGTGAAAAACGGGTTGGGTGGAGACATGAGATGTGCGGGTCTGGATCCCACGAACCGGAGAACTTATATAACACGAATATTGGTCTCTTTTCATCGTCATTTATAGTCACAGCTTAAAGTTTTTCTTTCCATGCTTTACACGCCAGGGCAAATCATCGACAAGGAGATAAGTAAAGAAATTATGGTAAGAAAGAGAGATGTGGCAATGTGTATGTAAAAGATTTGGAGAAATGCAATGGCAGAAAGGCGGTGAATATGGTGGACAATGAGGCAGTGGTGAGAATATAGCAAGGAAGAAATTAAGACACTGGAAGTGAGAAAGAGAGGGGGAGAAAGTGCCAGTAGTAGGAAAACGAGACAGAGTTGGAGAGAGATATATGCACACTAGGCAGCGAGGTGCAGCGAGCGGAAAACTCGCCTCAACGAGACACTGGACAAAGTGATTTGACATGGTCCATATTAGAGAAGGGCAGGAGCTTTTTCAGCTCGTAAGCAACGGTATTAAAAATTTATATCAAAATATATGAGAAAAATTTAGTTGTATTTTATAGCGAAGTAGGTATTACACCCTGTAGCCTATGACTGTAGGTAACAAATAGTATAACAGTGAGGATCAACATGTGTGACAAATATCTCATTTCAAATAGCTGTCATGTGAATTACTCAGTTGTCATATGAATAATACAGGGCGTAACGATATAGTTTGTAAGCACCAAGTATAAAATATTTCACTGCGCGTGATCTATCTGCTCCTCCTCTGCTCAACACAGTTATTGGAAAACGCGTTCAACAGCAGCAGTTTGCAGCGTGACTAAATAATTTCAACGCCGTTCAGTAGCTCTGGATGGCCTTTGCGACTCCTGGACCCTGTGTGATTTCTGTTCCCTCTTCTGTGCCATAACGTTTTTTAAATGTTTTTTTAATCACCCCGTAGTTCTCAGTGGAGAGTGAGGCCGCTGTGAGTTTCGATGTTCTACGAGGTGCTGGAAGCGGAGTCCCCGCAGGCTTAGAGGAAAGGCAGCCACAAAGTTAACGAGGCCCGTATAACAATATTTGCGCCAGCGGTGGCAAGGTCAGTGGATGGATGGCCGCTGGCTGCGCTGGAGTGGCTATTAGCAAGCCCTGCACTGCTGACACGGGCTGTCCGTCGGTCGCCCGGCGACCTGCTTATGCAAGCCGATAGCCAGGTTTCCGCACCAGTGGCTTGTCTACCTGATGTGACCACGGGCGGTGCTTCGGTGACGTGACAACGAGGGAAGACCGCGGCGATGAGGCCGTCATAGTGCGTAGCGGAGGCTAGTTTCAGGACAACTGCCACTACTATTCCAGTGCAGTATGTTTGGCGGGAAGAAAGATCACAGTTATGCCTCTGTGCGGGCTCTAATCCGTCTAATTTTATCCTCGTGGGCTATTCAAAACATATACGTAGGAAGCTGCAAGAAACGTACGCTGTTGAAACTTTACGGTAGGCCATACCATAACGTGGTCTTTTCAAAATTCAATGCGGAACATTTCTAGGATGTGAAGGAAGACCACGTGACTCATTGTGCTAGTTATTCTGAAACTAGGAGAGAAATTTAGGCGAGCAGACTGGGCCTGCACGTTCACTTTTAAAGTAACACATCGAACATGAGTGACATTTTATTCTCAATTTTCAGTCTTTGAATTCATAAATATTATCTCATGCTCCTATTTTGAAATTTAGAGTCTAAAATTTTTTGCATGTTCTTCCTCCGTAACGTTTTTCTGATCACTTGCTCTACTTTAATTTATTCTAGCACTTGCAGCATCTTGCTCAACACATTTTGATAAGTAACTTATCCCGCCCAATGAATTATGTTTGCTAATAAGCTCGAATTAAATTTGAGAACAATAACTTTTTAAATCTATTTGAACTACTCTATTAAAGAAGTTCTTTCGATAAAGTGCAGAGTTTAATTTCCGCTAACTACATGCAGTGGTCACTCACTGTCGTTGTGGCATTTTCAGAATTTCACAACCTTTTCATTCCTGAAGGAAGCCAGATCAATGCTCATATTGTACTTGCATGTGAGATTTTAATTGCGTTTATACATTCGTGACAATATTCCATCAGGTTTGTCACCTTGAGCACCGAAAAATACTCCATTACACTTATTGCAACGTGCTTAAGAAGGCACAGAAAATACACCAAAAACAGAATTTTTTGATAAGTCATCCTACGGGCTGCTTAAAAATAAAATAAAATAAAATAAAATAAAAATAAAATTCCACTGCTAGCGAATTTGTAATTTTGAAATAGTCAGATGATGTGTATCTTTTTTTTTTCTTGTTTGTATTTAATGTAAGAAAACTTATTTATTCGTAGATGATGGATTGTGAAGTTGACTTGCAAGAAGTATGAGATAGCGTGCCGTACACAAATAGCTTCGGCTTGCGCTCTGAGACCAACAATTGGAGGGACGCTTTTGCCATTTTGCGGGACATTTTCAGTAACTATCTCATTGTGGGACAACGAGTCCAAATGAGTGACTGTCCCGCAGGATCCGGGACGGTTGGCCACCTTACCATACTGTGACGCACAACGTCTGTCCTCCAACGTCAGCCAATGGACTTTGTCGACCTCTCCGTAACGCTTACTGAATGAATCTCTAACGAAGCGCCTTGCTCTGCTTCGGATCTTCCCTGTCAACTCTGATGTCACACTGACGAACAATGTTGAAATATTGGTTTAATGAGCGATTTGTAAAGTACTTTCTTGTTGATGCAATGCACCTCCTGAGAATTCTTCCGATGAATCTATCAATTTTTCTGCCTTTCCCACGATTAATTTTATGCGATTGTTGTATATTAAATCGCTTACTATGCCTACTCCCTGATATTTCGTGGAGGTAACGATTGCCAGTGATTGTTCTTTTATTGCTTAATTGTAGAATAAAGAATATTTCCGTCTGTGTACTCATAGACGTTTAGTATTCCGGACTTTGCTGTGCCATCCTCTGTTTCAACGCCATAGCAGTCAAGTGTCTGAACATGTGGCTTCGATTCGTTCACTGTTGTTACACAAGACGAAAACTTCGTAGGATATTCTGCAAAGTTGGTACATGGAAACTACTAATGAAAACCGTCGCCTGGTGCTGTCAGACCGTAATCAGATGCGAGTCGTGAAGATGTTACACGGTCTCTAGTATACAGTACGATGGTGGCCGCTGCCAAGGTCATGTTAGTACGTATTGCTTTCCGCACCATATGAAGGTCCTCCCTAAGGGTGGTGGTTATCAGTCGGCCGAACCTACACAACATGAACGGGTGCCCTATTGATTCCATCATCGGGCTAAGGTGACGTCTGATTGGCTCACCTGCGTGACAATTGCACGAGTTGAACAGCCCGCTGTAGGCAGTCCAACGATGCAGCCTTTCTCAAATGCCCCGAATTGCTGAATTTGATGTATACGCTGCCTAACGCGTCAGCGAAGCATTGTAGGTGCTTCGTATTGTATTTATTGCGCAGTTGGTACCTGTCAAGTGACGCGGGTCAGATGGTGAAGTGAGAAGAATAAATACAATACGAAGCACCTATAATGCTTCGTATTGTATTTATTCTTCTCACTTCACCATCTGACCCGCGTCACTTGACAGGTACCAACTGCGCAATAAACAGGTGACATCAGGGATGGACTATGGTGGGCGTTATACATGTTACAGGACCGTGCAAATCCAATAATTTGCTCACTCGTCAGAGGGAGAGAGAGAGAGAGAGAGAGAGGTGCGATTTGTGCTGTGCAGGCAGGCGACCTGAGACGAGAATACACGACAGCGCGGGCCTATTCACGCAGTTCTAGGAACAGAGATTGCGCAGCCGCTACTGCCGGAGGATCGAGTTCTCCCTCGGAAGAGCGCGTTTGTGTGTGTGTGTGTGTGTGTGTGTGTGTGTGTGTGTGTGTGTGTGTGTGTGGGTGGGTGGGTGGGTGGGTGTGTGGGTGGGTGTGTGTGTTTTGCACTTAGGGTAGTTTAACAAACCTCTATTGCATGACAGCATCTGCTAGCAGCAGTTGCGTAAATCCAGTATTACACGACACACCTATATAAGTCTGGAACTGTCAACATTTTCTACCGTCCTATTACACACCACACGTGTAGAAGTGTGAAAGTCCGCACGAGCGCATCAAGCCTACATACTTGAAACGAGTTGTGTTGTTACTTGGCTACTTAACAAGAGAGCCTGTATTGAAAAACAGTATTGAAGAGAAAACCCAGATGGCTTTGGTTGATTTTAAATTTGATATTGCTGAATCCTTATGGTGGCAAGGAAAAACCATCCAAGAGACAATCGCTGGATGGCTCTCCAGGCAATAACACAAGAAATAGAAAGCCAAATACAGCAAATAATGATATTAGGAAGGACCGACTTGATCACCAGTCTAACTATTGTGGAACATCTGCCAGATGTAAATATAATAAATGTCAAAAATATGATCATATATTTTAGATTCAATGGCACCATGGAGTACAATTCCAATCATGTTACTGGAAAATTATTTCTGTAATAAATTAATCTTGTGCAATAGAAGGTTAAATTAGTCCAAGTACACTACTGCTCATTAAAATTGCTACACCAAGAAGAAATGCAGATGATAAGCGGGTATTCATTGGACAAATATATTAGAAATGACATGTGATTACATTTTCACGCAATATGGGTGCATAGATCCTGAGAGATCATTACCCAGAACAACCACCTCTAGCCGTAATGACAGCCTTGACAGGCCTCGGCATTGAGTCAAACAGAGCTTGGATGGCGTGTACAGGTACAGATGATCATGCAGCTTCAACACGATATGAGAGTTCATCGACAGTAGTGACTGGTGTAATGTGACGAGCCAGTTGCTCGGCCACCATTGACCAGACTTTTTCAATTGGTGAGAGATCTGAAGAATGTGCTGGCCAGGGCAGCAGTCGAACATTTTCCGAATCCAGAAAGGCTCGTCCGTACAGAACTTGCAACATGCGGTCGTGCACTGTCCTGATGAAATGTAGGGTTTCGCAGGGATCGAATGAGGGGTAGAGCCACGGATCGTAACACATCTGAAATGTAACGACCACTATTAGAACTGCCGTCGATGCGAATAAGAGGTGACCCAGACGTGTAACCAATGGCACTCCATACCATCACGTCTGGTGATACGCCAGTACGGCGATGACGAATACATGCTTCTAATCTGCGTTCATCGCGATGTCACCAAACACGGATGCGAACATCATGATGCTGTAAACAGAACCTGAATTCATCTGAAAAAATGACTTTTTGCCATTCTTGGACCCAGGTTCGTCGTTGCGTACACTATCGTAGACCCTCCTGTCTGTGATGCAGCGTCAAGGGTAACCACAGCCATGGTCTCGGAGCTGATAGTCCACGCTGCTCCAAACGTGGTCGAACTGTTCGTGCAGATGGTTGTTGTCTTGCAAACGTCCCCATCTGTTTACTCAGGGATCGAGACGTGGCTGCATGATCCGTTACAGCCATGCAGATAAGAAGCCTGTCTTCTCGACTGCTAGTGATACGAGGCCGTTGGGATCCAGCACGGCGTTCTGTATAGCCTTCCTGAACCCACCGATTCCCTATTCTGCTAACAGTCATTAGATCGCGACCATCGCGAGCAGCAGTGTCGCGATACGATAAATCACAATCGCGATAGGCTACAATCCGACCTTTATCAAAGTCGGAAACGTGATGGTACGCATTTCTCCTCCTTACATGAGGCATCACTACAAAGTTTCACTAGTAAACGCCGGTAAACTGCTGTTTGTGTATGAGAAATCGGTTGGAAACTTTCCTCATGTCAGCACGTTGAAGGTGTCGCCACCGCAGCCAACCTTGTGTGAATGCTCTGAAAAGCTATCATTTGCATATCGCAGCATCTTCGCGTCTATAGCACGTCATCTTCGTGATGTAGCAATTTTAATGGCCAGGAATGTAGTTTGTGAGTCTAGGGACTGATGGCAACAATAGTTTGGTCACGTAGAATTACAAACGTTTGAACATCAACATCTACAGAGATACTCTGCAGGTCACATTGAAGTGCATGGGAGAGGGTTCGTCGAACTACTTTTATGATATTTTTCTACAGTTCCATTCTCTAATAGTTCGTGGGAAAAAGGAACATTATTTACTTTTTTAAACACAGATTACACGCTAGCATGACAGATCATTCTCATTTATTTGCGTGTATAGAGTCCGGGCAACAGTCATGGAGCGAGTACGTAAGCGAATCGGACACGAACGGCTTGTTCCCCACTTTTGCAGGTGATCCGCAACATGTCACACATAACATGTTGCAGAACTGAAGTGTGTAGCTGTTGCCCGGCCTTTTGATTTCTTCTGGGTGAACCTTAATCTGGTTGAACTACAACTACCTCACAAAAGTCCACTAACTACAGTTGGCAGCGGCGCGCTTGTAGGATGTATGACCCGCTACCGGTCACATATCCTAAAACGTCACTCCCATAACCGCAGTTGCGTGCTGTAACATTTGAACATGGGGAAGCAATTACAAATGACGGCTTTCTTCTATGATAATTTTTGATGCAATCTACACGCTAAATGGTTAACATAGTTAATATTATATTCTAAGTTAATGTATAAAGATGTAGACCTTAATTACTTCTTCAGAGAGAAATATACGCACCTCTATATGAAAGATCTAAAGCATAATGCCAAATCATACACTAGGAAATATCCACATATTAGGGCGAAAATGGATTTTTTCATAGTTTATACGCTGCCGAACCGTTCATCCGTTTGCGATCAAACTTTGTCGACATATTAATTGCACTTTCGTGAGGTTATAACTACTATCACTGCAAGACACATAGTTGAGGATATATGACGTCATAAAGAATGAAATGCGTGAAAAAGGCTGCATTACCCGAAAATGCAACACATCTCCACCTTAGTCACTGTACGGATTTCAACCAAATTTGGTGCAGAAATTCCTTACCCTTAGTTAACAACTTCTGTAGGGGTAGTAACCATCTGCGACACATAGTTCATGAGATATGAGGTCATAAACTATGAGATACGTCATAATCCAGGGTACTATTAGCTCATGAACGTACGGCAGGGGCTTATGAAACTAAGCACTATGAGACAGTCTAAAAAGTAAATAAATATTATTTTCAACAGAAACTTACCTTTTAAATGAATTATCAGAGTTGAAGGGCAGCAAAGGCATGCAGTGTTTGGGAAGGGAGTAAGACAAGGTTGTAGCCTTTCTGCAATGTTATTCAATTTGTATATCGAGCAAGCTATAAAGGAAAGCAAGGAGAAATTTGGAGAAGGAATTAAAGTTCAGGGCGAAGAAGCAAAAACATTGCGTTTTGCCGATGACACTGTAAGTCTGTCTGAGACAGAAAAGGACCTGGAAGAGCAGTTGAATGGAATCGAGTGTGCTGAAAGGAGCATATAAGATGAACATTAACAAGAGCAAAACAAGTCTAGTGGAGTGAATTCTAAGAAAATCAGGCGATGCTGAAGGAATTAGATTAGGCAACGAAATAATACAGGAGGTAGACGAGTTTCGTTACTTGGGCAGTAAAATAACAAATTATGGTCGCAGTACAGAGGATATAAAATGCAGACTGGCAATGGGTAGAAAAGCGATCTTGAAAAATAGAAATTTGTTAACATCGAATATTGATTTAAGCCTAAGAAAGCCCTTTCTGAAGGCATTTGTGTGGAGTGTTGCCTTGTATGAGAGTGAAACATGGACGATAAACAGTGCGGGTAGAGAGGATAGAGGCTTTTGAAATGTGGTGCTACAGAAGAATGCTGAATATTAGGTGGGTGGATCGCATAACTAATGAGGAGGTACTGCACAGAATTGGGGGAGAAAAGGAATTTCTGGCATACATCGACTAAAAAAAGGGATCGATTGGGAGGATACATTCTTAGACATCAAGGAATCATGAATTTAGCGTTGGAGGGAAGTGTGTGGAGTAAAAACCGGGACCAAGTAATGGATACAGTAAGCAGAGTCAGACAGATGTAGGTTGCCGTTCTTATGTGGAGTTGAAGAGGCTTACTTAGGGTAGGGTATTGTGGAGAGCTGCATCAAACCAGTCTCGGGACTGAAGACCAGAACAACAAACAGCACGTATTATTTGCTACAAAATCAACAGAGGCTCAATCGAGAGGCTCCAGCGAGACCCACGGCAGAGTCTCGGTACTCACTGGCTCCGCTCTTTCTGTATATAAATCGTCAACTACCTTTCGCAAATTCTCCGCATACAATTGACTTATTGCGATGAAACCAATGCCATTCTTTTTTGTGATTTTTCATGCTACTGATTGCGTAAGAAATAAATATGGGATATCCATTTAAAATCCTAAGCTTGTGTTGAAAGTAATATTTATTTACCATCTAGGCTGTCTCATAGTGCTGTCGTGCGTTCATGACCGCGAAAGTCTTTTCCAGTACCTGTTGTAGTTTCAGAGATATTTGCCATGAACAAGTTGAATGGGACACCCTATATCAAGACAAGTGCAGCAGTAGTGTGGCCGAAAGTTCTAATGCGCCTTACTGTGGAGCGCGCGGTTCTTCGCCTTCAGAGGTTCGAGTCCTCCCTGGGTCATAGGTGTTTCTGTTGTCATTCGCATATGCTACTTTGTGTTAGTTTAAGTAGTGTTGAAGCCTAGGAACTGATGACTAACGTATTTAACTCCCCTTGATTTACAAATATTTGAACATTTGATAAAGACAAATAATTAAAGTTTTTACCAAGAATCTCGGAAACTTCTTCACCGATTTACTCAAAGATTCTACACAATGTCGTAATAAACATTCAGACAGACATAAGCTATATATTTTTCAAACAGATTTACCATCTGTTTGTATCGCTTAAAAATCAACATTTTTATCAATGACATTTTGCACACTTGAGCCTCAAAACAAGAGGAATGTCGTTATCTACAAATCTTTTCGTCTCGTGTAAAACGGAAGGTAGGCTATTTTACTTGCGGTACGATGTTAAACAAAAAACTTTTACTTTCATCTTTATGAAAGTTTTCACACTTTACCTTGAAAACATGTGGAAGGTCACTGGCTATATAAAGTTTAGTATGGTGCATATCGGACGGTACTTCACGTGCAAACTACGACACCAGTCTGCATTTTTATTCTAACCTAGAGAAAAAAATGACGCCCTGGACTTCAAAGCGGGAGGAACTTGTTTGTAAACACGCCTCGTGTTTGAATGTCACACACGTGTGGGAGTAATCCCTGCGCACGTGGATAATCACGTGGTAATCAGATTTCTGGAACTCTGAAAGTATGGCAGCGGGCAAGAAGGAATAATATTTTGGTTGGTAGTAATATTTTGCCTAGGGTATAATTTTAGCACTCTGACAGGACAAGACAGCAGAGGCAACGAATAAAAACAAACACGTTTGCTTAGTTTCAAGTGATGGAGATCTGTGGTTAATTGCTTCTTGTCTCTGTGATTTTGTGCCTGCACTCTGATTGTTCCTCGACTGATATTTTAATTTCACCTCGAGATGTTTTCATTGGTATTTGACATGCAAGTGCATTAGCTATGATTACATATCAGATTCCCGTTGTTTCGCGTCATTATAAATACTTTAAGGTGGTTACTGAATTTCATTAACGGTCACGAGTAAGACTTATTTATTCTGTTCCGTTATGGTAGCCAGTCCTTTAGTTCTCCTCTGATGCTGCTTTTACAGTGTAATTCTCAACTTTGGCACAAGCTCTTGTATCGTTTCCGTAAATCTTATTTGATATGGCTAACACTGAATATACAGCAACCAGCTTTTCCTGGAGAACATGAAGACCATATAGTGTCCTCCATCAGACAGCAACGCTTATCTCTGGCCCATTCTGACAGCCCTATGATCCGGAGCTGGAGAAGTGATTGGAACAGCCATTCATCACTGAATGTCGAAACCCATTAACTATTACATTCCTTTCGGCTAAATCAGCACACGCAGATTGTACTCACCGCCGCTTTCGAAAACTGATTCAAAATGTTGACAGTCTTCGGACGTTGCATAACGTCACGCCTGACGAGTAATTTTTGAACAATTTTTGTTTATCTGTCGGCATATTCGACGTACAGTGCAATACTTCCTTAGAGGTACGTTTTAGTCTGATTGCCTTTGATGATATAAAGAGAACGTCCTTCAAATTTACCCAACTGAATATCTGTTTTTGAAGTAGATTCAAGAGTTTGGCAATTGCTTCTAAATTTAGACAACGTACTTGTGCCATGTGATCCCATGTAGAGCAACCATAAATAATTATTTCCTAGCCGCGTCCTTGTCTACTTAAGTTCACCTCACGGTAAATTCGTCGACAATCAAATGACTTGGTATTGAATCTGAAATCTTTTGACACGAGTCATGTGCAAGGTGCATCGCGATATTCAGAAGATTAAATTCTTAGAATGCTTCTAGAATATGTAGGGGCGATGGATTTACTGGTTAGGTTAGATCAACAAGAAAGAGCGAACGCCGATATTCTTAAAATGTTACATACATGCTTCGCAAACTCAAGTGTGAATCTCTGAAGTGAAGGTGATGTTATTTTCGAGGCACATTATTAGGCCATTAGGAGGGGTGCCATTTGAAGCTGCATTCAACAAACATTTTGCCCAAGTACCCGACATGGTCGGGTTTGGAGGCGATCTAATCGTTTTATAATTTTCAAAATGAAATGCCAAGATCGCACATTAATAATTTATTCACTGACGACCTGTTTCGTTGAACTGTGGCACCATCATGAGGTCACATATATATTACGAGCTGGTCATCTTGTTAAAAATTTGGTATAAAATAACAAGTGCAACATTGAACTTACACTATATAAAAATATACAAGTTAAAAACATGACATCTTACAAACTACTCAAAGTATTTTCATTTAGATAATAGGAGCAATTGGGTCTCGTGTAGACGCTTGGGCACAGTCGTTGTCGGCTGCCCTCGCTCCTTTTCCGGGCTGGAACAGGAAAAGAAATAACCAATAGTGGCACAAGGTACCGAACGTAACGTGCGGTATCGTAGATTGTGGAGTACAGTATTTATATTTATGTTGATGTAAGTTAGGATCGGCCACGAAATCGGCACTCTGGAGTGCGGTTTGCCCGAGGGCCATCTTTCTCGTTTTACTGCCGACTCGCCCCACCGCGCCATTGTGCTCTCTGAGCGGGAACGATGGAGGAATAAGTTGCACAATCGTAGAACCGACTTCCTCAAAAAATAAGGTAGGCTGCCTTACGCAAGGCCTCATATTATACCGTATTAGGAAATTCGAAAAACTGAAGCTATGGTTCGGAAAGATTGCCATTATATCGTTGTCGATTTTTGGTGCACATCAAAACAATGCATTACACTTGTAATCTTGTGCGAGCCTAGCTGTTCCATGTGTCGACATACACTGCTCAATGGATTTAATAGTTCAGGTGAATTATCATGCGCAATAAACATTTGGTAATCTATTTTATTCAGGTACTCGGAACAACTGCAACTCGTGTGTGGTAGGGTACTACATTTTGATGTTTCAGCTATTTATTTGAGGTATACATGGCGTTTACTTAGAGCAAGGCACCTTGTGGCTACCATAATAGTGGAAAAGCCAGTCTGTAGACGTCGAACTACTTTATACTATAGTTAATTCTGCCGATGTCAATACTTCAGAACCTAGATATCCTAATTAATCCCCTACCTGTTTTGATCAGTGTATTAACTGAGTAATAGAAAGACAGGTGAAAACAAAGAATGACGTCAGTTATAGAATACAATATCATAACTACATGAGAAAGAAAAACAAAATACTGTCACTTCTCTATCGACAGCGTTCTGACTGCAGTTCTTAAAAAGTATATAACAAACAATGTATAATTACTACGGATTCACTGAATACGTAATGAAATTTATGTCTGATACAAACTGACAGGCAGAGGCAATTTATCATAACTTCATCACTCGAGATGTCACAAAATCATCACATTTTTAATTTCAGAAGTCGAGCAAACCTTAGAACTAACTTTTTCAGCCTCATTATGAACATGTGGAAACTCTTCAGGTAGTCCTCAATAGTATTAATGAAACAGATTTTGTCTGCCAGCCGGGAGTTGAAATGAAAATATTTCTGTTCCATCTGTAAATGGACAGGAGCACTTTCAGTTGATACAGAAAATTGTGGCACGGCGGAGTGGCCGGGAGCATTGAGGCGCTATGCTACGATGCGCAAGGCCGTTCCCGGTCGTGGGTTCAAATCCCCCCCTCAAGCATGGATGTTTGTGTCGTCTTTAGTACCGTATAAGGTATTTCATAAATAGTTAGTAAGGTGGTAAGCTTAGGGACTGATGACCCCGCAACTACGTCCCTCAAGCTTAACAAACATTTGAACAGCAAATGGTCTCGAAAACGTCTCCAAAGGAGATGCGAAGTTTGGAGTAACATGTAAAAGATTTGAAAATGTAGCTACATTATTGCAGAACCGAATTGTATTTTTCAAATCATTTCTGGAAACCCAGAAAGCTTGGGGAAATTGGCAGTATTCTTTTACAGAAATTGTCCCTTCAACAATGTCATTTTCGCTTTAAATGCATCCATCTTTCCCATGATATCTGATGTTAATTGCTTCCCTCCTTGCAACGTCTTGTTGAGAACTGTAAAGTGAGTATATTTTAAAGAACAGGTCAGCTGCGACTGTTGAAATCTCTTATTGCAGGACACATGACCGGAGTTGCAATTCAAAATTGCATTTTCGGGTGTTATCTGTTTACAAATGGATTGTTAACTTTAATGTAAATGCATAATGGTTGTAGTCTACTTACATCAAATCGTTAGAAAATCTGATACGAAGTTGCAATCGGATTGAGTTCATTACCTTTCCCTTTTAACCATTTGAAGTAAGTAGACAAATACCATTATTCGTGTAGATTAATGTTAAAAATGCCTCCGCGTAAATTCTGACAGTTCTTATTCATTTGAAAACAGATGACACGTCAGGATGCAATTTTAAATTGAAAAACCGGTCGTATGTCCTTCAGTACAAGACTTCAACTGCTGTAGTGGGCCTGTTCGTTAAAGTAAGGAATCTGTTGAGCCGGCCGCGGTGGCCGAGGTGACTGAGGCGCTCCAGTCACGGTCAGCACGGCCACGACGGTCGGGGTTCGAATCCCCCCTCGGGCATGGATATTTGTGCCGTCCTAGTTCGTAAGTAGTTCATAAGTAGTTTGTAAGTTTAGGGACTGATGACCCCGTAGTTAAGTCCCATAAGCTTAACAAACAATTGAACAATTGAATTGAATCTGTTGATTGTTGTTGACCTGTATATATTTATAAGCTGAAAACTCAGCAATGCCTGGGTATTATTTATTCCTGTCGGGGTTAGGACTTCTTCTATCTCTTCTTTCTCCGTCCATTTTTTTCTAAAAAATTGTCAGAGAATATATATATGAAATACGACTGTACAAAATTATTAGTGCAGTATCCAAACAAAGAAAGGTAGTAATCAAAATACAAACTCTAGGTAAGAAACATACATTGACTTGTCAAGTTTTTAATTACTACCCATATTTCTTGTTAATTGTTCAGCATGTAAAACGAATATTTTTTGTGGTGAGCCCATCGATGAGCAAGCAACGTAAAGCTGTCCGTGTGAGTAACATGGTGATTTCAAATACATTCCAGAGCATTGTGGAGACAGCCCTGTTATTTATTAATCATAATAACAAATGCAAATTTCACTGTAAACTGCAATCTCTTAAAGTTAAAAGGTAATCTGCCAGAAATAATGGGTATACGTGTGATGTACAATGTTTCATTCTTACATTTCCCTCTAGCTATATAGAAGTCTATTACATTCTCTTACACCCATGTGCGCTTCATAGTAAAAAGATGGTTCAAAGTTGTCAACAGCACTATAGTCTTTCAGGAATATACTTAAGCTGACTTGATTACAGGAGTGTCTTCGCAGTAAATAAGATTATGTGTCGCACAATTATATTATTTTGTACGTATATTCAGCCTCATACTGGCTGAAAAATTGCCTGTGAATGGTGCACGTTGCAAATATGTAATAAATTTAAACGACATGTATGGAGTGGAAGTTTTCTATGCACGTCATATTTTACGGCGTTAGATCTACTGATATATGTGGCGTAGAATAATATAAATTTCCAGGTACATTTGGTGATATATGTCCATACTATCTGCTAAATGTGACGTAAATAACATGTGCTGTTGACTAAGGGAAAATAACATCTAAGAAAATTGTAATAACATCAAAATATCGTTTGCTATATTTAGATAACGCGCCAGAACGGTTCATAGCGTAAAATACAAGAAACGTAAAAGAGAAATATTGGTCTGCAATGGGAAGTTTAGGGTAAAAGGTAAAGCAGTCAGCCACCGCGGTGGCCGAGGGGACTGAGGCGCTCCAGTCACGGTCTGCACGGCCACTACGGTCGGGGGTTCGAATCCCCCCTCGGGCATGGAATCCTAAGATTGGTTAACAGCACAGTGCTATTTACTAGGCATGGTCCTGTTGCCTTCTTCGACCTTCGAGCTGACTTATTCAGCCAGTTATAGGGAGACCAACAGTTTATCGTGGATTCCGAACTACGGTTCTACTCGATATTTTTCACATCAGCAACGTTGCCAGAGGAGAAAGAAGTGGAAAATGACTGTAAAAATCCTAGGACCTCTGAGTGATCAAACACGTGACCCTAGGATCCATAGTGTGGCACTCTACCACTGTGCTACCTAGTCGACTCGAAATATACTGGCACATTCCTTCTTTTTGTGCATTACAAATTTAAAGAGCTGCCATCGCTTGTAATAGTTCACAATTTAGTAATATATTATTTCGAAAATACGTGAGAGAAAGTGATTAGAGCCTATGTTATACTTAGAGTGTAGATGATGTTGAATTTCGGATACGATCAGGATTTCTTTTGTTACTTGATCACCTACTGTTAACTGGTATTGCTAAAAATTCCCATCCCACTATTAGGCGGACTGCAGTGTGTCTTCTGACGTATGGGGTGGACCTCCCTCGTAGTGGAGCGATGTAACTTAAAACCATCGCGATGTTCACCTTAATCTGAGATGTAAGTTAGCTGCTGCTTCACTGCGAAGCATATGCGACGAGAATCTTCTTGGCACATTTCGGTCATATACATAGTGTAGGAGTCTGAAGTCAGTACTGGTGCAAGTTTTTCTTATAAATAGTCTTTCTAGCTCTAATATAGGGTTATCCTGAGCATGTCGCCGGTTAGTGAGAGATGAGATATTGGTGTACTTGTACGAAGTTGGCAATCTCCAATAATAATAATAATAATAAAACTAGAGAGAGAAGGACACACACACACACACACACACACACACACACACACACACACACACACACAGAGAGAGAGAGAGAGAGAGAGAGAGAGAGAGAGAGAGAGAGAGAGAAAGAGAAGTTAAGGAACATCGTATCTAAGCTCTCTTTCCGCCCGCACAGGAATAGATGAGGCATTTTCATGTTACCAGTTTTGAGAGAAATTACCTGAAATTAAATCGCAGCTGCATTTCGATGGCTGCTTATTCAGCCTTCAGATGTTCTGCAAGATCGGCGAGAAGCACCAGAAGCGTGAATAATCCGTTTAAGAAACGAAAGTACTGATAAAATAAGACGTGCTCTGAATTATCATTACCCTTGGGAACAAACTTGGGAACTGTGTGAAATGTTCTAGAAGATAGAGAGGCGATTTCTGGAAACCACTGTGAGAGATTTATACCGGACGAATTTGGCGAAGTTCCAAACTTACGTAGAATCAAAGCTCGCAGACGTTTCACGTTAACAACTTATATGCTGTGCGTCGATACCCACAACGCTCAAAGGACTTTCTGGGCGTCTATTTGTTTACACGGGCAATGAAACACGCAGGTAAGCGAGTTGCACTGGGTGAGCAGAGAGGTGCTATTACAGCCACACTAATGACTCAACTGTAGCGGTGGTATTACATAGCGTTCTGCAATATCGGCCGTTGATGGCTCACAAATATCTTATTATTCTTGTTTTATTTATTTTTCACATTACACTTGCTTAACATTTTCCCAGTGCTGTGTCATTCGTCGTTGATCCTGGTTCTCAGTCTAGGGAGAAGTGCTGTATCTTTCTCCTTCTCAGAAACTATGAAAGATACACAGGACAAATATCTCCGAAGCCCCAAGAAATATGTGCGTTCACGTGGTCGAGTACTACACTTAAAAAAGGGTGCAATCCATAACTTTTTCAGGAAACGTCTCGGTTTACGCTTTACAGACTGCAGTTGTTACACCTTATCCACCCATACAGTGGGTACGAACGAAATCAATTTTTCTCAGATGCTTCATGAGAGTGACAATGATGAACAATTCATAAGGATGATAGTCTTCAGTGATGATGCCACATTTCCAGTGCTCCATTTTCATCGTTATAAAGGCAGAACATGAGATGATGGAAATCCTGTTGCCAACACTTGTGTGTCCTCATGCATGATATAATAGCAAGTCCTTATATGTTTGAGGTGCAAACTGTCACATTAAACTATTATCTACAGATGCTTAAATTTCATGCAGTGAAAGAAATTACAAGGTGATAGTGTCAGGTTTCGAAAAAACTGCGCTCCTCCACTATTTCTCAGAATTATTAGAGAGATTATGGATACGTTTTGAATTGTGGGAAGGAGCGGATTTAAGGCATTGCCACCGCGATCCTCTGACTTGAAGCCCCTAGACTCATTCCTATAGGTTTATGTGAAGCAATGTGCCAAAAGTGTTGATACCAACGACTATGATTATTTAAAGGAAGGACTCAGAGATTGTATTCAGTAAGTTACACCTGACGTTCTTCAATGAACTAGAAGTTTGTTTTGATTTGTGTAATGCGTCAAATGGAACTGCACTGATTAAGTATGCAGACTTGCGGAGCTTTTCGTTGATTTGGTGAAAGTTTCACATTTGCACCTTGTTTAGTTACTAATCTGCAATCCTTTGAAACTGCTCAGTGACTTTACAGACCGTTGCAGATACGTAAATCGCTTCACTTAATTTTTGTGTTATTACATGTGTTCGCTATCCAATGATATCTAAATTGCCGGCCGCGGTGGCCGAGGGACTGAGGCGCTCTAGTCACTGTCTGCACGGCCAGTACGGTCGGAGGATCGAATCCCCCATCGGGCATGGATATTTGTGCCGTCCTTAGGATTAGCTAGTTCATAAGCAGTTTGTCAGTTTAGGGACTTATGACCCCGTAGTTAAGTCCCATAAGCTATACAAACATTTGAGCATTTTTGATATCTAAATTACGTAAATTTGGAGATATTTTCTTCCATTTGCGAAAGGTTTCAAATTTCAGTCTTGTTTCGTTCCCTTTCCGTGATCGACCACCACGACTTCACGGTCGCACTGTGCTGAACAAGGACTGTCGCGCTTGTGTTGCTGTTGCGAGGCGGCGATGGCTTCAGGTGGTCAGCTTCCTGACAAGTCAAATTTCTGGTCGCGTTTCATGCCTCCATCTGCTCGCCGTTGCGCGCGACTTACGCCTTGTCTCTACTACGTCTGCTTTACTGGCTTTGTGGCCGTGGCCCTCCCCTCAGTGTGTGTCGCAAATTACACTCGCCTTGTGGCCGTTAATTAGAAGACTCCGCCTGTTCATAATTTACCCAGAGGAAACCCACTGTCTTGCTTTCATCGCCTCTCGCGCTACCACAGGAAATTCTACCCCGTTCCAAGCCAATTACATTAGGGCGCTTGTGTATATATTTCATCGCGGTCTTTCCTACCATTTCACAAAAATTAGCAAGTCCCACAAATTTTTTCTCTGATGATATTGTTAGGATTTTGTTGAGACTTAGAGAAGACGCAAGTCGTTCATTTCGTGATTAATTTTAATCAATAAGCATATGTTGTGAAATATCGTATTTAACAATGTCTATAAATTCAATAGTAATAAAAGGTGTCAGTTTAATAAGTCATGGTTGCAAAAGATTAACACGAATTATTTAGAGAAGGATGGAAAAGCTGGTAGAAGTCGACCTCGGGGAAGATTAGTTTGGGTTCAGGAGAAATGTAGGAATACGGGAGGAAATACTCACTTTACGGCTTATCCTAGAAGATAGATTAAGAAAAGGGAAACCTACATTTCTAGCTTTTGTAGATCTGGAGAAGGTTTTTGACAATGTTGATTGGAATAAACTCTTTCAAGTTCTGAAGCAAGCAGGAGTAAAATATAGAGAACGGAAGGTTATTTACTACTTGTACACAAACCAGACAGCGGTTGTTAGAGTTGAAGGGCATGAAAGGGATGCAGTGGTTGGAAAGGGAGTAAGACAGGGTTGTAGCCTTTCTCCAATGTTATTCAATTTGTACATTGAGCAAGCTATAAAGGAAAGCAAGGAGAAATTTGTTGAAGGAATTAAAGTTCAGGGGGAAGAATTAAAAACATTGCGTTCTGCCGACGACATAGTAATTCTGTCGGATACAGCAAAGAACCTGGAAGAGCAATTGAACGGAATGGACAGAGTGCTGAAAGGTACATATAAGACGAACATTAACAAGAGCAAAACTAGGGTAATGGAGTGCAGTCTAAGAAAATCAGGTGATGTTGAAGGAATTAGACTAGGTAACTAAACAATAAAGGAGGTAGATGAGTTTTGTTACTTGGGCAGTAAAATAACAAATGATGGTCACAGTACAGAGGATATAAAATGCAGAATGGCAATGGATAAAAAAGCGTTCTTGAAAAAGAGAAATTTGTTAACATCGAATATTGATTTAAGCCTAAGGAAGTCCTTTCTGAAGGCGTTTGTGTGGAGTGTTGCCTTTTATGGGAGTGAAACATGGACGATAAACAGTGCGGACAAGAAGAGGTTTTAGGCTTTTGAAATATGGTGCTACAGAAGAATGCTGAAGATTATGTAGGTGGATCGCGGAACTAATGACGAGGTACTGAACAGAATTGGGGAGAAAAGAAATTTCTGGCATACCTTGACTAAAAGAAGGGATAGATTGGTAGGGCACATTCTGAGACATCAAGGAATTGTGAATTTAGCGTTGGAGGGATGTGTGTGGGGTGAAAAGCACAGAGGAAGACCAAGAGTTGGATACAGTAAGCAGATTCAGACAGATGTAGGATGCCGTTCTTATGCGGAGATGAAGAGACTTGCTCAGGATAGGGTATTGTGGAGAGCTGCATCAAACCAGACTCCGGACTGAAGACCACAACAACAAAAGGTGTCAGTATAATAGTGAAACAAAAGGTTGCAGGATAAAATAAATCTCTCCGTTGTCTACCTGCTGCCGCAAAGTTTAAAAAATTCTTTTCAAAAAATAAAATGAAATAAGTGTATACATAAAATGTAATGTAGTCGGCCCATCAAACGTTTTACAACTAAATGCTCTTCTACACTGCTGTTAAGTAGAGCTAACTAAGAATATTGTGGATGATACGTATGCAAAATTCTGCTATTTGTTCACGACAGTTCCTCCTCTACTCAGCAGTGTCGAAGGTAAGTGACTTTCATACGATCTACTTCTAAATTCATCTCTTACCTACTGCTGCCGCCGCGGTGTATTAGCCGTGTGCATTGGAGCGCCGTGCTGCGGTGTGCGTCGCCGTCCGCCGTCAAGGGTTCGAATCCCCCCTCGGGCATGGATGTTTGTGTTGTGTTTACCTTAGTTTGTAAGCTAAGGACTGATGACGAAACAGTTAACTCCAATAGAACATTTCTACTGCTACCCTCACTTCCTCTCACCGCATTTTAAATATCTTCCAGTATTCCACAGCTGTAATCTGAAACCTGATAAGGCAAGATTTTTGCTTGTATTGAAGCATTTCAATAAATCTCACTATACATCATCTGTAACAGTCTGGAATAAACGTCGTATCTCCATCCTCCATCCTATTAGCGCAATCAAGAGCAGATCAAAGTTAACACACAAACACTTCATTGTAACCCATCCTTTCAGCGATGTGAGGAGTCGCCAGAAACGACACGTGGTACGGATTCCACGTTAAACTGTACGTCAGCTTTCCCCGGTTGGATAACTGGGGTAGGCTAGGGACACGCCAGTCACCGAAGTGGCGTCCAATTGAAACACTTGCACCAGGCCAATGAGTCACACGATGTTATTATTATTATTATTATTATACACACGAAGATATCTGCTTTTTTATTTCTGCTCAACGGCGAACTAGTGTTTCTAGTTGTCACGCTATCATTTCTCTCCTTATCCCTATTTATTTCTGTTGCTATCCTGTAACCGTTCTGAGGTGCAGTAATGTTTAAAATATTGTTTCTGTCCGCGAAAGAATCTAAGGCTGCTTCCAAACACATGGACATCAAATTAAAAACACTAAAATCAGTGCTTGAAATCGAACATCACGCCTATGCAAAATCGTAAGTATATATGAAACGGTGAAGCAAAATGCCTTTCATAAAAATGAAACTACTACAGCAAGTCATTTCAGATAGTATAGTACAGCCTTACAAGGAGAAAGACAGTTTAAATTGTGAAGTGTACTGTTTGTATTTGTTTTTAAGTGACAACCTGGTTTCGGCCTTAGGTCATTTGTAAGTGCTGTGATAGAAGTTATCAGACAGGTTTCCTTATGTTGTGGTCATAATATTTTTATTGTTCCGAATATTTTTATTGCTTTTATTATTATGACTACGACATAAGGAAACCTCTCTGACAACTTTTATCACAGCATTTGAAAATGGTCTAAGGCGGAAACCAGGTTGTGACAACAAACAGAAAAACTTTCAGTAAAATGGCAGTCAGTTAAAGAGCAGTTTGTAATAATGGTGTTAATTAAGCTAACAACAGTGTGAAGCATCAGTTTTACGACAGAGTCCTTAAGAAACCGAACGTTACATTCACACATGCAGAGAATGGCTTGTTACATAAAGGGCCTAAGTACAATTTATTATCTTAGCTCAATAAGGTACCTATATTCTATAAACTCATACTCGATCTAAAACTTCATTTGGAATCCTAAAAGTAGATAAGACAGATCAAGTAAATTTCCCAAATGAATAATAATAGAATACTTTAAGAAAGGAAACTACCGACTAACTTCCAGTGTGTTGAACATGGTTTGGTAAAAAACATTAATCGTAAGCTGACAGAAAATGATGCTATAATTTCGAAAAAGGTAACACGTCCTATCTTGTAAAAAAGAGAATACAGGCAAAACTGACAGTTTTTGAGGATGGTGACATTGTTGAGGCTATAGTAGATTCGTCAAGTATTGTCGAGAACAGGAAGCTTATGTAGTAACATTAAAAAAACGCGGTGGAGCGTTCCAAGGCGCTTAGCTGCGGAGCACGCCACTGCTCGCCGTCGGAGGTTCGAGTCCTCCCTCGGACTTAAGTGTATTTGTTGTTCTTTGCATAAGTTAGTTTAAGTAGTTTGTAAATCTTGGGACTGATGACCAGCGTTGTTAAGTCCCACAGATTTTCAAACATTTGATTTCATAAACATGAATCCGAAGCCACCTGCACTAAGAAGTCAATTCTAACTGAATAAACAGAATCAGCCTATTCATCCTTTAGTCTTTGGAATTGATAGTGCCTATCACAAAATAGCTAGGACTCATTTGTATTTGAACTTAATTTTTTTGACAAAGATGGCGTACATTTAATCAGGGGATTAAGAATGATACAGTGCACTGCTGACACCAGATTTTGTTTCTTGTTTTTACATTGGTAGTTAACATACAATTGTCCCTGTTCATACAACTATACCTCTTGTAGAGAAGAACCTTCTACAACAACAAAAAACTGGTACTCTTCAGCCTGCCGAACTCGTCAGTTTACTTAGAGTAGTTCACAAACACGATTACTTTACGGTCAACGCCAAAATGAACATTCATCCCTATGGTTTAGCCAGGGTAGTCCACTCGCTCGTATTTTGGCAGGTCATCAGTAACGGCCTAGAATCAGATCTTTTCCAGTTCCCAATTACGTTGACAAATTAGTTTTTATGCACGATATGTAGTCGACATTATCATTACTTTTGACGGTACCGATCACGAGTTGGTTCTTCTTTTTAATGCATTCAATAGTTTCCACGAGAAAATTTCCGCTACGAAATAACTCTAAAATGAGAAAGGGGAACTCAGTTTTCTTGATTTAATCATTTCTATAGTAAACGAATCATACACTTCCAACATATTCCACAAAGAAACTTAGACAACACTGTGCATGCTGACTAAACGCATAGAAAAGACCAAAAACTAACGTTTCTTCATTCCCCTATACATCGTATAGTAACCACTCCTTTATCACGTGCCAACCAAGAAAACGAGTTAAAAGTGATTCAGTCTATTGCAGTTAACAATGGTTATGATCATGGTATGGTAGATATCAACTTGAGCAAGAAAACCTCTCCAAAATTCTCGACATTTTATAACAACATTTCTTTAAGGGATAGGAAAAATACTAGGATATTCATATCCATTCCATTTTTGGGAAATATTTCGTATAGCATCAAGCGTCTTCTAATGAAAAGTTACAATTTTAATGTTTCAACAGTTTAAAGTGAAAGTTGTTACACACAGTGGAAAATGCAGGTGATAGATTTTCTAATTCAGGAGTCTAAAAAGTTAATCTGTGATACCTGTCCTGTTACTAGATTGGTCAAACAGCCCAGAGCTATGAAGACCTGACGCAAAGATCACTTATTAGGAAAGAAAGAAGCGAACATTAGGTTTGCAGAACACTTACTGATTGCCAGCCACACTCAGAAAAATATTCAAGTATTTCACAAAGAGACATTAAAAGGCTCATGCTTGATTTTTAGAAAGAATTTAATATTTTTATTTATACACCTAGAACTCGAGGGTGGAAATTTACTAAATGATCCGTCAAATGTCTCCTGTAGACAATATTTTGAAGGCTTCAAAGTCATACTGGAAACAAAATAGTCTTACAGCTGCCAGTGGCCTTTGTGATTTGTTCCTTTCCTCAAAAATCTAAAAATCTACTTCCATTTGTTGTCTCCATTATAATTGACATGACATTTATCAATCCAATTTGTCTCATTCATGTCACCACACTATGAGCCATGGACTAACCCAGTTTGTGTTCATCTGATAGGTACGCTCTTATTAATTAAATAGACAACGTCTATAGTCTTGACCGCAAAATTATTATTAGCATTGATGGCCGGTTTCAACTAATTTCTGAGTCATCCTCGGATCAGTTTTCTTGTTTGTGTATATCAGACGGTATAACCTGCTTGTTGCCAAATATGATACTAGTTGGTTGAAATATTTTTGAAGAACAGTAACTAAAATTAAGCATTGCTGGTTAAAATTCATTGACAGTGTCTTGTACATGAACCACATGGTATTTAAAATTAAGTTTCTGTTTTGTAGCTCCATGAACTGTTGAAGATAAGTGTGCTACATGGTGGCTAACACCATAAATCTTATATTATTGTTCATTAACTCATTTATATTTCAATTATATCTGTTAATTAGCATATTTTTACAATTAACCATAAATGTCGTGTGTGTTTGTTTGAAATGAAAAGTAGTATGTGATTGTGGGACGAGCGTGTCACTGTTTTTGTTAAGAGACCGTCCCCGCTAAAATTCCCAAATAAATGTTCTGTTGTGGTTTTGATTACGAAATAATTTTTTACTAAGCAATCAGACTTACTACCTTCCTTTGCGCTGTAAGAATAAATTGCAACTGACATGGGATGCAATGATCTTACGTAACTGTGGTTTAGTTTGATGCGCAACGGATAACAAATTGTCTCACCCACTGCAAATATTTCTCATCTCTTTACGTGATCTACTTCTCTTCTGATCAGACAAATCACTTTAACTGTTACTAACATTAACTGACTTAATAATCTGAACTTTCATAAAGACTGAGAAAATCTCTAACTATGAACTTTGCTGGATTTATGAACAAACTACTTCCTGCTCTCATTTATCATGACAAAATGCCTACACTGAACTGTTCTAATTAACAAATAAATTTACAAACACAATAATTATGCAACACTATCATAATACACAATTATCAGAACGGATACCAATTCAAATTGGTGAAAGAAACGAGGAACTGGAAAAATGACTCAGGGTTAAATGATAAATGCAAGCTGCACTAAACAGTATTCATCAGTAAAAAGACAAACACCAATTACAGTAGTTCAAATACAGGCTACCATACATAACAATAGAAAAGTACAAGTTTACCTTATTTGAGACAGATTAATTTCCATACAAAAATTTCAATCTGCAGACTTGGCTGCGACTCTTCAAAACTCTTCGAGTCTAACACACAGACAGACTAACCCGAAAGTTTCACGACTACCATAATCAGTCATCGACTCACCTTCACGAAGGTCACACACCGACTCTTTAAATGCAACAACTGCGAGTACAAAACATACTCCAAATATAAAACAAAGTCTTTGGTTTATAGCAAAGATATGAAAATAAGTACAGTATGTTATATCGATTAATGAAATGGTACAAAATATTACATAAATTTGTTTTCTACAGAATTATAGCTTAGGTTTTTTGCAACAGAACATGCTCAAGGCTGTATGACAGGCAAAAATTAAGTGAACGTTATTTTGCGTACTCCTTTCAGCCATTGTAATATTTCCAGAATGAAATTTCAATGAAGTTTCATTGTAATATTTGTTTCCATGGATTCCCTCAGCCCTCTCTCCCCTTTTCTATCCAAATATTACATTTATTTTAGATAATTAGAAATACAATGTAAGTTCTCCTATCAGCAACTTAGCGACTAAACGTATATTTTCCACGACGCATCCATCACCAATCCTGGTAGCCAAGATCTCCGCTTCCCATTAGTAGGCGTGAAGGCCTCCATGCTCTGTCGTTTCTTGCATTCATAACTGACATTCCCTTGATTGTAGGGATGTTTCAACCACTGTGATATGCTATTATAGTACATAAGTGCCAGTTTTATTCTGATTACTGTATTTCACGATATTTTAGACAATAGGCTTGGTATTGTAATATTTCGGCCAGCCCTGGGGAGGCACCCTAAAGGCTAGTCTACACGACGACACCAAGTTGCGACACTCGTTTCCTCAAATGAGTTGCGCGCAGCTGGTTTCGTGTGTCCGTGGGCACGGCGCCAATGCTATACACTTCAGTTACGTTGTTTTGTAAGTGCCGTAGCTCCAGTCACGGTCTGCACGGCCACTACGGTCGGGGGTTCGAATCCCCCCTCGGGCATGGATATTTGTGCTGTCCTTAGTTGTAAGTAGTTCATAAGTAGTTTGTAAGTTTAGGGACTGATAACCCCGTAGTTAAGTCCCATAGACTCTACAAACATTTGTAAGTGCCGTAGAATGAACGTTTTGGTAGCTGTAACCGTTGTAACGGAGCTATTGCTTCTTTGCGTGAAGTCGCTGCATAAGACTAAACATAAAAAGAATAAGGAAACTGGGTTTGTGACTGGATTAAAAAAAGGACGTCAGCTCGGTTGCTTAGCGACCTTGCTGAAAAAACTGTGATCGAAGATCCCAGAAGTTATTTTAATCAACTCAGAATGTCACCAGAGCAGTTTACGTTCCTTTTAAACAGAGTTAGTAATGCAATAAACAAACAAGATACTGTTATGCGCGAAGCATTGTTACCAGAACTGAAATTACAAATTGCATTACTTTTCTTGTCAAATAGATATTCGTCTACACTACCTGTACCGTGTTCCCAAATCCACAATTGCCATAGTTCGTTTGTATAGGTATTTGGAATTGAATGTACTTTAGTCTGCTATTCACTAATCGTCAACCCATCAATATTTAATTCACGAATAATTGCTTCAAGAGCACTAACACGCCGCTGCTTACTCCTGAAATTTTCATCGTTAAAATGGCACTAACACCTATGCATCGCATTTATGTTCAAAAACCGAATTATTTCTTCCGTTCCCCCCTTTATGTTGTATTTTGTTCTGTAATGGTTACCACCTAACCTAAAAACACGCGCAATCAGTTTCGCCAAAGTTGGAAGGTGCCGAAACTGTTTAGTTTCGCCGACGAATTGCGCGAATGCCTGTCGCGCATGCGCACTGGCCAGCAGCACAGTTTCATGAAACATAGTGTCGTCGTGTAAACTAGCCTTATCTCTCACCTTCGCCATCGGCCGCCGCCACAGGAGGGCTGCCTGGCGAATTGCCATGGCTTTCTCGTAAGAATGTACACGGCGAGACCTGCCTGACTTTTAGAGTGTGCAGGTAAATGGCGACAACGGACGCAGGAAAGAGAGTCCCTTACAACTAAATGGGCACAATAGCGCGCGTGCAGAGAAGTCCCTTGTCTGCAGATACCAGAGGAGTCGTTTCCAAAATACGGCAACGGCATCGCAGATAAACCGTGGACCCCTGCAGACAGGAAAAAGGCAACCAAAACCCTGCAGTGCACACGTGCGTGAGTGGGCTTGCAGTATAGATAAAGTGGTTCCACTAAAACAATGTTTCTGGACAGGGAGAAAGATCCTGATAAGTGGCATACCAAACACAGAGAGCTGCCACAAAGAACTGTTTCTTCGAACCAAGAAGGAATTTTTTTTTTCACTGCTGCCTGCGATTATGGACTCGCTGTCTATATGATATAGCGGGTCGGTCTTCCACAACGGTCTCTTGGCCGCCACACCTGTCGTCTAGACACATTTGGTATAGAGGACCAGTGTGCCGTTGCCCGTGTCGCACCCCGTGGAGGTGGAACTGTGTTGTGAGAAGTCTGCAGTATTTACTCAGCAGCGACTATATACTTTTAATAAATTAATTACAATAACAAAGAAATACATATGGCTTACAATTATATAAAAGAAACATTTAAATTCAATAGCATAGTTAATTACATAAAATTTATAACAAACAAGATGTGCCTAATAATGTAAAGAAGCATAATTGAACATTTAGCTACACTAACATAAAGGTACTCTTCATTATAAAGAAAAACATATACATTGCTTGCTGAAATCATAAAAAGTTACAATTCTGATTTGGAATCTTATATTCCCTGTATCTTTCTTGTAAATAAGTAACAAACAAAATGTACCTAATAATGCAAGGAAGTATAATTAAACATTTAACTACTCAAACATAAAGATACTCTTCATTATAACGACAAACAGTTACATAGATTGCTTGCTAGAATCATAGAAAATTACAATTCTGATTTAGAATATATTCCATGTATCTGACTTATAATTGGAAATACAATATAACACCAGTCTAATTTTTAATTTCTTACAATGAAGTAAATTAAAAATACATTAGAAATACAAAATGTGTAAGATAATAACATATATTGAACTAAAATAAACAGTATGTTTGTAAGTGTTCAATTTAACGGTTAAGAAATTATTCATTTATTCGTTCTAAACAAACTACTAGTAACAGTTAAGAGTCATAATTCCTAAGGACATAAAAAGATATAGTAAAAAAATTGTAACAGTAGCAACTTTTAAAAATTAATTACGGTATATTAATATAAGTTAGTTTAGAGTTACAAAATTTACATATTTTTAGTCAGAATGGTAATTCATAATATTAATTTCTTAGATATACAAGATGACATTTCTCATAATATTTTTATTTGAAAAGTGTAGTACCAACAGAGTTCATAAAAAAATCAAAAATTACATTGTTGTTAGGATAAGGAGTACAGGAACCAACTCTTTCACGCTTCAACTATTACATAATTAGAAGATAGCAAGTGTGTATGAAAATAGTTTTAACTGAACCAAGAACAACAACAAAGTGATGTTGCTAAGGCATGGAATTTGAGTACAAGAGAATTCACAATTTATTTACATTTCCTCCATTTCAAAGCCCATACTTGTGTCTCCTTCAGTATCTGTATCACTACTGTTATAATCTGTATGCGCCTGCTGTCTATTAAGAAGGAATGGAGAAGATAGAGACAACATGCTTGAAACGTAGGAAAGACACCAGTTCGCAAGTCTCACCTATGACCACAGAAAATTTCCACCGTCGACTGAGAGGTATGGTCGTGAAAAAGGCGATCAGCTATTGGATGACAGTGCAAAACCAACCCACCAAACAGAGCGAAAAAGACGCAAAATTCGAGGAGAAGCTGCAGTGACGTAGTCAGGATATTGTCGGGGGAAGGGGGGGGGGTTCGACTTGTTAAAGAGAAATTTACAAAGGCTCATGATTTGATTTATTCTGAAAACGAATTTAACAATGTTTGTTAAGCTTAAGGGACAACTGCAGGGTCATCAGTCCCTAAACATAAAAACTTCCTATAAACTAGCTTATACTAAATACAACACAAACATCCTTGCCCGAGGGGGATTCGAACCCCCGACCGTAGCGGTTGTACAGACTGTGACTGGCGCGCCGCTGACCGCTCGGCCACTGAGGCCGGCAAATTTTACATATTTATATTTTAAGTAGATAGTTTGCGTTTGTTAGAACTTTTTACAAATACTACAGTATTTTATATACAAAATTGAGGAAAACATTTCTTAAAAATTGTTTCAATATACGCCAGCAGAACCTTCAGTTGTTATTCCAGACGAAGTCAGATTAACAGAATGAGAAATGTTTCTTTGTATTTGAACACAGGCAACGGCACGGTTGCACGTCACCAAGCTCGCTTCTTGTAAGCCACGACTGTAGCTCGGTGTTTCCAAAATTTGCGTTAAGTTTTGCATCAGCATAAATACCTACCTTGCATATTGATTTAGGGAGCGTAAGTCTATAATCGGTTAATGCCCATTTATTTTATTTCCAAGTTAATGGTTCTTTTACTCTTGTTGTCATTGCAACGTATCCATCCTATAGATAAAATATTACTCTCAAATCTAAGTTTAGAAAGTATTACACGTACGGAGAGCGGTGCCTTATGATATACTAGAATATTGTCACTCCAAATAACGACTCCACTGCTAACATAAAACTGCTGTAGAAAGATAAATAAACTATTATAATAGTACGTATTTTAACTTACCATAACGTTAGTGGACAAATGAAAGGCGATTTTTCTCTTTTTTCTTGTTATGAAGTTATCCATAATTGGAAACTATCTTAAAAGCACAAAAGAAATAAACGACAGCAGTTAATTATATTCCACTGCAAGTAAGAACTGTAGTGCTTAACATAGCAATAATGGAGTAAGGCAAACAACGGACAATAGCTAAAGAAGGACTCGGCAATGGTCGATGGTGTTATAGATGTATCGATAATTAGAATCTATAGATGGCCTTGTTGATTGTCGGTACTGCATACTCTTTTTCGTCGTATGACTGATAATAACAATATCATTCAGTTTGACTACATGGTAGCTAGGTCGTGTCTTATTTTATTTAGTCCCTTTGGAGGTTAGAGTCCATCATCGACCATGTGTGTGTGTGTTTTGTCCTCAGCATAAGTTTGAGTAGTATTTTATCGTTTAGGTGATGGGGCGGGGGGGAGGTCGGGCCCTCCAAGACCCCCCCCCCCCATTTGGCTACGTCCTTGGAAGCTGTAGTTGGAGAAGGGAGAAACGAGCAAAGAAGGCAGTTGGTCCGTGGCCGGAGTATCGAGGAGACATGCAGGCAGCTGCCGCCTTAGCAGAAGAGGGACACTAACGCCTTCGCTCGGAGATAGTGCATTGCCGCACACCTGGAGAGCGAGAGCCGACTCGCAAACACACCGCACCGCGCCGATCCATCGCCTGACGCCCTCATCAAGTTAATGTTGCTGAGACGGGAAATTACCCTCCCTGTTCGTATCTGTGTCGTGTCATTGCCCAGTCAAATCGGCCCTGAATTTTATTGTTTTTCAAATCTTTTAGAAATGAAACTAAATTTCTTGTGGTTATCCTCTGTAGACATTGTTTAGTTCTCAAATCAATCCCTTGAATTCAATTTCCCTGCCAGCCTAGTTCCATAATTGATCATTATATGTTTGTTTAATTTGACTGCAGTCTGGGAGTTATTCAGGGAGAGGTTTGATTTACCACAGTATGGCGCGTGTAGCATACATACTTATTATAAAATTTTAGTTAATGCTGTAACATTGTTTTTAGGTATCTCATGTATTTCTGAAGAAGACAGTTTTATATATGCCGAAACCATAGTCAACAATATTGATGCGACTGGTTGGCTGATTATTACTTTTATATTTCTGCCTTGCATCTCATATGCCGACGTTTTCATATTACATTTATTCTTATTCTCCCAAACAATCAGTTTTTTGTTTGATTTTACTTTATCAGGGACTACAGTCGGGTAACATATTATAAAAAAATAATAATAGTAAAAAAGACACTGGTCAAAACAATTACTGGAACAGTTGAGAAATCAAAGTTCTGAAGTACTGTCATCGACGGAACTAAAATAGTTCTGTCAGTTCTTCGCAGTGCAGACAATAACATCAGGGCGGCCGTGATAGTGATGATAACACGAAGTCGCAGCAGAGCAGGTTGGTGTTGACTTTACTGTACGAAAAGAAGTGAGCAGTTTGTGCAATGTAGCAACAACGTGATTTACCGACTTAAACCCAACTGAGAATGTCTGGGATGCGCATGGCATACTATTGTAGCCGGACCAACACCTACCACAATGATTGCAGATCTCATGGAAAATTGCACTCATGGAAAAATTGCCAAATATCCCTCAAGAGCTGATTGTTAGCCTCGTGCTGTCCATGCCAAGTGTACTGTCTGTCTGGTGTGATCAAACACCATATTAGAGGGCACAAGTATGATTTTTTCACTATTATGGTAGCCTCATTGGAGCCTCGCTCTAAGTAAACGCCACGAAACCTCAAGTAAAGACTTGACAAGAGCATAATTTCGTACTGTGTCACACAAATTACAATTGTAACCAATATCTGAATAAAATACGTTACCATATGTGTATTGTGTATTATATCTCACCCGATCTCCTAATAATGTTTGCGCAGTGTATTATCGCCAGTTGACTGCATTTTGTATGTTTATTGCCCTGTACCGATTTCACCGGTGCGCAATTTTTAAGTGTTACACTGTAGCACTTTATCTTATTTTTTTCATACCTCATAACACTTCAAAACGGCTTATTAAAGATAATAAGTTCTGCCAAAGAGTAGTAATATCTTCTGTTAAGTCAGTTTTTTCCTCAACTTAGAGTCCAAATCCAAAATGTTCAAATGTTTGTATAGCTTATGGGACTCAACTACGGGGTCATCAGTCCCTAAACTTACAAACTACTTATGAACTAGCTAATCCTAGGGACGGCACAAATATCCATGCCCGAGGGGGGATTCGAACCACCGACCGTAGTGGCTGTGCAGACCGTGACTGTAGCACCTCAGTCCCCTTTTTTTTTTTTTTTTTTTTTTTTTTTTTTTTTTTTTTTTTTTTTGTTCTATGGGTAGTTCACTTTGTTGCGGACGCTGTTCGTTTTCGTTCGTTCTTGTTCGGTATGTTGTTGGCTCAGCTTTTTTATTACAGAGGGCGTTGAGCCCTCTGACCGGGCGCGCTGAGCCACGGCGCCCGGCAACCCTCGGCCACCGCTGCCGGCAGCTTAGAGTCCTTCTCTGTTTCTGCCATGTATTTCCGTTGCATGTAATTGCATTCAAAAATGAAACCCTTCCAGAGGAAATTATTTGACATTGTTTTAGGCGCTTTTGGAAATTAATATTCATTATTATTATTATTTTGCTATTATTATTTACTGCTCGTTTATTACATAACTGAATAAATGTAAGAGAGAACTTCAATAACAAATTTTGGAATGGGGAATAAATGCATACATAACACTAAATAAAATGATAAATTACCAATTACCAACATACATTTCCTATGAGCTTGTATGGATTTGGCATAAGGAGATAGTGGTGATGCTAGTAATCGCAGTAGGCTTCTTCATACCACACGTATCAGGTCCGGAATTATGTGACACTGACTCTTAAAGGAGAACAACTGGTAATATTTAGAGTATAGGTATTCGCCGTGTCGTTGTACTCTCCAAAAAACTCAAGGGCCACCCGAGGTGATACTGTTTTGCCGCCCTGGAGTGGTCGCGTGGACTAAGCTATCAAGGATTGCGCTGGCGCTCCCAAACGGAGGTTCGAGTCGTCCCTCGCTCTTGGATTTGTGTGTTGTCGTTAGTATATCGTAGTTCGTGAATCTAGCGACCTATAACCTTAGCAGTTTGGTCCCTGAGTTTGAAATTATTGTCACAGTTTACACAACTATATGCTCCAGTCCACCGGTGAGGGCACTATTTCCAAACATGTCGTTTGTGGCCATCGTAGGTTTTCCAGTTTTCTGCCGTACGGGAAGATCCGAGCGGTTCTAGGCGCCCGAAATGCGAGGCTGCTTTCGTCGAAATTTCAATTTTTCCCTTGGGAAAGTGTTTGTTGTCCTTAGGATAGTTGAAGTTTAAAACGTTTTTAAGTCTAGGAACTTATGATCACAGTAGTTTGGTCCCAAACAATAACAAACATTGAACATTTGAACCAGTTTTCTGTAACGAACAATTTTCCTCCAGACCACTTAATGGAGCTACAGTTACTCACTATCAGTTACGTGTATACTATGGAAAGAGGGAGGGAAAAAGTGGTGCTATAATAATGTGGTAGTCTTTGGTATTGTAATAGGTGTAGTCTTCGACGAGTAGTAGAAATAGTAATAAAAATCCGTATTGAGAACGACGTAATAATGGACTTCGTATTATTAGTTGAGGGCATAAAGGAATAATTACTGTTGGTAATGATAATTTACGTAAGTACTATTAGAAGCTTTCTTTAAATTACAAGTAACAGGACAAAATGTAGTGAATAAAGAAATAAGGAAATTATTAAATTAAGTATACACAACAAAAATATTTCTTTCCTACTGGTTTCTGGCACTTGGTGACCTCCCGAGGTCTTATATGCCCAATGCAGGCATGGTGTAAGCACGTCAAACACCACGCCTGGACTGAACATTTGAGCTATCTGCAGAATGGACATAAGTGCATGTAACTATTAAGAAATAAAGTTTTCAATTTTCTGTTGTCAACAAAATTAAAATAATAAATACGCCTGACTATATTATATTACAAACATTCCAGTCAAACAATCAGAAACTGAACGCGAAAATCGCGAAACTACAAAAGTAGACAACTAAATATATTACGTTACGCATCAGAGCTGCATTTACTGATGTCAGATCAGCTATGAACTACAGCACATGCTATGTTAGTTGTATGTTTACTATATCCTAGCCCCACATTATCGGAGAGTCACATTATTGTAAGGCCATTTTCCAGAACACTGTAATATCTAATATTTATTGCTTGTCCTCGATCGTATATTTAGTCAGCTTCGCACCAAAGGAAGAGTTTAGTGTCTACGTGTGTATATTTAGATTCGCGTCAAAGTCACGGTTTGATGTATTCTCCCACAGTTTAAATCACAACAATCGTGCTTAACATACATAGGTTTTTAGATTGGGTAGGAACTGTGACTGCTGTTAACGGATGCAGGCCTCTTTGGTGACTCTTCGCTCGCTGCTTCAGGCGGCGTTGGCTTCGCTGGCAATACTCAAGACTGCGGTGGGTGGGAGCCGCTGTTGTAGGCCGCTCGCTGGGGTGCAGCAGACGCCCTGCGCGTCTGTTGTGCCAACACCACCTAGAAGACAAGGCCTTACAACAGGCCGTGTCTACGTCACTCTTAGAGGCCGCGGCCGCCATCTGACTGGCGGGCCGCTGCGCGGCGGTGGGCGAGCCCCAGCCAACAGCCAGTGAGGTGGCGGCCGCAGCTCTAAGAGTGACGTAGACACGGCCTGTTGTAAGGCCTTGTCTTGTAGGTGGTGTTGGTTGTGCCATCCGATCGGCCTGCGGCTGTGGCCAGCCCGCTCACGGCCCGCGAGGAGGTCGCCTCCCAATCCCTGGTGGATTGGAAGGTCTCCTCTGCGCGTGTCAGGCGCCGTACGACTTCCCGGAGGAACGAAGTCCCGGTTAGTCTTACGAACGATTCGAGGCGCTGTCTGCGGCAGAGGATGTTCCTGACGCAGATGATGTCGCTTGTCCTGTACTCGCCCGTCTTGCTGCAAGATCTGGGCACTCACAGAGGGTGGGTTTGTTAGTAGTTGGGAGCCCCAAGGTTTGGCGGTTGATGGAGCCCTTTAGGGATATGCCTGCTAGGGAGGGGAAGAAGTCCAATGTGCACTCCGTGTGCATTTCGAGGGGAGTTATTTCAAATGTGGAACAGGTCCTTCGGATGGCAAGAAGAGCACACGGTGCAGCCAGCTGCAGGTGGTGGCTCATCTGTGTCGCTTTGGATTGGAAGAGATTCTCTCTAGTTTTGAGTGGCTATCAGAAGTGGCAAAGACACAATTATGATCTCCTGGAATTGACGAAGTCCGTGTGATTACACAATATGTCAATGGATGGAGGTAATCAGCCAACATACGTACGTATCTGACACTTGACACAGTCGTATTTGGACGTATCAGACGTCCAATATCACTCTAAATACACACGCCCCACTACATTAGAGAGCCTACAGCCGATGGACCTGCAGGGTGCAAGGATTCATGAGGTTTCTTCCAAAGCCGAAAAAGTTCATCCGCTCCATATAATAGGAAATCAGACTCGTCAGATCAGGCACTATGTTTCCAGAAATCAGCTGTTGGTGTTAAATGTCCCAGCTTTATGTCGTGCAGTCTGCAAGAGTACATGAGAGGACATTCGGCTCTGAAAGCCCCTGTCGAAGTTTACGTTGAATTATTCGTACGCTGACACTTGATATCCCAGCATTGAAGTCCACAACATTTCTGCAGAAGGCTTTCACTTATATAGCATTGACCGATTCTATTCAGTCATCCTTGGCCCCATTTTTGTAAGATCTTTTTCTGGTCGCATCGATTTCGTAGATGTGATGTTTTACCAGATTCACGATATTCACTGCGCACTCATGAAGTGGTCGTACGGTGAAATCCCAACCCCATGGCTACCTCGGCGACGTTGAGTGTCATGTCTCGTGCTCCGACTACCACCCCACGTTCAATCTCACTTTAATATAACCTGTCATCGTAGCAGCAAAAGCCGTTCTAGCGCCTTCTGCAGGCATTGAAGACCACAGCACTGTTCTCTTAGTGTTCAAATAAATGAAATGCCGAGAATGTACAAAAGTAAGAAATGCAGTCAATCTCTTAGTGTTCAAATATCTCACTGTTAGCATACGTATGCATATACCAGTTTCTTTTAGATCTTCAGTATATGTGGTATCGCACAAACGATATTCTGATGGGCCCTTATTGTAGCTGGTACTATTATTAGATTTTGAAAGACTCTCGTATCTCAAAAATTCGTTTTAACTGCATTTTACGTACGATATTGTACTTCTTTTTTGCAACTTATGATTTTCTGACATTTCAGTACCTCAACAGAATTGTATGTTTATAAGGTTTTTTTTCAGTAGGAATATACATTTTATAAAGCTGAAAGTATAATTTTAATTTTTGTTTGAGATGTAGATTGTAAGGAGTTAAGGTGTGGATTTCTATTCTACATTATTTGTTAGTATATCTTCCTATAAAGAATACACCGGAAGATGGGACCTCCTGAAAGAGAAATAACTATTGAACCTTACAGTATTCTGGATTGTACCCATACAATAATGTCTATCAGTTGCAAATCTGTCCGTTTGAAAGACAGTGGTTTCCAGTCGTTACCTCATAATTAGGAAACTAATAGATAATCCAGAGGTCTGAGTGCCCTAGAATTCTGTGAAGGCCTTGGCTACGGGAGTTTCTAGAAGCCTGACAGACCTCGTACTTTGACACTAATACCCTCAGTGCTTTAGACTTTCCGGGAAGTAGCCAGCGCTAACGACGTCAGCGGTAACTGGACGTCAGGTGAATAACGTTATTTAGTTACTGTAAATCCTGAGTGTGCAGGACGGGCATTATTTCCGAGAAGTGCTTAACATACCGTCAAACGGGGTGATTTCAGACAGTTTTGAGATTATCTTCACTATAACTTTCGTAGGTTTTCTCAGTTTTCATTTTTTTTTATGGAAGTGGTGGGGTATATGTATAAAAATATATTATCCTAGAAATAGAATGTCCATGTTCATCTACTTTTGCCTGAGATAGACAAATAAAGTGTCCGAAATCACCCCATGGACTGGGGTGACTTCGGACACATGTGTATTTTCAATCTCTGTCCGGTGTTTCGAAGTGTATGAGGTGATTTCGGACACAAATTGACTTGTTTTATCCTACTTTCTTTCTGTTTGATTTTAGTGAAATTTAACCTATTTTACGGGCCCCCATCTTTAAAATAAAGGATAAGGACTGAGATAAGGAATTTTATTTATTAAAGGCTTTTTTATACGTTAATTTGCCGGACGGAATATCTCGAACTGGTTTCTTTGAAATTTCCGGGTCATAATTATACCGATCTTGAACACCTTTCTTACTTTTGTACATTCTCGGCATTGTCAGAAATCACTTCACAAGTTTCACAATTTCTAAAAATCTCCGTTACTTTGGATCTTAACACAAAACTCGTGACAGACAGGTACAAAACTTCTCGCAGTGCCGCAGCCTACTGATCTCGTTGGCAACTGACGCTACAATACTTTTCTCGTATTCGGCTGGGTCAGCGATTCGTACAGACTTAGATTTTCTGCAATTTCCCGAAATCACAGCAGATAAAATCCTAGGGGAAGGAAAACAGCCAATTTCTTTCCCCATCCTTTACCTAAAACAATCTGAGCTTGCTCTCCATCACTAATGACCACACTGTCGACGGGGCTTAAAACTCTAATTTCATTTCTTCCTTTAGTTTCCTTTTAGTAAGTGAACAGACTGTGGAGCTTCCTACGGCTAAATACCATTGCTTCGCTTTTAATACTGAGGATAATGCAACAAAACACGAGATTTCTTAATTATTTTCATGCAGTATCCATTTCTAGTTTTACATACCGATATCTAAGAAAATGAACTCCAATTACGTATGGATTGATTAGTTCGAGTATTGGTGACTCCGGTTTCGTGCGTAGCTGTCACCAATTACATTATTAAATTCGGTCAAAACATATTAACAAAACAGGATGCATTTCGCGTAGAATATACATACTTGCTCTTCTGCTCAGCGATGTAGGTCGAGCGTATAAAGGCCAGCATGGTCTTGTACTAAGGGATATATGAAAAACAACATACATAAATACTAACAGAAGCTAATGCTAAACGATTCTGGCACATTCTTTCACATATAACGTGCGGTTTAAAAGCAAAGCTTCGGTTGCCTCTAGCTTACATAAAACTGTTGATACAGCGTAATGCGATTACTCCCAGAACTTCATTGTGTGACTCAGGCCTCCCAAAAAGTAGGACAGAGGGAAGCCGTGCCGAATGGCCGGTAGTGTAAATAGCCGTCGGCACACGGAGCGTGAGTCTGAACGTGTGTGGTGAACGTGCCGAGCCCAACGTGAGGCTGGAGGCTGGCCGCGGCCGAGTGCATACCTGGCGCCGCGCCGTGGCTCAGCGCGCCCCGTCACAGGGCTGAACGCTCTCTGTAATAAAAAAAAAAGCTGAGCCAACGAACACGTAGAACCAAAACGATCAGCGTCCGCAACAAAGAGAACTACCCACAGAAAAAAAAAAAAAAAAAAAAAAAAAAAAAAAAAAAAAAAAAAAAAAAAAAAACGCGCATGGAGGCGCTATGCTACGATGCGCGAGGCCGTTTCCCGTCGGAGGTTCGAATCCCCATCAGCGTGGGTGTTTTTGTCGTCTTTAGTATAAGGTACTTCATAAGTAGTTTGTAAGTTTAGGGACTGATGACTTCGCAGTTAAGTTCCTCAAGTTTGACATACCTTTGGACGTGCGGCTGAACGCTCAGAGACGGCGCGACTTTTGCATATGGGACGTGTGCTTCAAAGAGCTACACGCGACCGCAGCGCGCTCCAGCGACAGCTGTCGGCGGCATCAGGTTTTGAATCACACTGTCTACCAAATCAAGCGTGGAATTTTTGCTTTACCCAATAAATCGCCTGTTTCCGCGCTTATGCATATGTTCGTTATGTTCTGTGATTACGCCTACATAAGTAACAACAAAATATATTTTAACATATGCATCTTATAAAAGTTGCATGTAATGTTAGTAAGTGCAGTGAATTATAAAAGTTTCATGACTGTGCTATATAAGTTTAGAAAAGGCCTTCACATGAGGCAAACATTATTGCAACAGCCACACTTTTTAGTAAAACTTACAGGTCATTCTTCCACAGTCAGTGTTACTATTCAGTAGAAGAATGTTAAGAACGTGTAAAATACAATACGTGAAACAATAAAGTGCGTATTTTGTTCCAAGTAAGGTGAAAACTGTCCTGTTAAGAAAACGAATCCAACAAACTCACTCCTCGGAGGATGCGCACTTATTTCATAGTAAGGGACATAGTTCAGGAGGTATTACGTCTAAAACATTGAAATTCATATAGATTTGCCCCAGAATGCATATGAATCTGCTACACCATGCTCAAATTTATTTTGTAAAATATCTTTGTAAAATATCTTTAAAAGTAGTCATACTTTGCACGTTCAAATACGACCTGTAAAATACACAAGAGAAATACGGGATGATTTTGTCACAGAAAAGGAGACAACACTTCATGTATTTTTAACTGTAAAACTCTTTCATAAATGTGATGGTAGGGACGAACATCAGGAAAACTTACGTAAGCTTCAGCAAAAGCAATCCTGGAAAATGAAAAAAGAACACCATGAATTCGTCGACACGGCAGAGGGAAATTTTATTGACATAATCTTGAAATTGTATACACCAACTGGTGACTCAGTTGGACCAGATTTCGTGCTGCTCATGCAGACCGCCCAACATGACATTTCATGTTGTCCCAATTATACTCAACGGCTGAGAGATGTGGGGACCGTGCTGCCCAAGGTAGTTCTACACCTTGAAGAGAACGTTGGGTGTTACGGGATACCTGTGGATCTCATTTGTCCTGTTGGAAAATCATATCACCTTGTGATAACAAGACAGGTTAAATGGTGGTTTCAGTGACTGTGCATTGTTCAGTGTTCCCTAGACGACAACTAGAGGAGAATGGCGAATATAAAATATCACTCTCCTCACAATGATGCACGATCCTGTGTGCCATTAGTGTGTCCTCGCTCACGCCCTAACATCGGTCAGCTGGCCTCCAATGGTGTCATAGGTGCTTATGAATGGACGAATGGAGACGTGTCGTCTTTAGTGACGAGAGTCTTCGCTGCCTCGGTGCCAGCGATGGTCGTACGTGTGTGTGTTGTCGTGTAGGGGAGTGTGAAAATCTGGAGGCAAACGTGCCCGACACTTGGTATCGTGGTGTGGGGAGCTATATCCTACAATGGCCGTTCTCCTCTGATGTTGGTTGTGGGAATATTGAACAGTACACGGTATACTGAAATCAACATCCAACCCTTCTTGCCAGCGTTCATGGACCAACAAGGCGATGTCTTTTTCCGACAGGACAATGCACGTCCACACGTACCCCCGTACAACTCAACGTGCTCTTCTAGGTGTACGGCAACTACCCTGCCCATAATTATCCCCAGATTTGTCCCCATTGAGTATGTCTGGGACCGGATGAAACGTCATCTTCGCGTCGTCTACTTGACCGGTATGAGATCTGGTCCAACTGAGGCATCAGTTGGAAATTACATGGCAGGCCATGCCATAAGACTTCATTCGGCACATCTACAATCGTCTTCATGAACAAGTTGCACAATGCATTGTTACAAGAGGAGGGTGTACACGATAGTAGCGTCGACAATGTGCACGCTCTGGTGACTGCACTAACGTGCGTGTGGTTCTGACTGCGTGATCGCCTATTGTATACTTCCCCAAGAATGTGTCAATAAAATTTTCCAGGAGTGTAGTAAACTATTTTCTTCTGTCACAGAGCTGCGAAACTATAACAGACATCTGACGATAGATTTCCAAAAAAATTCTAAACCGGCCATGGACTAAATAAATAAACATATTATACCCTACTTGTGGCTGCTCGCTATTTCTAAATATAAACATTATAATATCACAGCCACAATTTACACAATGTCGCGCTAACTCCATTCGCAACACATAATGCAGACGTTTATAATATTTCACTCTACGAACCTACAAAATTAAATTATTGTAGCACACATAATTCAGGAGACAAATTATAAATATTTACATATGTAGCTGTGTACATATGTTCGATATGTCCACGTAAACCACATACCTATTTCATCCAGACTTGCTGTACATACTTATTACTAACAGGCAACACATACTTCAGGAGATACAACGTAAAAGACGACTAATTCAAGAAAGGAGTAACTACACACACGAAGAATGCCAGCAACTGACGGTAGTATGAAATAAATATACACTTCAGAAGCTATTTTTATTTCTGTTTAATTTTTTTTTGGTAGTAAATGATATTTTTACGGTACTTTTTCCATGTTTTGGCGATGCTAATACACCAGTACTATAGCAAACATACAAATAAGCAGACGTATTTTTAATTGCACAGTTAGAAAGTCGGTAAAGATACTTTAAGTGTACCGTAAGTTATGAACTTTCGTGATTTTCTAATATTTTTTTTTAATTTATTAGGAAATCACCAGTTCACTTACGCAGTCATAAAGAAAAGACAGCAGTGATGAAGGTTTGAAAAGCTCTTCAATCTCCGTGTTTGCTTACAAAATAAATTTGCTTTGTAGGTTAGGTCAGCCTTGAGCAAACACAAATGTTTTTTGATTTCTCCCATACATGTTTCGCTGGAGTTGCAGCATCATCAGTGGAATGTTTAATTCGTATTGTCTGTCAAATTAACAATGGAATTATTTTTACTTTTGTACATTACCAGTAAAAACTACAGGTAATTGTGAGACTACTATACATCGTTTCTTATTTTTATAGGTATGCTAGGCCTACCTTAATACCACATGTAGTTATGTTTGTGGTTCTTCCACTCACAAAGCGTCACTGATATTTTTTGACAGTTTGTCATCTGCAAACCAAAACGTGTGTATTTAATGTTGTGAATAGTTAGCTTGTATATATTGGGATTTTTATGAAAATACAGGACGTATTTTTTGTGTTTTGGTTTGATTTTATTAGCTACTGCTTCTATAACAAAATGTTTAAGTGTTTATAGCAAATTTTTGTCACTTACTTTGGGGATATGCGCTGTTTTTCGTGTTGTGGACAGGCACTGTGTGACTTTCACTTTCACTCAATGTTTATGTTATGAAAACAAGATGGTGGGCAGTTGAATTCTGGGAGTAGTGTTAGGAACAGCTGACTGTGGTGGGGGCGGGAGTTTTTGAATCATGTTGTTTTCGTTTTTGTGTGTGTGTGTGTGTTTACGGGTTTTCTGTAAGTTCTTTGAGGGCAGAGAATACGGTTCCGTTGCAGAGGGCTGTGTATTCATTTATTATTTGTTTTCTTTCTATTATGGCTTTCTGTATATGGTAGTGTTTGCTGTGTTTCAGAATTTTTAGATCAGTATTTATGTCAGTTGGTTTGTGGTTCATATTTATGAGGTGTTCTGACTATTGCTTTATTGTGCTCTTCTGTGTTCTGTGTATCTGGTATTGAAATTTCTGCAAGTCTGTCCAATGTAAACTGAGTTACAATCCTGGCATGTCAGCTGGTAGATGCCAGGTGATGAATGTGTTGAAAGCTATTGTTGAATCTCTGCTTGACAGTACTACCGGCGGTTTCTAATCACTTTACCATTACCTAAAGACTTCCGTGGTGAATACACACTGGGACATCACCCCATTATAATTGAATCTGACTAGTGCCGAAAGAAGTGACTACGTGTTATTGTTTCCTGCAGGCAGATTTCTGCTGCTATAACGAGTATCCCGCAATTGATAAAGTAAATGGCGCGGTACCAGAAACAAAATCCAAAGTACGAGGAACGGTGCAGTAGTGGTGTGAAAGTCATCTAAATTTCACATCAATTCAGTATGACAAGATGGAGTTATATGGAGGAAACACAATATTGCGTACAAGCGTAGTGAAATGGCGACAACCGCTCAGACGTGGGTGTTGATAACCTGTTTACAACTGAGTTTGTATATGGGTGAAGCCGTACTGCTACCTGCAATTGCAATTGCAATTCCTGAGTGTACACACGGCAGGTTGACGTAGCCCGGACTGAGGAGCGACCATCGGCCGCGGTGAGGCTCTTGCCTGGCCAGTTTAATCAACAGCCGCCCCACGGGGAAATGTTGAGCGCAAATTAGACGCCAACTCGGCTCCTCAGATGTTTGGACGGCTGCCGCACTTGGCGGAGGCCCCGGGCTGTTGATACGGCGGTCCGTTAGTGGCGGAGCTGCGCGCCAGCCAAGAGCTCATTCTCGCTACGGCGGGCATCGCCATAGTGCACGTAAGACCGGACAGTTGATCATTCTTACCCAAACAGTTTGTGTATCCTAGAGAAATATATTGCACTTATAACCTCGCACCCCTGCAACACCCGTAAGATAAAATAAAATGTCGATCCGTGTTCTAATGTTCTTGATCAGACGGGAAGGCTATCGTTAATTATGCCCACGATGTTGAAGCTATAACCGCAATGTTGCTCCATCTCTATACTTCCCAACAACTATCTATTAGTGAGGTGCAAAAACGCGTTATATCTTAATAAATGGAGAAAAAGCAGGATGAGATGAATAGTTTGGAAGAACAAATGATTTTATGTTCTCCAGATAGATGTACGAAGTATTTACTGAAAAGTTAATGACAACAAAGGGAATTACGGGTCTGAAAATTACGTAAATGGGAGGACACTGAATTTGAACTAGGCGGACGAAATCATGGTTCAAAAGACACTAATATAGCACTCTTTTCACTCGAATGAAATAATTAAGTCGTAGCTGAAAACACAAAACAACAACGTTGCAAGTAACGCCCAAATAATTTTAGTATAATATCAGAATGCATATCTCACCTTAATACTGATCATGTACAAGTTTCAGCTAAAAAAATAGATAAATAAACAGTTGATCGTTTACTAGTTTTCAGAATTACCTTTGTAACAGCCTGATTGTAATTGGACAACAAGCGGTACTGCTAAGTTCTGCAATCGGCCAGTGAGTTTACCGCAACATGTCTGTACAGTGACTGTGGTGAATAAACTCTTTAACACATGTTCTAAATTAACAAGTTCCACTGTTGAAAATCGTTCCAGTAATACATTGGTTAATCATACATATCAATTCTGTAGGTCCCCTTTCCCCGGTTGGATAACTGGGGTAGGCTAGGGCCACGCAAGTCGCCAAAGTGACGTCCATTGGAAAGACTTGCACCAGGCCACTGAGCCACACGAAATTATAATTATTCTGATTATCTATACGGTGTGATGCTGTTGCAGAAAACGGTTGACAACTGGCAAACATAGGAACTTCTTGGTGACGACATAACACAAATTTGGTCCCACAGCATTCCTCTTTATGAGTGCTTGCCCCGACTACTTACGCTGCGCCCATACAAATAACTAATATCGCCTGTTCGCCGACTCAGCATCACGCCAGACTCAGCAGCTCGCTACAACTACCAACTCTCTCCACGCTACCAGCGATAATACTCCCTACTTCCAGTGGCGGACTAAGGCTGATGGAGGCCCGGAGCGGGTGGCAAAATAAAATGAGGCCCCCCGACCACTTGTAAATACATGTATTACAGTAAAATAGTAACTCATGAGATTTGGAGGCCCCCAGGACGAGAGGCATGGGACAATCTAAGAAAAAACTAGCCCAAGAACGTGATTAAAATAAATAAATAAAAACAAAGAAACGTGATTTTCATGTATTCGGAGGCCCGAAGAGAAGAGACCCGGGGCGATCCGCCCTGTCTGTCCCCCCCCCCCCCCCCCACCATTAGTCCGCCACTGCCTACTTGACAGATGATTTTGTGAATTATCAAAGCCTCGACTAAATCAGTGTTTTGTGATACATAAATAAATTCAACACACTATTACGATATCATTAAATAATAAGAAACAGAAGACAATGAATACACAACGAACCACACCGCAGTAAAAAAATAAAAAAAAAAAACCTTTGCATTTTAACACCTTTCTGTCCGTTTACACATGTATGGAAAGTGGTGTAGGTCATTGTTTTGTGTCGAACATTGTTTCGCGCTAAAAAAATAGAACCAATTTCTGATGAGCGGTGTAGTCCACGTCAAAGAACTTGCTTTAGCCTAAGTCACTGTGTTACATATTTTCCACGTAATTATCGAAAGTGATCTTGGAAATTTAAAATTGACGTCCACCAACATTGTAGCCAAATTGCTTTGTTATTGCCAGGATACAGAGGACTCCTGTTGCAGCACAGCAAAAGGTGAGTAAGTTTTGGTCATAATCAAAGAAGATGAACTTGTATCCCGTCTCAGTCTGGCAGATTAAAAAACATTTAAATCAAAACAACTGTGACATTCATACATAAAGTAGCATGATTCATGTTATCTTGTGTAACGTAACACTTTGCATAACTTCAAAAAATGGCCAAATGCTCGTAAATTTAAAGACTTAACTACTACGGTTACCAGTCCCTAGGCATACAAACAACACACTCAATGCACACACATACACAAAAACGCAAACTCTCTCTCTCTCTCTCTCTCTCTCTCTCTCTCTCTCTCTCTCTCTCTCTCTCTCTCACACACACACACACACACACACACACACACACATACAAGCCCGAGGGAGAATTCGAACTTCTGACGGAAAGAAACCACGTGCTCCGTGCCACTTCACCACGGCTGATTACATTATCTGATATGGCGTTTATCAATCGTCCAGTATGGCACTAGATTCCATTGCAGTTAAGGATGGATACATCCGCGCTAAGGGATACAGATGAACCCCCTTGGAGAGCTCAATGAACTTGCTGACTGCACGACAAAAGGCTTTACGCTTCGCCTGGGGCCGTCAACACCGAGATTGGACTGTTGATGACTTGAAACATGTTTCCTGGTGTGAAGAGTATCGTTTTCTGTTTTATTTAAGTTTTATCGAGCGTATCGACGTACCGGTATGGAGACAACCTCATGATACATGGAACCTGCATGTCAGCAAGGTACTGTTCAATCTGATGGAGGATCTGTAGGTGTGTGGCGTGTGCGGTTGGAGTCATATGGGACCCTGACACTTTACACGTATGTACGCGTTCTGGCTGATTACCTACATCTATTCATGTCCATTTTCAATTCGAAAGAACTTGACAATTCCAGCTGGACAATCGGCACCCCGCGCGTGCAGAATTGTTACAGAGGGGCTCCAAGTAAGCTTTTCTGAGTTTAAACACCACCGCTGTCCACAAACTTCGCGGACATGAACACCATTGAGCATATCTGGACGCCTTGGAAAGTGGTGTTCAGAAGAGATCTCCACCGTCTTACGCTTATAAATGGACTGCTGTGCACTACTTCATACCGCGTTGCCTTACGTCCCTTGTGCGATAGTAGGTGGGTGTACCAATTTCTTCAGTATCTACACTTGCTGTCCCACTCAACTTTTACACCAAAAATACCTCTGGAACTGCAACGTATATTGAAGAACGACTTCCACGGTCATGAACGAATACGGCAGGGGCTTATGAAAGTAAGTAACTGACAATTGTTATTTTCAACACAAACAATCGATGCGAATTTGGCGATTAAAAACGTCCCGAGACCCACGGAATATACACAAAGTGTAAAGAGATAGAGAGGGGGGGGGAGAAAGATGACTGATATCACAGATACACAATCAGAGTATGTCAAGATTAATAGAAACATAACATCAAAACAAAAAATTCCGCCAATTACTGCTGCGAGAATAACGAAAATTTCGAATGGAAAGAATGAAGAAGAAAAAGAGAAAGGGAATGTAATCCTGGTATTGAGCACAAAATTGTACGTAGAGATCTGTATATTTCTACAACACTGTTAGGTAGAACGTCTCAGAACTCTTTTCAACCTCCCAACATAGGAGTAAGAACGAGAAAATACATTGAAAATCTTCAATAAAGGCGAAACGCGGATGGCAATCAAAAACTACTGCAATCCTGGCCATTAGAATTGCTACACCACAAAGATGACGTGCTACAGACGCGAAATTTAACAGACAGGAAAAAGATGCTATGATATGCAAATGATTGGCTTTTCAGAGCATTCACACAAAGTTATCGCCGTTGGCGACACCTACAACGTGCTGACACGAGGAAGGTTTCCAACCGATTTCTCATACACAAACAGCAGTTGACCGGCGTTGCCTGGTGAAACGTTGTTGTGATGCCTCATATAAGGATGAGAAATGAGTAGCATCACATTTCCGACAAGGTCGCGATCCAATGACTGTTAGCAGAATATGGAATCGGTGGTTTCAGGAGGGCAATACGGAACGCCGTGCTGGATCCCAACGGCGTCGTATCACTAGCAGTCGAGATGACAGGCATCTTATCCGCATGGGTGTAATGCATAGGGCAGCCACGTCTCAATCCCTGAGTCAACAGATGGGGACGTTTGCAAGACAACAACTATCTGCACGAATAGTTCGACGATGTTTGCAGCAGCATAGACTCTCAGCTCGGAGACCATGGCTTCAGTTACCCTTAACGCTGCATCACAGACAGAAGCGCCTGCGATGGTGTACGCAACGACGAACCTGGGTGCACGAATGGCAAAAAGGCATTTTTTCGGGTTAATTCATGTCCTGTTTACAGCATCTGATGGTCGCATTCGTGTTTGCAGACATCGCGGTGAACCCACATTGGAAGCGTGTATTCGTCATCGCCATCCTGGCGTATCACCCGGCGTGATGGTATGGGGTACCATTGGTTACACCTCTTCTTCGCATCGACGGAACTTTGAACAGCGGCCGTTACATTTCAGATGTGTTACGACCCGTGGCTCTACCCTTTTCGATCCCTGCGAAGCCCTACATTATCAGCAGGATAATGCACGACCGCATGTTGCTGGTCTGTACGGACCTTTCTGGATACGGAAAATCGACTGCTGCCCAGGCCAGCACATTCTCCAGATCTCTCACTAACTGAAAACGTGTGGTCAATGGTGGCCGAGCAAATGGCTCGTCACAATACGCTAGTCACTACGCTTGATGAACTGAGGTATTGTGTTGAAGCTGCATTCATATCTGTACCTGTACACACCATCCAAACTCTGTTTCAATGCACAGGCGCATCAAGGCCGTTCTTACGACCAGAGGTGGTTGTTCCGGGTACTGATTTCTCAGGATCAATGCACGCAAATTGCCTAAAAATGTAATCACCTCTCATTTCTAGTATAATATATTTGTCCAATACCCGTTTATCATCTGCATTTCTTCTTGGTGTAGCAATTTTAATTGCCAGTAGTGTAGTTTATTTCAGTTTTTATAGTTAGCGAAAAGTAATTAAAAAAAACAACAATTTAAACGTCAAGCAATTTAAGATGAAAGATTCGAGAACTTGACTTTCAGTGGAGAGTTAAGAAATTTTGTCCTGGTTTAATAATGCGGAGGTAGTGTAGCAATGCCTCACCGGGAGGAGCGAGAATGTGTTATGGCAATAGTCTTCCCGACTGTGCTGCCCGGGTTGTAAACAACATGAGGGATTCCACTCATCCCTGACTTGGTAATATGTAGGTTGAGGGGAACTAGGAGTCCCATAATTATGACCAGAAAGTTATTATCGCCCCTAACCCCCCTATAATTGCGACAAATTTGTAAGCCAAAGCCATTGATTTAGGTGTCTGCATTGTGATTGTATCTGCATGATTAGCTGTCTGCTAGGAGATGATTCCAGATAAATTGTATTTTGTTATTACCATGGTGATTAGCCTATGATGAGAAACTGATTGCGAGTGTGTATCCACAAACTGTTTTGTTGCCGAATTCGTTTGGTGCTGTCAGCCCAAGTACCCATGGAATACATCTGTCATGCTTTGATTGTACTTACGTCACGGATAATGGACATATGAGCAATTTTTTTTTTTTTATGTGTACCGACTCGATCCATTGGGTTTGTACAACCGCCTCCACCAAGAATGACAGTCATTGCCGAGGTGGGGCGTGTTGCGTGCATCAACCATACAGAAAGCCGCACCACAAGGGCTGCCAAATCGAAGGTGTTTCTCTAGAGAGGGGAGAGGCGAGTTCCACCGCAGTCGGTAGGAACAATGTCATCAATTCGACTTTCAAGTAACTGGTCGGCCAGAACGGTGTTCGTCACTGAGTCGTGACCAATATTGAACTGCTTTACCCACTTGTAAAAAATTGCACGATTCATACAAGCTTCACCATAAACTTTAGACAGTCTACAGTACACATTCACTAGTTTCTTGCCTTCACAAAGTAAAAAAACTAATGTGAATGTTTCGCGCAAATTCCCATTGTGAAATGTATTTTGAGGTTATAAACAAAACAATGTTGATACATCAGCTGATCAGGGATCATCGCAGTGATGCCAACTGGAAGCCGTAAGAGTACCAAACTTGGCTTCTAAGATCTATATTTCCACAGACCAATTTGTATCTTTAATTTTTGAATAACACTCAAACAATCGTGATACCTTACAAATGAATTGCACTTTTATATTTAATGTTCTTCTTGGTGTTGTGTTTTCGATATGTAGCAGTCTTACTAAACCACGGAACTGTGTGGCCAGAAAAAAATTTCGCTTTTATATCTAAAGTTCTTCTTGGTGTTGTGTTGTTGATATCTAGCAGTCTATTAAACCACCGAATTGCGTGACCACTGTTTTAAGCGATAAGTAGATTTATAAATATCAAATAAACATTGCCAAGAGACAAATTTTGTCTCCATATTTATTAAAGATATTAAATTTAATTATAGGAAAGGAATTAAAATTTATGCCGCGGCCTGGAGTCGAATCCGGGAACTCCTATTTACTAGGTATACACCATAACCTTTAGCCCACCGAGGTATAAGACTACAAGGCTGGATTTTCCGTAACATTCTTTGCTGGGGTGCTGTTCCGCCGTTGTAGAGCCTTGGCAATTTGATGCGTATATGTAAGGGAACAAGAGGCAGAGTTGAAATGTATGTAATGGGGTCACTGCAGGAAACAAGGCCGCTGGAGTAGATGATCCGTCTGAACTGCTATTATCGTTAGGAGAGCCGCTCATGAACAAATTGTTCCCTCTGATATGCAATATGTATGAGACAGGGGAAATACCCTCTGACTTGAAGAAGAATACAGTAATTCCAATACATAAGAAAGCAAGTGCAGACAAATGTGAAAATTAGACAACTATCAGTTAAATAAGTCATGGTTGCAAAATACTAACATGAATTATTTAGAGACAAATGGAAAAATTGGTGAAATCTGACCTCGGGGAAGATAAATTTGGATTTAGGAATAATGTAGGAACACGCGAGGCAATACTCACATTATGACTTATCTTAAGAAGATAGGTTAAGGTAGGGGAAACATACATTTCTTAGCATTTGAGGTTCTGGAAAAAGCTTCTGACAGTGTTGACTGGAACATACTCAAATGTTCAAATATTGGTAAATCTATCGGACTGAACTACTTTATCATCATTCCGTAGCTTACAAAGTACTTAAACTAAGCTAAACTAACCTAAGGATTCGAACCTCCGACGCGGGAGGCCGCGCGATCCGCAACGTGTCGCTCCAGACCGCTCGACTACTCCCGCGTGGTGGAATACAGTCTTTCAAATTCTGAAGGTAACAGAGATAAAATACAGGGAGCGATGAGTTATAATATGCAATTTGTGCAACAACTAGACAGCAGTTATTAGAGTCGAAGATCGTGAAAGGGTAACAGTGGTTGGGAAGGAAGTAAGACAGGGTTGTAGCCTTTCCCCAAGTTATTCTATCTGTACATTGACCAACCTGTGAAGGAATGCAAGGTGAAATTTGGAGAGAGTCCAGGCGCCACGCAGAAACAGCCGAGTGATGTGAAGCGCCACGTTGCGGATCGCGCGGTCTCCTGCGGCTAAGGTTCGAATCCTCCCTCGGGTATGGATGTATGTGTCGTCATTAGTATAAGTTAGTTCATAAGTAGTTTGTAAGTTTAGGAACTGATGACCTCGCAGTTCAGTCTCATAAGCTTTACAAACGTTTGAACAATTTTGAATGTCCAGAGAGAGGGAATAAAAAATCTTGCAGTTTGCTGACGACAATTTTGTCAGAGAAAGCAAAAAGACTTGGATGAGCAATTAAACGTAACGGACAGAGTCTTAAAAGGAGGGTATAAAATGAGTATTAACAACAGTAAAAGAAAGGTAATGGAATGTAATGTTATAAAATGAGGCGATGCCAAAGGAATTAAATTACGCAATGAGACAATAAAAGTAGTTCATGAGTTTTGTTATTTAGGTAGCAAGATAATTTCTGATAACCGAAGTAAAGCAGATATAAAATGCGGAATAGCAATGGGCTTTATGAAGAAGCGAAATTTGCTGACATTCAATATTAATTTAAATATTAAGAAGTTCTTTGTATGGGAGTAAAGGGAGTTAAGACAAAAAGATGATAGGAGGTTTCGAAATGTCGTGCTACAGACGAATGATGAAGATTAGACGGGTAGATCACGTAACTAATGAACTCCTCATTAGTTACGTGATCTACCCGTCTCAACGGAATTAGGGAGAAAAGGAGTTTGTGACATCTGCTGACTAAGAGAAGGGACAGGGTGGTGGGACACATTCTGAGACATCAAGGAATTGTCAGCTCAACATTAGGAGGAAGTGTGTGGGGTAAAAGTCGTAGAGGGAGACCGAGGGACGAATACAGTAATCAGATTCAAAAGGATGTTCCAATGTTCCAATGTTTGTAAATCTATCGGACCAAACTGCGTGGTCATAAGTCCGTAGCTTACAAATTACTTAACCTAAGGTGAACTAACCTAAGGACAACACACACACCCATGCCCCAGGGAGGACTGGAACCTCCACGGCGAGCAGCCGCGCGCTCCGCAGCGAGACACTTTAGACTGCTCGGCTACTTTACCGCGGCAAAAAGGATGTAGGTTGCCGTTCGTATTCTCATATGAAGAGGCTTGCTCAGCACGGAGTAGCATGGAGAGATGCATCAAACTGGTCTGCGGACTGAAGAGCACAGAAACGCACACTGTAACCATTAAGCCTCGGTGGCCTAATGGTCATATCGTCTGCGTAGTAAGCAGAAGCTCCCGGGTTCGAAACCTGGCCGCGGCATAAACTTAAATTCAATGCCTCTAATTCAATTATCATCTTTAATAGATGACTAGATTGCAAGACAAATTCCCCATGTGTTAGTGTGAATAAGCAAATACAATATATATTGTCGCGTTGAAATGGGAGCAGGCTTGACTTCGAAGACAACTGAACACAGCACTTATACTCAAAGCACGTTTATTAGGAACTCAAAATACACACAGCACTGACTGCCTCTCAGGCAGAGTGCTCTGCTATTTATACACAGACAGAATTTACCAGAAATTAGAAGAACAGTTAACATGAGAAACAAGTAGAATTTACAAGTGAACATACGAAAGATGTAGAACATTCTGGAATTATTACTTACAAAGAAATACATTTTTGGCGATGGGCGGGATTGAACCGGCAACCTTCAGCACCGGAGTCCGTGACGCAGTCCCCTGCGCCACGCCATCAGTGCGTGGCTCTCGCAGCAATATAAAGAAATAAAAAGAGAAAAAAGGCATTTGATGTTGTGGGATGTGGCTCAGCCTGGACTGGCCACAGGCGACACGTGCGGCCGCGGGCGGCTTGTGCCTCGCGTCAGCCGCAGGCGGCTCCATCGCCGGCTGCCGGCTGTCGGCTGCCGGCTGTCGGTTTTTCGGCGTCGCCGGTGTCGGCAGAGCGGATTAGGGCGGCTGCAGTGTTGACACCTCGCGGCTGCGCAGATATTGGATTCCTTCCGCTCCACCGGCAACCCGCATTTCCAGAGCCGCCGATGCGATGCGCCGTTTGTCGCACGGCAGTCGGTGTGATTCTGCGAAAACCTCTCTCACCGCACCGTCGGTCTGCGGTGCCAGCTCTTTCATCCTGTCAGATACTTGAGAGAAATGCCGTGCCGAGTCTTTACAAACTAATTCGTGCGTATAGAGCTCATTCAGACGTCGAATTTCCTTACAATTGACATACGTTGCTACGCTTACATGTAATCGAGAATGAGTTTAGTAATTTTATTTATTTATTTATTTTGCCCGGCGGTGGCGGTGGCCGAGCCGTCTGCGGCGCGCCAGTTACAGTCTGCACGGCCACTACGGTCGGGTGTTCGAATCCCCCCTCAGGCATGGATATTTGTGCCGTCATTACTATTAGCTGGTTCATAAGTAGTTTGTAAGTTTAGGGACTGATGATCCCGTAGTTGAGTCCCATAATCTCTACAAACATTTGAACATTTGAATTTATTTTGCTGTCTTTTAGACAGGTCGTATTTTGCACAGGTTAAAAAATGTTCAAATGTCTGTAAATCTATCGGACCAAACTGCGTGGTCATCAGTCCGTAGCTTACAAACTACTTAAAGCTAGGTAAACTAACATACGGGCAAACACACACACCCATGCCCCAGGGGAGACTCGAACCTCCACGGCGAGCAACCGCGCGCTCGGCAGCGAGGCGCTTTAGACCGCTCGGCTACTCCACCGTGGATTTGCACAGGTAATTGATTTTTTGCACTGTATAATTTCTTCTTATAACTTAATTTTAACAATATAGAGCCTAACTAACTTATGAAATAAAACTATAAATAATAATTAGAAAAATAAATTAAATAATACATATCCATTTAAGAAGAAGAAGTAATGACTAGAGCAAATACAGGCGTTTATGTTGAAAAACTCAGAAGAAGATGATAGAAAGATGGAGAAGATGGAGTCCGACAGTTTGTTATGCTTGAGGTTCGAGGACTTGGCATTCCCATCAAGTCGTCAACCCTCAACCATCGTTAGTATTATCTAAAACAGGTTAACAGGTTTATAGTGCTGTTTTGACGGTGACAAAGAGCGACAATTTCATATTTGTTCTTACTACTATATTTACACTATGATTACTGTTCTCGTCCGTGTCCGTTTTGGTGTCTGTGTTGGGGTCCGTGTTGTTGTCCCTGTCGTGTTCTCGATTTCGGTTCCTTTGCTGGTACACTCTATGCACTGTGTTTGCTCGCTCCATATGTTGATGCCTTCTGTATGGTCTATTTCGTTTGTATTCGTCATATGTCGCGTGCGAGATTTTATCTGTTAGTATACAGAGTGTTGTCCATTGGTCCTCTTGACTTATGGCCTTGTATATTGCTTGTTCTGTGTGAGCATGTAGTGCTGGTGATGTGTCTCTGAGGTGATCGTAGGTCCCGCAGAAAAAGACAATGTGTTCGGGAGATCCCCTCTCCCCACATGTGCAGTATGGTGTTTCTCTAAAACTGACGAGGTGTAGGTGCATAGGATAAGGGCCGTGCCCTGTCAAGAAGTGCGACCATGCCGTGGCTGGGATCGATATGTTTCATTCTTAGTCCGTCCGCTATGTCGAGGAAGAATGAATGGACCCTCCGACCCTTATTACTTGCCTCCCATTCCTGCTGCCATTAGTAATGTGAGAATGTGTTTAGGAATGTGTTTTAACACGTTCGCTGCGACTGACGCTTATAAGCGTTTCCGCGGTCAACACGCCAGAGTTGCCGACAATTATAAGCGGCGCGTTCGCTAGCTGAGTACTCAGTTTAGTTTGTTTGACTGTGCACTCGTGTTAGTACAGGCCACCAAAAAATATCACGTAACGTTTCCGTCTGCAGTCGTGTGTTTTCGTCTTTAGTGGTTTGCTATGAAAACCTCACTTAATTGCTATATGGGATTGGGTTTCCATAGCAACAAATTGCAGATGAGACTTTTTTCTTTTTCTCCGTTTGATTAACCTTTTAGTGTTTTCAGACTAATTATTTCTCAATGAAGCGGATTTATCGCTTGTTTGAATTTCATTTTCTTTCCAGTGTGCAATAAAATCAATATATCAGAGTCGTTGTTAGAATTGTTAGCAATAAATGCACATGACGCTTATAAGCGTCAGACAGTTTTCAGAATTTATTACACAATCGGCATGCAGCTAAAGCGTACTTTTATTTCCATATCTAGCACCACCTCTTGTGCAGACGTTATATTCGCTTTCAATGTTACAGGTTTCGCAGGGGTCTGATTTCAGCTCTCGGCGCACGTGCGCTTTACAGGCGTCCACTCTGGTGGCCGCAGCGGACGTGTTAAATGAGTGTACAGTAGTGTCCTTCTCGACAGGGATGCGGCGATTTACTTCAGGGTGACAACTGCTGAACTAAATGAAATAAAACCGTCATAATTTCTGATAGGTTTTCCATAAATCGTTCATTCTACACGAGTGGTCGCAGGCTTGCTGGCAAATAGTACAGGAACGTCCATGTGCATATGGTTTGATTTAGATGGGTTCGTCAATAAAGCTCAAAGGGCCATATATATAATGTGTGTGTGTGTGTGTGTGTGTGTGTGTGTGCTGCATGGCTGAGGACGTAAATCAAACCAGCCAGTAGTAGTCATTTCGTTTCCTGTTGCAGTACTAGACATATATACTGCATAAGTCCTATTAAGCTTATACAAAGAACTGGTATGGACAAGCGTATGCTACACCCATATATGAAAACAGCTCTATGGCGTAGGTGTTGATAGTGGCAATTACTGCTGCCACTATGGCACGTTATTACGATTTATGAGAGTCGGTAACGATGAGGTAGGGATTTTCCCGCACGAACATTTCGTAAGTGTACCAAGAATATCGGTAATTTGATTAAACATCAAAACTCCGACATCGCTGCGGCCTGAAAAAGATTCTGCCAGAACGGGACTAACGACGACCGAAGAGAATCGTTCAGTGTTGCAGACGTGAAAACATTCCGCTAATTGCTGTGAATTTCAGTGTTGAGCCACCAACAGGCGTCAGTGTGCAATTCAACGTAACAATATCGATATGGGTTTTCAGAGCCGGAAACCCACTCGTATCTATGCTCACTGCGTGACATAGTCCTTACGCCTCGCCCGGGCCCGTAAACACTGACAATATACTGTTGCTTCAATTGCTCAAATGTTTGTATATCTAATAGACCTAAATACTGACGCTGTCGCTAGGCTTAAAAACTCCTGAAATTGACTTATTTTTTGTTAGTTTGTATAGCTTATGGGACTTAACTACGGGGTCATCAGTCCCTAAACTTACAAACTACTTATGAACTAGCTAACACTAAAGACGGCACAAATATCCATGCCCAAGGGGGGATTCGAACCCCCGACCGTAGTGGCCGTGTAGACCGTGACTGGCGCGCCTCAGTCCCCTCGGCCACCGCGGCCGGCAACTAACTTATTCTAAGGACAACACAGATAATGAAGCCCGAGGGAAATGGACAGATATTCAGTTCTATAAGATACTTATGACAAAACGAATCACAATAGTGTTGAATTAGGGAATATTCTGATTGATTTATTATGTCCCTTACTCATTTTTGGATGATTATCATGACCAAAAAGGACACGGACGAAGTGCCAATAACTGTAAAGGAATAGAACGTCTCCTAAAAAGGAAAAGACAAAATGAGTTGAATGGCGTTCAAGTACAACTAAAGGTAAAGCAGTCGACAATTCGAAGATTGGTTTGAACACCACAGTGCTTTACAAGGCATGGTCCTGTTTGAAGGTGGTACGCAGATGCTTTCCTCCGACCTTTAAACTGACCTACAGTTTAACGTGGATCCTGAACTACGGCAGTATTTTATTATTACAGTTTTACAAATGTTGGCATGATTGTAGTCCTAACGGTCTTAACTGCTAAGGCCATATATCCCTAGATTACTTAAACGAACTTAAGCTGACTTATACTAAGGAGAACACAGACCCATGCTCGAGGAACGACTCGAAGATCTGGTGGGAGGGGCCGCACAATCCGAAACATGTCGCCTTAGACCGTGCGACCATTCTCCCCCGGCAACAATTTTACAAATCAAGACATTTATTCAAAATATGTGTAGAGTTTTTTCATAATTATTTGTAAAACATCAAAACGAGTATTACAAGAAGTCCAGCACCATGTCCGACGTTTCAAACGTTCACATGTTTGTGAAGCTTAAGGGACTTAACTGCGGGGTCGTCAGTCCCAAAACTTACAAACTACTTATGAACTACCTTATACTAAAGACATAAGGTAGTTCACTTCCATGCCCGACTGGGGAACGGCTTCGTGCATCACAGCATAGCGCCTCAATGGGCTTGGCGGCTCTGCCGCGTCCCGACATTTCAATATGACATAAACAACAGATGGAAACAAAATACGAGTGTATGACAAGACCTTTACGTTTCAGGTGGGCTGTAGACGATGAAACCATTAAAAGAAAACCAAACAAGTATTTGGAGCTTTGCTCGCGAAAGACAGTGATCCTAAGCTTGAACGGTCTGGCAGATCGTTATAATCTGATATCTGGTTCCGTAAATTTTCATTTTGTATACCTCTTTTCAAGATTAATAGTTTCCACATCGTGTACAGCATTGAAATTCTGAATTTAGCTTAGTCTCAAGGTCATTATGTTCACCAATCGATCTGGTTTGATAGGTTTTCCTACTTGGCTATACAGTTGACAACCGTAATATACCTTTCCTCCCATTTAAGTCTCAGGAAGCCTCCTGAAGCGAGAAATTGGTAACTTATGTAAAGTAGATATTTATCGACTATATGACCTCTCACATTTGGCTTAGCAAGGCTTCAAAACGACTCGTCGACAGTTACTGTCATGGTGAACCCCGAAAGGTGAACCTTCACGTAATTTTGTCACGATACGAAATCACATTTCAATGAATAACTTAACATTCGCAATGGAGTATGCTGTCAGGTACCAGTGAGTAACTTAGGTTATGCATTATGGCGCTTTACTAACACGTCACTCTCAGAGGTCGGCCGCGGTGACCGAGGGGACTGAGGCGCTTCAGTCACGGTCTGCACGGCCACTACGGTCGGGGGTTCGAATCCCCCCTCGGGCATGAATATTTGTGCCGTCTTTAGGATAAGCTAGTTGCTAAATAGTTTGTAAGTTTAGGGACTGATAACCCCGTAGTTAAGTCCCATAAGCTTAACAAACATTTGAATATTTGAACACTCTCAGAGACCTCTTTTTTAGTTCTTTGTCCGGGGCCCGTGCAGATTTTTACATTGTCCTCGTTCTTCGCAAAGTTGAGGGTAATAAAATTGTAGTTATTATTAGCCCGCTCTATTGCTGTGTTCTTAATAGCGGTACTTCATCTATTGACATTGCCTTGTTGTACATACACACAAAATCTGTGCTACAGGTGACTGCAGAATCGTCAATTTTATCATTGAGCGATCCATAACCAAGAACAAATATCTATTATTTTAAATTTACGCTCTTTATCTTCAGTTCCGTATTCACATTATCGTGGCTTGATATTTAGTCTTAAAATTAATTTGAAGCAGATTATTAGACATTTGGAGCTACAATTTAAGTCTCAGAAGCCAATAAAGGAAAGAAATAGCTCGATAAATTGTTTTACTATCGTAGTTTTATTTCATGGTTTCTTAGTTATTCAATTAATTTGTTTTCCAAAGTTTAAAGTGGAGTTTCCATGTCGGCGGCTGTTGTTTGACTCGTAGATGTTGGTAGCGACGCGATGAATGTTGGTAGGTGAATGGTCTTTCGTTTTTCTCTTTGTAAACATTTCAGTGTTGTGGATATGATAATTTTTGCGAGTAATATTCAAAAACCGCTAACAAATCTTGAATTGAAAAAGTACATCTACATCCAATCACCACCCCCATGAACCACAGACATCGCCGAGGTGGGGTGGCTTGCGTGCCTCAACGATGCAGATAGCCGTACCGTAGGTGCAACCACAGCGGAGGGGTATCTGTGGAGAGGGCAGACAAACGTGTGGTTCCTGAAGAGGGGCAGCAGCCTTTTCAGTAGTTACAAGGGCAACAGTCTGGATGATTGACTGAGCTGGCCTTGTAACATTAGCTAATGTGGCTTTGCCACACAGCTACTGCGAACGGCTGAAAGCAAGGGGAAACTACAGCCGTTACTTTTCCCGAGGACATGCAGCTCTACTGTATGAAAATATGATGATGGCATCCTCTCGGGTAAAATATTCCGGAGGTAAAATAGTCCCCCATTCGGATCTCCGGGAGGGGACTACTCAGGAGGATGTTGTCATCAGGAAAGACAATACTGACATTCTACGGATCGGAGCGTGGAATGTTAGATCTCTTAATCGGGTAGGAAAATTAGAAAATTTAAAAAGGGAAATGGATAGGTTGAGCTTAGATATGGTGGGGATTAGTGAAGTTCGGTGGCAGGATGAACAGGATTTCTGGTCAGGTGAGTACAGGATTATAAATACAAAATCAGTTGGGGGTATCACAGGAGTAGGATTGATAATGAATAAGAAAATAAAAATGCGGGTAAACTACTATGAGCAGCACAGTGATCGCATTATAATTGTCAAGATAGATACGAAGCCAACACCGACAACAGTAGTACAGGTTTATATGCCAACTAGCTCTGCCGATGATGAGGAGATTGAAGAAATATATGAGGAGCTAAAGGAAATTATTCAGACAGTTAAGGGAGAGGTAAACTTAATTGTGATGGGAGACTGGAATTCGGTAGTAGGAAAAGGAAGAGAAGGAAAAATAGTAGGTGAATATGGACTGGGCAGGAGGAATGAAAGAGGAAGTCACCTGATAGAATTTTGCACGGAACATGATTTAATCGTAACAAACACCTGGTTTAAGAATCACAAAAGAAGGTTGTATACTTGGAAGAGACCAGGAGACACCGTGTAAGAGTACACCTGTTGGTGTATCTTACAGTTTGATTTAAAGTAATGTATATATTGTCTTAAATTTGTTTATTTCATGTATTTTTCATTTGTTGTATGCTAGAGATATTTCTTATGTAACGTCACTTTCAATATTGAATCATCTAGTGTAAACATGTACTGTATGTGTAAACCCACATGAATGCACGGACATTCTTTGTAAGTTAGCAATGCGCCAGAGACAATGTTGAACCTGTGGTAAAGACTGTCTTTGCCACAGAAGGAGTAGCTGTGAGTGTCGCGCTGCTAAATGCAGTCGCGGTGCGGACTCGCCAAAGTAAAGACATAAATGCAGTCGCGGAGCGGACTCGCTATAGTAAACACATAAATGTTTTGTTGATAGTGCAGAGGCACGGTAGGCGCAGTGTGGCGCGAGTTTAATGCAATTGCAATAAGCCTGAGAGGCGTACTGTTTAATGTATTGAAGGAAGTGCGAAATAAGTTTATTTATACTCGATCAGTGTAATCTTTTTTCATGTGTGCAGGAAAAGTAATTGTTTGGTATCAAGTGTATTGTCACCGAGTGTGATCGTTGTTGTAGTAAGAGTACCTATTGTAATCATATCTGTCTTGTATGGACTTCACGACGAAGACGACGAAAGCAGATGAGTACTTTTGTAACATTTTATTTTGTATGCATGTAAATGTAGTGTCAACCCAATCAGAACTTTGGTTCAATTATACATGACTTATTTTGAAACCAGTCTTAATTTTGTAAGTAGTTGTAGTCACCCCATTATCACCATTATTAGATTATGTTGATTATGCAAGCCTGTACATTGACCAACAAGTTCAATCATTTTTCAAAGTAATTACGATCAGTTTTAAAGAAATTGCTAGACGAGTTAAAGATTTGCTAAACGTGTTACAACCACAGAGACTAGTAATTAAAGTGCGAGAGAGTTTGCAAGTAAAGTAAAGTTGATTTCATTTATGTAGAAAGTAACCAGACTTGACTGTATTAATTTTTTTATGAAATACGTTAAATGCCAAACTTTGCTCAGCTAGTTACACGCGTACGCTACCCAGGCCCTGGAACCAATTACAAAAAAAAAAAAAAAAAAAAAAAAAAAAAAAAAAAAAAAAAAAAATTAAAAAAAAAATAGTTCACGTAAAGTTTTATAAGAAACTTGAATGCTTTAAAGAATATTATCAAAATTATTGAGAAGTTTAACTGTAGTATTTGTGAAGCTCATTGCACCACGGAGTTTCACTGTATTGAGCTATTATCATTGTAATTAGAGTCTATCTGCTATTACAATTTTGATTATAACACGAACACGCCATCACCACTACATGAATTCTGACACATTTGTTAGTGAAGTTGTGCTGTTCGTGAATCGTAAGAGGTGCTAGTTGGAGGCTGTAGTTAATGCTAAGTCAGATAGGGCCAAGCTTAATTAATTACTACAGTGACTGTTTTAAGTTAATTAATATCAATTTTTTTATTTATTCAAAATTCTAACTTACAATGCGAAAGTGTTGTTGCGACCCATTAGTTGTGATTTGCTACAACATTCAATAACAAAATTATTATTACTAGAGCATATCATTACGCATTCTGAATTTTGAGATTTTTTGACGACCTCCAACCGGCAATTTTCTTACAATTGGCGACACTAATGCCAGGATAGTTTGGGCGCCTACGTTTGTAACTGGTTTGGCAAGAGATTTGATAATTAAGTAATAGTAATTAAGTTATCATTAAATTTTGATTTATTATTTTTTTCTGTATATTGATTGACTGTTTATTGGATTTGAAATTTGTATATCGGTTGTTGATTTTGAAACATTGTTGAAAAGTTTAAACATGGCACCAGTAGGGCAGCGTCATCGTGACGCAACAATAGAGAAAAGTAGGGTCCTTACTAGGAACGCGATAATGCGTAGAAGCCAGGCATCAACAATGGATTCAAGATTAGAAAAAGTAACCGAAATGGAAAATGTACCAGAAATGGAAAATGCAAATTTGAACGTAGATCGGCAAGTAATTAAATGTGATCAAAATGAGGTTCGAAGAAGTAGTACAGATTTGAAACACTCAAACGATCGCAGGTTAGCGATAAACGTTGGTCACGTAATTAATGGAGAGAAAATTAACATGGATGAGATCGCGGACAATGTTAGTGATCAGCAAAAGGTAATTGACGAACATCAGAACGAATCGGAGGCTAAATGTTCATCAGATGATCTGTCATCAAGTAGTGAGGAGGAACGTAAAATCGACAGAAATAAAAAGGATAGGCGAAGGACAAAAATGAGGGATGCTGTGCCTCAAGGAAATGCAGACATAAGTGCGTTAATGCAATTCACGCAAAATATGAGCCAGAATGTTGAAAAGTCACAGTTAGAAATGAGCCGGAATCTTGAAAATTCACAGTTAGAAATGAGCAGGAATCTTGGTAAAAAAATTGAAAAATCACAGTTAGAAATAAAGAAAATAGATCAAAAAATCGAAAAATCACAGTTAGAACTAAGACGGGAACTTGGACAGGACATAAAGAAAATAGATAAAAAAATCGAAGAAATAAAAAAGGAAAATGAACACGTTAGGAAGTAAATAAGTAAACAGGAAAAAAGGATAGATGATTTAGCCACGCAAACGGAACAACAGATTACGCAGGCGCAAAAAAATTGTGAGGAGCGTCACACCGAGTGCAGTAACGAAGTCACTTTGGTTAAAAAATTATTAAACAGAACCAAAGACAAAGTCGCGGGACTCGAACAGGGATTAAAACACACTGAGGAAAGAATTGTTCAGATGCAAAGAGAAATCCAGCATATTGTGGAACATGAAAACAATACGTGGACCCCGCCTAGTACAGAAGCGCAAGTTGGCAGTCACAATGATGACGAAACAAATAATTGTTATCATCTCGTGAGGCAGCCTGCTGCAGGAAACGTCAGCTTTGAAACGACAAAATCTGTCACCGAAACCAGTAACGGGAATTCGCATTACGAAATAAATTTGAACGGAACTGTACCGGAACAAAGAAATGTTGCGCCATTGCCTTGTGTTGACAACAATGAGGAGGCAAGGCGCACCGAAAATAATAGACGAATGGAAAAGTATTTGCATAGTATCAGACCGCCACTATTCAAACCAGATGGCGACATCCATATAATGAAGTTTTTGAATCATATCGAACAAACTTTACCGCGAGATTGGTCGGATCGCATGTGTATAAATTATGTTCTGTCCAACGTGCATGAAAGTATTCATAATGACGTTATGGACTTGCGTAGCGAGAGCAGAAGCTACCGCGAATTTAAGGATCAACTAATACGCAAATATTGGTCATCAGCAAAGCAGGATGAAGTTTATGAAGATATTCACACAGCACCGATCTTTAACGCAAATAAATTCAGTACGATGGAGAAATATGTGAAACATTACTGGAATAAGAATAGGTATCTTAGCTATCCAATACCGGAGCGAGCTTTCATTTCAGTAATGTTAGCAAAATTGCCCAGACGTGTGCGAGATCTTTTCTTTGTACAACCAGTTTTATCTATAGAAAAATTTATGGAAGTCTTGGAAAGATGTGATCGAAGCTGGGAAAATGGAGACCGTCCCAACCGACAGGACAGAGGGAATAGGAATGGAACAGATGATCGACATTATCGGAGGGACGAAGGTACTCGCCGTGAAGATAACAGATACGGGCACCGACAAGCGGATACACGGGAAGACAGGTCACGAGGAGGTGATACCAATAACGGCCGACAAGATGAACGACGGCAACATCATCAGAGAGAAGGAGAACCGAGACAAGACCGACAGGAAAATCGTAATCGAGAGAGGAATAATCGAAATGATTGGCAAAACACCGGAGCCAGGCCTAAAGAATACAATCAGTTACGTAATGTAGACAGAAGTAGAGGAGACGGAAGGAGTCTACGAGAAACCGGTACCTCGCGACAAACAGGTTTATGCCGTAGAAGCACGCACAGTAGATAATGGCGACAGCTCGGACGAAAATGAAAAGAAAGAAGACTCCGGTAATGAATGGATAACGACAGATGATGAAGACGAAACTGACGTTATATACAAGACTACGAACGTAATTGAACGTGGCAAGAATGAACGAACAACAACTGTAGAAGCAAAGAAGCTTGAGGGCGCGCAAATAAACAAAGTTATTGACGCATCAGCGCAAATAAATAAAGCAACAGTTGGGGCAGAAACGGAACAAGAATACCATGAAAGAATGTTCGTTGAAGCAATAGATGCGTTACTGGACAACAATGATCAAGATAAGAAAACTTGTGTTCAACTGGAAGAAGATACTGACGTGGAAGAGACGGAAGACAGTGACGAATCGGATACGACAGAAGATGAGCAGGGAGAACCAGACAACAAAGCAGCAGATACCGTAACCACCTGTACGGAAGAACTAGCAGAAAATTATGATTCATTGCAGAATGAGTTTCCTGACATCATCGAACATATCGAAATTTGGAACCAACACGACTTTGCAACGACAGCACCGCAGACGAGACAATGCAATGCCATCCGGAAGTCAGATGAACAACAAAAGTTATCAACGGAAGAAGAAGATGTGCTTAGAACTGAAATACGAGTATTGAAAGACGCCAGACAAAGCGAAAGCAATACATGTCCGAAACTAAAACTAGCAATCGGAAGCAAGGATTATGAAGCATTAATTGATACTGGGTCGATGATTTCGATTTTGACACGATCGATTTATGAGGATGTTAAGAAAAGCTTGCATAGAATAGAGGAACTTCCAGCAACTAGATTGAAAATTTTGTGTCCCAACTTCGTCGCCGCTTTTGTGTCCCAGCCTCGTCGTAGGTGTCGGTGGCCGAGTGGAATGAGTCCGACACAGGAACAAAGATAGCACGCTGGTGCAGGTACGGAGGGGAGCAGCCAGAAACTGTATAATAGCAAAGTCTTCACTGGTGCCTATCTGATTACGAAGGTCCTAACTGGTTGCTATCTCAGTCCCAAGTGGACGATGTCGTTCACTGGTGGCCACGAGCGGAGTTGTCGCAGAGGGCGCTCGTGGCTGTCGTCGTGAGAACGCCGCGCCGTGCGTGCATGGCGGCGCGCGGCGAAAGTAGGTGGCGCGCACTTTGTACTTGTGCGACACCACACCCCTCCCCCCCCCCAAACCGCCGCGCCGTCGTGGCGTAGGGCTGAGGGCCACGGCGACGGCACTGGGAGGAGGGCCTGGGCGGAGGCGTTACTGGTGGGACGGACGTCGTAGCTGAGGCTGGGATCGAGACGCCGTCCGCGCCCCGGTATACACCTTGCGATCCGCTGGAAAACCCGCGAAAACCAGCGGAAGGGCGCCCGCCCCCGCCCAGAGGGAGTAGGTCATCTTCTTCTGAGGTGCGTGGCCCTGGCGGCGGCGGCACGCACGGTCCCGGAGTCCCTCTCGGTGACGCTGTCATCTGCGGCGGCGACAGCGGCGGCGTCGCGTCGATCTCCATCGGGACGATCTCGTAGTCCGGGGACGAACGATGTGGTTGTGCTCCCTGGCGGTGAACTGGGTCTGGAATCAAGAAACCGGAGACAGGATCGCGCGGCCTATGCAGACGCAATTGGTTTGCGTGGCGCCGCAGCTCCGACCCTGTGGAAGAACGTACAACATACATATTGCGACCGAGCACGCGCTGAATGATGCCCGGCATCCATAGTTTCTTCTTCTTTCCAGCAAACACCCTGTACAGCACCGGCGTGGAAACCTGAAAACGCGTAGCGCCATACGAACCGACTCGGTGCGTGGGAGGCTGCAGCAGGTGAAGGAGAGTGCGGTGACGGCGGCCATGTAGCAGCTCGGCAGGAGACGGGCCGTCACGTGGCATGCACCGATACGTAGACAGGAAAATTTGAAGAGCTTGCTGCCTGGAGTGCTGACCTTTCATCTTCTCCATGTGAGACTTGAATGTTCGAACGAAACGTTCTGCTTCACCATTGGACTGAGGGTGAAAAGGTGCAGTGGGGGATATGCTGAATGCCATTCACACGACAAAACTGTTGAAATTCCGCACTAACAAACTGAGGTCCATTGTCACTGACAATTGTTTCAGGCAAACCTTCGATGCAAAACACTGCTGTTAAGGCACTGATTGTACTAGAATCTGTCGTTGAGTTCATGGCAATCACAAAAGGAAACTTGCTGAAAGCGTCTACAACAATTAACCAGCCCGTATTCCAGAAAGGTCCGGCAAAGTCAATATGTAAACGTTGCCATGGTCCCTTGGGGCGTGGCCAGTCTGAGAAACGTTGCGGAGGAGCCGCCTGATGCTCCGCACAAACCGTACACTGTGACGTCATGTTCTCTATCTGAGCGTCCATGCCAACCCAGGTACAATGACGTCTGGCCAGTTGCTTTGTCCTAACAATACCCCAATGTCCTTGATGCAGGAGGCGTAACGCTTCACGTTGCAGGGAACGAGGAATAATCACTCTTGTTTGGTCGTTGTCCGTATGTAACAACAGAACACCCTGACTTAAAGACAATGCATGACGTTGTGCAAAATAACGTCGAACTATAGGCCGATCAATGTCTTTGGCTCTGGCAGGCCACCCTGAGCGAACAAAACGTGCTACCACACTTAGGTCTGCATCCGCCGCTGTTTCCTGTGCAACCCGACGAGATTTCAAAGGGAATCAAACATGCATCACTGAGTAGTGCACACTTTAAGTTGGTAAAAGCAACTTGGCAATCTTTAGACCACACAAAAGGAAAATTCTTCCTACGTAAGTGATGCAGTGGAGCTGCAATCTGAGAGGCATTGGGAATAAATCTAAAATAATAGTTAAGCTTTCCCATTACTGCTTGCAATTCATGCACATTCTTAGGAGGAGGCAAGTCTTTGATTGCTCGAAGATGTGACTATATGGGATGAATTCCTTGGGCATTAATCACATGGCCTAGGTACTCTATTTCAGTTCTAAAAAACGAACACTTTGCTTTATTGCAACGTAGACCTGCTGCAGTCAAAACTTTGAAAAGGCACTCCAGGTTTGCTAAATGTTCTTCAACTGTACGTCCGGATACCACAATATCATCTAAATAGTTCGAGCAACACGGTACAGAAACTGTCAGCTGTTCCAAAAAGCGCTGAAAAATAGCGGGGGCGGAAGAACTGCCAAAGGGTAGGCGTTGAAATTGAAAAAGGCCCATGTGAGTATTGATGACGAAAAATTTTTTTGACTCGTCATCAAGCGGAATTTGTAAGTATGCCTCTGCTAAATCAATCTTAGAAAAGAAGCGAGACTGTCCTAATTTGTCCATTAGTTCGTCAGGTCTGGGCAGGGGATAAGTGTCTACAATTGTTTGACTGTTCACTGTTGATTTGAAGTCCGCACAGAGACGAAGTTTTCCTGACGGCTTGGGTATAATTACTATAGGCGAGGCCCACTGACTCGCAGAAACAGGAGAAACCACCCCACTATCTTGCCAACGTTTAAGTTCTTCGGCAACTGTATCACGCAAGGCGATAGGCACTGGTCTAGCTTTACGAAATTTTGGAACTGCAGATTCTTTTAAAGTTACGTGTGCCACGAAGTCTTTTGCACAACCTAGTTCCGGCGAAAACAAGTCACTATATTTGTCACACAATGCATCGATTTTATCCTGAGGCACTATTGACGAAATTTGAAGCACATCTCTTTGAATTGATAAACCAAACAAGTCAAAAGCATCTAGTCCAAAAATGTTCTGTGTCGATTTGGCCTGAAGAACTACAAAAGCAACTGTTTTTGTTACACCTTGAAAAGAGGCGGGCAGGCTACATGTTCCTAGCACGGGAATATTTTCACCTGTATAAGCTGTTAACACTTGCTGTGACGGCGACAATTTTGGCGAACCCAGAAGTTCATAAGTATGTTTATTTATTAATGTGACAGCGGAACCAGTATCAAGCTGAAATTGCACAGTCTCATTTTCTATAGAGAGAGTAACAAACAGCTTGTGCTTCTGGCGCACGACCGGTGCGCGTATGTGGGCAACGTCTAATACATATTGTTTTCTGCGCTTGCGCGGGTTGCGTGCGGTAGGAAGCGGCGCATACTCGGCACACAGCGGATTAACCACACTGTCACTAGATGACACTACCGCCGGATCGGCGTCCGCGCAATGCGAGGCTACTGCACTAATATTACTTTGAGTAGCTACCTGATGTCTACTGTCACTAGCTACACAGTACTGGGCACTATTACAAGGAGCAGTTGCAGAAGGCACTATTTTCACTACAGGAATGCACTGTTCATAGTCATTTTGCTTGTCCCGAACCCTTTTCCATTGCACTGTTTTACGCGCTCGTCGGCGCTTGCTAAGTGGTGCACTATATAGTTTTGCCATAGGCGCAGAACTACTTTCTTGCAATTGAGATCCAAGGAAAGCACTGTTCAATTCCACAGCCCGTATAACATTGACTGTATGCACTGCTCTCGCACCCTGCGAAGCACTGTTTCTAACGTTACTGTTCTTTGAGTTTTTAATTTGCATACACACAGACTGCACATGTCCCGATTTGCCATATTGATAACAGGTTGCGTTGCGACTAGGGCTATGAGCACGCTGGTGGCGAGACACACACTGGGGGCAAGATTTACGTACATTTTTCGGAAATGAGTGTTGGCGCCCGTTATTCGAATCACTGTTACTAACACGACGGGGCGACCTTTGTGTCGCACTTTTACACTGGCTACTGTTCACTGTATGTTCAGCACGGCCGGTAGAATTTAAAGAATCACTAGGGCTAGACTGAGAACTACGGCTAGAAAAGCGTCCGTTGCGGCGCACTGAATTAACACTGTGGCTTTGCATTTCTATATCTGCTAAGTCAAAAGTATCATGCGCTTCTATAAGCTGCAGTACACTGTCTAATGAAGGGTCAGATTGTTTTAGAATTGCTGCCCTAATTCTGGGGTCCTGAATATTCTGCGTAATCGCATCCCTCAACATCACGTCACTATACGAAAGTCCACAAGAGCAAGTAAATTTACATTGGCGGGTTAAGCCCTTCAACTCGGTGATCCACTCTTGGTGTGACTGTTCGGGTGATTTTTTAAGTCTGAAAAATCGGTACCGTGCAGCGGCTACAAGAACTTTTCTCTCATAATGAGCATTCAGTGCATCTACAATTTGTTCAAAGTTTACATCACGAGGAGATGACTTGTAAATATTAATGTATTGTATAACTTATCATTTATTTTAATTACTGTGTATGTGAATGTGAGATGAAAGACTGAAGCTAAGCCCCGTTTGCAGGTTAGCACACAATAAACAAAACAAGTGGATGAGACCTTGGTATGCGGGCCTGCAGAGCGGCGACAATGCGCTCTTGGACATTAGACGAGCCGCCAGCGGCAGCCGCTACCAGAGGCAACAATTGCGTCGCGTGGTCAGCCGCCGACGCTAACGACTTGAAAGGCCGACAGCCATGGGCGGTAGCGACTTCAAAGGAACACACACACCGCTTCATCCAACGGGACTACGAAATGTAGCGTGTGAAGTGATGTGCAATAAAGTGGAGCTATCAAGCTCGGCCATGAAGGTCAATTGAGTGCAGTGCTATTTTTTGCAGGTTTATACGCCGATTATGTCATACACCGACGCATCCCAACATATCAAATTTTGTAAATAATGTAATGCAACTTTCTAACTTTTGTATCTTATGTAATGCCATGTAACCAATTATATGTATCTTTATTTTATGTCATGTAATTTTTCCTATATGAAATATGTGTATTAAGGTTAACAAAAAAAATTTTTTTTTTTTTTTTTTTTTTTTTTGTTTCTCAACCCGGGCAGGATGTAAGTGTACACCTGTTGGTGTATCTTACAGTTTGATTTAAAGTAATGTATATATTGTCTTAAATTTGTTTATTTCATGTATTTTTCATTTGTTGTATGCTAGAGATATTTCTTATGTAACGTCACTTTCAATATTGAATCATCTAGTGTAAACATGTACTGTATGTGTAAACCCACATGAATGCACGGACATTCTTTGTAAGTTAGCAATGCGCCAGAGACAATGTTGAACCTGTGGTAAAGACTGTCTTTGCCACAGAAGGAGTAGCTGTGAGTGTCGCGCTGCTAAATGCAGTCGCGGTGCGGACTCGCCAAAGTAAAGACATAAATGCAGTCGCGGAGCGGACTCGCTATAGTAAACACATAAATGTTTTGTTGATAGTGCAGAGGCACGGTAGGCGCAGTGTGGCGCGAGTTTAATGCAATTGCAATAAGCCTGAGAGGCGTACTGTTTAATGTATTGAAGGAAGTGCGAAATAAGTTTATTTATACTCGATCAGTGTAATCTTTTTTCATGTGTGCAGGAAAAGTAATTGTTTGGTATCAAGTGTATTGTCACCGAGTGTGATCGTTGTTGTAGTAAGAGTACCTATTGTAATCATATCTGTCTTGTATGGACTTCACGACGAAGACGACGAAAGCAGATGAGTACTTTTGTAACATTTTATTTTGTATGCATGTAAATGTAGTGTCAACCCAATCAGAACTTTGGTTCAATTATACATGACTTATTTTGAAACCAGTCTTAATTTTGTAAGTAGTTGTAGTCACCCCATTATCACCATTATTAGATTATGTTGATTATGCAAGCCTGTACATTGACCAACAAGTTCAATCATTTTTCAAAGTAATTACGATCAGTTTTAAAGAAATTGCTAGACGAGTTAAAGATTTGCTAAACGTGTTACAACCACAGAGACTAGTAATTAAAGTGCGAGAGAGTTTGCAAGTAAAGTAAAGTTGATTTCATTTATGTAGAAAGTAACCAGACTTGACTGTATTAATTTTTTTATGAAATACGTTAAATGCCAAACTTTGCTCAGCTAGTTACACGCGTACGTTACCCAGGCCCTGGAACCAATTACAAAAAAAAAAAAAAAAAAAAAAAAAAAAAAAAAAAAAAAAAAAAAAAAAAAAATTAAAAAAAAATAAAAAATAAAAAATAAAAAAAAATTAAAAAAATAGTTCACGTAAAGTTTTATAAGAAACTTGAATGCTTTAAAGAATATTATCAAAATTATTGAGAAGTTTAACTGTAGTATTTGTGAAGCTCATTGAACCACGGAGTTTCACTGTACTGAGCTATTATCATTGTAATTAGAGTCTATCTGCTATTACAATTTTGATTATAACACGAACACGCCATCACCACTACATGAATTCTGACACATTTGTTAGTGAAGTTATGCTGTTCGTGAATCGTAAGAGGTGCTAGTTGGAGGCTGTAGTCAATGCTAAGTCAGATAGGGCCAAGCTTAATTAATTACTACAGTGACTGTTTTAAGTTAATGAATATCAATTTTTTTATTTATTCAAAATTCTAACTTACAATGCGAAAGTGTTGTTGCGACCCAATTAGTTGTGATTTGCTACAACATTCAATAACAAAATTATTATTACTAGAGCATATCATTACGCATTCTGAATGTTGAGATTTTTTGACGACCTCCAACAGGCAATCTTCTTACAACCGGAAGGTATCAGATAGATTTTATAATGGTAAGACATAGATTCCGGAACCAGATGATAAACTGTAAGACATACCCAGGGGCAGATATAGACTCTGACCATAACTTGTTAGTCATGAACTGTAGGCTGAAACTGAAAAAACTGCAGAAAGGTAGGAAAATAAGGAGATGGGACTTAGATAAATTGAAGGAAAGTGAAGTTCTAGAGAAATTCAGAGGGAGCTTTAGGCAACAATTGACAGAAACAGCGGGAATAAAACAGTAGAAGAGGAATGGGTAGCATTGAGAGATGAAATAGTGATGGCAGCAGAGGACAAAATAGGTAGAAAGGCAAGACCTACAAAAAATCCTTGTATATCACAGGAAATAATGAATTTAATTGCTGAAAGGAGAAAATATAAAAATGCAGTAAATGAAACAGGCAAAATGGAGTACAGACGACTAAAAAATGAGATTGACAGGAAGTGCAAAATGGCTAAGCAGGAGTGGCTAGAAGGCAAATTCAAGGATGTAGAAGAATGTATGAATAGGGGAAAAATAGATACAGCCTACAGGAAAATAAAAGAGACATTTGTGGACAAGAAAAGCAACTCTATGAATATCAAGAACTCGGATGGGAAACCAGTTCTCAGCAAAGAAGGGAAAACTGAAATGTGGAAAGAGTACATAGAGCAGCTCTACAAAGGAAATGAACTTAGAGACGATGTTGTAGGTAGGGAAGAGGAAGTAGATCAAGATGAAATAGGAGATGCTATACTGAGAGGTGAATTTGACAGAGCCCTGAAAGACCTAGGACGGAACAAGGCCCCAGGAGTAGATGACATACCCTCAGAGCTACTAAAGTCTCTGGGAGAGCCAGCCATGACAAGACTATTTGAATTGGTGTGTAGGATGTATGAGACAGGCGAAATACCCTCAGACTTTAAGAAAAATGTAATAATCCCCATTCCAAAGAAATCAGGCGCAGACAGGTGTGAAAATTACAGAACCATTAGTTTGATAAGTCATGGTTGCAAAATTTTAACACGAATTATCTACAGGAGAATGGAAAAGCTGGTAGAAACTGACCTCGGGGAAGATCAGTTTGGATTCAGGAGGAACGTAGGAACTCGGGAGGCAATACTCACTTTACGTCTTATCTTAGAAGATAGATTAAGGAAAGGAAAACCTACATTCTTAGCTTTTGTCGATTTGGAAAAAGCATTTGACAATGTTTACTGGAATACACTCTTTCAAATTCTGAAGTCAGCAGGAGTAAAATATAGGGAAAGGAGAGTTATTTACAACTTGTACAAAAGCCAGACTGCAGTTATTAGACTCGAAGGGCATGAAAGGAAAGCATCAGTTGGGAAGGGAGTAAGACAGGGTTGTAGCCTTTCTCCGATGTTATTCAATTTGTACATCGAGCAGGCGGTGAAGGAAAGCAAGGAAACATTTGGAATAGGGATTAAAGTTCAGGGGGAAGAAATAAAAACATTGCGTTTTGCTGATGACATTGTAATTCTATCAGAGACAGCACAGGATCTGGAAGAGCAGTTGAATGGAATGGACAGTGTGTTGAAGAGAGCGTATAAAATGAACATTAACAAGAGCAAAACAAAAATAATGGAGTGATTCTTCAGTTTCTCCCGGCGTATTTGATGATCAAAATATCCACGGGTGTACTGCCGGTCTATAGTGTCCAACGGGCACAATATTTCGGCGATCATACATGTCGCCATCATCAGGTGAACTGACGGACTGAGCTCCTGGAAACGCGCCGGCACGGAGATCCGCACGCTACGGCTGCTCGAAGGGAACTGGGTTCTAGCCCGGTAGCGGGCCATTTAAATACCCTCGGCCCGCGGAGCGACCCCTCCGCGGTCCGCGCCCCGCGCCGCGGCCGCGCAGTGGAACCGATTGCGCCGACGTCTGAGAAGACGTCGGTGTGAGGGCTCTGTCCGCCGTGGTCGTCACTTCGTTACGTTTGCTAGATTTACTATTAATTAACCCAATCGCTGGTTCCCAAGCTTTGCTAAGATTATAGCCAGAGTCACGGTTTATGAGGTCGTCGCTTGTGCGAATTTCAATGGCCTCTCTAACGACGCAGTCCCAGTATCTCGATGTCTGTACCAGAATCCTAGTGTGTTCATACTCCATGGCGTGATTCTCCGACAAACAATGTTCAGCGACCGCCGACTTGCTCGGATACATCAATCGTGTGTGCCTCTGGTGTTCAACGCATCGATCCTCGACGGTACGCATAGTCTGTCCAATATATGACTTTCCACACTGACACGGAATCTGGTACACTCCCGCCTTCCTCAAACCGAGATCATCTTTAGCGCTCCCCACCAGTGCACGAATTTTATTCGGTGGACAAAAAACAGTTCCAACCTGGTGTTTTCTCAAAATGCGGGCGATCTTCCCTGAGAGTGCGCCGGTATATGGAACGAACGCAGTGCCTACATCCTCCCTTGCGTTTTCATCCGTTTCCACAGGTTGTGTTGTAGTGGTTGGGCGGAGAGCCCGCTGAATCTGCCACTCTGAGTACCCATTTTTTCGAAATAAAGTTCTCAGGTTTTCCAATTCCTGGGGTAGACTCTCTGCGTCGGAGATAGTGCGCGCCCTATGTACTAAAGTACCCCATTCCTCTGTGAAGGGTGGTGACAGCTGTCTGCGTGTAAATACAGATCAGTGTGCGTTGTCTTCCGATATACACTATGACCCAGGGTGCCGTCAGCTCTTCTCTTGACCAAGACGTCAAGGAACGGCAATTTACCCTCCGTTTCAGTCTCCATAGTCACTGCGCGGCCGCGGCGCGGGGCGCGGACCGCGGAGGGGTCGCTCCGCGGGCCGAGGGTATTTAAATGGCCCGCTACCGGGCTAGTTCAGACAAGGGGACGCAGGCGGAATGCTCTGTACCGACTGCCAAGAAGACAAGGGACCAAATAAGCATGACAGAGGAGGTCCTGAACTGGAACGAAAGGCTGTTGTCGCAGTACCAGTACAACCACGAGAAGACATGTTTCTACGAGGAGAAGGCGCGGGGACAATGGCCCTACCGCAAGGTCTTTCACAAGCCTTACTGGAAGTACGATGCTCCGTACCATCTCCAAGAAGATTATGGCGACCCTCCAAGAGACGAGGCATCAACAGCAGCGCTCAGACAGCTCCAGAAGGAAGCTGATAAAAAGGAGAGAGAAGAACGCCGCGGCAACAACCGCAGGCGCCACTAAGAGGACCATCAAGAGACACATCAAGTGGTCACCACCAGCAGCTCTGGCCCAGGTTTCCGTGGTTCCCTGCTGGCTGTAAGGTAAATACCGGAGCTGTCCCCATGCCCACGGAGTATTCCCAATTGGGACAAACAATGCCCCCCCAAAAACATAAAATAAGAAAATAGTTCCCGCTAACTAATAACCCAAGCACCATTTTGACAAATAAAAAGAGCCACAACAGAATAACACATATAAATAAGGCTGAAAAGGGCACAAGTTAAGCCCTCAAACAGCCCGCCCGCCTCCTTAAGAGGCGGGAATGAAACGTGCAAAAAAAAAAAAAAAAAAAAAAAAAAAAAAAAAAAAAAAAAAAAAGTGCTAGAACCCAGTTCCCTTCGAGCAGCCGTAGCGTGCGGATCTCCGTGCCGGCGCGTTTCCAGGAGCTCAGTCCGTCAGTTCACCTGATGATGGCGACATGTATGATCGCCGAAATATTGTGCCCGTTGGACACTATAGACCGGCAGTACACCCGTGGATATTTTGATCAAAAATAATGGAATGCGGTCTTAGAAAATCAGGCGATGCTGAAGGAATTAGATTAGGTAACGAAACAATAAAGGTGGTAGATGAGTTTTGTTACTTGGGTAGTAAAATAACATGCAATGGTCGCAGTACAGAGCATATAAAATGCAGAATGGCAATGGGAAGAAAAGCATTTTTGAAAAAGAGAAATTTGCTAACATCGAATATTAATTTAAGTGTAAGGAAGTCCTTTCTGAAGGCATTTGTGTGGAGTGTTGCCTTGTACGGGAGTGAAACATGGACGATAAGCAGTGCGGACAGGAAGAGAATAGGGGCTTTTGAAATGTGGTGCTACAGAAGAATGCTGAAGATTAGGTGGGTAGATCACATAACTAATGAAGAGGTACTGAACAGAATTGGTGAGAAAAGGAATTTTTGGCATACCCTGACTAAAAGAAGAGATCGCTTGGTAGGACACATTCTTAGACATAGGGGAATCGTAAATTTAGCATTGGAGGGAAGTGTGTGGGGTAAAAATCGCAGAGGGAGACCAAGAGACGCGTATAGTAAGCAGATTCAAATGGATGTGGGTTGCCGTTCGTACGAGGAGATGAAAAGGCTTGCTCAGGATAGAGTAGGGTGGAGAGCTGCATCAAACCATTCTCTGGACTGAAGACCATAACAACAACATCCAATCAGTACGTGAATTGTAACAGTTTGCTTGATGTACAAATATATGATTAAAAAGTCGTGTCTTCGATACGAAACGCTTTATAGAAGTTAATTTGTACTGTAACTCGTCAAAAACATGAAGCACTTTTCTAGCAATATAACACGACTTTCGATTATGTTGTTACGCCGGTCAGTAAATTGAATATCCTCGTAAAGCGAACGTTTTATTGACAACATTACAACACACTGATGAAGCCCTCAGTAAAATTTAACGCCAAATTATTTATACAGTGAAAAACCGTAAAATCGTATTGGCTCTCTGAAAGCACCGATATGTATGTTTTGTCTATTAATAGTTAACTTACTCATTAAATTTGAAAATAAGTTTTTTATTTTGTCCTCCTTTTTTGAAGCTATTTGTCCTGTTTTCTACATGACAGCATCTGATCATCATATTCGCAGGGAATCATCCAAATCTCACGAACAAAGTCCCAATAACACATCTGGACAGCTGACACCGTAGATGAAAATATGGATGCTTTTGAAACCATTGCTCTTTTTTTTTTTTTTTTTTTTTTTTTTTTTTCACCAGAGGAATGATTTACAGTAAGAAAGTTAAAGAAATGGAACACAGAAGAAGATAAGGCACAATAATAACTACTCACACTCCACAGTGCTGTGAATGAGAACAGGTAAAATTGCTCAGCCGTTCAGATAGAAGGCAGACCCGTGAGGTCGAAAGCGTTCTCAGGAAGACGCCCATGCATACAAAGCACCGCATTCGGTGGAGTAGCTGAACGATTCGAAGACAACCTGCACCCTGACACTTTAAGGAAAAAGAGGTCACCAACTGCTAGTGTAGCCAGATTCACAGCGCGTTCATATTCTGGAATCTTTGGTTATCTTTACAATTCGAGCAAATAATTAGCAATATCTCATTATACATAATCTCATTTACGAAACGTTTGTATTTTGTTATTTAAATTCTCTTATAGCTATTATGTTACATTTTAATCCGTTTTACTATAAGTACACGGAATGATCGTAACGGACACACGTGTCCATGAACTCGATAGGGTGACTGGAGGATTACATTTTCTTTATAAGTTTCCTTGCATAACGCACGCTTTAACAGTATTGGTTCTGTGGAGGTCTCGAAATGTAATTTTTTTAAAGTGATACCGTCTGATGATTATGTCACCATTTACATTTCGTTTTTATCTGCGCACAACATAACGAGCGTTGTACTAACACAATAGGTTTTCGTCTACCAATGTCTGCTGCGGGTGATCCAGAAAGTATACTTGAGAAGCATCAATGACTTACTGATACAAATCTACGTGGTAACGCAGACAGAATCTTTGCGAATACGCAGTTAATAAATAATAAACGTGACTAGTGAGAGTATATTGCACCTTCAGTTGCTTTTGACAATGGCATCAAGAAACTTAAATTTAGATGCGATGAACAAACCAACCACAATACATACTAAACCGCAAAAAGTGGAAGGTTTTATGAACCAATGATAAACATGCTAAAGCAACAGATTTAAACCCAGCTTTAATGCTAGCCAACAGGAAACATAACATCACTGCCTACACCCTTTGTGGAAACATCAACGCACCTATTAAGAGTATAAAATAGAAACTAACACAAGACAGACAAGAATTACAATACAAAACATTAATAAATAAACAGATTCCTATTTTACCACAAACAATTGCTTAATACAGACTTTAAATGCGACATCCATGCATAGATAATCTAAAAAATTCAAAAATGAAATTTACACGGTTAATAAACATACTACATTGTGGAGCGGTGTCGAAGTACTGCAACTAAGTATTGATAGCTAAGATACAGCAGCAAAAAAAGAAGTAAGTGTTAAAATATTGTTCCATAACAGTAACATTTTGTGCCTAAGGAAGTGGCAATGTGAGCCGAAACAGATCTGTCTTGTAAAATTAAAGAAATATCATCATATGACTAACACTTGATGACCTGAAAGACACTGTTAGTGCTATGGAAGAAGACATGTTCCCTTTTCACTTTCCTCCACAGCTGCGGGATGAAATTGCTCAACAGAGTCTCACACAGTCATTGGCCGTTACAGCTAAGAGTTTTGAATTTTCTATCGCTTGCCGCGGTGGGGTGGCCGAGCATTACAAGCCGTCCAGCTGCGGAGCGCGCCGCTGCCCGCCGTCGGAGGTTCGAGTCCTCCCTCAGGGATGGATGTATTTGTTGTCCTTATTATAAGTTAGTTAAGTAGTTTGTAAACCTAAGGACTGATCATCAGCGTAGTTCACTCCCATAGATTTACAAACATTTGATTTTCCGTCGATTCCGGTAAAAAAAAAAAAAAAAAAAAAAAAAAAAAAAAAAAAAAAAAAAAAAAAAAAGTGATAAATTTGCATTGCGGTGCGTCCTTTGTTTTTCTTATTTTTTGTGTTTCAGAGTGTTTGTTACACAGGTAAGTGACACATTTTCAGCAGATACGGGGAATGTAAATATGATTTCAGTTTAAGTAACTGTGACAAATCACCTGTTGCAAATCAGGTATTCATAACACTCCGTCTCCTTGAGGAAATGGAACAAAACATAGAAATTTTGCACGTGGTGAAGAATGGGAGAAAATTGATTTACAAAAAGAACTGACGATCACCATTAATGGAAAGAGACATGGCAATATTTCAATGCACTCTGAAAGACGACGGTAAGAATTTTATTGACTTGACAGAATAACACACTTTGACGATCGTAGACTTAAGAAATGAGAAAATATATGACATCACTGTTATGAACCATGGACATTACTGAAGTGGGGTGGCTTGCGTGCCTCTACGATAGCCCGACCGTAGGTACAACAATAGCGGAGGGGTACCTGTGGAGAGGTCAGGCATACGAGTGTTCCTGAAGAGGGCAGCAGTCTTTTCAGTAATCGCAGAGGCAACAGTCTGGATGATTCACATCAGCAAATGTGGTTTAGGCATACAGTTACTGCGAATGCCTGAAAGCAAAATATCAGCCTATCTTAGACGTTAGATATGGAAAGTCAAACCTACATTTCTAGCATTTGTGTATTTGGAGAAAGGTTTTGACGATGCTGATTATAGCAAACTCTTTCAAGTTTACAAATTATACAGAAACCAGGCAGCAGTTATAAGGATCGAAGGACATGAAAGGAAATCATTGGTTTGGAAGGGAATAAGAAAATGTTGTAGCCTTTCCTATTATTTATCGTTTCAAGATCACATGGTGTGCTTGTGGAGAACCAAGATGTGTCTGACAAGCAGTGCAGTGGGCTGACTCGGAATGGGTATCCTCTTGTAACGAATTTTTCTATTTTTTTCCCCTTTCGTCTTTTTGTCTACTTTCCTAGTTGCAAGAAACTTTTCTTCCAAACCAAGAAGAGTGTATTTAGTTTATACTTTATGCATTGGTACCCTTGATATATCACGTAATGCTATCTTATTAGGCTGCCTCGATAACCGTGAAGAGGGCCATGACAGATGGCAGAATAACAATTTCGCCAAAGGAGACGTCTTTTCAGATACTCCCTCTCGCCTTGACGACAATACGTGCACAGAAGCCACGCTTATAATTTCGGGCGATGTCAAGGACGTTAGTTACTGAAGAAATAAAAATAAGAAAAAAAAAAATGAAAACGAAAAAGGTTGAGTAACTCGTGAAAAATAAAAGTAATTCAGTTTGTACATTGGGCAAGCTGTGAAGGAAAGCAAGGAGAAATTTGGAGAAGTTTAGGGGGAAGAAATAAAAAATTTGCTGTTCGCCGATGACACTGTAATTCAGTCAGAGACAGGAAGGGATCTGAAAGAGCAACATAAGCGAATGAATAGTGTCTGGAAGAGGAGCATACATTTTAAACATTAAATAAAGCAAAAGGAAGGTAATAGAATGATGTCTAAGAAAAACAGACGATGCTGAAGGAATTAGATAACGAAACCATAAAGGCGGTAAATAAGGTTTGTTACTTGGATAGTAAAATAACATACATTAGTTGCAGTATTGTAATATAAACGCAGAAGACAGCAGAGAAATCTGTTAATATCAAATATCATTGTGTTAGGAAGTCTTTTCTGCAGGATTTTGTGTGGAGTGCTGCCTTGTACGGTAGTGAAAAATTTACTTTAAAAAGTTCAGACAGGAGGAGTATAGAAGCTTTTTTAGATATAATGTTACAGACAATTGCTGAAAATTTGGTAGGTGTATCGAATAACTAATGAGGTACTGAACAGATATGGTGAGTAAAGGAATTTCCGGCGTAGCTTGACTAAAAGAATGGTTCGGTTGGTAGGGGCCAAACTAATACATCATGGGATTGTGGAGGGAAGTGTGTTGGGGAAAAATCGTTGTGGGGCACTAATATAGTAAGCAGGCTAAAACAGATGTTTGTGGCCGTTCTTTTGAGGAGATGAAGAGAGAAAGATAGACTAGCGTAGGGCGGAGAGCTGCATCACATCAGTCTCCGAACTGAGGACCGCAACAACATAGGTGGCACTAATGTGCCACCTATGTGTATGCACATCATTATGGTGTAGATAATTGTTTCGATTTCACAATAAAAACCGCCAACATGTCAGTTTCCGACACTTGCAAACCTCTGAAGAAGTGACAAATCGACAGCGTAGCAGTGGATCCAACGTGGTGTAATAGTGCCGCGTTGAAATGGAAGTAGGCTTGACTTCGAAGGCAGGGTTGTCAACTGAGCACAGCACTTATACTGAACGCAGGTTTATTGGGAACTGATACATACACGCAGCACTGACTGCCTCTCTGACAGAGTGCTCTGCTATTTATACATAGAGAGAATGTGCCAGAAATTAGAAGAATAACATAGGAAACATGTAGAAATTACAAGTGAACATAAGTAACATGTAGAACATTCTGGTAATGATAAATACAAAGAAATAAATATTTGTCGGTGGACGGGATTAAACAGGCGACCTATAGCACCGAAATCGCTGACGCTATCCTTTGCGCCAAGCTGGCAGTCGGATAACTTGTGTTCTTGCGACATTGCTCCCTCTCCTGAAAAAAAAAAAAAAAAAAAAAAAAAAAAAAAAAAAAAAAAAAAACAGCGGTCCGCTGTTATGATCATGTCATCGGTCCTCAGTATGGCAGTTCTGAAGAATCCTTCCCTTGTGCTCGATTACCGACGACAGGCGTTCCTGTCGTGACTTAATCAGTATCATTACCCTCCTTAGAGTCATTGAACACGAAGCCATTTTCGCCTATCTGCTCTTCAGGATCGTAGTAAGGCGGAGGACGTGAACAATGTCTCTTCGTTTTTGTCGTTTCGACGACGGCTCATAATCCTCGACTTCGTATGTGACGTCTGACAGGCGGCGTATCGCACGATTTCTAATAGCCCAGCTTTACGCACAGGGGTAACAAATCCATACCAGATCTCTTGGGGTGTACACAACAGGTCGGTGCTCGTCGTTACACCGTTGACGGTCTTTCTCCTGGGCGTCCAATATCCGTATGCGAGCCAGCTGTCTTGCTTCTTAGACTCTGCTGATGAGCTGTTTCCGAGAAGAGCGTATCCATTGTCGTCTCAGCTTCACGGCCATGGAGAAGGAAAAACGGCGTGAAGCCCTTGGTGTCTTTTCTTGCTGTATTATAAGCAAATGTCACGACTAGCGCTATTGAATCCCAATGCTTCCGTCGCACATGCTTCCGTCGCTGGCACTCTTTACAGTGACTCACATAGTGCTTGACAGATCGGTAGAGAACTTTCCAGTAATACCTGCGTCTGATTGTATCTAGGGTCTTCAGGAATCCCAGATAACCGGATATTGGAGCATCGTGAAAATACTTAAGAATACCTGGCTGGAACGAACATTTGGGGTTCAGTGGATCGTACTTGCTCTTATACAATGTTCCGTTTATAAGTTGGAACTCTCCATTGGTCGATTCTCCTTTCTCCAAGGCCTCTATCGTTTTTAATAGTGTTGGATCTTCCCTCTGTTCATCTGAAACGTCATCTAATTCAGTGAGAGCTGAAATTTCATTAATGCTGTTGTGTTCCACTAATGGATTCCTCGAAAGGCAGTCGGCATCCCTGTGTTTGCGCCTGTTCTTGAATACCACTGTGACATAGTACTCTTCGAGTCTTAGTGCCCATCTTGCCAGTCGACCTGATGGTCCTTCAAGCTAGTCAGTGAACCCAAAGAATGGTGGTCTGTCACGACAGTGAATGGTTTGCCGCATAAATACGGTCGGAACTTTTTGATAGCCCAGATAACTACCAGACATTCTGTAGAGTAGTTTATCTCAGACTATGAGAGCACTCTTGATGCATAAGCTATCACTTTGTCAACACCTTCCTGAATTTGCACAAGCACTGCACCAATCCCATACCCGCTAGCATCGGTGTGAAGTTCGGTTTCAGTATTTTCGTCATATAATGTTAGAACCGGTGCGGAGGTTAGAGCCTCCTTAATTGCTCGGAAAGCTCTTTCTTTTCTCGCATCCCAACTTGCTTCAACACCTTAAGTGGACCTTTAGACAACACAGTGGTGCCTTGTCTTCTGTCCCCCAGACAATGTTCTTTTGCAGGGGCGTCATAGTTGCCGGGGGAGTTGATTGTGGCGTCGTCGGCCGGTTCCTAGGCTGTCGTTTGGCAGCGCAGCATAATTTATAGCAGGACGAAGCCATTCTTCACCCCGGGTGCGAGTGACGGGGCGATCAGGTGCTAATGTCGGAAGTCGGGAGTATTTCATACTTATATCGTCCAACCCTCGACTGTTGCATCTCTTCAATCCGCTGGCACCACTTGATGACTCTTCCGTCGTAGAGAGTCTTTTATAAGAAGAGCTTGGTACATCTCTTCTGCAATGTCCTTCATGAGGTGTGTATTTTTGTCGACCTCAGTCATATCTATATGTACGACTGTGTTGGCTCACCATATCGTTGGCCCCGGTTTCTCAGTTGTACTTCCGGTGAGCGGATTTGTCGCTGGCAGACTCCAAACTTCTTGTTAAGTTCCGTCTGGAACGTTTCCCAGTCATTGAGCTTCTCTTAGTTGTTTTCAAACCATTGCTGGGCTGTTCAGTCCAGGTAGAAATAAACGTAGGCCAATCACATTGTATGATCCCACCCATAGTTGGCGACTCGGTCGAACCCTTGTTGGGGGTCCAGTCCAGCGTCTCCAGAGAACACTAATGGGTGTCTGATGTGCAGCTGGCTTATCGCTGTTTTCGTGTCCATGGTTCTTCTGATGATACGGACTTTCGGAAGGATGTACTTGGTATTTCCCTTGTATTCCGGTTCTAGTCCGTGTAAGCTACGGCTTTTATGTTGCCTAATCGGATCCACGGTGATGCAGCTGAAAGTGCTCTGCTATTTATACATAGACAGAATGTGCCAGAAATTAGGATAGTTAACATAAGAAACATCTAGAAATTAGAAGTGAACATAAGAAACATGTGAAACACTCTGGAAATGATAAATACGAAGAAATAAATTTTTGCCTGTGGGCGGGATTGAAGCGGCGATCGTCAACACCAAAATCAACGGTGTCATCCCACGAATAAAAACTTTTAAATAAATACAACTAAAAACAAGTATGATTTAAGTAATACAAAAGAAAGTTAATTAATCATCAAACTGCAATTTATTATGCATTATACATTATGAAACAGTATTATACACATTACATTAATACAAATTCTTCAGAAAACTACTGAAGGAAGATACACTTTAAAATTCTCTCTAGTTTTAACGGCTGCGAACTCAGAAATCATATCTTCAAAATTAATGGTTTTTGTTGCTTCATGTTCGATATTTAACATGGCAAGATTATTTACCCTCGTGTTGCTCATTGTTGTTCGCAATAGTTTGTAATTAATTTCAGTGTACTAAATCTCCTCTCACACGAAGCGACTGATACGCAAATCGTCACAAAGAACTTCAGAGAGAGCGTAAGGTTTGGAAGAGAGGGTTGGGTTGGGTTGTTTGGTTGGGTTAGGGAGACTAAACTACTGAGGTTATCAGTCCCCCGGTGGGGAGGGGAAGGACTGAGGATAGGAAAGGAGGGGAGGGGGAAAGGAAATGCAGTTCGGGAAGTAAAAAGGAAGAAAGATCTCATTAGCTCGGGGTCCCATCCTCGCCACGCACGTACTCACGAAAGAACCGCGAACCCCCTGGGGAAGTGGGGCGGGAGGTTGAAAGAGAGTCTGTAAAATCACATTTCACAATGAATTTTGAGAAGCCTCGACACGCCCAACTGGAAACTAACACTTGTAGCTTTCAAATGTATTCTCAGCCTTGGAATTTTGAAGAGAAGTTCTGCTTCTGATACTTCATAATAAAAAACTAAATTTAGCTAATTCGTTGTTTGCCAAAAGCGAGGTATCTGTCTGCACAACCTCGAATAATGAGGCGAAATCTTTAATTGACTTTTGTGTTGTTCGCAATTCAGTACTGAATCGATCAAGACATTTCAACATCCGCGGCGGATTAGCCGTGCGTACTGGGGCACGGCCGATCGCCGTCGGAGGCTCGAGTCTCCCCTCGGGCATGGGTGTTTGTGTTGTCCTTAGGTTAGTTTACCTTAGTGTAAGTAGTTTGTAAACTACGGAATAATAACCACGCAGCTGAGGCCGATAGATTTACAAACATATGAACATTCCAACATATCCTTTTGATGTTCTACTCTCAGTGAGAGTTTTACATCGATGGTCTGTTCACGAGCCATTTGATTTTTCGACGAATTCGTCTTTGTATTGGAATGTCGTAGTCTTCCTATTTTTCTCAGCAAGACGTATTGTTTCTTCTACAATACAACTTCGATCTTGTTTCACATAAAGATGAAGTGGCTATTTTTATAACTGACTGATCAAGACTCGAGCCTTTACTCTGAAAAGCAACGTGAGTACACTTTCAGTCGGATTTCACCCCCATAAGGGTGACATCCGGGGCGGATCGCCCCTCCCTCCCCCCCCCCCCCCCCGCCATAGCTACGCCACTGGTCACAGAAGGTGAGGGATTTGTTTTAAGACAATGAGATGTATTTGAATATATTTCTTATTGTCTTTTATCCTTCTTTATATTCCAGAGCCAATTATTGAGAACAGTGTCTGTTGAAACGCGTTGTTGTGCTGAATACAGAACAGAAATACTGTTTGATGGTGATAACTGTATCACAGAAACGTAACAACTGTTATAGCTCACCTGGGTAAAATGAAATCTGTTCAGTAAGTTCGTTTCTGATTGTGACATCATGCACCGAACCGAAATTATTCTGATACGAAAGCCTATTAGATGAACAAATAATAATAAATGTGATTGAAATATGAGGCAGGTGCAAACACATGCGGCGAATGAAATATTTAGTTTGCAGCTGTTGCGATTCGCGTGACAAATTTGCGGTCCATGTGTAGGTGATTAACTACTGTTTGCGTTCTGTGGCCGGTGGTCAGTAGCTTTCTCGCGCCGCCAGATGCAGTGCGCAGCTCTCGCTCCAAGCGCTTGGACAGTTTCCAATTTATACGTGACCGCAGGTCCTGTCAGTTGGTACACTGAATTTGCGTTACACGGCAAAGATCCTTAGGGAACTCGACAGTAGATCAAATACGGTTACGGGGGACCCGAGGCAAATAAATTGCGTCCCGTGTTCCTCCCCCTTCCTCTCTCTCATACGTCAGCCCCTACACTACACCACTCCCAAGTGAAGAAAATGTGACCCATACTTCATTTCTCCCGTCTAACTAGATTCGAAGCAGAACGCTCTTTATTATTGGCGTCGTGGGCTATACAGTTCGTTTGTGGGCCCTTTTTTTTTTCTTTTTGATAAAATTCTCTTGGGCTTGCTTTGGAATCAACGAGCTTTTCACCGACATCTCAGCTACTGTGGTGACTGCCGAACCGTTGCTACCGTCGTCCTTATATGACTGCGTGGCTTCCTGTGATGTCACTGATGTTCAGTCGGTCGCAGTGGCCGAGCGGTCTGCGACGTGCCAGTGACAGTCTGCACGGCCGCTACGGTCGGGGGTTCGAATTCCCCTCTGGCATTGATGTTTGTGTCGTCTTTAGTATAAGGTAGTTCATAAACAGTTTGTAAGTTTAGGGACTGATGTCTCCGCAGTTAGGTCCCTTAAGCTTAATAAACATATGAACAACACTGGTGTTCACTGCATCGCCATATATGGTAAAGAAATAAATCTCAATTTGCGATAGTTATGGCTTCACTGTACTAGGTTTAGATGGAATACCAAAGTGCGGCGAATGAGAATTTGTGCCCGGCCGGGATTCGAACCCGTGATTTCTTGCTTACTAGATAGACGCTTTGACCACTCTGCCACCGAGGACACAGTGACCAGCCCGACTGCAGAGGACTCTTCCCTGCACGTCTCCCGCCACACCCAAATCTCCATTCACCCCGCTGTCTCTTTCCTGTTACCACAGCCTATTTGTTCTGTAATGCTTGCAGGCTCAATACTGTATTCCCGCATCAGGGAGAACAAACATGAGGTATCGAGACACAATTAATTGTCGTCAGGAGACCAGCCTCGGCTTGTATACAATTATATATTTAAATTGCGTTTTATTTCATTAAATGAACTCTGTAACGTCATCAAAACTATATAATTGTATACAAGCCGAGGCTGGCTCCTGACGATTACAGAACAAATAGGCTGTGGTAACAGGAAAGAGACAGCTTGGCGAATGGAGATTTGGGTTTGGCGGGAGACGTGTAGGGACGAGTCCCCTGCTGTCGATCTTGTGACTGTGTACTCGGTGGTCATCGCGTCTTCCTAGTAAGCAGGAGATCCCGGGTTCGAATTCCGGCCGGGCACAAATTTTCATTCGCCGAACTTTGGTATTCCATCTAAACCTTGTACAATGAAGCCATAACTACCGCAAACTGCGATTTATTTCATTAAATGAAGTCTGTAACGTCGTCAAAAATATATAATTGTATATGTGGTAATGTTGCGTGGCTGCTGCGCCCGCCTAAACCGTCCGATGGCTGGGACCCAAGCTGTGCTCAGCTACAAGCCCCGTCTTTGTTAAGAGAATATCGCATACTCTAATTTCGATCGCTAATTTTATTATGTCATCCCAGAAAGTATTGGTTCTTGTAAGGATGTCTCGTCGAACGCAATGCGATGTTTGTTTACCAAAGCATGTTCTGCAGTGGCTGATTTCACTGGATAAGGTAAACGAAAACCTTTCCTATTCATCACAGCAATGTTCAATAGTACCAACTGTCTGCTCGATGTACAACTATCCTCACCTACTCGGTATCTTGTATACTCCTTGCCTTCTGAGGCCTGCATCATCTTCCGCATGTCTCATCAGTTGTCGTAATTTTGTTGGAGGCCAGACGTCCGAGTTGATCTTGTGTCTTTCAACCCTGTAGTTGACGGCTGTCACTGGACGTACTTCTTTCCATATGTGGTCTTGTGTGAACTAGTAATGCATAGAGTCAACTCCAGGGCACCCTATGGCTGTGTGTTACAATATAGGTGTCGCCAGATGAACTGAGGTCAATGTTTCGCACGAAATAGCGCGACAAGATGGTAGACGTGAAGTGGCAGCGATTTGTTTCGAAATGCATTTCAACAGTTTCGCAAAGAAGATGACAAGGAAATTTGCACAAAATGTAAGGGTCCTCTGTTTCTTCGAAAGTTTCCATAGAAGTTGGAAGAACTCACAATACGAAGTTCGGAGGTCTGGAAGTGGACATTCTTCCAGGTAGATAGTAAATTGCAGTAAATTTTTTAATGTGAGATAGTAGACACTGTTGTTTACTACATAAACATAATTTCACCATTTCCTTCTCCTTTATTAGTAATTCATGCATTACAGGGTTAAGGAACAGACTAAACTTTCTTGTTATCGAGTCACGAAACGGCAAAAGCTTCTTTGTCCTCTCCTCGGCGGTCTTTTGCTTTCGTAGTTTCGGATGGATAGCTTGCGAAATATGGCGGTTGCTTGAGCCATTTCTATTAAATACATTTATTGAGTGGCTCAATTCCTTCTGCAGATGTTCAGTGTCTGAGACTATATCCCTCGGTGCACCAAGGTTTTCAGAAGAGATTGTTTCTGTGATGGGTGGTGGGGGCTCGTGGCTTTCAAATGCCGATTCGAATTGGTGGGTTTTTGATAAACGCTAGGGATAAGGCACCCATTTGCTTTACGCCTGACAAGTACTGCAAAGATCGGCAAGGCTCTATGTGTCTCTACCTCCACCGTGACTTTATCATGGATGTTGTTGATGCAGTCCAAGACATCACGAAGTTTTTCACGTCCATGTGGCAAAACAAAGAAAGCATCGTGATGATAACGATAAAACTGCTTGGCTTTGCAGAAGCTTAAAAATCTCGGACCTCAGTGTGTTCGATGTTGGGCCTTCGGTAACTTCTGATATGCCACCTCCCTCAATATTTACGCATCATAGGTGGCTCGTTCCGTAATAATGGCAGAATTACCCTGGTCAGCTGGCAATACTACGATGAGAGGACCATTCCGGAGCACTTGAAGGCCGTTACGTTCCGGTCTTGTCACGTTTTCTTCATTTTTTACGAATAATTTTGTACGCCACAAATGAACAGTGACATCTCCCATGGTGGCAGATTTTAGGAAACAGAAGAATTTTGATAGTGTTCATAAGGAAGAATTATGAATACAATGAAAGTCTTGCAGAAATGAAGTATGGGAACAAGTTGGAAATCGTAAAAATTTTGTGTGTTATACGAAATGAATTGTGGTGTTTTGATACAGAGACAAATGGGCGGGTGGCGAAGAAGCTTTCTAGAGGCACTCTATTGCTACAGTACGCCTACACAGAAATTTGAAAATCACGTGAACTAGAAAGCCACTACAGAAGTCTTCGTAATAAGAAGTAGAGATAAATATAAGCATATGATGGCCTAACAGTTCCTACAGCTCTATAGGATTAGTATCGCTCCACTACCCGTATATGCTACTGCGTTTAGTGTGCAGACAGTATGATTTAAGCAGTTAAACGTGGAAAGGTGTAGGCAAATTTACCACTCCCTGTTTTTAACATCTCCTATTAATATGAGTGTCATATTTAAAATAAGAACTGACTTCTAATGGAGTAGACCTAAGATAAACTTTATTTACGGGCGTAAATTCTGTTTCAAACTGAACATTTTGACCATGAACATATCAGCATCTGTCAAGTCGTGCCGCCAGCTACTGAATTCCAGCATCAAAGAACTCCGTCGCCTGACCGTTAAACCGGTAAGTGACAGTCGTTCAACATGTAATAATGCAAGCACTTTTCACCAACTTGTGGAAATTTGTGAAGCATCTCGTCAGTAACTAAGTGCCTGTTTTGCCTCATGGAGTTCATGTGTCAAGTCCTTGTTCATGACATTAGGTCGTCCGGATCGTTCTTCGTCATGAACATTTGTTCTTCTGTCATTTAACATCCTGCACCATTTACTAACATTTCCATCATTCCTTATACCTGCGTAATAAACTTCAACAAACTGACGGTGAATTGTAGGAGGGCGAAAGTATTCAGTATTGAAGAACCGAATATCTGAATGCACTCCACTATCGGTTTTTGCTTAAAAATGACCGTCGTACCGTATGTAACGGTCTTATTACAGTTGAGATCCCCTATGTTAATATTTCCTCACTCCCATTCATTTCTTGATGTTGGAGTCATATTCGGTGGAAATTACTATTTATCACGTTACGTCGTAAGAGTGATTGTAGTATGTACAAAATAAGTCGTAATCGACGTATGGCAGTGGGCAAAAGGTTAATTTGAATGAGAAAGTAAAGACTTGCCGTGGTGAGAGGGGGAGGGGACGGATGATTCGTCATTACCTTTGTCAAAACTTTTGTGTCCCAGCCTCGTCGCCACTTTTGTGTTTCGTTTCCGCCGGTTGTCGTAGGTGTCGGTGGCCGAGTAGAAAGAGCCCGACACAGGAATAAAGGATGCACGCGTGTGCAGGTACGGAGGTGACCATCCAGTGGGACAGTAGAAACTGGAAACACTTAGCTAGATTAGTATAAGAGATATATTTCAAGAAAAAATACATTACTTAACTTGGAGAGCAGCAGACTAGTAGAATGTTGATACATAGTTTAAATAGAGGCCTGCCTACTTATGATTCCTAGTGTCTATCCGATAGCCAAGTCTTAACTGGTGTCTATCTGATTCCCAAATGGCCGATGCAGCACTCGTGGTCACGAGCGGAGTTGCAGCAGAGGGTGCTCGTGGCTGACGTCGTAAGAACGCCGCACCGTGCGTGCATGGCGGCGCGCGGTGAAAGTACGTGGCGCGCACTTCATACTTGTGCGACACCACAAAAACACTTGTTCACATCTCGTCGATCTCCTTCTCCATGGGTCGGAGGTAAGCATGTAAGCGACGCAACATGTCAATGTTTGAACATAAAAGGAGATCAAAGCCCAGACTGCATATCGTGCTGTTGCCTTTGACGACGAACGGTACCTTTGAAATTTTCTCAGTAGATTCCAATGACAGTCGTAGTAACAGAGTTCTCTGTAGGTGTGAGCGGACCGAGTCGGAGCGAAGTCCAGCAAGAGCAAATATCCGGTGTTCGTGAGATGGGTGTGGCCATAAACAAGGTGATCCAAGTATGTGACATTCCAACGTTCATCTTGTTGAATATTTATACTTCATCCATGTTCAGCAAAACACCGAAATCCTTGAAACACCAGATATACGAAATTCATATTCATTCGTCATGGCCGGCCGCGGTGGCGCTCCAGTCACGGTCTGCACGGCCACTACGGTCGAGGGTTCGAATCCCCCCTCGGGCATGGATATTTGTGCCGTCCTAGTTCGTAAGTAGTTCATAAGTAGTTTGCAAGTTTAGGGACTGATGACCCCGTAGTTAAGTCCCATAGATTATACAAACATTTGAACATTTTTGAACATTCGTCATGTGTATTAGTTTGTTTTAAGAAATGACTATCGTTTAGTAGGGCCATGCCCCCGCTATCGGCCCAGATATCTTGATGTATAAGTGATGGCATCCACGCGTATTAGCAGCGAATGGCGTCTTGTTGTGTAGTCATACACGCTGCATTCCCCAGGTTTTTCAGTTGTATATATCAATTTTGAACTTTGACTTCAGAAACAATTCCGATTAATTGTTCCTCATAGAGGCTATTTTTAAGCAATTAAACGTCAACAAATCAGATTAAAGTCAATGTAATTTAAAAACCCAGGTTACTACTATCTTTAGTTAAGACAGTTGAAACGTGTCCATAAAAAATATTTTTGTATGAAAATGTCTATTATTGTGCCTCCTGTTTTGTGTCGAGTAACTTGCTTGCAAGAAAATGTATAATATCGCTTCTACTGTATGTATCGATATGTGTATTTAACTATGTGAAGTTTCATCTTTGGCAAAGATCATGTATTGCATAGCATTGTAGCTCGCACAGAGAGAGAGTGGGACTTGTGGTTTAGCTCGCTTAGAGAGCGGTTGAGTTGTGTGTATGGCTCCGATGTAGAGCAGAGGCTGCTGTGCCAGCAAGTTGATTTAAATGTATTTGGAATATATATTGTATTTTTTATTACTATCACCGCTGGAATGAAGGTAATTGCATTTGATGTCATTAGGAAAAAGTTCTATTATGTAGGTAATGTAATGGTGATTATTAATAATAAGTAACAAAGTTGACCTTTCTTTCCTGTTTCATTTACGTAGTTAGAAGATTAACCTACTTCCTTCATTTGATAATTAGTTATTAGTGGATTTAAAGTGCAGCATTGATTTTGGTAATCTTGTTAAACAGATTTCGTTATTTGTGCTATAGTAAATGATTGTTATGCAACACTGCAGTCAATTGATTAGGATACTGAATTTTGATAATCAGGTACTGATCTACACAAAATTCTCGCAGTCAAACATTAAGAAAGTGGTTTGTGGTTTTTTTATTATCTTTCTCGCAGTCAAATATTTTGAGTATAGTCAGTGTCTGTTTCATATGGTGACTTGCCACAGTTGTTTTGTTAAAAGATCCGTTGCGCACATAATCAGTTTAATGCACTGTTTCTTATTTAATAGTATATACATCAATATCAGGGCCATAATTAAACCAAATTGCTGTGTTAAAGAACAATTTGTTGTCTGACTTAACGATAGGTTCACAATCCACAACACACACACAGCTTTTACAGTGAACATAATCTTCAAAAGTGATTGGTTATCCTGTAACTAAACAAATTGTTCGTTTCTTTTTGTATCTTACATTTAGAATTTTAATTCAAATGTTCAAATGTCTGTAAATCTATCGGACCAAACTCCGTGGTCATCAGTCCGTAGCTTACAAACTACTTAAACCTAGGTAAACTAATCTACGGACAAACATACACACCCATGCCCCAGGGAGGACTCGAACCTCCACGGCGAGCGACAGCGCGCTCCGCAGAGGTGCTTTAGACCGCTCGGCTACTCCACAGCGGCAGAATTTTAATTACTTTCACTTTCATGACAATTGCTTATAGTCTAGTGTTATTTAAGAGATCTGATGATGGGCAGCTGGCCACGGTCATGCGATCCAAACATTGACGTTACATATTTTGATCTGTCGTATTGCTGCCGGCTCCTTAGTTCTGAGTCAGAGTTCGAACACTTTTGCTTTTTGTGGAGTCACAGGTATGTTACTTATCCTTTTTTTTCTTTTAAGATTTGTCAGCCATTTACCTATTAGTCCGCAGGGGTAAAATACAGGGAAAATAATGTTATTTACGACTTTTACAGGAAACAGGTAGCAGTTATAAGAGGCTCAGGGAAGGGAGTAAAGAAATGTACCTTCTTCTCAATGTTATTCAGTCTGTACATTGAGAAACCTGTGAAGGAAATGAAGGAGAAATTTAGTGCAGGAATTGAGGTCCAGAGTGAAGAAGTAACTATTCAGTTTTCCAATGACATTGTAATTTTGTAAGAGTTATCAAAGTACGTGGTTCATGGTGTGAGTTCCTGTAGTCATGTCCTAGTTCATGAACCACGGGCAACGTATGAGTGGCCAAGTAAGTGGTCCTGACAGTTGGGATACCAGTTACTTTGGAATAAGGTTCGGCATCTCGGACATATTCCGAGTCGTGGCCACCTTTGTGCTCAGACGGCAAAGACTACCAAATCCACCGGTCAGTCCCTCAACCGTTAGGGGTAAAACCCAGTGGAGCCCTGGCCAAGTAAGGCTAGCAACCTGCTTCCCAAGTACTTCAATATCATGCTGGCAACAATCAGAGCAAAATGCCTCGGAACTTTGGAGGTGATGGATCCCCACCTCTAATTGACAGATCAGGGACTCCTCAGATATGACTCGGCAAACGATCTGGAATGAGATGGGGAGCTATTAATATCAATGGGGATTACAATGGGAAGAAGGTAGAGCTGGCGGAGGCTTAAAGTAAGATGGGGTTAGATGTTTTAGCTGTTAGTGGCGTTAGAGTAAGGGGAGAGAAAGAGGACGAAGTCGGAGAATACAAGGTCTACCTGTCAGGAGTCAGAGTAGGAAGAGCACAGTGGGTTGTAGGATTTTACATCAGGAAAGTAATCGAGCCCAGCATAATTACAATAAGGTATGTAAATGAACGACTGATGTGCATAGATTTGGCCATCTCCAGCAAGAAAATTAGGATTGTGGCAGTGTATTAACCCTGTGAAGGGACAGATCAAGATGAGATGGTCGGATTTTACAACGTACTTAGTGGTGTAGTTGTCAGAGTGAAGGACAATGATAGTGTTTTACTCATGGATGACTTCAACGCCAAGATAGGAAATCGAACAGAAGTTTATGAAAAGGTTATGGGTAAGGTTGAAGAGGATATGGAGGCCAACAGGAACGGAAAACCGCTCGTGGCTTTCTGTTCCAGTATGGGCTTAGTCATCACAAACTCCTTCTTTAAGCCGCGGTGGAGTAGCCGAGCGGTCTAAAGCGTCTCTCTGCGGAGCGCGCGGTTGCTCGCCGTGGAGGTTCGAGTCCTCCCTGGGGTATGGGTGTGTGTGTTTGTCCATAGGTTAGTTTACCTAGGTTTAAGTAGTTTTTAAGCTACGGACTGATGACCACGCAGTTTGTACCGATAGATTTACAAACATTTGAACATTTTTTCCTTCTTTAAGCATAAGGACATTCACCGCTATACTTGGGAAGGAATGGGAACCAGATCTATCATTGACTATATAATAACATACCAGGAATTCAGGAAGACAGTCAAGGTCACATGTTTTCAGGAGGTTCTTTGATGATACTGATCATTAGTTAATCTGCTGTGAAATTGGTTTTGTGAGCCCAAAAGAGCAGAAAGTCAGGTCCATGTGTAGAAAGGATAAGAATGGAAAAGCTTCAAGACAAGGAAATTAGGCACAAATACATAACAATGATTTCGGAAAGGTACCAGTTGTGTAAGACATACCCAGGGGCAGATATAGACTCTGACCATAACTTGTTGGTTATGAACTGTAGGCTGAAACTGAAGAAACTACAAAAAGGTAGAAAAATAATGAGATGGGATCTGGATAAATTGAAGGACCTGAAGTTCTTAAGAATTTCAGAGGGAGCTTTAGGCAACAATTGACAGAAACAGGCGAAAATAAAACAGTAGAGGAGGAATGGGTAAAATTGAGAGATGAAATAGTGAAGGTAGCAGAGGACAAAATAGGTAGGAAGGCAAGACATACAAAAAATCCTTGGATATCACAGGAGATACTAAATTTAAACAGTAAATGAAACAGGAAAATGGAGTACAGACGACTAAGAAATGAGATTGACAGGAAGTGCAAAATGGCTAAGCAGAAGTGGCTTGAAGTCAAATGCAAGGATATAAAAGAATGTATAAATAGGGGGAAAATAGATTCAGCCTACAGGAAAATAAAAGAAATATTTGGAGATAAGAAAAACAGCTCTATGAATATCAAGGACACTGATGGAAAAGCAGTTCTCAGCAAAGAAGGGAAAGCTGAAAGGTGGAAAGAGTATATAGAGGGGCTCTACAAAGGAAATGAACTTCGAGACAATATTGTAGGAAGGGAAGAGGATGTAGATGAAGATGAAATAGGAGAGAAGAATTTGACAAAGCCCTGAAAGACCTAAGTCGAAACAAGGCCCCTGGAGTAGATGATATTCCCTCAGAGCTACTGAAGTCTCTGGGAGAACCAGCCATGACAATATTGTTTCACCTGGTGTGTAAGATGTATGAGACAGGCGAAGTACCCTCAGACTTTAAGAAAAATGTTATAATCCCCATTCCTAAGAAAGCAGGTGCAGACAGGTGTGAAAACTACAGAACCATCAGTTTAATAAGTCATGGTTGCAAAATATTTATGCGTATTATATACAGAAGGATGGAAAAGTTGGTAGAAACCGACCTCGGGGAAGACCAGTTTGGGTTCAGGAGAAATGTAGAACACAGGAGGCAATACTCACTTTACGGCTTATCATACAGGATAGATTAAGAAAAGGCAAACCTACATTTCTAGATTTTGTAGATTTGGAGAAGGCTCTTGACAATGTTGATTGGAATAAACTCTTTCAAGTTCTGAAGCAAGCAGGAGTAAAATATAGGAAGCGTAAGGTCATTTACAACTTGTACAAAAACCAGACAGCGGTTGTCAGAGTTGAAGGGCAGGAAAGGGATGCAGTGGTTGGAAAGGGAGTAAGACAGGGTTGTAGTCTTTCTCCATTGTTATTCAATTTGTACATTGAGCAAGCTATAAAGGAAAGCAAGGAGAAATTTGGAGAAGGAATTAAAGTTCAGGGTGAAGAATTAAAAACATTGCGTTTTGCCGACGACATAGTAATTCTGTCAGATACAGCAAAGGACCTGGAAGAGCAGTTGAACGGAATGGACAGTGTGCTGAAAGGTGCATATAAGATGTACATTAACAAGACCAAAACTAGGGTAATGGAGTACAGTGTAAGAAAATCAGGTGATGCTGCAGGAATTAGATTGGGAAACGAAGCAATAAAGGAGGTAGATGAGTTTTGTTACTTGGGCAGTAAAATAACAAATGATGGTCGCAGTACAGAGGATATAAAATGCAGAATGGCAATGGGTAGAAAAGCGTTCTTGAAAAAGTAAAATTTGTTAACATCGAATATTGATTTAAGCCTAAGGAAGTCCTTTCTGAAGGCATTTGTATGGAGTGTTGCCTTGTATGGGAGTGAAACATGGACGATAAACAATGCGGACAAGAAGAGAATTGAGGCTTTTGAAATTTGGTGCTACAGAAAAATGCTGAAGATTAGGTGGGTGGATCGCGTAACTAATGAGGAGGTACTGAACAGAATTGGGGAGAAAAGAAATTTCTGGCATACCTTGACTAAAAGAAGGGATAGATTGGTAGGACACATTCTTAGAGATCAAGGAATTGTGAATTTAGCGTTGGAGGGAAGTGTGTGGGGTAAAAATCGCAGAGGAAGACCAAGGGATGGATACAGTAAGCAGATTCAGACAGATGTAGGTTGCCGTTCTTATGAGGAGATGAAGAGGCTTGCTCAGGATAGGGTATTGTGGAGAGCTGCATCAAACCAGTCTTCGGACTGAAGACCACAACAACAACAACACCAGTTAGTTGAATGTCATTGGAAGAGGAATGGTCAAGATACAAGGACACACTACTGGAAGCAGCTAGAGAATGTCTTGGAACAATAGTGTGTAAAGGCAGGCAGAGGCAGACAGCTTGGTGAAGTGACACAGTCAAGGCAGCCTGTAAAAAGAAAAAGAAGGCATTTAAAAAATGGCTCCATTCTAGAAATCAGGCAGACAGAAAACGTTATGTTGAAGAAAGAAACAAAGCCAAACGGATACTTGAAGACTCCAAGCAGAAATCATGGGAAGACTTTGGAAACAAGCTAGAAACTCTGGGTCAAGCCGCGGGAAAACCATTTTGGAGCATAAATAGCAATCTTCGAAAGGGGGGGAAGAAGGAATTAAAGTTTTGGACAGGTCAGGAAAGCTGCTAGTCAATCCTGTGGATGCCTTGAGCAGATGGAGGGAATACTTTGAAGAATTGCTCAATGTATGTTGTGAGATTACCACCCAATAGAAATATTGCTAATTAATAGCATTTGATAATTAAACAGTATGAAGTTCACTGCAAACATTGACCATGCCAATGCACTAAATGTTACACAATTTTAATCTTATTAATTATGGTAGCAATGTATGTACACAGTTGGGTGACAACATTTATAGTTAGGCCATAGGTAGAAATTCTCCACGTTGAGATTTGCTGTGTGCTTGTAGCTGACGGGAGGCCAGCGAGCAGGCCGATGTTGGTGGCTTGTTCCAACTTAGGATTTTACAGTTCGTTTCCGGTGAGGGGAGAGAGGGACAATGGCGAGTGCCAGGCACAGTGCAGTGCACAAATTTTGTAATACTACTGGCATTTGAAGTAATACGATGCAGTTAGGAACCTTTAAGGCCCTTATTACAAAACAGCCTGTTGATAAATAAACAATACATTAGCTGATATAGTCACATCTAACGTAATATGTTTAATTGACAATGAAAAGTAATAAATTACCAACGAAGACAAGACAGTTACACAACTAGCATGGCAATGTTTGTTTATAAAAATAATATATTAACTATTTTTCATTTTATTTTCAATCAATCTTTTGTATTTTACCTTGAAATATTCAGTTAAATCAGTTATCTGTGATAAAAGAAATTGCACGATTATGATAAACAGTACAAAGGATGTTTATACTAATATAAAAACGTAAGAAAATATTTGTTTAATGTGTAGTGTAATTATTTTGATTTTAAGTAAAGTTTTAGAAATGTATTGGCTGAGTGCTGTACGTTGGCAAATCGGTTAGAACAGTTCACATGGGGAAGTTGATGACGTAGGGGAAAAAACCCCGGCAGTTGAGCTTTTGGCGCGCGCGCGCGCGCCTGGGCAGGAAGTGAGGACTCGGGACCACGTGGTGTGGCTGGCCGGGCAGCGTCGCTCTGCATCAGTCGGCATGTGGATCTCGAGGTGGTGACTTGAGATTTGTCTGTGGCAATCGCCACGTGTGGTTGCTCGTCGTAGACTGCACCAAGTTAAATCGAGTGCTACTGTGTGTTTGTGAATATTTAGCCGGTGGAACAAGGTGTGCATCGCATTGAATTAAAGTGACTGTGATTTGTTAATGTAACACGTGTCGTCGCGTAGGCATGAACATAAACGGTATTTGAGACAGCCACGTGGTGTGAAAACAATTCGCGACAAATATTCATTTTGTCTGGGGGCTCTCGAGCTATAACTTTATTTGATAAATGTGCCGACGTACAGACGTATCAGCCACAGGGTTCAAGTATTGTGAAATAAACAACATAAAGTGAACTTTCACGTGTTTTCAAAAATAGTAGTTAGTACACCCTTTTCTCTCATGAACTTGAATTTATTATGAATTTGTTTTGTTAATCATATGCAGGAAAGGAAAGCTGCGAACGTGTGATATCATCCCCTAGAAAACGAGTCAAACAGTCGCAATAACAGTTCCAGTGTTTTTGCATGTTTAGGAATTTGGTTCGCAGCTGGTGGTTGTGAGTTTCAAAAATTAATCTTTCCCTATTTTAAACTCTCACCCCGACCTTCACGCTCGCATTTGGGGGCTCGTCCGGGATAAGTTCACGTTGGACTTGCTCGGACGGAGAGATTAGGGTGTGTATAGGACAGTGAACAGTTACGAACAGTTGCAAACAAGTGCGCGGACGCGACGGACAATTTCAAGTGTGTGTGGCGGCTGGCAGCAGAGAGCGGGATAATTTCACAATCGTCTGCTCGGACAGAGAGGTAGGGTGTGCTTAGAACAGTGATAGTGGACAAACACAGTTAGCATAATTGGACGATATGTAAACGCGTCGCGCGGTTAACGACGGTTGGTGACTGGCAGAGTTCGGGCGCGGGCATCCGTAACAGGCGATCGACGGCGCATCGGCCCGGCAGCAGTGAGCGGCGGCGCGCGGGATCCAAGCACTCCAATTTCATCTTCTGCAACGGACGGCAGTGATCGTGGGGACTTCGCAAGTCGTCAACGGAGCGTCGGGGCCCAGCAGCTTCGATTCTACAAAGGATAAGTGATACAGTGAGGACATATTCCAGCCACAGCTTCTACAACAGACGGCAGCGAGCGTTGGGGACGTCGCAGCTCGTTGCAGCAACTTCTAGATTAAAAGATAAGTAAAGCAGCTGGCGCTAGAAATTCTTGTGTGTTAATCAAGCTTTCTTGTAGCACACAAAATGAAGCAGGTTTTTAAAAAGTCGCCAAGCGACGTAATTTCAGAGAGTAGCATACCAGAAAGTCCAGAGAGGGTAAATACTGGGGGAATGTTGTTGACACCGGAGATGTTCGCAGCCATGTTAGCGAGTGTTAGCTCAAGTTTAGAATCAAAAATAGAAAATTCATACTCAAATTTAGAATCAAATTTAAAATCAGAAATAGAAACGGTAAAATCAGAAATAGAAACGGTAAAATCAGAATTGAAAGCAGACTTTAAGGCAGACATTGGGGCACTACAAAATTCAATGCTTGGATTAAAGGCAGAAATAATCACAGACATTGCCAAACAGATAGGAAGTGTAACAGAACGGTTTGAAAATTGGGAAAAGGAGATACATGCCAGAATTGGTGCTATTGAGACTGAGGTAGGAGGCAAGTTAGATGCTGTGAAACAAATATGTGATCACAGGAATGAGGGCACTATGCAGGCGTTGGCTGAGGTTGACAAGAGGATGGTGGCAGGTATTGAGGAAACAAAAACTTTGTTGTCAGGAAAATTAGAGAATACAGAATGTAACTTTAGGAAAAAGATAGAACAAGTAGTGACAGTAAACAATACTGAGATTGAGAAGGTGAACACTAGAATAAATAATCTAGAATTGGGTACTGCATCAGGAAACACTAAATCAAATGTTTGTAAATCTTATGGGACTTAACTACGGGGTCATCAGTCCCTAAACTTACAAACTACTTATGAACTACTTACGAACTAGGACGGCACAAATATCCATGCCCGAGGGGGGATTCGAACCCCCGACTGTAGTGGCCATGCAGACCGTGACTGAAGCGCCTCAGTCCCCTCGGCCACCGCGGCCGGCCAGGAAACACTAATTGGTCCATGGTGCAGACACCTAATGGCAAAAAGTTTTCAGGAGTGGGTAATTATCATCCAGTAGATTTTTTGGCTGCATGCAGGGACCAATTTGTGCCTGGTATGTCAGACCAGTGTAAAGTGAAACTAGCAAAAAGAATGCTTGACTGTTCTGCTCAAACTTGGGCAAATCAGTGTTCTGATAAATTTGTTACTTTTGAGGCGTTTGAAAAGTTGTTTTTAAATAAGTATTGGGGGAGGGCCAAGAAAGCTAAGATACAAAATGAATTCTTGAACGACCCGAACTATATGAAAGGGAACCCAGAATTTGAAGTAATCATTGAGGAAGAGCTGTTTATTCAAGATTTATTAGTCATAAAGGGACTTTGTTTAAATCTAATGTTAGGAAGTGATTTCCCATGCAAATATGAAGCTCAGTTGAAGTATAAAGATAAAGTGTTAGAATTGAGTCTGGAGGAATGCATGAAGAGAGTGAAATTCAAAAATTTTATAAGTGATAAAGATTTAATGGCATGTTTACACAAGTAACTGCCATAAACCAGTGTAAATCATGAACTATGAGATTCAATGCATTATAGATAGTAGGTTAAGAATTTGTGTATATTTATTCTGTGGTCTGTGTTAGTATCTACTTGTGTGTTTAGATTTAAGCATTGGGGTCAAGTTTACAAGTAATCTTTGTAAATGTTTTTCTTTCGTTGTTTGTGTTAAAACATGTGCTTGTATCAGATTTGCAGTTCAACAGTGGTACATGAGGTAAATAAGTATGTATGTATGCCAACACCAAAGGATAGAGGAAGTGGGAGTGTACTGTTTATGTGTGTGTATATGTGAGCAGGGCTGGATATGTGATGTGAGTTGTGGGGTGACTCGGAGAATGAGAAAGTGGTGGACATTGATGCAGGCAGTGGGGTCTGTGGCTTAGATAAATTGAGATGAAAATGTCAGCTGACAGTGTTGCATAGGTGGGTGTGACTGACCATACGGGTCAGAAGTGAGGAATGTATGTTTGTTGTGGCTGTTTTGGCTAAAGGTGGATTGGATTGAGAAATGTTTCAATGAAAGAAAGTATTTGCTCTTTAATGTCTGTCTCTTTGAGTGTTTGGTAGGTAATGTGTCTAATAGGGAATGCTCTCTGTATTGTTATATTAAACTGATTCTGATAACAACTATCGAGGTATCTCTTTAATTAGCGTTGTAGGCAAAATATTCTCAGGTATTGTTGAAAGGAGAGTGCCAGTATTAATTGAGGACAAGTTAGATGAAAATCAATGTGGGTTTAGGCCTCTTAGAGGCTGTCAGGATCAGATCTTTAGCTTACGGCAGGTAATGGAAAAGTGCTATTAGTGGAACAGGCTTATGACCGCGTTCCTAGGAAGAAGCTACTGTCACTTTTTCAAGATTATGGTATAGGAGGTGTTGTAACAGAATAATTTATTGCATACAAAGGACGTACAACATATACATCAAATGAAAGGTACTGTGGTGGCAAGTCACGGACACAGCTTATGTTTACATATTAAACCGGCGAGAGCTACAACAAGATTGAGGCACGCCTCGCACACCGCGTGCTCGCCCGGTCGTGACGGCGCTGCGGGCCCTCAGAGGCAGCGCCATCGTGCAGTGGACTCGGCCGTGGCGCGTCTTTCAGATGCCGCGGATGAACGGGACGCGGCTTGCAGTGGCGCGCTCCAACAGGAGGCAAACTTCTGCAGGCAATTAAAGGGCTTTACGTAGACTGTCAAGCAGCAGTTAGAGTAGATGGCAAATTAAGCTCATGGTTCAGGGTAGTTTCAGGCGTAAGACAAGGCTGTAACCTGTCACCACTGTTGTTCATACTATTCGTGGATCATATGTTGAAAACAGTAGGGGCGGGATTAAAATATGTGAAAACAAAATAAGCAGTTTCACATATGCGGATGACTTAGTTGTAATGGCAGATTCGATTGGAAGGTTGCAAACTAATATTTCAGAGCTCCATCAGAGTGTCAAATAAGAGGAACAAAGTTAGAACAGGTAGACAGTTTCAAGTACCTGGGATGAATTTTCTCACAGGATGGCAACATAGTGAAAGAACTGGAATCTAGGTGCAGCAAAGCTAATGCAGTGAGTGCTCAGCTAAGATGTACTCTCTTCTACAAAAAGGAAGTATGTACCAGGACTAAGTTAGCAGTGCACCGCTCTATCTTACGACCATCTTTGTTGTATGGGAGTGAAAGTTGGTTGGATACAGGTTACCTTATTCATAAGATATGAAAGTAGCAAGAATGATTGCAGGTAATAATAGATGGGAACAATGGCAGGAGTGTGTCCATGATGAGGAAATCAAAGAAAAACTCGGAATGAACACCATACATGAAGCAGTTAGAGCGAACAGACTGAGATGGTGGGGTCATGTTACACGCATGGGAGGAGCAAGATTACCTAAGAGACTCATGAGCTCGGCAGCGGAGGGTAAGAGGAGTCGAGGTAGACCAAGAAGAAAGTACTTAGGTTCGGTGCAGAATGATTTTGAAGTAAAAGGCAAAACATCAGACGAGGCATCAATGTTAGCATTGAATAGGCTATCATGGAGGAATTTTATTAGAGGTACTATGCTCCAGACTGAACGCTGAAAGGTATAATGAGTCTCTAATGATGTTGATTATGGTATCAAAGTACCTGTAACATTAGTTAAATGGAATGAATAGTGTCTTGAACGGAGGGTATAAGATGAAGATTAACAACAGAAAGACAAGGGTAATGGAAAGCAGTGTATTAAAATCGAGCGAAGCAAAAGCAATTGATTATGAACCCCTTTATGAGATGTTTATTTGCCATAGATGTCTTATTGATTTTCCATTGATGACTAGTTTCGACTCGTTAAAGAGTCATTATCAAATCTTAATTGTCCAGGCATGGTAAGAAATATGTTACAGATGAACCAACACATAGTGGAAAGTTATATATGGTATGCACATCATCAGTCAAATGTGCCTTTGGGTCATGTCGTTCAAGACCCTGTGCTTTATTGTCACATATGTCCAGAGCAAGAACTCTTGCTTGATGTCTTGACACCATATCTCTAGACAGTCATTAGGTACGATATACAGGATGGTCTATTGATAGTGACCGGGCCAAATATCTCACGAAATATTAATCAAACGAAAAATTACAAAGAACAAAACTTTTCTAGATTGAAGGGGGGAAACAGATGGCGCTATGGTTGACCCGCTAGATGGCGCTGCCATAGATCAAACGGATATCAACTGCCCATTTTATTACATTTTCCACAAGTACTTAAATAAATATGAATGTTTTATTTTGAAGACTTTTGTCGCTTTGTGATAGATGGCACTGTGAAATTCACAAACATATTGCACACAATTTTAGACGAACAGTGAGTAACAGGTAGGTTTTTTAAATTAGAACACAGAAAGTAGGTACGTTTGAACTTTATTTCGGTTGTTCCAATGAAATACATATACTTTTGTGATATTATCATACATTATGAGAACGCATTATGAGAATGCTGTTAATGCGTGAATACCTGTAATTACCTCATGACTTCAATAACTGCTCAAAATGATGTTCTTCAACTTTAATGCATTTGGCAACACGCGTAACTAAATTCCTCTCAACAGCGAGTAGTTCGCCTTCAGTAATGTTCTCACATGCGCTGACAATGCGCTGACGCATGTTTTCAGGCGTTGACAGTGAATCACGATAACAATTCTCCCCACAGAAGCAAATCCGGGGATGTAAGTTCCGGTTCGAACCCCCGCTCGAGCATGGAAGTTTGTGCTGTCTTTAGTATAAGGTCGTTCATAATTAGTTTGTACGTTTAGGGACTGATGACCCCGCAGTTAAGTCCCATAAGCTTTACAAACATATGAACATTTGTAAGATCCGGTGAACGTGCGGGCCATGGTGGGGTACTTCTACGACCAATCCACCTGTCATTAAATATTCCACTTCAGGCCGCTTCAACTGCACGCGAGCCATGTTCTGGATATCCATCATGTTGAAAGTACATCGCCATTCTGTCATGCAGTGAAACATCTTGTAGTAAAATCGGTAGAACATTACGTAAGAAATCAGTTTACATTGCAACATTTAGATTTCCATCGATAACATAGGAGCCAATTATCCTTCCTCCCATAATGCAGCACCATACATTAACCTGCCAAGGTCGCTGATGTTCCAATTGTCGAAGCCATCGTGGATTTACTGTTGCCCAATAGTGGTTTACATTACCTCTTTTTCTTCAAATGTTTGTAACTCTATCGGATCAAAATGCGTGGTCATCAGTCCGTAGCTTACAAACTACTTAAACTAAGGTAAACTAACCTAAGGACAACATATTGCGACCTTCCTAACGGTACTCACCAATAAGATTTAGGCAATAAATAACTCAGGGTAGTAAAACGTTTATGACTCGTTGCCCCTATTCATAGGGGTGAGTTATATATGTCAGCATCTATGCCCTAAACAGCTATCCAATCTGTTCAAACAAGATCAATAATTAATCGGTATCTTAGCCAGTCTATCAATCTGCATATGATGTCAAAATATATTTAACAAACATAAATGAAACCTCTGAATAACCAACAAAATGGATTCTAAGGTAAAGAAGTCATTCACTCACGAAGTAATTCTTTATAAATGGAGTTTATTACTTTTATTGGACATGAAATGCGGAGATGGTCCTACATTATACATCGGTAATAACTGAATACTTTCCCAATTATTGTTCATGAGGGGCACTATAAGTATCACACGCCCACGAGAGTAAAAGTTCCAAATTATCACTCGTAAATTACTGTTGTTGTTGTTGTTGTTGTTGTTGTTGTGGTCTTCAGTCCGCAAACTGGTTTGATGCAGGTCTCCACGCTATCCTGTCCTGTGCAAGTCTCTTCATCTGAGAATACGTTCGGCAACCTACATCCTTTTGAATCTGCTTGTTATATTCGTCCCTCGGTCTCCCTCTACGATTTTTACCCCACACACTTCCTTCTAATGCTAAGTTGACGATTCCTTGATGTCTCAGAATGTGTCCAACCAATCTATCCCTTTTCTTAGTCAGGATATGCCAGAAACTCCTTTTCTCCCCGATTCGGTTAAGCACCTCCTCAGAAGTTACCTGATCTACCCATCTAATTTTTATCATTTGTCTGTAGCACCACATTTCAAAAGCTAATATCACCTTTTTATCCGAACTCCTTATCGTCCACGTTTCACTTCCATATAATGCTACACTCCAAACAAATGCTTTCAGAAAGGACTTCCTAGCATTTAAATTAATGTTGGATGTTAACAAGTTTTGCTTCTTTAGAAACGCTTTTCGTCCCATAGCCATTCTGCATTTTATATCTTCTTTACTTCGGCCATCAGAAGTTATCTTGCTACCCAAATACCAAAATTCAATTACTACTTTTATTGTCTCATTACCTAATCGAATTCCTTCAGCATCACCTGATTTTCTGACATTGAATTCAATTACCTTCGTTTTACTCTTTTTAATGTTCATCCTGTATCTTTCTTTCAAGACACTGTCCATCCCATTCAATAGCTCTTCCAGATCTTTTGCGGTCTCTGAAAGAACTTCTATGTCATCGGCAACCGCGATGTTTTTATTTCTTCTCCCTGCACTTTAATGACCTCTCGAAATTTCGCCTTCCAATGCTTCACTGCATGCTCAATGTACAGATTGAACAACATTGGGGAAAGGCTACAACCCTGTCTCACTCCCTTTCCAACCTCTGCATCCATTTCTTGCCCTTCGACTCTAATAACAGCTGTCTGGTTTTTGTATAGGTTGAATATAACTCTTCGCTCCCTATATTTCACCCTTGATACCTTCAGGATTTGGAAGAGTGTATTCCAGTCGACATTGTCAAAAGCTTTCTCCAAATCGACAAACGCTAAAAACGTAGGTTTCCCTTTCCTTAGCCTATCTTCTAAGATAAGTCGTAATGTGAGTATTGCCTCCGGTGTTCCTACATTTCTCCTAAATCCAAACTAATCTTCCACGAGGTCAGATTCCACAAGTTTTTCCATTCGTCTGTAAATAATTCGTGTTAGTATTTTGCACCCATGACTTATTAAAGTTATAGTTCTGTAATTTTCACACTTGTCTGCACTTGCTTTCTTTGGAATTGGAATTACAATATTCTTCTTGAAGTCGGAGGGTATTTCCCCTGTCTCATACATCTTGCATACCAGGTGATACAATTTTTTCGTGACTGGCTCTCCTAACGATATCAGCAGTTCAGACGGAATATCATCTACTTCAGGGGTCTTGTATCGACTCAAGTCCTTCAGCGCTCTGTCAAATTCTTCTCGCAGTATCATATCTCCTGTCTCATATTCCTCCACTTCGTCTTCCGTTTTTAGAATACAGCCTTCAAGTTTATCTCCTTTGTATAGGCCCTCTATATATTCCTTCCACGGTTCAGCTTTTCCCTCTTTGCTTAGTACTAGTTTTCCGTGTGAGCTCTTGATATTCATACAGCTGTTTTTCTTGTCTCCAAATATCTCTTTTATTTTCCTGTAGGCAGTATCTATCTTTCCCCTAGTTATGCATTATTCTACGGTTCTGCATTTGTCCTCTAGCCACTCCTGCTTAGCCAATCTGCACTTCCTGTCAATCTCATTCCTGCTTAGCCACTCTGCACTTCCTGCCAATCTCATTTTTGAGACGTTTGTTCTCCCTTTTTCCTTTTTCAATTGCTGAATTTTTATATTTTCTCCTCACTCCAGTTAAGTTCAGTATATCCTGTGTTATCCAGAGATTTCTATTAGCCCTTCTCCTTCTGCCTATATGGTCCCCTGCAGCCTTCACTACCCTATCTCTCAGAGCTACACATTCTTCTTCTACTGTATTACTTTCACCAGTTTCTGACAATCCTTCCCTAATGCTCCCTCTGAAACTCTCAACCACCTCTGGTTCCTTCAATTTGTCCAGGTTCCATCTCCTAAGCTTTCTACCTTTCTGCAGTCTCTTAAGGTTTAATCTACAGTTCATAACCAATAAGTTATGGTCAGAGTCTATATCTGCCCCTGGATAAGTCTTATAGTTTAGAACCTGGTTTCTAAATCTATTTCTTACCATTATAAAGTCTATCTGGTACCTTCCAGTGTCTCCTGGTTTCTTCCACGTATACAGTATTCTTTCATGATGATTAAACCAAGTGTTGGTTATCATTAAATTGTGCTCTGCGCAAAATTCTACCAAGCGATCTCCTCTTTCATTTCTTTTTCCCAGTCCATATTCACCTTCTACATTTCCTTCTCTTTCCTTTCCTACTACCGAGTTCCAGTCCCCCACCACAATTTAGTTTTCGTCTCCCTTAACTTTCCGAATGATTTCTTTTATCTCCTCATACATTTGTTCGATATCCTCATCATCGGCCTTGCTAGTTGGCATATAAACTTGCACTTCTGCGGGCGGTGTTGGCTTCGTGTCTATTTTACTACGATAATGCGTTCACTATGCTGTTCATAGTAACTTACCAGCATTCCTATTTTCTTATTCATTATCAGACCTATTCCTGCGTTACCACCAACTGATTTTGTATTGATAACCCTGTACTTACCTGACCAGAAATCCTGTTCATCCTGCCACCGAGCTTCACTAATTAATTAGTAAATTAATTAGTAAAGTTCCACATTAATCCACGATTACAGTATTTGTTATAAAACACAGTTTGTTATCACACGTGTGCACGATTGCTGAATTATCACAGTTATATAGTTTACCTCTTTTCACCAGAGACTGAGTTCTGCAGTCACAGTCTCGTAAATGTTCTAAGTCCACACATGCCTATCTCTTCAAATCGCAAGTTCGTAACGTGGCTTCAGACCGCCCAGCGTCACAACCTTTCACCACCGCGTCCAAGTTACGAGTCCCTTCCCAAACGTTAGAAAGCGTGCTCTACCTGCTCTCAAATTTGTATCCTTGCGTGCATCCTAATCCCTCCTCTTCAACCTACAATTTCCAAAATTCAAATGTTCAAATGTTTGTTAGGCTTATGGGACTTAACTACGGGGTCATCTGTCCCTAAACTTACAAACTACTTATGAACTACCTACAACTAAGGACGACACAAATATCCATGCCCGAGGAGGGAATCGAACCCCCGACCGTAGTGGCCGTGCAGAGCGTGACTGGAGCGCCTCAGTCCCCTCGGCCACCGCGGCCGGCCTACAATTTCCCTTGCAAAATATTACACATTTGAATATCACAGAATTAAATGCTTTGACCACCTCCCTACAAATGTTGTTTACATTTAACAAACAAATATATATTTAACAATACTAAAAACGGTTGCGACTGAAGCTCTTTGCTCAGGTAGCGTCTCACTGTTCAAATATATTGCCGCCGTCGAAATATAGTTACACAATTGATATTTATCATGGCTTTTTATTTAAATATATTTAGTTCTTGTTCACAAATACATATAATTGTATACAAGTAAATTATCTGCAGCATATTTACTATAATTGTTTACATATAAATTATCTGCTGCATATCTACTATTTTCAGTCGGCCATGAATTATTTAAGTGGCAGTCTACAACATAAAAAACGAACGTTACTAAGAGCAATATTAAATATAATAAAATACATATATAAAGGTAATGCACTTTGCTGGGTTCATGTTTTGTGTTTCTGTGCTGGAATCTATGTTCTGACACAAGAATTTATTACCTCAACGAAAAGCAGAACAATAGAGTAAAACAAAGTTTATTGAAAGAATACGTATAATGACACGGTTTCCTTTCCCCGATATTATCAGAGAACATTTTGTATTTTTATATTATTTGGGCATATAAAAATAATTATCTATGAATATGAGAATTTAAGAACATCACTTTCAATTTTTTTTAAAGACAGAAGTGCTTTGTAGCGATAGCATCTTGCAGACGGGAGCTGTACTTTATGTGGCCGCTGTTATGTACATTCAGGTAAATATATGTGCTGTGTGCGTATCTTAAATTTATAAATAAACCCCAACACTCACTTAAATTCGCACTTATGAATTTTTTATTATTAATTTTGCTTTATCCTCCTTCCGCCCATAATGTCCTTTTCAGCGTTGTTGAATCACCGCAGAAATGGATGGCTCAGTTTGTAGTTAATAGTGAATGGTAATATTTCGTGTAGCCTGCCACTCTTGTTTCAAAATTTATTCCATAATATTATCATTTACCGGCAATAGAATCTGCAGTATTATGAAAATTTCATTTACAGCCAAATTTCAACGACCGATGGATCTGTTGTTAAAGGTAACCGCTCGTTGATTCTTTTTGTAATGTTCAGCCTGCACAATACTCCACCGTTAATTAGCTTGCCATTTCATTTAAATGCATGTAATAATTTTTCCAAATTTTTTCCCGTAAATATCTGATTGGGATCTTTCATAGCTTTTAACTTCAAACCTCTTCCTTCTGTAAATTTGTTAATCTCAAACATTAATAGCCAGGCTGGAACATTATATACGAAAATAACTTAAGTCATCTTTTAAGAGAGGTAACGTAGTGGAATGCTGCCCATTGGTTTCTTACATTGTTACTGATAAACACTACATATCAATAATTGTAAATATAAGTTTTATAATATTATTATTATAGTACTGAAATTTGTCAGCTTTTTATCTAAAAAAGGTAGTGAAATTGTAGTTACGGTATTTGATTCTCACAAGTCTCCTGAATTCATTCATATAATTATATCTGCCTTATGATTGAAATGTTCAAATGTCTGTAAATCTATCGGACCAAACTGCGTGGTCATCAGTCCGTAGCTTACAAACTACTTAAACCTAGGTAAACTAACCTAAGGACAAACACACACACCCATGCCCCAGGGAGGACTCGAACCTCCACGGCGAGCAACCTTGCGCTCTGTAGCGAGACGCTTTAGACCGCTCGGCTACTCCACCGCGGCTGCCTTATGATCATTCCCTGATTTTATGTGGATTTTTAGAATAATGTGTGTGGCTATATTGTGTTTCAGTTGCTATCTGGAATAGCCGCCCTCGCTCAGTCAAGAGCGTCGCTTCCGGCTTCCGAGCCCATTAGAAAAACCCTGACTACCTGTATCCCATTAATTAGGTCCAAACTGTTAGCTGGGCGACTGGGGAACCCAACAGCCTGGCAAAACCCGCCTTTCACATGGAAACAATCAGCTTCCCACTGTATCTGTAATATCACAAAATACACCTATGCCCCAGGGAGGACTCGAACGTCCGATGGTGAGCAACTGCGCCCTCTGCAGCGAAGCCCCTTAGAGCGCTCCGCTACTCCACCGCGGCCCTCTTTTTGTGAACGACACTTCGTCACTAAACAGAACGCGTGAAAAACATCTGTTATCGTCCCGTATTTTATTTTGTGCCCAGTGGCAAAACTGTACACGCCATTCAAAGTCTTCGCTATGCAAATTCTGGCGCATAGATATATGGTACGGGTGAAATTTATGTTGATGTAGAATTCGCAACACCGACGTTTTTGAGATTCTCGATTCTCGTTCAATTTTTCTGCTACTGATGTGCGGATTAGCCGCAACTGCAGCTAAAACACTTACTTAGGCATCAATTGTTGCAGGTTGTGGTTGACGCTTCACTTGTGGCTGAACACTTCCTGTCTCTCTTAAATAACTTAACTATCCGACGAAAGGTTCGGACAATTGGATGATGTCATCCAGGATAACGATCTGCGCACATAGCACAGGGCCATTGGGCATTCTGATCGTAATAGCCATACATAAATATCATCTCGACCTTTTCTGCAATTGGTAAACGGTCCACTTTAACACGAATAATGCACCATGAAGCAAATACCGTCCTTACTGGTGATATGTTGCGCGATACCACGTACTTATATATCACTAAAACAAAGCTACAAAAGTGTTCTAAATAAAACATTCATATTTATTTACGTATTAGACGAATATGCAATAAAAATGGGGAGTACCTATTTAAAAAAAAAAGTGAAGTTGATAGCTGTTTGACTTATGGCAGCACCGTCTAGCGGGCCAACCATAGCGCCATCTCTTTTCCCCCTTCAAGCTAGAAAAGTTTTCAGAATGAAACTTTCACTCTGCAGCGGAGTGTGCGCTGATATGAAACTTCCTGGCAGATTAAAATTGTGTGCCTGTACCGGGACTCGAACCTGGGACCTCTGCCTTTCGCGGGCAAGCGCACTACCGACTGTGCTATCCCGACACCCGATGCCGCCTCACAACTTTACTTACTAGTGCGCTTGCTCGCGAAAGGCAAAGGTCCCAGGTTCGAGTCCCGGTTCACAATTTTAATCTGCCAGGAAGTTTTAGAAAAGTTTTGTTCTTTGTAGTTTTTTCGTTTGATTCTTATTTCGTGAGATATTTGGCCCGGTCGCTATCAATGGATGAAACTGTACATACGATGATGATGATGACTATGATCGAGGAAGAGGGCAGGTTGCACTAGGTAGTGATGGAATAGACGAGGTATCTTCAACGTATGCCGTGCCCCATTCTAACCCCTGGTTGTTTGATTTCATACACCTGAAATCAAACCACAGGGCGTATCGCCGCGTTCTGAGGTTCTATAACCAGGATGGGTGGGGACGCACATACATGTCCATACAGTATTCAGCATACAACGACGGCACCTGTGGAGGGGTCGGAGGATGCATCCAGGTCCATCGGTTACACGTCCAGCACGTCTGATTTTGATATCGAAGCGACGCAGACGGATAAGCCGTGAAGGCGAGGGCAGTTGCAGCCGCGTGGGTACAGGGTGTGAAAGCTACGAACCAGCGGCAGTATCACGCCGCAGGGGCACAGATGCTTCCTTGAGATGGTGTCTCAGCACATCTGTAACAGATGATTTTTGAAATTTGCTGTTCAGTCTAGTACTTCCAAAAAGAATGATTCTTAGTTGGTTTACGGAAAGGTACACTGAAAGAAGGGGGTCATCGACTTTCTTTTCTTTTTTTCAAAATGCTGTTCTCTCAACTATATGTTGATGTCCGTGTGTTCGTCCTAAGGACTATTCTTATTATGAGAAAAGGAGTTCCTTGCGCAGAAAATGACAAAAGGAAAATAATTTACTCATCTTAGGGAGCGATCGCATTTTGTAAATGGTAGGGTAAATGCCAAGATGACAATTTTTTAAGGGTTTCACCGACGTTTTAGAAAATTTTCAGCAGAAGCATTTGAAGTATATACATCTAGAAGGGGTCATCTACGTTTTAGAAATATTTTAGGAGAAGAATTTAATTCCATGTAGAACCTATGTTTTACAAACTATTCAACTCTCATTATGTAACATGTCTTATAAATTTTATTATAAATGAGTACATACCTCGAAATTAAGCATAACACTAATAGTACTGCTAAAAAAACTTTCTTTAGATAAGTGCACAATTTTTCGTTAACGAAAGGGATCTTTGCATCATATCATTCTCTAAATTCTTTCACCTTAACTTTCAGTTACACTATATTTATGAATTATTACACAATCTTGTCTGTAAACCACACAACTACTTATTGGTGTGAACAATGCAATGAGCCCGTCTTTTATCTGGACAATGTCGATCCTTGTATGGGATTTATTTTCCTTCTAAATAGAAGGATAGATGCTAAGATCGCATTTTTATATTGTATTTATTCAAGACCACAGGTTTCGACACTATGATGTCATAATCTGCTCTCATTGACAAAAACTGCTTATAACAATGCTCCACATAAAATCTGGTAAGTGTTCTGGTTGATATTTATATATAAAATCATGTGCTGGTGGGTAGTCAGAAATAAAATATATGGCTGGTCAAAGTTAAAACAGTAAAATGTACATAAAATAATGACCACCATAGTGCGCATGTCTCGCTGAGCACCTACATAAAAGTGTACTATGGTCGTCATTGTTTCATGTAGATTTTAGTGTTTTAACTTTGACCAGCTATCTATTTCATTTCTGACTACCCACAAGCATATGATTATATATATAAATATCAACCAGTTTACCTACCAGAGTTTATATGGACCATTGTTATAAGCAGTTTCTTGTCAATAAGAGCAGATGATGACATCATAGAGTGTCGAAACCTGTGGTCTTGAATAAATACAATACAAAAATGCGACTTAGCATCTATCCTTCTATTTAGAAGGAAAAAAAAATCCCATACAAGGATCGACATTGTCCAGAGAAAAAACGGGCTCATTGCATTGTTCACACCAACAAGTAGCTGTGTGGTTTACAGAAAGATTGTGTAATAGTTTATAAATATATTGTAACTGAAAGTTAAGGCGAAAGAATTTAGAGAATTATATGATGCAAAGATCCCTTTCGTTAACGCAAAATTGAGCACGTATCTAAAGAAAGTTTTTTTAGCAGTACTATTAGTGTTATGCTTAATTTCGAGGTATGTACACATTTATAATAAAATTTCTAAGACATGTTACATAATGAGAGTTGAATAGTTTGTAAAACATAGGTTCTACATGGAACTAAATTCTTCTCCTAAAATATTTCTAAAACGTAGATGACCCTTTCTAGATGTATACACTTCAAATGCTTCTCCTGAAAATTTTCTAAAATGTTGGTGAAACCCTTCTTTCCGTAATAAATGTGATAGCAGACGACATTTCCATAATTATATAAATGGAATTAGACAAAAATTCAACCACTGATATGTTCATAAAATAGAACGAGTCTTTTAAGTTAAAATGTGCATCAGATTACTTATAACTTCCTTAATAACATAACACGTAGTTGCTACGTATTTTGCAACAATGATTATTTTCAGACAACATATCAAACAACGCAATCCAAATTCAAATACCTATAACATTCCTGCGATTACGGCCGCGGTGCAGTATGTTATTAAAATCTATCTGCTGTCTATTATGTGCACGATGACACGATGTTGTCTGCCAACAATGAAGGTGTGCCTAAGGCGAAATAGTTGCCGGTACCCATTGAAACAAATCGACTTATACCGACACAGCGACTGTCGACAGCTGGCACGCCGTGGCTCTTTAGAAAGTGAACAGACACTATGCCTTCTCTGTGCTTCACTCTTACAGACAAGAACCGTATTTTGTGTCATTGAACTGGGCTACCAAATCTAACCTGTGTAAGCACATAAAGTGCTCAAAATTTCAGGTACGGAAACAGATAGAATATCAAGGTACGTTGTTGACCACAAATTGTTCTGAACTCCTCTATCGTGGAATCATAATGCGTGCCGTTGCAAAGAAACAAGGGAGATTATTGCTTAACGTCCTGACAATGCCGATATCATTAGAAACGAAGTAGAACCAACAGTCAAAAACCCATCCTGGTACCCACCTCAAACGATGTATAGACAGAAGAGGAAACATAAACCAGGGTGCTCAGATGGGAATTTGAAAAGCCATTTTCTCGAATATTACTTCAACAGCAACTTGAAAAGTATTTTCAACGTAATATAAAGTGAGACACAGGAATGAAAATAATCATAAGTTCAAGGCTATTCAGATACTTATTAAAGACGATAGTAAGAATGTGCTTGCAAACTGTTTTTTATTGCAACACTTTTTATTACAGTTAGAGTTCCGAAAAAGAAAAACTAAGTTTAATACACTTCAACTCTTGTTTCTGCTTAAGATTGTTAGTCGACGCACGCAGTTATATTAAACATTCTCCAGAGTATAGCATACCGACGTGGAGGAATTGGTGATATTGTTGACAGCGTTCGGCCTATCGCCTGTTGGTGGGTGGTGGAATCGAGGCCAGTGACCGATTGCAGGCAATATTGCGCCCCTGATTGCCAGCGCGTCCTCGCTTCTCTTTTTCTGTGTGGGGTGAGTAACGAACTTGTCCTCTAGAGAACTATTGGTTCTCGCAGAAAAGCCAATCCACAGTCGTGTACGTTGTTACGTACAAATGATAGCGCTATAAATTATTTACCGCCGGAATAAAACACGGCATTAGTCAGATGAAAATACAGTGTCAGTCCTGTTGTTCACTTTCTCTGTATTGCGAGTGTAGAGACCAACGCTACACAAATTTTATTTACAGCGAACTCCAAGGACTTATCGGATATATGACTGTTTTAGTAGGGCGTGCGTATTTTAAGTAAGTTCTGTTTGAACATAAATACACAACGAAAGGATATTTCAAGAAGTAAATTTATTTTCAGAAGTACATGTTTTACTCTATTTTCACACATAGTTGCCAAGTTTGTTCACTTATCATGCCTCTCAACCAATTTTAAAATACCCTCTTCATACAATCTTGCCGCCTGTTCCGATAACCAAGAGTTCACTGCCGTTTTGTAAAGCACTGATCGCGACACGTCAGGAAATTCGTTTGAGAGACCTGTTATTGTGAAGCTCCTGTTCTCGCGAATCCTCGCTTCAGCTGAAACCTCCAAATCGTCCGTAATCGAAGATGCGCGACCGGAGCGGTCCTCATCATGGACGTTGTCACAGTCATCTTTGAATTCTCGTACCCACTTACGCACTTTGCCTTTACTCATAACAGTGTCACCGTACACTTCGCAATTCTGTCGATGAATTTCTGCAGCAGACAGTTTCCTCGGTGACAAAAACAATATCACTGAGGGAACCTCAAACGCGGCGGGCGAGTTGATAAACATTTTGAAAGCACAGAACAGAACCGTACAGGTTAGCTACAGAGCTGAAACTGAGCTTAGTTGTTCCTGAGGCATGCCGGTACACGACGCACGCGCTCGTTGCGGTATGCGTGCGAACTGCTAGTGTCTACAACAAAACCGAACTTACTTAAAAAACACACCTCATTTTATGTCACTCTCTAGATTTGGGCTTCATGACATTTTCATAAAAGTCATCACTGCTGGGTGTGACCCAGATCATTGTCCAAATTATGTCCGATGACGATAATCGTGTTGTAGCATTTGCAAACAGCCTAAAGTCGAAACCTTTAAAGGGAAATAAAAAATTAAAATTGTGGTCTTCAGTCCAGAGACTGGTTTGATGCAGCTCTCTACCCTACTCTATCATGAGCAAGGCTCTTCATCTCATCGTAATAACGGCAACCCACATGCATTTGAATCTGATTACTTTATTCGTCTCCTACTTTCCCTTTATGATTTTTACTCCACATACTTTCCTCCAGTGCTAAACTGACGATTCCTTGATCTAAGAATACGTCCTATCAATCAATCTCTATTTATTCAAATATGCCAGAAATTTCTTTTCTCCCGAATTCTGTACTTTCTCATTAGTTACGTGAGCTACCCACCTAATTTTTGGCAAGCCACGGCGGAGTGGGTTTATTAGTAGTTAGGTTCCATAAGTTTAAAAACATTTGATCACTTTTTTTTGTTAGCATTCGTCTGGTGAACCACATTTCAAAATCATGTATGCTCTTCTTGTCTGAACAATTGATCGTCCACGTTTCACTACGGTATAAGGCGACACCTAACTTTAGAAAAGATTTCCTAACTCTTAAATTAACATCCGAAGTTAGCAAAATTATCTTTTCCATAAACGCTATACTTCCCAGTGACATTCTGCGACCGATATTTGTTATTTTTTAGTGCCCAAGTAACATGTAACAGAACTCTTTTACATACTCTACGACCTTTATTTTCTCGTTGTATAATCCTCATTTACATAGTTTTGGAAACATTTTAGTTCGTTTTTTCTGTCTGTCTAAGCAGTGACAGCACCTGCGGAACTCATAGCTCTTGCTCCGTTCCACACCATTTCGCAGCAACATCCTGGAAATGGCCCAACACTGCGTCGAAAGTAGTTGATAATAAACAGTCAGTTTTGCGCTCTAGACTGTCTTCATAAAAAAATTAACAGTAAATCCAATTGCTTTGTAATTACCTGACATCTTATTCAGGTTTTAATGTAATGGTTATGAATCCCTTTATCTACATCTACATGTACATCTACATAGATACTCTGCAAATCACATTTAAGTGCCTGTCAGAGGGTTCATTAACCACCTTCATAACTTTTCTCTACCGTTCCATTCTCTAATAGCGCGCGGGAAGAAAGAACACCTAAATCGTTCCGTTTTCGATCTGATTTCTCTTATATTATTGGGATGGTCATGTCTCCCTAAGTAGGTGGGTGCTAGCAAAATATTTTCGCATTCAGAATTAAAAGTCGGTGATTGAAACTTCGCAAACAGATCACGCCGCAATGAATAACGTCTTTCTTTTAATGATTTCCACACCAATTCGTGCAACATTTCCGTGACGCTTTCCCCCCCGTAACGTGATAAAACAAAACGAGCTGCCGTTCTCTGAACCTTCTCAATATCTTCCGTCAGTCCCACCTGGTGAGGGTCCCACAAGGGGCAACAGTACTCCAAGAGAGGACGCACAAGTGTGATGTAGGCAGTCTCTTTGGTGGAGCTGGTGCATCGTCTAAGCGTTCTGCCAATGAAACGTAACCTTTGGTTCGCCTTCCCCACAATATTTTCTATGTGTTCTCTCCAGTCAAAGTTGTTCGTAATTGTAACTCCTAGGTATTTGGTAGAATTTACGACCTTAAGGTTTGACTGATTTATCGCGTAATTGAAGTTCAGCGGATTTCTTTTAGTGGTCATGTGTATTACTTCACACTTTTCTTTATTTAGTGTCAATTGCCAATTTTCGCACCAAGTAGAAATTTTGTCTAAATCGCTTTGCAGTTGCTTTTGATCCTCTGTTGACTTCACTGACCGATAAACGACAGCATCATCCGCGAACAGTCTAAGGGAGCTATTCAGATTATCTCCTAAATCGTTTATAAACACGAGGAAGAGTAGGGGACCAATAACGCTTCCCTGTGGAACGCCAGATATCACTTCTGTTTTACTCGATGACTTGCCGTCAATTACAATGAACTGGGTCCTTTCTGATAGGAAATCGTGAATCCAATCGCACAATTGGGGAGATATTCCATAAGCACGCAATTTCATTAGAAGCCGCTTTTGGGGTACAGTATCAAAAGCCTTCCGGAAATCCAGAAATATGGAATCGATTTGAGATCCCTTGTCGATGGCACTTAACACTTCATGTGAATAAAGGGCAAGCTGTGTTTCGCAAGAGCGATACTTTCTGAATCCGTGCTGACTATTGGTTAATAGGTCGTTCTCTTCGAGGTAGTACATAATATTCGAACAAAGTATATGTTCCAAAATCCTACTGCAAATCGACGTCAATGAGATAGGCCTGTAATTTTGGGGATCACTCCTATTGCCTTTCTTGAATATTGGAGTAATTTGGGCAACTTTCCAGTCTTTGGGTACGGATCTTTCGCTGAGTGATCGGTTGTAAATTATAGCTAAGTACGGAGCTATTGCATCAGCATACTCTGAGAGGAATCTAGTTGGTATACAATCTGGCCCGGAAGATTTATTTTTGTTTAGTGACTTAAGTTGTTTTACTACTCCAGGAACATCTACTTCTAAGTTTCGCATGCTGGCAGCTGTTCTTGGATTGAATACTGGAGTGTTCACTTCGTCTTCTTTGGTGAAAGAATTTCGGAAAGCTGTGTTTAGTAATTCTGTCTTAGCAGTACTGTCGTCGGTAGTATTACCATTGCTATCGCGTAGTGAAGGTATTGTTTGTGTTTTGCCGCTAGTGTACTTCACATATGACCAGAATTTCTTTGGATTTTCTGCAAGATTACGAGACAGGATTTCGTTGTGGAAACAACTATAAGATTCTCGCATTGAAGTCCGCGCTAGGTTGCGAGTTTCAGTAAAAGATTGCCAGTCTTGCGGATTCTGTGTCTTTTTAAATTTTGCATGCGTTTTTCTTTGTTTCTGCAACAGTGATCTGACCTGTTTTGTGTACCACGGGGGGTCAGCCCCCTCTTTTATTAATTTATTTGGTATAAATCTCTCGATTGCTACTGATATTATGTCTTTGAAAGTAAGCCACAACTGATCTACACTCGCATTTTTAGTTTTGAAGGACTGGAAACTATCACTCAGGAAAGCATGAGATCTTTATGGATCTTTGTGAGATCCCTTATGGATTTTCCATTGATGACTAGTTTCGATTCGTTAAAGAGTGTCGTAGCAGACACCAGCTGTGTATACGTGATTGCAGCTAGCCAGCACTCCCCCGGATTGTTTGGAGTGGTTTCCACTTCGACCTGGTACAAGTACATGGGAAAACGAACGTCTTTCTCATCAGAGTTAGTTGCGCTACGTCAAGGAATGCAGGTAGGAAGTCTTCCTTTGTGTTCAGTTAGCTAACATTAGGTCATGTTCACGGAAGTTTGTTAGGCAAGGAATTCAGATCTTTATTATGTTCGAGTTAGCGGAAAAGTGAGTAGAACCTTACTGTGATGTTACCAGGGCTGTCTACCCGACACTCAGCTCCCTGGTCTACCAAGTGATCGGAATGTCTGTTGGCAACCTCAGTACACTATAATACTGTAATATACAAAAATATGATCTCTGACAACAAACTTACAAAATAATTAAGTTTACGAAAGAAGGTTCACTTTGATGACCTCATTCTCGAATGCAATTTATTCCTCTAGCTTCATTATCTCCCATGTAGATAACACTTACTTGGCCATTCCTCCACGAGTACAATACCCAAGTACTGCAATCGTTGAGGGAGGTGCTGGTCTGGCTGTAATGCTTCTCCCTAGGTATCACAGACATACTCATCGGATTTACGCTGGCCACTCCATTTGTTCCTTTCCCTCGGCTTCATTCATGTTGACCACCAGTGTAGAACTCTGGGCACGAACGTTATCGTCCAACAGAAGAAGCCCATATCATATGGCAGCAGTATAGAGCACAATGAAAGGTCGAAGTATCTCGTCTCTATACCTCTGAACAGTCAAAGCGCCATTCTGATACTGATAACATCAGATAGATTAGATAAGTTGTTCGTTTCATAGGACCGTGTTGAAGAGATCATCGTCGATAAGTGCTATCGACAAGGGATCTCAGATTGATTCCATATTTCCTGATTTCTAGAAGGCTTTTGACACCGTACCACAAAAACGGCTTTTAATCAAATTGCGTGGTTATGACATATCTTCCCAAATTTATGACTGGATAGGGGATTTCCTGTCAGAGAGGACACAGTTTGTAGAAGTTGATGCTAAGACGTCGACTAAAACTGAGGTGATATCGGGCGTTCCACAGGGTAGTGTTATTGGCCCCTCTGCTGTTCCTTATTTGCAAAAACGATTTGAGAGAAAATCTAAGCATCACTCTTAGGTTGTTTGCAGATGACGCCGTCATTTACCGTCTAGTAAAATCATCTGGAGATCAAAACCAACTGCAGAACGATCTGAATAAGATATCACTATGATGCAAAAATTGGCAATTGACTCTAAATAATGAGAAGTGTGAAGTCGTCCACATGAGTACGAAAAGAAATCCATTAAACTTTGTTTACAAGATAAATCAATCAAAAGTGAAGGCCGTAAACTCCACAAAATACCTAGGAATTACTATTACTTCAGACTTAAATTGGAAAGAACACGTAGATAACGTCGTGGGAAAGGCGAACCAGAGACTACGTTTTATTGGCAGAACCCTTAAAAGATGCAACAGAACTACTAAAGAAACTGCTTACACTTTGCTTGTCCGTCCTTTTTTGGAGTACTGCTGCCCAGTGTGGGACCCTTATCAGGTGGGTTTGCCGGAGGACATCGAAAGGGCCCAATGAACGGCAGCTCGTTTCGTATTGTCACGATACAGGGGAGACAGCGTTACGGAAATGATACAGGATCTGGGGTGGAAATCATTACAACAACGGCGCTTATCGCTGCTGCGTGGGCGTTACGAAACTCCAGTTGCTAACATTCTCCTCCCACTTACGTAGGTAGAAATCATCATCAGAATAAAATACGAGAAATCGGAGCTCGAACGGAGAGATTCATGTGTTCATTCTTCCCGCGCGCTATTCGAGAATGGAATGGGAGATAAATAGCCTGAAGGTCGTTCGATGAAGCCTCTGCCAGGCATTTAAATGTGATTTGCAGGGTATCCCATGTAGATGTGAAACATATCAAATATATTTTAAGTTTTTTACAATCTTATTATAATACTGATAATAATAAGACAGATACATATATGAGTAGGTTCTGTTTAAAAATTCGTCAATGGACTAGAAGGATTTGGCGAATAGGAAGTCTTTTAGGCAAGTGTCCTTGCTTTTCAATGCACTTCGTCCATCGCTCTACAAGCTTCCTTATGCCCTCATAAAAGAAGGTTTTCGGTTGAGCTGCGAGCCAGGAATGCACCGCTTCACTGCTTCGTCCGAGTCAAATCGACGGCCCCTTAATGCCTGTTTGAGTGGACCAAACAAGTGATAGTCAGAAACAGCAAGATCGGGCTATATAGAGGAAGATCCAGTACTTGGAATTTGCGTTTCTGGAGCGTTTCAGCAGTGTGGACAGCAGTATGCTGACGGGCATTGTCGTTCAACAACACAACACCTTCTGATAGCAATCCTCGGTGTTTGCTTCGAATTTCCTGCTTTAGCCTGTCAGTAAGCATCTCACTGTAACGTACACTGTTTATTGTTGTGCCCCTTTCACCATAATATTCCAGTACAGGACCTCGTGCATCCCAAAAAACCGTAAGCATCAGTTTTCCTGCGGACGGTTGGGTCTTGAACATTTTCTTGCACGGCGAATTTGGAAGTTTCTATTCCATACTCTGCCGTTTACTCTCCGGCTCGTAATGATGGATCCATGAGTCGTCACCAGTAATGCTTCTGTCTAAGAAGTTTTCCCTTCGTTACCATAGCGATCCAAATTTTTTTGCAGATGTCGAGGCGTGTACGAAACCCAAGTCTGTTGTGAATAATTTCGTAGGCAGAACTATGACTAATTTGAAGACGTTGATCCTCTTTATCAATAGCTAATCGTCTGTCTAAGATAATCATTTCACATGATGGTTTCTTCATTTGTGGCGGTAATCGGTCGTTCGGCTTCTCCATCGTGCTTAACACTCGTGCGACCATTTCGGAATTTTTCAATCCACTGGTACACACTTCGTTGTGGCAAAACACTGCTCCCGTACTGTACTGAAAGTCTTCTATGAATTTCGGCCTCTGATACACCTTCCGCCCACAAAAAACCTATCACTGAACGTTGCTCTTCTTTGGTGCAAGTAGACGGCGGAGCAGCCATGATTAACAGCACGGCAGCGACAACGAAACTAACGTAGCAGCTTGAAAATTGCAATGATATAACAACAAATAAACAAAGCATGCGTCACCAACGAAAAACGACAGTACTACCAACATATCAAAAATATAACTAAATTTCGGATAATAATTGACTTATCCTCGTAATTATACAGCATCTGTTGCACACGTTGTCTGATCGACAGAGTTCCGTGCGTCCGTCAATACTGATTCCTGCATAAACCATTCATCAGCTACCATCATATGGTGGTGTTTCCGGCACATACGCAGAATTTTTTCGAGTTCCACGTTTTTGGCAGATGAGGGAACGACGATTGTTCGGCTGACCACAGAATCTGTGAACAGAACACGGCGCCAGTCATTACGACTTTCCCCGTTCCTCCGTCCAGTTGTTGTGTGTCATAGTCCTCAGTGCGCAAATGCCACATTTCAGAAGGCTATTTCGGACTGTTTGTGTTGATATTGCGCGTCTGTTGATGCATGGAGTGTGTGTTGCAGCTGTTGCATTCAGCCTCTATTCTCGACGAGTTGGTAACCGGAGATAAATGTCACTTCTTGCTGTTGTTGCCAGTTGACGACCTTGGAAATGGCTTCTTTTAACGGTTCCTGTTTGTCTCAAATCGCGTCCAGGTCCTGGAAATTACGCTTTGGGACATTTACAACATCTCGTTTGCAATAATGTTGTTATTACCACTCAGTAAAACCGACAGAAAGACGTCGAACTTTTTTCCTTCATCCTGCTGACGACAATACCTCGGAATCTAGATATCTCAACTGAACCCCTAACTGTTTTGAGCAGTGTATTTTAATGGTTTCCGATTCAGGCCGAGTGAGGAATGAAATGAGTGTCTGAAAGATGTTGATCGTGGGTCACGCCGATATTAACCGAGATATGTAAATTAACTCACTGCTCAGACAAAGTGGTGAATGTAGATTTGGAGCTAATCAAAAAGATGAGGAGACTGCCTGGCGGTCTGTCTTTTGAGTTCAGATCGGATTGTCATCTGTGTTGTCACAACATAAGCAGTGTTTGGTGATTCTGTTTGGTGTTTACATCGGCAAACAGAAACAATACAATAGTTAGGATACAATATATGTCGAAAATCATTGCAGTTTGAATCAACGTATGATTTGTTGTGAAAATATTTATTCGAGCAAATAGAAATGACTGAAATATAGACATCCGCGTTGGTAGGCTTACCACTACGACGAGCATTTCACATGGCAGAGCGCGAAGATATGCTCGCGTTCAAGAACATGAAGGACGAATGTTCGAATGTACCCGGAGTCAATTACCTTTATTGTATTTAGACCCACATTGCTAATATTGTAAACCATACTGATTGATTCCACGGTTGCATTTTGGTGAAGTATTTTCAGTTAAATAAACTGAACCACACTTGCTGCCTTGATTCATTAAAATCTGTTATATTTTGCAGGACCAATGTTTCGGATTATGAGCACATTTTCTAGTAACTTACTGATTCGAAAGTACCCAAGTAAAGAAAAACTACAACGTTATTACAGTTCACTAGTTTTCGATTTCAACATTGGACGTTATTACTGTTAGATAATTAATTTAGAAACTACTACATTGCTTTTTGCATCTATTGGATTACCTTCTACCATCATTGAAGTAACTAAATAAATTATTCTAAGCTCCATATTTCATAATTTTTAGTGCTGCTGGCTTGCTGAAATTATTTAGTGATAATTAATTATTGTACTCTGAGAATTTATGTCATTAATTATTCACCAAAAATAGCCTCATATTTGAATTACTGTTGTTATCTTTTATGTATATGTTACCAGTAATCTAAAAGAGGGGAACAACTGAATTCTGCCTTCTCGTTCGGTAGTAAATCTGGGTCTGTTACCATCTGCTTTTTAATTTCCAATACTTATAATTAGGTTTGTTTTGCACCTTTATTTCCTACTAGTAAGACTTCTACATATATTCCATATTTGTGCTCCTGGTCTATGCAGTGTTCAGTGAAGGCAGAATCTGACTTTGTTAATGTCGATCTCTTGTGGTGTCCCCTGAGCCTAGTACAGAATGTAAAGACTGTCAGTCCTGTTACATACGACAGACATATCGGTCAACTGCACAGGAGTTAAGAGATTTATAAAGGCAGATTAAGCCTTCGATGAACACTAGACCAGGAGCACAAATATGCTATAGATGGAGAAGTCTTACATTTATAAGGTAAAGGTGCAAAACTAACCGAATTTGATGTATTGGAGATATTAGAAATTAAAAATAGATGCGAACAACCTCAAATTTACTACTGAATGAGTAGACAAAATTCAATTATTCCCATCTTTTAGATTACTTTTAACAAATAGATAATAATAGTACTTACAATATGATGCTATTATTGGTAAAGAATGAAAGACATAAATTCTCATGGTACAACAATTAAATGTCACTAGACAATATCATCAAGGGATAAGCACTAAAAAGTATATGGAGCTCAATATAATGCAGTTACAACGTCAATAATTATAAATGGTAATCCAATGAATGCTAGTTATGGTTTGTCTTTACTTGAGTACTTTGGAAACAGTAAGTCACTAGAAAATAAGCTCATAACCCGAAACCTTGTCCGTGCAAAATAAAATAAAGCTTTGTGAAGAAAGTTCGGTTCAGTTTATTTAATATTTTAAATGTTATCGTTACACATAATTCACTAGTAGACTTTACTAGGTTCCACATTCTTTCAAAAGATTACAATTTATAAGAGAGTAATTTTTAAACAAAGAAAACAATGTTCATTTAACAAATATTGTAAGCACGTCGTTTTATGTAGCTGGTCCAGCTTCTAAAGAAAACAAATTCCGCGTATGTGTGTATGTTCCGACACAACTATTCCTATGAAAAAAAAAAAAAAAATAAAAATAAAAATCCCTCTCGCACACATTTAAGCAATGAATATTGCAACACACGCCCTTTTAGGTGTAAGGAGCCCCTTTGTGTTTCAACATTTGTTATGGAGGTGTCTGTTGCCTTACAGTGGAAACCGCTTGTTGCTTGGTTACAACCAAAAAATGTACTAACGTTTGTAATTCAGTCTGACCAAACTAATATGGTCATCGGTCCCTCGACTTACAAACTACTTAAACTAACTTAAACCCAAGAACAACACACACACACACACACACACACACACACACCTTTGGCTTAGAGCGTACTCGAACCTCCGATGGTAGCGGTCATACATTTCCTGACATGGTGCCCAGAACCACATGGCCATTCCCACGCGGCTTGTTACAATCCTTGATTTTCTTCAAATTAAATAAAACATAAATCACTGAAAAAACATTTTATTGCCTCTTCATCGCTTCTTCATTATCTGTACCAGAATGCTCCAAACATTTTCTTCCATTAGGAAGAAACATAGTGAAAAGAACTTCCCTAAAAGAAACTTAAAAACATAAATTGTTGATCACCTAACTCACAACATCATCATCATTAGAGACTGATTAAGCGTTTCATCGTTCAATCTGCAGCAATATCCACCCCTAATAAAATTTTTCCATGGTCCCCTATTCAATGCTAACTTGGATGCCTCGTCTGATGTTAAGGCTTTTAATTCAATATCATTCTTAGCCGATTCTAATTACTTTCTCCTTAATCTACCTTGACTCCTCTTACCCTCTACTGCGAACCCATGAGCCTTGTATGTAACCTTGCTTCTTCCATATGTGTAGCGTGACCTTACCACCTCACTCTGTTCGATCTAACTGCTTCATGTGTGGTATTAATTCCAAGTCTTTCTTGGATTTCATTATGGACACCCTTCAGTCATTGTTCATATCTTTTAGTACCTGCAATCATTCTTGCTACTTTCATATCTGTAACATTAACCTTATTAAATGTTTGTTAAGCTTAAGGGACTTAACTACGGGGTCATCAGTCCCTAAACTTACAAACTACTTACGAACTAGCTAACACTAAGGACGGCACAAATATCCATGCCCGAGGGGGAATTCGAACCCCCGACCGTAGTGACCGTGCAGACTGTGACTGAAGCGCCTCAGTCCCCTCGGCCACCGCGGCCGGCTAACCTTATTAATAAGTTAACCTGTACCCACACAGCTTTCAGTCACATACAACAACGTTGGCAGAAAGTTAGAGCGGTGTACTACTAACTTAGTCTTGGTACTGACTTCCTTATTGCAGAGTGCAGTAGATCTTAGCTGTGCACTCATTGCATTAGCTTTGCTACCCCATGATACTTTCACTATGTTGCCATCATGTGACGAAATACAATAGAAGTACTTGGAACTCTCCTCTTGTTCTAATTTTGTTCCTCCTATCTCACACTCAAGCTGTTTAAATCTCTTTCCCACAGATATTACTTTGGTATTGATCTCCGTACCATAACACTTACATCTCTGATCTAGCTATAGAATATTAAATTGCAACCTCTCAATCTAATCTGCCATCACAAAAAGTTGGCTGTAAATGCGAAAACGCTTATTTTGATCTCACCTATTTTAATCTCACATTGACAGTCTATTGTTTTCAACATATAATCCATAAATAGTATGAATAACAATGGTTACAGCCTTGTCGTACCTTTGAAGCTACTCTGAACCAAGAACTAAATTTACCAGCAACTATAACTTCTGCCTGACACTCTTCTCAAAGACCTTTAATTTCCTGCAGAAGTTTGCCTCATGTACCATACTTTTGTAGAACTAATGATAGATTCCTCGTAGGAACATCGTCATAAGCCTTTTATAGATCTACTAGCTGAAAACCCGGCGTTGCCAGGGCATTTATTTATTTACTTATTCAAACATTGAGTTAGTACTTCTCCTATCCCTCTCTCTCTCTGTCAGTATCCTTTTTTTTTCCTTCTAAAACCACGTTATAAGTATGGGAGAATATTTTAAGAAAAAAGACTGTCTTGTATAATGAATCAAAATTATAAGTGCAGTATACAAACAAAGAAAGATAGTAATAATACAAATATATAAAATTCGTAGGGTCTCATATTTAATTAGTTATATGTTGTACAATTTTTCAGGTTATATTCATTTGCATAAGTGCTATATGTATGTAAAATCTCTTGCGAATACTATTAGTAGTAAAGGAATAATAGATTAAAACTTGGTGCGTGATGGGACAGTTTTCTGTGAACGTTGTTGTTATGTGTTCATATCTCCATATCTCATGATCTACATGCCGTACTGTAAAATTATTTCGAAGGTGCATACAGCTACATGCGTGTATACCGTCTGTAAAATTTCCTACGGCTGCAATTTGTAGTGTGTAAATTATAAATTCATACCGAATGCCGTAGTTTTAATCCATGGACAGCGGAAAAGTAATAAGCGAGAAACTTTTTTTCTTTTCATCATTTGACAGTGGTTGTCAGCGAGAAAAAAATATAATAAAGGTTTGAAATTATCTTTAAAACACAAGAAAACGCCACAAACGAACAAGCAGCAACACGACAGCTCAAATGTAAGTAAGCCAAAACAGTCACATAGAAATAATTTTCAATAAAATTTCCAGGCTAATGTAGGCCTACAATAAATCAGTCAAATTTAGTAAATAAAAACGTCTTATTTTTTGCAGATGACAGGCTGTCAAAACTTGTCATTCTACAATTCCTACGAATGACACAATGTAAGTACCGTGAATAAATTAGGCCTAAAACATCTAACAAAATTGCCAAACCAAACACCTTGTCCAAACGATTGTACAACCAAAAAATGTAACATGTTATTATAGAAAATAAACACAAGAAACCCACGGAAGATGGCGCAATATGTGCCGAAACTAGTTTTGGTATTGAAACAAAAAAAAAGTGTCTTGCATAAGGCGGAATCAACCACAATTCTAATACTGCAAGCACGGAAGAGACAAGAGCTGCACCATCACAAGATGATCATTACTATACTTGGTCTACTTTCTCATGGTCATCTCCCTTTGGGCGATCCGCGGGATCTGAAATCTTTTGCCACTGGAAATATCTATAGTTTTTCTTTTTCAATTACAGGATATCTGTCTTGTAAATGATGTTTTTTTTCTTTAATTTAGCGGTTTCCATTTCATTTTATCCTCGTGTTGTTAATCATTGCTGATTTGGCCACCTTTTTGTCCCCGCTTCCCACCCCCGAGCAAAGAAAAGCCATGTACATTTTTACACTTCTCAGCCCTCTTTGACGAAGCCGTTGGAAGAACGCCCATCACGACTATGAACAACACGAGTCCATGGAGCAAGACGGGAAAGTACCTCGGGGTTACACTTGACCAACGACTGTCCTGGAGACCACACATCCAGGAAGTCAGGGGCCAGGCAGCGGGTAGACTTCTGAATCTATACTCCAAGCACCCAATCCAACCACCCCACCAAGGCCTTACAATGTACAACACATTTGTTTGACCAGTACTGGAATATGCAGCCCCAGTATATGGTAACGCAGCTCCAACATTAATAGAAATGTTACAAATAAATACAAAACAGGGCCCTTAAGACTGCTCTAAGACTTCCAAGAGAGTATTCCACAAGACAGTTACGGACACGGGGATTCAAATGATACAAAGTAAAGTAAAGCAGCTGGCGAAAGATTTCTACGAATGTACCGAGAAGTCCCAAAAGGAATTAATAAAAGCACTTGGCAGGCAGGTGCACCACATGCCAACAACGCGCTGGCCTGACAAGTTGCGAGAGTGAGCCCAAAGAGCCCATAGAGCAAAGGAAACACAACTCCATCATCAGGCCAATTCAAAAAAATAAAAAATCAGGCGCAATACAGCACTGCAAAAGAGAAACAGCAGGAATAACAACCGTATGTTTAACCTGCACCCACACCAAGCAAAGTAGGCTTGTTAATCCAGCGAGTCGAGGCTTACTCCATATTGCGGATGTCTACCGTCACCATTACGAAAAATTTATATTACGATTTTAGACGGCTGTTAAGTTGTAATCCGAGAGTGATGATTTTTGTTTTATATGTGTCTAAGTCACTACCCCTAAACCCTGTTTACAACGAATATTTATAATATTAAATACGTTTCCAGAAGTATACAACAACGACAAGATCACAACGTAGTTGTTTAACAACTATAAACGAGAATTCTATTAATTCACTATAGGATTATTTGTATAACAAGAATGCCTGCAGAGTGTTTCAGTGTTCTTCCTGGGTAGGGAAATGGAACCTGGAAACATTTGTAGATTTCCAGCGCGAAAGTGGGACGGGATGAGAGAGGGCAGAGACCCTGTGTGTGTGCACAGAACCGAGAGTTTTCTGTTCAGCGCTTCCAGTCCCTGTAGATGATGTCCGTTCTGTTCGCACGCACTGGTACATGTTGCAGTAAGTAAATTTTGTGGTGTTGCTCTCTATTCCAACTGTCGAATTGATGGCTCAGGCCGACCTTTAGTTGCGAGTGCGTGCACCAAGAAGTGGCTCTTGAATTATAAATAAAATTATCTGTTATAGTAAACCACAATCTGCAACTTTTACAAAGGTGTTGTAACATTTAACTGTCAGGTTCAGCCCTGTAGAAGAAGTAATGGCATTGATAATAAAATTATTGCAATCTGTAACAAAAAATTAAAGAGGACGGTTGTTAACGGGATCGGTAAGCAAAACTGATTAAACTTCCGGGAAAGGCCTCAAAAGAGACTGTAGTGCCCACGTTGCACATTATTAAAGCCACTTCTGCTATTGTTACATCCCTTAACCTACAGGTATCACAATGAAACGAAAGGAGAAAAGCTCGTGAAACTCGTTAACGTGAGCTTAATATAAGAGCTTTAGCGACATAAAAGAAGCAATAAGTGAGCCAAAGCACATAAAGAGAAAAATTCCATATCGAGGAGGAAATTAAAAAACTTTGGAAAGAAACAACACTACCGAGCAGAAACGTAGGCATTAAATAACACTAATCAATACTCTGAACACAAAATTCCAATCTCTTGCCGATGCGTAAGGCAATCAGACGAAAAATGTCATTGCCTTCAGTGTCAACAACCTCATATCTCATCTAATGCAATGAGAGAACCAAATAGAGTCGGGAAGATACAGTCTGAGTTCTCCTTTTGCCAGGTAAAAGTCATTTAACGTGAGCTTCAGATAACGAGATATCCAACAGTAAAATGATTGATACCTAAATCTTTTGGTGTCATTTTGGTATTTTCATTGTCTCAAGCTTCTGTAATAACATGTGAGTGTCAATTCATATGAAATTATAGCGTTTCTTGTTGCGTCATATCTGTGTGAAGAAGGTGTTTAAAACTATTGTCGGCTGTGACCCACAAAATTTGTTTACTACACTAAACCCTGATTTAATGTGAGTTGCTTGGGAAAGTATTACTATTGTATGTTTTACTTGGCAGATACGAGGATATTCAGAAATGAATTACCTAAATGTCACCCGATGTGGACAGAACAGTCAATGTTCAAATGATCAAATGTTTGTAGAGCTTGTGGGAGTTAACTACTGGGTCATCTGGCCCTAAACTTACAAACTACTTATGAACTACCTTACACTAAAGACGACACAAACATCCAGGCCGAGGGGGGATTCGAACCCCTGACCGCAGCGGCCGTGCAGACCATGACTGGCACGCCGCAGACCGCTCGGCCGGAACAGAGCCGTCATCATACATATATGTGTTGACTGTCGTCATTATGAGGACAGCAACATAAAAGTTTCCTAGTCGCAGGAAATTGCAACAATTACAGTTATCGTAAGTGAATGCAAGTTTAATCATAATACTGCTACAACTGCAAACGAGAAAAGCAGAACAGTCTGACATTTTTCCATTTTATTTTACAAAACATCAACAAACCGTGTACACTGTTCGAAGTTTGTAATAAATACTCAGTCTTGTAGTAGTGATTGAATTTTCACGTAATTATTACAAAATCTCACTCGCTATGGCTTAGGTAGTAGCTTGCTATGCTACAACAGAAATCCGGTTGATATTTGTCGTAAATGTGACCTAAACACAATGGTATGTAGCTCCAAGCACATTTAATAAAAACTACTGTCTTACGGAGTTATTAACATCGTTACATATACATTCAAAAACGCATCTCTTTAATCCGCTAACTTTTATGCGAACCATACGTATTTTATCATCGTCGAAAAAGTTGGTGCCCTTAATTGAAATAAATTAATGAGTGTAGTTTTATGGAATCATCCCTGAACGCGATTGATCTATTAGACTTTAACAAATCGGGAGCATTCTGACTTTTCTTCGTAAAAATTTTAACCGGTTGGTAAAAATATACGTCGCAAGGCTGACAATGTGGAGTATACTTTGGTGGGACAACTTTTACGATGCAAGTTCACGCTTTTCTCTCATTTACAAAGCTGTCATCGTGAGAGGGGTCTATTTCCGATATTTTAAGTTTACTTTCCTTTCTAGCTTCATTTTCACCTACATTTGATGCATATTTTTCCCTTTTAGCCTCTTTGGCTTAAGCTCTCAATATGTAGTAATCTGTGACTACAAAAGATTAGGTTTATCTCTGGTTTTGTTCCGGCAGTCTTGACCAATCTCTGTATGTAGTCAGCCTTATTCTTAGAGCTGGGTTTGAACATGACTCGAACTGTTCGAACAATTTACGTCACGGTTCGGGAAATGTTCGAACTTCCAACCACGACGCTATCTAGCAATGGCAGGAGGTACTATCTCTTCGATTTATAGCGATGATATTCATAAATCTTTTCTGTGCTGTGAAGTATACGATTTATAACGAAGATTGGGTGTCATTAATGTACTATGGGGATTAATAAGTCTGAAATTCGGTCTATAATAGCTTCTAGGGTGCAGGTCATAAGTAAAAACATTAGCGAATATAGGCTATAAGTAAACGATAGCAATCGCGATTTAAAATTCTAGTCCTGCGATCTAGCGACGCATGTTCATACTACGTATAAAGCAGTTCCTGCACCGTTTATTTCGAGGTTGCAATTACAGTTTATTTTTATATGACTTATTTCCGTTATAGGGTATTAAATTTCTAATGTTTTTCGTATTTCATCTCTTCTACTCTTCTTTTCAATGCGATTAAAAGGTGATAAATTTTTATCTGTTACTGCACCGTAAGAACAGAGACTGGAATGGTCATTTGCAACCTATCTCTTATAATCACATTAAATGTAATTTCTACTTATGAAGGATTCACATTTTTTCCTTTGAATGTTAGCCGTCAGTAATGAGGTGCAGTAGTTCTGTTCTAGTAGCAGATATTTTTATCAATGGATCATATCTTTCAGTGACACCAGACACGCCACGTACAGTATGCACTGTTTTAAACAAAATATGCAGTTTTCCATAGTGTTGACAGTCTTTTACTTTACATATACTTGTACATTCTATGAAATTAGTTCTGAGCAAAGCGATAGCCCGCTAACTCCAAAATGTCCCGCATATCGTTGGCAGATTAGTAGTTCCAGTCATTTATTACCTGAGTATTCGAACAGTTCGATACTGTATCGAGTTCTCTGCTGTATCGGGAAATCCCGAACATGTTCGAACGCGAGTATCATTTGCCCAGCCCTACTTATTCTAACTGCTGCCATGTTCACAACCTAATAACGTGATACATGTGTAAAGTAGAATGAAAATGTTCTTACAAAACTGTTGTGAATGAATAGAACTGTTAATCATGGAAATATCTGTACTGAATGTTCAGTCCGCAAGGTGCTGTTGTTAAAATGTTAAGGTAAATAATTTTACATTGTGATTGTGTTAAATTGATTGATTATTGAAATACAGTCATTAACTTCATTTATCTAGAGTCATTCATTCTCATCCTTGATTTCTAATCAGTATGGGGATATCGGGAATTTTGATTTCAAATATGTTTACTTTAAAAGAGAATTTAATTGAAAGAATAAGTCGTATCTTTAAAAAAAGTGTGTGTGTGTGTGTGTGTGTGTGTGTGCAGTGCACAGTAGTGTTGTGCGTTTCGCACCTACAGATACACAGATGTAGTTTATCTCAAATGCGTTTGTTTGCTTATTTGATTACGTAAAATATAGTGGCGCAGCCAGGATTTGTTTCTGGAGGGGGGGGAGGGATTTTTTTTACATAAATCCTATTGAATTTATTAATCTATGACTTATTTTTACTTTTTTATAATTTAACAAATTATACTATGAAATCAGTTGCTCAAGAAATGAAATGGGTAGGCTCGCATTAATTTGAAAGTGGAAAGGGAGCAACGTGGTGGAAGTGGAGTGTACTGTGTACATAATCAGCTCGTAAAATAATTAACATCTTCTATGTTACTAGTCAAAGATAAAGGTCTTTACAGTTCAATTAACATGAGACTCTAAGTGTAAAATTGAACTAAATAACTATTGTTGTTCATAAGATTCCACACGGTGGCGCCACTGACCTGCTAAGCAGCGGGTCGTTGTATATGAGCAATTGGCTCGTAACTTCAGTATAGCAGTAACAATAGCGGCAGCATCAAAGCTGGACGCGGCGGCATTAAAACCGTTTACAGTAACAGCAGCACACGATAGTCGCGGAACACGTTGTAGACTCATTGTCACGTTTACTTGTGCTTTGCAAATTATAGTTACGTTGTGATTTATTACATGTGTACTACCTCAAATTTCCAGTGCCGCCATGTTTTTTTCTTTTTTTAAATTCTTTTTTTAAGTAATAAAATTTAAAAATCTTTAGGTGGTGCTGCTGATTTAATAACACAGTTTTCAATGCTAGGACTATTATACTATTATTAATTAAATCTGTTTCACCTTGTTTATATGAACACAGTACTTGCAAGTCTTTGCCTTGTGCGATACAAAATTTATTCAGTTTTTTTTTAATTTTTTATTTATTTATTGCAATACAAGTTTCAAACGGTATGTTAATATTTTGTTATCAGTGACAGAATAGTTTTGATATTTTTGGTGTTCACAATCTGATTAAAATATTCGTAATTTATCTCTATCAAACATGGAATGTTATCCTACCAGTCTGCATGATGTTTTCTTGTAGAGGTAGTGTTTGTAATTTCTGCCACAATCTGTTCATTGAGTTCAGGTTCAGTTAGTTGGTATAATACAGAAAAGGTTCTCAGACCCATTTTTTTTTCTTTTTTTTATATATATATATAACTCACAGTCGCTGTTAGATAACACTGATTTCACACTCACAGATCATAGTTAGCCTGTTACTTTTATTAACTTCGTACAATGTATTTGTTTCATATTCACACACTCATTTATCAATTTTTCAGTGTATATTTCATTTAAAAGAATTTAACTTGGTCAGTATTAGGTAGTCAGTCAGTTTTGTCAATCACAGAAAGTCTTGCAGCCAATCAATCTGTCCCACAGACACATTCAATCACACATTTATTCAGTTTTGCAACCATTACACACACACACACACAATCTATTTAACTTTATTTTATTAGTAACTTTCAATCGCATACGTCCAGATTAGTTTGTCCTCCCCACTTATCAACCAATCACAATTTAAACTTAATAATTTACACTGTTCGGTGATATTCTGTAAAACAAATTGGAAAATTTCGGACACTTTTGATAAAAGAAACACGGAGAGGATCCTAACACAGTATCTGCAGTTTGGTAGCTGCAGACCATACTCACTTTGTTGGAACGGGGAGAAAGTTATGCATCTTACAGCCCGCAGTGAATTTCAACATCAATCTTCACGGATACTAAGGCCCGTCGCCGAAATAGCGGATAGCATCATATTCAGGGCGTATCTCCCTACAACATAGAGCCATATAAATGCGTTATTTACACTTCTGATGGCCCCCCTGTAAGTACGAGTCTGGTAGGTGAGACGTACTTACGCATCCTGGCTGGTCACCTGCATCTGTTCATGTCTATTTTGCATTGCGGATGGAATTGGGAATGCGAGCAGGTCAATGCCACACCCCAAAAGTCTAATTGCTACAGAGTGGCACACTCTTCTCAGTTTTAATACCTCAGCAGGTAACCAAACTCTCCTGAACATTATTGAACATATCTGTTCAGGAAAGATTTGCACTCCTTTACAGTACTACTTCAGACATTGGTCGTCCACGCCTTGTATGGCGGCTCTTCAGCGTGCTCGCGGGGTGTACTAGTTTCTTTGGCCCATACGTGTACGACATCAGTAAGGTGTAAACCTTGGCAACATATCTTGAGTAATCGAAAGTGTGAGGCAGGAAGGAAGCTTAGGGTTTAACGTCCCGTCAACAGCTTGGTCATTAGAGACAGAGTTTCGTGCCCTTTGAAAGGAAACATCCCCATATTTGCCTGGACTGATTTAGGTAAGTCACGGAAAATCTAAATCTGGATGGCCGGAGGTGGATTTGATCCACCGTCTTCCCGAATGGGAGTCCAGTGCGTTACCACTGCGCCACCTCGCTCGTTGAAAGTGTAAGGTCGTCCACTTAAGAACTAGAAAATAAATTTGTTAATGTTGTTTTAATATATATATCAAAACAATATAATTGACGTAAATCAACCAAAAAGCTAGGAATTACAGTTAAAAATGTCCTAAATTGGCTGAACGCATAGAAGATGCAATAGTTTTAGTGAAGAAGGTACCTTCACTATAATTTTCCGATCAATTTTTTGGAGAATTTCTGCGCACTCTGGGATGCTCCCAAGTTGGACTTACAGAAGTCACAGAAAACGTTCATATACGGAGAGTAAGTTCTGCGTTATCGCGGTACAGGGGATAGTGTAATGGAATGGCTGCACTAGTTAGGTTGGAAATCTGTTCACGAGATTTCTTACACCAACTTTCTCAGCCGAATGGAAACATACGTTTTTTTGACAACCATTCTGCATAACCCCTTAATGCCCAAATTAACTTTCACGTGACACAGAAAATTAAAAAAAAAATCATATTTTGTTACCAGTAAATATATGCTAGAAATTATATAATGGCAAATATGTGACTTTGTTTACTGATCTGGTGTGATTAGGTATGTCGCGTATTTGTGACAACGGACATTTGAGAAAGTAAACATTTACAAGACTTCATTTAATACAAGATTTTATTTAACATTTTAATAGTACAATGTCTGACATTAGATTAGTACACATTGAACTTCTATAATTAAAAATCGAAAATACATTGTTACTTTCAATTTTTAGGTATTCATGAAATTCGCAGAAACAATTAATCTGCCAGGAAGTTTCAGTTTTTCTCTTGTTCAGACGGGATTTACGTTACATTTTCTACACATAAACACTGTCTGCCCTGTACAGTTTAGTTTTTCTATTTTATTTATTTATTAATTTTTTTTACATCTTTCCCTTGTTCCTGCAACTTGAGGCCAATGACCTACTGCATCGGTGCGGGCAGTCCTATCTGGAAAAGATGATGCTGGACCCCGATGCTTCTTCGCTGCAGTTCAGTCTGTTTGCTAGTTTAAGGCATACCCTCTCTTTTTCTTACATCTTTTCCCTGTTCGAAATCAAAATCACTTTCGTCACTGCCACTTAGGCAGCTGTCGTCAATCTCTGCAGGTGGTGCACGACCTACGAAAGTCCTCTAGCATTCGTGGGGAATGAAGCCTCTTTGGACTCGCTAATAAAATGAAAGCGCCAAGGATTAGCAGTTTCCACGTCGCAATGAAGATAAATGTACTTGGTCAAAACATTGGTGAGATGAAATGATTATTTAAAATTAAATAAATTAAGTAGATACACATAAACAGTAAACATAATTCGCAACTAAAGAAGACTGGTAGTGTACATCGAAAGACCTATCCATTTACACTTTATTTGTTGCACGGAAACACAAAAGAACGCAAATGCCCAATGATGCATATTTTACACAAACCGTATTTTCCAAATTACTTATACTTTCAACTCCATTTTTACACCAAAATGTGATTTACGTAATGCCACAGATACTATAGAACACATAAATAATTTTCAGAACCAAACTTACCTCGTTATTCTGCCGTAATTCTCCAAACAAAGACGAAATTTTCGTATGTGTGTATCGTGAACAAATGCGGAAACATCTAACTGCTGTAGCAATCACTGCACCATCAGAGAAGTGGCAGCACGTGTTAGAAACATTATCAGCTTCATGTAGGTTCGGCATCTATCAGAACTGGCGCTCAGAAACATTTATCCTTCCATTTATAAGCATCACAACGGTATGATGCGAATTCGCGACAGGGAGCCGCGGCGGGTTAGCCGCACCCATTGGAGCGCCGTGCTGCGGTGCGCGCGGCCGTCCGCCGTCGGGGGTTCGAATCCCCCTCGGGCATGGATGTTTGTGCTGTCCTTAGGTTAGTTTACCTTATTTTAAGTAGTTTGTAAGCTACTGACTGATGACCACGCAGTTAAGTCCGATAGATTTACAAACAAACAAAATCAGGGAAATCAGAAAGATTTATGCGTCCCTTTCTCCCGCGCGCTCTTCGATATCTGAACGGTAGAGGTATAGATATACTATCCACCTCTATAGATATTTTGTTCGGTTAAGAACGCTCAACCCCCTAGTGGAATAGATATGATTTAGTAAAATGGAAATGAAGGGGCAGGGATGGGGCATGAGCAGGAAGGGGGGAAGACGGAGATGGTCAGACGTAGGGTCCTGAGGGAGAGAGACATCAGATTCAGAAAGAGACATCTGTTCTTTCCTCCAAATCCAAAACAACAGACGAAGTAGTTCTTAATACTATTTTAATCCACAAAGTCTAGGTTTGATACTTATTGCAGTGCAGATGCACACGAGAATAGGACTTCTGGCGTGAGTACAGGCATTAACTGCGCGCCATGGGTACAATTTATGAGAATTTGGGTCGGATGGGGTACGTGCTTCAGTGAGTTGTGAAGATGAGTGAGGTCCACGTGCCCGATTTTTTCTAGGGTTAGCGTAACTGACTAGTAAGCTGGAGAGCCGGGTGTCAACACCTTCCAGTAGTTGAGACAGACTCAACTAAAAGCCAACAATTCTTATGTCAGAAAGAAGAAAACTGATTAACGAACAACTTCTTCATACCGATTTAGAGAAACTGTAAATTATTTCCTACAAAGACGCTGCTTTTAAATGATTTATTTCGGCAGGCCTGTTTCGGCGTGATTGCCATCGTCAGGTTAACTTTAAAATAGATGGGTGAGTCTACTATTTAAATATACTTATTGTACATGCATTGGTGGCTCTTCTTCTCGTTGTAATATTGCTGTTTATCTATTCTGTTTGGATTTCATTTAACAGATGTATTAGAACTGTTGTTCGTGTACTTCTTTGCGTAGCTGTCTATAATATTTCTTACATTTTCGTCATGTGACAGATATTTTGACAGATGAGTCAGCGATATAAAGGGTTACAAGCAGTTATTTCTCTGTTATTATCTGAAGCGTGTCTTTTCGTCGTTTGTATGTTACGAGCATAAATGGTATTTCTGCGTTTTAATGTGATTGAGTGGGCATAGATTAGTTTGTAGAATTAATTCTGATGTAATACTGTAATGTATGAGGTTCGTAACAATTTATGGCGTTTTAATCATAACTGATTACTTATATTTTCTTTACAGTAAGATCTCTGACGTGAATGTAAATTTAGTTTATGTTTGTTAGGACGGTACTAATATAATTTTTCAAGTAACGTTAGTGTTTCATATAGATCTGTTCATTTAAAATTTGTTAAAAGTATATTTACGTGTGTTAATATATTTCAATCACTTCGATAACATTAATTATTAATTCATTTCGCGTAATATGCAAAATTTTCACGACTTATTCTATACCGTCTGCTGTGTGCTCTCTCTGTAAATGCCGGAAGAAATTTGACTGGTTGCTGTCGCTATTTCTAACTTGCTCTCGATATCGAATAACGAATCTTCTTCCAGTCTGACCTATATAAAAATTTTCTCATTGCTTACATTGAATTATATAAATTCCTGGATTGTAAAATAGGTTTATATATTTCTTAGACAGTGTTGTTTCTTTGGTGTAGACAGTGTTGTTTCTTTGCGTGTAATGGATTCTGTGGGTTTCTTGTGTTTATTATATATGAAATTGGCAATTTTAGGATAAAAATTGTTTCCTTTTGCAATATATTTAATGATTTTTATATCTTTCTGAATGCATCTTGTTCTAGACGTAAGTTTATTAATTGGTTTATCATAGCATGAAAATATGTGAAGTTTCGTGATCTTCGATGGCACGAATTTGAATTTATGATGTTATCCGTTTTGGTTGGCTTTCGGTAAATCTCGAATTTGTGTTTATAATTTATATTCTTTATGGTTACCTATGTCTAAGTTATATATTGCTTTATGGTTTTATAATTCCTTTGTGAAGTTTATTTTGGGGTGCCGCGGCCCCAGATGAATACTTCATGCCAAATTCACAAATTTGAAGTAGACGCTTATTATTCATTCTAAGCAATTGTAAGGGCGTTCAACAACGGAAAAGAAAATAACTACATTTTTAATCTGAATGATCTGCAACCAGAAAGTACTGTCTGCAGCATACCTGACCACTATCTGCAGCCTAATATTTATATTGTTCCTCAAAAATTTCTGAACCATAAGCAGAGAACAAGGTTAAAACTTTTATGAAGACACCATTATGGAACTCTTTAGTACTCTTTATTGATGCGAATATACTGCTAGTCTCAATTCGGAGAGTCCATAAGGAATACGAGTTTGACGAAATAAGGACTAAATGTTGCCCAAAGCTAATTACCTTTAGGAACCCTATGAAAATTATTCCATTATTTTTAAAGGGTGGCGTATTCAGATACACAGTCATTACTGTAATAAATAATAATTCGTATTACGTCATTTCTATTCTGAAACACGGTTATGATGAAAAAAAGGCTACATATTGTGCCGTACGTTAAATTCTTTTGCGACTGGCTGTGTTTAAAGAGAAATACACCATAGATATATAGTTTCATTATTACGTATAGATAAGTTTTTAACTAACAACGTGGGTCACTTCCGTCTTCTGAATTTGTTATTTCCTGTCATTTTAACGATAGTTAATCTTCTCCCATATATGTTCTTTTTATTCTGTAATGAGACAGTGCTTCTTTTCCCGGTCCTTCTTGATAACTGCACTGAGAATCAATCAAATTCTCCAGAATTAGTTATTCCCTTCTGTATAAGAACGGAAACGTGTTTGGATGAGAAGTATACATCATTAAATTATTCAGAATGGGTTAAAGTACTGAAAGATACGTTTTACAACATATCTAGCCGATAGTGTTACAACTGGCCTTGTCATCAATTTTTCTGTCAACATTTTTTGCCTCGTATGGATAGTTTTTAATAATTTTTCTGCGATTTATACTTATTTTGCTCTGTAAGAACATTGCACTATCATATATACTTTATTTAAAACTAAGTGAAACTACGTGAAACGAACATGAGGAGTCAAATTATGGAAGTAGCGCTCATCGTCAAACAATAGATTCACTATGAATCGAAATACTCAAACACAGGAGGCCACAAAACATGTCAGAAATCGGTAGTAGAAGCCACACTGGCGTCCAGTATCTCTGCATTTAAGTACTACTTCTCTATTATTCCACAGTGCAACAAGTACGTTACAATTAAACTGGCGATGTTACAATTGCTCGATTCTAAGAGAAGTTTTATTACAGTATAAATTTAGTCCACGATTATCCGTCAAATACAATGTCAGGCATTAATAACATTTAACAATAGCTCATGAAACGGTGATTTACCAAATTACTCAGTTTTTTTCCATAAATAGGTTTCATTTTTAATGTACAATGCACTGAAATCAGGGACTTTTGAAATGGCTTCACAGGTCAAGTACATAACGAGCATATCGCTGCACTTGTAAAAGCGAATCAGTTTTTGTGCGGGACGATCGTCATTGTTCTTCATTTAATGAATTAGTGAGCACTTAAACTAATCTGCACGTCAGGCAGCACGTGATTCAATTTCAGTATTGATTTTCGGATTAAAGCTTTGAGAGCGTGACGCTGTAGATAGGTTGACGTTAACAATAGATTACTTAAAACGTTATTGACAAGTACTTCGGTCTCATAAACGGCAAGAATAATGTAAAAAATTAGATCTGATAGGCGTGTGATATTTGGAACAGGCGTAAGAAACTTTATCTCCGCAGAAGTATAATAAACTTTCAATGTCCCTATCTTTTATACGTGTTTCGATTTTAGTGTGTATTGCGCTACTAACTGTCCTTTCAGGTTTTGTGCTTCGTCGGTCACAAATTAAAAATAGCCACTTTTCATCGTTTTGCATCTAAGTTACTGAAAGTGAATAACAAATCCTAGTTGGTAAGACGTGAAGAATACAACGATTGACAGTTTACAGTTATCAAACACAAGCCTTCATCGTTTCTGGTTATTAGTCTCCTGAGATAACATAAACAATTTCCTTAGGGGACAAAACGCTATTTCGTCTACTGACCCTCTTTCCATTGACGTACAGTTATACCCATTAAAAATCACATCCTGATAATTGTTAGTTTAAGCTTTCGGTTTGCTACAGTTGGATAACTCTAGTTTCAATAAAATTGTTTTCATAGCCTGAATATAATCCACAATCATCAAATTTTTCTGTATAACATTATTTTTAACATTGATATCACTTGTTTAAAACATTGCTTTACCTTGCTTTCTTAGCTACGAAAATTCGTCAGTGTAGCAATTTTCAAGGGCCGAAATACTTTAATCGTTCAAATTTATTCATGTAGAAGCATTGCTAGAGTCACATAGTGATAGAAACATGTATAAGTTTTTTTGCTAGCTCTTGTGCTGTAATCGACTTACTAATCGCAGAAACGAAAGCTGCGTAAGGAAATAATGAAAACCAGCTGGCTTTTAGGATTAAGAAAGAGAACCTCATGAGCAAACTATATCTCAGATACGGAATTATTTTCATTTGTGAAGGCAGAATGATTAACGTCTCTCTGTTTTATTGTAATCGTTCAGTGGGGACAAAGACCGTGACACGCCATCGCATTACCAATTCCGGAAGCACAAAACACAGATAAGCTATAAAATATTTATATTTCTTAGAAAACTTTGTGATAATTAGAAAGGTTTACAATCTGAGAAGCAACCAGGTCAAGGAATGCAAAACGTAATAAAGTCAGTTAGGAAAGATAGACGTGTTGTAAGCCTAACGATTTGAACGATGACTCTTGACTCAGGGGCCACAGAGTTATAATTTTAATATACTTACTTTCTTCAAGTGTTCGTTTTATAGTATTTTGTAGTAAAATATGTGGTACTAATATGTTAGAAAACGCCGTGTAGGATAATTCTAATTATTCAGGGGCTCATTTTTCATGTTACATTGATCACATAGCAAAGGGTAAGGATAAAGTGTTGTGAATAGCCCTTGCAGTGCTTATTTTGTAAAAAAATTGTGTGCCAAAACATACTTCTTCAACCATAAAAACACATACAGACTGAAAATTATACAGACTTAAAAATCACAACTTTAGATTTAAAAAATGTGTTTTTAAAAAATGCTATTACAAATATAGTTTTCAAAACGGTAGTTCTTATTACAAAAATAATTAGCTGAAAACCCGGCTTTGGCCGGGTATTTATTCCTGCCATTTTTTCAGGTGTATATTCATTTCTATAAGGGCTGTATGTCCGTAAAATCTCTTGGGAATACAATGAGTAGTAGAGAAGTAATACATTAAAACCTGATGCGTGATGGGACGGTTTTCCATGAACGTTACCGTTATGTGCTCATATCTCATGAACTATGTGTCGTACTGTGACACAATTTAAAAGGTAACCTCAAATATATGTGTGTATACTGTTTGTAAATTTTCCTGCAGCTAAAATTTGTAGGGTAGAAATTATGAATTTTAACGTCATACCGAATACTGCAGTTTTAGTCCAAAAACAATGTAACGTTACTGTTTATGAGCTCATATTTCATGAACTACGTGTCGTACTATGATACAATTTAGAGGGTACATTCAACTATATATGTGCATACTGTCTGTAAAATTTCCTGCTGCTACAATTTGAATTATGCAAATTATAAATTGTAACGTCATACCGAGAGCCGTAGTTTTACTCCATAAACAGCGGAAAAGTAGTAAGCGAGAAACTTTTTTCCTTTCATCATTTTACTATGGTTGTCAGCGAGAGAAAGTTTAATAAAAGTTTGAAATTATGTATGAAGTTTGTTGCAAGTCGCTAACTATTCTGATTCTCGTATAGCGTATTTATAAAGTCTCACCGCATTATGTGGCAGTTTCTTGGAAATCCTATTGTTTATGACGCCATATCTTCTGAATCATGTGTCGTATATGACTCTTAACTCTGCAGCAATTTTACCTCATGGTAAGGAATGTGTGTACCAAATTTGATTGAAATCGGTCCAGTAGTTTAGGAGGAAATGAGGAGAAGTGTCGCTAAATGCAGCAGTTTTCTGCGCATCTCATTATTTATGACGTCATACCTCGTGAACTATGTATAGTACGTGATTCTTACACTTACGGCGACCGTTCTCATGGATTGAAGCTTTCGTGTACAAAATTTCATAACGATTGGAACAAAACTGTAGATTTGTATGCAACACGTACAAATATACGGAGACTCTGCTTTATATATTAGATTAACCAAACAGTCTAAACAATATATACTACTTTAGGATTCTACTGTAAATCTTCGAGATTGGTTTCAGTCGTGAACAAAATACTGTACTGCACAGTCAAGTTTAAAGGTTACCGATATATCCACTCACACCTATGGAGCCGCGGCGGATTAGCCGTGCGCGCTCGGACGCCGTGCTGCGGTGCGCGCGGCCTTCGCCGTCGGGGATTCGAGTCCCCCCTCGGCAAAGGGTGTTTGTGTTGTCCTCAGGTTAGTTTACCTTAGTTCAAGTAGTTTGTAAGCTACGGCGTAATAGGCAAGCAGTTGAGTCCGATAGATTTACACACATTTGAACATTTTGAACAACTGTGGAACAAAGCTCAAGTCTGTGGCGGCTGCTACAAATGGTGGACATAACAATAATAATAATAATAATAATAATAATAATAATAATAATATGAACACTATGAAGTGTACATTACGTTGCAAGTTGGCACTACTGCATTCTATGAACACTGAGACTCGACCGCAGCGATTGACGGACGAAATATAGGAAGTTACCTTTCAGTAAATAATACGTTTTGTTATCAGATTGGAGAGAAACAACAACGTAAAACAGAAATTAGCTCAATTTTTTAAAACTATCCATGAATTCTTAGACAGAACGGAAAGAGAGAGCACACTTGCTGTATCGCTGTAATTACGTGTGAGTGTTCCGTGGTCTAACTGTTAGATTATCATTCAGTGGTTTTTCATTGAGGAGAATTTAACCCAACAATGGTGAAGAATGAACCTGATGGTTACAGGTGTATTTTACCACACATTTTAAGTAATAAACAATATATAGTTTTACTTCGCGAATTTTCTGCTCTCAGTACATTGACAGAAACCTATATTGTGATACAGACCGTTTCTCTTGCGGTGCCTGGCACTAGACTTTTCCAATAATCACCGTGACGCTTTCGCGTTAACTAAATGGGCTTGATACGAAGCATACTGATTTCCGCTTGCAATTTCTCTATCTCTTCTATCAACTCTTCCTTTCTGGTATGGATCCAACAAGGATGACATATTTCAAGAATTGGCGAAAGACATTTTTAGTCACTTCCCCCGATGATGGACTAAATTTCCTGGTTGTTGCTCTACGGAATATCAGGTTGGCATTTGCCTTTCTCACTATAAATTCAGTTTGCGTTTTATTTCAAATCGCTTCTTAGCCTAGTGCTAGATATTGTTTGCAGTGATTGTTCTTCTTTAGCGTGGTTATATATTACACGATCTTCCTGTGTATTACCAATAAGCAAAAAGGTACATGTACCAAATAAGGCCCAGTTCGTAATAAGGCCCACTCTCATTTTCTAGCATAGAAAGTTTGAAAACAGCGCTAAATGTCGTTGGTAATGATAGCTTGTGACAACTAGTGGACAAAGCAACAACTACTTCCGCACCCGCTCTCGTGCTGGCCATTTTAATTACAGTTGTGCTACGGCGTTAAACGAAGGAGGGCTGCTTCTTATTTTCAGGGTACGCTTCAACTAATGCAATATATTCGGTCATGAAGCATTTGTATTGGTAAATATGTATATGTGTACAGAAAAGTGTGCTGTATTATGATAGTGGCATAATCTTCCCAAAAAAGTTTCTTTTTAAACAATAAACAGACACGCGTTTTAAACGGGTTGTTCCCAATAAGGTCCATCATAGAAAATATAATGATTAAACTTGTGTTCCCATTAACTTACGATAAGGAAACTTTCTGCTGTCAGAACAACGTTGGTTGTTGATTAAATTTAATAATCTTAAGAGTTAATAACCAGTAAGTTACCAATAGTACAGTATGAAGCGTTTGTAAAAAAAAATGTAAATATAAAATTCTATGTATCATCTCATTCCACTTATGTCGAAAATAAAATTATAACTCTTGCAGTGTATTCCAACAGTTTTACTGCTATTTACGTGCCTCAGATTGTTAATATGAACTAGATGTGGCAACGGGCCATATTGGGAACAATGTCTCCTAACAAGGCCCAATTGCAGGTGTTAAAGATTTTCTTTAAAGTGATGATATTAATTATATAAACTGAGCATTTTAATTTAGTTTTGAACTGAATATAGTTGTACGAAGTTGCACGTACGATCTCGGAATATTATCACTTACACATACTGCATACGAAATTCCTAAACGTTAGGTGGGCCTTATTTGGTTCACGTAGCTTATTTGTTTAGAGTCAATTGTTACTTCTTGCAACATCCGAAAAAAGGCTGCAGAGCTTCCTGCATTTCCCTACAATACTCCAGTGTTGCGACTTCTCGATATACTTCAGCATCATCTCCGAAACACCCTTATTGAATTTCACATTATATCTAAGAAACAATTTGAGAAAGGAAACGGTTCCGTAACACTCTCTTGTGGTACGCCAGATGTAACATTCACGTCGGAAGCCTACTATCCCCTGAGATTGTCATGATGCATTCTGTTCGCTAGAAAATCTTTATTCCATTCAAACAGTTGTTCTAATATTCCGTACGCCCTTGTTTTCTTCATTAGACGACTGTGCGGAACTGTTTCTAACGTCCTGTGGAAGTCAAGAAACATGGCATCAACCTGAGAGCCTGTATGTACCACATTTTGGGTCTCTTTCAAGAAGAACGTGATCTGGGTTTAACATCATTGTTGTGTTCGGATCCCATTTTGACTCACACTGAGATTATTTTCGGTCTCCAGATGCATTTAATACTCAAACCAAAAACATATTTAAAACCGACGTCACAGATCTATACTTGTGCGTATCTGTTCAACGAGCGTCATTGAAAACGAGAAGGAGCTGCGATTTTCCCCAATCGTTAGGAAGGCTTCACTACTCTAGAGATCTACGGTATACTGCTTCAAAATAGGGGCAAGTTCCTTCGCTCATTCAATGTAAAGTGTAATTTGTCTCGCATAATTTCCTCTGTTGAGCAATTTCAATCGCTTTACCATCCATCAGTCATTTATATAGATATTTGCCATTTTATCGTCATGCGAGAATTTACAGGAGGACCTACAGTACAATCTTCCTCTGTAGAATAGTTTTCGAAAAGGATAGTATTTAAAAATTTTTTGTGACTTCCTATGATAAGGTTTCGATTCGTTTACCGATTATCTGCCCAGTCGGTAGATAGAATTCTAAGTCGTTCAACACTCCACACATATTTTTCTGCACGTCAAGAAATTCCTCTCCTCTGGTCAGCGTTTTCACTCTGCCAAAAGAGGTTAAAACTAATGTTAAAGGCTACTTCAATGCTCAAGTGACAGACTTTTACGACGCAATAATACAAAAGTTCATCGCACGATATGACTTTGATAGAAAATAACTCAAACAGTGCTGCAGCTTTTGCAAATGAAGTTTTTCATGTAATTATGTTGTATTGGTAAAGAAAAGGAAAACTTGTTGTCATGTATTTTCTTTTTTATTTGGCCTCACAGAATTAAGATACCTTCAAGGTATTAAGGGAACCATTATCATGGATATAGGAATCTTTGTCATATATTTATGAGCCATTGTCACCTAATTCATTTCTACGCATTTCGTTGTGAGTGCAAAAATTCACAGTGCTCAGTGAAATAAGCAATTTGTTACACAACGTCCAAATTGTCTACATGACCTTTCTTCATTTATGACCAGCGCGCAACACAATCTCAAAAAATCACAATATTAGTCTTCCCTGTCACGGAATTCCTGCAGAAGAGAAGTGTTATTTCGTTCACTATAAGCAGTATGTCAGATGTCAGCCGACATTTATATATATTGTTTAGCAGCTGTATCATTATTGCCTCTGTAAACATCGTCAATAATCAGTGACAGGTATGATCGTTGGGTGAAACAAAATTTATAATGAAAAGTAATTTCAAGGAAGGAAAGAACATTATGGGCTAACGTCCCGTCGGATTCTTGGTCATCAGGACAGCAAAAGTAATGTATCCCATGAATGATAGAATGTGGAAAGAAACATTGTCGAGAAGCCAGGAAGCGCAAGCAACGCTGCCTTGATGGGTATACCTACGCTGCTTTTCTGTCGGCTTTAAAAGCTCCTCAACGCCGAGCCTGCTTTGCTCACGGACCGTGCACAACAGTTCTTGGAAACCGAGATCTGGTGGCCACGCAATATAACTCGCAATCTTAAGATGAAAAGAACTAGCTTCATTTTGCTGCGGGATCTCAAGCTTCCGGTGACATATTTCTGAAAGTGGTTATTGCATATTAGGAAGAAAAAAAATTCTCATGCGTAAACATAGAACAGAATTAGGTTTATAATTATCTTTCTGAAACAGATATGCCCTTATTGATGACAATTGTAATTCACTTTTGGTGTTGTCCAACATAATCATGAACTTTCATTACTCCGCTGAGTTGTATATTTGTTTATGTATCCAGAAAATTCTTAAGAAGGAAAAATTCGGCCTCTCCAGACCTAGCATCGAAACATAATTCAGCTGTAAACCCGGCGTTGCCTGGGTGTTTACGTATCCTACACTTTAGTCCGCATCCCCTTTCCCCTCTCTCTGCACTCACCTCTTTCTCTCTGTTCTCTGTTCGTTTCCACATTTCACTCTCTCAGCAAAGTTTTCTCCAGGTACTCTGTCATCTACCATACACACATTTATGTTCAAATGTTCAAATGTTTGTACAGCTTATGGGACTTAACTACGGGGTCAACAGTCCCTAAACTTACAAACTACTTACGAACTAGGACGGCACAAATATCCATGCCCGAGGGGGGATTCGAACCCCCGACCGTAGACACATTTATGTACCCAGTGATCTACGGATTTTGTAAAATTCCGTAAGTTAAGTACCCTCCCCCATGCACCGTTTGCTCTTGATGTTTTAATACGTTTTGCTTCAACAGTGTTTCTTGACAATGACGTTTTCCTTTTCCGAGGCATGTTGTCTGAATGTGATCTATTGAAAGTAGATGTACTGTTGTAATATGTGTAAAGTAACGCAATGCACATTTATCTGTGAAGTTTAAATAACAATTAAATTAATGTAATTAATTTCACAGGTACCAATAGATGGGAACAATGGCAGGAGGGTGTCCATAATGAGGAAATCAAAGAAAACTGGGAATGAACACCGTAGATGAAGCAGTTGGAGCGAACAGACTGAGATGGTGGGGTCATGTTACAGGCATGGGAGAAGAGACTCATGAGCTCGTCAGTGGAGGGTAAGAGTAGTCGAGGTAGACCATGAAGAAAATACTTAGATTCGGCGCAGAATGATTTTGAAGTAAAAGGCATAACATCAGACGAGGCATCAATGTTAGCATTGAATAGGGGATCATGGAGGAATTTTATTAGAGGTACAATGCTCCAGACTGAACGCTGAAAGGCATATTCAGTCTCCACTGATGATGATGATGAATTTCACTCATTTTTGAGGAAATGTCGCTGATAAAGCGGAACTGAAAAATATTCCTATCAGATTGCAGAAGTCTATGCATTTACCGTTTATCAGGAAAGTAAGTAGTGTAGATCAAATCACACGTAAAAATGCACTCGTTTTGAAGAACCCAATCACGAAATTCAACAATAATGATTGTAATAATATCACAGATCAATCACTTGATGTAATGCGCGGAACGTCAAATCGATTTTTTTAAAGAGATCTATTAAAAAATTTCTTTTTTACTGCTTAATTTATTTATTCTTATATTTCCTTATTCGTACGCTTATCCTTACACAGAAAGAGCTGAAGACATTGTAGCATGCGTAGAGCAAAGATATGCTCTGTGGCATCACGTTTCGCTGTACGTAACCTCCTTGCTAAGAGTCGCAACCGTCATTTTTTTTATAATATCACGACTTTCAACCCCATGTCTTCCACCCCCTTATAGCAATCGGCATGGAACTGCTATGGTGTACAACGGGAGACTACGGACAACAATTGCACACATACCATTCGTTTGCGTTCTGTAGTTTTCGCTGCAAAACGAAATATTAACACACGCACACGTAGAATTTTATATACACCGATAATTTCCCATCCTAATAGACTCCACCCTTTTATCATTATCAACCCTCAAGCAACAATGTAACTAATAAAACCATTTTCAAAGAGTAAATATAATTTTCAAATTCAAATGTTCAAATGTTTGTAAATCTTATGGGATTTAGTCCCTAAACTTACAAACTACTTATGAACTACTTACGAACTAGGACAGCACAAATATCCATGCCCGAGGGGGATTCGAATCCCCGACCGTAGTGGCCGTGCAGACCGTGACTGAAGCGCCTCAGTTCCCTCGGCCACCGCGGCCGGCATATAATTTTCAAAAAGTAATTATTGTTCCGCATTTGCCGTAATATTCTTCAAATTACTAAATAACCGAACAGACATTCACATTTATAGATGTATAGAGATCACATCTTTTCATACATACCTCACTGTGTACTGGAAGTCACAAAATTAGAGCCTCAGGGGCATCTAACTGTGTTACAAATGTGCCATTTAGTAAAAATTCCGAAAATAGTTCCTTTGCTTTTAGTCCATAATATATAGAGTACTTCGGAAAATTGTAGCCAGCCACTATGAATAAATCTATAAACTAACGTTAGAAGAAGTAGTTACGAAATCTAATTTTTACTTCAACGTCTTGTAGAAAACAGAAATTCATAGGTTGTTCGACAATAACCTGAATTTATGTGCCAGATTGCAGCATACACCAGTACCCCTGACATCCGAAAAGAAGTCCGCTTGCACCGATGTCGTGGCATATTGACCACTATACCACTAGACCACTAAACGTCTCATCCAAAAGCAACATTTTTCAATGTATCTCAGGCACGTTCGATAGGGTTCATGTCCAGAGGACACTTTTGCACTTTAATCTTGCGATGTCGTTCTCAAGAAGGAACGCACTCACAAGAACTACAAGGTGTGGGCGAGAACTGTCGTCCATTACGACTTCTAATGGTTGCAATATACGTTTGAGGATACCATCCGTGTAGAGCACAGCTGATGACTGCCACTGGTGTACGGTGGCATTACGTAATACCACCACGAAATATCAGGGAACTACCATCTTGCTGCACTCTGCTGAACAATGTGTAAGGATCCATTACACTGGGCCACCAGCACTGCCTCCACCACTTCATATGGTCAACTTACGCGTAAAGCAACGTGTGTACAACTACCGTCTCAGCAGAGCACGAAGGAATATAGAGTGTACGTTTGCAATGTTTGTCAATAATTGAATGTTGACCTGCCTTTGCGCAAGGCCATAATATGATGTTGCTGTGTTTTGTAGGGCAAGTGATCGTTTGACAACTGAAGATACCTTAGGTTTATTTATTTATTTATTATTTATTCGTTTTTTCTGTTCCATAGGACCCACTTGAGGAGTAAGACTCCATGCTCATGAACAAGTCAATTTATTTATTTTTTTATTTATTGTTTCTTTCTGTTCCATAGGCCCCAATTGAGGAGTGAGACTCCATGGTCATGGAACAAGTCAATACATTAATTGTTACACAAGAATGGTAATAGAAAATTTTTAAGTAGTCCTTTGCACACAACAATCTTAATACAAAGTGAAAAGAATCAATAAAGAAAAAAATGAATTAGGTTAATTGTTTAACTTTTCTAGGAGCTCCTCGACAGAATAAAAGGAGTGAGGCATGAGGTAACTCTTCAATTTAGATTTGAAAGCGAGTGGATTAGTGCTAAGATTCTTTAGTTCTTGTGGCAGCTTATTGAAAATGGATGCCGCAGAATATTGTACCCCATTCTGAACAAGTGTTAAGGTGGTGTGATGCAAATGCAGATTCGACTTCTGTCTAGTATTCACCGAGTGAAAGCCACTAACTCGTGGGAATAAGCTGATATTATTAACAACAAACGACATTAAAGAAAAAACGTATTGTGACGCCAGAGTCAAAATTCCCAGATTACTGAAAAGGGGTCGACATGACGTTCGCGAACTTAGACCACATATTGCTCGAACCGCCCGTTTTTGAGCCAGAAATATCCTTTTTGCATCAGGCGAGTTACCCCAAAAAACAATGCCGTACGTCATAAGTGAGTGAGAGTAAGCGTAATAGACTACTTTTCGTATTGAAAAATCACTTATCTCAGATATTGTTCTAATGGTAAATATAGCAGAATTTAGTTTTGGAACAATATTCTTAACATAGGCTTTCCATGACAGCTTACTGTCTATATGAACACCTAGAAATTTGAACTGTTCAGTCTCACTTATCACATGCCCATTATGTGTAATCAGAATGTCAGATTTCGTCAAATTATGTGTTAGAAATTGTAAAAACTGAGTTTTACTGTGATTTAACATCAACTTGTTTTCTCCAAGCCATGAACTTATCTCTTGAACTGCATTATTTGTTATTGTGTCAGTATTACGAGCAACATCCTTCACTACCAAGCTGGTATCATCAGCAAACAAAAATATTTTACAGTCACCTGTTATACTCGAAGGCATATCATTTATATAAATAAGAATAAGCAATGGTCCCAAAACAGACCCCTGGGGCACCCCATACTTAATTGTGCCCCATTGGGATTGCACGTCATAGCTATTTTCTACACTGCGGAGAATTACCTTCTGTTGTCTGTTATTAAAGTAAGAGGTGAACCAGTTGTAGGCTACTCCCCGTATTCCATAATGTTCCAACTTCTGCAACAATATTTTGTGATCAACACAATCAAACGCTTTTGTTAAATCAAAGAAGACGCCTAATGTCCGTAGCCTCTTATTTAACCCATCAAGTGCCTCACAGAGAAACGAAAATATAGCATTTTCAGTCGTTAAACCACTTCTAAATCCAAACTGCACGTTTGACAATAAATTATGTGAACTGAAATGATCAATAAATCTTGAAAATACAGCCTTTTCAATAACTTTAGAAAAAACCGATGGCATAGAAATAGGTCTATAGTTGTCTACATTATCCCTTTCTCCTTTTTTATAAAGTGGTTTCACTACTGAGTACTTTAATCTGTTAGGAAACTGACCATTCTGAGAGGAAAAATTACAAATATGGCTTAGTGCTGGGCTAACATATGGAGAACAGTACTTTAGAATTCTGCTGGATACCCCATCATATCCACAAGAGTCCTTAGTCTTTAGTGATTTAATTATTGACTAAATCTCACCTATGGAAGTATCATGAAGGACCATTTCAGGTAACAGCCTCGGAAAGGCATTTTCTAAAAACTTTATATGATTACCTGTAGTAACTAGAGTTTTGTTTAGTTCCCCTACTATATTCAGAAAGTGATTATTGAATATTGCACATATATCTAACTTTTCAGTAACAGAAACATTCCTACTACGCACTGACGTTATATCTTCTACCTGCTGCTGCTGACCTGACACTTCCTTCACAATTGACCAGATAGTTTTAATTTTATCCCAAGAGTTTGCTATTCTTTTTGCATACCACAAACTTTTTGCATTCTTAATGACATTTTTCAGAACCTTACAGTACTGTTTGTAATGAGCTACTGCATCTTCATTCCGACTGCTTCTAACATTTTGATACAACTCCCGCTTAGTTGTACATGATACTCTTATCCCCTTTGTCAGCCACCCTGGCTGTTTGTTATTGGAAGTACCCTGTTTTGCTTGTTCTAGCGGAAAGCAACTTTCAAACAGCATAAGAAATGTGTTCAGAAAAGCATTATATTTATCACCTGCATTATCGGCACTATAAACATCCGGCCATTCTTGTTCCTTAATTAAGCTTAAAAAGGTCTCAACTGCAACTGGATTAACTTTTCTGAGTAGTTGATATTTATGTTTAACATTTGTTTGAGAACAAATACTTTTTAGAATTAAAAGTTGGGCATCGTGGTCTGATAGGCCATTTACTATTCTGCTGACAGAGTGCCCCTCTAATAATGAAGAATGAACAAAAATATTGTCAATGGTAGAACTGCTATTTCCTTGCACTCTCGTTGGAAAAAATACTGTTTGCATCATGTTAAAGGAATTAAATATATCTAACAGCTGACATTTTCTTGAGCTATCACCTACACAATTAATGTTGAAATCTCCACACACAATTAAATTTTTATACTTCCTATACAGTGAACCCAGAACCAATTCCAGCTTGGGCAGAAACATTTTAAAATCTGAGTCAGGGGATCTATAAATAACAACTATTACTAGTTTAGTTCCATTAACATTAACAACTCCTGCACAACATTCAAATATCTGTTCTGTGCAGTGTTTAGAAAAATCGATTGACTCCGATGAAAAATCGTTTTTTACATACATGGCCACTCCCCCACACTGCAAGGAACTCCTAGAGTAGAAGGCAGCTAACCTGTATCCTGGCAAAGGAAGTCTCTGAATTGTCACACCAGTTAAAAAGTGCTCTGAAATACCAATAATGTCAGAATCAGTATCAATAAGCAGTTCATTAACTTTATCTCTGATACCCTGTATATTTTGATGAAAAACAGTAATTACCTTATTAATTTTATTCTTAGACTTTGTCAAAGGTGGTTCCTTTCTTAGAGGGACTTCCTTTAAGCAGGAATACTTATCAGCTGTCTTCAGTCTAAAAAAGGTGCAGCCCTAACACCAACTACTACAGGAATTTTTCCATGAGTGACACCCCCACCCCCTACTACACTGTCACGTATGAGATTTGCCAACCTCCCCTTCCCATGCCTATTGAGGTGCAGGCCGTGCCTAGTGAAATCCGACCTTTGGATAGTCTCAACTGGCACCACTGCAATGTGATCCATGCCCTCCGTCATCAGCGCCTTCTCAAGCCCCATGTTAACACGGCTGATAGCCGTATTAAGACAAGGCCTATCATGACGCTGAAACAGCTGCACGAAATGCACATTCGTGCCACCTGTTTGAGTTGCTATCCTTTCCAGATCACCACCTTGTTACACAAGAATGGTAATAGAAAATTTTAAGTAGTCCTTTGCACACGACAATCTTAAGACAAAGTGAAAAGAATCAATAAAGAAAAAATGAATTAGGTTAATTGTTTAACTTTTCTAGGAGTTCCTCGACAGAATAAAAGGAGTGAGCCACGAGGTAACTCTTCAATTTAGATTTGAAAGTATGTGTATTAGTGCTAAGATTCTTTAGTTCTTGTGGCAGCTTATTGAAAATGGATGCCGCAGAATACTGCACCCCTTTCTGCACAAGTGTTAAGGTGGTGTGGTGCAAATGTAGATTAGACATCTGTCTAGTATTCACCGAGTGAAAGCTACTAACTCTTGGGAATAAGCTGATATTATTAACAACAAACGACGTTAAAGAAAAAAACGTATTGTGACGCCAGAGTCAAAATTCCCAGACTACTGAAAAGGGGTCGACATGACGTTCGCGAACTTAGACCACATATTGCTCGAACCGCCCGTTTTTGAGCCAGAAATATCCTTTTTGCATCAGGCGAGTTACCCCAAAAAACAATGCCGTACGTCATAAGTGAGTGAGAGTAAGCGTAATAGACTACTTTTCGTATTGAAAAAATCACTTATCTCAGATATTGTTCTAATGGTAAATATAGCAGAATTTAGTTTTGGAACAAGATCCTGAACATGGGCTTTCCATGACAGCTTACTGTCTATATGAACACCTAGAAATTTGAACTGTTCAGTCTCACTTATCACATGCTCATTATGTGTAATCAGAATGTCAGATTTCGTCAAATTATGTGTTAAAAATTGTAAAAACTGAGTTTTACTATGATTTAACATCAACTTGTTTTCTACTAGCCATGAACTTATCTCTTGAACTGAATTATTTGATACTGTGTCAATATTACGAGCAACATCCTTCACTACCAAGCTGGTATCATAAGCAAATAAAAATATTTTACAATCACCTGTTATACTCGAAGGCATATCATTTATATAAATAAGAAACAGCAATGGTCCCAAAACAGACCCCTGGGGCACCCCATACTTAATTGTGCTCCATTGGGATTGCACGTCATAGCCATTTTCTACACTGCGGAGAATTACTTTTTGTTGTCTATTATTAAAGTAAGAGGTGAACCAGTTGTAGGCTACTCCCCGTATTCCATAATGTTCCAACTTATGCAACAACATTTTGTGATCAACACAATCAAACGCTTTTGTTAAATCAAAGAAGACGCCTAATGTCCGTAGCCTCTTATTTAACCCATCAAGTGCCTCACAGAGAAACGAAAATTAGCGTTTTCAGTCGTTAAACCACTTCTAAAACCAAACTGTACGTTTGACAGGAAATTATGTGAACTGAAATGATCAATTAATCTTGAATATACAGCCTTTTCAATAACTTTGGAAAAAACAGATGGCATAAAAATAGGTCTATAGTTGTCTACATTATCCCTTTCTCCTTTTTTATAAAGCGGTTTCACTACTGAGTACTTTAATCTGTTAGGAAACTGACCATTCTGAAAGGAAAAAAACAGGAAAGGAAAGGAAAAGAACAGTACTTTAGAATTCTGCTAGATACCCCATCATATCTACAAGAGTCCTTAGTCTTTAGTGATTTAATTATTGACTCAATCTCACCTATGGAAGTATCATGAAGGATCATTTCAGGTAACAGCCTCGGAAAGGCATTTTCTAAAAACGTTATATGATTACCTGTAGAAAGTAGAGTTTTGTTTAGTTCCTCTACTATATTCAGAAAGTGATTATTGAATATTGCACATATATCTAACTTGTCAGTAACAAAAGCATTTCTACTACGCACTGACTTTATATCTTCTATCTGCTGCACCTGACCAGACAGTTCCTTCACGACTGACCAGATAGTTTTAATTTTATCCCGAGAGTTTGCTATTCTTTTTGCGTACCACATACGTTTTGCATTCTTAATGACATTTTTCAGAACCTTACAGTACTGTTTGTAATGAGCTACTGCATCTTCATTCTGAATGCTTCTAACTTTTTGATACAACTCCCGCTTAGTTCTACATGATACTCTTATCCCCTGGCTGTCTGTTACTGAAAGTACCCTGTTTTGAGCGTTCTAGCGGAAAGCAACTTTCAAACAGCATAAGAAATGTGTTCAGAAAAGCATTATATTTATCATCTGCATTATCAGCACTATAAACATCCTGCCATTCTTGTTCCTTAATTAGGCTTAAAAAGGTCTCAATTGCAACTGGATTAACTTTTCTGACTAGTTGATATTTATGTTTAACATTTGTTTGAGAACAAATACTTTTTAGAATTAAAAGTTGGGCATCGTGGTCTGATAGGCCATTTACTATTCTGCTGACAGAGTGCCCCTCTAATAATGAAGAATGAACAAAAATATTGTCAGTGGTAGAAATGCTATTTCCTTGCACTCTCGTTGGAAAAAATACTGTTTGCATCATGTTAAAGGAATTAAATAGATCTAACAGCTGACTTTTCCTTGAGCTATCACCTACACAATTAATGTTGAAATCTCCACACACAATTAAATTTTTATACTTCCTGTACAGTGAACCCAGAACCAATTCCAGCTTGGGCAGAAACATTTTAAAATCTGAGTCAGGGGATCTATAAATAACAACTATTACTAGTTTAGTTCCATTAACATTAACAACTCCTGCACAACATTCAAATATCTGTTCTGTGCAGTGTTTAGAAAAATCGATTGACTCCGATGAAAAATCGTTTTTTACATACATGGCCACTCCCCCACACTGCAAGGAACTCCTAGAGTAGAAGCCAGCTAACCTGTATCCTGGCAAAGGAAGTCTCTTAATTGTCACACCACTTAAAAAGTGCTCTGAAATTCCAGTAATGTCAGAATCAGTATCAATAAGCATTTCATTAACCTTATCTCTGATACCCTGTATATTTTGATGAAAACAGTGATTCCCTTATTACTTATATTCTTAGACTTTGTCAAAGGTGGCTCATTTCTTAGAGGGACTTCCTTTAAGCAGGAATATCTATCAGCTGTCTTCAGTCTAAAAAAGGTGCAGCCCTAACACCAACTACTACAGGAATTTTTCCATGAGTGACACCCCCACCCCCTACTACACTGTCACGTATGAGCTTTGCCAACCTCCCCTTCCCATGCCTATTGAGGTGCAGGCCGTGCCTAGTGAAATCCGACCTTTGGATAGTCTCAACTGGCACCACTGCAATGTGATCCATGCCCTCCGTCATCAGCGCCTTCTCAAGCCCCATGTTAACACGGCTGATAGCCGTATTAAGACAAGGCCTATCATGACGCTGAAACAGCTGCACGAAATGCACATTCGTGCCACCAGTTTGAGTTGCTATCCTTTCCAGATCACCACCTATATCATATTCCCCGTCCCTATCAAGACTATTCCCGGCCCCACCCACTATAACTACCTGATCCTGTTTTGAAAAATTCCTACATAAGTCCCCTATGTTACAAGTGACCTGAGCTAACCTTGCACTAGGCTTCACTATGCTGGTGACCTGTTACTCACTCCCAATTACTTCCTGCAACTGTTGGCCAACACCTCTGCCATGAGAACTACCTAGCAGCAAAACCTTCTTCTTCCTAAGAGACCTCTCTACAGATTTCGGCTTACCAAAAGCTGAGGTCTGCTGCGTACTTCCTACACCTACAGCTACAGTAAAGAGTATCAACCAATAACAAAAAAAGACAGAATCTAAACTCAACAGCACGACCACTGATGCAAGAACATTTGCCTACTATTTATGACATTTATCTACTGTTTATTAAACATATTTCAGTGGATGTAGTCTGCAATGTGTTTTACTTTGGTTTACCTAAAATATCAGGTGAAATTTAGTAAACAAGATGAATAAGCTACTTTAAAAATTCATAACATTAAATTTCTTTTCTTCTGATTACTATTCATTTCCGAGCTTAAGGTATAAGATTAGGGCTAAGTATATTATAGGAAAGTTAGAAGGTCGATGTATGAGTATTCCCTTTCTCCATATTCAACATAATCACCCTATACTTGCGAGGATTAATACTAAATATGACGATTAAATATTTACTGAGTTTATACCTGTCAACCTCTCCTCAAAATCCGGCAGCAATAGGCAAATAATTTCGGCTCAAGCGTTTAATTTTAATTGCTTAATACTGTAAGCCTCAGAACTGGCGTCCGAATTGCAGGATGTTGCTTAACTGCACAAATGAAACCTTCCGTATTTACTTTTGTGTCTAACAACTTCTAGCATTCATTCAGGCTTTCTTGTAGCTGCATGTTTCTTTTTTTTTTTCTTTTGTCATGTCTACACTTTCACTCCTTTCAGTCTGAATTTCACTACACAGGCCGAAGAACACACATCGCGAGCGCAGGCAAGTATGAGGGGAAAAGAAAACAGCAGGCTGCTCGACTGACGAGAACAACTGTAGCTGCGCCGCTGGTGACGTAGTTGCCTGCGCCGCCTGGCGACCTACTGCACTAAGGGCCTAAGACGTTAATGTTAATCAGGGTGTCTCCAAAAACATCTCCGACGATTGTCTGGTTGAAGTCAGATGCGAGTCTCAGCTGTAAACAGCGCTTGAAGCCAATTCGGGTGAGTCCATTCAGCGTACTGTTGTGGCCGTGTGTACCATGCTGCATGGTGTACAGGCTTCAAAGCTCGACCCTGCTTGTTAAGTAGAGTTCGGGTCTAAGCACGACGTCCTGTCTCTGCACAAAAATCGTTACTCAGCGTGGTGGTGTTCCTCTCAAGGTTCCTCGAGTTGAAATCCGTCATTAGCGGACATCCGCTGCTGTGGTAGCCTTTGGGTGGCCAGAGTGAGGCAAGTCATCGACAGATCGTGTGTCTCTGTCATCCTCCACGTCCGAAAAACATCACGTTAGTTCACTCCGAAACGTCTGGAAACATCCCTTATAAGAGTACCTCCTGACTCAAAGTAAGAATGCGGATACGATCAAACTTCGGAATTGCCATAGGTGCGGTGGGACTATAGTAGACAGAAGTAGTGTACTTTTGATATTATGGCTCGAACTGATCAGCCGTCTTACCCATTCATACTCATTGGTATTGCTCATTTGTCGTTAAATCAGTCCTTCTCTGGGGTAACTGACTTGAGAATTTAAGAAACTGTGTTCTTGATCAATAAATACACACTCAACGTAAACTTGAGGAAATGAAGGTCGTACAACATTTTTTGATATGTGTGTTTATAATAATTTGGAAATATTACGAAAATGAAAATGTTTGTTTGTCAATTTCCATTAATCTCCAGAGTTTCCTGACCGATTCGTTTCAGAATTTGATGCAACGTTCCATTCTAATTCAGGGAGGATTTTATAAACCTACTAGCTGAAAACCCGGCGTTGCCCGGGTATTTATTTATTTATTCCTGCAATTTTTCAGGTACATATTCATTTGTATAAAGGCTGTATGTATGTAAAATCTCTAGGGAATACAATTATTATCAATGAAGTAATAGATCAAAATTTGGTGCGTCATGAGATGGTTTCCATGAACGTAGTTCATACCTCATGATCGTACTGTGATACAATTTAGAAAATACATTCAACTATATGCGTGTATACTGTTTGTAAAATTTCCTGTGGCTACAATTTGTAGTGTAGAAATTATAAATTGTAACGTCATACCGAATACCGTAGTTTTACTCCTTGAACGGCGGAAAAGTAGTAAGCGAGAAACATTTTTCCTTTCATCATTTTGCTATGGTTGTCAGCGAGAAAAAGTTTAATAAAGATTTGAAATTATGTTTAAAGTTTGTCGGAAGTCGCTTAGTACTCTCATTCTCATATAATGTATTTGTAAACTCTAATCGCATTATGGCAGTTTCTTGAAACGCCTATCGTTTATGGAGTGATATCTCTTGAACCACGTGTCGTATGTGTTTCGTACTCCTACAGAAGATGTTATCTCACGTAAGGAATGTATATACCAAATTTGGTTGAAATCGGTCCAGTGGTTTAGGAGAAAATGAGGAGCATTGTCGCTAAATGCAGCAGTTTTTCGCGCACCTCATTGTTTATGACGTCATATCTCGTGAACTATGTATCGTAGGTTATTCTTACACTTACGGCGACCGTCCTCATGGATTGAAACTTACTTGTACAAAATTTCATAAAGATTGGAACAAAACTGTAGATTTGTATGCAACACGTACAAATATACGGACACTCTGCTTTATATATTAGATTTAGTTAATTTATGATGCCGTCTGTTCCCAAAGAACAGACGTCATTTCTGATCATGAACTTGTTATTCTTTCATATTCACAGAATATATGACATCAACTGCGAATGGGCAAAGCCGAAAATGTACCCAGCCGGGTCTCCTATTTTCTAGGCAGGGTAGAGCTGGGAATTTGTATCTGACGGGAAACGTGTTTAGATAGACCTTGCAAGTGAGCTGATCACTGTGTCCCCAGTGAACTAGTGGTCGGCGCAACTGCTAGACAGCAGGAGACTTAAGTTCGAATCCCGGCTTGCTACACAATTTCAGCGTGGCCCATTCGCATTTGCTGTCATATATTCTGAGAATATAAAATTTATGACGTCTTTCTAACATTGGAGGATGCTGTAAACTTCAGCGAGTCAAGACTAAAACCTATATGAAAATAACACGCAAAATGTGAGTGATGTGATTCTGGTGATAAATAATTATCTTAATAATTACATGTTAAGGTGGCAAACTAGCCAAAAGACAGCAATGTGCTAACAGTTATATATATATATATATATATATATATATATATATATATATATATATATATATATATATATATATATATATATCTTTGCAGGAAAGTAGTTAGTAATGTTAAGAACTTGTACATACAAATTTTTATAATATCTTGCAGATATAAAAACAAATTAAATTCATAGGTTATAAGGACATAGCAAGGCATTTGAGGGATTTAAAAATTCTACAAATTTGAGAACAAAATTTAGATTTTTCTAAATTGTTAGTTGTCTTCGAGAACCTCCCAGTTTGAAAAATGATAGAAGGAGGGGATGTGTAATATTTCTGGCTTGAAGCCATCATATTAAGATCGGAGTATTGCTTCAGTGCACCCTGTTAGGACCAGTAGGCGACAGATGGTAAAAGCTGGTGAGAACCACGACAGGTGGTAAAATAGGTCGGGTTCTCATGGGAATGAGCACTGGCAAATCTCCCCGAATTCTAGGGAAGTTCCCGAGCGGCAGGCACTGGACGCCGATTGGCTGTAATACTGGTGGTCACGCGCCAAAGCGTGATCGCATATGTAAACGGTCATAAGACATATTTATCATTTTGAGTCCAGAACACTCAATCGGAGGAATAGCATGTCGCATACATAGGCGGTCATAAGAAAATAAGAAATTGTTTAATCATCCTAGAACAATGCGAAATGACTTTATATTTACTTTCAGTTAAGTGGTTGTTATTATGCAGTTTGCTAGGTTTTTTTATTTATTTATTTATTTATTTATTTATTTTTTTTTTTTTTGCACTCTTTAAATAAACTAGCTGGCATCCCAAGAGAACCTAAGTTTTATTTCGTAATTAGATCAGTTCCTGCCAATAGTTTTACAATTTCAGCGTCAAAAAAGAACTTCGACCTGCGTGTTATTATCTGCTTGGGGACGACATCTATATAAGTTTCTACTCTTCACACAGTGCAGTAACTACAAGCCTCACGTACACTGTAATTGTGGTACTAACGCAAACTGTTGTGAGTCATCCATGGCAACATGGAGCAGGAAAGAAAATGATATAGGACTGGTTAACATACTCCTTTAAACATTTTCCCTTTGTAAGCTTAAAAGGTGCCCCTCGGTTTCACAGTGGTAGAGTGCCAGACTACAAATCCAAAGTACGCTGGTTCGATCCCCGCCAAGTCCTAGGATTTTTATCTGTCACTTTCCACTTCTTTCCCCTCTGGCAGTATTTCTCATGTGAAAAATACCGAGTAGCACCGTGGTTCGGAACCCACGCTAAACTGTAGGTCCCCCTATAACTGGCTGGGTAAGTCAGTTCCAAGGTCGGAGGAAGGCAACGGCATACCACCTCCAAACAGGACCATGCCTAGTAAAGCACTGCGGTGTTCAAACCAATATTCGGATTGTTGACTGCTTTTTTTAAGCTTAAAAGTTAATTCTAGCTTTCGAGGTTAGTTAAGACTCAATAGTAAAGGTCTCGAAACACGCAAGAGGTACCGACCGGCAACCGAATTATTCTCCACATGAAGGCGTCAACAAATGCTGTGTGGAGTGCGACGTGGTCAGTACGCGATACTTCGGGGTTAGTTCTTGACCAGAGCGGCTGCTTCTTAATCATTGACAGCTGAATTGGCCTCACAAAGGCTGAGAGCACCTCGCTTGGCGATAGCATTTGGACTGTCTATACGTTGACTAATCCAAGTTCTAGCCAAACCCGACACTGCTTAAATTGAGGTAAAGAACCACGAACTCAAATTAAAAAGAAAGCCTGAAAAAAATAAAGAATTGAAATCACCACCTAAAAAATTAATGAAAACAGCGTTCTCATAAAAATAATTCTAGAATACTCCGCAAGAAAAATCAAAGTAAAGCCACCAGCAGCATATTCAATATTGAAACTGGAACCTAACTCAGACTCGCCTTCAGCAAACTCAAGTTGAGTCCTGTTACTTTCCGCTAAACAAGAACCGAAAAAAAGATAAAGCCAATCAGTAATCTACTGGGAACCGGTGTATTCACAGCTACCTGGCCGTTGACTTCATTACCCTCTCGAATTCATTAACCGTGAACTATTTAAACGCAGTTAGCCCTATATCCCAAAAGCGAAGCCTACAGTAGTTTCGAATAGTTACAAGAAAGATATTTTGTCTCCCATTATCAAAAATGTTTGTATAGTCTATGGGACTTAACTACGGGGTAATCAGTCCCTAAACTTACAAACTACTTATGAACTACTTACGAACTAGGACGGCACAAATATCCATGCCCGAGGGGGGACTCGAACCCCCGACTGTAGTGGCCGTGCAGACCGTGACTGAAGCGCCTCAGTCCCTGCGGCCACCGCGGCCGGCTCTCCCATTATCCTCAAATACTATTAATTTATTGGAGGAAATACACTGGACTGTGTGGTCACAAGCCGTGCAGATTCATAGGGAGCACACTCATCCAACAGCACCTAGAGACCTAGAGATAAGGCCTCACAACAGCCCCTGCTACATCACAATGACCAGGCCGTTGCCGCCATCTTACTGGCTGTACGCTGGGGCACGCCCATTGCGTCATACCGGCCAGGCATTCCCCTGGCGGCCGTGGCTTGGTCAGTGTGACGTAGCATGGGCTGTTGTCTGTTGTGAGGCCTTGTCTGTAGGTGGTGTTGACTCACCTGTGACGCATAGCGCCAGGAGCAGCTGCAGTGGGGGTGACAGCTTGTAACAGCAGCGCGGCGTACAACAAGGAGGAACGTGTGGTCTTCTGTCGTCAGCTCAAAAAACATGTTCAAATGTTTCTCAAGCTTATGGGACTTAACTGCGGGGTCATCAGTCCCTAACTTACAAACTACTAATGAACTAGCTTATACTAAAGACAGCACAAACATCCATGCCCAAGGGGGGATTCGAACTCCCGACAGGGAACGGCCTCGCGCTTCGTAGCATAGCGCCTCAATGCGCGCGGCCGCTCCGCCGCGGCTGTCGTCAGCCGAGGAGAAGATATCAACAGCTGGTCCTGTCCATCGGCCGACTGCAACCACTCCTGTAGGCACGGCACGAGGGTTGCTTCGGTAGGTATCAGCGACAGCCGTACTCTGTGTATGCACTCAAATATCCAGTGAGGGACTTGCTGATTGGTGACTGGTAGTAGCAGTGCATAGCTACTGCTGGCATCAGAATACTTTCGCCTGAACACTCTCGGGACTACATTTTTCAAGCCCAGACTGTCTTCAGTTTTAATTATGTTATGTACTGCTAGTAACCCTGTTTATTCTTTGAATGGAACGGTAGAACTTTTGGTTTAGAAAAAAAGTAAAAAGAGGGATGTAGGTCCATTTTCTAAATGATGGAATTGCAAGAATTTAAACGCTTTATTTCGGCGGCTCTTGTGTTAAAAGTGATCAAGTAATGTTGTAAATACGTGATGTTCTCGTGTTCCAAAACCAATCTGTAAGTTATAATAAATGTTGAGATACGTTTTAATGCACTCCCTTATTTAATAGAACAAGCCATTAATCGCCGCCATGTCACGTGTCAGTAGTGGTGAACCAAAGAATAATGAACACAGTAGATGAGTATTAGATAGCAATTTTATGATTTAATATCGATGAGAAGTGAAGAGAGGATAATAATCAAACAGGTGACTGGGTTCTAGTGTGACGCCGTTATCCGTTGCGCATTTTAAAATTGTTTCGTGTTGGTGTAGCGGTTGAACTGAAAGCCCTACAGCAAACTTCGGGTAATTTCTGTAAATGTTTTATGTATATATACCACACAAACACTGAACCTACGGGCTTGGTAGTTCCGTGGTTCCATTTTGTCCTAATAGTGAAACACGAACAACCAGATAACACAATAAGGAGCTAAGGTTCGAATGTTTGTAGAGCATGTGGGACTTAAACACGGGGTTATCAGTCCCTAAACTTACAAACTACTTATGAACTAGCTAATGCTAAGGAAGGCACAAATATCCATACCCGAGGAGGGATTAAAACCCCGACCGTAGTGGCCGTGCAGAACCTGAATGGCGCGCCTCAGACCGCTCGGCCAGCGCGGCCGGCCAATAAGGAGCGAAAGTTCATCAATAGCAAAGTAAAACCATATAAACAGGAAAACGCTCAATGCCACTTTATCTACCAATTTTGGCTAGTTGTTTAACACCTGATTCTCTATGCTACCTAAGGTACCAGCCGAGCAACGCCCCATGGCTCATCCAAGCGATTATTTGTAGAACACTTTATGGAACGCAACGTAATTGCGATTAAGCATTACAACCAATCCATCAATAAAAATGAACAGTCGCAGAAGAAAAGGATGCTGGGTAAAATTAGATTTTGTATGACCAATTCAATAACCACATCAACAGACCTGATAGCTTTCTGTCTTCTTTAGAATACGTTATTGCCATGGATTTTTCTCTATCGACCATAAGTAGTATGACAACACTGTCACTGAGTTGCTTCAAAATTGATTTTATTTGTACTAAAGGTGTTTCTGCAGATGCGTAGCGGGTGAAAAGGGGTCTTCAGCTGCCGTTGCAGCTCTTCGGCGACCAGGTCGAGGCAAGTCATCGTCAGTTGCTATATCCCTTTACCACCTCCACGTTCCAACACCTCCACTCTTACACGTGTGGTAGCTTCCTTTATGACAGTAAAGTAAATGCGGATGTGACCAAACTTAGGAACTGACCTTCTACGCATGGCAGAAAGACAGTTAACACAAGCTACATACTACCTTCCTGGTGTTCGGATTGGAAGTGATCGGCCTATTTACTAAATTTGTCGCACTTGCTGTGCGCATGCGTGGTTTTGTGCATATTTGTGTGAGTTGAGTGACGGCCATGGACAATCAAATGAACTGTGTGCTCGATGCAGTATACACATTCAACGTCAGTGTTTAGAAGATTTTGGAACGATGGTGATGCAATACTTTTTTATGTGTCTACAAATGCTTTAGAAAGTATTGGGCTGCCTTTAAACAGCATGCATACAAATGGCTGTTAATGATAAAATGTTCGGGGGTGACCACAACAAAATATATTGCAAGAGTGTGACATTTATGTTACCCTATCCGAAATGCTGTCTTTGAATGTACCAAAGTCCTATTTTTTTTTTTTTATTTTTTTTTTTTTAATTGGAAAGTAGTCCGACCTCACAAGTCTTATGAAATATTTTCCTAATTAGCACTTAACTGCCCTGGCGGGGTCACATTTGACCCCTAGAGTTTAAATATTTCTCCGGTAGGTGATATGGTGGGGAGCTACCCGCTTTTGTAATCTGTTCCCGCCAGACATCGGTAGTATACACTTCAGCTGCCAATTACCGTGTCTCGTTTACTGTCCAGTGATCTCTGGGGTCTTATTTGACCCCGCCAGGGTAGCAGTGTAGGCCTTCAACTGTGTTGCAGTACTTTAGATTTTGAGTGATATATGTTCTTCATTACACTTATTTTGTAAGTAAATCGTACATATGTTTTATAGAACGAAATAACATGGCTTGCAGATCACACGCTTTATCGCCTGAAGAAATAGCGAATATTTTGAAAGTTTTTACGGTAATGATGACTTTTAAGTTGATGATTACGATTTGGAAGAAACCGATCAGTATAGTGGATCACAAATATTTGGTGACAATTCCAATGACGATCCTGATTTTGTCCCAAACGAACAAGAAGATGAATCTGATGCGCATTATAGTTCTGGAGATGATGCACAATCGAAAAAGGCAGATAATGATCGACCTATAGGCAATGTAAATGGTCATGTTTTTAGAGAAGTTGGAAGGTGTGTATTAAGTCGTAGGAATAAATGTATGATAAAGAAAAATATTCTGCACTAACCCGTGATATACCCTACCGAAGGGAAGTTGCCAACTGTATCCAAGAAATCGTGAACAAAAACACTTGAATTCATGCTGCAAATGTTACAACGGAGATTTTAAGGTCTACTGCAAACAATAAATCGTAAGCCAATGCTGGCAAGTCTAGAAAAGGCAATCAGCATTTTTTTTAATTTACAAAAATTAAATAAATTATAAATTAATATTCAACAAAAGAATTTCAACAAATGTGGCTCGAAAAGCATTTTTTGTCAGATTATAAGAACCATGCCTTCAGAAGTGTAAACCATGGAAAATAACATCTTTCTAATGAAAACAAATGTTTGTGTGAATTAAAAACAAAAACTGTCAGAAAAATACAAATCTTTTAAAGTAATTTCGCTGTCCCTACTTCTACGTTTTGTTTAGCTTACAATCTGATGATTATACTTGAAATAACTAGAAGATAAATTATACATACTGAGAAACAGTCATTTACAATTATTTCCCCCCCCCCCCAAAATGGGGTAAAAAATGACCCCACGAGGGTATGAGAGTTACCTACATTCGTACGGGCAGTTAAGGGTTAAGTACGTAACGCTTGAAGTCGACTCTTTGAAGTAATTTTTAAACGTACTCCAATGAAAATTTTCCCTTGCATGCGTCATTGTACAAGTGTTTCATGTGTATGACATTTTATTTGACCTTGGCTGACATTTCGAAGGGCTGCTCGGCACTTGTGAAAGTGAAGGGTGCACACTAAACAACAGGGATGCATAACGTTAGGGGAAATAAACATCAGTCGATTTTGTATTCCACTAAATAGACTACGAAAATACTAGCATTTCGCACAAATAAACACGACTTTTCTGCAACTTAGCCAAATAAACACTGTTTTCTGTGTGGATTGGTAGTAAAAACATAAGCTTTGGTACCCGACTTTGCCTTGGTAAGTATTTATTTCATCCTTCTCTCTGCCTCACTTTCTGTCAACCTCACCCGCATCTGCAGCAAATTTTGGCCTGTGATTTCTTTTTCGCGCACCTCATTCCTTATCATGTCGCCTGAACAGTGTTTCTTACAATATCCTTTTTGTCAGGTACGTACAGTGGATTATGAGGTAACAGTCCGCGAAAAGTGTTGCGAATAGCGTTAGTAATCAGGTCGTAATAAATTAAAATCCTCCTGTGTGATTGGGCGGTTGATGCGTATCATGATTTATGACGTCATATCTCTGGAAGTTTCTGAGTTACTAAAGGTAGATTCAATGTCACATGTTATTTTCGGAAAAGTGTGTTGAGAATGGAGTTTTGTAGTAAAATAAAACGTCATCAGTGAGAGGATTGGTTTTCCATGAACATAAATTGTTTATGAGCTGACATATCGTAAATATGCGTGGTACTGTAATATAATTTCAAGGGTAGACTCAGTATAATATGTATATGGTGGCCAGTAAAAAGTATTGCGATTTCAGTTAGTGGTTTAGAAAGAATACGTTGTAACGTCATGCAAGTTGGTTTATTTTTATTGTCTGAGCCGCAGAAAAGTAGTAAGTCATAAACGTTGATCCTTTCAAAATATTGTTAGGGGTGTCACAAGAAAAAGTTACGTAAAGGGTTTATATCATGTGTGAAAATTTGTTGAAGTCGTTAAGTGCTCACATTCTCAAACATACTGGGTATTAATGCAGCACAAGGTACAGCTGTTATTCGAGCAGCCCAGAGTTTACGACGCCATATCTTCTAAACTATGTGGTAATTACACACATAGCGATCGTTGGCTAACGGTAATGAATGTGGGTTTGGATGAAATCGGTCGGGTAGTTAAACAGGAGATGTGGAATGCACACAAATATACACACACACGCAGAGACACACACAACATTCTTATTGTGTATAGGTTCATTTCAAAAGTGTGAGGTGTAATGAAAGCAAAGATTTTGTCTGTTGATATTGTGAGGAGTCGAGCCATGAAGAAGAATAAAGCTAAGATCGCTAGAATATAATTTTATTTCGATCACAGTGTACGATGATCATGCCATCATATGCTGGTCAAGACATTTTTTTACACACCCGTCATCTTGCGATGTCAACAGTTGTTATATAAAATAATTTATAGTGCAGATGCACTTTATCCTTTTTGGAACCTATGAAAACAACGATGCTCGATTAGGTATCCGCCTACAGTAAATTTCTCTTGACGGTTGCATCGTACGCATACGAGTTACATCAAACATTCGTCAGTGAAGTTTATTAATTTCAGAACCGTTTTATCCAGAACCAACGTAACTTCAAACAAGTTGGAAAATCACCTCCAAAGTACTACTTTCTAACACTTGCTACTTAGAAATGTATTTGCCGTATCTTTGTTAGTATCTTGACAGATGAATCGTTATGTAAGGTCTCATTAAATAAACCATTATGATCCTGAGGTTTCAGTCGGCAGTGTAATAGTACATTTTAAAACAAAGGTTAGGTTGGGGTGGACGTAGCAGAAATTTGACCTCATTTTCTTCTATCTACTTCCAGCAATACAGTCAGAACCTGTAAATAAAGTAACATGAATTTTCCCACTTTCAGCAACGTTCATTTCAAATGCTGATGACCGGAGTGGAAGGATTAGTCGGCTGTTCTGCCGTTACCAGGGGACGAAAGGGTGTGATTTAGATCAGATCACAACCTACGGAGAGGCTCCTATGTCCCCTCTAGGCTGGAAGAAACATGAAGAAGTGCTACCACGCGGTCGTAATGAGAGCTGGTGTTCCTGAAAAACCCTGAAAAGGTTACGAACTGGTGCTGAGCGGTGTAAAATGACAATCGAAAAAATTGGGATAAACTTGTGGACCCGTCAATCTGTGAATGTGACGAGGAGCAGATAATATCTCACCTGCGCAACTGTCTTTTGCGCCCGTCATCCTGCACCGAAGAATGTTAAAGGCTGGCCAACTCTAATGCCTTGGAGGTAGCCCATATAAGTTAATGACTGGTACTCAGTCTAAAGATAATTGCATATATAATTGCTTATATATGTAAAATACAATTGTATGCTAAATTTAATGCCTTGAACTTGCCCACTTCTGAGTGAAAACTATTTCTTGTAATTAACTTATACTTGATGCCTTTGATACGAATTTAGAAAAAATCACTGCGTAAGAAAATTATTAAAACGAGATAACATAAAACTCTGATCCTTAGACCCCTTACAACTGCCAATAAGCAATCACTGTGAATTACCAAAAGTTTAACTATTTTCATTAGTTGCTCTCCTCTCAGGTATTGAATAAAATGAATGTCGACTGGTGGTAAAGGGTACATTGACCATTCACACGGACAACTTGTTTCATATTCGCTATCACACAACTATTAAACCAACAAGCATATGGAGTACATTGCATCCACGAGAGCAGAAATAACTTTATGATGCTCTTAAGCCCAATAAAAATTCACCACATCATTCAAAGAAGCTAGTGTGTTAAAACAATTATCTCAAAACAAGTACAAGCGGGCAAGTAATTTTCCCTGAAATTAAAACCCACAAAAATGCATCTGAGCAGTTAACATTCTCAACTCTTAATACGCGATATTCATAAGCAATGTACAGGGTGTCTCACGAAAGACACCTGCCAGGCGTCCACGGATGGCGCGGTACGGGTGCCGGCAGTTCCCCTGCAGTTCATAACCAATAAGTTATGGTCAGAGTCTATATCTGCCCCTGTATATGTCTTACAGTTTAGAACCTGGTTTCTAAATCTATTCCACTATAAAGTCAATCTGGTACCTTCCACTGTCTCCTGGCCTCTTCCGCGTATACAGCCTTCTTTTATGATGATTAAACCAAGTGTTGGTGATCATTAAATTGTGCTCTGCGCAAAATTCTACCAAGCGATCTCCTCTTTCATTCCTTTTTCCCAGTCCATATTCACCTACTACATTTCCTTCTCTTCCCTTTCCTACTACCGAGTTCAAGGCCCACACCACAATTTAGTTTCCTCTCCCTTAACTTTCTGAATGATTTCTTTTATCTCCTCATACATTTATTCGATATCCTCACCATCGGCCTTGCTAGTTGGCATATAAACTTGCACTACTACGGTCGGTGTTGGCTTCGTGTCTATTTTAGTACGATAATGCGTTCACTATGCAGTTCATAGTAACTTACCCGCACTCCTATTTTCTTATTCATTTTCAGACCTACTCCTGCGTTACCACCAACTGATTTTGTATTGATAATCCTCTACTCACATGGCCAGAAAACCTGTTCAACCTGCCATCGAACTTCACTAATCCCTACCATATCTAACTTTAACCTATCCATTTCTATTTTCAAATTTTCTAGATTACCTGTCATAATTTATTGTTTCGTGAAAAAGGTTCGACTAGTCATTTTCCAGATATCCACAGCCGAAATTCGTCGAGTGTTCGCAAATGTGTTCAAGATATGTCAGGCAGCACTTTCTATAGAGGGACATCATTTGGAACATCTACTGTTAATAAAGGTAAGCTTAAGTTACTCAGATGGCAATTTTTTAGACTTTAACTCAGTGTATGCGCCTGTGGCACAATAGAGTCCGAGAATCGGGCGCTGCCGTGGCCGGCGGATGCTGTGGCGGCGGCCAGGAGCCGTACCTCGCGATCTGCGGAAGCTTGGCAGACGTCTTTCGTGAGACACCCTGTAGTTAAGCAAACTCGCTGTTATCCATAGTGAACTTTAAGCAACTACCACGTGGAGCCTGGCCGAGCACCATATTTTACACAAAGACAAGTCCGTCAATTTGCAAGATACGAAAAAAAAAAAAAATGACCGCTTTTAATGAGACAAACATTGTTACTGTTTCTGACGTGAGGAACCACATGAATGAATCATTTCACTGGACGTTCCCTTTATATAAAGAAATGGTGCCAACATTCGCCTAACACAAAGTACATAAAAATGAATCGAATTACAGTAACACCATCCTCTCAATATTTACTGATTAAACTCGTCCATATTGTTCTACATTATACCCCTGACTTCTCACTAATAGTTTGCAGAAAGAGACAAAGACCGGTAGGTCCACAGTTGGGCAGTTGTCGGCTACATTTTGATGTGATAGTTCGTTACGCAGTATACATAATGGAAGGCTAGCTTGCAGTAAAGCACGGATTCTTAAAGGATCAGAAGAAGAAAATAGTGTATTCTTGAAACTAGTAATTAAAATCCAAAAGTAACGGCTGAAGGGGTTTCATTTGCGACAGTAAATAAAAAATTCGCGATTTGCCGATGACATTGTAATTCTCTCAGAGACAGCAAAGGACCTGGGAGGGAATCTGAACAAAATGGACATTGTGTTGAAAGGAGGTTATAAAATAAAGATTAACAACAGCAAAACAAGAGTCAAGTAATGTAGTCTAAGAAGATCATGCGATGCTTTACTTAGGGTATTAGCTAATTAGACGAAAAGATACTAGATGAGTTTTGTTACTTGGGCAGTAGAATAACATATGATGGTCACAGCAGAGTGTCTGAAAAAGAGAAATTTGTTAACATCGAATATTAATTTAAGCGTCAGGAAGTCTAACCTGAAGGCATTTGTGTGGCGTGTTGCTTGTACGGGAGTGAAACATGGACGATAAATAGTTCAGACAATAAGAGTATAGAGGCTTTTGAAATGTGGTGGTACAGACGAATGCTGAAGATTATTTGGGTAGATCTCCTAACTAATGAGGAGGTACTGAAAACAATTGGGGAGAAAAGGAATTTCTGCCATATCTTGACTAAGAGATCGATTGATAGGACATGAAGGAATCCAGCATTTATAATTGGAGGGAATGTATGGGGTAAAAATCGCAGAGGATGAGAGGAATAAAGTAAGTAAATTCAAATGAATGATGGTTGACGTTCTTATGAGGAGATAAAGCTGCTTGCTCAGGATAGAGTGGAGCTCTGCAACAAACCAGTCTCCTGACTGAAGACCAACCCAACAGCAACAAATTGACTATAACTAGAAAACAGGAAAGCTCTCAAACATGAAAACGGTCACACGCCAGCAGCTCGCATCATGCACTTCACACAAGAATTCATATTCCGCATCTTTTCAAGAAGTAGGTAGAATATACATTCATTAAAAGTTATAAATACAAATTCATCTAGATAGAGATTTTACTGTATACTAAAGTTCAAATTGTTGGTTTTATCGGTTCCTAAACTTACACACTAATTAAGGACAAAAGACACAACCATGCACAAGAGAGGACTCGAACCTCCGACGGGAGTGGCTGCGCAGTACGTGACAATGCGCTCAGACAGCGGGACAATTTCATCGTGCCCATACAAAAGTAAATTAAAAATACACAGAACTTAAAGTTAATAACTAAGCATCAAAGAGAAGTCCAGTTGAGTGTGCAGTCCATTACCTAATTATTGCAATCAGCACTAAAGTCTCATGGGTATTGACTCCCATAGCAACAGACAATTAATATTAACAATTAACGCGTTTTTAGCAAAACGATCACTCATATTTAGGTGGTTGCATTAGAATAACTCATGTTTGGTATGAAATACAAATAAATGTCTGCATAATTTTTACACATGGAATTGCATTCGTATTTTTATGTACAGAAGTTAACAGAAAGTCTCACAACATACTGCGAGGTTTATTTACATTCTACAAGATAATAAAGACTATGATAAACGTATCATACATTATTTGATTTTATTAATATTTATAACGTTCCTCAGGACCGAACTGAGGAGCAAGTCTCCATGGTCATGCTACCAGTCAGCACATCAAACAGCAAGAATGGAATAGTAATAGATAAAGTGAAAGAAGTATCATACCTGTGTACACAACATTCCTAAACATAAGCAAAACGATCCAATAAAGTAACACAGAAATTCGTATAATGTTTCAATTTTCCTAGGTATTCCGAGACAGATTAGGAAGAGTGAGGAAACTCTTGTTTACCCTTGAAACTGCGTAGATTACTAAGAGTTTTGCAACTTAAATAGTGGCAACACTGTTGTGGAGACATTATGCAATGGAATCTACTATTGTCGCTGATATCACACGTTATTAACGTACCTACCTAACCTCCACACAAATGGACTCGCACGTTCCCATGTCACCGGCGTGTGCACAATCGGGGCAAACACAATCACATGTGAGCGAGCGGTCTAACGAAACGGTGTCACTACTTTTTCGAAACAGGAACAGAGGAGTTGGTGCAACATGTGCCGAAGGTCGTACAGCACGTCCGTGCCATCGATGTCTTCAACAGGCGTGCGGGGAATCGGCATGACGTACAGTATATATATTTTTTAATTCTTCTTTATTATCGCTTTTTGTTGCAGTGACCCTACATCCAGCATTTATTACAGTGGCAACATTATAATTGAAATGCTTACAATGTATGTCACGTTACTGCCTTACAATAAAATTAGAAAAATGAAATTGATAACATATAAAACAACACATATTTAACAGTACTATTAACAGACATAATACAACGGAAGTGTAAACAGCACAAAACAGAATGAGAGTTGCAAGTACATAATTAAGGTCAAAATATAAAATAGAAAATTACTCCTCCAGTTTCAAGCTGTGCATATTTAAGGTAAACATGGGAGCTACACCAGCTCTTAGATTAAAGCTGGATGCCGTTAACTTTTAGGTAGCCCTTGAGTAAACTGTAATTAAACGTGTCGAATCGATGTAGAAAGACAGTGACACTTGTCGGGTGGAGGTAACCCCTCGCAACCAGCTTTCTGTAGAATACACTTTGTGCAGCCGTGTACTTGGTGCATGCCAGTATAATGTGGTTGAGATCCGCCACTGCCGTTGGATCTTTGTCGCAGTGTTTAAAAGTGATGAGTTTCAAACGGTGGACAGGGTAACATGCTTGTCCCAGTCTCATCGGAATGAGAGGCGTCGCATGACGTCTACTAAGCTTCATCGAAGAAAACATGGCAGAGAGGAGACATTTGGTTGTATAGCTGACCGGTGTCCTCTCTTAAACGCTTGAGAGACGTGCCATTCGTGGTCCCAAGTGCGATAGGCAGCTTTCTGTATCGTCGATCTGATGTCTGTATATGGAATCGGCGTGGGACGGAATTGTCCTTTCGTAATACTTCTCTTGGCGAGGCGGTCAACTGTTTCGTTGTGGAATATGGCTTGATGTTCTTTAATTCAAAGTAAATGGATGTCGATGGCCACTGCCTTTGCATTTGTTATGGCTTACAAGATGTATATGTATCTGTTCGTTTGTCAAATGTCGGATGTTGTAAGTTTTGTAACACGCTTTGTGAGTCCGACAAATGTCGGATGTTGTAAGTTTTGTATCATGCTTTGTGAGTCCGTAGGATTGATACAGGCTCAAATGTTCGTGTGCCGTAATAAATGGTCTCCCTGATGCCCAGTAACTCTGTAGTGTAAATAGATGATTCAGGCGGAAGTGCAAGCATTCGGTAGGTGACGTCAGAGGGTCGAAAGAAGGCTTATCCCACACCTGCTTCAGTTTTAGAGCCATCAGTATAGATTTGAGCGTGCCGTGGCCAATAGCTGAGAAGAAAGTGTTCCATGTCGTTTTGTGTAGTAGAACTGCAAATATGTCACCGTGACTGGGTTGAAAAACAGATGATACGAATAAAGGAAGCAAGGAAGTTTGGTGTCCTGTATGATGAGTGGTAAGAGATGTCTCAATTTCTCATAGCTGCGAACCTGTAAGGGAACTAGTGTAATGCCTCTTCTGCAACGCGTTTCTGTAATTCTCCAAATATTGACGCTCGGCTGAGGAGGAAAGTATCCGACAACGTCAGTCATCGTATAGTTAACGGCATTTCAGACGCTTCCACTAGCAGGACATTGGTGGGTAATGATTTTTGCCGTACAGAAAAGTGCACGGCGCATACAGCGTCAGCTGTGGCTCCTCCGTTCGGTCGATGGGGCTGGGAAGTACTGTACCACCCACCTTACTTTCCGGACTTAAGACCGTGAGACTCTGATTTCATGCCGAATATGAAGGAACCACTTAGTACCTTTCAGTTCAGAACTGTTCCAAAGATTCAACAGGCAGTAGATCGCTCCATTAGTACCATCTACATAACAAGCTCTGCTAATGGTATACTACGCCTTCCACGTCGCTGGAAACTGGTTCTAGACAACGCTGGTGACTACTAAGAAGGAAAGTAACAAGTGAATATGTGTAACGGCTTTGTATCTTTCGTGAAAAAATGCCGCTATTTAAGTTCCAACCCTCGTATTAAGCTGACTGAGTCCTTATGGCAGCGCATTAAAACCGTATTCCGAAGAATATTCCACACCATTCTGGACAATAGTAAAGGAGGTGTGATCCAAATGCAGCTGAGATTTCTGACTCGTATCAACTGAGAAAAAGTTGCAAACTCTTGGAAGTAACCAAATATTATAAACACCGAATAACATTAAATAAAGTTATCTGAATGCCCAGCAATTTGAAGTGTTCAGTCTCAATTGTCATGTGCCCAGTCTGTTTAATCAGGCTTTAGTTTTCCTTGAATTGTGTCAGAGAAATTTTAAAAACTGAGTCTTACTGTGATTTAGCATACATTATTTTATTTTATTTCTTTAACTGCGCTATTTGATACTGCGACAGTATTGCAAAAAACATCATTCACTACAAAGTTGGTGTCATCAGCAAGCAGTACAGTTATAGAATTACCTGTTACACAAGAAGACATATATTTATGGTAAATGAAAAACAACAGCGGCCCCAGAACAGAGCCTTGGGACACCCCACAATTTATTCTGACCTATTGTGATTACATATCGCATCAATTTTCAAAACTACAGAGAATTATCCTCTGCTGCGTGTTATTAAAGAAAGAGGTGTACTAATGTGAGCTACTCCCTCTTAATCCATAACGTTCGAACTTCAGCAACAATATTTTCTGATCAACAGAACATAACGCCTTTGTCAAATAAGTTACCACAACAATGAATATACAACCTTAGAAGCATCAGACATCGTCTGTTTACACACTTGCAGTACATTAATTTTACTTTTAATCAGAAATGAGTTTAACTTAAATTAGGCCTACCGTGAAACTTCCTGGCAGATTAAAATTGTGTGCCGGAACCAGGACCCAAACCTGGGACCTTTGCCTTTCGCGGGCAAGGGCTCGACCACTGAGCTATCCCAACACGACTCACGGTGGCGGCCCACAACTTCAATTCTGCCAGTACCTCGCCTCCTACTTTCCAAACTTCACAGTTCTCCTGCGAAACTTGCAAGGCTAGCACTCCACTGCAGAGTAAAAGTTTCATTCTGGAAACATCCCTTACGCTGTGGCTAAGCCATGTCTCCACCATATCCTTTCTCCAGGAGTGCTAGTCTTGCGACGGTCGCAATGGCCGAGCGGTCTGCGGCTAGTCAGTCACTGTCGGCACGGCCGCAACTGTCAGAGGTTCGAATCCCCCCTCGGCCATGGATGTCTGTCGTATTCAGTATAAGGTAGTTCATAAGCAGTTTGTAAGTTTGGGGACTGATGACCCCGCAGTTAAGTCCCTTAAGCTTAACAAACATTTGAACATTTTGCTAGTCTTGCAAGGCTCGCAGGAGAACTTAGGTGAAGTTTAGAAAGTAGGAGTCGAGGTATTGCCGGAACTGAAGTTGTGAGATCGTACTGCGTGTCGTGTCTGGATAGCTCAGGCAGAGGTCCCAGGTTCGAGTCCCGGTTCCGGCACACAATTTTAATCTGCCAGGAAGTTTCATATCAGCGCACACTCCGCTGCACAGTGAAAGTCTCATACTAGGTCTACCGTGTTTACAATCAAACCGCTATAAACAAATGCAAAATAGTAAAACCAAAATCTGTATGCACAAAACGACAATTTCGGTTTCATGTTTTCTGTCAATATAATTCTTTGTCACCGTGGCTCCGAAATTTTCTGAATTGCAATACACAGTGAGATATACTGTTTCATGCGGTACCCTAATACGAGGGTTGGAACTTAAATAGAGGAAACACTGCTGTGGAGGCACTATGTAATGGAACCTACCAATTCGCCAATAGCACACGTTGTTGACATACCTACTTTACCTCGTCCATCCCACGTCACCTGCGTACGTTCAGTCGAGTAAAACACACTCACTTATAAACGTGCGGTCCTACGTAAAGGTGTCATTTTGTTTTTGAAACAGGAACTGATCTAGATTGAATGTGCCAGAGGTCGTAAAGCACAGTGTCATCAAGATCTTCAAGAGGGGTGACACATTGGGTTAAATCTTAAATCCTTCAACGAAGTTCGGCAAACTGTGGCACACAAGCATGTTCGTCCACGTCAGACCATCAATGCACAGTATTACTATTCATTTTTGGAGCATCACTGCGACAAGCTTTGCGAAAGAAGTGGCAATACTTTCTGCACAAAGCAACCATCATTTTGGACTACAATGCGCGCGCACTTGCAGGGCAAGCTGTGGCTATTCGGTCGATTGGACGGAAGTTTTGTACCTCACCATACTCCCCGGACTTAAATTCTTGTGACTTTGATTTGAATCAGAAGATGAAGGAACCACTTCGTGGCATTCGCTTTAGAACTGTTGCAGGGAGTCGACAGGTAGTAGGCCGCTACATTCGCACCATCAACAGAACAGACTCTGATAACGCTATACTACGCCTCTCCACATCGCTGCAACGGGTTCTAGACAACGCTGGTGACTGCTTTGAGGGACAGTAACAGGTGCTAACATGTAGCGCTTTGTATCGGTTGTAAATAAGTAGTTTCCACTTTTTTAAGTTCCAACACTAGTAATTTAGCAATATCCTGTACAAAAGGTGACAATTCTTTGTGCTTTTCCTGTAAGAAAGAGAGAGGACCACAGTTCTGTTCACAGAAGTACCCTTTTATCAGTTGGAAAATAATAAAGTTACATAGAACGTCTCATTTTTAGCCGAGGTGACTGAGGCGCTTCAGTCACGGTCAGCACGGCCACTACGGTCGGGGGTTCGAATCCCCCCTCGGGCATGGATATTTGTGCCGTCCTAGTTCGTAAGTAGTTCATAAGTAGTTTGTAAGTTTAGGGACTGATGACCCCATAGTTAAGTCCCATAAGCTTGACAAACATTTGAACATTTTTAGCAACACATTAATTTACCTTAAATACCCCATATTTGTTTCACTGTCAAGTACATAAAAGTAAAGATGGTAATATGGTTTAACGCTCTGTATCCCTGCGAAAGAGGAGATCGCTTGGTAGAATTTTGCGCAGAGCACAATCTAATGATCACCAACACTTGGTTTAATCATCGTGAAAGAAGGCTGTATACGTGGAAGAGACCAGGAGACACTGGAAGGTACCAAATTGACTTTATAATGGTAAGGAATAGATTTAGAAACCAGGTTCTAAACTGTAAGACATATCCAGGGGCAGATATAGACTCTGACCAAACTTATTGGTTATGAACTGCAGATTAAAACTTAAGAGATGGCAGAAAGGTAGAAAGGTTAGGAGATGGAACCTGGACAAATTGAAGGAACCAGAGGTGGTTGAGAGTTTCGGAGCAAGCATTAGGCAAAGAATAGCTGAAATGGGGGAAAGTAATACAGTAGAAGAAGAATGGGTAGCTCTGAGAGATAGGGTAGTGAAGGCTGCAGAGGACCATATAGGCAGAAGGACAAAGCCTAATAGAAATCCCTGGACAGCACAGGATTTACGGAATTTAATTGACGAGAGGAGAAAATATAAAAATTCAGAAAGTGAAACAGGAAAAAGGGAGTACAAACGTCTGAAAAATGAGATTGACAGGAAGTGCAGACTGGCTAAGCAGGAGTGGCTAGAGGACAAATACAGAACCGTAGAAGAATGCATAAATAGGCGAAAGACAGAAAATGAAAGAGATATTTGGAAACAAGAAAAGCAGCTGTATGAATATCAAGAACTCAGACGGAAAACCAGTACTAAGCAAAGAGGGGAAAGCAGAACTCTGGAAGGAATATATAGAGGGCCTATACCAAGGAAATAAACTTGAAACCACTATTCTAGAAATGGAAGACGAAGTGGAGGAAGATGAGATAGGAGATGTGATACTGCGGGAAGAATTTGACAGAGCGCTGAAGGACTTGAGTCGAAACAAGGCCCCTGGAGTTGATGATATTCCGTCAGAACTGCTGATGTCTTTAGGAGAGACAGTCGTGAAAAAATTGTATCACTTTGTATGCAAGATGTATGAGACAGGGGAAATACCCTCCGACTTCAAGAAGAATATTGTAATTCCAATTCCAAAGAAAGCAAGTGCAGACAAGTGTGAAAATTACAGATCAGTGTAATAAGTCATGGTTGTAGCCTTTCCCCAACGTTGTTCAATCTATACATTGAGCAGGCAGTGAAGGAATGGAAGGGGAAATTTGGAGAGGGAATTATAGTGCAGGGAGAAGAAATAAAAACATTGCGGTTTGCCGATCATTTAGTAATTCTCTCAAAGACCGCAAAAGATCGGGAAGAGCAATTGAATGAAATGGACAGTGTCTTGAAAGTAAGATATACGATGAACATTAACAAGAGTAAAACGAATGTAATGGAATGCAATGTCAGAAAATCAGGCGATGCTGAAGGAATTAGATTAGGCAATGGGACAATAAAAGCAGTAGATGAATTTTGTAATTTGGGTAGAAAGATAACTTCTGATGGCCGAAGTAAAGAAGATATAAAATGCAGAATGGCTATGGGAAGAAAAGCGTTTCTAAAGAAGCGAAACTTGTTAACATCCAACATTAATTTAAATGTTAGGAAGTCTTTCTGAAAGCATTTGTCTGGAGTGTAGCATTGTATATGAGTGAAGCGTGGACGATTAGGAGTTCAGATAAAAAGATGATAGAAGCTCTTGAAATGTGGTCTTACAGATGAATGATGAAAATTAGATGGGTACATCACGTAACTAATGAGGAGGTGCTTAACCGAATTGGGGCGAAAATGAGTTTCTGGCATATCCTGACTGAGAGAAGGGATAGATTGGTAGGACACATCCTGAGACATCAATGAATTGTCAACTTAGCGTTAGAAGGAAGTATGTGTGGTATAAATCGTAGAGGGAGTCCGAGGGACGAATACAATAAACAGATTGAAAAGGATGTAGGTTTCCGAACGTATTCTCAGATGATGAGACTTGCACAAGACAGGGTAGCGTGTAGAGCTGCATCAAACCAGTCTGCGGACTGAAGAACACAACAACAACATTCCTGCGTTATGTCTGTCGACAACTAGTGTGTAACATGAGTGTATCGTGAATGATTTTTATCTACTTATAAATCTGGATTTTTGGCTATTGAGTAGTTCTTTAAGAACATAAAGTTATTTTGTGAATACTTCACTGTAGTCTACGAATTACTCATTACTAGTCAATAGAAAACGCTTCACTTGGTGTGAGGACCATCACTATTTTGCCTCTCTACAGCATTAGTCAACAGGTGGACCATCTAATAACGGTGATCCTAAAGCTCTTCGATAAATAATTTATTGTATGTTGATGTTGTGCAAAATTATTGCGTTACTAACCGGCTTTAGGCTTCTTAGGTCATCATAGGGTAAGAACTGAATGTCGCTAACATTTCGTCACAGATGTGTGACTTAAAAAGATGTTATTAAATTACAGAAGATATAAGTAAATCTGTTCATAGGAGAGTGTTTCATTGTTATGGTACTTAATTTTATTTACTATAATATAAAAATATATATAAAGCTGTTTTTATAAGTAGAGGTTTAAAGCTTGAATATTCATTGTTATAGCAGGGGGGAAGACGGCAGAAAGGTTCAAAGAAAACCTGAGTCTAATTACAAAAATGTACCCGACTCACACGATAAAGTAGGCGGTGATTTTATTTTACCCTCAATCTGTTGGCGAAATTATATTTTCAAATCAGGAGGTTCGCATAAAACATCGTGTGAAATTGTACTCAACGGATTCTCTGAGAATTACTTCTAACAATTAGTACATGAGTCAACTAGAATTGTAAATGGATGTCAGAACACACTTGATCTCTTAGCAACAAATAATCCTGAGTTCATAACGAGCATCAAAATGGTTAGTGAACAGAGAGTTGTCATAGCGAGATTGAATATTGAAAGTCCCAAAGTCACCAAAATTAGACGAAAAGAATATTTCTTCAGGAAATAAGATAGAAATAAAATAAATTGCTTCTTGAAAGACAGCTTCTACTCGTTTATAACACTAAACGTAAGTGTAGACCAGATGTGGCTCTAATTCAAAGAGATGGTATCGACAGCAATTCACAGTTTTATACCAAATCAATTAATAAAAGAATGAGGTTATCCCCTTTGGTACACAAAACAGGTCATGAAATGATGCAAAAGCAACGGAAAAAGCATGCTAAATGTAAACGAACACAAAATACACAGGATTGGCGATCCTACACAGATGCTCGAAATTTAGCGAGCACTTCAATGCGAGAATGCCTACAATACTTATCACAACGCAACTCTTTCTCAAAATTTGACTGAAAACTCAAAGAGAGTTTCGTCATATGTTAAATATACTTGGAGAAAAACACAAACAATACTACGTGATAGTATGATAACGCTACTAAAGCAGAATTGCTAAACATGACTTTTACAAACTCATTCACCAAAGAGAACGAAACCAATATTCCAAATTTCGAATTAGAAACAGAGGCCAGAATGAGTAACATAGAAGTAGATATCATCGGAGAAGTGAAGCAACAAAAATCACTTAACAAGAACAAGTCTTCTGGTCCGGACTGTATACGCATAACATTTCTATCTTATTATGCTGAAGCGAAATTCCTTAATTAACAGCCATATACAACCGCTCTCTCAAAGAAGGATCTGTACCAAAATGTTGTATAGTTGCACAGGTCACACCTATTTCAAGAAATGCAGTAGGAGTAACCCACTAAACTTGACGTCAATTTGCAGCAGGGTTTTGGAACATATCCTGTATTCAAATATTATGAATTATCTCGAACAGAATGATTTATTGACCCAAATAGAAAATATCGTTCATGCGAAGCACAACTAGCTCGTTACTCACACGAAATGATGAGTGCTATCGACAAGGGTTAGCAAATCGATTCCGTATTCCTTGATTTCCAGAAGGCTTTTGACACCATACCTCACAAACGGCTTTTAATCAAATTGCGTGGTTATGGTATATCGCCCCAAATTTGCGACTGGAAAGGTGATTTCCTGTCAGAGAGGACACAGTTTGTAGTAATCGATGGTAGAGCATCGACTAAAATAGAAGCGATATCGGCCGGCCGCGGTGGCCGAGGGGACTGAGGCGCTTCAGTCACGGTCTGCACGGCCACTACGGTCGGGGGTTCGAATCCCCCCTCGGGCATGGATATTTGTGCCGTCCTTAGTCTTAGCTAGTTCATAAGTAGTTTGTAAGCTTAGGGACTGATGACCCCGTAGTTACGTCCCATAAGTTTTACAAACATTTGAACATTTTTGGAAGCGATATCGGGCGTTCCACAGGGTAGTGTTACGTCCCATAAGTTTTACAAACATTTGAACATTTTTTGAAGCGATATCGGGCGTTCCACAGGGTAGTGTTACTGGTCCTCTGCTGTTCCTCATTGACATAAACGATTCGGGAGAAAATCTTAGTAGCTCTCTTAGGTTGTTTGCAGATGACACCGTCATTTCGGGGTGGCATACCACACAGGGACTCCCTGTAATGGACGACAGTTCTCGCGCCCTTCTTGCACCAGTGCTAAATTAAAACTGTTTATTGATGACCCAGTTAATAAATAATTTGATCTGATCACTCAGTAATTATTTTCGTTGAAACACTTGCACTTTATTAGTGTATATACTTACTTTATACTAACTGTCAACAGGGTAATTCTTGAAATCAAAAGTACGTAACCCTCAGATATGAAAAATTACTCAAAGAAATATATGGACACACGTCTTAGTTTTAATAGTGGTCAAGTCCAGTATTTTATATCAAAGCTGGCCAAGTTTAATATTTAACGAGTTTTCTTGACTTCAGTATTGGTTTTTGCGACGTCTTTGTTATGAATCTAATTTTCTGACACGAATAGAGCAGGCAGTCGCAAAAGTGTGGGTACTTTCCTAATGTGCCCTTTAGCTTCCTGTCTCCGATAAATTCATTGAAATTGAACTTGGTGTTTTTTTTTTTATATTAAGCTCTTCATATAGACGACTGAATCAGTACCAAAAGGCAGCAACTATTGTAGAATGTAATATAACAAAAGGAATGGCAATGGAATGGAAACATTTTTGAGAAATCAGACCACTTACTCCTAGATATCATTATCATTAATTCGTGATCCAGTGAAATTTTGTGTGGCACACGGAAATAAATCAACTCGGAAATGTCTTAATTGACCGTAGTTACTGCACATAATATCATAAAATTAATTATTCGTGAAACGGTACGAATAAAATAGATTAACCCGGAGGACGTAATATTGCAACGAGACCTAACATCCGATAATAGAATTTCTAGTCTTTGTCACATTCTATTTGCACAGGTAACCGGATTTGGCTTTACGCCTGTCCTCAGATACACAAGAGGAAGAGAGGTACAGGTATTTAAGAATTTTTAAAACATGAACATACTACATACAAACGCAAAAACAGAGTATGCGACACAGAGAACGTTTATTCGTTAGGTATATCGATTAACAATATATGTGATCATTAAGAAGTGCGAAACAATATAAATTTTGTCCCTTACGGATAGAGTGATGTCATTTCTTATACAGACAACAATTACTGTGAGCAATTAAACGTCAAAGAGCGAAGTCATGTATACAGATGTAAGCGTTAATACTGTACAACGTATCTCATCGGAAAAACAACGAAGCTACAAGGCATGGGCTTCGCGCGAGTTATTAGATATTCGCCGGCCGCGGTGGCCGATGGGACTGAGGCGCTCCAGTCACGGTCTGCACGGCCACTACGGTCGGGGGTTCGGATCCCCCCTCGGGCATGGATATTTGTGCCGTCCTTAGCGTTAGCTAGTTCATAAGTAGTTTGTAACCTTAGGGACTGATGACCCCGTAGTTAAGTCCCATAGACTATACAAACATTTGAACATATTATGAGATATTCTGTCCCACCCTTCGCGAAAACCATAGGCTAGCCCTAGAAAAAATTACATATTACATCTGTAGTAAATTTAATGATCTTTAGAAAATTACATATTACATTTGTAGTAAATTTCATGACTTTTAACTTTGTGCTGGTCTATGTTTCGATAGAGGCAATAGATTAACAGATTGATCAAGAAAAAAAAGTCAAAATTAAAAAAGTGGCCTTCAGACTCACAGAACCACACACTCATCTCCTCGTGTAATAAGTGTTAGTATGTGTTCCCCATGTCACTTACTAATGCCCATTTACAAAATTTTGGATACCATTTTGGTCTGCAGTGATTTGGCTTTTACACCATAAGCTTAGTCAGCTACTTCATTAACAATAATTTTACTTTCCAGTTAGTCATGAAGGAAAAAATTATTGGAAAAAGGGATTACGCTCACAGGTTGATATAAACGTTAGTGTGTCAGATACATTTGTTTCGTAGTCAGCAGTCCAGATAATCAAAAGAATTGAAGTGTTACTTTTAAAACGTAGACAAGTTACACTAACATAAATATCATAAATAATAACCTCTGATTAAGCTGCAGCGTAATAACAGCCCAGTCAATGAAAAAAGCCGCGCGGGAATTGTCTTGCGGTACTGGGTGTTATGACACGCTGTTCGCGTGAGAACTTCGAGTCCTCTCTTGGTCATGGCTGCGTGAGTTCAAGTGTTTGTAATTCTATGGGACCAAACTACCTTGGTCATCAGTCACTAGTCTTCCAAACTACTTAAACGAAGTTAAAGTAACCTAAGGACAACACACACATCCATGCCGGATGGAGGATTCGGACCTCCGACTCGGAGGCTGCGCGATCCGTCACGTGGCGCGTGAGTTGCCCTTAGTGTTAGTATAAGTAATTTGTAAGTCTAGGGACCGATGAACAGTTTGGTCCCTTAGGTTCACAAACATTTGAAAATATTTTGTATGCAAAAATTAGTCGAATAAATCGTGCAGTTTGAAATTTTTGTATAGGTAGGAACATCAAATCACCACAGTGCTATATCTGTAATTTTATTTTTACTGACAATGGGTAAATCGATTGAAAGCATAGCGTCCCAATATGAGTTGGAGAAAACGATTATAGAATTTAATTGTGGCTGTACAACTCAAAGGACCACGTTTACAACAGTTTCAGAACAAACACTAATATAGGTTATCTTAGGAACATTATTCCTGTTAATATACAATCAATTTTTTATTACATTCTGTGACTTTGTTATAAGCACCTGGATTTGTTAAATACTGTTTGCATTACAAGTTGTTGTTTGTAAATCTATCGGACCAAACTGCGTAGTCATCAGTTTGTAGCTTACAAACTACTTACACTAAGGTAAACTAACCTAAGGACAACACACACCCATGCCTCGGGGAGGACTCGAACCTCCGACGGCGAGCAACTGCGCGCTCCGTAGCGAGGCGCCTTAGACTGCTCGGCTACTAAAAATGTTCAAATGTTTGTAATTCTATCGGACCAAACTGCGTAGTCATCAGTCCGTAGCTTACAAACTACTTAAACCTAGGTAAACTAACCTAAGGGGAAACACGCACACCCATGCTCCAGGGAGGACTCGAACCTCCACGGCGAGCAACCACGCGCTCAGCAGCGAGACGCTTTAGACCGCTCGGCTACTCCACCTCGGCCTACATTACAAGTAGTCTTTCTTCGGTGTTCTTAAATTGTCGACGGTGACTGGACGACATCTATCACATTGATTCGGTAAGGTGTAGGAGTTGTTGCCTAAATAATATGCAGAAATCTCATCATCCAATCATTTCACTGTAGGGTTGCCATGGCAGGTAATAGTCAAACTGTCACCCAATCAAGAAACGTAAGTTGCGGAAAGCGACTGATGTAAAGGACGCTGCATTATCTGAAGCAAAGGTACGATGACGACCAAAGGTACCGAATATTACTTGCATACATTTCCTAGTGACTTGTACGGTGATCATAATATTGCTGGTGGGAATTAACCAAAAACCTTCTACACAGACGAACACAATACCTGCTGTCAATAATCCGCATTCAATTTTGCATAGGCTCAGTCTGAACTTCGGATGATAGAAACCCCTGTGTATCCTGATGCATACGAAGTATTCCCTAATTTTCATGCATATTTTTGAAAACTCCTAAATGAGCACGCACCGAAGTCTCGTTATAATATTTAACACCGAGGCAATAAAACTTTTTGGCACTCCCTTCCCTACCGTGCAAGGCAACACATTACATTCCCTTTTAACTCATGCGGCTCTGCGTCTCCCCCCTTTCGTATTTGCTCTTTAATACCGCCTAACGAGCGTCGTCATCGTGCTGTACCACAATGTTACTTTTATGGATCCACTGAAACCGGTAAACACTGATCACTTTCCAGAATGAAACTTTCACTCTGCAGCGGAGTGTGCGCTGATATGAAACTTCCTGGCAAATTAAAATTGTGTGCCGGGCAAGCGCACTTCCGACTGTGCTATGCCGCCTCACAACTTTACTTCCGCACAACTTTATTTGGCGAACACAGAAATCTATATAAGAAAAACTATAATATTACTTAAATCAGAAGTGTACGACCGTGTAAATAATTGTACATGATTTTTTTCCAAAATGTAGTTTGTTACCTGAAAGTAACATCCCCCCTCCAAAAAAAAAAAAAAAAGAGGCATGGGACCTAAGATAAAAATACTTCAGCGTTGTTCCTAACACTTTAGAAATTATTGTAGTTTTGAATGTTTTATCTGAAATGTCTGAAAACTACTAACTTTTCATACAAAACTCCACAACAACCCAACAATTTTCACGTTTTACGGTCAAATATAGGTGAAGACGAAAAAAATTTGTCTAGAATTAGGCAGGTTACCAAAACTGTCGTTCTGTTTTTCTCCTTCTTCCGGATTGGTTGGTTTTTTCAATAGTGATCTGCGTGGCCTCCTCCTCTCAATAAACATGAGTCTATTTTCTATACCACAAATAAGAATTCGCCAACAATTATGTATAATGTATCATCTTTAAGGCTTCCTGTTTCCCTTCATAAGCAATTTTCTGTGCATAAGAAATTAATATTGTCAAAAAATCGAAAGTAACTGGTACCCTGGTAACTGCAGTACGTGCTAATCATTCATGCTAATGTATAATGTATCATCTTTAAGGCTTCCTGTTTCCCTTCATAAGAAATTTTCTGTGCATAAGAAATTAATATTGTCAAAAAATCGAAAGTAACTGATACCCTGGTAACTGCAGTACGTGCTAATCATTCATGCTAATCAGAAATTTTTCGCAAAATACAACGAAATATCGCTGTATATGAGAGTTTAAATGACGGCTTCAGCCAGCATTGTCAATCCAGGGATGAATCTTGAAACACATCGGAGAAAATCATGCGTAAATTTTGATGTTATTAGCATAAAGGATTTCACTTATCAAAGGCAGAGAAGACCGCCAGGGCGTCAAATTCATAAACGATATTTGGTCTCTGGCGGCAAAGGCAATAGGGGGCGGCGTACGTAAGAGGACCTCTGGAACTCCAGACATTGACGCATCAGTTTGAACGACAAACTAGTTACTAAAATTAGCCATTGCAAAAGAGGGAACATGCTCAGAGCCATTTACAAGGCAGAGAGAGGGGGAGTTAGAAAAAGAGGGATGGACAAAGACAGAGAGAAGGAAAGAGATGGTGCACAGACAAAGGAAAGGGAAGAAGACATGGCATAACTTAAGACTGGAGTAAATAAGTACGCGAGCGACGCCGGGTTATGAGCTAGTTACTAATAAAATTTATATATCTGAGCTGCAATTTATCAGCAGCTTTGTATGTGCTAAAATCAAACATACGCAAAGTCTATGCAATGCGTTCTTAGTTCTGCAAAGTGTTTACAATTTTGCACAGTAGTTTGTTTGGTTTAATGTAGCACATTAACTATTAATAATAGCGAAAAGAAAATCATATAATTATCGAACGAATGTAAAACACTATAATATGCACAAAAACTATTTCTTTCACTGGATAGTTTTCTCAAAGTCAATGATAGTTCAGTAGCGGCTGGAACGGTGTGGTAGTCGCCGTGCGGGTATTGACGTGCGTTTCGAGCCATCATGTCAGTGACTGCGCGGCCACTAATGTCGGAGGGTCGAGTCCTCCGTCATAGGTCTGTGTATGTTGTACTTACTTTAGTCTAACTTAGTTTAAGTAGTTTCCAAGTTTATGGATCGATGACCACAATAGCAGTTTGGGACCATAGAATTAGGAACACTTGAAAAATCGGTGTAGCGGTCAATGTATAGGCAGCAGTCGGATGAGGCCAGCATGGCCGCGTAGGCGAGTTGGCCTACTTTCCGTAACACGGAGCTTGGGCTGGTCGCGCCGCCACTTCGGAGAGCGCATCACAGAGGCACGCGGTCGCTTTGAACGTGCGCAGCACGGGATGGCACAAACATTGTTACTAGTCTCTCTGATAGTCCGGGCTTTAGTCTAGCTATTCGATACAGTGGCATGAGAGCCCATGGCGAGGAGAGCAGGGGCTCTGTCCCCTCACCATTAGGTCTCAGTCAAAGAAAAAGAATGATGTACACTGCTTAAAACAATTACGGGGTCAGGTGAGATATACACAATATATATATATATATATATATATATATATATATATATATATATATATATATATATATATATATATATATATTAACTTATTTCTGATATTGGTTACGATTGTAATTTTCGTGTGATACAGTACCATATTTAGCTGTCTCAACTCTTTACTTCAGTTTTATATATTCAAATGTTTGTCAAGGTTAAGGGACTTAACTGCGGGGTCATCAGTCCCTAAACGTACAAACTACTTATGAACTAGCTTTTACTAAAGACCAGTGGCGTATTTAAGGGCTTCCAGGTTTGACCCCCTCCCCCCCTTACAATTGTAAAATTATAGAAATGTTTTTCTTACACACCTGCACACAATATCGTAATACTATGGGTAGAAAACAAGGGCTAACAACACCTCAACTTCAGATTAGCTCCGCTTTCCAAGGGGGAATCTGTGACTGGGGGTCTTAAGGCTGTCTCCAGGAAGGTATCAACCCAAGTACGAACGCCTCCGACTGATGATTTTATAGTGTACTCGGTCTTCTTAAATTGTCGACGGTGACTGGTAAGTAACGACTTCTATCACATTGATTCGGTAAGGTGTAGGAGTTGTTGCCTAAATAATATGCAGAAATCTCATTATCCAATCGTTTCACTGTAGGATTGGCATGGCAGGAAGTAGTCATACTGACACTCCATCAAGAAATATAAGTTGCGGAAAGCGACTGATGTAAAGGACGCTGCATTATCTGAAACAAAGGTACGATAAGGACCGAAGGTACCGAATATTACCTGCATACATTTTCTAGTGACTTGTATGGTGATCATAATATTGCTGGTGGGAATTAACCAAAAAGTTTCCACACAGAGGAACACATACCTGCTGTCATAAATAGTCCGCATTCAATTTTTCATACGTTCATTCTAAACTTCGGATGATAGAAACCCCTGTGCATCCTGTTCCAGACGAAGTATTCCCTAATTTTTATGCATATTTTTGAAAACGCCAAAATGAGCACCCACCGGAGTCTCGTTATAATATTTAACACCAAGGCAATAGAACGTTTTGGCACTTCCTTCCCTAGGAGTCGAGCTAACTCGCAAGCTTCCCACAAAACGCGCAGTTATTTTGTTTGGCATCGCCCGTCGCGGTCTGTACCGCGATACACGAGTGCTCTCCGACACGCGATACCGCGCGACACGCGCCCCAGTTTCCGTGCTCACGCTTTCGAACAACGTGTTCCACCGCTGCGGTGTCTATACTCTCCGAGAGCAGCGCATCGAAGCTTCTGTAGCCTACTGCTGTGAGTTTTCAAAGTGATTAATAAATAGTACCGCTTTAAGACTGCTTAGCTCTGCAGTCTCGTCTCCGCGAACTAACTATAGTTTGTTTCGTACATGATTCTCTGCGTTACCAGTTCATAAAGTGTCCTTACAACAATGTTGCGAAAAACATTTTTATCGAAGCTAGTATAGTGAAATACTGATTTTGAGCGCTAAGACAATCCATCGTAAAACATGGAAACATTTTGACTACTTCTCCAAAACACCACGACTAGAAGAAAATCTGTCCTCTCAGACTCAGAAAACTGATGATCCACCACAGTTACCTCCTCTGCTGTTATCAAACAATAGTACTATTATTGGTAATTTAAAATCACCTTTGTCGGGTCCTGAAGCAAAATCAACATCTTTCAGTGACACATCAAGCTCTGACAACCGACCGCCAGGCTGTAAGTATGACATAAGTGATTGTTTGCTATAAATAACGAAAATGTGGATGTCAACATGACGCTACAACATTCCCAAAAGCTTTTTGTGCCCGACGCTACTTACAAATTTCTCCTCACTTTGCTAAGTGGCCAATGTCGTAAGTTCAACCTCAGTTGGATGGAGAAATATTTTTGGTTAGTATACTCCCCCAAAGAGGACGGTGCCTTCTGTAAGTACTGTGCGTTTTTCACTAAGAGAAGTTCGGATAAAGGTAGTCATCAAAACGTTGGAGCCCTGGATATCTCCTAGTTTTCCAATTGGAAACATGCTCTTGAATATTTCAACAACCATGTGAGGAACACTTACCATAAGGCTGCTGTAATCGATGGTGACAATTTTGTTCACATGATGATGAACAAAACAAAAGATATTAAACGCTGTCAAGAACATGCCTTGTTGGAGCAGGTGGAAAAAAATAGAAAACGCTTTTCCCTATCGAGGCGGTGATTCTCTGTGATCGCCAGGAAATTGCATTAAGGGGGCACAGGGACTTCGGGCCTATTGAAGTTGACAAAGAAGATGATAAGAACATGGGTAACTTTCCCGCCAATCAAAAATAGCGCGCGAAAGGTGACGAAAACCTACGAGCATGTCTGGAAGGAACTGGTAAACGCAACAAGTACATTAGTGCTCCAATCCAAAATCAGATCATTAGTTGCATCAGTAACCAACTCCTGGGGAAGATTGTTCAGCGCATTAATGACGCCAAAGGTTTTACAGTTGTTGCGGATGAAATTGCTGACGTTGCTGGAATAGAGCAACTCTCTCTTTGTGCCATTTATATTTCCCCAGATCTCAAGATTAGTGAAGATTTTCTACGATTTGTTTGTGTCTGATGTGACCGGCAAAGGATTAGCTGGATCTATAATTGAAAACTTGATAAGATTTGGTCTTGATGTGTCACTTTTACGAGAACAGGGCTATGGCAGTGCTTCATCCATGTCGGGAAAAGCGCGAGGTGCTCATGCATTCATACAAAAGGACTATTCTTTAGCTGCATATTCTCAGCTGTGCAGCTCATAATTTCAATTTGGTCGTCACCGACACAGGCAACATTCCACTTATCAGGAATACATTAGGAACACTGTAAATGGTACGTAATTTCTTTGGGCCACCAAACCATAGGCAAATGTTAAATGATGCCATTGAACCGATTTTCGAGTCAGGAGTTTGAAACGTACCACATTCACTAGATGGATTGAGCGTCTTCGCATTGTACAAGACCGAATTGTTTCGGCTCTGGGAAAAATTCCAAATTTGACAACAAGACCATATCCCACGATGCCACGATTCTATTAGCAGCCATCACCAAGGGAGATCTTGTTGTCTGCTCGGTTATACTCTCTGCGCTGTTTGCCCTGGGTGAGTCCATCTGTCGTCAACTTCAGAGCCAAGATACAGATTTTGCAGAGTTAATCAACGTTCCCAGGGATCTCAAAAGGGAACTGGCAACGAGAGAAAATGTTGATAATACTTTTAGCCGGATTTTCTTAGAATTGAGTTGAAATCAAGCAACCACGCATTTCTACGAAGCAAGCACATCGTGCAAATCAGAATACTGGTGATGATGTTGAAGGTTACTACAAAGTGTCTGTGTTCATACCCTTTCTTGATTCCTTCATTAGTTCACTGCAGGATCGGTTCTTACATACTGTAAACTTTTTAATAGCTTCAATATTGTCTTCTACGACGAACAACTGAAGACCTAGGTAACATTGATGGAGTTACGAAACTCCATTCATTTTATGCGTCAGACCCATTAGTCCCAAATTTAACAACGATAACGGCTAAGTTGAAACTTTTTCATCAACGTCTGAGCCGACTGGTGCAGTTGCCTCAAAACGCAATGGAAGCTTTGTCTGTTTGCGGCCGTCAGATCTATCCTAATGTGTTTCGGTTTCTACAGCTGTTGGCGACTCTGCCAGTGACAACAGCCACAAATGAGCGCAGTTTCTCAATCCTGAAGAGAATCAAGACGTACATAAGGAATACATCTAGCGAGGCACGTCTGAATGGGCTCGCCATGATGACAATCTATCGAGAAGACAAGATTGATGTCCAAACTGTCATAACTGATACGGCTAAACTAAGAGACCGCTGTCTTCCTTTTGTAATTTAAATTTTCAGTGAGTATCTATTCTAAAATCTTGTCTCAAGGGGCTTTTTGTGTATTAAAACTATAAATTTGATGTGCTGTTGTGGAAACTACTTTTTTTTCTCTCTTGCTTATGTTATGTCATCAGTATTCTAATGAAACAAATGTTTATAATTTTGAGCATTAAATTAGTATGGATCAATAACATTGACTTTCAATTTGAGCTATTGTAAAATGAAAATCGTAGCCCCCTCCCCCCAAAACAAAATTCTAAATACGACACTGCTAAAGACAACACAAACATCTATGGTCGAGGGGGGATTCGAACCCCCGACGGGGAACGATCTCGAGCATCGTAGCATCGCGCCTCAATGCGCTCAGGCAACATGGACAATGGCATGGACAGTATGAAGTTATCTGTTGAGGAATATTTGGCCTTTCTTCCATGAGTGCAATATTCAGCTCTGCAACCGTTATGGGAGGTCTGGCCCGGCAGCATTGCCAAGTGCATCCCACACCAGGCCAATAGGGTTTCATTCCGGTGAACAAGCTAGTCACTCCGTTCGTTCAATTCCCACAGCTTCAAGCATATTGTCCACCAGTGCAGCTCTGTGGGGACGAGGGTTATCGTTCACCACAAGGAACACACCAGCGTAGGACACAGCAAATGTCGAAGTATCTCGTCTCTGTACCTCTGAGCAGTCAAAACACCATTCTCAACGACATAGAGGTCTGTACGTCCGCCAATATTGACTCCCTCCATACCATTCGTCCACCACCATGATATGGTGATGTTTCCTGCGCATAAACAGGATAGTCCCAAGTTCTTTCCAGGTTTGTAAACGACGATTGTCCGGCTGAACACAAAAATCTTGACTCATATGCGAACAGAACATGGCGCTATTAATTGCGTCTCCAATCCTGATGTTCCATCGCTTAGATCCTGATGTTCCATCACTCAGACGATTTCGAGATTTTAATGGGACATTCACCATAGGCTTACACTAAGGTAAACTAACCTAAGGACAACACACACCCATGCCTCAGGGAGGACTCGAACCTCCGACGGCGAGCAACTGCGCGCTCCGTAGCGAGGCGCCTTAGACTGCTCGGCTACTAAAAATGTTCAAATGTTTGTAATTCTATCGGACCAAACTGCGTAGTCATCAGTCCGTAGCTTACAAACTACTTAAACCTAGGTAAACTAACCTAAGGGGAAACACACACACCCATGCCCCAGGGAGGACTCGAACCTCCACGGCGAGCAACCGCGCGCTCCGCAGCGAGACGCTTTAAACCGCTCGGCTACTCCACCGCGGCGATGGAAGATCATATGATAAAAACCAGCTGCACGAATAAAACCTAAAACACGATCAACCATTACAGCATTATTACCTAGCATAAAAAAAAGCGCATATGACAGATTAAAAGATTGTCACAAGGCAATTAAAAGTGTACAGTCCGACAGAATGTGGACCACTGTCAGAATGTTTTGAATAAAAAGCGGAAGCAGACCCCTCAAGCCCCAACCGCGCAGTGTATCCAGTGTATGGTCATATGGCTTTCTGAGGTAAAGAAAGACGACAACAAGGTGCTCACACTTAGTAAATGCCGTACGATGGCAGACTCCAAGGCTACTATGTTATCAACAGTGGAGCGGCCTTGGCGGAACCCACCCTGATGGTGGGACAACAGACACCGGTGTTCTAGTATCCACATGAACCGACGACTCACCATATGTTCGAATAGCTTGCAGGTACGTTGGTGAGGCTGATTGGGTGGTAACTATCAGCCACCTGTGGATCAGCACCAGGTTTAATTATCGAAATAATGATGCTTACCGGCCACTGTGATGGGAAAGCGCCTCTGTCCATAGATGGTTGAACGTGGCGGGAAGCTGCTGTTAGAACTCTGCTGAAAGGTGACATGAACGCTGTGGATCCTGTCTAGTCCCGGAGAGGATTTGGGGCATACGGCAAGGGCAGTTTGGAATTCACTGAATGCCGAATTGTACGTTTTTTCTGCGATAGCAGTTGGGTCTGTGCATAAGGTACCAGGATGTACTCAGCGATTTCTGACGTCAACCAGGGCCCGGACTTAAGCCTTGGAGAGCCAGTGACCTGGTGAACCGCCTTGTCCACATTGGCTGAGGTGTAACGTTGCCAATCAGCTCTGCGAAGAGACCATCGAGGCGGGCAGCCCGCAGGTTGAAATTCCAGGAGTGACACAAGGACAGGAAAATGGTCACTGTTGCAAGGGTCATCATGGACCCTGAGCCGTGTCATGGCTGGTATGGTTTGTTTTCCCGCCTCTCCTCTTCCCGCACTAGAGGGCTTCCTGGCTGTGCAACTAGGATAGAGAGCGCGGCCATCGGGACGCTGGGCGGGCGGCGGCTGTGTGAGAGGTTGTTGACGTGTGCTGCCGGAAGGAGGAACTCCGATCCTGGGAAGGCAGTGGCAGCGCTTAGGCCGATGCGGTCGGTGGCCGTATGGACGGCCGGGATTGATTGTGATAGGAATTTTGAGCGAGATGGCCTGCTCTTGTCTGCTTCAGATATCTTGTTATGAAGTTCTCCCTGGTCAGCTTTCGGTTCGTGGTATCCTGTGGCTCATACTGAACTTGATTTCTATACCTTCTTATCCTAAGAGTATTTGTTATCACAAGTTGTATATGTTATTTATCGTGTTCAGGAGTGATGCATCTTACTAATATTTCGTGTTGTGTATTTTGAGTTTTAGTAATGACATAGTGCGGATCCCCATATTGTCTGTGATGGCGTGGACTGCATGTCTTGTTATTGTTCGTTGCCAAACCTGTTGGACCACAGAAATGGCTAAAGTTAAGTAATTTTCCTTGCTAGCATATATATATATATATGTATTTGTAAGGTGGCTTCGCTTGTCATGTTAAAATCTTATCATTACTAAATAACTTAGGAAAGTTGTACTAGAGTAATTTATCAAGCAACATTATTCTTGTATTTTCCATTATTGGAATTACAGCTTACATATATATATTCTGTTAATTGCTTTCAGTCTTAAGAATTCTTAGTAGAGCAACTGGCTCTGACTTTAGCCCTAAGGGCGAATTGGTTCCAAACTTGTTTTAAAAGAATTCTTCTTTTCAATAAAGAAAAAAAAAACCAATATTGTTCAGAAAGGTATTCTACCATCTTGCGCTTAATACTTCACACTTGAGGGCCACTGCTGGCCTGTTTTTAAGAGACTTGTATTTTTTTAATGATTTGGATTCGTAGTTTTGCTGTTACTTGTTTACTAAATCATTGTGAATTAATGATTTTGGCCCTTATGGCACTAGTTGGTAAAACACCTTAAACATTGAATTATGTTTGTGCCAATAAATATGTATGTCAACAAGAATTGCACACATTACAAATGTGCCGTAGCTGCTCCCTGCCTGCCAGTAGCATAACTCAGGACATCCATTGGGAATGAGGAAGCAGGCTCGGGGTACAAACAGAAAGATATATCGCCGAATATGTGCCTAGCACCACGCAAAAATGCGTGGGAGCACCAGTATTTAACATACATGTGTCTTGCTGTGATAAAAGCGTCCTACCGCGGCCTGTCGTCTGCGTTCCACCCCACAACGGATGGAGGGCATCGAAGTCCCCAAGACGCAGAAATGGTGGGGAAAGTTGTGCCACCAGGGCAGCAAGGTCAGTCAGCGAGACCTCCTCATCTGGAGGAATGTAAATACAACAGACCTTCAGTTCCTGCATGGCCCATATTCTAACAGCCACTGTCTCGAGAGTCGTGTTGAGAGGCACAGTGGCACTGGGGACTTTGGCAAGGACATAGATACATACACCTCCAGAGGCCCTGTCATACATTTTTGTAATAGCCCTGATAGCCACGAAGCAGGAATCCAAGCTTTCTGCAGGGCTGTACAAAACGCTGGGAAGTGTCACAACAATTGCTGTGACTGCAAATGGCGGAATAAACCGCCACAATGCCAGTGCTGGTCGATGGGACATTCTGATTTTGACGGTGCAGTGGGAATCGCCTGTCTTCGCTGATTTCTGAGGCAGAGACTAAACGTCTATGGCTTCCGAAGACTCAACAATTGCCAAGACCTCAGTGGACGCGAGGATCTCTACCTCGTCCTCAGAAGCAGAGGAGTGTTGTGGTGGCGCTGTAGCCACCATGGATTCTTTCTTTTTACTCCTTCTCTCGTGGTTCCTTAGGATTCTCGTACTGGGACAGCTTTGTAGATCCATCCTCAGGGACTGAGGCCCTGCGACCAGTAGTTGGTGGCTCTTTCAGCCACTGACTGGTATCCACAGGAGAAACCTTGGGAGGAAGGGTTCTGAGGGAGCCCTCCCTCGCGAGAGGAGCCAGAGGTAGCTGTTGTGTCTCTGGCTCGGGGGTGGCCACTAATGGTCCCACAAGTAGGGACCTCATGGGCATCGGAAGTTGATTGCGGTTGGTCTGGAGGACCCACTTATGGAAGACGAAGCAGTAGGAAGTCATTGCATGGATGGCAGAGGTGACGGTGATGCAGCTGTGGCATAAGATGTTTTCATGTACACAGGGTGGAGATTTGTTTTTTATTTCTTTGCCTCTCTGACAACCGGTCCAGGGTCTTATATTCAATGATTTTTCGTATCTTAAGAAGTCTGTCGAGCAAGGAGAGTTGTGCCGCTCGAAGTTAACACATATTGGGGGGGGGGGAGGCACAGGGGACGTCTGGGTGTGATGCACCTTCGCGCTCCTGACATGTATGGTGGGCATCACATCCGGAAGGCATGTGCCCAAACCTCTGAAGCAGCACATAGGGGGAGGAACGTAGGGCTTTAAGTCACACCGGTAGATCACCACCTTTTTCTCAGGGCTTCGTGGTCATGAAAGATTCGCCATCTGTTCTAGTACACACTAGGCAACGGGGGGCATATGCCTCACCTTGTTGTCAAGCCCTCCGTTCTTCCCATGATGTGGCCATGGAAGGAAACACTTGACGGTCTTATGTTGCAGCATTAAATTCGATTCGTCCACACCTATAGACACCGGTTCTATGTCCGGCAACGCTATGATTGTTCGTTTCAGTGTGATTCCACTAGCAGCTAGCCTGTGTAAGCCTTATACAACTGAGGTGCGACCGTTTAGCCTCAACAGCCATGCATCTCCTCAGCACGTATAACACCTTGAGATTGAGGGTTTTATATAGAGGTTTGTACCATCCTCGCGACCCGGACGATTAAGCCAAGATCACTGGGGTATGAAACGTGCAACTTTCCACCGTCGCGCCGAACAGTGGTCGTTAAAAGACGCACATAGCTTACGATGTGGCACACTGTTGGCGCGACACAGTCCACAGCTCAGGACCCCGGGTTCGCGAAGCCCTTACTCAGCAAATTAATGCTGAGTCCTAGAGGGGGGAGGGGATAACGTACAAAGGATGGGGCCCCTCCACGCCCTCACCAGCGTGGTGACCATCACAAAAGTTCTACTGTACCTCCGTAATTAGGTTAGTTTGCTGAGGTGGATCACGGGATGTGGGAGCCGCGATGTTATCCGTACGTGTGGGCACGATCACGAGCATCTGGAGATAGAATTGGTCGAAAGGTATACGAAGGGTAAAGGTATGTAAGGACAGAGGGAAAAAAGTGCCAAGGCAAGAGCCAAGAGAAAAATACCTCTGCGACAGTGGGGTAGGTTTGAAGGGCAGTAGCGGTATGCTATCTGCGACAGATCATGCAAGGTTTGGTAATTTTAGTAAAGGGTATATCTCAGTACCGTTAACATTGCTAGATTCGTCATAAAGAATCAGTCCGCATGATGCGAGGTTCTGCTGCAGCTGAGCTCCTGTGAAGTCTCCTGAGTCGGCTGCGGCACAATACCTGTGAACATCGGCTGCGGCAGAGTACCTGTGTACATAGCCAAGTTTGTCATGGTAGTTAGACAGTTCGGTCATAGAACTGGCTAAGTGTGTGGGACTGTATAGGTTTCCAGAATGAAACTTCACTCTGCAGCCGAGTGTGCGCTGATATGAAACTTCCTGGCAGATTAAAATTGTGTGCCGGAACCGGGACTCGAACCTGGGACCTTTGCCTTTCGCAGGCAAGCGCACTACCGACTGTGCTATCCCGACACGACTCACGATGCCGCCTCACCACTTCACTTCTGCCAGAACCTCGTTTTGTATAGGTTTGTTTGTGTTTAGTGCGCTGAATATGGTTTCCCTGCCTTGCCTGTAGGTCGGGTTTGAGCTCAGCTGGCATTGCCAGTCAGTTTGCTGTTCTGCAGGGTTTGCCATATTCATCGTGTTTGCGAGTTGGTGGTCCTTATGACGGTAGGTGGTTAGGGGATAACGTAAGTATCTACACTATAATATAGCTAAAAGTAACCTAAGGACAATACACTTTCTCTCTCTCTCTCTCTCTCTCTCCCTCACACACACACACACACACACACACACACACACACACACACACATGACCGAGGGAGGATTTGCACCTCCGGCGGGAACAACCAGTAGCGAAGAGTGAAAAGTCAAAAGTTTGGAAATAGAAGGCTACATTTTGCTTCATAAATGTCTTCAAATTATAGAAGCAGATGGTTAAGTACTGGGAAGTGCAGATTTTAGCCAAGGAACAAGAACGGATGGCCAAATTTCCTTAACAAATAATCAGAAGTGAGTAGCCTCAGGTTAAAGGAAATAAATATGTCTAAAAATTTCCCTGGGTTTCAGTTCTGACAGATTACAGAGTGATGTTAATGATTCCAATCATTAGAAAGCGTGGCGCTTCCAACTTCATTCCTGATGTATTCTGCCAGTGGTCTGATTATTTCCAATTGGAGACACGTCATTTCCAGTGCTGTTCTGTACGCGGCAATTGCCTTAACACTGCCATCGAGAGCTGTTGACGCGGCGGTACGCAGTAACTGTTCCAGAGTGATGCGCCTGCAAATGGATGGCGGGCCGCGGTCTGTAAGCACCGAAAACGCCGTTCCTGGGAACTGTTAATCACAGAACAAACACTGCGAAATGGTTAGCCGAGGGGAAACGACTGCATACGGACTACTGAATTCGTTTCTGCCATTGTTTTGTCACTCAACATCACGCGCTTTCGCTCGCGTAATACTGCGTCATTGCCGGTACGTTCGGAATCAGCAAAGCTTCTGAACTTTTCAGAAGTGGGTGGGAAATATTACGAAACAGAAACAAAAATTATTTTTTATTTTTATTTTTATTGATTAGTAATATTTTCATGTTAACGAAGAGAAATCAACTGAATACTTTTGAGAGCGACAAATTTCAATTTAGCAGTTCAGATTTTCGAAAGACAGAAGATGCTAATAACGTCAGTCAGTGTTTTAATTAACGAAAATGGGGCTTGCGTATAAAGACAAGAAAATCGAAAAACGCATTAGAGATTTAAAGACTCTTCCGATAGAATTAAATTTTATAGTGGATCGAAATGACAAAGAGTAGTACCCAGATATTCGTGTTTTAACATTTACGCAACTGAAGAGAGATTAAATATGCTAAGTTTATGCTCTGAACGGCAAAAGAGAAGACTATATCTTTACTTTCAAGTCCTCATCAGAAAACATAATCGACAATTATGTACGTTGGTGACGGAACAGGCGTCACTATTAATCGCTTAATCGCTTCGATACCAGACAAACTCGCAAACTGAGCGAGACATTACGAGTAGATGAAATGTACGGCGATGGCAGTGAAATCGTTTTACAATCAGTTTCAGATACCGAGTCTTTAAATTTTCTCAGTAATCATCACCAAAAAGAACGCCATCTTATCTCCAGGAATTCTCATTTGATTTCAGGAAGACTTCCGTGTTAATGATATTCGACATAAACAAATTTAGCAGCGCATTTTTCGTTTCTTTCGGTGCTTACATAATTTGCCGAATTTACATACTAAATAATATGATGACAAGATATGTTTCTCTCTCTATTCTACTGGTGCGGAAACAGGGGACTACTTAAGAGTAGCAGTAAGCAGTGATACCAATAAAAGAACTCAAGGTTTTACGTTTGTATTGCTCAGAGCATCGCAGAACAGTCGACAAATTGTTAAGAATATTTTTTACCCATAAACAACCAGAAAAATAACGACATTAGAAATCTTTTCCTTTAAGAATCTGATGTGTTAAATAATAGACTACATGTTAATGTTGTAGCCGAACATCCCACAGCCATGGAGGTTAATGAAGTCAGATATGAGAAAACGTCCAAACGTAAGAGTATTGTATAAAATCATTAGAATTGCTACTACTAAAAAACTGATACCAATGTGAAAGATACGTGTAATTCAGTGCAACTTCATTAAACAGCTAACATTATAAAACAACTACTAACAGGAAACTCAGAAATTCCAATAACTACTACAGAAGAATTTATACAAGCAAAAAAGTGATCACTTGACAAAACTACTTTCAGCTGAAGACTACATTCTATTAACAGAAAGAAGGTCTGCCATTGAGAAGCCGGTTGATACACGTTAGTAAATATCATCAGGAGTCACATCAAGTAGCAAAAATAGAATCATAAAATATAATATATACGTGCAGTTATGTCAATGATATCATTTGCCTCATTGATGAACTACAACAATGAATAAACAGCCGCAATAATGGCTTTGATTCGCCTGGGCACTGAGACAGAGTTTGGAGGGCGAGTACAGGTACAGATGCTCATGTAGCTTCAACACGATACCACAGTTCATCGAGAGTAGTGACTGACGTATTGTGACGAGCCACTTGCTCGACCACCATTGCCCAGACATTTTTAATTGGTGATAGTCCATGCTGCTTTTAACGTCGTCGAACTGTTCGTGTAGATGGTTGTTGTCTTGCAAACGTCCCCATCTGTTGACCCAGGTATCGAGAGGTGGCTGAACGATTATTGACAGCCATGCGGATAAGATGCCTGTCATCTCGACTGCTAGTGATACGAGGCCTTCGGGATCCAGCACGGTGTTCCTTATTGCCCTTCTGAACCCACGGATTCCACATTCCAGTAACAGTCATTGGATCGCGACCAACGCGAGCAGCAATGTCTCGATACGATAAACCGCAATCGCTATAGGCTATAATCCGACCTTTATCAAAGTCGGTAACGTGATGCTAAGCATTTCTCCTCCTTACACGAAGCAACACAACAACGTTTCACCAGACAACGCCGGTGAACTGCTGTTTGTGTATGAGAAATCGGTTGGATGCTTTTCTCATGTCAGCACGTAGTAGGTGTCGCCCACCTTGTGTCAATGCTCTGAAAAGCTAATCATTTTGCATATCACAGAATCTTCTTCCTGTCGGTTAAATTTCACGTCTGTAGCACGTCATCTTCTTGGTGTAGCAATTTTAATGGCCAGGTGTGTAACAAGTAACCATCAATGCGCGACAGGCGCTCTATCTTCATCTACATCTACATCTACCTAGATACTCTGAAAATCACATTTAAGTTCCTGGCAGAGGGTTCATTAACCACTTTCATAACTTTTCTCTACCGTTCCATTCTGTAATAGCGCGCGGGAAGAAAAAACACCTAAATCGTTCCGTTTTCGATCTGCCTTCTCTTATTTTATTGGGATGGCCGTGTATCCCTAAGTAGGTGGGTGCTAGCAAAATATTTTCACATTCAGAAGTCGGTGATTGAAACTTCGCAAACAGATCACGCCGCAATGAATAACGTCTTTAATGATTTCAACCCCAATTCGTGCAACATTTCCGTGACGCTTTCCCCCATGTAACGTGATGAAACAAAACGAGCTGCCCTCCTCTGAACCTTCTCAATGTCTTCCGTCAGTCCCACCTGATGAGGGTCCCACACTGGGCAACAGTACTCCAGGAGAGGACGCACAAGTGTAATGTTCGAAGCGTTCTGCCAAAGTAACGTAACCTTTGATTCGCCTTCCCCACAATATTTTCTGTGTGTTCTCTCCAGTGTAAGTTGTTCGTAATTGTAGCTCCTAGGTATTTGGTAGAAGTCACGACCTTAAGGTTTGACTGATTTATCGCGTAACTGAAGTTCAGCGGATCTCTTTTAGTGGTCATGTGTATTACTTCACACTTTTCTTTATTTAGTGTCAATTGCCAATTTTCGCACCATGTAGAAATTGTGTCTAAATTGCTTTGCAGTTGCTTTTGATCCTTTGTTGACTTCACTAACCGATAAACGACAGCATCATCCGCGAACAGTCTAAGGGAGCTATTCAGATTGTCTCCTAAATCTCTTATAAACACAAGGAAGAGTAGGGGACCTATAACGCTTCCTGTGGAACGCCAGATATCACTTCTCTATACGGAATTCCATCTATTATAAGTCCTATAATAAACAAGTATGTTGCAACAGTTCCACATAATCAACATATTCGTGGTTACGATTAACATGAAACGCATCTGAACCAGCTACTAGCAGATCCAGATGGCGAATGAGAGAGCGAGACTGTTGCCTCAGCCTTCCACGTGAGCGCTCACACTCGCGGACGCCCTCTGTCGGCCCATGCGGAGACTGCTCGCGTTCACCAAAAAGATTCAAATGTTTCAAATGTTTGTACAGCTTATGGGACTTAACTACGGGGTCATCAGTCCGTAAGCTTACAAACTACTTATGAACTAGCTAATCCTAAGGACGCCACAAATATCCATGCCCCCGACCATAGTGGCCGTGCAAACCGTGACTGGGGCGCCTCAGTCCCCTCGTCCAGAGATGTTACACGCGCCAAACGACAAGAAAAAACTGAACAAAAGGGACGCTCCACAGATAAAACGAGCCGGCACGGCTCACGTATTTCTGACTTTATTCAAAAGTGTTGGGCCCAACAGTAGAATTGTTTCAGGAAACTTGAGACATATTATATGCGTATAAAAAGTCTTTTGATGTTCTCAAGCTTAAGAGAACTCTGGATCTTGTTTATATTTAACGTCGCTATTTTATATGCTTGCAGATCACTCATTGGCTGATTTTTTTTTTTTTTTTATTTTATTTTTTTTTTTTTTTTTTTTTTATTTTTTTTTTATACGGAGAACTATGTTTTGTTGTGGCATATCAGAAAAAGTCAGAGTCGTCCTCTGTGTCTGTTCCTTGCGTCTCCATACTTTGATCTTTCTGTACCACGTCAGTGTCTTTCAATGGCTGCCCAGTGGTGCCGGTAGTCTCGGGAATTTCTTCCGTATCAGCGTCGCCGTTTTCATCTCTGCCGCCCAGTCAGTTGTAGTCACTATTTGTGGCATCACATTATGCTGGCGGTGATCTTGTAGTAAATGTGGGAGATTATTTGTATTGGCTCTGGGTGTGTTTCCGGTAGCCACTAGCACTATATGGGTCAGGAGCGTTTATATTTAACTGCAAAATGATATGTGTACTTCCCCTTACACGAAGCCTCTATTTCAATGTATTAGACTGAAATTTCCGAAGAATCTCATTGGAGTTAACTTGTTATTAGAGCCAAGAAACAGTAAAAAATAGTTACTGTATTCTGATACGTTATGCCTATGATGTTACAAAACTGCACTATAACTTTAGTCATCATTAGAGGGTGAAAGAGCATTGGAGAAACATTTAAGGCATTTAGAGTGATCTGTGCGGCATTTTCAATTAAAGTGCTTTTAATACTATCTGCGTTAAATAAATTATCCCTCTCATGTGGTGTGACAGCATTGCAACCAAGAAACGATGGAAGAATGGTGTCATTCGCCGACTAGATCCAAAGCTTGTTCGATTTTCGATACAGAAAGAAATTCGTCGAGTATAAACTAACGGTATCTTGAAGACATTTCTAATGCAATCGCTTTGTGACTTCGTCCCGAGGATTTGGCAAACCGTCACCCTGGTCAATGTCTTAATCCAGGTGGTCAACTGCAGGGATCGAGTCCTCGGGTTGTATGTAAGTTATTCAGATCCGTTCGAAAACTTCAAGGAATTAGTTGGCTTCATTTTAAAAACATATGTGCCATGTGGTTTGCCATAAAAAAAATCAAGAACAAATATTTAAGTGATGGACTGCAACATTTCTTTCAAGCATTTCAAATATCAAGGAATTTATCCTATGAATAACATAGTAGTGGAGCGATTTGTAAAACATAATGCGTTCTTTGCTCACCCAGAAAATATCCTGCTGCCAATGTTTGTTGATGACGGAATACATTCGGGAACTCGATTACAGAATGATCTTGAAAACAAGACCCACTGCCCTGAGAAGAAGGCGGGTAGAAATTTCTTACCGCCGAAGATAATCATTCAAATTTCTAACTACTTTGAAATTATTGATTGGAATTCTTTTGTGGTGTATTCTTCCCAAGTTCTGCAAGACTTAACGGAAGCCGGCCGCGGTGGCCGAGGTGACTGAGGCGCTCCAGTCACGGTCAGCACGGCCACTACGGTCGGGGGTTCGAATCCCCCCTCGGGCATGGATATTTGTGCCGTCCTAGTTCGTAGGTAGTTCATAAGTAGTTTGTAAGTTTAGGGACTGATGACCCCGTAGTTAAGTCCCATAAGCTTTACAAACATTTGAACATTTTTTGAACTTAACGGAAGATGATGGTAAATGACTAATCATTTCTAACACAAAGCTCATCAGGGAAGGAAATTTAAAAGTTCCCCTGTTACCCTAAAGCCATGGAGAGGTGAGGGCAGCTGGTGATAAAGCTTTCATACAAAGTATTTGGACCGGAAGCTAGAGATGGCTATATCCGATCAACACTTAAGACTTGATCGGTTATGCCTCATTTCTCCAAAAAAATGAGACTTTCAATGTGTACTGGATATAACGGAGTTACAGAAAAACGCAGTAAGCCGAGCAATTATACTCTATGAGTAAATAACGTAAAAAAAGTTATAAATAGCACGTCTAAAAATTGCATGCTAAGTGGGTAGGGGGTGTATGGAACTCTATGTGCAATCACTGCCACGTGGTAAGACCTGGCAATTTCTGTTTTTTCTAAGATAGTGCACGTACGAAATATATTATATTATTACCCTGATAGTAGATTATTTAGCTTATTTCAACCATTCATAAAGCATGAAAAAGCAAGGCTAACTTATTTTTAAATTGTAACTTTAAAAAATTCGAAAGAGGGAACTTTTCTTTAAATTTTCCGTTATCTTTAAGTACTATGTGCCAACGGAAGATATTAACCGATTTCAATTTTTTTATTCTTGTATTTCTTCTAATGACAACAGGAAACTTTTCCGCACGAATGCGTTGCGTATAAAGAAAAATCCTTTTTTTCGACCCACCTTACGCTCCAATGATAAGACTTTTTCGATCGTGTTTCTACTGGCAATCTAAACAGTAAGCAAACAGTACATCAGAATGACACCAAAATTTAAACAGCAGAAGTACCATGTATGATCCATTAAGAGACTCTTACCGCTATGTTTGCTCAAGTGGCCACTCGAAGGCGGCGTGACGGTGTTACGTAAGATCGTGAAATCATGTTCCAATTATCTAGATTTTTTTAGCCTTATATATGTGTTGTAGCCCTGTCAAAAAATATAATAAATAAATGAAGTGTTCTTCAGCCAATATCTATATCTATAAATGTGAATGTCTGTTCCGTGTACGTTTATCACGCACGAACTACAAGATGCAGAGACTTAAATATTTGTACAGTTACTAATTTATACCTGAGGAAGGTTTTAGACACGGTTTTATAGCGATCTAATAGATATTTAGGAATTTGAAGAATATAACGCGAAATGCGGAACAATAATTACTTTTTGAAAATTATATTTACTCTTTGAAACTGGATTTATTGGTTGCAGTGTTGCTCGAGGGTTGATAATGATAAAAGGGTGGCGTATATTGGGATGGAAAGTTATCGGTGTATATAAAATTCTACGTGTGTGTGTGTGTGTTAATATTTCGCTCTGCAGCGAAAAGTACAGAACGCAAACGAATGGTCTGTGTGTAATTGTTTTCTGTAGTCTCCCGTTGTACACCATAGCAGTCCCATGCCGATAGCTATAAGGGGGTGGAAGATATGGTGGTTGAAAGTCGTCAAATTATAAAAAAATTCGGACTGAAGGCCAGCGATGACGTTTGCGACTCTATAGCAAGGAGGTTACATACAGCGAAACTTGATGCCACAGACTATATCTTTGGTCTATGCGTGCTACAATGACTTCAGCTCTTTCTCTGTACGTAAGGATAAGCATACGAATAAGAAAATATAACAATAAGTAAATAAAGCATTAAAAAAGAAATTTCTTTTAATACATCTCTTTACAAAATCGAATTACCGTTTCACGCATTACATCAAGTGATCTATCTGTGATATTATTACAATTATTATTGTTCAGTGCCATCTCATATTCAAACCGGTCTCATAGCAGACTACTGAAAGCTAGCTTACTTATTATAATCAACCAACATGCGAGCGGAGCCGGGGGTTTAAGCTAGTATTTTATAAATGTAACAAAGGCAAAAAGAAAAATGTACTCAAAGGTAAATGTGTAGCTAGTCTTAAAAACTACGAGGATCATTTTTAAAGGGAGAATAGATTTTTTAAAGTAGTAAGATTAACTTTATTTTCGAACGTAAATTGTGTTACAAACTACAACTGCATATTTCTTCATCGTCCAACGTAATCACCATGAACATTCAAACATTGGTCAAGTCGTGGTTCCAGTCTTTTGATCCCAGCGTCTTAGAACTCATTTTCGAAGCACTTTCCACGAAGCAATTCCTTCATTTTGGAAGTCAGATGGTGATAAGTCAGCGCCATATGATGGATGACGCAGTAATTCCAAGTGAGTCGAGCTGCGCCTTTGTTCATGCCGCCTGGTGAGGCCGGGCATTGTGGAGCAGAACGACGCCGCTATAAAGCCGGGCCAAGCATTTTGAATAGCGCGCCTAAGCCTTAATAATGATTCATGGCACTCTCAGCATTTACTGTCATTCGTGCTGGTGATAACTCGAACAGAAAAATTCTTTTCCGGTCCCAAAGAACCGCGGCATGAATTTCCGGGTTGAAGATTCTCGCTTGAATGTGTTTTTCTTGTGGAGTTTGACTGATGCCACTTACTGGATTGACGTTTATTCTCTGAAATTTCGTGCGGAATCCACGTTTCACCGCCGTTCACAACGGGACCAAAGGACTTGTGCTAGAGTTCCAAAACGGACAAAGAATATGCAGTTCTCGTCGTTTTGTATTCTTCTGTCAAAATTTTCGGCATCTTTTTCGGCCTATTTTTTTTTTTTTTTTTTTTTTTTTTTTTTTTTTTTTTTTTTTTTTTTTTTTTTTTTGTGAAGTCTGTCAACAACAATCTGATCAACTGATCATACTGAAACTTGTGGAAATTTCTGATGCAGCTCGTCAATACTGTTTTACCTAATTTCCTCATCAACTTGTTAAGTCTCCATCATGCCCGTAGGGCGTCCAGATCGTTCTTCATCATGGACAGTTGTCGTTCCTTCGTTAAACAGCCTACAACGTTTGCGCACATTTGAAAGAATTTTGAATTTAAGAACCGAATTATCGACCGCAATTATAAGTCAACGGAATTGGCATGGTGGCATGGTGGATGGCATGGTGACCAACGAATCGTTTTAACCACACAACTAACGCCGGCAAAGACGTGAAAGTAATCGCTGCGTACTGAGAGATTGGCCAGCAGTAGACGACTGCGAACTGACGACACGTGTCAAGGTGCGGGAGCAAGATGCTCAGTCAGTTCGTACTTCAAAAATGACCATCAAGGATCATTCACTTGTGAAAATATAGTAATGAAATAAATCGCAATTTGCGATGTTATGGCTTCATTGTATGAGATTTAGATGGAATACCAAACTGTGGCGAATGAAAATTTGTGACCGCCCGGGATCTCTTGCTTACTAGGCAGATGCGTTGACCACTCCGCCACCGAGGACACAGTGATCAGCCCCACTGCAGAGGACTCTTCCCTGCACGTCTCCCGCCACACACAAATCTCCATTCGCCATGCTGTCTCTTTCCTATACCACAGTCTATTTATTCTATAATGCTCGCAGCCACAAGACTATTCCCGCATCAGGGAGAACAGACCATGAGATATCGAGACACAATTAATTGTCGTCAGGAGCCCAGCCTCGGCTTGTATACAATTATATATATTTTTGACGAAGTACATCGTTCAAATGAATGAAATAAATCACAATTTGCGATGTTATGGCTTCACTGTAAATTTTCATTCGCCACAGTTTGGTACTCAATCTAAACCTCATATTAAGTGAAAAATGTACTGGGAACAGAATTAGCAGCAAAGGAATATTAAAGTAAAATGTCGCGACTAATGCTGAATTTTCCACCAGTGTAAGAACGGGTCTAATTGTCTATCCTATCGTTTCCCTTGATTTATTTGTCATACAGTACGATAATTTTGCTAGTGCATTCACTGAATCAAGTACATATTCTCTGAAAAGTGTGTTGGTAATAGACGTAATAGTTTAGTTAGGAAATAACAAATCGAAACTTCATGGCAGATTCTATGATTGCACAAACAGCGAAAAACAGGTGAACTCTTCTTTCCTTACTACTTTTTGTGGAAGTGCGTCTGTGAAAAAAAAGTGCTGGCCGCGGTGGCCGAGGGGACTGAGGCACTCCAGTCATGGTCTGCACGGCCACTACGGTCGGGGGTTCGAATCCCCCCTCCGGCATGGATATTTGTGCCGTCCTTAGGATTAGCTAGTTCATAAGTAGTTCGTAAGTTTAGGGACTGATGACCCCGTAGTTAAGTCCCATAAGCTATACAAACATTTGAACATTTTTTTTTGAAAAAAAGTTTCGAAAAAGTTTTAAATTATTTAAGACTTTTGGAAGTCGCTGACTGTTATCACTTTCTAGTAATGGAATTGGAATGTGTAATTTACGTCATCTTCAGCATGAGAGTTTACATCTTAATTGGTAGATTCTGACGGCGTATATTTACGCGTAATACTGAAAACGATTTTTTTTCTTTTTTTTTTTTTTTTTTTGTTTCCCTGTAAGCATTCTGATAGGCCACCTGCAACAGAAAGGCCCAGACTCCTAAAGTCGGATTTGATGTTGGAGGGTTAAGAATTTTTCAAGATTATTTTAAAAGATCCTGGTACTTATTACTGCCCAGGTGTATATTTATGTCATTCTTATTGAGTCCATCAGTTTCCATCGCCTTCTACCCCACATTGCTGTCCATTTTACCCTTATTTGCAGCTCATTCCGGCCTGTAATTCCATTTTAATGGTCATCATTGTCCTGAAATAATATACTTTTCCAGGTATGCGCCATGGAATATTAAAAAGTTCAATGGTAAATGTATTGCTAACAAAGTTATAGTAAAAACGTAACAAATAAAAACCCGATACACGACGCAGCGGTTTTGATGCTCCTTCTTGCTTACGGTATCGCCTCTCCTAAACAATTTATGAGACATGTCTCTCAAATACAGCTCATACTGTAGAAGTAATAATTTGTAACATCATTCCTAATAGCTGAACAGCGAGCAAGTAAATGTATTTTTTTTTCATCATTTTGTTGGGGCTGAAAGCAACAAAGTGTTTCGTGCGAATTTAAAATGTCTTTTAAAAATGGCTGCTAGTCGCTGTCATTCTCAAACAATGAATCAATAAACACTCGTTAATCACGCGAAACGTAATTATTTATGTGCATTTAATACTTGTCACATCTCTCGAACTACGTGTTGTGGGTGGTTCTTACGGCAACAGTGATCTTTCTCTCCTTTTGAAGACATGGATCACTAATTCTCATTTCGATCGGAATAAAACTGCAGATTTGTATGAATTACGTATAAACAAACACTCATAGCGGTTTAGGTATTCTCCTAAGAAACAGCATTTTATTTTCACCTACAGGTCAAGAATTAAGGTGGAGACAATGTGTTCTATAAGATAGAGGGGTGCGTGCAGAAAGTTGTTAGGGTAAGAAACTGTGCAAATGAAGATGGGTGTTGAGGGCCGTGATGAAGACATCTGAGTGACTACTTCAAGTCCCCTTGACAATCCGTGATAAATTTAAACTATCAATACGGCAAGAAATCTTGAGGCACTGCGAAGCACTGTAGCCAGATTACACATCCGACGAAATGATGCACACTGGATGACGAGATGAAGAAGACTGGTCGCCACGAAGCACTCTCCTGACTCGATGAACACTGAAAGACCGTATATTCAGAATTTCGCCAGTCTGGTTTGTCACATAATGTTCGTAATGTTCGGCCTCTGAGTGAGATCTGGGACGGGTGTTATCAACGTTGTAATGATTCCGCAGCCGCGACTGTCGGTGTCGATAGTCGTATAGTTGATTTTTGTGTAATCACTAAGGGTGACACTACAGCGTGGATAGTGGGAAAAATATGGGTAGGAATTTCGTGTAGTGCTGGCAGGGCAGTGGCATTGAGAAGTAAGAAGCCGGGGAGAGACACAGAGGGAAGAAGAAAGGGGAAATCCAATGTGATGAAATAATACTTTCAAAACGGTCCACATAGTTTAAAGAATAAACTTGATCACTGGCACACTTCAATAATGGTACGCTTGAATCCTAAAAATGGAACACGATAAAAGAGACACTAAATGTAATACACAGCAGTATAAGTTACACGACATTTTAAATGTGGGACAGCCTTGGGATAATGCTTATGGAGAGAAATAGGAGAGATAGGAGAATGCCTCTGAAGAGGATAGGGAACTGGTTGACAGGAATGTTCAGAATTCCGAGAAGGAGGGGAGGGGGTGTGATGTGGGAATAAAATGTGAAGGTATTTAGAGGGTAGGATTTTGTAGGCTGGGTAGAGACCAGCCCTTGGATCACTACCCGAGAGGGGAGCAGTTGATATTTTGATTGGAGAGGATGTGGAGAGGGTGCAGATGGAGAGGCGGTGGTATGCGTATGCATAAGGGGGGGGGGGGGGGGCGGCAGCTTGCTAGGATATTGTTCATGTCGAGCTTCCCGAAGGTACAGAATATTGTGAGGTGTTCAGTGTGTTGGAGGAGGAAATTCGATGAGTTGGTAGAGGATCCTAGAGGTGGAAGGTTAACAGATGTAGGAGACGAGGTGGATTACATGGTGAGAGATTATAGTACTTCGATGCATATGTATGAAGCTTTGCATAGCATAGGACTGGGCGGATCACTGATATAAATGTATAAAGCACAGCTGAAGTGCTCATATTAGACCTGTTAGAAGTTTTAGTCAGAGCCGATTTGATTGTCTGGAAAGAGGAGTAGGTTGAAGTTGCGTCGGACTGTTATGTGTTTGTGAATCGTAAGATATCGTGATCTTTGTTCTTATAAATTCATAATTAATGTCAACTACGATGTTATTTTCAATGCCAAGAATAATTGGAGGGAGCTTGATACATAAGGCGAGCAAGTTTTTCAAATGCCAATGTGGGACGTTTCGTTGATGTGGATGTGGACTATGAACACGTGATTCAGTGTCAGTGGCGGACTAAGGCTATCGGAGGCCAGAGGGACAACAAATTGACACACCCGTCCACATGGAAATTGATGTATTAAAAAAAAAAAAATAAAATAAAATAAAATAAATCGGTAGTTTTCGAGATTTGGAGACCCCTACAGAGGCCAAGGGCGATAAAAAAGAAAAGAGAAAAAGAAGGATGCTTTTAGATATTTCGAGGCTCCCCTAAGACTAAAAGCCCCCTCCCCCCCCCCTACAATCTCATTAATCCACCACTGCTGAGTGTACAGTGATTCGGTTATTCTGAAACTATGAAAGAAAAATAGCCAACAAAAGAACTCATTTACTATTAAAACGATATAAATATATAACATAAGTGACGTTCTATTTTTAATTCTAGATCTTTATTGCAGTTTCTTAATTATTACCGCAAGCTCCTATATTAAGTTTTTGAGTCTGGCAATTTTTCACGATTTTTGCTTAAGACGGCCAAGATCAGTGAAGGTTGTTTTGTGCATGTGGGCAACAAAACACTACTTTTGAACATAATCAATTCGCAGTTACGGTGTTTGAGATAGCGGCCCCTTACGCGTTAGAGGGCCCGCACAACGGACAGCCATGGCTGGTTGCTCAGTTTCTTCCTATGCGCTCACACCGAGTAACCACCCGAGCGTCAACAGCAATCGAAACTACTACGACAACTACAAGAAATTCCCAGAAAAGGCGAAACTAAAATCCGTTGAAAGCTGGCCTGAATCGAGGAATGAAGAACAAAGGAAACGTAATTGGAAAATTACACACTAAAGCACAGTAGTAGCAATGTTGTGCGTAGAAGCGTGACGTACAGTTAGAGGAAGATGAAGATATTACTGTTCGATCAATACGTAAACTAGTTTTAAACGTGAAATATCACTCTGTATATAACTCGACAAGACCAAGTGGTAATGAGGGCGTGGCGAGAACTAACTTGGTCACATGAGAGGCTACAGCCAAACTGGAGTTAAAGTAACGTGTGTTGTTAAGTGCGAGTATGAAAGGCGCAAACGGACAGGTTCGGCAGCTAGCGATTAATGTCTTGAACTCTGTCAACTATGAGGAAGAAAACTGCTTTATCGGGCCTGTTGAGAAGACGAATGAACGGGCAGCAGAAATTTTGGAGTTGAGTAATAGGATGGTTTGAAAATTACGGTAATAGACAAATCTAACTACAGTGGAATTCAGATTTTTAGTCCAAAGAAGCAGATGCAAAAGCTTTTATATTCACAGAATAAATGACATCAACTGCGATAGACAAAGCTTTCCAGGAAGTTGCGCTGACACCTAGACCACTGTGGACTCAGTGATCGTCGCACCTGCAAGGACTACCAAAGCACGCCTCCCGTCAGATACAAATTCTCAGTTTCACTCTGACTACAGTACTCAAACTCGTAGTTATGAAACTAATTCCCGTAAGAGTAAAGGCTACAAACTTAGTGGGGAGGGGCGAGCAAATTTGTGGCCCTTTCTCTTGCGGGAATTAGTTTCCTAACTATGAGTTTGAGTACTGTAGCCAGGGTGAAACTGGGAATTTGTATCTGACGCGAGGCGTACTTGGGTAGTCCTTGCAGGTGCGATGATGATTGTGTCCACAGTGGTTTAGGGGTCATAGTAACTGCCTAGGAAGTAGGAGACCCGGGTTCGAATCCCAGCTGGGTACACATTTTCAGCTTTTCCCATTCGCAGATCATGTCATTCATTCCGTGAATATGTAAGAATAACAACTGCAGGATCAGAAGTGACGTTTGTTCTTTCGGAACAGGGGCCACATGTATATATATATATATATATATATATATATATATATATATATATATATATATATATATATATATATATATATATATATATATAAAGCTTTTGTCATGCAGAATTCAATTTACAGGCCAGCAATAAAAAAAAGTTCTTTTGTATACACCCGGAAATCGTACTTATACTCCAGAATGCATTGACTAGAGTATCGCGCGAAATACGTTTTGTTAATTGGTCTCAATGCCTTGGAGAACAGGAATACTTCTATCACTGTAAGCATGAAACTTTTTAATTACAATGATGTTCAAACAGCGAGCACTTCGCTGTTAATTTTCATAATACGTATGATCTGATGGAAATCAGAAGAAAGGCTCGGATGGATAAGATTTCTAAACATCTCTTCCTGAACAACCCTCTTAGTCCATTAATGAAAGAACGGAAAAAATGCGAAGGCGCTGATAATCTCAATACAAATAGTTGCCTCAATCCGACATTAAATTTGAGTAACACATTTGTGTTAGATCAATGAGACTCTAAAACCGGTTTATGATCGGGTTAATGAAATAGATCAGGCCCAATAACATGGATTTCACAAATAGGTTTTCGTCTTTAGGAATTTGCGTAACATTTATACTTAGGTGCGAGGCGTGTGATAGCGACAGCACTCCACGTGCAGGAATGCCAGAGTGTACGCCAGCACTGCTTCCCCGTCCCTGCTTCCCGGGCATAAACGCGACAGTGCTGCCATCATGACGTGATTACTATTTGGTTTTACCGACTAATAACTGTCTTCATTAAACGTGTAATTAGTCGCCCAATTCTCTTTTATTCAATAGGTTATTTATTGTTTATTTATGAACGTTTTAGGTCACTGATCATATTCGTAAGCCCCGTTAAATTTTCCACTTGTCTTCCCCTGATAATTGAATGGTATCGTATGACGTTTATCTTTCTTACCTTCTCGTCATAACTTTACGTTGTTTGCAAATATTTTGTCGCTAAATCTTGTAAATGACGTTTTGAAAATGTTTTTAGTTTTAATATTACACTGTTCAAAACAATTAGCGAATCAGTTGGGATATCATACACAGGATACATATGATAACATATCTTATTCGGATATTGGTGAGTGTGATACAGTACGATATTTTGTGATAGAGTACGAAATTTTTCTGGCTCATTAACTGGAGATTTACGTAGTATTTTCTTAAAGCGAGGCACCTTGGGGTTTCACAATAGTGAGAAAGTCAGTCTCGTTGCCCTCTAACATGGTGTGTAATCACCTCTGCCGCCGAGTACAGCTGCACACCTGAGCGGCGTGGATAGTATGAGGTAATCAATCAGCTCTTGATGGATATTTGGGCATTCTTCCATGAGTGCAATACACAGCTCTCCAACCATTGTGGGAGGTGCTGGTCTGGCTGCAACGCTTCTGTCACATGCATCCAAAACATGCACAATCGGGTTTAAGTTTGATGAACAAGCTGGCCACTCCAATCGCTCAAGCAAGTTTTCACACACATGCAAATCTGTGAGGATGAGAGTCATCGTCCTCCAGAAGGCTCTTAGCACCTATGGCACCAGCGTAAGGCACAACAAAACGTCGAAGGATCTCGTCTCTATATTTCTGAGTTATCAAAGCGCCACTCTAAGCTGTGGTCCATAATGCGGAAATACTGACACCTGCCCACACCATTCGTCCAACACCATTATTATGGGGATGGTTGGTAGTTTGGTTGTTTTGGATATGGGAGCCAAAGTGCTTAGGTTATCGGTCCCCGGTGGGGAGGGGAAGGAGTGAGGTTAGAAAAGGAGGGGAAGGGAGAGGAAATGCAGTCCAGGGAGGAAAGAAGGAAGGAAGACTGCATTAGCTCGGGGCCCCGTGCTCGCCACGCACGTACTTACGATAGAACCGTGAGCCCCCTGGGGAGGGGGGGAGAGGGGGAGGGATATATGGATGTTTCCTGCACATAAGCATGTTTCTTTTGATTTCCATGTTAGCTCCAGATGAAGAAACGACGGTTGTCCGGCTGTACACATGTCACGTCTGTGAACCCGAGCCCATTCGTTACGACTTCAAACCTGATGCTCCTCCGCCCATTTTCTGCGGGTTAAACTGATCCGCGATTTTAATGGGACACACACCAAAGGCTTCCGAGCGTAGAAGCCACATTCCCGAAGGCGATTTTCAACTGTGTCGATATTGCGCGCCCTGTTACTGCCTGGACGTTGCACCTACGTTACAATCATCCTCTAGTCTCCAAGAGCTTTTAACCAGAGATAACGGTCATCTCTTGCTGCAGTTACCCGTAGATAACATCGACGTTGTGTGAAATTGCGTCCTGGTCCTGGAAATTAAAATTTGGGACCCTCCAATAGCTGCAGCCACCTCCCTCTGTGTGTGTCTCGCTTCCATCCTTCGTATAGCTCTTCAATGCAAAGCTTCGCGTTAAGTCACTTGTTGTTGCATTGCACTACGTGCTCACTACACTATCTGAAATTAGCTGCTTTTGTAATTCGTTTGGTAGAAAAACACAAGTCAACATCAAACCACTCTGCAACAACTTTCTCTTGCTCCCACTATCTACATCTACACTACATACATACTCCTCATTCCACAGTAAGGTGCGTGGTGGAGGGTACACTGTACCACCACTAGGCACTCCCTTTCCTATTCCCCTCCCAAATAGGGGTCATCAGTCTCCCAAATATGCCTGAGTACAAGCCCTAATTTCTCTTATCTTTGGGTTCTTTACTCGAAAAGTAAACAGGCAGCAGCAAGGTCGTTCTACAGTCACCTTCAGATTCCGGCCCTCTAAATTTCCTCAACAGAATTTCTTGAAAAGAACGTCGTCTTTCCTCCAACGATTACCTTTTGAGTTCGAGCAGCATATCTGTGACACTCGCGCATTGGTCGAACCTAACAGTAACGAACCTAGCTGCTAGACACTGAACTATTTCCATGTCTTCATTAAACTGATCTGGTGCGGGTGCCAAACACTCGATCATTAATCAAGACGTGGAGTTACAAGCGTTTTATACGCGGCCGCGCGGGAATAGTCTAGCGGTCTGGAGCGCCACGTTTATGTGGGTCAGTTGTTTCACCTTTCTTATAAAGGGAAGTCATTTGCCCTTTTTTCCATTCACTAGGAACTTTGCGCTGAATTAAAGAATCGCGATAAATGCAAGCTAAGTAACGGGCCAATGCCACAGAATACTCTTTGTATAACCCAACTGATATTCCTTCCAGACCAGGAGACGTTTTTGTTTTCAGCCCTATTACTATGTCCTCCATTTGGGAGATAGTGCGTTGAGCAAATGAAGGCTGTGTGGTCCTCCCGCGTGAATGATTTCTTAAAGGTGAAATTCAGAACAAATTTCTGCTTGTTCAGTGTTCAAAATGTTCAAATGTTTGTACAGCTTATGGGACTAAACTACGGGGTCATCAGTCCCTAAACTTACAAACTACTTATGAACTACTTACGAACTAGGACGGCACAAATATCCATGCCCGAGGGGGATTCGAACCCCCGACCGTAGTGGCCGTGTAGAGCGTGACTGGAGCGCCTCAGTCCCCTCGGCCACCGCGGCAGGCATTTATGCTTGCTTTCTTCTATTGCTGACCCGGAGTGATCAACGAGTGATTTGACCCGCTTATCAATTTTACATAGGCACAGAATTTTTTTCGGTTTCTTTGAAAGGTCTTTTGCTAAGGTATGGCTGTTGTAACTATTGCATGCTTCGGGCATCGATCTGCTTATAGACGCACTAATCTCAAAAAATGTTGAAGTGTCTGTAAATCTATCGGAGCAAACTGCGTGGTCATCACTCCATAACTTACGAACTACTTAAACTAAGGTAAACTAACCTAAGGACAAACACACACACCCATGCCCCAGGGAGGACTCGAAACTCCGATGGCGAGCAACCGCGCGCTCCGCAGTGAGGCGCCTTAGACCGCTCGGCTACTCCCCCGCGACACACGGATCTCTACTAACTTTTGCCTGTCTTGGTTTGCGTGTTCTTTTTTGAACCGAGATTGCAACAGCCTTCGCTTTCTCAATAGCTTTCTAATATTATAATTATACCACGGTGGATCTTCCTCATCCCTAATCAACTTTATAGGCACATATTTCTCTAACCATTTATTTACAATGCATTTAAATTTAGACCGCCATTCCTCTACTTGTATTGTACCAGAACTAAACGATGTCCATGCATCTCGGTTTCCGTATTATCGAACCATTTCATTTCATTTTGTCGATTACAGGACTCCAGAACGTTGATATCTCAACTGATCCACTGTTTTGCCCAAGGAAGGTTTTTGATTGATTTGAAAGCAAAATGATTTTGCTACTTTGGTGAACGCGAATGACTTCCGTATATTTCAGCGCGCCTGCACCTTTGAGTAAATGAAATACACTTTCACAGTCTTGCATGCACGTTAGCTTGCAGGAAAAATTGTATTTGTGTGCGCTAGACAATTTACTGACAGGTCTCTATCGAAAATGTTTAACATTTCGCATTTGAAAAGTAAAACGACATGCTTTTTATGAAACCACTGTTCTTTCCAAAACGTCTAACAAACGTTACGTTTTTTTTTTTTCCTGGAACACAGTGCACAGATTAGCTCAGTTAGTATTCAAATAACTTTGATACAATAAGTAAATTAATGAGCTAACATTCGGTATTGCAAGATAAGTTGAGAAACGTTTCTTATAAAGCAAAAAATACAATTAACGACAGAAAAGGATTAGCAGTTCCAAAATAACAAAAATTGAAATTTCATTTCGTATTTCCACTGAAAATTGTTAACGGAATGTTTCTTAGAAACTTTTACTAGTTGCGTTCAGAGACAAAAAATGAGGACTAGCACTACTTTGTGTCTGTAATGTTGCCGTTAGAATCATTCAAATAACTGAAAATGAAATGAATAAGTTTATGGGTCTAATTCTGCCGGTAGAATTATTTAACTTCTTGGAAGAGAAATGACGTTAGAGTATAATGTTGTTATTTTACGTTAATCATGCAAGATACTGAGAGTTTAGGTATAAACTTTGGTAGTTAACGTTCCGAAATAAAATGACGACAATCTTCATTAAAGATTTAACTAACCACTATTTCTACCTATTGAAGGAATTTCAATTAGACTTACGTTTAGTAATGTAAAAATTACATATTAAATATGTACGTCAAGTAACGACTTAATGTATAATTATTTCTTAACTCAATGCTGAGTGGTTGCAAATTGGTTTAATTAATAACTTTATTACCGGTTTCGGGCGTTGCCCATCATCAGATACACTTCGGCATACAAATGTATACAAATGTAGGCCGAAGTGTATCTGATGATGGGCAACTCCCGAAACCGGTAATAAAGTTATTAGTTAAACCAATTTGCAACCAATCAGCATTGAGTTAAGAAATAATTATACATTAAAAATGGTTGCTCATTACATGAACGATTTTAAATCGTCTTTGAAATAACGACTTTTCAGTCAAAATTACGAGTTACGAAAACGATATACGTGTGTAACATCAACTCAGATTTTTGTGCATCATAACCATGTATTGTTCCGAACTAAATGCTGAAGTAGCAAATTTACGTAGCCAAAGTGATCTTCCTCTTATATTTCTAATGGCGACAGAAAAGCGTTCATACCTTTCATGTGAAGCACAGACAAGCAACGTGCAGTTAAAATTTTATTGCATCTTCTCGTCTAATGTTTACGGAGATAGCAACATCTCGCTTCTTTGCTTTCAATAATCCAAACCTTCCTGCACTTGTAGGACGAGCAACATCGTTATATAAATACATTAACACGAAAATTAAAATACCGATTTTTAATATTACTTTTATGTGGAGGTGAATGAAACTTTTATACATGGAAAAGTACTTCGTCATAGATGAGACGAAAATAAAAATAGGTTGAGATCACAGTCGTTAAAAGTGGTAAAAGGAAGTATACACTCAGATATTGCACTCTTTATTATGCCTTAAAATTTTAATACTACCTTACGAACATCGAACTTCTGAGTTGCGTACACATTAGGTGCTACGGTCTGTCAACGCTTGTATAATCTATGCTTATTTTGACTGAAATTGTGTAAACTGTGTTTCTGTGTATGTTTCACACTCGGGAATAAATAAATGAGTTTCAATTAAAGAAGTTGTTACTTAAGAATTGAGTGAGTTAATCAAAATGTCAAAAAAAAAAAGTTCAAATGTTTGTAAAGCTTATGGGATTTAACTGCGGTGTCATCATTCACTAAACTCAGAAACTACTTGTGAACTAACTTATACTTCAGACAACAGAAACATCCCTGCCCGAGGGAGGATTCGAACCTCCAGCGCGGGAGGCAACGCGAACCGCAACATGGCGCTCCAGATCACTCGGCTACTCCCGCGCGGCATGGTTTAATCATTGGTTTCATTATTAAGGTTTACACAGTATTAGTAGATTAGATTAACACGACACTGTGATAATTAACAGATTATAGTGTTATTATCTAACACTCACCCACCTTAAATGCGTGTCAAAAATTCGAAATAAAACTTCTACTTATTGTAAGAATCTAAAAGTTCCCATTTTTTTAGCCGATACTCTTCTCCATTGTGGCTATTAACAGTTCATCGCCTTCTATAAAACAGAAATGTGGCACTTAGGTCTAAGATAGATTTGCGCATAATAGTTCTCAATCGGGAGCGCTCACTTTAGTTCGCGGCTCTGCCGCGAACTAATTCGTTCTTTTAGTTCGTCCACTCCCAGTGACGGCTGAGCGGCGTGGTCTGCACATGCAGGTGGAGGGAGAAGTTCCCCCACCTAGCTGCTTCATGCGCTTACTGCTTGAGCCGCTATCACGCAAACCAAAAGAAACAGTTTGTGGATAATTTCTCGCGTTTAAGTTTAGAGTTATCTCTATATTTTGGCAGTGTGGAATTTATTAGTCAGATATTGCAGTGCAGAATACTTCAAAGCAGAAATTTTGTAGCACTGATGTAATCTAGCAGGCAGACGCTAACCTCGAAATGGCTCTCATCAGGAAGGCAAACACGTGATTTTTAATTCTGTTCGCGACCTATCGTGCATATTTTAGTTCGCGACCTATCGCGACCGGTAGCTCTCCTTTTAGTTCGCAGCTCGGCCACGAAGTAGGTCGCTCTTTTCAGTTCGTTCGCTCGTTTTGGCTTTTGCTACCGCTACTAAAACTACACCTGAGCTGCATCTCATCTCGAAATAACGGCAACTGGCAGAAGGAAATCACGCGATTCTGCGCGCTCTCGCGTCCTCTCGCTGTTACCCGTCAGTCTTCGGAAAAGGAGCGGACGATGAGGGATCTGCGAACTAGTTCGCGTAGTTCGCCTGTGGGAGCGCTCTTCCGAACTAGTTCGTTTGCGAACCACACAAGACTAAGTTGAGATGAATCCCTAAAGGTTATCAGTTAAACGGAGAGAAGCTCTGAGTGAAAATACTTTCACTTGTTGCGGATACCTCTTTTAGTAGCAATGTTTTGAAAAAGTAAGTTGTAGTTAGAGGAATGGTAGTTACTGTTTTCTCTGAAAAAAGGCCCGTCGTTTTTCCGCACTCACCAAAGACGTTCTGTGGCCAGGCTGCCCTCGACTGTAGAACTTCCTGCAGGTGGAAAGAATTTCTTGTGGATGGAGTACGGAGCCACCAGCTGTTTCACGTGCTGAGCTCACTCATACGCAATGGACTCTGCTTCCTGTCTTCCTCTTAAGCTAAAATTTCTATGCGAGGCGACTAGTTTCGAAGCACTCGCTTTGTGATGCAAATGTTTCACCCGCAATCGGCTTATGGTCATCTCGGGATTAATATGCATGTTTCTCCTGCGCAAACGGCGACCGTGCCAGTGTCCACAGAGCTTACATCTTGGGGACAAATGTTTGTCTCTCGGGGTTCTACAGGCAACGCGACAGTTTCTGGCCGCCTCCTGAGACACTCCAAGACTTAATTAATTCTGAATATTCAGAGTTTCTGTATAAAAGTTCAGTATATTGTTTGATAAATTCGAGAGTTTCTCGCTACGTGATTCTCTTATACTTCATAACCGCCAGGAATTCTCAGTTACTATCTAACACAATGCGATGAAACATATTTCTCTCCGTGAAATTTACTAATCGTTTGTCTAATTCCACGGTATTCTTCAAATGTACTTTTTTTCAGTATCACAAAATATAAGACATTCTTTTTAGGCTCTGAAGTGATCGGTTTACATTGCAGTAGTTGTGATTATCTTATAATGCGGGTTCGTGGATTCAGCCATATCCTAAATTATAAACAATATTAAGAAATATTTTGATCGTGAATTAATCGATAAACACCAAATCATTCTTGGTAAGCTAAATTACATTTGAGCATAAGCACCCACATTATCAACCACCACATCAAAACGAAATCGAATCATCTACAACAATCATTCGCAGAATAAATAATGGTTTATAGGAAATTAATGATATACAATCTAGAGCATATTCTATCCTTGGTTCCCCAAAATAGCTACGAGAGTCTTATTCAACATCGAGGTAGCGTTGTTCAGTCTTTCCGCACTTTTTGTATACTACAGCGATAATTAAGCAAGAAAACCGCCTTGAAGAGCTGGCAAGTGTGATGATATCCTGTACAGTGGGAAATGAAATCGTTAAGTTTTGGAACAAGTTAATCTGTTTACGGAGCGCGTCTTACGGTAAGATCTCGACGTAATCTGATCAGAGCCTAATATTACATTTTTTGGTATAACTGAGGTAAACTTGATGTTGTTAACGTTCTTCATACTTTTCGATGCATAACGACATTTAATTCAAATTTTAGTTAGTAAATTTTTAATTTTCTCATCACATTGTAGCGGCTTCATTTATACATCGTTAGCATGTTGGGGTAAATTTTTAGTTTAGCACTAGTTAACAAGTTGTATGCTTTATTAATGACATGCAAAGAGGATTATGTGCTCATCTGATATTAAAATTGTCAATCATATATTCTAGTACACCATTAAATGCTAAATTATGTATAATGTAAGTTCAAAACAAAATCGCACTGACGTGTTTTACGGCCGACTTTAGATTTGTAGTTTTACAAGTTTTTGCAAACATTTTGGAACAAAATAATAATCTAAATAATAAAAAATTAATTAATAAGAGTATCTGAAACCCTTTTAGGAAAAAAAAATTAGGTAGTGGCAGATTTCGAACCACCAACCTTTGATAGTCCAACGCCTTGCTAACTGCGTTACCGCTATCAATCAAAGGATGAGTCCTATAATGTCATACTATTGAGGGCCGTTGTTAACTGATGCTAATATGGCATTTGTAGACCCTATATTATCGTTTGTCGCATGAAGAACGATGTGTTTTTGTTAATTCTTCATTGCACCATTGCTTTGAAATGACAACATGTAAGTTACAATAAGAAAATCATCAAATACGCAACGCAACGCAAGATGGTGTATGTCAGAGAGAGTTCTTGGTGAGAAATGTCACGTGACATCTCCGAACGGCTGGTTTTCATTAATTGGAGGGTGTCAAATCTCCGTTATTTTAGCAAATATCTCTCAAACGATATATATATATATATATATATATATATATATATATATATATATATATATAACCAATTAGGTTATTCAATTTTCGTGTCAGATGAAAATGTTATTTTCATTTCGAGCTGTCAAAAGACGATCGCAAAGCCCACTTTTAGTGTTACTACCGTAACCTAAAGCGGGCCAAAATGCTTCAGTTTTAACGAAAAACTCAGGCCAGCTTCTCTCACTTTCACTAGACTTTTTCTGTTTATGTCAGTTACATTCCACACCAAGCTGGATTATGAACTGTAATCGTAGTTCGCATTGTCGTGATCGCTAGCTACAAACACAAATCTTAATTAGATATATTTGAACGCCACACGGAATTAAGGACTAGACCACGATGCCAGACAATAACTTGTTAAAGATTTTGTAATTCTAACACTTTTCACCAAAGGGACGAGTCATTGACTTCTAAACTCCGCAAAACTTTTCCAAGTAATTAGTTTCAAATTTGTCAGTTTTACTGTATTTAAAACGTACAGTACTGATGTAGTTCGTAGTTGCCGTTACCTCGGAGTGGGTAAAATCAGTGATTTTCTATAATTTCTTACTACTGTGCAGCTCACTGTTATTAGAATTCCAAACCATATGTTTATTCGACTTTATACGGTACAATATCAAATTTTGGGGTCAATAATTTTAAATTTGAAGGCACCAATGAATTTTGAAGTTGGTGGTATTCATTACCGTAAAAAAAAAGAATTACAGTACTGTTTTATACATTAAAAGGGTTATTATCTTATAAAAATATTTACAAAACATTTGAAATGAAGAAAAGTAGCACTAAGCATAAGTTCAGTACACAATTTAGCGTTCATAGTGGTGAACGGCGTGATAAACCTCGAAACAGAGGAAGATACACACCCCGACATTACATCCGGTGCACTCAGATGAGGTGTCCTTTTTTCCAGTCTTCCCTGTTGAACATCTCTTGACTTACCGCTATTTTCAGATGATAATCCGAATCGTCATTAAACAACCCTATTTTACCACCTGAAAACTCGTCAAGGACTTCACACATCATTTGCTCCAAACGTCTAGCCTGTTCACTGCTCATATCGAACAGAAAATCAACAAGAAAACACGCAAAACGAAGGATGTCAGAGCCAGACAATGTCTATGAAGTAAGCTACGATAACAAAGTCTTTCGCAAACACGTTTTCCACTGAGTTTGATACTGCCATCTAGCACTCGCGGTTGAATCTACGATGCCTGCACACCCCTAGACTTCACGGGAGTTTTAGATATACGTTTGAGACCACAGAGAAACAGTGTAACTGCCGAGAAGTAATATTACGTTAGCCGCACAATTCTCTTTCCTTCTGAAGGCGTAATATTACATCGGCCGCAGAATTCACTTTCCTAATGAAGACGTAATATTACGTCGGCCCCACGCTGTTAAGTTACAACTATGCCTTTTACAATTATTCTCGCTAGCTAATGGGTCACATTTTTCGTTTTCATTATTACTTATCTTAATTTCTGACATCTAACAATTTGGTATACATTTTCGTTCTTCGACTTTCATTTTGTTGGGACACCTTTGTTCATAAGCCACTTTCACGTGTGCTTCGAGAACATTGTCTGCCCAGCTCTTATCCGTTTTACGAACTAATCATTCATTCCACTAGATCGCAGCACACTTTGGTCGTGGTATTGTGCTTTTATAAGTTATCACTCAGGAAAAAGGCCTGCACATTTCAGGAAACACGACTACAATAATTCGTTCGTAAGATATTGACTAGCAACGTAGCTCTGTATTCGGTTGTCTACCCTACCATAGCGTTCTATCACCCATCCAGAATTTAGTCTTCAATACCCTCAAATTCATTCTCTATCTGTTCATCGTCTGCATGTGACCTTGTGCTTATTTGTACAATTATTTTTGGAGTTGTTTTTCTGTCGATTCTAGTACGAGTAACTCAGTCACTGAACTGTCCACAAAAATGCCTTTGAGACGTACCTTCATATTTATAGGAAATTAATGTCCCGTTATACTAATATTGCTGTTGTTCATTTTACCTTATATTGCGAGGCAAACTACAGAAATTTAAATCTTGAAACAAAGACGGGGATTTCATCACTTCCTTTCCCCTATAAGCCCTCATTTTCTGCGAGAATATACTACAAAAATTTGTACCGTTCATTGTGTTTCGAAGTAGATTACAAAAATTTTACCGTCATTAGAAAATTTTATATTAGTGCCCACACGCAATTAAATCTGTAAAGTTAATCTTCTATTTTTGTCTACATTCTTCTATATTATTTGTTTTTCTCACCCTATTATTTCTTACTCACCTCCAGACCAGCCAAAACATACTTACCATTTTCAAATGTATGTAGTGGTTCCATAGTAGTTTATAATACACGACAATGGTGTGAAGAGGAAATTACTTATCTTAATAGTGACGAGACTGACGCTTCTTAATTTCAACATTTTCATTAGTACATATACAACTACCAATTTCCTAATTACATAATCATTATTGTTATTATGGTCTTTTGCTCATGTCTTATGCGTGTTGTGTGTTGCCCCTGATTGCCTCGATTCTTGCAATGGAAGCCAAGAAGACTGTTTTCAATTAAAGTAAATGCATAAACAACAATATTTTTAACACCCATTAAAGGTGATACTTACGGGCAGATTAAAATTGTGTGCCGAAACCGGGACTCGAACCTGGGACCTTAGCCTTTCGCGAGCATGCGCTCTACCACTCAGCTCTCCCGGATAGCTCAGTTGTAGAGCGCTTGCCCGCGAAAGGCAAAGGTCCCAGGTTCGAGTCCCGGTTTCGGCACACAATTTTAATCTACCAGGAAGATTCATATCAGCGTACACTCCGCTGCACAGTGAAAGTTCCATTCTGGATCCATTAAAGGCATTGAACTCTTTGATGCCATTTCATCAAAATCTGCACAAAATAGGAATGTAAGTGACTTCTCTTTTAATTTATTCATCTGTTGGTTCTTGCTGATGCAGTGCATATTGCACAGGATTGAAAAGTGATCTTAACACTGAACAGCAATAGTCGAGTACGTCTTATATTAAATAACGTCCTCTTCTTTTGGTCTGCAGCTTTCATGGATCCATTATATATTTGGTATAATAGCAACTCCAAATTATTTATTCGTTCTTGCAGTTTTCATTAGTACACGATTTACGTGGTTTGTCATATATGCCATTTTAAAGAGGTCATGTTACGTTGTATTCGTTGAATTAGTTGTATCCTTTTTCCTTAAGTCAATATATTTTAATACCGTGGTATATGTTATATTGTACTGATATTTAGGTTGATTGGAGTCCATGAATCATCCAGAAAATTAAGTTCTGTCATGCATTAAAGTGTTAGTATCACTTACATATTTTCTTGTGTGCAAGTAAAAACCGATTTTACCTAATACATTGTATTTCGGTGATAGATCGTTTCGATTATGTTTTGATAGGTCGTTTCGATGATGTTTTATGTTTATCTTCGGTCATAGACGTAGGTAGGCTGTGATGTTGCACAGTGGGTAGGCACTTGACGTGACTCAAAACAGAGATCCACGCCTTTGTTGGCCAGTATTAACAGGCTATACACAGCCGCTTGAAACTTTTAAAGAACTACCAATGTTTTAAACTGTCAGTACTTGCGCGTGAAATACAATTTACTTCCTTTCACAAAAAGCTCTGTTTAATCATAAGTACAACATAACAATACCGTTATTTTGCTAATAGTCACGTGGTGTCATCCGGGAGATGTTGAGTCACAAAATAAGGTCATGCCGAGTGTAATAGATCGTGTAATAGATCGATGGTAGTAGGTAGCCGGAGATTGGTTGGTGTATGGTAAGGTATTGGTGCCCAAAATAACAAACAACTGTACAATTTCGATTTATTAATAAGGCAAGGTATGTAAGAATTTAACATAGGCACTGCATGTATTATTCTCAAATACATTTTACAGTTTTTATAGCATAAGCAAACAGTGGTGCTAAAATACAAGTATTATCTCTTTGTTTCAGTTCAAATTTAGTAATTACAATAAAAATGTAGTTTCATTTCCTGTCCTAGTAAGATTTGTAGCAGCAGTGTTATAACATCTATGGCTGGCATGCTCAAGCAGAAGAAATTCAACATATGTTTACAGTCAATTATGTAACCAGAGATGCTTTTGTATCATGCCTGTGTTTTGTACACAGACATTAAATCAACAAGACTTGCAAAGGTGCACCTTTTACTGAAGCCATCATATTCCTTACTTCACTGGGTGCTGTATTTTCAATCAAGTGAGCCGGCCGCGGTGGCCGAGGAGACTGAGGCGCTCCAGTCACGGTCTGCACGGCCACTACGGTCGGGGGTTAGAATCCCTCTTCGGGCATGGTAATTTGTGCCGTCCTAGTTCGTAAGTAGTTCATAATTAGTTTGTAAGTTTAGGGACTGATGACCCCGTAGTTAAGTGCCATAGACTATACAAACATTTGAACATTTGAACAATCAAGTGATCTTGGTACAATGTGTTATATAAAAAATTTGGCTGCGAAATTGCAGAACCTTCTTAGTGTATTAGGATTACCGGTATAATATAACCACAATATTTCGAAACGTTTTCAGTGAAAATTACAGTATGTGACTAGTTTACGACTGGTTCATGTGATGGTATACATCGCTTCATGAAAAATGTAGTTATTATGTCGAAATTGTTTTTCGCCGTAGACGGAAAGCCTCGGCTCTATTCATCATCGACAGAACACAGGATAAGAAACGAGGTTTTCCCACCGCTTCTGGAGGGTATTCCTTAGGGCTTAGGTTATTTGGAACAAAAATGTAAATTAATGGGATAAGATTGTAACGTTTCTGCTATGTTTCGCGCTCCCTACAGTTTCATTGCCAACATTACAGACAAAAACCTGAGAAACCTTAAATGAAACTTTACCACCGGACATATAAAATATCACATTTTCCAGTTCAGTTTAACACACTATTAAATCTTTCAGAAATAGTATGTTGATGTACGCATTACTTTGTCTGTCCTTTTACGTAATTTACAGTTTTTGATACTTTCGTAAATAATAGCTGCAAACGCTAAAAATGCATTACACTTCGTTACAGAATATGCTGAGCCTATAAAGATACTAATTTGTATAAAAGCAACATATTACAACTATTGCACAACATGATTACATATGTACCTTTTGTTTAAATAAATTAGGGCAGACCATGTTTTATATATCACTGGAAACTAAATTAAATACTGATCAATTTTTCACATAGTAAAATTAATAATCCGTTTGGTACTAAGGAACTAGTTTTGTAATAGACAAAACTACGACGACTTTATACAAATACGTATCTATAAGAAATTACACAACAAACTGAAATACATTAAAATTATGCGTCTAAATAATAGCACACCTACACAATATTGTGTGCACTTCGAAAACACAAATAATGTAAATAACCTGAGTAAGTTTAAAACGAATCAAAGCATGACTTTTAAATTGCGTACAACATTAAATACAAATTTCATGAAACAAGTACACATACTAAACTAAATAGTAGTAATGTAAATGTAATATTTCAAGTTTAAAATTTTGACGTGTTTCAATAGCTCCTGTATTAGTTATTTAATAACCGCAGAACACAGTTATTCATCTTATTATGTAGTTCCGTTGTAGAGAAGCCATGTTTTGTCACTCTATTCCTGGTTACAAACCTGTCAACATATCTGTGATCTGCTTCTGCTTTGTTGGGCATTTGCAACTATGTGTCTGGTTTAATTTTCATTGAAATGGAAATAAAGTAGTTTCAGTATCAACTCACATCATGTTTATGTTGTACGAAACTATTCTGAAACATCAAATTTTTATTGAACGCTGAGGACAGCTCACAACGCAGTGGACTTCAGCCAGCATGTAAGTTCTTTTTTTTATTATTATCTTCACCTAGAGTGAAATGACTTTGTCATAGAGGCTGTCAAATAATAAAACTTTCCGTGATTTAGGAAAAAAATTAGTGATTAGCCGTAGTCATTCCGAAAAAGGGGTGACAACGTTAGAAGATCTATCTACAGTAACTGGGAAACGCATGAAAATGGAAGAAAACAAGATTATTGTAGGATTTCACTACCAAAAATTTACATAATAATTAACTTAAACAATTTTGTAGCATTCTATGACATTCAGAGTGAATTTAAAGCAAGTTTTGAAGATTTCCTCCTTGTATTTGAAGGCAAAGGTTCACGCGGGGTTGAACCGCGCGAGTAGCATTTCGTAATTTCGTATGCTCGTTCTTGATTGACGTTGCGGCGTAGAAAATGTGGTGTATCAATTCTTCTCGTGTTTCCACCTTTGAACACGTCTGCCGTCCACCTCCCCAGATGCAGTAATCTAGCGGTTTTAAATCTGGGGATCGGTCAGGCCAGTTAATAGGACCCCGCGGCCTATCCATCGATGTTGGAACTGCTGATTGAGATAAGCTGTTACCACATGGTGGAAGTGTGCAGGTCCACGTCATGTTGGACGTACATTTGGCGTCTTGTTTCGAGAGAAAAATCTCAAAGAAGCTGCGGTATGTCTTTTCGTAAAAAGTTACAGTACATCTGACCATATAAAGTTCCCGGGAGAATAAACGTCCCCAGAAATTGCTCACACACACAATATCACATCAGACATTTACACTGAATCTGCGTCAAAATTAAGATACTACCGTGGTATTTGATTTTCGTCTGTCCAGACATGCATCTTGTTAATGCAATCTCTTGGTAAGTTTGCTTCATCACTCAATTTTTTGAAGCGTTAGAGCTGCCGATTTCCACTTAACCAGTTACACAAGTGCAAACGGTTAGCAAGAACATATGGTTCTAAATGGTGAACTTTCTGCACATGGATACAGTCCATTCTCATGAAGAATAATATGTACCTTAGATTGTGAAAGGTGCATTCGCGTATTTAGTCGTCTTGTACTTGTTCAAATGTTCAAATGTTTGGATAGCTTACGGGTCTTAACTAAGGGGTCATGAGTCCCTAAACTACATTTGAGCTAGCTAACACTAAGGACGGCACAAATTTCCATGCCCGAGGGGGGATTCGAACCCCCGACCGTCGTGGCCGTGCAGACCGTGACTGGCGCGCCGCAGTCCCCTCGGCCACCGCGGCCGGCCGTCTTGTATTTGAACGGGAACTGTGCACTACTGAATTAACAACGTTTTTCTTTTCTTGAACGTCACGATTTCTTTCGGAGTGACTACGAATACTGGGAAGAGTACCAGTTTCTAGCAATGTGCGATATGTTTCACTAAATGTCTTGGCACTCACCATTCTCCTGCTACGAAAATCATCGCAAAGTGTACTGTGCGCAGGTGACTGCAGTGACTGCAGTATCAACAACTTGGTTGCCAGATCGTGTGTCCTGTGAACACACGTATAGCGCTCCATACACTGTGGCTTCTTTGGGGTCTCTGTTGTAGCTCCTTAATTATGGATCTGACCCCATTACTGTATTTACATTTTTTGTTCGAAATAACCTAAGAAACAGTATCCGGCAACCGCGGAAAACCTCTTGCATCACGCTGTACGTGAGTAACATTGGACGTTGTACATGACGAGTGTGACCGTAGGTGCTCAAATGCAGATCTTGGTTACTGATGTGTCCTGTTATTCCGACTGTAAAACTGCCTTATATAGCTATCTGCTGTCGATACAAGAGAAGCTAGAAATGAATGAGGAGTCGCTTAAACTCACCAGCTTATAATCTTCATAATTTCAGAAACTAATGTACAGGCGGAAATGAGGAATTCCTGTTTCTTCTGATAAGGCAGCTATACGATTCTCATAGACACGTTGAGTTTATCTTTTATAACGTGGGCTTTTCTTGTTTCTTCCGATACATTTTCTACTCGTACACAGACTATACCATTCACTGTCCTGCGTTGGCAGAGCACATATTAATAAGTGCTCGTAACAGTGCGAACTATTCTGCACAATTCGTAGAATGTTTGTCCCCATATTATAATTTATGTTCTTTTGTTTTAGATTTAAACTATGATAAGTCACAATACTTCTTTTTCAGAAGAGTTCTCGATTGCATTTCAAGCAACTGTTTTCGTCCATGTTGTACGAAGAACCGCGTGGCGTTTCGTATTGCATCAGTAATGTGGGGCATAGGTGTCGCATTTCTTGAGGTTCATTCTGACGTGTCGTAATAAATACTGAGTCGTTCGCAATGTGTACCGCACTCGGCGCAGTTATGAATAGCAACTGGTGACATAGGAAAAATAGTTCCAGTGTTAATAAAAGTGGGTACTGAGCTGTAATGAAAAGAGATGTAGGGTTTCGTTTTACTGCTACTAAACAAAAAGTGAACTGAGTAATGGAATGTATTGTCTCGGGACCAATTGTGTTCAGCATGGCGAGATCCTGATCCCATCAATTTTACTGCTTGCTGCAATGCGGTCTGTGTTGAGATCGATATAGGACGGAAATAGATTTCCTTTGGAGGGAAATGAAATTATTGTTGAAATGAAAAGTGCAAATAGCTGTAGTGTGGAAAAGAATCGCTGTGCTTTAAATATGACAGCAATAAATTTGGAATGAAATTCATACGTAATTTAAAGTTTTATGCATGAGAATAACAGGACTTCGGCTGCGAAACCAGTAAATTATTTCGTCGGTGTAGAAAAGACAATGAATGTAATTTGAGCATTTCGATATCCTACTTCACACTATCTCACAATGAACAAGTGATTAAAGAATTCGCATTACTGAATTGATTACGGCACATAGCAGAAATTATGCCGTCGAATGCACGCTGAAAATTTTGTAAAACGTGCAAATCACTGGGATGTTTCCAGCTTATTGTGAATGGAAATACACTAATCAGCGTCCACCTGCCTAAAAGCCGATACGTACACAGCTCGCACGGGAAACAGCGGCGACTCGTCTTGGCATGGAAGTAACGCTGGATTCACACATCTTCACGCACGTCACTTCTTCCCGTAAATTCCTCTGACACCACGTTCGACGGAGTTGAAATCTGGCGGGCTGGAGGATCAGCACACCATCTCTAACTAGTCACTGCGTGCCTCCAATCACTCCATGAGACCACCTGGGCTCCCGAAATTACGCATTATCTTCTTGAAAACCGCTACTGTCGTTGGGAAACATGAGCGTCATGAGGAATTCAAGTAGTCTGCTACCAGTTCTTGGCCGTCATAGTGCGTTGTACGAGCCCCTTGGGCATATTGTAAAAATCCATACTGTACACCACCCTGAAAGAAAAGAATGGGACACAGCCCACCTCCTCGTGGTTTGGGACGGGCAACGGTGAGAGCAGAGACAATTAACACTGCCTCTGCTCACAGCGGCTAAGTGGCTGATAAATACACACTTGGTACTACACCATACTTGGTCTATCCACGCCTATATCTATAGGAAGCTGGTCCGAAATAAGGGTAAAAAATCGCACTGACCTGTTTTACGGCCCTCTAGAGATTTGTAGTTTTATAAGTTTTTGCAAACATTTTGGACCAAAATAATAAAAAATTAATTAATAAGAGTGTCTGAAACCCTTTTAGGAAAGAAAAAATTTAGGGAGCAGGGGGTTTCGAACCACTTACCTCCAGCGTCACACTCCAACGCATTGCCCACGACGCTACACCTAATCTTATACTGCAGATAGTCGTTGGTAACTGATGCTAATATGGTATTTGTAGACACTAGATTATCATCTATCGTACGAAGGACGACGTGTTTTCGTTAATTCTTCAGTGCGCCATTGGTTTGAAATGACAACGTGTAAGTTACAAGAAGAAAATCATCAAATATAAACGCAAGATGGCGTATGCCACAGAGAGTTCTGGCGAGGAATGTCACGTGACATCTGCGAACGGCTGGTTTTCGTTAATTAAATGAAAGGTGTCAAAACTCCGTTATTTTTGCAAATATCTCTCAAACGATACGAGATATTAAGAAAAACATAGGGGAACAAAGTTGTACAGAATTTTCTCCTCTACAAATTCGTTTATTCAATTTTCGCGACAGCTGAACGATTTATTTGCAATTAAAATTACATTACAAACGGCTTTTTTGGTATTACTAACGTAATATTTCAAAAGCGAGGTACTGGTCTCTGGTTGCCAACAATTATATCTGTAAAATTTGGTTCCGATCGGTTGAACGATTCCATCTAAAAAGTGGAAACACGTTACAGCTAGACAGACATAGTCAAATCGCCGTTATTTTTGCAAATATCTCTGCAACGATGCAAGATATGAAGAAAACATAATAGAGCAACGTTGTAGAGAATTTTCCCCTCTACCAATGAGGTTATTCAATTTTCGTGTCAGATGAACGGTTCGTTTGCAATTACAATTATATTACAAACGTCTTTTTTCGTATTACTACCGTATTTTTTGTCCGAAAAGTTTGCAAAAGGGAGGTTTTGGTCTCTGGCGGCCTACAATTATGTGTGCAAAATTTGATGCTGATCGGTTGAACGGTTCGTCTTAAATACAGGGAACACGTTACAGACAGACAGACATACATACATCCCGAAATCGCCGTTATTTTTGCAAATATCTCTGAAACGATACGATATACTAGAAAAAATAAAAAACACATAAGAGAGCAAAGTTGTAGAGAATTTTCTCTTCTACAAATTCGGTTATTCAATTTTCGTGTCGGATGCATGGTTAAGTCGCTATTTTCATTTACATTTCGAGCAGTCAAAAGACGATCGCAAAGGCCCACTTTTAGTGTTACTACCGTAACATAAAGTGGGCCAAAAATGTCCTTGCGTCTATAGGAGGTTCACCGACGCCTGACGTCACACCATCATCCAACTCAATTGTGCCACACGACCGTCATCGGTCGGTTACATGTAGTCGGTGGTATGCCGTCCAGTCTATACAAAACACCGCCGTCGTCATCGGACGAAGGTGCGGTAGCCAGCGTAGAATGCTCACCCTGTGCCGGTCGCTGCTGCTACCCAACGTAGATCGCCTGCTCTACGACACTGCTGGTGGGCAGCATAACCCGACCACCACGGCGGGGCCAAACTTCCGCAACTACTTCCAGACAGCACGACGCCTCGGCACGCCTGATAGTCGTACCAGGGGCCTCAACGCACCCTGTGATGGCTCGCGCCGCTAGCCCTGAGAATCGCTCACGCGTCTCTGCAGTAAAGTACGCCGTTTGACTTCATAACGTCGCCATCCACGCGCGGCCTCCTTCGCCGGCTGTTATCCGATTCCGACTGTTGCACGCCGAAGCAGGCGCCTTGAGCGTGTTGCTCGCTCGTTAATCATTACAGAATGTCTTTCAGCTCCATTAAACTGTCCTGAGAGTACCTGAAACGATTTTTGCTATCGCGATTCTCTTTCTGGTAGACTTACAACTTCACCAGTATTTACCAGTTCCTCGCAATTTTATTTTCACTAGCCCAATTGACTATTAATGTTTCTTCTGTTTCTCATTTTTATTCTCCTTCAAGTACGACTTCTAGAATATTTTCTTGATTTTTACGGCAACATTTGGTACCAAAAAGTTCTTTAGTAAAGGAAACTGTTTCCATTCGTAGAAAACTTCTCCTTTGCTTTGGAAAAGTTGACGAAACATAGTTGAAAAAATTATTTCACCTCTTGCATTACGCCTTTCAAATGTTCAGTCGACAAGTACCTGAAAATTAGAGCCGATTCCCCTACCACTCCCATCTATTCTTACCTGTAACACAAATTCCGCGAAAGGTTAGGTTTCACCTATATTCGGTATTTCTTTCAATAATTTTCAGCAGCCACAGCAACAGTATCTGCAGCCACTTTTTAAACCTGCATCTACGTAAATGTAAATCACATTGAAGTCCATGGCAGAGGGTTCATCGAACCGCTTTTATGATATTTCTCTACCGTTCCATAATCTAATAACGAGTAGGAAGAATAAACACCAGTTTTTGTTTTTGATCTAATTTGACTTGTTTCTTATAATCCTAAGTAGGTGAATGCTAACAAAATATGTTCCAATTCGGGGAAATTTATGAAAGAAATTTCGCAAATAAATCTTGCCGCAATGAATAACGTCTTTCTTTCTTGCGTCAGATCCATGACATTCCCATATTCGTTATAACACTAAACGAGTTGCCCTTGTCTCAACTCCCCTATATCCCCCGTCAGTCTCATACGGTGTGGATCGGACAGTGCGGAACAATACTACAAAATATGACGCATAAATGTAGTGTAGCTAGTTTTCATAGTAGAACTGTTGCATCTTCTGCTAACGAAGCACCTTTGGTTCGCTTTCCCTACAATTTTTTTCTACTTTTCCTCAGATTGTTCTTAATTGTAATTCCTAGGCATGTAATTGAATTTACAGCCCGTAGATTGGACTGATTTATCGTGTAAATACAAATTAACGGTTTTTTGTGGTCATATGAATGACTTCACATTTTTCATTATTTATCGTCAACTGCCAATTTTTGTACCATCCATATAACTTTTGTAAACCTTTTTGCAGTTGCTTTTGATCTACTGGTGACCTTAATAACCGATAAATGACAGCATCATCTGGGAACATTCCAAGAGAGCTGCTCACATTGTTCCTTACATCGTTTATAAAGATAAGGAACAGTAAGGACTATACAACACTTCCTTGGGGAACGCCAAGTATCACTTTCTCTCGATTACATTCCGTGAATTACAGTCCTTTCTGACAGGAAATCGCGAATCCAATTGCACAACTGTGTCGATATACCACAAGCGCACAATTTCATTAGAAGACGCTTGCGATGTACAGTCGGTGACAGAATTCGCGAGACCCCTCGCCTAATCGCTATACACAACCGCAAAGTTCTGCTGCTTGGTGGGAAGTATATACAGCTAGGCTACACGATCGTACATACTGTCGATTTCCCATCTGACACGAAATCTGAGAGGAAAACTGTTATCTTCCAGTATCGCAGCCAGTTGTAACAATACGCGTGCTTTCTATGCGACGTGAAGGCGACTTCGAAAACTGATTTTAGAAACTGCTTTGCGTATTAGCCATAGCGTTTTAAGCTGTTCGCGACCGACAAATTCCTTTCCACATTTCTTTATTTCTTTTCTTATAGTTTCAATGAACAAAGACAGCAATTAGAATTGAGATGCTGCAGTCCGTGATTATTTTCGGACGTTACTGACACATTCAAATGGAAAAATTGCATGTATATCATAGAATTAATTCAATTACTTGAATGGACTTTGTAATGAACCTAAGTGTTACATCATGGTGCATCATGTTCCGAGTATCGCTAACGGTTTCTGCCCACCGCCTCGGTTGCGCTATAAAGACGACAACCGTTTGGCGCCGCAGATCACTGATGTTATTTCCGAGAGTGAAGGTATCGTGTCATTTCCACTGGTTCTCTTTCGGTTGATGTTGCAACTAAGATATCAGCACAAATTTAAAAAACATAAGCCAGCTGTGTCACCACAAATTACAGTTCTCCTCAGATGTATGGTATTTTTCCATACTCCTTGTCTTATTGAAATGCCTAATATTAAGCATTGGACAACACATTGGGCTATTATAATACCAGATACGATTATGTCAAATGAATGTGCAGAGAAGCAAACAAATGATAAAGATAAGCATATATATATTTAAGTACGATTGTATACACGTCTACTATTTTAAATATTAGTGGCATTATTTCCAGTGAATTGAAAAGAGCCGCGGTGGAGTAGCCGAGCGGTCTAAAGCGTCTCGCTGCGGAGCGCGCGGTTGCTCGCCGTGGAGGTTCGAGTCCTTCCTGGGGCATGGGTGTGTGTGTTTGTCCTTAGGTTAGATTACCTTGGTTTAAGCAGTTTATAAGCTACGGATTGACGACCACGCAGTTTGGTCCCATAGATTTACAGACATTTGAACATTTGAACACACGATAATTGAGTAACAATCTGTATCGCAATCATTGTGAGGAAATTATTATTCCGTAACCATGAATACATATTGATAATACTACACGAAACATGTGCAACAGAGAATTGTGTTGCATCAAATGAATTACTTTAAACTATCGTATCCAACACATAATTGTATTTTTATTCCGTTTCTTTCAATAACGACGCAAAAGCTACGTTTTTCGTGCAAGCAACATTAGGAATATTAAATCGCTGTGAGATTCAAATCCGTAATCCCTTAATACAATCCTGTTTCAATCCAGACAGTTGTACGACAACAAGAATTCCGAATACTGGCGAGCTCTGTGTTCGCCACATTGCTTCCCCAAAGAGATCTTTTGGTGTGAGTTGGTCACTGGCGACTATCGAAGAAGACATGTTTCGCATACTAATCAAAAATATAAACCCGCCAAACCACATCATGCAGGAAGTAGACGTCTGAACAATCACCTTAGAATGAAGTCGGTCATCTATTCAAAGAAGCAAGCATTAATTTGATAATGCAAACAGCAAAAACAAGTAGATTGAATAATTTGTAAAATCTCAAACCTAAGAGTAGACTTTTGGTGATTCTCCATCGTAGCAATTAGAGGAGTGAAAGATTCTAAAGCTAATTCCTTGGTTTTAGAAGCCGCAGCCGTTTATTCTGTAGTAGGACAGCATTACACACCGGTGGGTTTCAGTTACTGTGCAGAATACAAAACCACGGTTTTTCGTCAAAAGCGTGCGTCGTTTCCTGCCACTTATGAATGGGTAGTAGACCTATGTTCCTGTAGAGATTCGATAAACGGTTATGCTATAGTATGTGTGGGTGGCGCCGGCATAACTGCGCAGATGCGTAACACGAGGCTCTAGGATCGATGTGACCTCCGAAGCACTTTTATTTTTAATTATTCACTCATTTTCACGAGTTTCAATCCGTATTTTCATATACGTAACTTTTCTGCTCAGTAACAACTTTGGTAGCGAATAAAGTATACAAAAGTTTTAACTCTTCATTCAGCCAGTTGATATGATTAGGTTTTGAATGAATGAACGAAATAGACAGTCTATTTGCGTCAGATGTTCTGAGCAGACTGACACTGCCACCAGAAAAATGCAACAGATCGTGTGAGTCATAGCGTAAGTTTTTCTACAGACAGATAATAAACGTTGGTTTCAGGGCACATATCGTATGGATTTATAAATATCAAACAATATAGTAGTCACAATTTATCAGCTGAAATAAGTGCATACTGGAAAACTTTGCCTTTATATGGGTTCAAAACTTGACAAGAACATACCAGAAGTGTAATAGCTAACAACGATCTCCGAATGCGAGTGTCTTGACAAAGGCTAATAATATCCCCTTATACGTTTGCGTGTTGAAAGTCTCAACACTAGGGATCGCTGGATGGGTCTCACCTACTTGGACCAATCTGTGCGAGAAGAAACACGAATATGATCCTTTTAAATTCCTACAATATCTCCCCTGTGTAGGCCATAGGAAAATAGAAAACTCACGCCAAATGATCCAACTACAGATAGGTGTAATATCAGCAAATATTGAGGCTCACCATTGCTGATGACAGTGTTTTCGGTGTTGCGAAGTAGCTAAACGATTAGCTTTTGAATGAAACAGCACGGGTTTGAATCCCGTCCCTTCCAAAATACTTTTCTTATATTAACCCTTGTAGTTTTAATTATCAATTATAAAAATTTCAATGCATGGTATATATATTTGGTTTCGTTATAACTAATTTAATTAATTAATATATGTTATTTCATCATTTAATTTTCATAAATCGATGAAGTATTAAATGAAAATAATATTTCAAAAATTGTGGCACGTATTTATATGCCGAAGTTATATTACATGCCTTAGGGTGTTCATCGTCAAAGAAAATCTCCACACTATGCAGACTTTATCAAAGTATTTTAAGCGAGAAATTTTATCCGAAACATGCTTCGGTGCAAAGCATACTTTATTCAAGTTTTTAAGTCAATAACTTTTCACTGTTGATTTTTGTGCATACCAAGTGTATGGATGGTAATTGTGGCACTGACCTGATGCTGTAGGATTGAAAGTGTTTTAATCGAGACACCTGTTGACATCAACGTTCGTGGCACACTGAAACGTTTAAGCAAATTTAAATTTCATAAATAAAAGGTTTACATTGCGAGGGGTAATATGAAATGAACAAAAATGTAAGGAGTACCGGGGAATCGAACCTTGCCTTCCAAATTTCAGCACCAAGCACTTGTCCACGACGCTACGCACACTACTTAAAGCCTGAAAGTTAATAAGCAGCTTATGTAACACCTATTTGTCTGTGAGAAATTTTCGCCACCGTATTCGCTTTTCCTTTAGCCAACTCGGACGGGATATTTTGGGAATTTGAAAGGTTTGTCAACTTGCTTCTCGCAGGGTTTGAACAAAATCTTTGAAAACCATCCCGCAATCTGTCAGTCATAAACATTCTACAGTATAAACTGAAACACAGAATCGTTGAGGAAATGTCTGCCTCCCCCCCCTCCCCAATCCTTGAGGTTTAAAATTCTAGGAGTAGGAACATCCTCATCCATGATCCACGGACTGAGACGCGATATTTTTGTGAAATTCAGTGTCCTGTTACAGCGACAGTCGTAAAAATTGTGGGAATGAAGTAGTTTCTGTTAATATTTATAAAGAAACTTTACACTGTAGCTACGAATGTCTGATCTACAAAAGAGCAACGAATCTAAATCATTAATACGAACGTGTTTCTGACGGCATTTTGACTCGTGAGTGTTCTATAGCTCAAAGGCACATGCGGTACCTTGAGAGTAATTTTGCGAAAAATTTGTAAGAAAAAGTGACGGAGACGTATGTCGACCACGCTACTAAACACCCACATGCAATGTCTTGGTATTTTGGGGTGTTCATTCTACTATCAATCGCTGTTTTATGTCCTCTGACTTTATTGAAAGCAGTACGGTTTTTTATTAAATGAAGTATGTCAAGTTACCAAAAAAAGGTGGTCTTATTTTTGTCACCCTGATTTCTTTAATGAACAGTTTCATATTAACATCATACCTAACGCAAGAATCATTTATGAAACGTCTGAGACCAACTGAATAACAGTTGGTAAGATTTAGCTGTAGTAGATTGTCGTGTAAGGAAGTTTGTTTACACGCGCTAGCTGTGCTGTGAAGTGCCCGTTTACTTCCGTTAAACCTCTGGCCGGCCACAAGCACTGATTGGAGGACGAAACATTCGCTGCGATTGAGCAGAGGCATGCCTCGCCTCTTCTCGACTGCCCACTGATATGTTCGAACCTGTCTTTTCTTAAATGGACTGTTTGCCTTATGATGCCTGGCTATCCTGTTACCGATCTCCTAATGGATTCTCGTCCTAGGTTATATTATTTTGCACTGAATTAAAAATATTATTGGATGGTTTCAGATAGCCCGCCTGTTAGTTGCCATATTTCGCGGCAATTCTTACATTATTAAACAATAAGTCTATAATAACTTCTTTATATTTGAACATTAACATGTCGTGAGGCTGAAAAAAAGGTGTGTATGGTCTATTAAATTTGTATTCTGTTGAATGTGTAACACATTAACCTCCAAGCAACTATCAAATTATATCTTAATAATGACATGGCCGCGGAGGAATGGCCGAGCGCATTGAGGCGCTACGCTACGATGTGCGAGGCCGCTTCCCCTCGGGGGTTTGAATCCCCCCCTTGGGCAGGGATGTTTGTACCGTCTGCAGTATAAGGTTTTTTCATAAGTAGTTTGTAATTTTAGGGACTGATGACCCCGCAGTTGGGTCAGAAGTGACTCTCATACACAGCTTCAAGACGAATTTGAAAGTAATAATAAAATCCATTACTCCACGCCCCAAGTTATTGGCGCTTACCTTGTATACTATCGATATACCCAGAATGTTACTACTATATATCGTACAAAGAGCTTTGCAACCTACTTCGAGAAACCTACTGGAAACCTCTGACCTGAATAAAAAGACATGTCGTTTATGGCTGCTTACCATCAACAATAGTTATGGTAAAGGGTTTCATTGTGTTTTCTTTTTTATTTGGCCTTCATCGCCCTTCCAGACGAACCTGCTGCTTCCAAAGAGCTTTTTTATACTTGCTTCTTCTTCTGTACTATAATTGTTCAGAATATGTTATTCATTTCCTAAATTAATGTTTAAAAGTAATACTGTTCTCCCTCATTGAAAAAAAGTACACAATATTAAAATGAAATCATAGATTAGAACGTTAAAACACTACAACCGCTTTAAAAGAAATATACTAAAAATGATTTCATTTCTTAGGTGAATTTTTTTTTCTATTCTATTGAACCTCGGTGTTTCTCAAACTGTTTGACTCGTTTGCTTTCTGCCAATGGTAGCCAAACAGAGGGTCCTACGAGTAGCACTCTTATACTGTTACATACTAAACCATTATAAATAAAAGAGTGTCTTCTGCTAATACTGCTTCTGCAACGATTCGAAGCGTATCGGGTATTCTCGTTTCTTATTATATTGGTGTGGTGTCTGTTATTTCGGGCATATCCGAAGTAACAGACTTCATACCAATATAATTAATTACGACTCCCGAAGACGGCGTTTCTTCAGTCACTTCACTTCATATGCGGTCATACCTTTGACCTCGCACGATATGGGCGCTACAGCAATAGCTTGCTACTTGTGGAAGTTTGCGTCAGACGCGGGGCGAGCACCAGTAGCCACGTGGTTAAGTTCACCGCTGGCCCGAAGCGGGAGACACGGGTTCGATTCCCGTCCCGATTCTTAATTTTACTTATCGCCATTGTTTAATTTCAATGCCCTAATTCAGCACTATTATTCCTTTCCTTCGTAATTCTTATTCCTTCACGTCGTTCATAAATATTTGGCTGTTCTCGTTTCTTTTTCTTTGGATCTCCTTATCTGCTCTTCTAGGCTGAACTGAACGTCGCTTACAAATTACGCCTTCATCGGCGATCTTGTACTCTAAACCTTTTGCAAATGTTTAGATGTTTAAAATACAGTTCTGCACATCCATGTTTTATTATTACTATTATTGAATCTAAAAACTGAATAGTTCTTCTCACGGAAAAATAAAAATTATTATTACGAATCCTGTCCCTTAAAATAAAAGAAAATAACTCTTCTTTATAAGAAATAAATTCTCTGACTGCTTAAAAATCGAAGCAAACAAAACAAGAAATCAAATCAAAATGTTCATATGTTTGTAGAGCTTATGCGACTTACGTACGAGGTCATCAGTCCCTAAACTTACAACCTATTTATGAACTAGCTAATACTAAGGACGGCACAAATATCCATGCCCAAGGGGGAATTCGAACTCCCGACCGTAGTGGCAGTGCAGACCCTGACTGGCGTGCCGCTGGCCGCTCGGCCACTGCGGCCGGCCAAGAAACTCTACTAATACTGTTCAACATCCCGTATATCCTTCTACAGCCTCAAAGACGGCTCGAAGTCCGTCGGGCAGTGAACCCACAACTCTAATCATGTAACATGGACATTCAAGTAACTGGTTCCAAGAAGGCTAAATGGCAGATATGTTTTCCAAGGAATTTTAGCACCTGATGATGTGTCTACAGGACGCGAAACCGGTAGTGCTTTTTTAAATAAAGTTAATTGCAGTCGAAGCGGATTTTGTTTCAAAATGTTCCAAGAGTCCTGAATCACATGAGAAACCTGGTGGCGACTTGACAGTGAATGTCGTGCTTCACTAGTGAGCGTTACGTCTGCAGCCGTGGAGCGATGCCTCCAAGAAAGACAGGCAAGGCGCGCTCGTCATCCGACGTAAGCATAGCAGTCCTGAGCCGGCCGGCCGGCTAGCTAGTTGGCCGGCCGCTGTGAGGCGGTGGGCCGTGCCCCAGCAATCTGCAAGTTTAAACTGGACGCACTGACTAATTTTCATCAGGAATCGTAATATTTATTTTTCCGAGAGAAGTACTCATTTTCTAAATTTAATCAATCTCTAAAACAAATATGGTTATGCAGAATTTTATTTAAAACATCTGCGAAAAGTTTAAATATATAAGATCGCCAATGTAGGCGTAAGTTGTGAGGGAAGTTCAGCCTAGAGGGGAGATAGAGAGGCCCAAACAAAAAGAAACAAGAATTTTCAAATAGTTATGAAGGAATATCAATGTAAAAGCAAATACACGAAACCTGAGACGGTTTTTCTTCTCAAACATGTCAAAGACATTAAAGATAAAGGTGAAGCACTGAATTAAAATTTGTGATGCGGTCGGGGATCGAACACAGACCTCCATGCTTACTAGTCTATTTCGCTACGTGGACAGCCTTGGCAGTTGTTCCAACATTCTTTGGAACGCAGAAGCTGAAGTAAAGTTTGTGACGTGGAGGCGCCTTAATCGCTAGTGGTGCGATGGTCTAGTGGAGAGTAGTGTGCCTAGTAAGCAATTGTGAAGTAGGTGACGGAATAAGGATTAGGATGAAAAGGATCGTTAGTGTTGCATTAGGACATTGAAATTAAACAATGGCGACAAGTGAAAATGTGAAGCAGGCCGGTAATCGAACCTGGGTCTCCAGCTTCGGGCCAGCGGTGAACTTAACCACGTGGATCCCGGTGCTCGCCCCGCGTCCGTCTCAAACTTCCACAAGTTGCACGCTATGGCTGTAGCGCCCCTATCGTGCGAGGTCGAACGTATGACTACATATGCTATGAAGAGATTGAAGAAACGCCGTCTTCGCGTGTCGTAATTAATTATATTGGTATCGTGTCAGTTACTTCGGATAGCCCGAAATAACAGACAACACGTCCATATAATAAGAAACGAGAATACCCAATAAGCTTCGAATCGTTGCGGAAGCAGAAGGCGGTTATACGTGATTCAGAGCAACATTGGCAGGAGAAGTTTATTTGTGTAGAATGGTTAAGTATGTAACGGTGTAAGAGTGCTACTTTCCCAGAATATAAATAATTATGAAGTACTTCTTCAGGCAAGAATCAAATTTTATCTTCTTTTTTTGTCACGGGTGTGACAGTGATCCCTGTCAATTTCAAAAAGAGAAATAAAATCAAAAGAAAGCCAATATAACTAAGTTTTATGGTCTTCATAGTGTTTGTTCAACTACAATCTTTAGGATGGCAATACATAGTTAAATAGCTTGCATACAATAAAAATGAGTATCAAATCATTAAATTTCATATTTTATTAGTGCATTCACAAGCCTAAACCTTTACTTTTGTGATTTAAAAAGAATGACAAAATGGCTCATTCATGTGTAATGAGCCATATACTATGCATTGAAATTTTTATAATTGATAATTAAAACTACAAGGGTTATTATAAGAAAAGTATTTTGGAAGGTACGGGATTCAAACCCGTGCTGTTTCATTCAAAAGCTAATCGTTTAGCTACTTCGCAACATCGAAAACACCGTCATCTGCAATGGTGAGCCTCAATATTAGCTGATATTGCTCCTATCTGTAGTTGTATCATTTGGTGTGAGTTTTCTCTTTTCCTATGGCCTCCACAGGGGAGATATTGTAGGAATTTAAAAGGATCATATTCGTGTTTCTTCTCGCACAGATTGGTCCAAGTAGGTGAGACCCATCCAGCGATCCCTAGTGTTGAGACTTTCAACACGCAAACGTATAAGGGGATATTATTAGCCTTTGTCAAGACACTCGCATTCGGAGATCGTTGTTAGCTATTACACTTCTGGTATGTTCTTGTCAAGTTTTGAACCCATATAAAGGCAAAGTTTTCCAGTATGCACTTATTTCAGCTAATAAATTGTGACTACTATATTTTTTGATATTTATAAATCCGTACGATATGTGCCCTGAAACCAACGTTTATTATCTGTCTGTAGAAAAGCTTACGCTATGACTCACACGATCTGTTGCATTTTTCTGGTGGCAGTGTCAGTCTGCTCAGAACATCTGACGCAAATAGACTGTCTATTTCGTTCATTCATTCAAAACCTAATCATATCAACTGGCTGAATGAAGAGTTAAAACTTTTGTATACTATATTCGCTACCAAAGTTGTTACTGAGCAGAAAAGTTACGTATGTGAAAATACGGATTGAAACTCGTGAAAATGAGTGAATAATTAAAAATAAAAGTGCTGCGGAGGTCACATCGATCCTAGAACCTCGTGTTACGCATCTGCGCATTTATGCCGGCGCCATCCACACATACTATAGCATAACCGTTTATAGAATCTTTACAGGAACGTAGGTCTACTACCCATTCATAAGTGGCAGGAAACGACGCACGCTTTTGACGAAAAACCGTGGTTTTGTATTCTGCACAGTAACTGAAACCCACCGGTGTGTAATGCTGTCCTACTACAGAATAGACGGCTGCGGCTGCTAAAACCAAGGAATTAGCTTTAGAATCTTTCACTCCTCTAATTGCTACGATGGAGAATCACCAAAAGTCTACTCTTAGGTTTGAGATTTTACAAATTATTCAATCTACTTGTTTTTGCTGTTTGCATTATCAAATTAATGCTTGCTTCTTTGAATAGATGACCGACTTCATTCTAAGGTGATTGTTCAGACGTCTACTTCCTGCATGATGTGGTTTGGCGGGTTTATATTTTTGATTAGTATGCGAAACATGTCTTCTTCGATAGTCGCCAGTGACCAACTCACACCAAAAGATCTCTTTGGGGAAGCAATGTGGCGAACACAGAGCTCGCCAGTATTCGGAATTCTTGTTGTCGTACAACTGTCTGGATTGAAACAGGATTGTATTAAAGGATTACGGATTTGAATATTCCTAATGTTGCTTGCACGAAAAACGTAGCTTTTGTGTCGTTATTGAAAGAAACGGAATAAAAATACAATTATGTGTTGGATACGATAGTTTAAAGTAATTCATTTGATGCAACACAATTCTCTGTTGCACATGTTTCGTGTAGTATTATCAATATATATTCATGGTTACGGAATAATCATTTCCTCGCCATTTGGCGAGATAAATAAGCTTATCTTTATCATTTGTTTGCTTCTCTGCACATTCATTTGACATAATTGTATCTGGTATTATAATAGCCCAATATGTTGTCCAATGCTTAATATTAGGCATTTCAATAAGACAAGGAGTATGGAAAAATACCAAACATCTGAGGAGAACTGTAATTTGTGGTGACACACTGGCTTATGTTTTTTAAATTTGTGCTGATATCTTAGTTGCAACATCAACCGAAAGAGAACCAGTGGAAATGACACGATACCTTCACTCTCGGAAATACCATCAGTGATCTGCGGCACCAAATGGTTGTCGTCTTTATAGCGCAACCGAGGCGGTGGGCGGAAACCGTCAGCGATACTCGGAACATGATGCACCATGATGTAACACTTAGGTTCATTACAAAGTCCATTCAAGTAATTGAATTAATTCTATGATATACATGCAATTTTTCCATTTGAATGTGTCAGTAACGTCCGAAAATAATCACGGACTGCAGCATCTCAATTTTAATTGCTGTCTTTGTTCATTGAAACTATAAGAAAAGAAATAAAGAAATGTGGAAAGGAATTTGTCGGTCGCGAACAGCTTAAAACGCTATGGCTAATACGCAAAGCAGTTTCTAAAATCAGTTTTCGAAGTCACCTTCACGTCGCATAGAAAGCACGCGTGTTGTTACAATTGGCTGCGATACTGGAAGATAACATTTTTCGTCTCAGATTTCGTGTCAGATGGGAAATCGACAGTATGTACGATCGTGTAGCCTAGCTGTATATACTTCCCACCAAGCAGCAGAACTTTGCGGTTGTGTATAGCGATTAGGCGAGGGGTCTCGCGAATTCTGTCACCGACTGTACAGTGTCAAAGCCCTCCCGGAAACCTAGAATAATGGAATCGATTTGAGAATCTTGTTTACTGCCGGTGTTTCATTTATAAACGACCGATGAAAACTAGCACCTTTACCAACCCGAAGACCTTAAAACTGTAGAACAGCGCACCATACGTAAGCAACTCGATGGGACAATCCACGATAGAAGCAAAAGTCACATAATACATCGGAATATACTGCCAGAACTCCTTTCCTGACGGCGAAATGCAGCAACTCAGTGTGACATAGTCAACAAACCGTTGGAAATTCTGTTGGGGAATAGACGAAGCTCCCTGTGTAGCCGTCAATAATTGCCAAAACGATGCTGTCCAATAATTTTTTTTTCTTGGACTGGACTGTCTCGATTGTGTCCCACAACTCTCGGAGGCACTCCATTTCGGACGACATAGGAGGCCAAAGCCTTCGGTGGATCTGTCCTTTCCTTCATTCCAGTGCCGAACAACTGCGGATCGGTGTCATGGCGCATTGTAATGCAATGACACTCTATCGTTTTTTTGGCAATTTTAATGGCGAGAGATAGTCTCCATGCATCGGAACATAACCATTTCGAGACAATGATCGCTTGAGTGGAACGAAACGACCAAGTCCATTCCTTGTGCAAACAGCTTAACCTCTTATGGAGCTATCAGCATCTTCGTGACGTCTGGGCCTCACTAGCTGTTACCAAATGAAATCGTGTCTCTTCTAAGCAAGCTACTGTTTTGTCGTGTAGGGTCAAATCGATACGGTCACGAGCGCAGGGGAGAAGCTGATAGAGGTGTACTATTAACAAAAGATACTCGAGTCGATCGTGTGCTGGCAGAGACCAATAACGTTGAATTACGTTGCACTATCCTAAATGATATGTTCGTCGTACGTCCCACATACATTTCTACGGTTATTGCACGCAGCGTAGCTTCCCTGTTAGAATTGACAACTGTTTTCAAACACCACTACTCTCCCTCATTAAGTGCAGGGCGTCTGCGTTGACCGTGTTGGGAGGTAATGTCTTAAATTTGATATTGTCGATACACTGTCGACAGTGTGGATCAAAGAATACTGAATTCCCAATAGATTTCCAAAATTGAATATTCCATGCGTCTAGCTACAAGTACCATTCTGCTACGAATTCGAAATATTCAAAAAATGTGCAAATGTTTGTAGAACTTATGGGACTTAACTGCGGGGGTCATCAGTCCCTAACCTTACAAACTACTTATGAACTAGCTAATACTAAGGACGGCGCAAATATCCATGCCCGAGGGGATTCGATCCCTCGACCGTAGCGGCCGTGCAGACTGTGACTGGCGCGCCGCAGACCGCTCGGCCACTGCGGCCGACAAATGTTAGTAAATCTATGACATTTAACTACTGTGGTTATTAGTCCGGAGACTTACAAATTACTTAATGTAACTAAAATTAACCTAAGGACAAACTCACAAAAACACACGAATGATGGAGGAAGAACTCGATTCTCCGACGGCGAGCAACCGTACGCTACGCAGCAAGGCGCCTTAGAGCGTTCGGCCTATACACCGCGACTTGCTTCCTCTCTTTCGCAGGTTTGACTGAAATCCTGTAAGTGATCAGATGTATTTGTGAGCCACACAGAACTTGTCATATTCTTCTTCGAGGCGTGCGGGATGTTTCCTTAAGAGAGTGCAAAATATTAACAGGTCGTAGAGGATGCTCTACTGATCCAGTTAGAGAAGATACTGTGTACCTTTTTTATTTACAATAGCTACAGTTACCTGAAAATGCCATCACTGACACGATGAACGTACCATGTACACTGTATCTTACAAAATGTTTTGAAAGTGACAACCATCAACTTAATGAATGCATGACATTGGTGATTACGATTTTGACGACTATTCCTAGTCTGTCTGCAATCACGTTACAAGTGGCTTCAATTGTAGCGACAAATTCAATCTTTGCATCCACTTGCATCTCATGCATATAAAAAGACAGCACACGTGCAAACCTGTACGCGTTTTAAATGCAAACAAGCTGTGGAATAGCAATGCGAGAAAAATCTGTAGATATGTTTACTCCATATCTCTCCTAATAAAACACAGTCTTTGTTGCAATTATTTATTTTTATTAAGGCGTTTCGCGGTTTTGGGCATGATCAGAATCTGTAAATTTATTTAGTGAAAACTTTATAAGCCTAGTCTCATCAATCTTATCCATTTTAGACATTCAATTTCACAGTCTCATACTCTGGTTCTATTTTGATGAGATTATCATGACGTGTCTCTAGTTTCGGCAATGAATTAATTATAAAACGCTGTGTACTGAATGTTAAAAACTCTAATTCTTTAAAGTTTCTATACATTTCTTACTGTCCGTGAAGGATAGGACCACACTTTAAGTACTCTTGTAATTTGCTGTTTCCATAGGTTTTGGACGGTTGCAATGCACTCAGTGCAACATTTCAATATGGACTCTGCCAAGCTTTGACGCTATATCATTTTAAAACTAACCAATATAAGTAAGTAAGTATTACTCGATTTTCTTATTATAAGACTAGGCCTCTGAAGTTTACCAAACTTATTCTTCTATTCTGATGATGCCGTAAAAGGCGAAACGCCTTAGTAAAAACAAATTATTGCAAACAAGACTGTGTTTTATTAGAAATTCTACTGCACTGGTTGTTGTACCAGATGGCGTGATGGAGTTGTAGATATTTTACTTCCACATCTCCTTAAACCGGCTTCTCCGATCCTAGGTTCCCTACCTCAAACTGTTCTGTGGGCCATTCTCTATCTTCTCTTAAATTTTCGCATGCTCTTACGGAAACATCATGTATGTGCGGCGATAAATATAGTGTTTGTTCTCTCGTAGTTTCCCGCAAACGGTGGTCTTATTTGTAGATCTGCACGGAAAATGTCTTTCGACTGTTGGATGTATGGATATGAACACTTGAATAAAAGATTGTCTTGGTTGCAGAAACTTTTATTGAAATGACGCGTTTCACCCGGTTAGAGCGTCGTCAGATTTCTGACAAAGAAGATAAATGATCCACATCTTACAATTTATACATGTCAATATTACAAAAAAATAATAATAAAAAACTATGTATGCCCATAAAGGAAGCTCCATTTGGTTATATAAAACAAACGTGTAAGATACAGAAAAAATATTTATTGTACAAATATATACAACTATGAAACTACTTTTCTACATAGCTTCCGAAATTTTGTAGGCATTTTGTCATAGTGTGGCAGAAGTCTTTGTATGCCTTCTTCGTAGAAGGTTGCCGCCTGTGTATTCAACGATGTGGTAACATGTTCTTTCAGCTCGTCATCATCGGTGAAGTGTTGACCACCATGGACGGGTTGTAGGTGTAAGAAGAAAGTCGCTAGGAGCGAGACTGTATGGAGGATGATCAAACACGTCCCAGTGAAATTCCCGTAGAGTTGTTTGGTCACATTCGCCTTGTGAGGTCGGGCGGCAACGTGAATGGAAGAAGAAGACTCCTTTTATCTCTTCTTACATCTAAAATCTGTCCTTGGTGGTCGACACTTCAACGATGATGAGCTGAAAGAACATGTTTGCCACAAGGTTGAATACACAGGCGGCAACCTTCTGTGAAGAAGGCACACAAAAACTTGTCCCACGCTATGACAAGTGCCTACAAAATTTCGGAAGTTATATAGAAAAGTAGTTGAACAGTTGCGGATTATTATACATTAGATATTTTTCTGTATCTGTTCACGTTTGGTTTATATAACCAAACAGAATTTACTTTGTGGACATACCCCGTAATTTTGTTAGCTGCAAAACAATGTTGAAATCAGTAATAAGGGATTTATACTCCGATCAATATACTTCAATATACAGTCAGTTGATCATTGTATCAATTTGTTTAACGGCCAGTTTTACCGCTAATCAACGGATTACATTGTTAATGTCTCGGTAAGACATCCTATGGCTGCATTTTGACCTAAACACGCTCCATCACAGAGTAGGTAAAACATCAGTACCTACGTTATTACAATCCCTTATTGCTGATTTTAACATTGTTTTGTAGCTAACATTTTTATTTTATTTTTTATTTATTTATTTATATATTTATTTATTGTAATATTGCCGAGTAAAAATTGTAAGATGTGGATCATTTTTTCGTCTTTGTCAGAATTCTGAAGATGCTCTAACCGGGCGAAAACCGTCATTTCAATAAAAGTTTTGCAACCAAGACAATCTTTTATTCAAGAGTTCGACTTAACACGGTTGCTGTACCACACCACGCAGAAATGGAATGGGAAGAATTTTATGGATATGATGTCCTTTCGGAATTGTCCGACTTGTCCTGCTAATTTACGCCGTGCGGTCATAATTCCGTCGGAAATCTTTTCACGTGAATCATCGTTGTACAAAAGACAGCTCTCTCGATTCGCCATCCTTTTATACCTTCCGTCCACTGTAGAACCACCGTGTGAATCAGTGCATGTTGCCTTTCCACGACTCTGTCGCCTCAGCGCAGTCTCCCGCCAGATATGACGACACAATGCCGGTATGATGTGTGGAGGCCCCAAGCCCCGCTGCGACGCCTGGGGCGCGCGTTCCATGATTTAGCGCGCGGCGTGCCTCGGCCACAACACGGCTGCCCCGCCCTGGGCAGCCAGCCAGCAGCTTGTCCCGTGTTTCGCCGGAGGCGGCGGCACCAGCGCCGTCGAAGACACGCCAAGCGGCACTGGCCTGAGGCTGCGACGAGGCAAGGCTGCTACACAGCACAGTAGATAACGTCCCGCTGAAATCAGAGGTTAACTAACTGCCCTTCTCTAACTTTCGTACTTTGTTGGTAATGTCCGGCATGCATTACCACTTACATTAGTAAGTTACCAAATAGCATTAGAAGTGAATGATACCCAAGTACCTTTTAAAAAGAAATTTAAAAAAAATTGAATGACAGCTGCGTCTATTCTGTAGATTAATTTTTAGACACAAATTAGTAATTTTATGACAATAAAAACACTTAAAAATTAAATACATAGAATAAAAACTTAAATAAACTTTCTGGCAGATTAAAATTGTGTGCCGGAACCGGGACTAGAACCTGGGACTTTTGCCTTTCGCGGGCAAGCGCACTACCGACTGAGCTATCCCGACACGACTCACGATGCCGCCTCACAACTTTACTTCCGCCAGTACCTCGCCTCCTACTTTCCATACTTCACAGAAGCTCTCCTGCGAAACATGCAAGACTAGCACTCCTGGAGTCCTAGTCTTGCATGTTTCGCAGGAGAGCTTCTGTGAAGTTTGGAAAGTAGGAGGCGTGGGGGCGAGGTATTGGCGGAAGTAAAGTTGTGAGGCAGCATCGTGAGTCGTGTCGGGATAGCTCAGTGGTATAGTGCTTGCCCGTGAAAGGCAAAGGTCCCAGGTTCGAGTCCCGGTTCCGGCACACAATTTTCATCTGCCAGGAAGTTTCATATCAGTGCATACTCCGCTGCAGAGTTAAAAAAAAAAATTAAAAAAATCATTCTGGAAACATCTCTTATGCTGTGGCTAAGCCATGTCTCCACCATATCCTTTCTTCCAGGAGTGCTAGTCTTGCATGTTTCGTAGGAGAGCTTCTGTGAAGTTTGGAAAGTAGGAGGCGAGGTACTGGCGGAAGTAAAGTTGTGAGGCGGCATCGTGAGTTGTGTCGGGATAGCTCAGTCGGTAGATCGCGAAAGTCAAAGGTCGCAGGTTCCAGTCCCGGTTCCGGAACACAATTTTAATCTGCCAGGAAGTTTCATAGTAATTTTATAACAATAAAACACTTAAAAATTAAATACATAGAATAAAAACTTAATGGTCTATAGTGTTAAGTAATTAAACATATTCGACATCATTACTAAACCTCGTAATCATGATCTATGCAACAAGTATTAATCTAATCTCACCTTATCCAATTACAGTGTAACTCAAATCTATTCTTCAGTGAACATCACTGTAATGAAACTTTCTTCTTGGCATGTAATGAAAGATATTCGTGTTACCTGTGGGTCAGACAAATACAATTCATGCCAGAAGCGTTCATTCATAGTCAATATGTCTGACGACAGTTCAGAGTAAATGGTTCCGTTTACTGAACTGATATTTAAGTTTCATTTGACTACACAATACCCTCTGCATTTTATCTTCTCATATTATAAACAAGTAAATGATCAATTATATATTTTTGACGATGTTACAGCGTTCATTTTATTAAATAAATCGCAATTTGCCATCAGTTATGGCTTCACTATACTAGGTTTAGATAGAATACCATAGTGCGGCGAATGAAAATTTGTGCCCGGCCGGGATTCGAACCTGAGATCTCCTACTTACTAGGCAGTGAAGCCATAAATTTATTTCATAAAGTAAATGATCAGTAAGACATCTGGAGCACCTGTGTACAGTGATTTTTGTTACAATAGTTAACGAATCCTTCAATCAGTCTTGTAAATTATCATATAATGCTCCATCGTATATCGAGGTCTGTCCAGAAAATTGCGGAACTAAAGGTAAGGCAGTCAACAATCCGAAGATTGGTTTGAACACTACAGTGCTTTCCTAGGCATGGTCCTCTTTGGAGGTAGTATGCCGTCGCCTTCTTTGAACTGACTTACTCAGCCAGTTTTGGGGGCCTACAGTTTAACGTCGGTTCTGAACCACGGTGCTATTGGTATTTTTCACATGAGCAATACTGCCAGAGGTTCAAATGTTTGTAAATCTATGGGATTTAACTGCTGGGTTATTAGTTCCTAGCTTACAAACTACTTAAAGTAAGTTAAACTAACTTAAGACAACACACACATCCATGCCCGAAGGAGGATTCGAACCGCCGACGCGGAGGCCGCGCGATCCGCAATGTGGTGCTCCATACCGCTCGGCTGCTCCCGCACGGCACTGCCAGATGTGAAAGAAGTGGAAAGTGACAGATAAAAATCCTATGATCTGACGGGGATCGAACCTGCGACCTTCGGATTCATATTTTAGCACTCGACCACTGTGCAACCCAGGCATACTATGTCCACAATATTTTGCTAAGCTTACCTTTTACGTATTGTTCATGATCTACCTCGGAATTGTCTCCTACACAGATGACACACAGGTCCCAATGCCTTTTCCACTTCCTGAAACAGTCTTCGTACGCCTCTTGAAGGATCCACACTGCTTAAAGTAAAGAAGTATTTTCGATGCGTATGGATTTCGATTGTGTATTATACCCAGATCTAGATTTACTACGAGGATGCTAAACCTTTGAAATTGCTAAATATGTATCAGAATTAGAGATGCCGTATATCCAACAATACTTTCCTAGTTCTATTCGCCCGTCACTTTCCCCATATGTGGAGCTGCTTCTTATCCTCTTAGACTTCTTACTGTATTGGATATCTGAAAACCCGTCGCTGCTTATTCATTCCGGCCTTCGTTTAGTCCACGTATAAATCCCTCTTCTCTCTGTCCATCCCCGCCTCCATCCTCTCTCTACCCATGTCCACCTAGTCCTCCTCCTAATCCTCTCTGTCCATCTATCCATCCCCGTTCCACTGTCATTAAATTCTCCACTCTGCCAAGCTCCTCCTGTCCCCTCTCCCTGTGCATGTCCTCCTATCCTCTTTCACGAATAATAACAATATCTGCCAAGGTCATTGTGATGGGTTAAACGGTGTCAAAGTTCGGAGTACGGTACCTTTCGCCATGCATTGTAAGAAATCTAACGTAGATAGTGATGTTTCCCTTATTTTGAAGGTAAAAAGTGCATCATTTCATCTTGGGATGAAGTAAACTTTAGAATGACGCTGATGCTTTAAGAAGTATGGTTTTGTCTCGCGTAAATTAGGAAGAAATGTGTCATTTGAAATAAATTGCAACAACAAGTAAACATCCAAAAGCGTATATAGCAATATTTTATGTGGATCAGTAACTTGGTACAAGTCATTGCAACGGGCGCCACTTCGGCTCCTGACATCTCCCTAACATACCAGTTACCCCAAGCAGGAAAAGGGGACCAACAGTCTAACGTGGAATCGAACCACGTGTCGTTTCTGTCGATCCTAAGATTGCTGATACGGTAAAACACAAAATAAAATAAAAAAATAAAATAAAAAAAATCTGTGATACTTTCGAGTTTCGAATCCGTCACCTTCTGCTCTACAACCAAGAACATTGACGCTCGTCCAAGCTCTAACTTGAATAACAGAGCCAATTGAATACTTACCGAATTTAGATAAAATCATTTAATTTGCAATACAATGTAATTTTTGTATTTATTCGAGATAAAACATATCCTAACTTGGATCAGATCACAGCAGTGTGCGAAAGATCAGTTGAGTAGATAAGGAGTTCATCGCGGGGAAAGGTCGAGACACAGGATATCCTATGTCATATTGATGTTACACAGTAGCATTATTATCTTAGGTAATGTCACGTTCATTTGTACCCTATGCTGTTTGAAATGTAAATCGTTAATAGTGCATATCTATAAAACGGTGGGTGATAGAAACAACGGTTTCATAAAGGGAGGAAGCTTCGGTTTTGACGTCTCATAGACAGCATGGTCATTAGAGACGAGACTTACACTCAGAATTTTGGGTGAGGAAGGGGGAAGGAAATCAGCCCTGCCCATTCCAGAAATTTGCCTGGAGTGATTGAGGGAAATCACGGGAAACCTAAATCAGTATGGCCGGAGGTGGAGTCGAGTCAATCCTCCAGTATGCAAATCCACTGTGTTATCGCTGCCCCACTCCGTTTGCTGCAAACAATTTTCATAAGGAGATCAGAATGATTCAGTTGTTTAATACCGGAATACACGCCATTTCTTATATCAGTATTATAGACCATAATATGTCTTGTGAGTACACAGTACGTGCCCTTCATGTCGTGGTTTCCATTGTCTTCCCAATCCTCATGCCGTTGATCATGACTGTAATTTCAAGCTGATAGGGGCAATTTCCCAGTCCCAAGTTACCTTGAACATCGGTCTGACAATTGGTGTTATTTAACAAGACTGTTGGCAGAGCGAGGTACAATGCTTGACACCATTGATGAATTTTGTTCACAAATGAATCAGTGTCTGGGTTTGCACCTGGAATCGGGACGTGTCAATTGTGAGACAAAGTACCACCCCTACTCCAGGGATGCAAACCTCGGAAGACAGTACATGTAGCCAATGTAAGTGCAGATCAGATATTCATGGTGAAGGACACAGTGTACATGGAATACCTAAGGCGGTTGTCTGGTGCAGAGCTCAAGTTTAGGGGTAGTCAGTAAGAGGACGAACATGGAACTTCTTAAAGAGGTAACATCATCCGTTCCTCCAATAATGTCTGCTGATCAACGGTTTACCTTGGTTATCTTATTTTCCTGCTCGATTTTAACCAAACTTCTACACTTTCTTTGATGTCAGAAAACAATCTTTATTGGGGTTAGAAGCATCTACGACATATATTTCAGAAGATATAATGCTATAAACAATGAGAACCCATAGAAAATTGCCTAGTAAAGTGAAGCGTGAATAACGTAACTTATCATCTATTAGAGAAGCAGAGGACTTGGTGACTTGCAACTATCTTCTTTCGGGATTTCAATTCTTAAAGATAAAGTTTCACAGCAACAAACACAGTAAATGATGAAAGGAAACAGATTTATCGCTTATTAGTTTTACAGTCTTCATGCAGCAAAACAATGGTATTGGCGTTTAACTGTTAACTGTATACGTGAAAATTTTTCGGACAGCATGCACATAAACCGTTGAATGTAGGTTCGAAATTGTTTTATACTACGATACATACAAGTAGTTCATGAGATTTGAGGTCATAAACATATAGGTTTAAGAAAATCCCTCATAGGATGTACGAAGTTTCTGTTTATTACGTCTAAACTACCAAATCTATTTAAAAAACACTTTTCTAATATTTCACTGTACATACCTGGAGAATTTTTTTGTAGGACTTGCTTTCCAGGAGTTACGACTTCTAAGGTTTGAGCTGCACGTAAATAGAACAGAATTGGGTACAACGTGGTAGACAGAAGTAGAATAATGAGATGGACTAACATAGGAAGTTAATACACACAAACCTATCATCCTTCTGTTTGAAAAGATATCATGTGATGTAAATGAGTATGATATAGCGAATTATAATTTGTAGGTCTGCTGCCGAGAGGAATGGTCTATATCATTAGATTAGTTGTACATATTTCCTATGCAAATCACGTTTAAGTGCGGGGTGAAGGGTTTATGGAACCTCATTAATAAGGTTTCTCAACCAATCTATAACCTAATAAAGTGCATGAAAAAGGAACAAGTAATTATTTCAGTTTTAAGTCTGCTTTCTCTCTCTCTCTCTATTTTTAAATCACGACTGCTATACCGGGATTGTGACAGCTCCTGTGGACTGACAACCCGCATTCCACAGTGATGCACCGGGAAAAATACTCAAAAGGCGAACGCCCTGCCCCGTATCTCAGCTACCCAGAAACGTATCCCGATACCCTGGAAGTAAACATATTCAGAGACATGCTTAATACGCACTACTTCTTTCAGCTGCGATAGAGAGCGCTGTCAGACCGAGCCCTGCCGATGCCTCCACACACTCTCCGAAGACTGGCCGTAGCTGGCTAGGTCTGGATTCAGCGCCGGCTCCAAGGCAATTCGCCCTCAGCCGGCTGTAGCTGCGAAATTCAACAGGAAGACGTACCTCAGGATCTTCCAATGAGAAAACTCCGGCTCACTACTCCACAGGACTATCGAGGCCTTCTTCTCGGAATTGTTCACCTTCAAGAGGCAATCGCCTTCGGCCGCACAAAGTATTAGGTATCTGAACACACTGTGATACCCACAAGGTTTTGCTTGATCTCTTCGGGACGGTTGAGCTAAGTCTTCTTCAGTACAATGCAGCTAACAATAAGGACAGAAAACCCACTTATTTTTTAGATATAATTTCTTTATTTCCTATTACATTGTTTAGCCCATAATTACAGTTAACAAATTTCAGAATACATCGAATTTTGACATGTGTATAACAACCACGTAACCAATCATGTTTTATGTTCTCCACTACATCTAATTTTAAAATGCACAAATTCTAATTTGTTGTATTATAATTGTAGCAACAACTGTAAACAATTGTATGTATGTGTTTTCTCTTTGCTTTTATTTTATTTTTTCTTCTTATCTCATTTACCTTAAATACTCAAATTATGTAACCTCAATGAACTGATGTATAACATATAAAACTGCACAAGTACGTCCTCCTTTATATTAAAAGGTTGCAGGATTATAAATGAGAAATAAATAAATAATAAATAAAATCTTCAGTGCGTAGCAAAGACTGTTGACAATGAAGAATTTAATCGTCTTACTTAATGTTCTTTGATTCGTAACGTTCTGAAGAAATTACATGATTTGCTATGTGTTCTATACCAAGTACTCTGTGAATAAATCTCGTTCTAAGAATTATTTTGCAGTCATAATAAATGATCATATCTCTTTAAGTAGGTGGATGCAAACAAAATATGTACACATTCGGGAAACAAAGTTGATGAAAGAAATTTCGAAATTAATTCTCACCATCGAGTAACGTCATTCTTGCATCTTTTACGTAATACTCTCTCACCTGAATCGCTATAACGCAAAATGAGCTGCCCTTCTTTGAACTATATATTACCAGCCAATCCCAGGGGGGAAGGGGACGGGGGAGATGGGGAGGATCACAGAATAAGCACCAATACTCCAAAATAGGACGCACAAGTTTAGTGTAGGCAGTTTCTTTAGTAGAACTGTTGCATCTTTTGTTGCATGTTGAAAGACGACCGTCTGTTGTCTTCCATATACTTTTTATATAATTGTAATTTATTTAATGTTGCTAGATTAGCATTTTGTTAAAACTAGAACCCTACTCTTTTCAAGGTATGAGGAATAGCATTTCTTTATTTCATGTTTTAAAATATTTGTTTCTGAAATGTTGGTTAATATTGCTGGGATTTTGTTATTTTAGTAATTTATTACTGTATTTATGAATGTGACAATAAATACGGTTTCTCCGCTATGGCACTGTCCCTAAGAGAATGTGTACCTGTTTTACTTTTAAGTGGATGTGTGAGAGTCTAATGGCTGTCTGAATGTGAATAGTGATAGCTCGCTTTGCATGGTCCTCTATGGCCCAGAGTCGATAGTTAGTTGTTACCAACCCCTGCTGCTGATGCGACCAAAGAGGTTTCAACATCCTTTGGTTACAAGCCAGTCGACTAGCCTTCTCGAAGGTGGGTCTTGAGATCTTCTCTCCCCAACACCGCTGTACTCGTGGGTTTCTCAGTTTCCGGTAGCTTTCCCACATCGTGGGCGCTCAGACTTCACTTGGTGCTGGGATCATGGTGAAGTAAGGTTGGTTCTGCTCTTTTGTCTGCAGAGATGGTAGCGATTCGTTGTCTAGCATGTTTCACTTAGACTCTTGAACTTAGATCAATTTTTTGGAATATTCCTTCTGATCGTGCGTGGAAATGTGTTCTAGTTTGCCGCGGTGGAGTAGCCAAGCGGTCTAAAGCACCTCGCTACGGAGCGCGCGGTTGCTTGCCGTGGAGGTTCGAGTCCTCCCTGGGACATGGGTGTGTGTGTTTGTCCGTAGGTTAGTTTACCTAGGTTTAAGTAGTTTGTAAGCTACGGGCTGATGACCACACAGTTTGGTCCGATAGATTTACAGTCATTAGGACATTTTGTGTTCTAGTTTGTCAACAGATAAACGTGGTGTATGTGTTACTAGTTGCAGTTTGATGATGGTCTGGTATATTCAAACCTTTTGTGATTACGTGGTGGTGTACGAATTCTGTGTAAATTCTTTCTAGCTTTTTGGGGCCTGATTTCTAACAGACAATATGTTCATTTTTGTAGAGTGCATGTAAAAATCTTGTCGCGTGTGTTTCAAAAATGTTTGTAAAGCTCATGGGACTTAACTATGGGGTCATCAGTCCCTAAACGTACAAACTACTTATGAACTACTTACGAATCCCCCCTCTGGCATGGATATTTGTGCCGTCCTAGTTCGTAAGTGGTTCATAAGTAGTTTGTAAGTTTAGGGACTGATGACCCCGTAGTTAAGTCCCATAGACTATACAAACATTTGAACATTTTGGACAAAGGAGTTTTCATCTTCCACTTCTTTTGATGAAGAAATTCCCGAGCTTGGCAGTAGCTCTGGAGGTAGCATATTTGATTTGTCATCTGAAGAAGAGGATTTCTCATTCTTCTTTCTATCTAGAAACGTGACACTTTCTTGTTTTCGAGGTACTTGGCTCTTGGTAAAATTTGTCATAAGTGTCAGATCTCATTTTCACTCTGCAGGAGTAGTTTTAGAAAGCACAGAAGAAGATGTAACTGTGAAATGCTTAAGGAAGCAAAGGACCATTTTCTATTCCCTAATGTTGATAACATCATCATTGTTAATCGCAGTAATACAGTAAAAGAACTACCAGCTCCAGTGGTGTGTTGTGGGTTTCATTCAATTAATATTTTATTCCGACCACTTCTCGTTTTAAGGTAAAATAACTGTTGTAATTGGACTAACAAACATTTAGTACCTAATTCCAATACGATTTTCTCATTTATAAAACTGAGAAATTGGAATACATCATCGTGTCCCAAGGTAAAACCACCACTGTCCCAAGGTGAAACCATAGGTTGTACCTTGCGACAAGTGTCACAAAAGTCTTTATTGATGAGTAATTGTGTAAATATTAGAGCTAGCGTAAACTGCTGTTCGTTCAACATAATCTAAAATTGATTCCTGTGATGGGGTAAATTCTGAAATTTCTTGTAAAAAAAATTGAAATGTGAAAAATGTCCGAAGGCACAACCCTTTCCCCTATACGTTGCTTGCAGTGGCCATTTTGAGCAGCAGCTGAATTGTATTTCACTGTAATGTTTTTAAAGGAAACGCCTTTTGCTACTGCGAATGGTTTTGTTTATATAAGTCATCCATACGCGTTTCGCCTTTGTGTCAAGGCATCATCAGTGGGTGTCCTGAAATATTTACATGTTTCTGTTTACACATAAAGGTTAGGTTTCTTACATATGTACAAAACATTTCATTTCTGAACTGTTTTAAATCAGAAATGAAATGTTTTGTACATATGTAAGAAACCTAACCTTTGTGTGTAAACAGAATCATGTAAATATTTCAGGACATCTACTGATGATGCCTTGGTACAAAGGCGAAACGCGTATGGGTGACTTATAAAAATAAAACCATTCGCAGTAGCAAAAGGCGTTTCCTTTAAAAACATTACAGTGAAATACTTTCCCCTACATGCTGTGTAATACCATTACTGTATCCACGGTTGTGCTGCAGAGTCTTGTATACAGTTCAGAATCAGGCGAGGTGCTGGCCTGCTGCTGCTGTTTGCGGCTGCTTCTCGCGCTTCCAGTAGGCCCCGCATCAGCCGCCGGTGTGAGGCCGTCAGGGCGAACCGCCACGCCCCGGGGTAGGCGTACGCCAGGCAGGTGTCCATCAAGCCTCAGACAGGCGCCTCCTCTGCTCTGCTCTGCGCTCTTGTGGCTCCTTTGTCTGGTGCTAAAGGCTGGGAGCAGCCGCAGCGAAAGGCCCAAAGCCGTCGCCACGCGGAGCATGCAGCTGAACGTGTCGAGTCAACAGTTTCTGACGTCACAAACGCGAGCCACACGTTGGCGAGGCTTTCCCAACAAGTAGAGCAACATAAAAAAATGTCATAAATTCTTAAATTCAACCGAACGTTCACTAATGAGTGGAAGAACGATACTTAGGTCACAACAGGATATCCGTGGGTGAGGGCTAAAATGTTAAGAGCCGAGCAAGAATGTATCGTAATTGTTTTATTGCAAACTCATTCCGCATAGTCAGGAGTAACACTCCAACGTGGTGATACAGCGTGGAAATTCGTTCTTCAGTCCTGAAATAAAGTTCATTTATGAGTGCTGCAAATTTTACCAAATTTTCGACTGTTGTTCATACTATTCATGGATCATATGTTGAAAACAGTAGACTGGCAGGGCGGGATTAAAGTAGGTGAAAACAAAATAAGCAGTCTCGCATATGCGGATGACTTAGTTGTAATGGCCGATTCGATTGAAAGATTTGCAAACTAATATTTCAGAGCTCGATCAGAGGTGCAAGGATTATGATATGAAGATCAGCATCTCCAAAACGAAAGTAATGTCTGTGGGAAAGAGAGTCAAACAGATTGAGTGCCAAATAGGAGGAACAAAGTTAGGACAGGTAGACTGTTTCAACTACCTGGGATGTATTTTCTCAGAGGATGGCAACATAGTGAAAGAACTAAAATCGAGGTGCAGCAAAGCTAATGCAGTGAGTGCTCAGCTAAGATCTACTCTCTTCCAAGAAGGAAGTAAGTACCAAGACTAAGTTAGCAGTGCACCGCTCTATCTTTCGACCAACTTTGTTGTATGGGAGTGAAAGTTGGGTGGATACAGGTTACCTTATTCATAAGATAGAGGTTACAGATATGAAAGTAGCAAGAATGATTGCAGGTACCAATAGATGGGAACAATGGCAGGAGAGTGTCCATAATGAGGAAATCAAAGAAAAGCGGGGAATGAACACCATAGATGAAGCAGTTAGAGCGAACAGACTGAGATGGTGGGGGTCATGTTACAAGCATGGGAGAAGCAAGGTTACCTAAGAGACTCATGAGCTCGGCAGCGGAGGGTAATAGAAGTCGAGGTAGACCTAGAAGAAAGTACTTAGATTCGGTTCAGAATGATTTTGAAGTAAAAGGCATAACATCAGACGAGGCATCAATGTTAGCATTGAATAGGGGATCATGGAGGAATATTATTAGAGGTACTATGCTCCAGACTGAACGCTGAAAGGCATAATCAGTCTCTAATGATGATGATGATGATGATGATGCCATAGTTGCACTATTTAGGAGTTGGTAACTAGTTTCGGACTTAATCGTCCATTCAAACCGTTGGCCTTATTCCAAACGAAATAATACACTGCATGAAGCAAATGACTGATAAAATCTGTACGTTACATAATTACATTAATATTTAATATCGGTTAAAATAGATTATGCATGCACAGGTCTCCAACGTGTACTGTGTGGATACAGATTTTATCAGTCATTTCTTGATGCAGTGTATTATTACGGTTGGAATAAGGCCAACGGTTTGAAAATGGACGATTAAGTTCGAAAGTAGTTACTAACTCCTAAATATTGCAACTGTGACGGAAAAGTAAATTGTTTTCAATATTACCAGTTGCTGATCCTGCACTATCTTTACGATGAACTTTCATAAGTATGATAATTGCAAACTCATTCCGCATAGTCAGGAGTAACACTTCAACGTGGTGATGCAGCGTGGAAATTCGTTCTTCAATCCTGAAATAAAATTCATTTATGAGAGCTGCAAATTTTACCAAATTTTCGACGTCTCTCACACAATCGCCTTCGCATAATCATTGGAGGCAACAATTCATGTTAAAAGATGTTATTCCGGCTAGCTTTAGTTCAGTTTTATTCACCAAACGGAATAAATAAGTGTAACAAAATATCTCAGGTACATTATTTCGCTCGGCTAAAGATATGTATTGAAATGAAACAGAAGTTTAATTAT